>CANTUV010000013.1:10000000-11250000 GCA_947685225.1 Garcia nutans | reverse complement strand
TTTTATGTGAATTGTGAATTGTGAAATATTTGAAAAGTATGAGAAAATGGAATGATGTGATATCCATATCCATATGCATTGTGCATTGGCATTGCATTTGATTTTTATTATTATCAAAGTTTGTATTACTAGGCTTTTGGCTTAGCACGATTATTTACATCGCGCAGGTGACAGGGTAGAATCAGCTGAGCCGGAGAGTTATTCTAGACCAGCTCAGGTATAGACTTGTGTTTGTGCTTGTAGAGTTGATATCAAAATCAGAAACACTATTAGCAACATGTATATATTTTATGTTATTGTATATTTTGGTTATTATGCATAGTATATTATGTTTTTGAATTTTACGTGTTATAAACTATAAAGATTGTTTGGGTTAAGTTATTTGAAATTGGAGTGTAAATGTGTTCTAAATTATATAAATATATATATATATCTATATATAAATATTTGAGAAACTTGGTGAAATTGAGGAGTTTGATTGAGATGGTGATTTGAAATTATTTGGGAGTGTGTTCTTTTTGCAAGTTGTATAATTGATAAATTTTGGGATGTCCAAATTACAGATAAAACTCTGGCGAATTTTTCCCAGAGATTCTCATATAATTTTTTTTTTGGTTTCTATAACGAGTAAAGAATATTTATATACTATTTAATTTTATATATTTAGTATTTGAAATTTTAAATCAGAAATGTGAAATATTTTTTTATTAGACTGGTCTGTGACATTTTTGTACCATATATGCGTATTTTACATATGCTGGAAATATATATTATATGTATATAGGGTATAAGGGTGTTACATTTGGGCTTTGTACTTGGGTCATGAGAAAATAAAATTATTAACTAATCTCAAAAGATTTTCATGTCCAAAGACCTTGAAAAAGGGGTTAAAAATATTTTTGGTCTTATAGCTTAAAAGGATAAAAATTATTTTGGGCTTACAACATAGATAGGTCATATTAGAAAAAGAACAAACCAAATAAGCCATAATTCAAACCAAGATATATTAAACATAGTCAAGCAACAAGCATTTGAGGTAAAACGTAAAGAAAGTAACTAGACGAATTACATGAGCTTTAGTCTTTGGGTTGAAAAGCTTAGGTTCCCATAGCAAGTATATACAGAAGGTACAAAACTATGAGTGGTTATTTCACGCACGATCTCCATACCTTAAGTGAGAGTATGGTATCCCTTACATAACATAACACGGGTTATGCGGGCGCCTTAACTCACGTACAATGCAATCTAAATGATGTAATGGATAATATCATAATAAGAAAGAATAAAATAATATAAAGACCAACGAAATTAACTTCTTTTATCCCTAGTAGAGTCATCACTGTGAGTGGGAATTTTCGCCCCCACTCCCATATGGAATGGTTCTTGCGAATTCGGCACTATTAGGCTCAGGGCCTTAGAGAACATGAGCCTAAACCAGTAGAAAATGGAGACACCACCCGGATGGATCAGGAAAAAGAAAGGGGTGAATGACTCAATTCCTCAGGAATCCCCAACCCCTTATTAGGTTCGGAAAGTTTGGTACACATGTGGAAGTTGAGAATGACCCAACACCCCCAGAATGCCCGACTCATTGGAACCAACCTCCTTTTCACATCTTAATATTATAAAATTGTTAAATATAATTATATTATCCATACTACATGCAATCATAAGAATAAATAAATACTTTTTTAAAAATCATAGCAAGTTCAAACAACAAATGAATAGGCACCCATCCATGGATGGAAATATGCCTTTACAATTGTCCAATGTCCAAAAGAAAATGAATAAAATAGGATACGCACCAAGTCGTGGAAACATATCCTTAACATTGATCCAATACTTAAAATAAACCAAGTTACATGAAACTTAATCAATTAAGTTAACCAATCTTGGAAAGATACCTCTTACAATTTCTTGAAACTAGAAATAAATCAAAGCATTCATTCGAGCATTCATCATAAAATTAAATAAAAATAAACTATTTATTCAGACATATAATAAATCATGCATCAAAACTTAAATAAAGCAATAAAAATATAAAATTAGGTTTATATCTTGAATTAGGGTTTCTTGAATGAAATTAGGGTTTAGGTTTAAAAATTAAGGTTTTAGGGTTTTGGAATTTTTATGAAAATAACATTATGGTTTAGGAAAAATAATAGTTTAGGGTTTTGGAAAACAAATAAACAGTTTAATGTGGTTTGATTAATTAACATAGAAACCAACACATCCAAATGAATTATATTTTAACCCTATGGATTATAAATTCATGGATACTAAATATGAATGGAACATCAGGACATGGACATGGTTACTGCATGAAATAACCAAACAAGGTAATGACTATTGTGATCCATGAAATGATAAAAGTAAGCAATGAAACAAAAACAAAAACTAAACAATGAAATAGAATAATTGAATTACTGTAAACTTAAAAACAATGAGATGAAAGTTGCAAATCTCCATTGTAGGTTCCGCCAATATTTTACGTCGATCAAACTATATAAAATCTTGGTTGAAACAAATTGAAGACAACTGCATTCTACCTTCTGGTTGGTGATCTCAAGCTTCTGATCTCTTTCTTGCCCTCTATCTCTGTTGCTTTTTTCGTTGTTGAAGTCTGCTGAAGTTCCAAGTTAAAGTCCAAAAAAAGTCCCTTTGCTATTTGAAATTTGTTCAATCATTGCTCCCTTGCTGAAGGTAGCTCAAGTTCCCAGTCCAAAAGTCTTCTCCTGTTGAAAATTAAAAAGTCTCCTCTCTAGGTTTTTAAAGTCTATATTTATAAGAGTCAACTTGGTTAAATGTCGTGGGTGTTTTCTATTTAAAAAATGGATCCTCTCTGATGCATATAGAATTAAAACCATGTAGGAAATTGAGACCATATCATACTCAAACAAAGCAAACCAAGACCATCTTAAAGTGAAACAAATTTTAATATGTCAAAATAAAGGTCCATATCAAATTGGGCAGGCCCCAATTCGATATGGAGCCTATCCCCATATTGAAATTGGCTTCCAATTTGATATGGGGATCTTTAGTTATGGTCCCATATTGAATTGGAAGTCCAATTCAATATGGAACTTATCCCATATCAAATTGGGACTTCCAATTCAATATGGTACCTTAACTTATGGTCCCATATCAAAATGGGAAAGGTACAATTTGATATGGGACTATCCCATATCAAATTGGGGCATCCCAATTTGACACGGGCTATCCCATATTGAATTGGAAGGCCCGATTTGGCTCGGACACACCCCTGAATGCCCTAACATTGAATTAGACCCAATTGAATCTTCAAAAAAACCGCTTTAGGGTTTTAAAGGTTAAATCATTATACCTTCTAATCAAAAGGTTTATGACTCATGCAATGGACTAATCAGGACCAAAATCAAGTGTCTAGACAGTAGCTTGCTTCTTGATTTCATTCAACCAAGAAGTATAAGGTTGGTGCAAGAAAAAGTCTTATATCAATGGTTAATTTTGGTAGAATCTACAAACAGAGGTGTGTATTTCTAATCTAAGCCATTTAAATTTACAGTAAGTTAATCTATTTTTATTCAATTTATTTAACTATCTTTGTTTAAAATCCATTTTTTAACTTTTAATTTTATATACAAATACAATGTTAGCATAATTGATGCCTTTTATTATTTGTTTGACAAGTAGCTCGTTCCATTAAATCACCATAGCACTAGAATTATTCACAAAATATTTTAAACGTCCAGTAGCCATACTACATATAAGTATTTATAACAAATCCATGTTAAAGTGGTTCTAGAGTTTTTTTTTTTTATAAAACCCTAATCTATGCTCCTAAAGACCAAGAACCCTTAAGCTTGTTTCCTTTAATTTGTAAAATCATAATTTGTGCCCCGATTTCCAAAACTTTAAATCAGTTCTTAAATAACCAAAACACCAAAACCCTAATCCAAACCCAAATTCAAAAACCCTGATCTCCTGAAACTTAAAAAATCCCAATTTTATTCAAAAACCCTAATTTTTTAAATCAAATCTTGTTTTCTAAACCTTAAAAACCCCATTTTTGTATACATGAATGCTAAAATCCTAATTTTATCATAAAACCCTAATGTAATCATAAAAGTTCAAAAAACCTTAACTCTATCTTTAAAAATCCTAATTTAGATATGATTGTTTTATGATTTGATGAATGATTTATTAATATTTTTATTTTTATGAATGATTTGTTTTTATTTTGCTCATGGTGAATGATTGAATGATTTAATTTGATTGATTATGTAAATTTTAATAATGTAAGACGCATGTTTCCACTTTATAGGTATCTCATTTGTTAAGTTTAATGTAATTTTATTTACTTTAAATTTTGAATCAATGTGAAGGACATGTTTCCACCAAATAGTTGGTGTCCTATCTTATTTATTTTGTTTCTAAACATTGGACATTGTAAAGGCATGTTTCCATCTACGGATGGGTGCTTGTTTTGTTTTCTTTATTTCAATAAAGATGATGGATGATTACTTATTTTGATAATTGCATGTATCATGGATGATATTATAATATTTAAAAATTCAATAATATTTAGACCTGAAAAGGAGGCCAGTTCCAATGAACTGGGCATTATAGGAGTGCTGGGTCATTCTCATCTTCCCCATACATACCCAACTTTTTGAACCCATTATGGGGTTAGGGATTCCTTAGGAATTGAGCCATCCACCCCTTTCTTTTCCTGGCCCATTCAGGTGGTAACTCCATTTTCTCCGGGTTTAGGCCCGTGTTCTCTAAGACCTTGTGCCTAACAGTACTGAAGTCGCAAGAACCATTCCACATGGGAGTGGAGGCAAAAATTTTTGCTCACAGTGGCGACTCCACTGGGAATAAGACAAGTTGATTTCATTAGTCTTTATATTATTTTATTCTTTCTTATTATAATATTGTCCATTGCATATTTAGTCTGCATTATGTGCATGAGTCAGGACACCCGTGTAACCCGTGTTGTGTTATGTAAGGAATACCATACTTTCACTTAAGGTATAGAGATTGAGCATGGCATAACCACTCATAGCCTTATACCTTTTGGTATATACTTACTATGGGAACCTACGCTTTTCAATCTAAAGATTAAAGCTCATGTAATTGGCCTAGTTACATTCCTTAGGTTTTTGCCCAAATGCTTGTTGTTTGACTATGCTTAATTTATCTTGGATTGAACCATGGCTTATTTGGTTTTTTCTTTTTCTAATGTGACCTACTTATATGATAAGCTCAAAATTTTTTTTTCCTTTAAATCCAAAAGACCAAAATAATTTTTAAAATTTTCAAGATGGTCTTTGGACATAAAACCTTTCAAGATGTGTCAAAATTCTTTTTCACCTTATAGCCAAAGCTCAAGGCCCAAAATCCATTTTTTTCTAAAATATTTTTATAAACTTTGAGACAAAACCATTTTTTCACTTCATTACGACTTTTTTCTTAAAATGAGATTACAAAATTATTTAGGTCAATTATGGAATACTAAAAATTAATTGTGGGCCTAATTTTATACTAAGAATCTTTAATCATGGGTTTGTTTTTGGTATGAATCAATAGTTGTTTTTCTAAATGAGAAATCTATTTAATCCAATATAGCATAAAAGTTATTTTTTGTTGATTCAATGGCTTAAAGCCTAATTAATGAGAATTATCATGAATGGACTTCTATGTTTGAAAATATAACTATTGGTTAAAATTGTTTGAGGGAATTTTTCAAAAATAGAATTTCTCTTGTTGATATTTTGTTGACCATGTACCTAGGAAAAGTGACTCGCCATTCGTGTATTTGTTGATGTAAGGTAGGTTGCACGTGCATCTTCCTTCTGTGCCTCACGTATTTGTTGATGTAAGGTAGGTTGCACATGCATTTCTGCAAAGATAGCTCCATCTTCTGTAGGCTTTAATTCTACCCTCACAGCACGTAGCACTTGCATTGACTTCCTACTAAGTGCATCTGTTACGACATTCACTTTGCCCGGGTGATAGTTAATCATATAGTCGTAGTTGGCTAACAATTGCATCCATTCTCGCTGTCGCAGGTTTAAATCTTTCTGCGTGGGCAGGTACTTCAGGCTTTGATGATCCGTATAAATGTAACACTTTTCCCCGTATAGGTAGTGTCTCCACGTCTTGAAAGCCAAAACAATCGCTGCTAGTTCTAAGTCATGCGTGGAATAATTCTTTTTGTGTGGCTTGAGCTGTCGAGAGACATACGTAATGACTTTGCCCTCCAGCATCAATATGCAACCTAACTAGATGTGGGATGCATCGCTATAAATCACAAAATCTTTTCCTGATTCGGGTTGTGTAAGAATGGGCCCTTCAGTAAGTTTTTGCTTTAGTGTTTCAAAGCTCCATTGGCAAGCGTCGATCCACTGGAATTTAGCATTCTTTTGAAGTAGCTTGGTCATAGGTGCGGTGATCATAGAAAACCCTTTAATGAATCTCCGATAATATCCTGCTAACCCCAAGAAACTACGGACTTCCGTTACTGTCTTAGGTGGCTTCCATTCCAATACTGCTTCTATTTTCTTGGGATCGACCCTTATTCCTTCTGCCGATACAATATGTCCCAAGAAGGCTACTTCTTCCAACCAAAATTTGCATTTGCTGAATTTAGGGTATAACTGCTTCTCTCGCAGGGTTTGCAAAACAATCCTAAGGTGGCAATCATGGTCCTCTCGATTCTTTGAATACACCAATATGTCATCAATGAATACAACCATGAACTGATCCAAATACGGGTGGAAGATTCTATTCATCAAATCCATGAATACTGCAAGTGCGTTCATTAATCCGAAAGGCATAACGATGAATTCATAATGTCCATAGCGAGTTCTGAATGCAGTTTTTGGTATGTCTTCATTTTTGATCCCCAATTGATGATAACCCGATCGTAGATCGATTTTTGAAAAGACTCTAGCACCTTTTAGTTGGTCAAACAAATCGTCTATACGAGGTAGCGGATACTTGTTCTTGATGGTCAGCTTATTGAGTTGACGGTAATCCACACACAACCTTAGGGATCTGTCTTTCTTTTTCACGAACAATACTGGCGCTCCCCATGGTGACACGCTTGGCCTAATGAACCCTTTGTCTAAAAGTTCTTGTAACTGTACCTTTAGTTCTTTTAGCTTCGCTGGCGCCATTCGGTAAGGTACGATGGATATTGGTGCCGCTCCCGGGTACACGTCTATGGTGAATTCCACCTCTCGTTTAGGTGGCAATCCGGGTAAATCGTCAGGAAATACGTTGGGGAAATCGCAAATAGTAGGTATATCTTGTAGCTTCGGTGCCTCTTCTTTAGCTTCTAACGCGCATAACAGGTATGCCTCGCAGCCTTTTTGCACTAACCTCTTAGTCGTCATAGTGGAAATGATGTTAGTTAGATAGTCCTTCCTCTTTCCCACTAAGGTCACTTCGTCGCCGTCTGACGTATGCAGAGTAACTCTCTTCCGTTTACAGTCAACCAGTGCATCGTGTTTGGCCAACCAATCCATCCCAAGAATAGCGTTGAATTCTTGAAATGGTAGTTCAAATAAGTCTACCCAAAAGATACGTCCGTGTATCTCCACGGGGCAATCTTTCACTACTTTCCTCGTAATCACCTCACTCCCTAATGGGCTAGTAACTAATATTCCCTCTTCCTCTAATTCTACCTTTAGGTTCCCAAGTTTTTCATTTTTCGTGCATATATATGAGTGTGAAGAGCCCGGATCTATTTAAACGTAACGCGGAACTCCAAACACAGACAACTGACCTACAATCACGTCTTGCACTTCTTCATCTTCTCGCCTCCTCATGGCATACATTCTAGCAGGAGCCCTCGCTTCTGATCGATTCACCGTCTTAGACTGGACATGTGACGGATTTTCGCTCCTACCTCTGCCTCGGCTTCGCCCTGCTGCCGCTTGTGATCCCTCAGTCTCCCTAGGTAGATTCTGCATTCGCTGGGGACACTCTCGCATAAGGTGATCTAGAGATCTACATATGTAACATGCAAATGTTCGACCCCAACATTCTCCCATGTGGCAGCGTCTTCATTGATCACAGCGTGGATTAGTGTTTTCGCCCTGATTACCTCTCAGACCGGTAGAAAAGTTACCTCCGCTTCAGTTGAATCCTCTTCCTTGCCCTCTTTTGGATCATCCGATACTAGTGATTGAGGTAGCTTGACTTGGGCCACCGCGAATCGATCCCTGACTGTAACCCCGGCATTGACCACCTCTCGTGGAACCACTGCCTCGGAATTGCTTCCTTGATGATTGGTAGTTTCCCAAATAGTTTTGGGTACCTCTCTTCTATTTCATCTTCTGTCTTCTATTCTGCTCATCAGACTGACATTGCTCTACTTCCAGAGCCCTAGTAACCAACTCGGAAAATTCCTTGATATTAGCAGCAATTAGTTGCATCCTAATCTCATTATTCAAACCATCCTGGAATTGTTTACACCTAACATGTTCGTCTTCAATTGTCTTCTTGGCATACCTACTCAGCCTGGTAAATTCCCTCTCGTATTCGGCAACGGTCAGTTGACCTTGCTTTAAGTGTAGAAACTCCTTTTTCTTGGCATCTAGGTATGCCTCCGATATAAACTTCATCTTGAACTCATTCACAAAGAAATCCCATGTCCTATGTTCCGGTGGAACTCGTTGGTGAACCATGTCCCACCATATATATGCTTCTTCCACTAATAAGGAAGTAGCACATACCACTCGCTCTTCTGGCGTACACTCTAACTGATCTAAGGCTCGTACTGTTCCTTCCAGCCAATATTCGGCTATAGAAGAATCATCATCCCTTCGGGCCCTAAACTCCTTCGCCCTGTACTTTCTTATCTTTTCGATTGGGAGTTTCCTTTCCCCTCCTACATTAGGTATTAGTATGGGTGCTGGCACTGGTGGTGGTGCCGGGGCGGCGCTGGCTATCTACCGTAATACGGTAGCCATTTGTTGTAATATTTTGTTGGGGATAGGAGCATCAGCTGGTGGTTGCTTAGATGTAGGTATCTCTGATACATGTGTTTCTACAGTTCGGGAGGCCTGAGACTCGACCTCCTCCTCTATATCATGCTGCGCTATTTGCGACATCTAAAGAACAGAGCAAAACGTATACAATCCCATCATCAGTAACGACCCAGACCAACAACATTATATTACCCTAGGTGGCATGTATATAAAGATAAAAACTCTTAAATAACACATATACAACACAGCTTTTATTTATTTCCAAGTAAAAGTATTTACATTACTAGGAAGCCCTTATGTACATTCCAAAATTTAGGACTCCTTACTACTATATCATCATGTCCTATTACCATACAATATTTACACAATACCTCGATGTCACCTATGTACATAACCCAAAGAACCTCCAAAAAGCAACACATCTTGAAGCTCAGTGAGTAGGTGCCCTAGGTGAGGTGGCACTATCAGACAAATACTCTTCTATCTCAGGGTCAAACTCTGGGTCATGCGATGCTTCACCAAGTAAGTGCTGGCCTAGCTCCTGGACCCTCTCCTGCAAAGCACAGATCTCTCTATGTGCTACCCCGAGCCTCCAACAGGCACTATCAAACTCCACTCTATGACTAAGCCTGTCCTCCTTTAACATCTGCACGTCTCTTATCAATGAGGTAATCATCTCATCTTTTGATCTCAGGTCTTGACGATCCTGTATACTTCGATCTGCCAGAATTTCTATGGTTTCATCTTGCTCCTGCACTATTTGCTTTAGCCTCTCTACTTCCATCCTCAGCTCCCTCATCTCATCATTTTGATCACCCATAATTACTCTTGTTATAATTAGAATAACTTAACTAACAATACTACACATGTATAGTTACATAATTAGAACCCCTAACCTAACCCTATGTGTCATACATTTAAGGCTTAGTTCAACTAACTACCCAGAATCAACTAAACCGAAGCTCTGATACAAAAAATTGTAACACCCCTTCCCGGCCTATGTGTGTAAGCCGAGTAGAGGCGCTACACTAACCTAATGTTGCTACAAATTTTACTTAGTCAAATTTTAGTTCCGGTTTTACAGAAATTTTGCCAGAGTTTTGCCTAGAAATTGGGTCCAAAGTGTCGACAAAACTGGTTTTTCTGATTTTTGAAAACATTTTTACACAAACCAATGCGAATGCAATCAGTTTTAATACACTCCCAATGAATCCACCTTATACCCTCAACTACAAACCTGCAAGAAGAGTTCACACTTCTAATACAAAATAAAGTAGAGGTTTATTATTATTACATGTGGGTACTTTACCGATGAAAGTATAAGTAAAGCATGAAAGCATTTGAAATAAAAGGAAATAATTGAATCAAAACTCAACCAACATTAAACCAATGGAAGTTATTGTACATTCGGTGTAAATATGCTTTCAATAAATGTAAAAACCATAATTCAAACTCATGTTGCATTACGTAGTTTAGAAAAAATAATAACCGAACTTTGGCTCTACTGGAATATAGGGAACCATAGCGATAAGGCAGTGGCCCTCACCACTATAACATAGGTGGCCCTCACCACCGATATAAAATCACAACCATCTTGGTTATAACCAATGGCCCTCACAATTGAGTTTAGATCATAACAATTCAATCACAATATCAAGCAGTACTGCATAAGTTAGTATAGTGCACCATACCCTTATCTGCTACTCCCAACTACCTAGTAGAGCATAAAGGTTAAAACGATTCAATTTAAGTCTCAAACTTCATTTTAGAATGACTCGAGAAATTATTTTAATTTCCGTTGCACTTTGCCATTTACGCCGTGCACCACTTTCTTTAGTCCAACCATTACCCTTTTTCACATATTTAACACCCACAATAAACATTTCAAAGCATTCCTCAAAAAGTCACAAATAGACCAAATGAATAGTGTCGCGACACATAAAATCGGCAACGCAAAATGGCATGACCAAAAAAATAGTAAAATCTGGATTTTCGTCAAAATTTCAATCCGTTTCAGTCATGCATTTGACCAGGTAAATGATCTTATTTTTTGCTGAAATTTTACAAGAAACTTATTTTGTAATATCCCTAATTATGCCCTAGTAGTCTTGGTGTTATTGTTGTTGCACTTGAATTATGTATATATGATAAGATGATAAGAAATTGGAAGAGAATGTTTTTGTATGGTGGTTGGGAAAGAAAAGAGGGTTTAGAGATAATTGTATATGTTGCTCATATGGTGATATATATAACATATAAAGTGGTCAAAATGGAAAGTCAAGGAAAGAGGATATTTTTGTGTTGGTTGTGAAATTACTTTAATGGGTATAGATATGACAAAAGCTTAGTTAAATGGATGAGGGTATTATAGTAATTTTCTTTTGGATGGGTATTTAATGCCTATTGACTTTGTGTTTCTTCATCATTTCTTCTTCTTCTTGTTGTTGTGTGGCCGGCTCACCAAAGAGACAAGAGAGCAAGAGAACAAGTGATGGTTTTGATGATTTCAAGCTCAAAGTGAAGGAAGTTTTCAAAGTTACAAGTTGGAGTTTCAAGGAATTTCATTATTTGGTAAGTTTTCTCTTGTTTACCCTTGTTATTTTTGAAGTTATGCTTGAGTTGAGTTGTGATTTGATGATGGTATGATTAAGTTGCTTAGGGTGTGATTTTAAGTATTGATTTTGCTTGATAGATGAGAAGTTGAGTTGGTGAAGGTGTTGTAAGTGATTGTGTTGAGTAAGAGTTGTGTTTAGTGAAATTTCTTTCTGTTTTACAATTAGTAAAGGCTGTGACTTGTATGATTTTTAATTAATTATAGAAAAATGTTCTTGAAGTTAATTTTTGATAGGTTGTGCCTCTATGAGTCTAGAATGACTGAAAAATATGTTGATTCGATTTTGGAATGGTTATGAGTTTAGAAAGATTATTTTTATTAGACCTGTTCCAGCAGGTACCTTAACTGAGACAGCTATATTTCGGGATTTTTAATAAAATGTAGAAAAATCATATCCAATTTAATTTTGGATATGTTGTTTCTTAGTGAGTCTAGTATTTGAGAAAAATAATTTGGAACCACGTTGAGTGAATTTGATTTATGGAATTCACAAAGTTCAGAACTGCTGCCAGGATGCAGGGCAATTGGGGCAGTCTGGTTAGGTGAACTATTTGACCAAGATTTTGTGTTCAGTTTGATCTGAAATTTTAAAGGAATGATTTTAAGATACAAAACTAAATTCTGTAAAAAGTTTAGAATTTTTGGTCAAGTAGATTATTTTATACAATTTTTCAAAATAAGGATAAAATGGAGTCTAAAACCAGAATGTACTATTCATATGAATCATATCAATTGTTGTTTGCCCTAATTGCATTGTTGAGATTGAACAATGTTATGTTATGCATTGTGAATGGTTATGTGTTTCATGAATAATATACATTGAAATTGAAATGATAATTCAAATAAGACATGATATGAGACAATGCCATTGTGATTGGCTATGATGATGATATTGAAAGAAAGAAGGCATGTTTGCCTAAATGTGATGAGAATTTGAGAATGGAAATGGTAACTATATAATAAATGAATTGTTTGTTTAATATTTTATTCAGTTTCAGAGTTCTGGATTTGGGTGGCATGCCTAAGAAATGATGAAAGGTAACAGTCTTGCCGGGTTGAGGATCTCCTCATATGTGTTGAGTTGATGGTCCAAGAGACTGGGTCTGTTACACTATGAGAATTGTGAATATGAGATATATGATTTGTAACAGTATTGCCGGGTTGAGGATCTCCTCATATGTGTTGAGTTGATGGTCCAAGAGACTGGGTCTGTTACACTATCCATGGATAGAGATACATGTATAAACATTGCCTACGGGCGTGATTATTGTGACTATGAACCAAAGCAGTAACTCTGAACTTTGAATATCGTATTAAATACTTGTTGGGCCCATAGGTGTCAAGGTTATATGAATGTCCTAAATAATGTTATGAGTTAATGAAATGAGATGTTGGTTATTGAGTATGATTGATTAATGTTGAATGTGGAAAGATGTTGAAATGTGGTATGCTCATATGACTATGATTTGTGAAATGCATAATTATGTGGTTACCTTTATATTTATAATGTTGATCTTATCAATAACATATGTGACATTGCATTACATTAAAGCATACCATTAGCATGTTTTATCTTACTAAGCCGTTGGCTTAGCGCGATAGTGTTTAATCGCGCAGGTAATAGAGTTGATAGAGTTGAACCCGAGAGTTCATCAAGACCAAGTGAGAGTAGACCTTGAAGAGTTGATTTTGGGAACTTAAAGATCAGAAGAGAATTGCCAATCATGTATACTTCTGTATATTTTGTAAAGAAATGTTTAATGTGTAAATATGTACATATTTTATAACTTCTGCGGTGTAATATTTAAATATATATATATATATAACTAATATGTTTTGTTTTATCAGTAAATGATTTACTTTTCTATAATGTATAATGATAAAGGTATTGTATCAAGTTTAAAGTGTTTTGAATATTAAGAAAACCGTAGCATCCCTATGTTTGGTGCACTTATGCTACATTGTTGTGGTTGTAGTGTGTGTGCATTGGATATGGGGGTGTTACAATTGTTTTGGTATCAGAGCCTAGGTTTGAGATTCTCAGCCTAGGTAAAATGTAATAAAAAGAATATTTTTACTTAAAAAGTTGGTTTTGAAATAAAATATATGTTTGGGATTGGCAACCTCTGATCTTTAATAAGAAGTATTCTACTGTGTTTGCAGTGTTAGGTTGTGATGGATTCTCACTCACGACAGTCAGTTGAGGGTAGTGCTGAGAGCATTGCTCCTGCTGAGGGAGCTAGAGTTGATAGTGTTGAGGAGGCACCTGCTTCGGTGTCGGGTAGACCA
Organism: Garcia nutans; assembly: GCA_947685225.1. Classification (NCBI taxonomy): domain Eukaryota; kingdom Viridiplantae; phylum Streptophyta; class Magnoliopsida; order Malpighiales; family Euphorbiaceae; genus Garcia; species Garcia nutans. Next base: position 11,236,116 of record CANTUV010000013.1, on the reverse strand, counting down.
GCTGGAGAGGAGGTTCCACCAGCCTGGTTTAGGCATATGATGGAAGTTATGAGGCAAGCACCAGTGCAACCAGTGCCACCACCCCCTCAGCCTTTGGTATCTGTGAGGCACTATGATAAACTAAGGAAGTATGGAGCGGAGGATTTCCTTGGTACTACTGATCCAGCTATAGCAGAACAGTGGCTTGACAAAGTACAGAGGATCTTTATTCAGTTACAAGCCACCCCTGAGGAAAAATTTGACTATGCAAGATCTTTGCTACAGAAGGACGCCTACGATTGGTGGAAGATGGTGCCCCATTCTATGGATGATCCTCCAACACTGTCTTACACTGATTTTCTGAGGGAATTTGAGTTGAAGTATACTCCTTGGGAGTATAAAGACATGAAGAAGATGGAGTTCTTAAGCTTGAAGCAAGATAGTAAAACTGTAACTGAGTATGAAGTTGAGTTTATTCGACTGAGTCAGTATGCTGGGGGTATCATTGCTGATGAGATTGATAGATGTCGGCGATTTGAGGAGGGATTGAGGCCCTCGATCATGTGCTTAGTGGCTGGATCCAGATATCAGGATTTCTCACAGCTGGTGGCAGCAGCTCGAAGTGTAGAGCGAGCTCAAGTTATTGCAGCTGCTTCAGAGGAAGAGGTTAGGGTTAGGAGGCCCTAGTTTGAGGCAGGGTCTTCTTCTGCAAAAAGAGGTAAAGGAAGCTTTGTTCCTAGAGTTAGTAGGAGTCAGAGGTTAGCTAGTAGGTCAGTGCAGTTCCAGAGACAGAGATTTAGACCTGCAGCTTCAGTAGCGAGTGCTCCTACTCCTGGAGTTCAGAGATCCACCTTACCTGTGTGTAACCAGTGTGGTGGAAGACATGGGGGCGTTTGTTGGAGGCATAGTAGATCAGGGGTATGCTTCAGGTGTGGATCACCTGACCACTTTGTGAGAGACTGTCCTGAGAGGCAGGAGCAGATGCCAGTTGATTTTGCTGCTTCTTGAGCTAGTGTGAGGGGAGGCAGAGGAGGCAGAGGTGCCAGCCGGGGAGGTAGACCAGGATTCAGTTCTAGAGGAGGTGCTACATCCAGGGAGGGTAGACCAGAGGAGGTTGGATCTTCCCAGAGGATGTATGTTATGCAGAGGCAGCCAGATTCATCGGCAGTCATAGCTGGTACTTTTTCTTTATTTAATACTCCAGTACTTGCTTTGATTGATCCGGGTTCCACGCATTCATATATTAGTGCATCTGTTTTGCCTGTATTTGATGTGCATGCTGAGTCCCTAGGATTTGATGTGTTGGTGACAAATCCGTTAGGGCATAGTGTGGTTGTGAGTAAGGTGCACCGGGATAGTGCAGTGAGGGTGCAGGGTGAGGAGTTCCTTGGAGATTTGATTGAGATACCATTTAAGGAATATGATGTGATCTTAGGCATGGATTGGCTATCTCGACATGGAGCTGTGGTGGATTGTAAAAAGAAAATTGTTTCTTTGAGAACGGGTGATGGTAGAGAGGTGATAGTATCTAATGAGCAGGAATAGCTAGCCTCCTTATTTGTTTCAGCTGTTGCAGCCAGGAGGTTGATTAGAAAGGGGTGTGAAGCCTATCTTGCTCATGTGGTGGATACTAGAGTGAAGGGTTCCCCTATTGATAGCATTGCCACAGTTGCTGAGTTCCCGGATGTATTTCTAGAGGACTTGCCAGGGTTACCTCCTGAGAGAGAGGTGGAGTTCGGTATTGAATTGTTGCCTAGTACCACTCCTATCTCCATTACTCCTTATAGAATGGCACCAGCAGAATTGAGGGAGTTGAAAGTGCAATTGCAGGAGTTGTTGGACAAAGGATTTATTCACCCTAGTGTTTCTCCTTGGGGAGCTCCTGTGCTATTTGTGAAAAAGAAAGATGGTACTATGAGGTTGTGTATCGATTATAGGCAATTGAACAAGGTGACCATTAAAAATAAATATCCTTTGCCTAGAATCGATGATCTCTTTGATCAATTGAAGGGTGCAGCTGTGTTTTCTAAAATTGATTTGAGATCTGGGTACCATCAGTTGAGAGTCAAAGCTGAAGATGTTCCTAAGACCGCTTTTCGGACCAGGTATGGGCATTATGAATTTTTAGTTATGCCTTTTGGTCTGACGAATGCACCTGTAGCTTTTATGGATTTGATGAATAGGGTGTTTAGGCCCTATTTGGATCAGTTTGTAGTGGTCTTCATCGATGATATATTGGTGTATTCGCGGAATGAGGAGGAGCATGACATGCATCTGCGGATTGTGTTGCAGATTTTGAGAGAGAATCAGTTATTTGCCAAATTGTCGAAGTGTGAGTTCTGGTTGGATCAAGTAGCTTTTCTCGGACATATTGTTTCTACAGAAGGCATCAGAGTTGATCCGAGCAAAGTTGAAGCTATTTTAAATTGGAGTCCACCCAAGACTGTGACAGAGATTAGAAGTTTTCTGGGTTTGGCAGGCTATTACCGGCGGTTTGTGAAAGGATTTTCTTTGATAGCTACTCCACTCACCAGATTGCTTCGTAAGGGAGTGAGGTTTTTGTGGACAGATCAGTGTCAGGCGAGCTTTGAGTAGTTGAGAGATATGTTGACTCAAGCGCCTATTCTTACTTTACCTGTTGAAGGCAAACCATATGTGATCTACAGTGATGCTTCACATAGAGGTTTGGGGTGTGTATTGATGCAGGAAGGGAAAGTTATAGCTTATGCATCTCGACAGTTGAAACCGCATGAGCTTAACTATCCGACCCATGATTTGGAATTGGCTGCCATTGTGTTTGCATTGAAGATTTGGCGCCACTATCTGTTTGGGGAGAAATGTTTTATATACACTGATCACAAGAGTTTGAAGTATTTGGGTGTCCAGAAAGAACTCAATCTTCGTCAGAGGAGATGGTTAGAATTGATTAAAGACTACGACTGCTTGATTGACTATCATCCAGGTAAAGCAAATGTTGTTGCTGATGCCTTGAGTCGGAAGTCTTTAGCTGGTTTAACAGTCTACTCGCTCTCGTTGCTTGTTGAGTTGAGAGCATTGCATGCCAGTTTTGTAGTTTGTGACGATGGTGCATTGTTGGCACAGTTGCTTTTGAAACCAGTTTTGTTAGATCAGATCAAAGAGGCTCAGTTGATTGATATGAAGATTCAGAAGATTATTTCAGATTGCAAGAATGGGAAGACTAGAGATTTTGTTGTGAAAAGTGATGGGAGCCTATGGTTTAAAAACCGATTGTGTGTACCCGATGATGCTGATTTGAAAAGGGTCATTTTGGAAGAAGCTCATCAGTCAATGTTTGCTATGCATCCGGGTAATACGAAGATGTATCGTGATTTAAGACAACATTATTGGTGGATTGGTTTGAAGAGAGACATTGCTGAGTTTGTATCGAAATGTCTCACCTGTCAGAAGGTTAAAGCAGAGCATCAAGTTCCAACCGGGTTGCTTCAACCATTGTCAGTGCCAGAATGGAAGTGGGAAAGAGTGACAATGGATTTTGTGTCTGGTTTGCCATTGACACAAAAGAAGCATGATGCCATATGGGTGATTGTGGATAGATTGACTAAGACAGCTCATTTTCTTCCGGTTCGAATGGATTACTCTTTGGAGAGATTGGCTGAGCTGTATATCCATGAGATTGTGAAACTGCATGGTGTTCCAACTTCTTTAGTGTCTAATCGAGATCCCAGGTTTACTTCTAGATTTTGGAAGAGTTTGCATAGTGCTTTGGGTTCTCGACTGCACTTCAGCACTGCTTTTCATCCACAGATGGATGGACAGTCAGAGAGGGTGATACAGATTATTGAGGACATGTTGAGAAGTTGTGTCATCGATTTCTCTGGAAGTTGGGATATGTTTTTACCTCTTGTGGAGTTTGCTTACAACAACAGTCACCAATCCAGCATTGGTATGGCACCGTTTGAAGCATTGTATGGCAGACGGTGTAGGACACCTCTTTGTTGGAATGAGCTTGGAGATAATAAGTTGGTTGGTCCTGATTTGATTCAAGAAACTGAAGAAAAAGTGAAGTTGATTCGAGGCAGGTTAAAAGCAGCTTCAGACCGACAGAAGTCTTATGCAGATCTGAAAAGGAGAGATATAGAGTTTGATGTTGGAGATAAGGTATTTCTGAAAGTGTCTCCTTGGAAGAAGATTTTGAGGTTCGGTCGGAAAGGAAAATTGAGTCCTCGTTTCATTGGGCCGTATGAAGTGTTAGAAAGAGTTGGGCCAGTGGCGTATCGACTTGCTTTGCCACCTGAGTTGGATCGTATTCATAATGTATTCCATGTTTCTATGTTGAGGAGATATAGGTCGGATCCATCTCATGTGTTGCCATTTGAATCTATTGAAGTGAGCCCAGACTTGACATTTGAAGAGGAACCAGTTGCTATCTTGGCACGTGATGTAAAAGAGTTAAGAAATAAGAATGTGCCTTTGGTAAAAGTTCTGTGGAAGAATCATGCAAGAGAGGAAGCAACTTGGGAAAGTGAGCATACCATGCGAGACCAGTATCCTCAGTTATTTTAGAGTTAATTTCAGGTAATTTCGAGGACGAAATTTCTTTCTAGAGGGGGAGAATTGTAATATCCCTAATTATGCCCTAGTAGTCTTGGTGTTATTGTTGTTGCACTTGAATTATGTATATATGATAAGTTGATAAGAAATTGGAAGAGAATGTTTTTGTATGGTGGTTGGGAAAGAAAAGAGGGTTTAGAGATAATTGTATATGTTGCTCATATGGTGATATATATAACATATAAAGTGGTCAAAATGGAAAGTCAAGGAAAGAGGATATTTTTGTGTTGGTTGTGAAATTACTTTAATGGGTATAGATATGACAAAAGCTTAGTTAAATGGATGAGGGTATTATAGTAATTTTCTTTTGGATGGGTATTTAATGCCTATTGACTTTGTGTTTCTTCATCATTTCTTCTTCTTCTTGTTGTTGTGTGGCCGACTCACCAAAGAGACAAGAGAGCAAGAGAACAAGTGATGGTTTTGATGATTTCAAGCTCAAAGTGAAGGAAGTTTTCAAAGTTACAAGTTGGAGTTTCAAGGAATTTCATTATTTGGTAAGTTTTCTCTTGTTTACCCTTGTTATTTTTGAAGTTATGCTTGAGTTGAGTTGTGATTTGATGATGGTATGATTAAGTTGCTTAGGGTGTGATTTTAAGTATTGATTTTGCTTGATAGATGAGAAGTTGAGTTGGTGAAGGTGTTGGAAGTGATTGTGTTGAGTAAGAGTTGTGTTTAGTGAAATTTCTTTCTGTTTTACAATTAGTAAAGGCTGTGACTTGTATGATTTTTAATTAATTATAGAAAAATGTTCTTGAAGTGAATTTTTGATATGTTGTGCCTCTATGAGTCTAGAATGACTGAAAAATATGTTGATTCGATTTTGGAATGGTTATGAGTTTAGAAAGATTATTTTTATTAGACCTGTTCCAGCAGGTACCTTAACTGAGACAGCTATATTTCGGGATTTTTAATAAAATGTAGAAAAATCATATCCAATTTAATTTTGGATATGTTGTTTCTTAGTGAGTCTAGTATTTGAGAAAAATAATTTGGAACCACGTTGAGTGAATTTGATTTATGGAATTCACAAAGTTCAGAACTGCTGCCAGGATGCAGGGCAATTGGGGCAGTCTGGTTAGGTGAACTATTTGACCAAGATTTTGTGTTCAGTTTGATCTGAAATTTTAAAGGAATTATTTTAAGATACAAAACTAAATTCTGTAAAAAGTTTAGAATTTTTAGTCAAGTATTTTATTTTATACAATTTTTCAAAATAAGGATAAAATGGAGTCTAAAACCAGAATGTACTATTCATATGAATCATATCAATTGTTCTTTGCCCTAATTGCATTGTTGAGATTGAACAATGTTATGTTATGCATTGTGAATGGTTATGTGTTTCATGAATAATATACATTGAAATTGAAATGATAATTCAAATAAGACATGATATGAGACAATGCCATTGTGATTGGCTATGATGATGATATTGAAAGAAAGAAGGCATGTTTGCCTAAATGTGATGAGAATTTGAAAATGGAAATGGTAACTATATAATAAATGAATTGTTTGTTTAATATGTTATTCAGTTTCAGAGTTCTGGATTTGGGTGGCATGCCTAAGAAATGATGAAAGGTAACAGTCTTGCCGGGTTGAGGATCTCCTCATATGTGTTGAGTTGATGGTCCAAGAGACTGGGTCTGTTACACTATGAGAATTGTGAATATGAGATATATGATTTGTAACAGTCTTGCCGGGTTGAGGATCTCCTCATATGTGTTGAGTTGATGGTCCAAGAGACTGGGTCTGTTACACTATCCATGGATAGAGATACATGTATAAACATTGCCTACGGGCGTGATTATTGTGACTATGAACCAAATCAGTAACTCTGAACTCTGAATATCGTATTAAATACTTGTTGGGCCCATAGGTGTCAAGGTTATATGAATGTCCTAAATAATGTTATGAGTTAATGAAATGAGATGTTGGTTATTGAGTATGATTGATTAATGTTGAATGTGGAAAGATGTTGAAATGTGGTATGCTCATATGACTATGATTTGTGAAATGCATAATTATGTGGTTACCTTTATATTTATAATGTTGATCTTATCAATAACATATGTGACATTGCATTACATTAAAGCATACCATTAGCATGTTTTATCTTACTAAGCCGTTGGCTTAGCGCGATAGTGTTTAATCGCGCAGGTAATAGAGTTGATAGAGTTGAACCCGAGAGTTCATCAAGACCAAGTGAGAGTAGACCTTGAAGAGTTGATTTTGGGAACTTAAAGATCAGAAGAGAATTGCCAATCATGTATACTTCTGTATATTTTGTAAAGAAATGTTTAATGTGTAAATATGTACATATTTTATAACTTCCGCGGTGTAATATTTAAATATATATATATATAACTAATATGTTTTGTTTTATCAGTAAATGATTTACTTTTCTATAATGTATAATGATAAAGGTATTGTATCAAGTTTAAAGTGTTTTGAATATTAAGAAAACCGTAGCATCCCTATGTTTGGTGCACTTATGCTACATTGTTGTGGTTGTAGTGTGTGTGCATTGGATATGGGGGTGTTACATATTTCATATGTTGACTAATTGCATGTAAAATTTTGTTGAAAATTTCCATCGTTTGCTGCCTCAACTGGCTGGCCAAAAATTAGGTCCAGAATTGGGTCCCAAAGGCACCAATTCGGCCCACACTTGCACTTGGTGCAAAATTGTTTATTTTTCTGTTTTAAGCCCATTTCAAAGCTTCCCTAATAATGTAATGAAGACTTAAACACTTCCCTTTTAAAATAACTTGATTGTTTAAATCAATTTGGACTAAATAGAGTCCATAAACTCTTTTACCAAAATCTTTGGAAACAATAGATTTCAATTGAATTTAACAACTCAATCACCACATGGGTTTAAAAATATCACTCAACAAATTAATTCAAACTCAAACAATACATTTATGCATCCATAACCAAAGTTCCATAGATAAAGTTTTGGTAAGAAAATGAAAGGAAAATTAATTCTTCAAAGCTAAAGTACCAAACCTTGTTCTTTTAATTCCCTTTTGCTTTTCCTTCTTCTCCTTCCTTAATCTTTGTTTTTCCTTCAAGATATTCAAGAACACAACCTTAAACATAAACCTTAGCAATTTAGAACAATAAGCTACCCTCCATTTCTTTTTAAACTAAACCCTAATCTAACCTTATTAAACCTTAGAAACATTGATTCTTCCATTTAATTAATCAATATCATCACTACTTAAAATTTTTCCAAATCCACCATAAGAACCCTAATTTCCAATCTTCCAATAGATATATAAATACTTAAAATTGATACTAGAATTGAATTCTACATACTTGAAAACCTTAAAATTTACCTTGAAAATCAAACTTGACAAAAATTTGAAACTCTTTGGTGTTCTTCCTATGGTGGCCGAATGTTTGAAGTGGGTGAGAGAGAGTTTTGTTCTTCTTTCTATGATGATATATATATAGTGGAAATGATGTCCACTTTTGGGTGGATGAATATTTTAGGGCCACATCTCCACACTTTTTCTTTTCTTCTTTTTATAAACCCTAAATGGCTAATTTTCATTAGGCCAAATGTCTCTTTCTTTTATTTATTTAAAACCCAAGCCCTTAGACTTTCTTTTAATTATATTTTGGCCCCTCCACCTCCTTGTGCTGAAATTTTATGGTCTAAGGTGTGAAAAGACCAAAATACCCTCCGGCGATTATTCGTTCTTAACTTTTAAACCGTACAGTTCCACGAGGCAAACTACATATGGTTTTGATCCTCTCGACCTCTACTTTCTATTTTTAAGGTCTATTTTAAGTTTCCAAGTTGTTTTGAAAAATTACCAATAAGCCCTCGACTTTTTACAAAATTCCCTTTAAGTCCTTTCTTTGCTCGGGTTTTGCCCGGACTCCGTTTCTACTGACGATCGTTTCATATTTAACCCCTCGATGTCCTCTACATACTTGTGTGTTTATTTTCTACTTTGGATTCATGTATAAATTTTAATTAAAATGACCAAAAGGCCCCTAGTCTACATGTTTTTGTTTCTCTCTAACGGGGTGTTTCCTGGAAAAATCGTTACACGTCGTTGTGACCCGATTTTTCTCTACTTTCCATTTTTGAAATTTGTTATGTGCACTATTAAGAACCTCCAGTACAACTTTTGGAAATTACAGTCACCTCCCCAAAACTTTTTGAAATTACAGTCACCTCCCCAAAACTTTGCATTATTGGAATTAAGTCCCTTTGATCCTGCGACCTTCTCTAGGAACCGCCATCAGAGATGACCTCTCCAGATCCTTTCTCTTGCTGTGCACATGACTGCTAGACATAAATACAGTGGGCAGATGTGACAATTTCGCACGCAGGAATTTCCTTCACAGCCAGCTGCGGCAGCTTTTTTGCAGGCGCAGTTTTTCCGCATAAGTTTTTTTTCGCTAGCAAAATTTTTCTGACACAAATTTTCCGAAACCTAATGCAATTATGTTTTGGTTTCTTTTTCTTAATGAATAATGTATACCATGAGCAACTAGAATTAATCAAGAATTCTTCTTTAAATAAGTACAATTACAACACAAAAAATCAAGGAGAAAAAGGGGAGGAACATTGGACTGAAAATTGTGACCGAGAGTGAGAAGGAAAACTCTGAAACTCTGAAACTCTGAAAATTCCTTCTGGCAGTAAATTAAATCCGACTTTGGAGGGAACAATTCAAGTAATTCAAAGGCAAAAAGGCTTGTCTTTGACCTTGTTCATCCAAGAAGCAATTTTTGGTGAAACTTACAAAATAAGGTTTGAATTCTTAATTTCTTTTATTTTGTCACAGTAGCTAGATCACATAATTGTTTCTTTTAAATTAAAAGCCTCATCACCTCAATTCACCTTTTCTAAAGTATGAAAATCTTAAATCATTGCTTTATTTTTCCAAAAGTTTAAAGATATTAGTTTTATTTCTTCAAAACCCCAAAACCAAGACTTGCATCCCAAATTATCAAAACCCGAAATTGTGTTCTGTTTCCTTCCAAAAGACTTAAAAATATCTTTTTGCTCTTATAAACTTTAAATCTTTTGTTTAAATTCATAAAACTTCATGAAATTGTCAATTGTCTTTCCAAATCAAAAATAAAATTCATTACCCAAAACCCTAAATTCAAAAATCCTAAAACCCTAATTTAACTCCAAAACCTAAAATAGTGAACCTTAACCTCCTTAAAACCTTAAACCTTAATTTTTTCTAAACCCTAATACATTAAATCTTTAAAAAACCATATAAACACAAATATTTAATTTTACATAGTAAGCTTGAAACCATAATTTGATGAGTAACCATAAATCACAAATCAAAATTATTTTGAAGAGCCCAAACTCTAAATTTATGATTTTACATCTCAAACCCTAATTTGGTTAATCAAAGAATTTTATCAACATTTTAAAATATAAAATTTTAATCTATTTTAATTCCTTTAAAAACTCACAGTAGCTATAATTTAGATTTTTATTTCCCTTATTCAATTCTATATTTGATTATGCTTTCATTTATTTTAATTGCTTTAATTTATTTATGTTCAATTCTTGGATTATTTTATTTATCATGGATGGATGTTTACTTTCTATTGATATTTAATACATTTGATGAATGATTCATTTATTTTGAATAGTTATTTACTTTTATCAATTTATTTAGGTTTCCAAATGTTGTAAGAGGAATGTTTCCACTTGGTGGGTACCTCATTAGTTAAATATCATGTAATTTAAATTGCTTTTCTATTTTAGAACCAATGTATAGGACATGTTTCTACCTTTCGGTGGGTGTCCTATTTAGGCATGAGATGTAAGGAGATGTTTCCATCCTTGGATGGGTGTCCATTTATTTGCTTTGTTTGGACATTGCTTTGATTTTAATATAATGATGCTTTCTTTCAATTATTGTGTGTAATATGGATAATATTATTTTACTTAAGAATTTTATAATATTAAGACCTGTAAAGGAGGCCGGTTCCAATGAATCGGGCGTTGTGGGGGTGCTGGGCCATTTCTCACCTTCCCCACACATACCCAACTTTTCGAACCCATTAGGGGGTTGGGGATTCCTTAGTAATCAAGTCATCCACCCCTTTCTTTTTTTCGGCCTTTCCGGGTGGAGACTTCATTTTCTCCGGACTTAGGTCCGTGTTCTCTAAGGCCCCGAGCCTAAACAGTGCCGAAGTTGCAAGAACCATTCCACCAAGAATGGGGACAAAAATTCCCGCTCACAGTGGTGACTCACTGGGGATAAGAGAAGTTGATTCTGTTGGTCTTTATATTATTCTATTATTTCTTATAACGATATTATCCATTGCATCATCTTTGATTGCATCATGTGCGTGAGTTTGGACGCCCGTGTTACCAGTGTTGTGTTATGTAAGAGATACCATACTTTCACTCAAGGTATGGAGATCGAGCATGGCATAACCACTCATAGCCTCATACCATTTGGTATAAACTTGCTATGGGAACCTAAGCCTTTTAACCCAAATACTAAAGCTCATGTAATTGGCCTAGTTACTTTCCTTAGGTTTTACCCCAAATGCATGTTGTTTGACTATGATTAATTTATCTTGGCTTAAATCATGGCTTATTTGGTTTGTTCTTTTTCTAATATGACCTAAGTGTATTGTAAGCTCAAAATAAACTTTTCTTTAAAGTCCAAAAGACCAAAGCTATTTTCAAAATTTTTCAAGATGGTCTTTGGACATAAGACTTTTCTAAAAATAAATCAAAAATTCTTTTGCTCATGGCCCAAATACTAAACCCAAAATACATTTTTCTAAGATCTTTTTATAATGGGCTTAGAAATGAAATTGTTTTTATCTAATCTTTTCTTACAAAGAGCTTGCAAATTATTTAGGTCAATTGAGAAATACAAAAAATCAATTGTTTATACTAAGAATAATTAATCATGGGCTTGTTTTTGGCATGAATCATTAGTTACTTTTTCAAGTGAGAAATCTATCTATAATAAACCTCTTAATTTAGTTTTAATCCAATATAGCATAAAAGCTATTTTGGTTGGATAAATGGATTAAAACCTAATTAATGGGAATTATTATGTGCTGCTTTCCATTTTTGAAAATATAACTGTTGGTTGAAACGTCCGAGGGAATTATTCGAAAACAAGATGTCCCATGTTGTTATTTTGTTAACCATATACCTAGGAAAAGAGACTCGCCATTCATGTGTGGATGTTATAAGGTTGGAAGGAACGTCCTATTCGTCCTTGTTTGTCTATTGTTTGTGCATACATGCATACATTTGCATCTCATATCATTGATCCTCTCTGGCTCACAGCCCTGGATTACGAAAGTTCAAAAGCTTATGACAATCTGACCTATGCGGGAGATGAAGTATCTAGCAACGACTCAATCAGTTGCTCACAAAGACAATGGATCCCGAACAAATTCAAAGAATGGTGGATGATGCCCTCAATTCCAAAATGGAAGAAATAAAAGAGGCCCTAGCTAAGACCATGAAGAACCAACTAGCTGCAATCTTAGAAAATCATGCCGAGGCATCTGTTAGCGCTAAGAAGCCAAAGGACAATGGGAAGGCTAAAATTGGTGAAGTAGCTTTTGATGATGATAAGGTGGTCATTGATGATGATGATTGGGCTCAATACTACCAAGATCCTCAAGACAAAAAGGAGTCAAAGGTTGTTGAGAAGACAACTGTTGAAAAGACCGAGACATCTGATGTTGAGAAGATGATTGCTGATTTAGAAAAGAAATTTGAGAAGAAGCTGAAAATCGAAGAGATGTCTGAAGTTGACAAATTATTTGAGCTAGATGAAGAAGTTTCGTACAAGTTCAAGATGCCATCTTTTACAAAGTTTGATGGAACTGGAAATCCTCATCTCCATGTGAAGAAGTATATCACTGCTATGCAGTCTACCCGAGCTACTAAGGCTCAAACTCTAAGGTACTTCATGCTCTCATTGGATCCTGCTGTCCAAAATTGGTTCAATACCTTAAATGATGGAACACAAAAGAATTGGAATTTGCTATACAAGGCTTTCATCCAGCAATATAGGTATAATGTCGAGTTGGAAGTTACCTTAATGGAAGTTGAGTCCATTAGGCAATGGCCAAATGAGAATTTTGTGGACTATGTGAAACGATAGAGAAATAAGTTCTCTTTGCTCAAGAAAAGGCCCGATGAATCCGATCAAATAAGGATGATCGTGAGAGGCATTCTGCCCAATCTCCGTGAAAGGATGTCTCACACCCTTATAAGGGATTTCAAAGATCTTCTCCAAGCTGGTCTACAAATTGAAGAGTGGGAAAGGAAGAAGAATCACTTTTCAATAAAAAGGAATGGGAAAGGGAACTACCAGTCGGGCAATCAAAGCACACAAAAATAAGTTGATGTTAATGCCACTAGTCAAGGAGGAATGAGGCATTTTTTAGAATTGGGGAAACCTCTAACTTGGGTTTTTAGCAAGCTACAAAAGAAAGGGTTGTTACAACCATTAGCTCCTCGACCTTTGCCTAGTCCATTACCCCCAAATTTTGATACTAAGGCTTTCTGTCAATTTCATCAGACTCAAGGACATTAGACTGATAGATGTACCCGATTGAAGCATGAGATCGAAGATCTAATCAATAGTGGTAAGCTACCGGAGCTGGACAAGTCCAATACCAAGAACAATCCTTTACCTAAGTTTGGAAGAGTACCTTCACCGGCAACCTATATGGTAGGGAAAGGATTGGAAGAAGATTTTTTTTATCCTCTTTTTAAGATGGAAATATTGAAGATATGAAAGGAAAAGAAGCTTAAACTTAATGAACTTTCCTTAGCTTGAATGTTGCTTTTCGATTTTACTTTATTTAATATTTAATTTGAACAATTATGTTTTTCAAGTTTGTTTGAATAAATTACTTTCATCAAAATCTTGTTGGTCTTTGTTCATTTTGGTGCTTAACCAATGAGGAATTTAGCTTGATGTTTATAAATTAATGTGTCTAGGCATCATGACTTGAATGACTTTACTAGGTGAGGGAATTGCTCTATAGCATTGAGTTGTGTATGCTTACTTAGAGAGGGCTCCTGCATAATCACCTTTGTCTAGGTCCTAGTCAATCTTAGAACATGCTTTGACAAACTTTTGAGGTAAAATTGAACTCTGCTTATTTAAGGGAGAGATGATCTAGGCATTGTTTGACGAGCCAACAACTAGTATCCACCCAATTAAATATCAATCCCTAGTTGTCCCTCTGAGCCTTCATAAAATTTTAGCTTTCTTTTCATCGACATATAACCCTAACAACCTACCCTGAGCTGTTGTGATACATTTGACAAGTCTTATGATTACTAAGATGAAGAGGCAAGAGGATCAAAGAGAGCAATGACTAGTCAAGATTATGAGGATAGTTGAAGTTCTCAAGATCATAATTGAAGTTCCCAAGACCATAAGGGTAGTAGAAGTTTTCAAGAACATAAGGGTAGTTGAAGTTCACTTAATATCTCTAATATATCAAGACAACATTAGAGTAACAAATGATTTATCCCTGTTAAAGAAGATCTATGTTACTCCACTCATCCATTATTGGAAACCCAAGTCGGTACAAACAAGACAACTCTTTTAGAGCTAGAACTAAACAAAAAAAAAACAAACAAAAAACAAAGAAAAAAGAAGAAAAGGAAAAGAAGAAAAAAAGGAAAAGAGAAAAGGGAAAAAAGAGAAGAAAAAATAAAACCTAAAAAGGCAGTTCAGAAAGCCAACTGAGTTCTCTTTTACCTAAAGCAACAAAAGGCTTGCATTTGGTTCATAAAGACATTTTTACTTGAATTGCTCCAACCCAAACAAAGATTCAATCAAAATTGGAGAAAAGGAGGAAGACCATCCAGTTCTTGAAAGTTCTGTACTTGATAGTCCAACAAGAAAGAAGGACAAAATGATAAAAGAAAGGGAAGAGTAAGGAAAGAGAAAGAAAAGGGAAGAGTAAGAAAAATAAAGAGGAAAGAAAAAGGGAAAAGAAGAAAAGAAACGAATTTGGGTCTTAAACTTTTTGCAAGGGCAAAGATTGTCCTAATCAAGATCCATATTAATGCCAAGAAGACAGAAAGAATTTAGAGTCTAGTAAGATTTCTCCCAACTGCCTAAAGTTCAAACAAGAAATTTGTAGTGTGAAGATTTGTCCATTATGTCACATCAGCCCCAACTTACAAATGGCCTTCATTTAACCCATGTCCCTCATAGACCCCATTTCAATCCTATCAAAGACCTGTTGATCTCTCTTGATAGGTAGAGTCTATTAGTGGAGATAGTTTGGATAAGCATGCATATGAGATAGACAATATTTAAACTCAAATGAGACCTTTGGCCAAGTAATGTGTATGTGCCTATCTGAAGTGCAACAATTATTGCTTAAATAGAATTGATTCCTGAGTTTAGTACGGTAACTAGGGTTGTCATGTTATAGATATGTTAATTTGGAAAAATCAAGTCCTGAGGTACATTGACATTAATTTGGCAAAGCAACCATTTGATTTCAAAATCAAAATTAAAAAAAAATATCAAAAAAAGTGTTTTGTCATACAAAGCCTTCAAGTTAAGGGAAGTATGTTGAACCTCCAAAGGATACATTTGGCAAAGGGAATGATTACTGGCAAGGTTATAAAGAAGCTACCAACTGACATGCTGAGACATAGTTCGAAATAGATGAATCCCTGACTCTGCTACTTGGGGTCTCCATTATTCATATTTTCAACATCTAGAAGATAAAAGCCACAAATGCAAAGCTTTCGATCATTCCAATGCAAGACTTGAACAAGCGTCAAAACAAAACCAATGAGAACACTTTTGCTGATCACCTCGGTCTGTGAGTTGATGGAACAACTGTAAGTATTATTCATGCATATCATGTATACATGAGTATATCACATCGCACTTTCTTATCTTGTGTTGTCTATTCTTTGGCAAAATGAACAGCAAACACCCTGCAAAGTAAAGAATCAAAAGAAGATATCAAATCAGGGGGGCATAGAAAGCCCATTGCTTGAGAAAGCTCCAGTAATCTTGTAAAGAGAAGAAATACGTGCTTGTGCGAAGAACTAGACAACAACAACATCAATCAGAGTCCGCATAGAAAAATCATGGGTTTGAGCCTACACAGGGGGCGAAGTTTCTCCTTTTCAATTTTTGAGTTTATATATAAAACATTTCAAACTCACTTGTAAATATCTCGCCACGCAGGGGGAAAAGGAGAGGATATGAAGGATAGCTAAAAAGGGCTGAATTTTTTGCAAAAGTGCAAAGGAAGAACAAAAAAGAATTGAATAAAAAAAGAAAATTAGAATTCTCAAAAGAATGAAGATGCAAAAGACAAAAGATCAATCCAGCTAAAAGAGCTGAAGCCAAGGTAAAGACCCAACCTCCAATGGATAAAGATCCATGTTTCAAGGGTAAAGACCCGATCTCGAAAGGATGAAGATCCATTTTCAAGGGTAAAGACCTGATCTCAAAGGATGAAGATCCACTTACAAGGGTGAAGACCTAATCTCCAAGGATGAAGATCCATTTGCAAGGATGAAGACCTGATCTCAAAGAATGAAGATCCATTTGCAAGGGTAAAGACCCAATCTCTAATGGATAAAGATCCAATTTCAGAAGGTGAAGACCTGATGTCCAAAGGATGAAGATCTAATTTTAAAGGGTGAAGACCCAAAGTTCAAAGGATGAAGATCCATTTTAAAGGGTGAAGACCCGACCTCAAGGGTGAAGACCCGATATCCAACGGATAAAAGATCCATGTTGCAAGGGTGAAGACCCGATCTCAAAGGATGAAGATCCATTTGCAAGGGTGAAGACCAGATCTTAAAGGATGAAGATCCATTTTCAAGGGTGAAAACCCGATCTCAAGCGATGAAGATCCATTTGCAAGGGTGAAGACCCGATCTCAAAGGATGAAGATCCATTTTCAAGGGTGAAGATCCGATCTCAAAGGATGAAGATCCATTTTCAAGGGTGAAGACCCGATCTCAAAGGATGAAGATCCATTTTATGGGCAAAAAACCACAATGCATAGAATAACGGGAGCAATCCGACTTCTCAAATGATAAAAGGTCAGTCAAACTCAAGCTCAGGTCCAAGTACACAATCTCGGGTCCAAGTACCCAAATCAATTCAAGCTTGGATCCAAGTACCCATTCTCGGGTCCAAGCACCCATTCTCAGGTCCAAGTACCCAAATCAAATTTGAGCTCGGATCCAAGTATCCAATCTCGGGTCCAAGTACCCCAAGTGAAATCTATCTCGGGTTCAAGTACCCAAATTAAATCAAAATCAATACAAATCTCAAGTCAAAGTACCCAGTTTAGGATCGAGTATCCGAATCCAACTTAGGATCGAGTATCCAAATCCAGTTTAGGATCGAGTATCCTAATCCAATTTAGGATCGAGTATCCAAATCCAGTTTAGGATCGAGTATCCAAGTCCAGTTAGGATCGAGCATCTCAATCCAATTTAGGATCGAGTATCCAAATCCAGTTTAGGATCGCGTATCCAAATCCAGTTGGGATCGAGTATCCCTATCCAATTTAGGATCGAGTATCCAAATCCAGTTTGAGTATCCAAATCCAGTTTAGGATCGAGTATCCTAATCCAATTTAGGATCGAGTATCCAAATCCATTTAGGATCGAGTATCTGAATCAAATTTAGGTTCGAGTATCCAAATCTCGATAGGATCGAGTATCCAAGTCTAATTTAGGATCGAGTGTCCAAATCTCTCGGGTCCAGAACCCAAAACCTCAACCTACTCAAAAATTAAGTCTTATTGCTTTTCACTCTCTTTTACTAAAGTCTCAGATCGTTCAAGCAGGAGGCAAACTGTAGACCTTTAATTTTTGACCCAGTCCGGTCCAATATATTGTAATTTTTCCAAAATAATTTTTGTGTTTTCCAATATATTTTAGTTAGTCCAAAATAATTTTTATGGTATCTTGATTAATTTTAATATTTATTTTAGTAAAAAATGGTGAAATGAATAAAAATTTTAAAAAAATAACAAATAACAAAAAAAATTGGCGACGAAAAAATCATCGCCGAAAGTCAACGCGGGCCATGGGCATTTCGCCCGCGCTGCAGCAGCTTTTTTGCCGGCCCAGTTTTTCTGCAGCAGTTTTTTTTCGCCAGTGAAATTTTTTTGACGCAAATTTTTTGAAACCTAATGCAATTAGGTTTGGGTATCCTTTTCTTAATGAATAATGTATACCGTGAGCAACTAGAATTAATCAAGAATTCTTCTATAAATTAGTACAATTACAACACAAAAAATCCAGGAGAAAAGGGGAGGAAAATTGGACTGAAAATTGTGACCAAGAGTGAGAAGGAAAACTCAGAAACTCTAAAAATTCCTTCTGGAAGTAAATTAAATCGGACTTTGGAGGGAACAATTCAAGTAATTCAAAGGCAAAAAGGCTTGTCTTTAACCTTGTTCATCCAAGAAGCAATTTTTGGTGAAACTTACAAAATAAGATTTGAATTCTTAATTTCTTTTATTTTATCACTGTAGCTAGATCACATAATTGTTTCTTTTAAATTAAAAGCCTCATCACCTCAATTCACCTTTTCTAAAGTATGAAAATCTTAAATCGTTGCTTTATTTTTCCAAAAGTTTAAAGATATTAGTTTTATTTCTTCAAAACCCCAAAACCAAGATTTGCATCCCAAATTATCAAAACCCAAAATTGTGTTCTATTTCCTTCCAAAAGACTTAAAAATATCTTTTTGCTCTTATAAACTTTAAATCTTTTGTTTAAATTCATAAAACTTCAAGAAATTGTCGATTGTCTTTCCGAATCCTAAAATAAAATTCATTACCCGAAACCCTAAATTCAAAAATCCTAAAACCCTAATTTAACTACAAAACCTAAAATAGTGAACCTTAACCTCCTTAAAACCTTAAACCTTAATTTTTTCTAAACCTTAATCCTTTAAAACTTTTAAAAAACCATATAAAGACAAATATTTAATTTTACATAGTAAGCTTGAAAGCATAATTGGATGAGTAACCATAAATCACAAACCAAAAGTATTTTGAAGAGCCCAAACTCTAAATTCATGATTTTACATCTCAAACCCTAATTTGATTAATCAAAGAATTTTATCAACCTTTTAAAACATAAAATTTTAATCTATTTTAATTCCTTTAAAAACTCACAGTAGCTATAATTTAGATTTTTAATTACCTTATTCAATTCTACATTTGATTATGCTTTGATTTATTTTAATTGCTTTAATTTATTTAAGTTCAATGCTTGGTTTATTTTATTTATCATGGATGGATGTTTACTTTCTATTGATAATTAATACCTTTGTTGAATGATTCATTTATTTTGAATAGTTACTTACTTTTATCAATTTATTTAGGTTTCCAAATGTTGTAAGATGTATGTTTTCACTTGGTGGGTACCTCATTAGTTAAATATCATGTAATTTAAATTGCTTTTCTATTTTAGAACCAATGTAAAGGACATGTTTCTACCTTTCGGTGGGTGTCCTATTTAGGCATGAGATGTAAGGACATGTTTCCATCCTTGGATGGGTGTCCATTTATTTGCTTTGTTTGGACATTGCTTTGATTTTAATATAAGGATGCTTTCTTTCAATTATTGTGTGTAATATGGATAATATTATTATACTTAAGAATTATATAATATTAAGACCTGTAAAGGAGGTCGGTTCCAATGAACCGAGCGTTTTGGGGGTGTTGGGCCATTTCTCACCTTCCCCACACGTACCCAACTTTCTGAACCCATTAGGGGGTTGGGGATTCCTTAGGAATCAAGTCATCCACCCCTTTCCTTTTTCCCAGCCCGTCAAGGTGGCGACTCAATTTTCTCTGGACTTAGGTCCATGTTCTCTAAGGCCCCAAGCCTAAACAGTGTCGAAGTCTCAAGAACCATTCCACAGGGAGTGGGGGCGAAAATCCTCGCTCACACCAACCAATCCTATTTTGGGTCCAAAACGTAACCAATATAGTTTTGGGTCCAAAACACAACGAACTTGGGGTCCATAACCCATCCAATTTGAATCTCAGGTCCAAAACCCAAACTAGTCTGGAGTCCAAAACCTAAACTAGATCCCCGGGTCTAGAATCTGATCCTTATCCAAAATCAGCTTAAAGTCACATTACTTTTAACTATCTAAATAAATTCTAGATCATTCAAGCAGGAAGCAAACTATAGACCCTTGATTTTGGTCCAAGCTAGTTCGATCCTAATTATAGAAGGCCTAGTAAAGTTTGGTCCATTCTTAATGGCTTTAAACCTATTTTAATGCCTTCAATTCAATTGATAAAATTCTATGTGGCCTAAAATAATTTAGTTCAACCTTTGAAACCCTAATAAAGTTTTTTTAAGGGTTTAGTTGGATTTAATTGATGTGGGCCTTCTACTGGACTTCAAAATTTGATATGGGTGTACCCATGTCGAATTAGGGCACCAAAATTTGACATGGGACACCCCATATCAAATTAGGATGGCCCTGATTCTAAATGCAATGTCCCCATGTCGAATTGGGACACCCAATTCGATATGGAGCTTGTCCTTGATGAATTATGATTGCCAATTCGATATGGACTTTGATTCCATGTCGGATTAGGATTGTTTGAGTTAGACATGGTCTTGATTTGTCTCGATTTAAAAACCATCTACTTCGATATGCCTCATGAAACTATTTTTAAATAGGAAGCTAAGACTCGGTTACAAGGTTTTAACCTAATATATTATTCTATAAATATAGGAGCAAAAACCATTAACAAGGGGGAAGATTGAAATTAACACAGAAGGAACAACACGGGAATTGACATATAGCAAGGAAGCAACTACAAAAGATCATCAAACAACCAAGAAAAGTGATAAAATGTAGATAACATTATCAAGGCAGTAGCTTACTGTCTTAATTTCATTCAACCAAGAAGTATAAGGTTAGTGCAAGCAAAAGTATTGTATCAACAGTTAATTTTGGCGGAATCTACAAATGGATGTATGTATTTCTAACCTAATTCACTTAAATTTATATTAAGTTAATCTATTTTTATTCCATCTATTTAACTACTTTTGTTTAAAATCCATTTTTTTTTTACTTTTAATTTATATACAAATACGCAGTAAGCATAGTTGATGACTTTTATTATATGTATATTAAGTAGCTCTTTCCATTAAATCACCATATCACTAGAATTATTCACACAATGTTTTAAACGTCCAATAGCCACACTACATATAAGTATTTATAGCAAATCCATGTTAAAGTCGTTCTAGAGTTTTTTTTTTTTATAAAACCCTAATTTGTGCTCCTAAAGACGAAGACCCCTAAGCATGTTTCCTTTAATTTGCAAAATTACAATTTGTTCCCCGATTTCCAAAACTTTAAATTTGTTTCTAAATAACCAAAACACCAAACCCTAATCCAAACCCAAATTCAAAAACGCTAATCTCCTGAACCCTAAAAAATCCCAATTTTATTCAAAAACCCTAATTTTTAACTCAAAACCCTAAAAAACCCTAATCTTATTTTCAAACCCCTAAAAACCGAATTTTTTATCCATGAACCCTAAAATCCTAATTTTATCCTAAAAACCCTAATTTAGTAAAAAAAGTTCAAAAAACTTTAACTCTATCTTTAAAAATCCTAATTTAGATATGAATGTTTTATTCTTGATGAATAATTTATTAATGTTTTATTTTTATGAATGATTTATTTTAATTTTGCTCATGGTGAATGATTGAATGATTTAATTTGATTAATTATTTAAGTTTTAATAATGCAAGAGGTATGTTTCCACTTTGTGGATACCTCATTTGTTAAGTTTAATGAAATTTTATTTACTTTAAAATTTGAATCAATGTAAAGGACATGTTTCCACCAAATGGTAGGTGCCCTGCCTTATTTATTTTGTTTTTGAATATTGGACATTGTAAAGGCATGTTTCCATCCATGGATGGGTGCTTGTTTTGTTAGCTTTATTTCAATAAAGATGATTAATGATTATTTATTTTGATAATTGCATGTATTATGGATGATATTATAATATTTAAGAATTCAATAATATTTAGACCTGAAAAGGAGGTCGGTTCCAACTTTCTGAACCCATTAAGGGGTTAGGAATTCCTTAGGAATCAAGTCATCCACCCCTTTCTTTTCCTGGTTTGTTCGGGTGGTTGCTCCATTTTCTCTGGGCTTAGGCCCGTGTTCTCTAAGGCCTTGAGCCTAACAGTGCCAAAGTCGTAAGAACCATTCCACATGGGAGTAGGGTAAAAATCCCTGCTCATAAAGCCCCTCTACTTGCTCAACACCTCATTTATGGACTTTGCCAGATATTTGCTATGACATCATTCTGTAAGGAAATTACTTCATCCTACTGCCTCATATGCTAAATGGGTTGATTAGATCCACTCACGAATTGTGGTTAACATTCGTTGGTTGGTACCTTAGTGGAAAATTACCCATGTCACCATTTGGACATATATGATGTATGTTCCTCTTGTTGCTCTCTATTAAGGCACTTGTTATGATCCTTATCTACTTGATTGCCAATATGGAGTAAAGCCTTAAGGTTCAGAGTTTACTCCTGATTTGGATATGCCCCATTTGATGAAATCCTACTTGGATTGACTGAGGCAAAGCTGGCCTGCATGTTACACTTATCATCTGCCATAAATTATGCATTTGTAAATCTTTTTATAAAATGATGTTAGGATGAATAATAATAATAATAGATGTTTTCTTTCCTTTTATAATTTGTTATCACCTTTCACTATTGTGTGATTATTTTACCATATTGGTCAAATACTTGAAATAGTGCATATAGAATAATTTTATTATTTACTCAATTTTATTAAATTAGGCAAGAACAAAATACATAAAGCCAGAATACACAAGATCACTCCTGTGGCCAACCATCCCTTGCGGGTTTTCTAATTGAAAATTTTCTCTCTTTTTAGCTGTAATTGTTGCCTAGCCCATCATATCACTTTATCTTTTGCCTAGGCCGCTCTTTAGGATTTTCAACCTAGCTAGCCCCTTCATTTCTCTTTTTTTTTTTCAACATAGAATTTCTTGAGCCTGTCAATATTCACTGGCTCACTAAATTCATTTTCATCCATGTCTGATAACTTAACTGCACCCTTGTTCATAACTTGTTTCACAATAGACGACCCTTTCCAACTAGGTCTAAACTTCCCTCTTGGATTAAGAACATTGGGCTTGCATTATTTTAACAACAAGTCACTGACTTTAAGCTTTTTGATCTTAACCCTCCTGTTGCAAGCCCGCACTATCTTTCTTTGATACTGCTGATGATGATACAATGCCTTTAACCTTCTTTCTTCTAACATGGCCAACTGTGTGAATCAACTTACTACCCATTCTGCCTCAGGCAACTCAGCTTCTAGGATCACCCTCAGCAACTTTATCTCAATCTCAATTGGTAACACTGCTTCCATTCCATAAACCAAAGAAAATGGTGTCCTTCTGGTCAAGCTTTGCACACTTATTTTGTACCCGCATAAAGAAAAAGGAAGCATTTCATAATCAATCTCTATACATCTTAGTTATTATAGGAAAAATCTATATAATTGTCTTATTTATTGCTTCCACTACACTATTAGTCTTTTGTCTATAAGGGGAGGACCGATGATGGTGGATTTAGTACTTCGAGAATAAATCCTTGATTGTTCCTTGAAATTGCCCATTGTCGATACTAAACTATATGGGACCCCAAAACTACATATGAGATTTTTCTCAATAAATTGAGCCATTTGCTTTGCCTCCAGCTTCTTGAACGATTTGGCCTAAACCCATTTCAAAAAATAATCCACTGCAATGACAATGAATCGATGACCATTTGAAGCCATCGGATGTATCTCTTTAATAATGCCAATCACCCAAGTTGTAAAAGGCCAGGGTGAAGAAATAGAATGTAATTCTTCGGGAGGTAGGTGATTTAGATTTTTGTACATCTGGCATTGCTTGCATCTCTTCACAAAATCAATACAATCTTTCTCCATGGTCAACTAGTAGTAACCTTCTCAAATTATCTTCTTAACTAGGGCCAATCAAACTGTATTTTTGACATGATATGCTCAACTTCAGACTTCCTTAGGCAATTCAAGTGGTACCCCATCGCGCCATCTTCAATATAACTATAGACCCTTAATTTATGCCCTAAGTTGGTATGGTCTTAATTAAAGAATTCCAAAATAAATTTGATCCGATTTACAACTTCTAATAAGTTAGTTCGATTTTAAAAGTCACAAACTCAACTTTAAAACCCTAAACCAAGTTTTTTAGACAGTTCGGTCCAAAAAAATTAAAAATGCGAAACTAGTTCAAGTTAGGAGGGGCTAGGTGATATGAGCCTTGGCTCATGTCGACCTGGATGCCCCAGGTCGACATGAGCCAAAGGCCATGTCGACCTAGATGCCCAGGTCAACATGACTTTGGGCCATGTTGACCTGGTTGCCCCAGATCGACATGACTTTGGTCCATGTCGATCTGGATGCCCAGATTGACATGGTTTCAATTGTTTTTTTGAAATTAGCTTCCGAATTGAATTAAAAATTTTTTAAGGATGGATTAATATTAGGGTTAGGGATTCTGAGTGAGGTTTTTGGCCTACAAATAATAATGTTTTAGACTTTAACAACGGTTGGCAATTAACATTAAGAGGATTAGGAATAATAAACAGAGAAGAATAGTAGCTATTTTTTTTAGAACGAAAGAAACAACAAACAGAAATATCAAGACAACCAAAGAAGAAAGTAGAGTCCATACTGTCTTCACATTGTTCATCCAGAAATAAATTTTTTTGGTGGAACCAACGGTGGAGGTTTGATCTTTAATCATAAATTATTCATGCTCATAGTAGATTCATTTTCTTTGATTAATAAGAACATGCAGTAACTTGATCATTGAACATGCAGTAACTTGATCTTTGAACATGCAGTAAATTGATCTTTGTTTTAATAACTTTAATTGTTTACTTTAGTTAATACATTAATAAGTTTGTATTCGTAACTCCACTTGCATGTTTTATAAAAACTTAAAATCATTTAGTAGCTTAAGTCATTGATTAAATTATCAAAACCCTAAACTGTTCTTTTGTTCCTAAAATGTTATACCCTAAATTATTCCATTAAAGTCTCAAAACCCTAATTGTTATCCAAAATCTTAATTTATTTATAGAATCAATGTTTCTTCTAAACTGATAAATCAAAACCTTAATTTATTTTAAAGCTTGTCACCTAGTAACCCTATCCCCAAATTATACCTAAAGCCACCAAAACCCGAATCCAAATTATTCTGCCAAAACACCCAAAACCCTAATCCGAGAAAACCCTAATTTATTCCCAAAATGCCAAAACCTCATTTTTCAAACCCCCATCTAGTAAACCTAAAAAACATTTAAAACCCAAAAAATCTAAAACCCTTATTACACTTTTCTAAAAGCCAAAACAATAATTTGTTTGCTTAAAACCCTAACCATACCTATTTTTTAAAATTACAGTAGCATTATTCTTTTAAAAAATAATATTAGTTTCTCAAAATCCCAAAACCCTATTTCCTAAATCTTAAACCCTAAAATCTTAATTTTCAACACTAAAACCTACAACCCTAAAAGCCAATTTCTAAAAATTTTTATGGCGCTGTCCTCACCCCGCAAGGGGCACTGCCCCCTTGACCCCCGCCCACTAACCAGCTAGCGGGATTGTCGTATGGGCTCGTCGAAGTGGTCAATATTCATTTATGTATTATGAGTCCGTGTATTTAACTTTCTTTTTCCAAAGCCCTAATTTAGTAATTAAAATTCTGAAACCCTATTTTAAGATGTGAACCCTATTATATATTTATTGGTCTATTTTAATTTTAGATTTGATTATGTAGTTTATTATATATTTTGATGGTTGATTTATTTAATTTCAATGCTTGATTTATTTAATTTATCATGGATGGATATTTTCTATAGTATTATGATTATTATTTATTTATTTTGGTATTAAAATTGTAAGTGGTATGTTTTCACTTTGTGGGTACCTCATTAGTTAAATTTTATGTAATTTAAATTATTTTTATATTTTGAGATTAATGTAAAGGACATGTTTCCACCTTTCGGTGGGTGTCCTATTTAGTTTTAGACATGGATGATGTAAGGACA
Organism: Garcia nutans; assembly: GCA_947685225.1. Taxonomy (NCBI): domain Eukaryota; kingdom Viridiplantae; phylum Streptophyta; class Magnoliopsida; order Malpighiales; family Euphorbiaceae; genus Garcia; species Garcia nutans. The sequence goes on along the minus strand of CANTUV010000013.1, from coordinate 11,210,367 downwards.
TGTTTCCATCCGTGGATGGGTGTCCATTTATTTATTTTGTTTGGACATTTCTTTGATTTAAATATAATGTTGCTTTATTTTAATTGTTGCATGTAATATGGATAATATTGTTATACTTAAGAATTTTATAATATTAAGACCTGTAAAGGAGACCGGTTCCAATGAATTGGGCGTTGTGGGGGTGCTGGACCATTTCTCACCTTCCCCACACGTACCCAACTTTTTGAACCCATTAGGGGGTTGGGGATTCATTAGGAATCGAGTCATCAAGGTGGCGACTCCATTTTCTCTGGACTTAGGTCCGTGTTCTCTAAGGCCTCGAGGCTAAACAGTGCCGAAGTCCCAAGAACCATTCCACCGGGCATGGCGGGCAAAAATTCCTGCTCATAGTGGCGACTCCACTGGGGATAAGAGAAGTTGATTCCATTGGTCTTTATATTATTCTATTCTTTCTTATCATGATATTATCCATTGCATCATGTGTGTGAGTTAGGACGCCCGTGTTACCCATGTTGTGTTATGTAAGGGATACCATACTTTCACTCAAGGTATGTAGATCGAGCATGGCATAACCACTCATAGTCTTGTACCTTTTGGTATATACTTGCTATGGGAACCTAAGCCTTTTAACCCAAAGACGAAAGCTCATGTAATTGGTATAGTTACTTTCTTTAGGTTTTTACCCCAAATGCTTGTTGTTTGACTATGGTTAATTTAGCTTGGCTTAAATCATGGCTTATTTGGTTTGTTCTTTTTCTAATATGACCTAAATACATTGTGAGGTCAAAATAAATTTTTCTTTAAAATCCAAAAGACCAAAGCTATTTTAAAAACTTTTCAAGATGGTCTTTGGACATATAACTTTTCTAAAAACAAATCAAAATTCTTTTGCTCATAACCCAAATACTAAGCCCAAAATCCATTTTCTCTAAAATGGGCTTAGAAATAAAATTATTTTCATCCAACCTTTTCTTACAAAGAGCTTGCAAATTATTTAGATCAATTACGAAATACCAAAAAATAATTGTGAGCCTAGTTTATACTAAGAATAATTAATCATGGGCTTGTTTTTGGCATGAATCATTAGTTACTTTTTCAAGTGAAAAATCTATTTATAATAAACCTCTTAATTTAATTTTAATCCAATATAGCATAAAAGCTACTTTAGTTGGTTGAATGGATTAGAACCTAATTAATGGAAATTATCATGCATTGACTTCCATTTTGAAAATATAACTATTGGTTGAAACATCCGAGGAAAATATTAGAAAATAAGATACCCCATGTTGGTATTTTGTTAACCATATACCTAGGAAAAGAGACTCGCCATTCGTGTGTGGAAGTTATAATGTTGGAAGGAATGTCCTAATTATCTTTCTTTGTCTATTGTTTGTGCATACATGCATACATACATACATACATACATACATACATGCATCACATGACATATCATTAATCCCTTCTGGCTCATAGCCCTAGATTATGACAGTTAAAAAGCTTACGACAATCCAACCTACGCCGGAGATGAGGAATTTAGGAATGACTCAATCTCTTTTTCACCAAAAGCAATGGAGCCCGAACAAATTCAAAGAATGGTGGATGATACCCTCAATGCCAAGATGGAAGAAATAAAAGAGGCCCTGAAGAGACCATGAAGAATCAATTAGCTACAATTTTAGGGAATAATACCAAAGCATCTGCTAGCACCAAGAATCTAAAGGGCAAAGGGAATGTTAAGGTTTGTGAAGTGGCTTTTGATGATGATAAGGTAGTCCTTGATGATGATGATGACTGGGCTCAATATTTTCAAGATCCTCAAGATAAAAAGAAGCCAAAGGTTATTGAGAAGACAACTATTGAAAAGACCAAGACATCTGATGTTGAGAAGATAATTGCTGATTTAGAAAAGAAATTTGAGAAGAAGTTGAAAACCAAAGAGATGTTCGAGATTGACAAACTATTTGAACAAGATGAGGAGGTCCCTTATAAGTTCAAGATGCCTTCCTTCGCTAGGTACAATGGTACTGGAAACCCTCATCTCCTTGTAAAGCAGTACATCACTACTAGGCAATCTATCCGAGCCACTAAGGCTCAAACTCTAAGATATTTCATGCTCTCATTGGATCCTATTGTCCAAAATTGGTTCAACACCTTATAGGAAAGTACTAAAAAAGATTTGGACATGTTGTACAAGGCTTTCATTCAGCAATATGGGTATAATATCGAGCTGGAAGTTACCTTAATGGAAGTTGAGTCCATTAGACGAAGGCCAAATGAGAATTTTATGGACTATGTGAAAAGATGGAGAAATAAGGCTGCTTTGCTCAAGAAGAGGTCCAATGAATCTGATCAAATAAGGATGATTGTGAGAGGGGTGTTGCCCAGTCTTTGTGAAATGATGTCTCATACACTCATCCGTGATTTCAAAGATTTTCTCCAAGCTGGTTTGCAAATTAATTAATAGGAAAGGGAGAACTGCTTTTCGACAAGAAGGAATGAGAAAGGGAACTCCCAGTCGGGTAATAAAAGCACCCAAAAATAAGTTGATGTGAATGCAACTGGTCAAGGAAATAAATGACAATTCTCAAAATTGGGGAAATATCTATCTTTGGTTTTTAATAAGCTACAAAAGAAGGGGTTGTTACAACCATTGGCTCCTCGACCGTTATATAATCCTTTGCCACCAAACCTCAATGTTTAGGCCTTCTGTCAATTTCATCAAATGCAAGGGCATGAGAAGGATAAATGTGCTCGTCTAAGACACGAGATCCAAGATTTGATTGACAGTGATAAGCTACCTGAGCCGGATAAGCGCAATACCAAAATTAATCCTCTGCCTAGATTCAACAGAGTGCCACCACCAGCAACTTTCATGGTAGGAGGAGGATTGGAGGAAGATTTTGTCTTATCCTCTTTTCAAGTTGGGAATAATGAATATGTGAAGGGGGAAGAAACTTAACTCAACAAACTTCCCTTGGCTTGTTTGTTTTTATTGTTTTATTTTCTTTATTTGGTATTGTACAGAATAATTATATTTTTTAAAATTAAGATTGTTTGAATAAATTACTTTCATTAAAATTTTTGTTGGTCTTTGTTCATTTTGGTGCTCAACCAATGAGGAATCTAGCTTGATGATTCATGAATTAATATATCTAGGCACCATGATTTGAATGACTTTACTAGGTGAGGGAATTGCTCTATAGCATTGAGTTGTGTATGCTTACTTAGAGGGCTCCTGCATAATTACCTTTGTATAGGTCGTAGTCAGTCTTAGAACATGCTTTGACAAATTTTTGAAGCGAAATTGAACTCTACTTATTTAAGAGAGAAATGATCTAGGCATTGTTTGGTTAGCCAACAACTAGTATCCACCCTATTAAATATCAATCCCTAGTTGTCTCCTTTGAGCCTTCATAAAATTTTAGCTTTCTTTTCATTGGCTTACAAACCCTAACCACCTACTCTAAGCTATTGTGATACTTTTGACAAGTCTTATGATCACTAAGATGAAGAGGCAAGAAGATCAAAGAAAGGAATGAATAGTCAAGATCATGAGGATAGTTGAAGTTTTGAAGACCATAAGGGTAGTTGAAGTTTACCTGAATTAGACCAAATATCACAAATAAAGTCAAGACTTAAGTAGATTAATATCACTCCACTCATCCATTATTAAAAATACGAGTTGGTACAAACAAGACAACTAACTCTGTTTGATCTAGAACGAAAAAGCAAAAAAAAGAAAAGAAAAAAAGGACAAAAGAAAAAGAATAAAAAGAAAGATAAAACCTAAAAAGGCGGTTCAGAAAGCCAACTGAGTTCTCTTTTACCTAAAGCAGTAAAAGGCTTCCATTTGGTTTATAAGGACAGTTTGACTTGAATTGGTCCAACCTAACCAAAGATTCGATCAAAATCAGAGAAAAAGGAGAAAGACCGTCCAGTTCTTGAAAGTTCTATACATGACAGTCGTACAAGGAAGAAAGACAAAATGATAAAATACTCAAAGAAAGGGAAGAGTAAGAAAAAGAAAGAGAAAGAAAAAGGGAAAAGAAAAATGATGATGGGTACCAAACTTTTTGTAAAGCCAAAGATAGTCCCAATCAAGATCCAGATTAATGCCAAGAAGATAGAAGGAATTTGGAGTCTAGCAAGATTGCTCCCAACTGCCTAAAGTTCTAACAAGCAGTTTGTAGTGTGAAGGTTTGCCCATAGTGTCACAACGGCTCAAAATTACAATAGGCCTTCATTTAACACTTGTCCCTTATAGACCCCATTTCAAGCCTATCAAAGACCTATTGATCTCTCTTGGTTGGTCGAGTCTATTAGTGGAGATAGTTTGGATAAGTGTGCATATGAGATAGACAATATTCAAACTCAATGAGACCTTTGACTAAGCAATGTGTATGTGCCTATCTGTAGTGCAACAGTTCTTGCTTAAATAGAAATGATTTTCGAGTTTAGTACGGTAACTAGGGTTGTCATGTTATAGATATATTAATTTGGAAAATCAAGTCCTGAGGTAAATTGACATTGATTTGGTAAAGCCAACATTTGATTTCAAAATTCAAAAATCAAATATAAGAAAAACAAAAAAAAGAGAAAAAAGAGAAAAATTTTTTTTACAAAGCCTTCAAGTTAAGGAGAGTATGTTGAACTATCAAACCTCAAAGGACACATTAGGCAAAGGAAATGATTAATGGAATGGTTATGAAGATGCTGCTAATTAACATATTGAATCAAGATGTTAAAGATGATATTGTTGGGCATGAGTTAGACTAATGATAATCTGATAATCAAGAGTAAAATATTTTGAGATGGAGTTAAAATGTACTAACTCTTGGTGTAGTAAAAATTTAGAGAATGAATATGTAATTTTTGTGATATGATTTAGTTTTGTAATTGGAAAGGTTGGAAACAGAATAATAGAGGAACCATATGGATTAATAAGTTTCAAACATGACCCTTTATCTTTTATAATCCTATGATTTGTTTAGTATGTTTTGGTCGATTAATTTTGTTATCTTCCGATTGGGACTTAGATAACATGACGGTAGTACAGTTTTGGTGAGATTAATAATTATGTTTTAAGAAACAGGGTCAGGAGTTATGATTGGTAAAGTTGTACTATCTAACTTTTATGTTAGAAATTTGTTGTAATTGTGGAAAGTATGGAAAGAGAAGTGAATTGTGAAAATGGTTTAAGCAATGAACCATGTGATAGAAAAATAATTATGCCAATATAGTAATGATATGAGATGTGAGAAGATGATATATGAGAGAAATTATAAAATGTGGTTGAAAGTTACACCAAATATGTTTATGGTATAAAGTGAATAAGTGGATAGACTTAAAGTTGAAGTGAATGAACTATGAATAAAATATGTATGAAATAATCGTGAGAATTTGGTGAGAATTGTACTAAGATAATTTGAAGTGATTTGGTATTAATGATCATAGTTTCAAATAGTTGAATATGGATCTAAAGAGATTAGAACTTGAAAATAAGTTGATTGTTGGTTTGAATCAAGCAAGATTGAGACGTTAGTATATTGTGGCAGATAGATCAATTGATCTGGATTTTGTTAAAATTATGAATTATTATTGAGATTTAATGTGTATAACTGTACAAGGAGTAATTGAGTTAGTTATTTAAATGAGGATCATGCTAAAGAAGGAAATAAGTGTGTGAAAAATAAAAATATAATTATCAATTAAGGAGTGATAAATGTCTTTTCTGAAAGTGATGATAAGGAGGGGATAATTAATATTAAGATTTATGGTCTTTGACAGGGTGAGATGTCTGTAACTGAGTTCCTACAAAAATTTTAAAAAAAAAATTTCTTTAGGATGAATATATTAATTTGAGACCGATTGTGAGTTGTGTTTGTTATCCTGCTTGTTTTTGTAATGTTGTTAACAAGATTAGGGATTATCAATCTTCTGATTATGTTCTGCGTTTTTTTTAGAGGATTGAATGAAAGTTATAATACAGTTAGGTCTCAGATATTTTTTTTTAATGGAGCCATTGCCTTCGCTTAATAAGGTTTTTGCCTTAGTTGCTCAACATGAACGTCAATTTGTGCATCCTGAGAATCTTTTTCCTGATGATCTAAGTTCTGTTGTTCAATCTTTGCCTATTGTAAATGCTGCCAATGCTAGGAATTCTCAGTCTGGTGGATATAGGCAGAATATCAATATTTCTAAACGGCCTATTTGTACACATTGTAATCTTCCTGGACATAATGTTCAATAGTGTTATAAGATTATAGGTTATCCACCTAGATTAAAGTCAAGGACTAAGCAGAGGTCTTATGTCTCGAAGGCTAATCAAGTTTCTTCTTATGAGGATTAAGATGATGTTTTGTTAAGAATGAATTGTTACTGTACTGGATAATTTCGAGGACGAAATTATTTAAGGGGGAGAGAATTGTAATATCCCAAAGTGTGCCTAGAAGTTTTGATACAATTGTTGTTTTGATTTGAATTAAATGTATGTATGTTTTTGCAAAGGAAATGAGTGTGTTAAGAGAATGTATATGTTGTGTATATTGTAATATATATAACATATAAGTTGGTCAATTGGGGAGTCAAGGTAAGAGGATATTTATGTGTGATATGTGAAATTACTTCAATGGGCATATAAGTGACAAAGGTTAGGTTAAATGGTTGAGGGCATTTAGGTAATTGCTTGGCTAGAATTGCTTGGTGGAGATTTAAAGAAGAAAAGAAGTTGACTTATGTTTATTTTTCTTTTCTTCTCAATTGTGTGCCGGCTATCCAAGAAAAGAGAGAGCAAGAGAGGTGTTCTAAATGCTAGAATCAAATTGAAAGAAGAATCAAAGGATTAAGTTGGAGATTTGTGAAATTTCTTCATTTAAGGTAAGTACTCTCTTGTTTTCCTTTGTTATTTTGAAGTGGTGTTTGAGGTGATTTATAAATTGTTGATTTCATGAATAAGTATGTTTAAGATGTGTTTATAAGTGTTAAAATTGATTGTAAGTTAAAAGGTTGAATTGGTGTTGGTTTTGGTTTGAAGATGGTAAGTTAAGGGTGATGTTTGGTTTTAGGGTTTTGAAGTGGTAAGTGATTGATTGTATGGTTAATATAGTGTTAATGTGAATATTGTGATGAATATGTAAAATATGTGTTAATAACAGTGATTATATCCATTTGAATGAGGTTAAGTGGTGTATAATGTGTTCTTGATTCAATTAGAAGAGTTTTGGCTATGTTTAGGGTTTATTCATGAGAGGCACGGCCAAACCTAAGAAGAGACACGGCCAAAACTAAATATTTTTGGGAGACACGGCAAAGTCTATGGAAATTTGGTCGTGTTGGATGATTTTTGGAGAAGACAAGGCCGTGTCCCTTGCCCATGTTTGCTTCTGTTGCTTTTGGTTGAGAGACACGGCCACAAGCTTGTCCGTGTCTCTTGAGTGTGTTTGCTACTATGATTTGTTCCTTGCCTTTCTCACATTGCTGAATCCTTCCAAGGTCTTTTTGTATTTACACTTTGAATATACTTAAAACAAAGATGACCTAAACAAATGTATATTGAGGATTCTAAATCTAAGAATAAGGTAAATTATATATGTGTATATCAATGATGATCATTCTTAATGGATGTTTAATGTGTTTGATTATGTATACTTGAGTGATGAAGTATTATAATGTGACTAGTACTATGACTTGTATAGTGTGGAAGAGATGAGGATCATTCAAAAAGGTATGTGCAATGCAATTTATTATTGTCAATACTTTTATGATGAATTACCTTAATGTAAATTGAGACATAAAGAGTTGTGTAACTAATGTTTTGAGTTATAATGAGGTGACTGATATGATTGAAGCATGCCTAGATGATTGAATAATGATATGATGGTTTAGTTAATGTAATTGATGTTGTATATTCATATGATGATTCAAATGATATATGAAGCCATTGTGATTGGCTATAATGATTCAACTGAGAATGAAATTGATAAATGAATTGTGTGCCTAATGTGTTATTCCATTTTCAGAGTTTGTTGTTGGTGGCATGCCTAATATTAGTAACAATCTCTTGAAGTTAGGTTGGAATTGATCCTTGAAGCCAAGTTGGGTTGAAGTTTAACATGTTTTACTCCCCCTTGAAGCTTGGTTGGGTTAAATCCTTGAAGCCTAATTGAGATGTTACAACCCTTGAAGCTAGGTTGGATTGGTTCTTGAAGCCAAGTTGGGTTGATACTTAGCATGCTTTGTTCTCCTTGAAGCTTGGTTGAACCTAAATCCTTGAAGCCTAGTTGGGATAATGATAAATGTGAGAATGAAACCAAAATATTAACTCTGAAAGTTGAATGGCATATTAGTGTTTTTGGGCCCGAGTCTGTCTTTGTTTTCAATGTGATATACAAATGTTGAAATAAATGAGTAATGAGATTTATGGTGGCCTTTGTTGGTAATGTGATTCATGATTGGTGAATTGTGAATAAAATAATGACATGAAATGTTATGAAATATGATACGAAATGTGTGTATTGATATATTGATTGTGAGTATTAGTGATGGATCTGTGGTTGGTGATAATGATATGTATATATGTAGATAACATACGAAATTAGACGAGATATATGAATGGTGCAGTTAAGAAGGCAAATAAAAACATGATAAGAATTTAATGGTACATGGAAGTGATATTTCATTATATGTTAGAATTTCTATAATGTATGTTTATATTTTATATTTGTACTACTAAGCTCTCGGGCTTAGCGCGGATGTGTAATCACGCAGGTGACTAGGTAGAAGATATGAAGTCTTTTGTTGCCACGAGAAGAATAAGAGTTTCCGAGACCAACTAGAGGGTGATGCATACATGTATAATTTTTAACTATGATGTATTTCTGACAAGAGTATATTTACATGTATAAATGAAGTTTTGATAAAGATAAGATTATGATATATTTGTAAGATCATTAAAAGTATAATGATTTTGTTAATGTTCTTTAAATTTATGTATTGTGGTTTGAACTCTGTTAAAGGTTTTAAAAATGTAACGAAAAGTGACATCCTTATACTTTATATACTTAATGTATATATACCAGGTATATGTATAATACTTATATGGAGTATCGGGGTGTTACATTAACCAACCCGGCGGAGCCTCCTCATCAGCTGATCTCTCTGGCACAGAAACAGGTGCCTCACTAACCCTCTCAAATCTAGCTCCATCTCTACTCTCTTCAGGAGCTACACTTTTCGCACTACCCTCAACAGACTGTCGTGAATGAGATGCCATCTCTACCTATATCTGCAAACACAGCAGAATATTCCTCATTAAAGATCAAAGACTGCCATACCAAAACATGTATTTTACTCAAAAACCCACTTTAAAAATCAAAATATTCTTTTTCTTACAATTGACCTAAGTTGAGAATCTCAAACCTAGGCTCTGATACCAAAAATTGTAACACCCCTTCCCAACCTACATATGTAAGCAGAGTAGAGGCGCCACACTATCCTAATGTTGCTACCAATTTTACTTAGTCAAATTTTTAGTTCCGATTTTTACAGAAATTTTGCCATAGTTTTGCCTAAAAATTGAGTCCCAAGTGTCGACAAAACTGGTTTTTTTCTGATTTTTAAAAACATTTTACACAAATCAATGCAAACAAAATCATTCTCAGTACACTCCCAATAAATCCCCCTTATAACCTCAACTACCACCTGCAAAAAGGATTTACACTTCTAGTACAACATAAAGTAAAGGTTTATTATGAAATACAGTAGATAAAATATTTGTTCACTATGCAGCGGAAAATAACAATATTTACAAATTCATATATATCCAAACTCAAGTTTTACAACCCATAAAATTTATACATTTCTTTGGCAGTCAGTCTTTGATCTAATATGGGCCCAAAAATAATCTAATATGCTATTCAAAGTTCAGAGTTACTGTTTTGGTCTATAATCATAATCATCAATACATTTATCCATGAATAATCAACTAGATTTGAGTTTACGACCCAGTCATTTCACCCAATCTAGTTTCAATAATTTGTTTTTGAGGCTTACGACCCGGTCATTTCATCCCAAAAATATCACATTTCACATTTTTCAACTGCAATAGGCTTACGACCCGGTCATTTCACCTATCCAGTGATTCATAGGCATGCCGCCAAAACCAGAACTCTGAAAATTGAATAAACATATTAGGCACACAATCATTTCATTTATCTCATTATCAATTTCTTTTCATTTCATTTCTCATAATTAATTAGGCAACCATGCCTCCATTATATATATTTCATTTGCATTATCATAGCCAACAACCATGGCCTCATATCTCATATGATCTCAAATCACAATAGGGCAATTCTTCATAATATCATATCTTTCACATTTCATTTCATCATCACATCTTTTACATTTCATATTCCATATTTCATTTCATCATTCAAATGGATATAATCAATGGCATTAACACATATTTTACATACTCATCACAACATTCACATCATACCAAACATACATTATTAATATGCATTAATAATGCATTAAATTTCTTAACACATTACAATCAAATGTATGTTAAATCTCAACATAATATGAATGTATGAAATAATGTAATTTGTACTTACCTTAAAACCAACTCACACCAATCTATACACTTACTCTTCCAAGAATCCTCAACACTTAGGCTAGGGCAATTCAACCTCTTCACAACCTAATCCAAAAGGAGTATTAGCAAAATGACCATATGAATAGTATATTCTGGTTTTAGACTCCACTCTATCCTTATTTTGAAAAATTGTATAAAATAATCTACTTGACTAAAAATTCTAAAATTTTTACAGAACTAAATTTTACATCTTAAAATCATTCCTTTAAAATTTCAGATCAAACTGAACACAAAATCGTGGTCAAATAGTTCACCCAACCAGACTGCCCCAATTGCCCTGCATCCTGGCAGCAGTTCTGAACTTTGTGAATTCCATAAACTAAATTCAATCAAAGTGGTTCCAAATTATTTTTCTCAAATACTAGACTCACTAAGAAACAACATATCCAAAATTCAATTGAATATGATTTTTCTATATTTTATTAAAAATCCCGAAATATAGCTGTCTCAGTTAAGGTACCTGCTGGAACAGGTCTAGTAAAACTAATCTTTCCAAAATCATAACCATTCCAAAATTGAATCAACATATTTTTCAGTCATTCTAGACTCATAGAGGCACAACATATCAAAAATTCACTTGAAGAACATTTTTCTATATTTAATTAAAAATCATACAAGTCACAGCCTTTACTAATTGTAAAACAGAAAAATTTTCACTAAACACCACTCTTCCTCTTCCATCACCAACACCAACCTAACTTCTTATCTTTAATTCCATTTCAACACTTACAAACACACCACAAGAAATCCTAACCATATTATCAACAACACTTCATCAAACTCCAAAAATAACTTCAAAAACAACAATAGCAATCAAAAGAGAACTTACCAAAACAATGAAATTTTCTTGAAATTCCAACTTGTTTATTTGAAATCTCCTTCAATTTGATCTTTAAACACCAACTCACTCTTGTTCTCTCTCTTGTCTAGGATGGCCGGCCAACAATGGAGAAGGAAAGAAGAAGAAATGAAGAAAAGTCAAATATCTCATCTCTTTAAACCTCCACCAAGTATTCCAAAATAAGAAATTACTTAAATACCCTCACCTATTTATTTTACTTCTCTTTCACTTATTACCTTATTTAGTAATTTCACAAAGAACAAAATAATTATCTTCATCCCTTGACCATCACATTTGACTTGTATATATGTTGTATATACTTCCATATACACAACATATACACTTTCTTTTAAATTTCTTTTCTCTCTCAAATTAACATATACATTTTAATTCAAATAAAACAACAATTATACTAAAACTTCTAGGGCACATTTTGGGATATTACACTCAGGACTTGATTTTTCAAATTAACATATCTATAACATGACAACCCTAGTTACCGTACTAAACTCGGGAATCATTTCTATTTAAGCAAGAATTGTTGCACTTTAGATTGGCACATACACATTACTTGGTCAAAGGTCTTATTGAGTTTGAATATTATCTATCTCATATGCATGCTTATTCAAGCTATCTCCACTAATAGACTCTACCTACCGAGAGAGATCAACATGTCTTTAACAGGCTTGAAATGGGCTCTATAAGAGACATGGGTTAAATGAAGGCCATTTGCATGTTGGAGCTGATGTGACACAATGGACAAACCTTCACACTACAAATTTCTTGTTTGAATTTTAGGCAGTTGGAAGCAATCTTGCTAGACTTCAAATTCCTCCTATCTTCTTGGCATTAATATGGACCTTGATTGGCACAATCTTTGGCTTTACAAAAAGTTTGGTACCCATCATCATTTTTCTTTTCCCTTTTTCTTTCTCTTTCTTTTTCTTACTCTTCCCTTTCTTTGAGCATTTTATCATTTTGTCCTTCTTTGTAGGACTATCAAGTACAGAACTTTCAAAAATTGGGTGACCTTTCTTCTATCTCTCTAATTTTGATTAAATCTTTGGTTGGGTTGGGCCAATTCAAGTCAAACTATCCTTATAAATCAAATAGAAGCCTTTTGCTGCTTTTAGGTAAAAGAGAACTCAGTTGGCTTTTTGATCCACCTTTTTGGATTTTATTTTTCTTCTTTTCTTTTTTTTTTCTTTTGTCCTTTTTTCTTTTCATTTTTTCATTTTTTTTTCTTCTTCTTCTTCTTCTTCTTCTTCTTTTTCTTCTTTTTTTTTCTTTTTGGTTCTAGCTCTAAAAGAGTTATCTTATTTGTACCAACTTGGGTTTCTAATAATGGATGAGTGGATTGGCATAAATCTCCTTTAACAGGGATAAATCATTTGTTACTCTGATGTTGTCTTGATAGATTAGAGATACTAGGTGAACTTCAACTATCCTTATGATCTTGATAACATCAACTATCCTTACAGTCTTGGCTATGCATTCCTTTCTTTGATCTTCTTGCCTTTTCACCTTAGTGATCATAAGACTTGTCAAAAGTATCACAATATCTCAGGGTAGATTATTGGGGTTTGTAAGCCAATGAAAAGAAAGCTAAAATTTTATGAAGGCTCAAAGGGATAACTAGGGATTTTTATTTAATTGGTTGGATACTAGTTGTTGGCTAACCAAATAATGCCTAGATCATTTCTCTCTTAGAATAAGCAGAAAGTTTGTCAAAGCATGTTCTATGACAGACTAGGACCTAGACAAAGGTAATTATGCAGGAGCCCTCTCTAAGTAAACATACACAACTCAATGCTATAGAGCAATTCCCTCACCTAGTAAAGTCATTTAAGTCATGATGCATAAATATATTGATTCATGAATTATCAAGCTAGATTCCTCATTAGTTGAGCACAAAAATGAGCAAAGATCAACAAAAATTTTAATGAAAGTAATTTATTCAAACAACTTTAAATTTGAAAAACACTATTGTTTCAATTAAATATTAAAGAAAGTAAAATTGAAAAGCAACATTTAAGCTAAGGAAAGTTTATTGAGTTAAGCTTCTTTTCCTTTCACATCTTCAATATTTCCATCTTGAAAGGATGATAAAACAAAATCTTCTTCCAATCCTTTTCTTACCATGAAGGTTGCTGGTGGTGGCACTTTCCAAATTTAGGCAAAGGATTGTTCTTGGTATTGGGCTTGTCTGGCTCAGGTAGCTTACCACTGTCAATCAAATTTTAGATCTCATGCCTCAACCTCACACATCTATTCATGCCGTGCCCTTGCATTTGATGAAATTGACAAAATGCCTTAGTGTCGAAATTAGGTGGGAGAGGGTTAGGCAAAGGGCTAGGATTTATGGGTTGTAACAATCCCTTACTTTGAAGCTTATTGAGAACCCAAGACATCGGTTTCCCCAATTCTAAAAATTGTCTTCTTGTTCCTTGGCTAGTAGCATTAACACCAACTACCTTTTGCATACCTTGGTTACCAGACTGATAGTTTCCTTTCTCATTCCTTCTTGTTGAAAAATGGTTCTTCTCTCTTTCCCATTCTTCAATTTGCAGACCAGCTTGGAGGAGATCTTTTAAATCACAGATGAGTGTATGAGACATCCTTTCACGAAGACTAAGCAACACCCCTCTCACAATCATTCTTATTTGATTAGATTCATCGGGCCTCTTCTTGAGCAAAGTGGCCTTATTACTCCATCTTTTCACATAGTCCACAAAATTTTCATTTGGCCTTTGTCTAGTGGACTCAACATCCATTAAGGTAACTTCCAACTCAACATTGTATCCATATTATTGGATGAAGGCCTTGTATAGAAGATACCAACTCTTTTGTGTTCCATCTTCTAAGGTATATTGAACCAATTTTGGATAACAATATCCAATGAGATCATAAAGTACCTTAGTATTTGAGCCTTAGTAGCTTGGGCAGACTACATAGCAGTGATATAGTACTTAAAATGGAGGTGAGGATTTCCAATTCCATCAAACTTTGCAAAAGATGGCATCTTGAATTTGTATGGAACTTCTTCGTCTAGCTCAACTAATTTGCCAACTTCAGACATTTCTTCGGTTTTCAGCTTCTTCCAAAATTTCTTTTCCAAATTCACAATCATATTTTCAACATTAGAAGTTTCAGTTTTCTCCATAGCTGATCTTTCAATAATCTTCGATTCTTTCTTCTTGTCTTGAGGATCTTGGAAGTATTGAGCCCAATCATCGTCATCATCAATGATCACCTTATCATCATCAAAAACCACTTCTCCAACTTTAGCCTTCCCCTTGTCCTTTGGCTTCATAGTGCTAGCAGATGCTTCGGCATGATTTCCTAAAATTGCAGCCAATTGGTTCTTCATGGTCTCAACCAGGGCCTCTTTTATTTCTTCCATCTTGGCATTGAGGGCGTCGTCCACCATTTATTGAATTTGTTTGGGCTCCATTACTTTTGGTGAGCAAGTGATTGAGTTGCTACTAGATTCTTCATCTCCGGTATAGGTCAGATTGTCATAAGCTTTTGAACTATCGTAATCCAGGGCTATGAGCCAGAGAAGATCAATGATATGAGATGCAAATGTATGCATGCATGTATGCACAAACAATAGACAAAGAAAGATAATTAGGACGTTCCTTCCAACCTTATAACTTCCACACATGAATAGGCGAGTCTCTTTTTCTAGGTAATATGGTTAACAAAATGGGGTATCTTGTTTTCATATATTTCTCTCGGACGTTTTAACCAATAGTTATATTTTCAAAAATGGAAATCAGTTCATGATAATTCCCATTAATTAGGTTTTAATCCATTCAACCAACTAAAGTAGCTTTTATGCTATATTGGATTTAAACTAAATTAAGAGGTTTATTATAAATAGATTTCTCACTTAAAAAAGTAACTAATGATTCATGCCAAAAAGAAGCCCATGATTAATAACTCTTAGTATAAACTAGGCTCATAATTGATTTTTGGTATTTTGTAATTGACCTAAATAATTTGCAAGTTTTTTTGGATGAAAATAATTATGTTTCTAAGCCCATTGTAAAAAAGATTTTAGAAAAAACATATTTTGGGCTTTGTATTTGGATCATGAGAAAAGTATTTTTGATTTGTTTTTGGAAAAGTTTTATGTCTAAAGACCAACTTGAAAAGTTTTGAAAATAGTTTTGGTCTTTTGGATTTAGAGAAAATTTATTTTGAGCATACAAATGTATTTAGGTCATATTAGAAAAAGAACAAGCTAAATAAGCCATGATTTAAGCCAAGATAAATTAACCATAGTCAAAAAACAAGCATTTGGGGTAAAAACCTAAGGAAAGTAACTAGGCCAATTGCATGAGCTTTAGTCTTTGGGTTAAAACGCTTAGGTTCCCATAGCAAGTATATACCAAATGGTATAAGGCTATGAGTGGTTATGCCATGCTCGATCTCTATACCTTGAGTGAAAGTATGGTATCCCTTACATAACACAACACGGGTAACATAGGCATCCTAACTCACGCACACGATGCAATCTAATATGATGCAATGTATAATATCATGATAAGAACGAATAGGATAATAAAAAGGCCAACAGAATCAACTTCTCTTATCCCCAGTGGAGTCACCACTGTGAGCGGGGATTTTCGCCCCCACTCCCGGTGGAATGGTTCTTGTGACTTTGGCACTGTTTAGGCTCGGGGCCTTAGAGAACACAGGCCTAAGCCTGGAGAAAATGGAGTCGCCACACGGATGGGTCGGGAAAAAAGAAAGGGGTGGATGATTCGATTCCTAAAGAATTCCCAACCCCCTAATGGGTTTGGAAAGTTGGATATGTGTGGGGAAAGTAAGAAATCGCCCAGCACCCCCACAATGCCCAGTTCATTGGAACCAGCCTCCTTTGTAGGTCTTAATATTATAAAATTCTTAAATATAATAGTATTATCTATATTATATGCAACAATTAAAATAAAGCATTATTATATTAAAATCAAAGAAATATCCAAACAAAGCAAATAAATGGACACCCATTATATGATGGAAACATGTCCTTACATCGTTCATGTCTAAACTAAATAGGACAACCATCGAAAGGTGGAAACATGTCCTATACATTGATCCAAGATATAAAAGCAATTTAAATTGCATGAGAATTAATTAATGAGGTACCCACAAAATGGGAACATACCTCTTACAATTTTAATACCAAAACAAACAAATAATAATCATAGAAATAAAGAAAATATCAATCCATGATAAATTAAATAAATCAAGCATTGAAATTAAGTAAATCGACCATCAAAACATATAATAAACTATATAATCAAATCTAAAATTAAATAAAGTAATAAATATATAAATTTAGGGTTTTAAAGAATTTAGGGTTTTTAGAATTTAGGATTTTGCAACTTAGGGTTTTAGAAACTAGAGTTTTGTAATTAGGGTTTTGAAATTAGGGTTTTTAGGGATTTTTGAAACTAGGGTTTTGGAATTCAGAGTTTGGAATTAGGGTTTTAAAATTAGAGTTTTTGAAACTAGGGTTTTGGAATTTAGAGTTTGGAATTAGGGTTTTTGGTTTTAACTTACTACCTTAAAAACATAATTTGGATTTGGATGGAGAGATAAATTAAGGTTTTGGAAAAATAATCAATATTTTGGAGTTTAATAATGAAATGGTTTAAGCTTTTGGATAAAAATAGTTTAAGGTTTTGAGTTTCAATAAAATAACCTATGGTTCTTGAAGTTTTAGTAAAAGAATAGATTTTTATAATTAATTTAAATCCTCACTAGCTATTGGATAGTTTTTAGTTTTTTATGAAACATGCAAGTGGGGTTACATATACCAACTGATCAATGTGTTAATTAAAGCAAACGATTAAAGTTATTGAAATAAGGATCAATTTACTGCATGTTCAATGATCAAGATACTGCGTGTTCTTATTAATCAAAGAAATGAAGCTACTGTGAGCATGAATAATTTATGATTAAAGATCAAACCTCTGTTGTTGGTTCCTCCACAATTGACTTTTGGATGAACAATGAACAAAGGCAGAGTTGCTGCCTTTGATGGATTGATGATTGATGAATGGTTGTTGCTAATCTTCTCTGTTTGTTGCCGTCCCTTCTGTTTTGTGGTTTTTTGCCACCCTTGTTAATGTTTTCTTGCCTCCTTGTTAATGTTCTTTGCTTCCTTAATAATGTTCCTTCCTCCCTTTCTAAATTCTGAAATGTTATTATTAATAGGCAAACCTCACTCAGAATCCCTAACCCTAATATTAATCCATCCTTAAAACAAATTTTAAATCAATTCGAAAACTAATTTCAAAAAACAATTGAAACCATGTCGACCTGGGGCAACCAGATCGACATGGACCAAATCCATGTCGACCTAGGGCAACTAGGTCAACATGTCCTTTCGCTCATGTTGACCTAGGGCCTCCAGGTCGATATGAGCCAAGGTTCATGTCACTTGGGCCATTTGAACTTGCACTAATTTCGCAATTTTTAATTTTTTGGACCGAACCTTCTAAAAAAGACTTGGTTTAGGGTTTTGTAGCTAAGTTTGCACCTTTTAAAATCGAACCGACTTATTAAAAGCTGTAGATCACATCAAATTTATTTTGGCATTCTTTAATTAAGATCGTATTAACTTAGGGCAAAAATTAAGGGTCTACACCCTGCCAACCAATAAGGAGTCCAATCCGAAAGAGAAGAAGGAAGTTGTCCTGAAAGCCGAGAAGACTCCGGAGGAGATTGCTACCCTGGTTGAAGAGAAGTTTGAAGATATTATGCCTTATGATTTTGAGAACAATGATTTTGATTTTGATTTTAATTTGTCTGTTTTGTATGAGGATGATGATGTTTTCTTTTCCAAAATGAATGCGATAAAGTTTGATTTTGCTTACTTGTGTGATGTTTCTCCTGATGGTTGCATACATTGAAATAGCAGTTATGTGAGCATCTTTAATATTAATTCTATTGACACACAATCATTAAATTTGGGAACAATTAAAAATCCTAAAAACATTAGCATAGCATCCGACCTTACTCCTGATGAGAGAGAGAGATTTGAAAAATATTCAAAAAATATGAAGAAGTATTTGCTTGGTCTTATGAGGATATGCCTGGAATAGATCGAGACATAGCCGAACATCTTATTTCTACTTACACTCACATGAAACCTGTTAAACAAAAGCTTAGGTGATTAAGACTTGAGTGGGCTGAATTGGATAAAGAAGAGGTCACTAAACAAATACAAGTAAAGTTCCTTGAAGTGATAGAATATCTAGATTGGCTAGCCAACATAGTACCCATGCCAAAGAAAGATGGAAGAATAAGGGTCTGTGTGGACTATAGAGATTTAAATAAGGCTTCCCCTAAAGATGATTTTCCTTTACCCCATATAGATGTCCTCATTGATAGTGTAGCCTCTACATTCATTTTGTAGATTGATTCTCCATATACAACCAAGTGTTAATGGCCCAAGAGGATAAAGCCAAAACTGCTTTCATTACTACATGGGGCATATTTTGTTATAGGGTGAGCCGTTTGGCTTAAAGAATGCTAGAGCAACCTACCAAAGGATGGCCACCAGACTATTGCATGACATGATGTACAAAGAAGTTGAAGTATATGTTAATGATATGATGGTGAAATCAGATACAAGGGAACAACAATTCCAAAACTTAGAATTATTCTTCGATAGAGCATTGAAATATAAGCTAAGGTTCAACCCGAAGAAGTGTGTGTTTGGGGTTACCTCAAGCAAATTATTAGGACATGTGATTGGTTTGAATGGCATTGAGATGGATCCTGACAAAGTTAAAGCAATCAGGGATATGCCAGCCCCTAAGATAGAGAGAGAAGTTTGGGGATTGATTGGTAAATTACAATACATTAGCTAGTTTATAGCAATGCTCACAACAATTTGTGAGCCTATCTTCAAGTTGCTTAAGAAGAATTAGCCGGTCCTGTGGAATGAAGAGTGTCAAAAGGCCTTTGAGTAAATAAAGGAGTATCTACTAAATCCACCTATTTTGAAACCACCTAAACCCGGTAAACCCTTGTTACTATACTTAGAAGTAGAAGAAGAGTCAATAGGAGCCATGCTAGCCCAAGCAAATGAGTCAGGGATTGAGCATGCAGTTTACTATTTGAGTAGAAAGCTCCTACCTTATGAAATTAAGTATAATATCATTGAAAAGACCTGTATAGTTGTGGTTTGGCCTTCTAAGAAGTTGCGGTATTACTTTCAATTTTATAGTGTGTAAGCAATTTTCAGGTGGGATCCAATGAAGTACTTAAGGGAGACACCCTCTTTGATTGGGAAGTATGGGTGATGGTTGATAATATTGGAAGAATTTGAGATTGAGTATGTAACCAGGAAAATAATAAAAGGTAGAACAGTGGAAGAACTCATGGCCCAACAACCATTACAAGAACTCATGGCCCAACAACCATTACAAGCGAAGAGGTAGTCTTGGAATTTTTGGATGAATATTTAGAGGCCATTGAAGTACAAGGATGAAAAATATATTTTGATGGAGTAGTGAATAGGAAAGGAGTAGGTTTGGGAGTCATACTAGAATCGTCCGAAGGGGAACTTATTCCTTCAGCCAAAAAGTTGAAATTCAGGGCAACCTATAATATGGTGGAGAACGAAGCACGTATCTTTAGTTTGGAAACCCTAATGATTATGAAAGTGCATAAGGTGGAAGTTTTTGGCGATTCATTGCTAGTAATATCCCAAGTAAATGGAGAGTGGGAGTTGAAAGATGAGAAATTAAAACCATACTACCATTACTTGACCATGATGAAGAAGAACTTTAAGGAGAGTAGGTTTATACACCTATCAAGAGAAGAAAACCAGATGGCTGATGCCCTATCCACATTGGCTTCGGTATGGGAAAATACTGTCAACTTATTCCTCAAGCCTTTGATTTTGACTAGCTCATCAACTCCTTGCTTTGAATATGAGACAATCATGCAAACTGATACAGACCATGATGCGTGGTATGATACTATAAGACAATTTCTAGAGGAAAGGAAATAGGGGACAACAAAGAAAGAAAGAAGAGCCATAAGACGGTGGTCCTTACAATACATCACCTTCCATGGAGAGTTATATCAAAGATGGCCTGATGGGGTGCACTTGAGATGCTTGAAGAAGCCTGAAGTGGAGCATATCATGTCAGAAATACATGCGAGAAGTTGCAATCCACACATGAGTGGTTTGGCCCTAGTTAAGAAGATAATTCGACAAGGTTACTACTGGTTGACCATGGAGAGAGATTGTATTGAGTTTGTAAATAAGTGCCAACAATGTCGATATAAGGTAACTTGAATCACATGCCTTTTGGAGAATTGTATTCTATATCTTCACCCTGGCCCTTTGCCATTTGGGGTATCGACATGATAGGAGAGATACATCTGACAGCCTCAAACGGTCACCGTTTCATTATAGTAGTGGTAGATTATTTTTTGAAATGCGTCAAAGCCGAATCCTTTAACAAATTGGGGGCAAGTCAAATAGCTAGATTTATTGAAAAGAACCTCATATATAGGTATGGGGTCCCGCATAGTGTGATATAAGACAATGGGGTATAGTTTCAAAGAGCAGTTAAGGACTTATTCTCGAAGTACTAAATCCATCATCACCGATCCTCTCCTTATAGACTAATGGCTAATTGTGCAGTAAAAGAAACAAATAAGACAATTAAGCAAATTCTGTCCAAGATGACCAAGACATACAAGGATTGGTCAGAGATGCTTCCTTTTACTTTATGGGGATATAGAACAAGTGTGTGAACACCGACTGGAATGACACTGTTATCTTTGGTTTATGGGATGGAAGCAGTGTTGCCAATTAAAATTGAGATCAAGTCATTATGAGTGGCCTTAGAAGCTGAACTGCCTAAAACAGAATGGGTAGTGAGCAGATACACACAATTAGCTTTACTATAGGAGAGAAGGTTAAAAGCACTGTATCATCATCAACTGTATCAAAGGAGGATAGCTCGGGCTTACAATAGAACGGTTAAGATTAGAAAACTTAGATTCGGTGATTTAGTGTTGAAACAATGTAAGCCTAATGTATCTGATCCAAGAGGAAAATTTAGGCCTAGCTGGGAAGGGCCATATGTTGTCAAACAAGTCATGAACAAGGGTGCAATGAAGCTATTAGACATGGACGGAAATGAGTTTAGTGAGCCAGTGAACATTGAAAGGTTGAAGAGGTTTTATGCATAAAAAAGAAAAGAGAGCTCGCTAGGTTGAAAATCCAAAAGGGTGGCCTAGGCAAAAGTTAGAGCAGTTCGCTAGTTCTGAAAACCTGAAAGGGCGAGCTAGGCAACAATTAGGGCTAAAAGAGAGAAAATCATCAATTAGAAAACCCGAAAGGGCTAGTTGGCAATAGGAGTGATCTTGTGTATGCAAGCTTTATGTTTGGTTATTCCCCAATTTAATAGCAAAAGGTGATGACAAATTATAAAAGGAAAAGTAACATCTCTTATTATTGCTTTTATTATTTCATCCTAACAATACTCTTTCTAAAGAAATTGACAAATGTAAAACCTATGGAAGACGATAAGTGTAACGTGCTCAGTCAGACAAGGCATGTCTAAATCGGGAGTGAATTCAAAACCTCGAGGCTCATCTCCATACTGACGGTTAAACCAACGAGGATCATAGCAAGTATCTTGATGAAGAGTAGCAAGAGGAACGTACATCAAGTATGTTCGTATAGTGATACAAGAAATCTTCCGCCAAGGTACTAACCAACGAATGTTGACTTCAGCGTGCGAGTGGATCCAGTCAACCCAGTCAACATACGAAGACGCAGGATGGAGTAATTTCCTAGCAGAATGATGTCATGGTAGATATCTGAAAAAATTCATAGATGAAGTATCGAGCAAGCAAAGACGCTCATGAAGCCAAATCTGTAAGGAAATTTTGAATTAAAAAAGGGAAAAAAAAAGAGGAAGGTCCGCTAAGCTGAAAACCCGCAAGGGAAGCTTAGGCAAAATTTAGGATAGCTCGCTAGTTTTGAAAACTCACATGGGCGGACTAGGCAAAAATTAGAGCAATAAAATAAAAAAGAGGGTCTGCTAAGTTGAAAACCCACAAGGGTGGCTTAGGCAAAAATTAGGACAGCTGGCTAGTTCCGAAAACTCACATGGGCAGACTAGGCAAAAATTAGAGCAATAAAAAAAAGAAAAACCTAAATTTAAAAACCAAAAGGGAAGTTTAGGTAATTACCTGAAGCAACAATGGACTCCTGGTCAGTCTCTTTGACAATCCTAATTTAAGTTGGTCTAATTCAACTAAAGTCTCGGCTAAGATCACGAGTATCGGAGATAAACCTCCTTCCATTTGGTCCATGATATCCAAAACTCGTGGATCAATATTTCCATCAGAAGAAACAAGTAAGAATTGGCCAAGCAAGCATGGACAAAGCATGCGTCCCCATGCCTTAGTAGGAGCCAAATGAGAAAGGCAAAAGTCAATTAAGGGACCAAGCAGAATTTTCTCACCTCTCATCAACTATAGAACTTCGGCCTTTGAAAGTTGAAATGAAATTTGCATCTTTTGTTGAGTCTTGGGAATCAATATAGGTAACGCCATTTGTTGATTGCTTGGATATTCAAGGATGTCCTCAAATTCTTCAATCAAAGGACATATTTCAAAGCCATTAATTTCAAATGTCCCAGAATTCACATTCCAGAAAGAAGCCATAGCATGTAAAAAGAATGGTCCAATTTAAGATTTTGAAAACACTTCAAAGTATCAATTTTGGACCAAGATATTTGTTTCCAATGAATGGCATTCATATTTTTAAATAAAATTTTCATTTTCTTCAAATGGATTTTGGTCATTGTTGACGGCTAAAAGAAAAATAGAATTGTTAAAAGAAGTTTTTACATTGAAGTAGAAAATCTCCTTGCTTCTGTATGAAATTGTGGCGTGAAAAGAGATTTATATAGGATGATTGTGCTATTCCAAAATTGATAAGGAAAAGTGTGAGACTGAGATGAACGAGGATAGGAAATTGGTGACGAAAGTTCTTGAATTGCCGTATTGCATTTGGT
Source organism: Garcia nutans (assembly GCA_947685225.1). Taxonomy (NCBI): domain Eukaryota; kingdom Viridiplantae; phylum Streptophyta; class Magnoliopsida; order Malpighiales; family Euphorbiaceae; genus Garcia; species Garcia nutans. The sequence continues at coordinate 11,186,795 of CANTUV010000013.1, read as the reverse complement.
TTTGGTAAATTGGTGTGACTGTGAAAATATTGAATGTAAAAAGGAAAAATAAATAATTGTAGCGCAATAATGATGATAAAAAAAAGAAGAAAAAAAAAGAGTTGCAGTAAAAATAAAAATTATATATCATCATTATTATTATTATACTTATTATACAATATTTCCTCAATTGATACAACAATCATACATCACTAAGAATGAGGTGGTGGATCATGATCAAATAAAGGCTTAAAAAAGTCATCACCTATTGAAGAAGGAGGCATATCACCCACCCCGAGTCTGCCAGAAGTAGGATCACCTGAATCTCTATTACTTTGGAATTCAAATATATAACGGTCCCAATCCAAAGTAGATGAAAGGATCTCATGGTCATCAGCTTAGGGTCCTCTAGATGAAAAAGCACCAGGATCTCTCATCCCCTGAAATCGAAAGACTCAAAAATCTTGCTCTGACTAGTGATACAATTTTTCAAAATGGAAAACCTGTTGATGACTAGCGGCCAACTCTTTTTGAAGTTTCTTGTTTTGTTCTTCAAGCATCCGCTGTGAGCCAGAAAGGAAAAGAGTAAGAGCATACATAATCATGCATACATATAGCATAAATTATCATGAAACAAGAAAACCAACAAGGTAATTCATATCAATGCCTTGTGGATGAGATGGCATATCCGGTTGATTAGATTGAGAAAATGGAGGAGCAATAAAAAAAGGTCCAGCCTCATGACCAAACAAGCCAGCAGCCTGCAACAATCATCAAAAAATTTAAAACAAGTTAAGAAAAAAAGCGATTGCAGTGGAAAAATGGTAAAAGTTTACCTAAGAGGTGCTAGCCCTGAGATGTGAGACAAACTCTCTTCCCTCTCCATGATACTCATCTTCGTCTCTATCCTCATTTTCCTCCATAATCTCCCGTACATCAACAGGGGATACATCAAAATTCAAAAGCCCTATTTGAATAAACTAGGTATAAGATGCACCCAGTGGATAGAGAAATGTTTCAACATCATAACCGTGCCGAGCCAACCACCATGCATTCTCCGGCATTGATGTTATATTTAAGGTATACTTCGGGCAACGCATTAGGAACCTCCACTGCTCGAGACTAAGAAATCACTTGTATACTCTCTCTTGAAGAAACCACCCACTAGACACAGGGCCGGCAATGACTCGGCGAGTATGTTGAAAAGGCAGTGCGACATTCATGGAGGAAGTCTAGTTCGTCTGCTCTTCTGTGTTCCACCAGGCCAAATTGACCTACAACATGACATAAGGCAAGTGGACTTTTATATAAATTTTAAAGTATACTAATGCTATTTTACCTGGCCCCAAGTTAAGCAGCTCAAGTGAAAGCGTTGGGTATGCACATGGTGAGAGCCGGGAACTTTTACACGATCTGACAATAAAAAATTTAATCTCGGATACCCGATTCTCTCTCTAGAAATACTAGACACCCTCACAAGATTGTGCTCATATGCCCATGCCTACAACAATAATAAAAATTAAATTCTTGCAAGAATAAGAATGGAATTGACATTGTTGCAAGAAGAGTACCTCGACAATCGCCATAAAGCCAACAAAAGACTTCTTATTTCTGAAAATTTTGTAAGTCCATGGTAAAGACAGGCAAGACTAGCTTCACCCCAGCCGTAAAGTGGTACCATACTCATATCAGTAAGGGCCCACAACACCGACAAATGGATGGCAAATTCGGTGCTGTCTAAAATGGTCAACCCGAGCAAATACAGTAAAAATCCTCGAGCATATTGTTTGGTTGTTTCTCTATGAACCCATCCTTCGTAGTTCATCAAATAACTTCGAATTGGCTCAATTTTTATCTTGAAACGCCCTTTAAATGATGGTTCCATACCAATTAACTGTTGAACTTCTTTGAATGTTAGAATATCATTGGTAAAAGGGATCGGAAGGCCATAGTATCAGATACTAGTTAAGGCTGTATAATCGACCGGGCTAATTATCATTTCTCTTATAGGTAGGTGAAAAGTATGGGTCGTGTCCATCCACTGTTCTGGCAATGCTTGAACTACACTTTGGTCTATCGGACACTCCTCGGATGGTAATTGTAAGATAAAGCTTTCAAAACCGCAATCTTGGATATTCTGTCTTACCCGAGAAGGAGCTACATCATACCATTATCGGGCTTTATAGACGCACTCTCCGCCTCGGATAACGCAAAGATAACGCTAACACAGAGCCAAGTAAGTTAACACACAGTAAGTATATCATCATCACTGATTTTTAGGCTAAATTTATTTATATTCTATTTTTAGTCTATTTATTTACTTGAATTATTAAATATATTCATCTAATTAATTTATTTTTCCTAAATCTTAAAAAAAAAACAAACAACAACAACAAAAAAACAAAAGAAAAAAACGCAAAAATGAAAAATAATTTGTTGTTAAAATAAATAATTATCGTGCTCTTTTGATTTGAACAACGATGAAGCGGCATCCCGGCTTGTAGACTTATATTTCCATTTTCATGCTGCCGAATAAACTCTAATAGCTCAGTATTAGATAGAGTTCCTGATCTTGAAGCATGCATTTTCTCCTTAACTCTATGCTAAACTCTCTTATATAAAAGATGTATAACTATGAATGAAATGAAGAAATGAGCTGCTATGAATGAAATGAAGAAATGAGCTGCAAGGTTTATATAGAGAAATGGCAAAGGAAAAAGACAAAAATCAAAAAGAAAAAACAGTATTCTCGTGAAAAAAAAGAGAAAAAAAAGTAACTTTTACTATATATAAATAGTAAATAACTATTTACAAATAGTAAATGAATAGTTAGTGAATAGTGCATAAATAGTAACTACACAGTAAATAAATAAGAAACTCAATTATTCAATTCAATCATTCAGATATTTGCGTGTATATAAATATTTTTGCACTTTTAAAATATTTTTACATGCATGGGGCAAGAAGATATGTGCATGGTAAAAATTAGCTAACATTTTAACAGTGCATGGTAAAAATTAGCTAAATTTTTTGTAGATAATTAAATCTCACTTAGCTCAGGTCGAGAATCCAAATTATCATTAAGTCCAGAGCTTAGCTTGGGTCCAAAATCCAAATTATCCTTAAGTCCATAACTTAGCTTAGGTGTAGAACCTAAATTTCCAAATTTTCTCTTAAGTCCAGAACTTAACTCGGGTCCATAACACAAGTCCTTTCCGAGTCCAGAACTCGAATTGAGTCCAAAACCCAAACCATCCCGGGTCCAGAACCCAAGTTTTTTCTGAGTCTAGAACTCGAAATGGGTCCAGAACCCAAACTATCCCGGGTCCAGAACCCAAACCAAGTCTTTTCTGAGTCCAGAACTTGAACCGGGTCCAGAACCCAAAATCTAAACCATTTCAGAAAAATTAAGTCTATTTTGTCAAAATTAAATCACATTGCTTTTCACTCTCCTTTTCCATAGTCTAAGATCGCTCAAGCAGGGGCAAACTGTAGACCCTTAATTTTTGACACAGTCTGGTCCGATATTTTTTTATATAGTCCAAAATAATTTTTCTGGTATTTTAATTAAATTTTTAATAAAAATAAAAAGGTAATATTATTAAAGTTAAATATATATATATAATAAATAAAAATCGACGACAAAAAAATCGGGGATGAAAAATTTTGTCGCCGAAAGTGAATTGGTTGGCCCGCCCCAGCTTTTGCTAGCAATTCTGGTAGCCCGCAGCAGTTTTTTCACTAGCGTAATTTTTTAGTGCAGTTTTTTTCAAATCTGAATTCTATTTGGTTTTGATTTCTTTTCCTAAATGGTTTGAATTTCCTTAGACAATTAGAAGTAATTTTATTATTTTTTCTATAAATACCACATTAAAACACAGTATTAAGGATCGAAAAATTGTTTACTGGAGAGAGACTTGGGACTTCTGACTTGGGAGGAAAAGAAGACAGAAACCCTGGGAACAAGAAACAACAAAAAATTAGCAACAAGAAGCAATCATCAATCCGTCAAAGGCAGCAACATTGCCTTTGTCATTGTTCATCCAGAAGTCAACTGTGGAGGAACCAACGAATGGAGGTTTGAATATAAATCTTTGATTTTATTATATTTACAACATTCTTACATTTAGATTCATGAATTGTTTAAGCATACGATGTTATTGCCATATTTTCTTTTAAATGTTTTTATCATTTGTTTTTATATTGAGTCAGTAACCTATATTATTAAACATAGTAATATGTTTTACAGATTAAATCATCCATTCATCCAGTAGCCTAAGTCATTGATCAAAACTTTAAAAACCCTAAATCATCCTTCTATTTCCAAAACTTCAAAAATCCTAAAATTGTTCTTCTATTTCCAAAACTTCAAAAACCCTAAAACTATCCTCCTATTTCCAAAACTTTAAAACCCTAAATTATTTTTCCGCAAACTATTTTCTTAATCATCTAAACCCTAACTTATTTGTCTGAAATTTCAAAATGTCTTCTTAATTCTCCAAAACCCTAATCTTCTTTATAGTTTCTAAAAACTTTAATCATAATTGTTTTTATAAAACTCTAAACTATTTTCTTAAATCCTAAGATCAAATATGTTTTTCAAAATATCAAAAACCCTAATTTTCTCAAAACCCAATCTAGTAAACCCTAGTTTTCATAAACCCTAATTCTTAAAACATCAAAACTTTATGACAAGTTCATCAACACCTAAAACCCTAATTTAATGAACTTAAAACCCAATCTAGTAAATCTAAATCCTAATTCTTAACTTAGTAAACCTAATCCAGAGAACTTAAAATCCAATCTTTTAAAATTATAAACCATAATGTCTTACGATTCCAAAACCCTAATTTCATGATGTTACCCCTAAACCCTAATTTGATTAACCAAAAACCTTACTACTTTCTTAAATTTGTAAAACCCTAATCCATTCTAATTTTCCAAAATCTTCACAGTAGCCTAAATAATAATAATAATAATAATAATAATCCCAAAATCCCAAAACCCTAAATATTAATTAAAGAACCCTAAATTGAGACATAAACCTAAATTTGTATCTTTATTTTCTTTATTTTTAGATTTAATTACACAGTTTACTATATGTTTTGATTTATTTAATCTCAATACTTGATTTATTATTATCGGAGTATACTTCTTTATTATTTTCTTTATTAAAATTGCCTAAACAGTGTTGAAGTCGCAAGAACCATTCCACTGAGAGTGGCAAAAAAAAATCCCCGCACACAGTATGATTAGTGGAAGACAGTTCCACATGCTCTAGATGATCCTCCAATCTTGACCTAAGATGATTTTCTATGAGAGTTTGAGCAGAAGTATACTCCGAGGGAGTATAAGGATGGAAAGAAGATAGAGTTCTTGTGTTTGAGGTAGGATACCAGGACCGTGTCAGAGTATGAGATAGAGTTTACTTGGCTGAGTCAGTATGTTGGTGGGATCATTTTTGATGAGATTGATCAGTGTTAGAGGTTGAGGAGGGATTGAAACCCTCTATTATGTGCATTATCGCAAGCTCCCGGTATCAGAATTTTTCCTAGTTGGTTACAACTGCTATGAGTGTTAAGAGAGCATGGGATCTTACAACAGCTGCTAGAGATGAGGAGACCAGAGCTAGGAGACCCTAGAGTGAGGCAGGGTCTTCATCAGTGAAGAGTGGCCGAGGAGGATATTTTTCATGGTTCAGTAGAAGCCAGAGGCAGTTAGGTAGGTTCGTACAGCAGCAGAGACAGAGGTCGAGACCTACAATTTCTGTGGCTAGTGCTCCAACTCTTGTAGTTCATAGGTCAGTTCCATATACATGTGTCCATTATGGTAGGGCACATGAGGGTGCTTGCTGGAAGACAGGTGGACCATCAATGTGTTATAAGATCACTTCTTTAGAGATTGCCCAGAGCCACTAAAGGATAGACATATAGATACTACAGATTCTCGACCCAGTGTTAGGGGGAGTCGTGGTGGCAAAGGTTTTAGCAGAAGGGGTCAGACATGATTTGGTTAGAGAGGAGGTTCTACCGCAGATAGTAGACCAAACGAGGCAAGGCCATCTCAGCTGGTATATGTGATGTAGAGGCAACCATATATTCAACTGTTATTGCTGATACTTTTTCTTTATTTGTTACTTTAGTTCTTACTTTGATAGACCCTGGGTCGACTCATTCATACATTAGTGCATTCATCTTGCCTGTGATTGATTTGCATTCTGAGTCCCTAGAATTTGATGTTTTAGTGACAAATCCTTTAGGGCATAGTATTGTAGTTAGCAAGGTGCACCAAAATAGTCTGGTTGTGGTTCAGGATGAGGAGTTCCTTGGTGACTTGATTGAGATGCTTTCCAGGGATTATGATTTAATTTTAGGCATGGATTGGTTATCCAAGCATGGGGCTATGGTAGATTGTTAGTGAAAGTGTGTTGCCCTGAGAACATGTGATGGTAGAAGTGTGATGGTATCTAGTGAACAGAGACATCTTTCATCCTTGTTTGTTTCAGTTGTTTCAACTAGGAGGATGATTCAGAAGGGATGTGAGGCTTATCTTGCTCATGTTGTAGATACCATAGTAGTGGGTTCCCAGCTTGACAATATATCCACAGTTGCTGAGTTTCTAGATGTTTTTCCTGAGGAGTTGTTAGGGATACCCTCTGAGAGAGAGGTTAAGTTTGGTATCAATTTATTGTTTGGTACCACTCCCATCTCAATTACTCCTTATAGTATGGCACCTGCTTAGTTGAGAGATTTGAAGATGCAGTTGCAGGAGTTGTTGGATAAAGGGTTCGTTTGCCCTATTGTGTCTCTGTGGGGAGCACCCATTTTCATTGTGAAGAAGAAGGATGGTAACCTTAAGCTTGTGCATTTATTATCGGCAGTTGAATAAAGTGACCATCAAGAGCAAGTATCCATTGCCTCGGATAGATGATATCTTTGATCAGTTGAAAGGATCAGTAGTATTCTCTAAGAATGATTTGAGATCAGGGTACCATCAGTTGAGAGTCAGAGATGAAGATATACCTAAGACAACTTTCCGCACGAGGTATGGGCATTATGAGTTCTTGATGATGCCCTTTGGATTGACAAATGAAACAGCAGCTGTAGACCCTTAATTTTTAACCCAGTTCGATCCAACATATTTTAATTAGTCCAAAATAATTTTTTTGTTGTCCAATATATTTTAATTAGTCCAAAACAATTTTTGTTATCTTAATTAAATAATATTTGCTTAAGTATTTAATTTTTATTAATAAAAAATAAAAATAAAAATAATAAATATATAAATAAAATAAAAATTAAAAATTGGCGACGAAAAATTTCATCGCTGAAAAGGGGGCGGCGAAATGGCCCGCAGGCAATTTTGCCCGCCGTAACCTGCTACCCTCTGCGGCAGCTTTTTTGCCAGCACAATTTTTCCACAACAATTTTTTTTTGCCAGCAAAATTTTTCCGATGTAAATTTTTCAAAACCAAATTCAATTCAGTTTCGGTTTCCTTTTCTTAATTAATATTAGATTCTGTGAACAAGTGAAATTAATCATCAATAGCTTCTATAAATAAGGACTTTAAACAACACAAAAAGGGATATCAATTTAGGAGGAAAATTAGGAGGAAAACATTGAAAGGGAATCGGATTTGAAGATTTCCTTCTGGCAGTGAAATCGATTGGACTTATTGAGAGAAGCAAACAAGCAATTTAATTCATCAAAGGTAGCAAAGCTTGTCTTTATTCTTGTTCATCCAAGAAGAAAATTTTTGTGGAACCAACAAATGGTGATTTGAATGTCTTTTTTCTTCACAGTAGCTTAAATCATCCAGTTGTCTCTTTTGATTCAAAAAACCCTAAAACTTTAATTTACCTTTTCTAAAGCTTAAAAACCTTAATTCGTTTATTTGTTTAACAAAAATCTTAAAATTGTTATTTTTGTTTCTTCAAATTCTCAAAACCCTAATTTGCTTTCCAATTTTTCAAAACCTTAAATTGAATATGTTTCTTTCCAAAAATCCTAAAAAATATCTTTTATGCTTCTATAAACTTTAAATCTTTTTGTTTATTTTCATAAAGCTTCATAAAATCATAAATTATTTTGCCAAATTCTAAAATCTAATACATTCTCTGAAAACTCTAAAAACCTCAATTCAACTTTAGAATCAAGACAATAACCTCAAACCAATTATTCTAAACCCTATTTTTCTTAAACCTTAATTCCCTTAAAACCTTAAACCCTAACTTTTCTATATCCTAATCTTTAAAATCTTAAAACCTTATAAATTTAAATATTAAAATTCAATATGGTAAATATAAAATAATGATCCAGTAACCATAAATCATAAATCTAAATGTATTAAAGTGTCCAAACCCTAATTTCATGATTTCACTCTTCAAACATTAATTTGGCTATTTACTTTTATCGATTTATCTAGATTTCCAAATGTTGTAAGAGGTATGTTTCCACTTGGTGGGTACGTCATTAGTCAAATATCATGTAATTTAAATTGCTTTTCTATTTTTGAACCAATGTAAAGGACATGTTTCTACCTTTCGGTGGGTGTCCTATTTAGGCATGGATTATGTAAGGGCATGTTTCCATCTTCGGATGGATGTCCATTTATTTATTTTGCTTGGACATTGTTTTGATTTTCAATATATTGATGCTTTATTTTAATTATTGTGTGTAATATGGATAATGTTGTTATATTTAAGAATTTTATAATATTAAGACCTGTAAAGGAGGCCGGTTCCAATGAACCGGGCGTTGTGGAGGTGTTGGGCCATTTCTCACCTTCCCCACACGTACCCAACTTTCAGAACCCATTAGGGGGTTGGGGATTCCTTAGGAATCGAGTCATCCACCCCTTTCTTTTTCCTGGCCCGTCCGAGTGGTGACTCCATTTTCTTTGGACTTAGGTCCGTGTTCTCTAAGGCCCTGAGCCTAAACATTGCCAAAGTCGTAAGAACCATTCCACCGGGAGTGGGGGTAAAAATCCCCGCTCACAGTGGCGACTCCACTGGGGATAAGAGAAATTGATTCCGTTGGTCTTTATATTATTCTATTCTTTCTTGTAATGATATTATCCATTGCATCATATTGGATTGTATCGTGTTCGTGAGTTAGGACGCCTGTGTTAACCGTGTTGTGTCATGTAAGGGATACCATACTTTCACTCAAGGTATGGAGATCGAGCATGGCATAATCACTCATAGTCTCATACCATTTGGTATATACTTACTATGGAAATCTAAGTCTTTTTAACCCAAAGACTAAAGCTCATGTAATTGGCCTAGTTACTTTTCTTAGGTTTTACCCCAAAGGCATGTTGTTTGACTATGTTTAATTTATCTTGTCTTAAATCATGGCTTATTTGGTTTGTTTTTTTTCTAATATGACCTAAGTATATTGTAAGCTCAAAATAAAATTTCCTTTAAAATCCAAAAGACCAAAGCTATTTTCAAAATTTTTCAAGATGGTCTTTGGACATAAGACTTTTCAAAAAATAAATCAAAAATTCTTTTGCTCATGGCCCAAATACTAAGCCCAAAATATGTTTTTTTTTTAATCATTTTACAATGGGCTTAGAAACATAATTATTTTCTCCAAACCTTTTCTTACAAAGAGCTTGCAAAAATATTTAGGTCAATTACGAATACCAAAAATCAATTGTGAGCCTAGTTTATACTAAGAATAATTAATCATGGGCTTGTTTTTGGCATGAATCATTAGTTACTTTTTTCAAGTGAGAAATCTATTTATAATAAACCTCTTAATTTTGTTTTAATCCAATATAGTATAAAAGCTACTATAGTTGGTTAAATGGATTAAAACCCAATTAATGGGAATTATTATGAGTTGATTTTCATTTTTAAAAATATAACTATTGGTTGAAACGTCCAAGGGAATTATTTGAAAACAAGATACCCCATGCTAGTATTTTATTAACCATTTACCTAGGGAAAGAGACTCGCCATTCGTGTATGGATGTTGTAAGGTTGGAAGAAACATCCTAATTATCTTTCTTCGTTGATTATTTGTGCATACATGCATACATGCATACATTTGCATCTCATATCATTGATCCTTTCTGGCTCACAGCCCTAGATTATGATAGTTCAAAAGCTTACGACAATCCGACCTACGTCGAAAGCGAAGAATCTAGCAATGACTCAATCACTTGCTCACCAAAAACAATGGATCTCAAACAAATTTAAAGAATGGTGGATGATGCCCTCAATGCCATGATGGAAGAAATAAAAGAGGCCATGGCCGAGACCATAAAGAATCAACTAGCTGCAATTTTAGGAAACAATGCCGAAGCATCTGCTAGCACCAAGAAAGTCAAGGGGAAGGCTAAAGTTGATGAAATAGCTTTTGATGATGATAAGGTGATCATTAATGATCATGATTGAGCTCAATACTACCAAGATCTTCAAGACAAAAAGGAGCCAAAGGTTGTTGAGAAGGAAACTATTGAAAAGACTGAGACATCTGATGTTGAAAAGATGATTGTTGATTTAGAAAAGAAATTTGAGAAGAAACTAAAGACCGAAGAGATGTCTGAGATTGACAAATTATTTGAGCTAGATGAAGAAGTTTCGTACAAGTTCAGGATGCCATCTTTTATGAAATTTGATGGAACCAAAAATCCTCATCTCCATGTGAAGCAGTATATCACCGCTTTGCAGTCTGCCCGAGCTACTAAGGCTCAAACTCTAAGGTACTTCATGCTCTCATTGGATCCTATTGTCCAAAATTGGTTCAATACCTTAGATGATGGAACACAAAAGAATTGGGATTTGCTATACAAGGCCTTCATCCAGCAATATGGTTATAATGTCGAGTTGGAAGTTACCTTAATGGAAGTAGAGTCCATTAGATAAAGGCCAAATGAGAATTTTGTGGATTATGTGAAAAGGTGGAGAAATAAGGCTGCTTTGCTCAAGAAGAGGCCCGATGAATCTGATCAAATAAGGATGATCGTGAGAGGTGTCCTGCCCAATCTCCGTGAAAGGATGTCTCACACCCTTATAAGGGATTTCAAAGATCTTCTCCAAGCTGGTCTGCAAATTGAAGAGTGGGAAAGAGAGAAGAATCATTTTTCAATAAAAAGGAATGAGAAAGGGAATTATCAGCCTAGCAATCAAAGCACGCAAAAAGAAGTTAATGTTAATGTGAATGGTCAAGGAAATAAAAGACAATTCTCAGAATTGAGGAAACCTCTATCTTGGGTTTTTAGCAAGCTGTAAAAGAAAGGGTTGTTACAACCGTTAGCTCCTCGACCGTTACATAATCCATTGCCACCAAACATCAATGTCGAGGCCTTCTGTCAATTTCATCAAATGCAAGGGCATGAAACAGATAAATGTGCTCGTCTAAGGCATGAGATCCAAGATTTGATTGATAGTGGTAAGCTACCCAAGCCGGATAAGTCCAACACCAAAAACAATCCATTACAAGGTTCAATAGAGTACCTCTACGGACAACCTTCATGGTGGGAAAATGATTGGAAGAAGATTTTGTTTTATCATCCTTTCAAGATGGAAATATTGAAGATGTGAAGGGAAAAGAAGCTTGAACTCAATGAACTTTCCTTAGCTTGAATGTTGCTTTTCAATTGTACTTTCTTTAATATTTAATTTCAACAATTATGTTTTTCAAATTTAAATTTGTTTGAAATAAATTCCTTTCATCAAAATTTTTGTTGGTCTTTGTTCATTTTGATGCTCAACGGATGAGGAATCTAGCTTTATAATTCATGAATTAATATATTTATGTATCATGACTCGAATGACTTTACTAGGTGAGGGAATTGCTCTATAGCATTGAGTTGTGTATGCTTACTTAGAGAGGGCTCCTACATAATTATCTTTGTCTAGGTCCTAGTCAGTCTTAGAACATGCTTTGACAAACTTTCGAGGCAAAATTGAACTCTATTTATTTAAGAGAGAAATGATCAAGGCATTGTTTGGTTAACCAACAACTAGTATCCACCCTTTTAAATATCAATCCCTAGTCGTCCCTTTGAGCCTTCATAAAATTTTTCCTTTCTTTTCGTTGGCTTACAAACCCCAATAACCTACCCTGAGCTGTTGTGATACTTTTGACAAGTTTTATGATCACTAAGGTGAAGAGGCAAGAAGATCAAGGAATGGAATGCATAGCCAAGACTGTAAAAATAGTTGGTGTTATCAAGACCATAAGGGTAGTTAATGTTCTCAAGACCATAAGGGTAGTTGAAGTTCACCTAATATCTCCAATATATCAAGACAACATCAGAAAAGCAAATGATTTGTCCCTGTTAAAGAATATTTATGTCACTCCACTCATCCATTATTGGAAATCCAAGTTGGTACAAACAAGATAACTCTTTTAGATCTACAAACCAAAAAAAAAAGAAAGAAAAGAAAGTAAAAGAAAAAAGAAGAAAAAAAAGGACAAAAGAAAAAGGGAAGAAAAAAAGAGAATAATGCCTAAAAAGGCGGTTCAGAAAGTCAACTGAGTTCTCTTTTACCTAAAGCAGCAAAATGCTTCCATTTGGGTTATAAGGACATTTTGACTTGAATTGGTCCAACCCAATTAAAGATTTTATCAAAATCATAGAAAAAGGAGAAAGACCATTCAGTTCTTGAAAGTTCTGTACTTGACAGTCCTACAAAAAAGAAGGACAAAATTATAAAATGCTCAAAGAAAAGGGAAGAGTAAGAAAAATAAAGAGGAAAGAAAAGGGAAAAGAAGAAAAGAAACAAATTTGGGTCTTAAACTTTTTGCAAGGGCAAAGACTGTCCTAATCAAGTTCCAAATTAATGCCAACAAGACAGAAAGAATTTAGAGTCCAGCAAGATTACTCCCAACTGCCTAAAGTCCAAACAAGAAATTTGTAGTGTGAAGGTTTGTCCATTGTGTCACATCAGCACCAACTTACAAATAACTTTCATTTAACCAGTGTCCCTTATAGACCCCATTTCAAGCCTATCAAAGACCTGTTGATCTCTCTTAGTAGGTAGAGTCTATTAGTGGAGATAGTTTGAATAAGCATGCATATGAGATAGACAATATTTAAACTCAAATGTGTATGTGCCTATCTGAAGTGCAACAATTCTTGCTTAAATAGAAATAATTCTCGAGTTTAGTACGGTAACTAGGGTTGTCATGTTATAGATATGCTAATTTGAAAAATCAAGTCCTGAGGTACATTGACATTGATTTGGCAAAGCCAACATTTGGTTTCAAAATAATAATAATAATAATAATAAATATTTTTGTCATACAAAGCCTTCAAGCTAAGGGGAGTATGTTGAACTGTTGAATCTCCAAAGGACACATTGGGCAAAGGAAATGATTATTGGAAAAGTTATGAAGAAACTACCGACCGACATGCTGAAATATAGTTTGAAATGGATGCATCCCTGACTATGCTGCTTAGGGTCTCCACCACTCATGTTTTCAACATCTTGAAGATAAAAGCCACAAATGCAAAGCTTTCGATCATTCCAATGCAAGACTTGAACAAGCGTCAAAAAGGAACCAATGAGAACACTTCTGCTGATCACCTCGGTCTATGAGTCGATGGAATGACTGTAAGTATTATTCATGCATATCATGCATACATGAGCATATCACATCGCACTTTCTTGTCTTGTATTGTCTATTCCTTGTCAAATGAACAACAAACACCCTGCGAAATAAAGAATCAAAAGAAGATATTGAATCAAGGGGGCATGGAAAGCCTACTCGCTTGTGAAAGCTCCAGTCATTTTGCAAAGAGAAGAAATACGTGCTTGTGCGAAGAACTACATGGAAAAAACATCAATTAAACTTGCATGGAAAAAATCTTTGGTTTGAGCCTACACAGGGAGCAAAATTTCTCCTTTTTCAATTTTTTGAGTTTATATACCAAACATTTTTAAACTCACTTGTATTTTGCCACGCTGGGGGCAAGGAGAAGATAAGAGGGCCAACTAAAAATAGCTGAATTTTTGCGAAAGGAAGAACAAAAGAATGGAACAACAAGTTAAGCTAGAATCCACAACTGATAAAGGGTCAATCAAATCGAATTCAATCTCGAGTCAAAGTATCCCAATTCTTTTAGGATCGAGTATCCCAATCCAAATTGAGTTTAGGATCGAGTATCCAAATCTAGTTTAGGATCGAGTATCCAAACCCAATTTAGGATTGAGTATCCCAATCCAATTTAGGATCGAGTATCCAAATCCAATTAGGATCGAGTATCCAAATCCTGTTTGGATCAAGTATCCCAATCCAATTTAGGATCCAGTATCCGAATCTAGTTTAGGATCGAGTATCCAAACCCAATTTAGGATCAAGTATCCAAATCCAATTAGGATCGAGTATCCAAATCCAGTTTAGGATCGATATCCGAATCTAGTTAGGATCGAGTATCCAAACCAAATTTTGGATTGAGTACCCAAATCCTGTTAGGATCGAGTATCCCAATCCAGTTTAGGATTGAGCATATCCAAATTCAGTTTAGGATCAAGTATCTAAGTCCAGTTAGGATTGAGTATCCCTATCCAATTTAGGATCGAGTATCCAAATTCAGTTAGGATTGAATATCCAAATCCATTTAGGATCGAGTATCCCAATCCAAATTAGGATCGAGTATCCAAATCCAGTTTAGTATAGAGTATCCAAATCAAGTTTAGGATCGAGTATCCGAATCAAGTTAGGATCGCGTATCCAAGACTAGTTTAGGATCGAGTATCCAAATCTCTAGGGTACAAAACCCAAAACCTCAAACATTTCAAAAATTAAGTCTTATTGCTTTTCATTCTCTTTTACTAAAGTCTCAGATCGTTCTAGCAGGGGGCAAACTGTAGACCCATAATTTTTGACCTAGTCTGGTCCAATATATTTTAATTAGTTAAAAATAATTTTTCTGTTGTCCAATATATTTTAATTAGTCCAAAATAATTTTTGTTATCTTAATTAAATAATATTTGCTTTAGTATTTAATTTTTATTAATAAAAAAAATAAAAAAAAAAATCAGCGACGAAAAATTTCATTGCCGAAAGGGGGCGACGAAATGACCTTGGGCCATTTCGCCCTTAGGATTTTCCTGCAGCTGAAATGGCCTGTAGGCAATTTCGCCCGCCGAAGCCCGCTACCCCCTGCAGCAGCTTTTTTGCTAGCGCAATTTTTTCGTAGCAGTTTTTTTTCGCCAGCAAAATTTTTTCGACGTAAATTTTCTGAAACCAAATTCAATTTAGTTTCGGTTTCCTTTTCTTAATTAATATTAGATTTCATGAAAATGTGAAATTAATCATCAGTTGGACTATAAACAACACAAAAAGGGACGAAAATTTAGGAGGGAAATTAGGAGGAAAACATTGAAAGGGAATCAAATTTCAAGAATTCCTTCTGGCAGTGAAATCGATCGGGCTTATTGAGAGAAGCAAACAAGCAATTTAATTAATCAAAGGCAGCAAAGCTTGTCTTTGTTGTTGTTCATCCAAGAAGAAATTTTTGGTGGAACCAACAAACGGAGGTATGAATGTCTAATTTCTTCACAGTAGCTTAAATCATCCAGTTGTCTCTTTTGATTCAAAAAACCCTAGAACTTTAATTTTCCTTTTCTAAAGCTTAAAAACCATAATTCATTTATTTGTTTAACAAAAATCTTAAAATTGTTATTTTTTTTCTTCAAAATCTTAAAACCATAATTTGCTTTCCAATTTTTCAAAACCTTAAATTGAATTTGTTTCTTTCCAAAAACCCTAAAAAATATATTTTCTGTTTCTATAAACTTTAAACCATTTTGTTTATTTTTATAAAGCTTCATAAAATCATAAATTGTTTTTCCAAATTCTAAAATCTAATACATTCTCTGAAAACACTAAAAACCTCAATTCAACTTTAGAATCAAGACAGTAACCTCAAACCAATTATTCTAAACCCTAGTTTTCTTAAACCCTAATTCCCTTAAAACCTTAAACCCTAATTTTTCTATATCCTAATCTTTAAAATCTTAAAACCTTATAAATTTAAATATTAAAATTCAATATGGTAAATATAAAATAATGATCCAGTAACCATAAATCATAAATCTAAATGTATTAAAGTGTCCAAACCCTAATTTTATGATTTCACTCTTCAAACATTAATTTGGTTAATTAAATAATCTGATCAATCCCTTAAATCATAGAACCTTAATCCATTTTAATTCCCTTAAAGTTTACAATAGCTAAAAATTCCAAAACCCTAAAGTATTAATTAAAGAATTTTAAATAGAAACAGTAACTCTAATTTGAATCTTTACTTGCTTTATTTAATTTTATATTTGATTATGTAGTCTATTATATGCATTAATTTATTTTCAATGCTTTGTTGATTTATTTAAGTTTAATGCTTGATTTATTTAGTTTATCATGGATGGATGTTTACATTCTATTGATGTTTGATATCTTTGATGAATAATTTATTTATAATGAATGGTTATTTACTTTTATCTATTTATTTAGATTTTCAAATATTGTAAGAGGTATGTTTCCACTTGGTGGGTACCTCATTAGTCAAATATCATTTAATTTAAATTGCTTTTCTATTTTAGAACCAATGTAAAGGACATGTTTCTACCTTTCGATGGGTGTCCTATTTAGGCATGGATTATGTAAGGGCATGTTTCCATCTTCGGATGGATGTTCATATATTTGTTTTTCTTGGACATTATTTTGATTTTCAATATATTGATGCTTTATTTTAATTATTGTGTTTAATATGGATAATGTTGTTATATTTAAGAATTTTATCATATTAAGACCTGTAATGGATGCCAGTTCCAATGAACCGGGCATTATGGGGGTGCTAGGTCATTTCTCACCTTCCCCACACGTACCCAACTTTCCGAACCCATTAGGGGGTTGAGGATTCCTTAGGAATCGAGTCATCCACCCCTTTCTTTTTTCTGCCCATTCAGGTCGTGACTCCATTTTCTCAGGACTTAGGTCCATTTTCTCTAAGGCCCCGAGCCTAAATAGTGCCAAAGTCACAAGAACCATTCCACCGGGAGTGGGGGCAAAAATCCCCGCTTTCAGCAGCATTTATGGATTTGATGAACAGAGTATTTAGACCCTATCTAGATCAATTTGTGGTGGTTTTCATTGATGATATTTTGGTGTATTCACGTAATGAGGAGGATCATGACAAGCATTTGCGAATTGTATTGCAGACTCTGAGAGAGAAGCAATTGTATGCTAAGCTATCTAAATGTGAGTTTTGGCTTTATCAAGTGACTTTTCTCGGTCATGTGGTTTCAGCACAGGGTATCACAGTATCCGAGCAAAGCTGAGGCTATTTTGAATTAGAGTCCACCAAAGACTGTGACATAGGTTAAAAGTTTTTTAGGTTTGGTAGGCTATTATTATAACACCCCCACATCCAATACATGCACACTACATACACCACAATGTAGTATACATGCATCGAATATAGGAATGCTACGGATTTTCTTAACATTCAAAACATTTCCAATGATACTATAATCTTTCTCATTACACATTATAGAAAAATAAGTGATTAATTTGTAATATAAAATAAAGTAGATATATATATACTTATTACGCAGCGGAATTTAACAACTATTTACATATAGGAAAACATTTAAATATTTATATTTACAAATGTACATATATTCACATTATAGATAATACTTTACAAAATATAAAGAAGTTATACATGATTGGCAAATCTTCTCTGATCTTTAAGTCCCAAAATCAACTCTTCAATGTCTACTCTCACTCGGCCTCGAAGAGCTCTCGGGTTCAACTCTATCAACTCTATCACCTGCGCGATTAACACTATCGCGCTAAGCCAAGGGCTTAGTAGTACAAAACATGCTAACATTATGCTTGTATGCTATGCAATGTCACACATTCCATTAATATCAACATCATAAGTGAAAAGCTAACATCAAACCTTTGCCTTTCACAAATCATAATCATATAAGCATATCACATCTCAAAGTCCTTTCATGAATTTCATTATTTAATTATTTTGCCATCAATGAATCACATATAAACAAAGACAAGCATGGGCCCAAAACACACTAATATGCCATTCAATTTTCAGAGTTAATGCTTTGGTTTTATCACATTTATCATTATCACATATACCCAACTAGGCTTCAAGGATTAGGTTCAACCAAGCTTCAAGGGGAACAAAGCATGCTAAGTCTCAACCCAACTTGGCTTCAAGAACCAAACCCAACCTAGCTTCAAGGGTTGTAACATCTCAATTAGGCTTCAAGGACTAGACCCAACCAAGCTTCAAGGGGAGTAAAACATGTTAAACTTCAACCCAACTTGGCTTCAAGGATCAAGCCCAACCTAACTTCAAGAGATTATTACTATCATTAGGCATGCCACCAACAACAAACTCTGAAAATGGAATAACACATTAGCCACACAACTCATTTATTAATTTGTTATCAATTTCGTTCTCAAATGAATCAACATAGCCAATCACAATGGCTCTACATTTTATTTGAATTATCATAGCCAATCACAATGGTTTTATATTCCATTTCATCTCAATTCACATCATAGCATTTCAATCTTTCATATACACAATCATTTGCATCATCATGTCATTCACATTATTCATATATATATATATATATATCATCATTGACATAAACATAACAACACACATTGCTCATATAAATTAACAATGTAGTAATGCCACATTTGTACTTACATACAATCATATAGGTTTTGTACTTACCTCAAAAGCAAATCACACCACTCTTAACAATTCCTTGTTCAAGATCCTTCTACCTCTTAAATCAAAGATCAATCACTATCTTCAAGACCTAAATCAAAAGTAATAGCATATACTTACTTAGGGATACACAAGAGATAATCCAATTAGGAGTTAATTAGGGCAAACCCTAACCCTGACACGCTCACCCACACGGGCGTGTCCATGACCGTGCCCTAACTCCACAACACAGAAGCATTTACATGCTCAACAACATGGGCGTGTTCCTGGGCGTGTAAATTCTCAAATCTTACAGTAGCTATGACACGCTCAATAACACGGGCGTGTTACTGGTCGTGTCAAATCTACTGCCTCCAACACAATTGACACGCCTAAAAACCCTGAACGTGCTCATGGGCGTGTCCGACCACAACCTCAGAATCCGGCCAAAACAACCAAAAACTCAACAACACACTTCTATACACCAACATCCTCTTCAAACAATTTTAGCAACACATACTCAAAACCCACCTTAAACTTACAAAAACACCAAATCAAACCAAAACACACATCAAACACAAATCACATAATCATCTCAAAATCCAAACCACATATACAACATCATCTCTTCCAACCACTTACTCTTTTCTTCAATCCATCCTCAAAATCCATCATCAAATCAACCAAACACTTCTAAACATCTCACAAACAAACAACACACTCCTAAAATCATCTATCAAATCCAAATATCATTTCAAATAAACAAAGATATCAAAAGAGAACTTACCAAAGTTATAAAACTTCTTGAATCAACAACTGGATCACTTGGATTTCCTTCAATTTGAGCTTAGCACATCAAATCCTCTCTTGCTCTCTCTTTCCCTTTGTTAGCCGACCAAACAATGCAAAGAAAAGAAGAAGAAGAAGAAGATGATCCACGGCAAAGAGAAGGAAAGAAGAATGAGAAGCCCAAAGTCAAATTTCCCTTTTTCCTTAAAACTCTCTCATCCAAGTAATTAAAATATTAAACAATTCAAATAAACCTCCTCCATTCATTAATTCCTTATTAATTAATTATAAATTCAAACACAAACAAATATCTTCTTCCACTATCTCCATTCTTTGACTTTCCATTGACCTAGGTATATGTTATATATATTCTAATATCCATCACATATACACTCTCTTTAAAGAACCTTTTCTCTTTAAATAAAACATATACATTCAATCCAATATACAACAACAACATAATCAAAACTTTTAGGGCATGCATTGGGATATTACAATTATCGACGGTTTGTGAAAGGTTTTTCTTTGATAGCTACTCCACTCACCAGATTACTTTGGAAGGGAGTTAGATTTGTGTGGACAGATTGGTGTCAGGTGAGTTTTGAGCAGCTGAGGGAGATGTTGACTCCGGCTCTTGTCCTTACTCTGCCTGTGGAAGGTAAACTTTATATGATTTACAGTGATGCTTCAAATAGTGGTTTAGGTTATGTTCTGATGTAGGAGGGTAGAGTCATAGTTTATGGCTCTCGGTAGTTGAAGTAGCATGAGCTGAATTAACCTACGCATGATTTAGAGTTAGCAACTATAGTTTTTGCTTTGATGATTTGGTGATATTACTTATATGGGAAGAAGTGTTTTATTTATATGAATCACAAGAGTTTGGAATACCTGGGTGTTCAGAGAGAGCTAAATCTTTGACAAAGATGGTGGTTAGAGTTGATTAAAGACTACAACTATTTAATTGATTATCATCCTGGCAAGGCAAATGTTGTTGCTGATGCCTTAAGTCAGAAGTCTTTGGTAAGTTTGATTGCTTATTGCTCTTGTTGCTTGTTGAGTTGAGAGCGTTGTGTGCTAGATTTGAGTCATGTGATGATGGTGCTTTGGTGGCTCAGTTGCAGTTAAGGCCAATGTTATTGGATCAGATTAGGGAGACTCAGTTGATAGATGAGAAAATTCATAAAACTGTATTGGATTGCCAAAAGGGGGAGAGTCGAGACTTTCATGTGAAAAGTGATGGTAGTTTATGGTACAGAGATAGGTTGTGTATTTTTGATAATGTAGGACTAAAAAGAGTAATTTTGGAGGAAGCATATCAGCCAGCTTATGCTATGCACCCTGGGAGTATCGAGATGTATCAGGATTTGAAGCAATATTATTGGTGGTCAGTTATGAAAAGGAACATAGCAGAGTTTGTATCCATATGTCTCACTTGTCAGAGAGTGAAGGCTAAGCACCAAGTTCCTTCAGGATTACTTCAGCCATTATCAATGCCAGAGTGGAAATGGGAGTGAGTGACAATTGATTTTGTGATTGGATTGCATTTGACCCAAAAGAAGCATGAAGCAATCTGGGTGATTGTTGATCGAATGATGAAGATAGTTCATTTTCTTACAGTTCAGATGGATTATTCTCTTGAGAGGTTAGCTGAGCTGTATATCAGTGAGATAGTGAGGTTTCATAGAGTCCTAATTTTTTTTGTATCTGACTGAGACCCTCAATTTACATCGAGATTGTGGAGAAGTTTGCAAGATGCTTTAGGCTCTCGGTTACATTTTAGCACTGCTTTTCATCCTCAGACAGATGGGCAGTCAAAGAAAGTGATTCAAATTTTAGAGGACATGTTGAGAAGTTATGTCATCGATTTCACTGGGAGTTAGGACAGATTCTTACCACTGATTGAGTTTGCTTATAACAATAGTCATCAGTCTAGTATTAGAATGGCACCTTATGAGGCATTGTATGGTAGGATATGCAGGACACCTCTATGTTGGGATGAGGTTGGAGAAGATAAGTTGATTGGTCCCGATTTGATTAGGAAAACAGAAGAGAAAGTAAAGATGATTAGGAATTGTTCAAAAGCAGCCTCGGACCGACAGAAATCATATTCAGATTTAAAAAGAAGAGACATAGAGTTCAGTGTAGGAGATAAAGTTTTTTTGAAAGTGTCTCCTTGGAACAAAATTTTGAGATTTTGCCATAAAGGGAAGTTGAGTCCTCGTTTCATAGGACCTTATGAGGTACTGGAGAGAATTGGACAAGTATAGTTAATAGAGGTGAGTCCAGATCTGACTTATGAGGAAGAACCAGTAGCTATTTTGGCATGTGAAGTGAATGAGTTGAGAAATAAGAAGGTTCCACTTGTGAAAGTTCTTTGTAAGAATCATGCTACTGAAGAGGCAACATGGGAGAGTGAGTAGATGATTTGGAGTTGTTCTAGGCTTGAGAGCAAATAATTTTGAGGACAAAATTTTTTTTATAGGGGGAGAATTATAATATCCCAAAATTTTAAAAATGTTAAATTTTTGAAAATTAATTAAATAATTTAAATATATATATATAATTAAGTGGAAAAAAAATGAAAAAAATGTATATGTAGATATACATAATATATAAAAGTCAACATTTTTATATGGGTCAAATGTTATCTTAATTATTAAAATATTAATTAAGTGGTTAGTGCAAGATGATTTTTATATATTAATTAAGTAATATGTTTTTACTTGGTGGAGAGTGAAAGTTGGATAATTGTGTGGTTATAAAGAAGATTAGTTGGATAAAGAGGAGTTGGTGGTTATCTTCATCTTCTTCTTTCTCCATTGAAGCTGACTACCTCTATCAAAGGAAAAGAGAAATTTGCTTCTTGCTAACTCAAGTAATTGAAGGATTTCAATTGTTCAAGTTGGAGTTTTAAGGATTTTCTCCATATTTGGTAAGTTTCCAACTTGTTTTCTTGATTTTCTATGGAAGTATGTATTTATGTTAATTGGATGTTTGATGTAGTTTGTGTTAATGGTTGATATTGGTATGTTTTAAGTTCTTTTGGCTAGTTAACTATGAAATTAGGGTTGGATTAAGGATATAATTAAGTTTGGTAAAGAGAATAAGAGTTTTGGGTTGTGTAACTTTTGAGTTGTGAAGTCATGGTTGTAATTGTGTATTTTGCTTTTAATTGAGTCGCTTTGATGTTTATACAAGTATTTTGTGGTATAATGATGAATTTAGTTGGGTTTGAATAGAGTTAAAAAGGGTAAAGAAAGATAATTTTGGATGTGACAATTATGTGTTGCTATTAGGATTTTTGCCCTGACACACCCGGTGACACAGCCATGTCTTTGGGAGTGTCAATGGTTTTGTTTTCAGTGTTGGTGACACATGTAGTGACACGCCAATGTCACTGAGCGTGTCACATCTACTGTGTTGTAGGAGTTTTAGCATGGCCAGGGATACACCCATGTTTGTGGACACGTGTCTTATCTGAGTAATACAGAGCTTAGGACACGGTCATTGACATGCCCATGTCACTAAGCGTGTCAAAGCTTCTGTGTTGTGGGTTTAGGCCATAGTCATTGACACGCCCGTGTTGTTGAGCGTGTCATGTGTAGAGTTTGCCCTAGATAGTTCTTTTCCTTATTTTCCTTTATGTATCTTATCCTTGTGTTGAGAGGTTTTGTTTATACCTATAAGTGTATCTTTATAATCACATTTGGTTTAGGCTTTGAAGAGACTTGAGTTACCCTAGTCTAAGTGTTGAGGGATATCTTGGAAGAGGTTGTTGAAAGTGTTGTTTGTTGCTTTTAGAGGTAGGCACAAACTTTGAATAATTGCTTATATTTACATGACATTGGGACTTAACACATTTGGCTGGAAATAATGTTAAGTTACTCACTACATTGTTGGTGCATGAATAATATGCTATGATTTGTGTAATGTGAACTAAGTGCAAAATATGATAATGACCCAAAACATATGGGTAATGCACTTTGTTGTGTGTACATTGAAGATGGTATGTAAAATCATTGGTAATGGCTATATTTATATACGTGAGATATTTGAGGCATTGTGCATAGTTTGATCATGAGAAAATGAGAAAGGATTTGATAATAGAATTATGAAAGAATTGTATGCCTAGTATGTTATTCAATTTTCAGAGTTTTGTGTTTGGCGGCATGCTTAAGATGTAACCGTCCCTTGAAGTTGGGTTGGGCTTGGTCCTTGAAGCCTAGTTGGGTTGTTACATGATGTAGTAGACCCTTGAAGCTGGGTTAGGCCTAGTCCTTGAAGCCTAGTTGGGATGTTACATATGAGGTAATCCTCATTGTGATTATGATTTGCCTTTGGGGTTATACACATGGTGTCATCTTTGACCAAAGCAGTAACTCTAGGATTTGAATAGCATATTGGATTCTTTTGGGCCCATGCTTGTGTTTGTTTTTACGTGAATTATGAATTGTGGAATAGTTGAGCAATATATTAAGATATAATGTTATGAGATATAATATCCTTATGTATTGTACATTGGCATTGCATTTGAACTATACAGTTATCAAAGTTTGTATCACTAGACTTTTAGCTTAGCACAATTGTGATTCATCGCAGATTTGGTTGAGCCAGAGAGTTTGTCTAGACTGAGTCAAGCCTAGGCTTGAGATCTTTAGTGTAGAGTTGATTGTTGGACATCAAGATCAGAGATAAACTGCCAGCATGTATATATTTTATATTTTTTACATATTGATTTCATGTATATTATTTTATATTTTGTTGTATCTTTATGTATATTCCGCAAACTATCAAAAATGTTTTGGATAAACCTTTGATAATGAAGTTATATATGTGTTTTAGCAAGTAATATTTCATCTATTATTTATATGATATCAGTTAAATGATTTAAGTTTATACAAATTTTATAAGTGGAGATTTGTTTTATTAAAATGGGTTGTGACATTCTTGTATCATATATTCATATATTCCATATGTTGGGTGTATGTAGTGTACATATATTGGGTATAAGTGTGTTATAGTCATCCTCAGGGGAAGCCTTGTTTAAGTCTCTATAGTCCACATAAGCCCTAATACATCCATCTTTCTTTGGCATGGGAACTATGTTTGCTAACTAGTCTGAAAAATCTATCAGTTCAAGGAACTTTACTTGTATCTGCTTAGTGACTTCTTCTGTGATCAACTCTATCCATTTTTTCCTTTACCATCTAAGCATTTGTTTAACAGGATTCATGTGAGTGTGAGTGGGAATCATGTGCTCAGCTATATCACGATTAATTCCAAGCATATCCTCATAAGACCAAGCAAAGACTTCTTCATATTTTTTAAATATTTTTTCTAATCTCTCTCTCTCTTCAGGAGTAAGGTCGGATGATATGCTGATGTTTTTGGAATTTTTGATTATTCCTAAATTTAATGATTGTGTTTTGATAGAGTTAATATTAAAAATGCTCATGTAATCACTACTTAAATATATGCAACCATCAGGAAAAACATCACACAAGTAAGCAAAATCAGGCTTTATTGCATTCTTCTTGGAAAAGATAGCATCATCATCCTCATACACAGTAGATAAATAAAAATTAAAATTAGCACCACTATTCTCATCATCACATATTACAAGATTCTTGAATTGATCTTCAATGAGTGCAGCAACCTCTTCTGGAGTCTTCAAGACTTTTGTGCCAACTTTCTTCTTTTTCCTTTGGTTAGTTGATGGCATGATCTCTTTCTTCACCTGTTAAGCAAGCTTAGTGATATCAGCAAAGATTTCAAACCCAGGGATCATCTTTCCCATGAAAATGATTGGCTCTGGCTTCCCTTGGAGTGGCCCCATATCTAGATCTTTGATGAACACTTCATCAAGTGGAGGAAAACTCATATTCTCATTCTTTTTTAGTATAATACCTCCATTTGCTTCATCGTATCCCAAACATTTCTTGGAAGTTTGAGTCTTGAAATCTTATAGTTTAGTTACACCTATCTTCCCTTTCACAAGGCTAGTACCTGATAAATAGTTTATTTTCTTCATCATAGCCAAAATTCTAGAGCCCATTATCTCGTTGGCAGAAACAACAACCACTTGAAATACATTAAGAGGTCTCTCAATCATCAAAGCATTTACCACTTCATTAGCCTTAGCATCAATAACCACTGTCTCATCTTCGTTTGGGAACTTGATCTTCTAATGAAGTGTAGAAGGAACTCCACCGAGAGGATGAAACCAAGGTCGACCCAACAATAATGCAAAAGTGACAGGTATATCCATGACTACAAATTCCACCATGGATTTAATTAGGCTAGCCTTCATAATAACTTTAAAGGTTTCCTCTACATGCCTCTTACTATTATCATAAGCCCTTATGATCACCTCGGTCGGGCTTCAATCGTTTGTTGACATAGCTAGCTTTGGTAGGATCTTGAGTGGGCACACATTTAAGGTAGATCCATCATCAACCATGGTGCATGGAGTCATTTTTCCTTTGACTTCTACTTTGATGAAAAGCGGGCGGATGTGATCTCTTCCCTCTTCTGGTAAATCCACATCTAAAAATGACACCATTCACACATCAACCTAGTTCTTCTTCGGAACATCTTCGCACTTCATCACTCCTTCAATTTTCACAAAATTAACCAGCTCCTTTGGTGCTACAAAAGTGGAAATTGGCATGCTAGCCAATGCTTTGGCCATAGTTTCACAATGTTTCTTGGATGTGGCCAATAGAACACAAATGTTGATGCTTGCTTGATTCCTTTTCAATTGCTTAAGGACTGTATCATCATCATCTTCATTTACTTCTTTTTTAGCAACCTTTCCCTTGTTAGGCTTTGTTTCTTTTGGTGAAGGACTTGAATAAGGCTTTCCAGAGCAAGTATTCAACAGTTCATCCTCTTTGGGCTCGGACAAGGTACACTCTTCTTCCTTTGGTTATAACTCATCATCACTATCAGTCAAATCCTAGAACTCATTCACAGCATAGATGGCTACTTCCTTGTTAACCATAATTGGTTCTATCTTGCTAAGCACCTCTTCTTCTTTAGTTGCTTCGCCACTTACATATTGCAAAGAAGACAGAACAAACTTCTCATTCAAACCTCCTCCTATCATAAAAGTTGTTGGTGGTAGCACTCTATTGAACCTTAGCAATGGGTTGTCTTTTGTGTTAGGCTTGTTAGGTTTAGGCAACTTTCCACTATCAATCAAATTCTATATCTCATGCCTCAATCTTAAACATTTGTCTGTCTTGTGCCCTTGCATTTAGTGAAATTAACAAAATGCTTTAGTATCAAAGTTACGTGGTATAAGATTTGACAACGGACGAGGAGTCAAGATCGCAATAGTGTTCCCAAATAGTGTTGCAAGCTTTCTTTTTCATAGTAAATCAATTAAGGTGGCCTAACCCTAAGTTCAAAATATTAGAATTAAAATCCAAAAGCAATTTATTTCTATTTAGTTTATTAAATCATAAAATCAAATTTTGTTCATACAAATAATAACAAGTTTAATTCTTTAGAGCATAGAATCACTTTCTAGTGGGAATGATACTCTACTCACAGTTAAATTAGTTGTCAATGACATGTGCACTTGTAGTAGCTAGAAATTAGGCGATACATGCCTTGGACAATTTGGCATTCAACGGGGCACTCATTCCATTTTTCATCTATAATCACCTTCCATACAAAAAGGACACCTCTATTTAAGAATAATAGATAATCTCCATTAGAGAAGGACAAAAATTTATTGAAAGAGGACATAGAACATTCAAACTTACAATGGTGTTTAATGCTCACACCCAACACCTAAAGAGATACAAATAGATATTTGATGGAAAGAAATAAAAGTTGTTAATCTTGGCTACTATAATCACAATTCTATGGGAAAAAATGAGGATTCTTATAGTATTTATAGCCTTTAAGTCTTGACATGGCCATTTGAGGTGGGTGCCAAAATGTTTCAGCTTTATATCCCACTTTAATTAATTTCCAGGGCAACTTCATAGTCGGATCATCAATTTCCCAGTCATACCACCTATGGTCCAGTTAGACTTTTTGTCTTTTATAATAATTCTTCAATGACTACTACATGTGGCTTCCACTTATTTGGTGGATGAGTAACTGTTGTCCCAAGATGGTAACCAAAGAGGCAGAGAGAATTGGTTCTTTTGAAAAAGTGATGATAAATTAAAATTTAAAATCAAACAAAGTAAGAAGAGAGCAGTGTAGAGAAGAATGAACATAAAGAGTTTATAGTGGTTCAAATTACCTCAATCCTACGTCCACTTCCTTAACAACTTCTTAAGGTTCCACTAATCTTGAGTTCTTACAAGCTTAGCTCTAACTTCGTGTTTTCACAAGCTCACACTAAACTTTTACAAGGTCTAAAAAATTTCCTCCCAACCTAAATAAGAGTTTTCCCAAGCTCACTCTATAACCTAAGTGTTTCGAAACTCACACTCAAACTTACAGTGGTGTTCTAATGCTCATACCCAATACCCTAAGAGTACAAGTAGATATTTTGATGCAAACAAGTGAAAGTGGTTAATCTTAGTAATTACAATCACAATCCTATAGAAAAATGAGGTTTCTTGTGGTATTTATAGTCTTCAACTAGCCATTTGGGGTGAGAGCCAACATGTTTGATTCTTATCTCCCACTTTAATCACTTTTCAGAGCAAGTACAAGGTCGGACTGACTTTGGTCCGATCAGCTGATGCTTGACATGGTCAATCTAAGCACAATCTGTTAGTGCTCTCCATTCTTCTAACAAAAGTTCTTCAGCGACTAGTACACATGGCATCCAATAATTTAGTGTATAAGTAACGACTATAATTTTCAAACCCCATTCCACTAGTGTGGTGGGACAATTTTGGACTAGTCAATCTCATTATGGTATGTTAATATTTTAGGAGTGCCAATGATCGTGAACACTACCGGAACTTTGTTGAATTTTTTGCTCTAGCTAATTTCGCTCGAACTGCATCAGGTCTGATTGTGCCAGGCATGGTATGCTAAAATTTTTGGAGTATCAGTACCCATGAGCTTTACTGGAATTTTTAAGGAATTAGCTTAGGCTCGATATGATCGAACTGGTCAGATATCTAGTCATGATATATAGTCAGTTCACATTATGGGAGTGACATTGAGAGTGAACTCTACAGGATAATTTTTGCTTGAGCTCTTTTTGATTAGTCCGTGCTTAGTTCTGGCAAATAAGGCTCGGTCTGGTCATACCATACTCTAGTCTAGTCAACTTGAATTTGGAACAATCATTCTTTTTACCTCATTCTTTGAATGCTTGTCAGCTTAGTATTGGTGCGGTCGGACTTTAGCTAGGTATGGCTAACTTTTCTTGAGTTCGGTCGGTCTAGATTCTAGTCCGATTGGGCTCTGAGAGATTTCATTAAATATTAAAGTCTTGCAAAATTTTACTTGGTATAAATATTAGTCCTATTAAATTTGATTGGCTAAGATCAAAATAAAGGCCAAAGGTTTGGCTAACAATCTCCCCCTTTTTGACTTTGTCAGTTAAATTGAATTCATTTAAAATGACCTTTAAAAGTTTTCACATATAAAGAGTATTTTTCCTTTAACATATGCTCTTTCTTTGACAAAATAAAGTTATGACAAGTAAGTGCTTACCCTTAACAAATGCTATCAAGTTTTTACAAATTCTCCCCCTTAACATATGCTATTAAGTTAAATAATGCAATTCAATTCATTCAACTCAATCAATTCATATAATGCAAATTCTCCCCCTTTGATAAAGAAAAAAAGGAATGCAAATTATCATAAAATAAACTTTTATTAAGATTAAACAATTGAAAAGTAAACATATGTGTATGATCGTTTGTATTAAGAACCAACAAACGATATATAGATCAAAGAATAAGAACAAAAATTTATGGTAGTGGTTAATAAGGAGGATAGTTAAAATCATCATCATTATTTACATTTCTATCTTCCTCTCCTTCATCCTTATTCCCTTCTTCCTCTTTTAAACCTTCATCAAAGGTTCCGGTTGGCTCTCCTTCATCTCTTTCTTCATCTGATGATGGACATTTGGGAATGCCCATGAACTCTTGCACGTCCCTAAAGTCAATATGAAGGTGAGAGACTCTCTTGGTGAGATAATCAATGTGAGAGGTTTGTTAGGAAATTTGTTCTTGAATTTTATGGAGGATGTCAGGTATTGAACCTTAAGTTCTAAAGGTTTGAGGTCTTGGACATTTCACATGGAATGAATCTTGACTTTCATCAATAATTCTTGGCCTTTTTCTTTGTTGAGTTATAATACCTTGATATCCAAAAGCATAATAGTATATTCCATCTTCTTTGATTATGCATTTGGAGTGTTTCATGTATTTGTTGTTGATGGTAGCTTTGCCTAGATTAAGAGGATTAGAGAGAGTTGCTAAATTTGTAGGAGAAAGAGCACCCACATATTTGGCTCTTTGGGTGATGAATGATGTGATCAAGAGTGTCCCGGTTGATTTGTTTCGGAGGATGAGAAATTGATCAATTAATAACTTACCGGTTTGGATTTTTACCTTTTTCTCTAAGCAATAGAGAAATAGAAGATCTTTGTGAGTCACTTTCTCATTACATTTCCCTCTTGCATTGATGATGCAGGTGATGATTCTATGGAGGATTCAAAGAGGTAAGGTTCTAAGGTGTTTAGCATTAGATAGATTATGGAAATTAGTTTCTAAGGAGATGTCTTTCCAAAAGTCAAGTAAAACGGCATTGGAAATGGAAGGGTTAAATATATGAAAAATACAATCCATGTTGAAACCCTAAATTGATGAGAATTCTTGGAAAGAAAGTTGATATGATACATTGGAAAGGTTAAATGGGATACTATAGGGTCCTAGAGGTTCCAAGTCTCTTTTATCAACAACCAAAGTAGTGAGAAATTCTTTAGTTAGAGATTCCCAACCTAGATCATCTTTTTCTAGGAAAATATTTTTTTTCCCACCCAAGATATGCTAAGGCTTCATTTACATAGGATTCAAAGCCAAGGGATTCTAGAGTAAAAGAAGAAGGGACTTTGTTTGGTTCACATTTTTTTTAGGATAATAGCATACCTTTGTTTTTCTTCTTCACTTAAGTGCCTAGGTTTGTGAGTTCTTATCCTAGACTCTTTCATAGGGGTGGAATAAGTAGAATTACCCTTCCCCTTCTCATATCTTGAAGCCTTTTGCTGGGAAGCTTTGGGAGCCATGAAGATGATGATGATGAGATGAATGAAAATATATTAAGAGAGTTGATGTTCTAAGTGTTTATAAGTGAAAGCAAATGTCAAAGATCATAAAGTTTGAGTATAAGTGGGTTTATATAGAGTTTGGAGGTCAAACTAGCCGTTTTATGGCAATGCAAGTTTTAAAGCTGTCCAATGGCTAGAATGTTTGAAAAATTTTAAGTCTTCATGATCGTACCCCTTTTAGTACGGTCAGATCGAGGCTAAATTTTAGAGTCTGAGCATGCATAAGGGTCAAAATTGTTAATGGTCCGAGTGTAGACCCTTAATTTTTGACCCAATCCGATCCAATATGTTTTATTTAGTCCAAAATGATTTTTGTTGTCTAATTGGTCTAAAATAATTTTAATTAAATAGTTTTTGCTTTATTATCTAATTTTTATTGATAAAAAATAAAAATAAACAAATAAAAGTAAAAAAATAAAAATAAAAATCGGAGTCGAAAAAATCGGCGAAAAAAAAATAGTCGCGCGGGGCCGTGGGCATTTATCCCGCAGGAATTTCCTCCGGGCGAAATAACCCAAGCTATTTCGCCCGCAGGAAATTCCTGCGGGCGAAATAGCTTTTCTATTTCGCTTGCAGGATTTTCCTGTGAGTGAAATAGATTTTCCCCAGCCCGCCAACTGCCATAGTCTTCTGCGGTAGTTTTTTTTTCGCCTACATATTTTTTCCTACGGCAATTTTTTTCTGCAGCGCAATTTTTCTGACGCAAATTTTTCAAAACCTAATTCAATTAGTTTTCGATTTCTTTTTTTTATTAATATTACTTACCTTGACTAATTAGGAATAAATCACATCAAACCACTCTAAATAAGGACCAAAGGCAATTAATTTAGGGGGCCGAAAATCAAAGAAAATTGGACAGTGGCTTGGAAAATTGGAAACCAAATCAGTGAAGGAAAAGTAATAATTAAATTCAATTGACTTTTAAAGGAGCAGAAACACGATTTAAAGAATTCAAGGGCAAAAAAGGCTTGTCTTTGGAGCTAGTTCATCCAAGAAGAATTATTTTTGGAGGAATAATCAAAAGAAGGTATGTATTAAATTATTTTTGTTATGTTTTTACAATAGCATGAAACTATTTTCTTTTAATTCAAAAATCCCAGAACCTAATCCCTTTTGTTCAAAGTTAAAAACATTAATTTGTTGCTTTATTTCCAAAAGAATTTAAAGTTATTAATTTTATTTCTTCAAAACCCCAAAATTCCAATTTATTTTCCAAATTATGTAAACTCTTAAAACATATTCTGTTTCTTATAAAAAAAAAAACCCTAAAATACTTTTTCCAATTATATAAATCTTTTCTATTTATAAAAACTTCAATCCGTTTGTTTAAATTCATAAAACTTCATGAAATCATCAAATTGTCTTTCTAAACACTACTTCAAATTCATTACCCGAGACCCTAATTCTAAATCCTAAAATCCAAAATTCAACTTCTAAACTTAAAATAATAAGCTCTAATTCCTTTAAAACCTTAAACCCTAACTTTTTCTAAACTTTAATCCTTTAAAACATTAAAAACCATAAAAACATAAATCTTTTAAATTTTACACAGTAGCTTAAAATCATCATTTAAAACCATGAATCAAAAGTATTTTAAAGTGTCTAAAACCCTAGTTTCATGATTTCACCATTTAAACCATAATTTGTTTAATCAAAGAGTCTTACCAACCTTTTACAACATAAAACCCTAATCTATTTTAATTCCATAAAAAATCACAGTAGCTATAATTGGACTTTTATTTACTTTATTCAATTCCATATTTGATTATGTTTTGATTTATTTCATATGCTTTAATTTATGTAAGTTCAAAGCTTTGTTTATTTTATTTATCATGGATGGAGGTTTACTTTTTAATGATATTTAATACCTTTGATGAATGATTTATTTATGATGAATGATTATTTACTTTTATCAATTAATTTAGATTTCCAAAAGTTGTAAGAGGTATGTTTCCACATGGTGGGTACCTCATTAGTTAAGTATCATGTAATTTAATTTGCTTTTCTATTTTAGAACCAATGTAAAGGGCATGTTTCTACCTTTCGGTGGGTGTCCCATTTAGGCATGTGATGTAAGGACATGTTTCCATCCATGGATGGGTGTCCATTTATTTGCTTTGTTTGGACATTGCTTTGATTTTAATATAATGATGCTTTCTTTTAATTATTGTGTGTAATATGGATAATATTGTTATATTTAAGAATTTTATAATATTAAGACCTGTAAAGGAGGCTAGTTCCAATGAACCGGGCGTTGTGGGAGTGCTGGGCCATTTCTCACCTTCCCCACACGTACCCAACTTTTCGAACCCATTAAGGGGTTAGGGATTCCTTAGGAATCGAGTCATCCGCCCCTTTCTTTTTCCCGGCCCATCCGGGTGGAGATTCCATTTTCTCTGGACTTAGGTCCGTGTTCTCTAAGGCCCGAGCCTAAATAGTGCCAAAGTCGCAAGAACCATTCCACCGGGAGTGGGGGTGAAAATCCCCGCTCACAGTGGCGACTCACGGGGGATAAGAGCAGTTGATTCCGTTGGTCTTTATATTATTCTATTCTTTTTTATAATGATATTATCCATTGCATCATCTTAGATTGCATCGTGTACGTGAGTTAGGACGCCCGTGTTACCCGTGTTATGTTATGTAAGGGATACCATACTTTCACTCAAGGTATGGAGATCGAGCATGGCATAACCACTCATAGCCTCATACCATTTGGTATATACTTGCTATGGGAACCTAAGCCTTTTTATCCAAAGACTAAAGCTCATGTAATTGGCCTAGTTACTTTCCATAGGTTTTATCCCCAAATGCATGTTATTTGACTATGGTTAATTCATCTTGGCTTAAATCATGGCTTATTTGGTTTGTTCTTTTTCTAATATGACCTAAGTGTATTGGAAGCTCAAAATAAACTTTTCTTTAAAGTCCAAAAGACTAAAGCTATTTTCAAAATTTTTCAAGATGGTCTTTGGACATAAGACTTTTTTAAAAATAAATCAAAAATTCTTTTGCTCATGGCCCAAATACTAAACCCAAAATACATTTTTCTAAGATCTTTTTACAATGGGCTTAGAAACAAAATTATTTTCATTCAACCCTTTCTTACAATGAGCTTGCAAATTATTTAGGTCAATTAAGAAATACCAAAAATCAATTGTGGGCCTAGTTTATACTAAGAATAAATTAACCATGGGCTTGTTTTTGGCATGAATCATTAGTTACCTTTTTCAAGTGAGAAATCTATTTATAATAAACCTCTTAATTTAGTTTTAATCCAATATAGCATAAAAGCTACTATAGTTGGTTGAATGGATAAAGCCTAATTAATGGGAATTACTATGAATGGACTTCCATTTTTGAAAGTATAACTATTGGTTGAAACGTCTGAGGGAATCATTCGAAAGCAAGATGCCCCATGTTGATATTTTGTTAACTACATACCTAGGAAAAGAGACTCGCCATTCGTGTGTGGATGTTATAAGGTTGGAAGGAACGTCCTAATTATCTTTCTTTGTTGATTGTTCATGCATACATGCATACATTTGCATCTCATATCATGGATCCTCTATGGCTCACAACCCTAGATTACGATAGTTCTAAAGCTTACAACAATCCGACCTACGCCGGACACTAAGTATCTAGCAATGACTCAATCACTTGCCCAACTAAAACAATGGAGCCCGAACAAATTCAAAGGATGGTGGATGAGGCCCTCAATGCCAAGATGGAAGAAATCAAAGAGGCCATGGCTGAGACCATAAAGAATCAACAAGTTGTAATTTTAGGAAACAATGTCGAAGCATTTGCTAGCACCAAGAAAGTCAAAGGGAAGGCTAAAGTTGATGAAGTGGTTTTTGATGATGAAAAGGTGATCATTGATGATGAAGATGATTGGGCTCAATACTACCAAGATGTTCAAGAAAAGAAGAAAGAACCGAAGGCTGTTGAGAAGGCAACTATTGAAAAGATTGAGACATCCGATGTTGAAAAGATGATTGCTGATTTAGAAAAGAAATTTGAGAAGAAGCTGAAAATCGAAGAGATGTCTGAGATCAACAAACTATTTGAACAAGATGAAGAGGTCCCTTATAGATTCAAGATGTCTTCCTTTGCTAAGTACAATGGCACCGAAAATCCCCATCTTCATGTGAAGCAGTATATCACTTCCATGCAATCTGCCCGAGCTACTAAGGCTCAAACCCTAAGGTACTTTATGCTCTCATTGGATCCTGTTGTCCAAAATTGGTTCAATACCTTAGATGTAGGAACACAAAAGAGTTGGGATCTACTTTACAAAGCCTTCATCCAACAATATGGATATAATGTTGAGTTGGAAGTTTCCTTAATGGAAGTGGAGTCCATTAGGCAAAGGTTGAATGAGAATTTTGTAGATTATGTCAAGAGATGGAGAAACAAGGCCACTTTGCTCAAGAAAAGGCCCGATGAATCTGATCAAATAAGGATGATCGTGAGAGGTGTCTTGCCCAATCTCCGTGAAAGGATGTCTCACACCCTTATAAGGGATTTCAAAGATCTTCTCCAAGCTGGTCTGCAAATTGAAGAGTGGGAAAGAGAGAAGAATCGCTTTTCAATAAAGAGGAATGAGAAAGGGAATTACCAGTTCGAAAATCAAAGCAACCAAAAAGAAGTTGATGTTAATGTGACCAGTCAAGGAAATAAAAGACAATTTTCAGATCTGGGGAAGCCTCTATCTTGGGTTTCTAGCAAACTGTAAAAGAAAGGGTTGTTACAACCGTTAGCTCCTCGACCTTTACATAATCCATTGCCACCAAACTTCAATGCCGAGGCCTTCTGTCAATTTTATCAGATGCGAGGTCATGAAATGGATAAATGTGCTCATCTAAGGCATGAGATCCATACCTAATCGATAGTGGCAAGCTACCCGAGCCGGATAAGCCCAATACCAAGAACAAGCCTTTGCCTAAGTTTAGAAGAGTACCTCCACCGGCAACCTTCATGGTGGGAAAAGGACTAGAAGAAGATTTTGTTTTATCATCCTTTCAAGATGGAAATATTGAAGATGTGAAGGGAAAAGAAGCTTAAACTCAACGAACTTTCCTTAGCTTTAATGTTGCTTTTCAATTTTACTTTCTTTAATATTTCGGAACTATTGTATTTTTCAAATTTAAAGTTGTTTGAATAAATCACTTTTATCAAAAATTTCTGTTGGTCTTTGTTCATTTTGGTGCTCAACCAATGAGGAATCTAGCTTGATAATTTATAAATTAATGTGTCCAGGCATCATGACTTGAATGACTTTACTAGGTGAGGGAATTGCTCTATAGCATTGAGTTGTGTATGCTTACTTAGAGAGGGCTCTTGCATAATTACCATTGTCTAGGTCCTAGTCACTCTTAGAACATGCTTTGACAAATATTCAAGGAGAAATTGAACTCTGCTTATTTAAGAGAGAAATGATCTAGGCATTGTTTGGTTAGCCAACAACTAGTATCCACCCAATTAAATATCAATCCCTAGTTGTCCCTTTGAGCCTTCATAAAATTTTAACTTTCTTTACATTGGCTTATGAACCCCAACAATCTACCCTGAGCTGTTATGATACTTTTGACAAGTCTTATGATCACTAAGATGAATAGGCAAGAAGATCAAAGAAAGAAATGATAAGTCAAGATCATGAAGATAGTTGGAGTTTTCAAGACCATAAGGATAGTTTATGTTCTCAAAACCATAAGGATAGTTGAAGTTTTCCTAATGTCTCCAATATGTCAAGACAACAATAGAGTAACAAATGATTTATCCTATTAAAGAAGATTTATGTTACTCCACTTATGCATTATTGGAAGCCCAAGTTGGTACAAACAAGACAACTCTTTTAGAGCTAGAACCAAACAAAAGATATAAAAATAAATAAAAAAGAGAGAAGAGAAAAAAGAAGGAAAAAAAAAGAAAAAGAAAAGGAAAAAAAAGAGAAAATAGGAAAAGAAAAGAAAAAGATAAAACCTAAAAAGGCGGTTCAGAAAGCCAACTGAGTTCTCTTTTACCTAATGCAGCAAAAGGCTTCCATAAGGATGGTTTTACTTGAATTGATCCAACCCAACTAAAGATTCGATCAAAATTGGGGTCTCCACCACTCATGTTTTCATCATCTTGAAGATAAAAGCCACAAATGCAAGGCTTTCAATCTTTCCAATGTGAGACTTGAATGAGCGTCAAAATGAAACCAATGAGAACACTTTTCCTGATCACCTCGGTCTGTGAGTCGATGGAACAACTGTAAATATTATTCATGCATATCATGCATACATGAACATATCACATCACACTTTCTTGTCTTGTATTGTCTATTCTTTATCAAGGTGAACAGCAAACACTCTGTGAAGTGAAGAATCAAAAGATGTCAAATCAGGGGGACATGGAAAGCCCATTGCTAGAGAAAGCTCCAGTAATTTGCAAAGAGAAGAAATACATGCTTGTGCGAAGAACTAGACGACAAAAATATCAATCAAAGCTTGCAAGGAAAAAATCTTTGGTTTAAGCCTACACAGGGGACAAAGTTTCTCCTTTTCAATGTTTTGAGTTTATATACCAAATATTTTCAAACTCACTTGCAAATATTTTGCCACACAGGATATAAGGTCCAATTAAAAATAACTGAATTTTTGCAAAAAGGAAGAACAAAAGAATGGAACATTAGAACTATCAAAAGAATGAAGAGGCAAAAGACAAAAGATCAATCCAGCTAAAAGAACTGAAGCCAGGGTGAAGACCCGATCTTAAAGGATGAAGATCCACTTACAAGGGTAAAGACCCAATCTCAAAGGATGAAGATCAATTTGCAAGGGTGAAGACCCGATCTCAAAGGATAAAGGCCCATGTTTCAAGGGTAAAGACCCAATCTCAAATGATGAAGATCCATTTGCAAGGGTGAAGACCCGATGTCAAAAGATGAAGATTCATTTTCAAGGATGAAGACTCGATCTCAAAGGATGAAGATCCATTTTGAGGGTGAAAAACCACAATGCATAGAATAACTTGAGCAGTCAGATTTCTCAAATGATAAAAGGTCAGTCAAATTCTTTCTCAGGTCCAAGTACCCAAATTAAACCAAAATCAATCCAATCTTGGGTCGAAGTACCCAAATCAATTCAAGCTCGGGTCCAAGTACCCAATCTCGGGTCCAAGCACCCATTCTCAGGTCCAAGTGCCCAAATCAATCCAAGTACCCATTCTTGGGTCCAAGTACCCAAATCAAATCCAATTAGGATCGAGTATCCCAATCCAAATTAGGATCGAGTATCCAAATCCAGTTAGGATCGAGTATCCAAATCCAGTTAGGATTGAGTATCCAAATTAAGTTAGGATTGAGTATCCAAATCAAGTTTAGGATCTAGTATCCCAACCCAATTAGGATCGAGTATCCAAATCCAGTTAGGATCGAGTATCCCAATCCAATTTAGGACCGAGTATCCAAATCCAGTTAGGATCGAGTATCCAAATCTAGTTAGGATTGAGCATCCAAATCCAGTTAGGATCGAGTATCCAAATCAAGTTTAGGATCGAGTATCCCAACCCAATTAGGATCGAGTATCCAAATCCAGTTAGGATCGAGTATCCCAATCCAATTTAGTATCGAGTATCCAAGTCCAGTTAGGATCGAGTATACCAATCCAATTTAGGACCGAGTATCCATATCCAGTTAGGATCGAGCATCCGAAGCCAATCCCAATCCAAGTTAGGATCGAGTATCCCAATCCAAATTAGGATCGAGTATCTAAATCCAGTTAGGATCGAGTATCCAAATCCAGTTAGGATTGAGTATCCAAATTAAGTTAGGATTGAGTATCCAAATCAAGTTTAGGATCTAGTATCCCAACCCAATTAGGATCGAGTATCCAAATCTAGTTAGGATCGAGTATCCCAATCATATTTAGGACCGAGTATCCAAATCCAGTTAGGATCGAGTATCCAAATCCAGTTAGGATTGAGCATCCAAATCCAGTTAGGATCGAGTATCCAAATCAAGTTTAGGATCGAGTATCCCAACCCAATTAGGATCGAGTATCCAAATCCAGTTAGGATCGAGTATCCCAATCCAATTTAGTATCAAGTATCCAAGTCCAGTTAGGATCGAGTCTACCAATCCAATTTAGGACCGAGTATCCAAATCCAGTTAGGATCGAGCATCCGAAGCCATTCCCAATCCAAGTTAGGATCGAGTATCCCAATCCAGTTTAGGATCGAGTATCCAAGTTAGGATCGAGTATCCCAATCAAGTTTAGGATCGAGTGTCCAAATCCAAGTTAGGATCGAGTATTCCAATCCAAGTTAGGATCGAGTATCCAAATCCAGATCGGATCGAGCATCTTAGTCTAGTTTAGGATTGAGTATCCAAGTCTCTCGGGTGCAGAACCCAAATTTTCCTTAGGTCCAAAACATAGAATCATCCTTGAGTCCAGAACTGAAATATGGTCCAGAACTCAAATTTTCTTTAGGTCTAAAACCTATAATTATCCTTGAGTCCAAAACTCAAATCGGGTCCAGAACCCAAATTTTCCTTAGGTCGAGAACCTATAATCATCCATTAAGTCCAGAACTCGAACCGGGTCCAGAACCCAAAACCTCAACCATCTCAAAAATTAAGTCTTATTGTTTTTCACTCTCTTTCACTAAAGTTTCATCTTTTTCAAGCAGAGGGCAAACTGTAGACCCTTAATTTTTGACCCAATCCGATCTAATATGTTTTATTTAGTCCAAAATAATTTTTATTGTCTAATTAGTCCAAAATAATTTTAATTAAATAGTTTTTGCTTTATTATCTAATTTTTATTCATAAAAAATAAAAATAAATAAATAAAAGTCATAAAATAAAAATAAAAATCGGAGTCGAAAAAATCGGCTATGAAAAAATTATCGCGTGGGCCCATGGGCATTTCGCCCTCAGGAATTTCCTGCGGGCGAAATAACCCAAGCTATTTCGCCCACAGGAAATTCCTACAGGAGAAATAGCTTTTCTATTTCACTCACAGGATTTTCCTGCTAGCGAAATAGATTTTCTATTTCCTGTGGGTGACGCCCCAGCCCGCTGTGGCAGTTTTTTTTCGCCAGCGCATTTTTTCCTGCAGCAATTTTTTTTGGTAGCGCAATTTTTCCGACGCAAATTTTTTGAAACCTAATTCAATTAGGTTTCAGTTTCTTTTTTTTATTATTAATATTACTTACCTTGAATAATTAGGAATAAACCACATCAAACCACTATAAATAAGGACCAAAGGCAATTAATTTAGGGGGGGTCGAAAATCAAAGAAAATTGGACAGTGGCTTGGAAAATTGGAAACCAAATCAGTGAAGGAAAAGTAATAATTCAATTCAATTGATTTTTAAAGGAGCAGAAACACGATTTAAAGAATTCAAGGGCAAAAAAGGCTTGTCTTTGGAGCTAGTTCATCCAAGAAGAATTATTTTTGGAGGAATCATCAAAAGAATGTATGTATTAAATTATTTTTGTTATGTTTTTACAGTAGCATGAAACTATTTTCTTTTAATTCAAAAAACCCAAAACCTAATCCCTTTTGTTCAAAGTTAAAAACATTAATCCGTTGCTTTATTTCCCAAAGAATTTAAAGTTATTAATTTTATTTCTTCAAAACCTCAAAATTCCAATTTATTTTCCAAATTATGTAAACTATTAAAACATATTTTGTTTCTTATAAAAAACCCTAAAATACTTTTTCCAATTATATAAATCTTTTCTATTTATAAAAACTTCAATCCATTTATTTAAATTCATAAAACTTCATGAAATCATCAAATTGTCTTTCTAAACCCTAATTCAAATTCATTACCCGAGACCCTAATTCTAAATCCTAAAATCCAAAATTTAACTTCCAAACTTAAAATAATAAGCTCTAATTTCTTTAAAACCTTAAACCCTAACTTTTTCTAAACTTTAATCCTTTAAAACATTAAAAACCATAAAAACATAAATCTTTTAAATTTTACACAGTAGCTTAAAATCATCATTTAAAACCATGAATCAAAAGTATTTTAAAGTGTCTAAAACCCTAGTTTCATGATTTCACCATTCAGACCTTAATTTGTTTAATCAAAGAGTCTTACCAACCTTTTAAAACATAAAACCCTAATCTATTTTAATACCATAAAAAATCACAGTAGCTATAATTAGACTTTTATTTACTTTATTCAATTTCATATTTGATTATGTTTTGATTTATTTCATATGCTTTAATTTATGTAAGTTCAATGCTTATTTTATTTTATTAATCATGGATGGATGTTTACTTTTTATTGATATTTAATACCTTTGATGAATGATTTATTTATGATGAATGGTTATTTACTTTTATCAATTAATTTAGATTTCCAAAAGTTGTAAGAGGTATGTTTCGACTTGGTGGGTATCTCATTAGTTAAGTATCATGTAATTTAATTTGCTTTTCTATTTTAGAACCAATGTAAAGGGCATGTTTCTACCTTTCGGTGGGTGTCCCATTTAGGCATGTGATGTAAGGACATGTTTCCATCCTGGGATGGGTGTCCATTTATTTACTTTGTTTGGACATTGCTTTGATTTTAATATAATGATGCTTTCTTTTAATTATTGTGTGTAATATGGATAATATTGTTATATTTAAGAATTTTATAATATTAAGACCAGTAAAGGAAGCCGTTTCCAATGAACCGGGCGTTGTGGGGGTGCTGAGCCATTTCTCACCTTCCCCACCCGTACCTAACTTTTCGAACCCATTAAGGGGTTGGGGATTCCTTAGGAATCGAGTCATCCACCCCTTTCTTTTTCCCGGCCCGTCCGGGTGGTGACTCTATTTTCTCCAGACTTAGGTCCATGTTCTCTAAGGCCCCGAGCTTAAACAGTGCCGAAGTCGTAAGAACCATTCCACCGGGAGTGGGGACGAAAATCCCCACTCACACTGAGCTAACTGCTTCATAAAAGTCAAAAATTTTTAAAAGAGCTCAGTCGGACTAGGTCTCAACATGCTCGGTTAAGCATGATGAGCTTTGGTTTGGTCAGACCAATGATTAGTCCGATCGTACTAAGACACAGTTCGGGCGAGTTA
Organism: Garcia nutans; assembly: GCA_947685225.1. Classification (NCBI taxonomy): domain Eukaryota; kingdom Viridiplantae; phylum Streptophyta; class Magnoliopsida; order Malpighiales; family Euphorbiaceae; genus Garcia; species Garcia nutans. The sequence goes on along the minus strand of CANTUV010000013.1, from coordinate 11,144,977 downwards.
AAAGACATTTTTGAAAAAGAAATGAAAGGATTATGGATCTCAATTTATGGCCTTAAATGTATGTTCAAAATATATATATGAGGAATTAGATCATGTTAAAATATACATTTGGAAGTAATTCTAATTCCAACTTTGATATGCAAATTCTAACAAATTAATAAAATTTTCAATTTAACGTGCTTTCATCTATCATTCCTATGTGTTATTTTATAAAATTTAATCTTTCTAAATTTAAGGGTTTTCTAAAGATATCAACAAGTTGATTTTGAGTGTTGATAAATTTTAAAACTACATTTTGATTTTGAACATTATCTCTCAAAAAATGATGCCTAATGATTATATCTTTTGACCTACAATGTTGGATTGGATTTTTTGATAGATTAATTGTAATATCCTAATTTTTTTTTAAAATTTCTAATTTTTAGAAATTTGATAAAATATATTATAATTAAATTTGAAAAATTAAATTAATGCTTTTAAATAAAAAAAATGAAGGGATTTTAAATGAAAACATGGAATATATATGTGATATATATGTAAAATATACATAACATACAAAAGTGAACACTTTTTAAAAGAAAAGTCAAAGTCCAATGGCATTTTTATAAATAAATTTTAGAAATTAAAAATTAAGAAAATAATTCAAAAATAAATTATTTTTGAATGGATGATGGATTTTTAGTCTTTTAATTTCTTTAATAAATAATTAAATAATTTATTATTAATTTATTATAAAATATATATATATGGTTATAATTAAAAGATGAAAGGAAAGAGAAAATTTATTTTTAAACTTCTTCTTATTCTTCTTCTCTCATGGCCGCCCATCATGGATGTTCAAGACCAAGGATTTTGATCTTCCAAGCTTCCAAGAATTGAAGGATTTCAAAGGTTCAAAAAGGACTTTTAGAGATTTCCACTTGAAAAAGTAAGTTCTTTAGCTTTTTCTTTGGGTTTCTATAGAAATTTTTAATATGTGAGTTTTGGACTTTTGAAATAGTATGTTATAATTGTTGAAATTGGTGTGTATGAAGTTATTTTGGGTAGTTATTAATGATTTTAAGGCTGGATTGAAAAATGGTTGAATTTGGATAAAGAATGGTGAAGAGAGAGAATTTAGGGTTATGGACTTTTAGGGTTTGAGAAATCATGGTTTTTAATTGTGCAAATTAGTTCTAAATGAGTTGTTTTGGTGTTTAAAAAAGTATTTTTAAGTTAAATATTGGATTTGGATGTGTTTGGTTGGAGTTTGAGAATGGAAGTGTGATTTTGGGTTTTGGAAAATGATTTTTCCAAAGTTGTTGTATTGTATAATTTTTATTGGTTTAATCTTGTTGTTTGTCATTAATATAAGCTTAAAATGATTAATGGATTGTTTTGGAATGGAAAACCTTCAATGGGGGAAGGTTATGCCATTTTAGGGTTTTGTGTATAAGAGTGTGTTTTTGTAATGTAAATGGTTTAAATGTATTAAAATATGTTTCTAATAATATAAATAAACTTAATATATTAAAATGAATGGCCTAGTATGAGAATCCAAAGTTAAAGTAAGGTTAGCCTTAAATTTTGAAATTTTGCTTGTATGGGGGGTTTAAATATGGTTTAATATTGGAAATGCCATTAAATGTGATACTAAATGATTATTTGCTATCACATTTGGTTTATGCATTGAGAGAGGCTGATTTGCTTCATCCAAGTGGTGAAGGGCAAGTTGGAAGGATAGGATTGGAGGTTGTTTTAAGCTTGTTTTGGTTGCTATTTGAGGTAAGTACAAACTTTGAATACATTGGTTATGTTTGCATGACATTTGGGCTTAACACATTTTGGTTGGAAAATGTGTTAAGCTACTTGATACATTGGTTATGCATGAATAATGTGCTATGACTTTTGTAATGTCATATATGTGTTAAGTGCATTGTTAAAAAGCCATTGGTATTGGCTAGATTACGTTAAATGTGATTAATATGTGAATTATGTGGAAATACCCAAAGTAATTGGGTAATGTGTTGTGAATATAAAAATGTGGTTTAATGTAATGAGATATATGGAAACAAAATGAAATGAATTGATATCGATATAAATGAGAAATATGAATAAATTGTGTGCCTATTATGTTATTCAATTTTAAGAGTTTTATCTTTGGCGGCATGCCTATGATGTGCTTATGGGCTAGACACTGGGCGTTACTGTGAAAATATTTTTGAGGTGAAATGACTAGGTCGTAAGCCTCAAAAACAAGTCCTTGAAGCTGTATTGGGTGCAATGACCGAGTCATAAGCTCAGACCTAGTTGGACTAGTACATTGATATTTTGCCTATGGGGCTAGACACATGGTGTCATTATAGACCAAAACAGTAACTCTGGAATTTGAATAGCATATTAGTTATCTTTGGGCCCATGCATGTGTTTGTTTTGATGTGAATTATGGATTGTGAAATATTTGAAAGGTTTGAGAAAATGGAATGATGTGATATCCATATGCATTGTGCATTGGCATTGCATTTGAGTTTTATTGTTATCAAGTTTGTTTTACTAGGCATTTGGCTTAGCATGATTGTTTATATCGCGTAAATGACAGGGTATATTCGGCCGAGCCGGAGAGTTTTTCTAGACCAGGTCGGGTCTAGACTTGCGGTTGTGCTTGTAGAGTTTATATCAAGATCAGAAACACCATCACCAGCATGTATACATTTTATGTTATTGTATATTTTGGGTAATATGCATATTATATCATATTTTTGGATTTTATGTATTGTAAACTATAAATAATGTTTGGGTTAAGTTATTTGAAATGGGGGTTTAAATGTGTTCTCAATTATATATATATATATATATCTCTATATATAAATGTTTTGAGAAAATTGTGGAAAAATTTAGAAGTTAAGGTGAAGATGTGGTTTATTGTTTATTGGAAGCGTTCTTTTTGCAGGTTGTGTAATTGATAAATTTTGGGATGTCAAAATTACAGACAAAATTCTGGCAAATTTTTTCCAAAAATTTTTATATAAAATGTTTATTTTAGGTTCCTATAATAAGTAAAAATTATTTATATAATATTTAATTTTATATATTTAGTATTTGAAATTTTAAATAAAAAATATGAAAATTTTTCTTAAACCGGTCTGTGACATTCTTGTACCGTATATGCATATTTTACATATGCTGAAAATATGTATTGTACATATATAGCGTATAAGGTTGTTGCATTTATTTTTGGTGCCAGAGCCTAGGTTTGAGGTTCTCGACCTAGGTGGGTTGATAGAGAGTGAAAATGAGGGATTTGAAAATAGTTTTCAATTGTAATACATGCATTGGCACTGGCAGATTTTGATATTTGATATAGTAATTTTTACTATATTTGCATATATAAGTAGTTATGGCATCTCGGACGCATTAGTCTGCAGAAGGTAGTTCAGAAAGTGTGGCTTCTGATGAAGGTAGAAATGGAGCTAGAGTTGTGTCTGTTGGTGAGGCGTCTATTTGTGTGCCTGTGAGACCAGCAACTGATGAGATCCCACTTGGTTGGGTATGGCATATGGTGTTGTTGAGGCAGGTTCCAATTCAGCAGTCTTCGCCACCACAGCCGCAGCCATAGCTGCCAATGAGGAAGTATGATAAGCTAAGAAAGTTCAGACCTGAGGACTTCGTTGGTACTACAAACCCTGCTGTAGCAGAGCAGTGGCTAGAAGAGAGTGTTCATTCAGTTGCAGGCTTGTCTGGAAGAGAAGATTGATTATGTCAGATCTCTTCTGCAGAGGGATGCATATGATTGGTGAAAGATGATTCCACATGCTTTGGATGATCCACCAGTCCGGACCTATGATGATTTTCTGTGGGAATTTGAGCAGAAGTATACTTCAAGGGAGTATAAGGATGCAAAGATGATGGAGTTCCTGAGTCAGAGATAGGATACCGGGATAGTGACAGAGTATAAGATAGATTTTATCCGGTTGAGTCATTATGCTGGTGGGATCATTTCTGGCAAGATTGACAGGTGCAGGAGATTTGAGGAGGGACTGAGACCCTATATCATGTGTATCATAGCAGGCTCTCAGTATCAAGATTTTTCTCAGTTGGTTGCAGCTGCCAGGAGTGTAAAGAGAGCACAGAGTCTTGTAGTAACTGCCAGGTTGAGGAGACCAGAGATAGGAGAATCCAGAGTGAGGCAGGGTCTTCATCAGTGAAGAGAGGCCGAGGGGGATATTTTCAGAGGTTCAGTAGGAGCCAGGGCCAGTTTGGCAATTTAGTACAACAGCAGAGATAGAGACAGAGATTGTAGTGGCTAGTGATCCGATCCTAGTGGATTAGAGGCCTGCTCCACCTACTTGTGTTCATTGTGGTAAAGCACACAGAGGTCTCTACTGGTGGACATGTGCTTCGGGAGTGTGTTTTAGATGTGGGTCGTCAGACCATTTTTTCAGATATTATCCAGAGCCACCAGAGGATAGACATGAAGATACTGTAGCTTCTCAACCCAGTGTCAGAGGGGGTCGTGGTGGCAGAGGTTTTGGTAGAGGTGGTCGATCTGGGACTAGTCAGAAAGGAGATTCTATAGCCGGAGGTAGTAGACCAAATGAGGTAGGGCCATCACAACAGGTTTATGTGATGTAGAGGAAGCCAGATGCTTCAGCTGTTATTGCTGGCACTTTTACTTTATTTGATACTTCAGTTCTTGCATTATTAGACCCTGGGTCAACTCATTCTTACACCAGTGCATCCATCTTGCATGTGAACGATTTGTATTCGGAGTCCTTAGGATTTGATGTTTTGGTCACAAATCCTTTAAGGCATAGTGTTTTGGTGAGCAAGGTGCACCAAGATAGTCCAGTTGTTGTTCAGGATGAGGAATTTCTCGGTAACCTGATTGAGATGCCTTTCAGGGAGTATGACCTGATTTTAGGCATGGATTGGTTATCCAGGCATGGGGCTATTGTAGATTGTCAGATGAAATATGTTACTTTGAGAACACGTGATGTTAGGGATGTGATGGTATCTAGTGAGCAGATGTATCTTTCATCCATATTTATTTCAGCTTTTTTAGCTAGGAGGATGATTCGGAAGGGATGTGAGGCCTATCTTGCTCATGTTGTAGATACTAGAGTAGTGGGGCCCCTGCTTAATAGTATATCCACAGTTGCCAAGTTTCTAGATGTTTTCCTTGATGAGTTGCCAGGGGTACCTCCTAAGAGAGAAGTGGAGTTTGGTATAGAATTGTTGCCTGGTGTCACTCCCATCTCTATTACCCCTTATCGGATGGCACTTGCTGAGTTAAGAGAGTTGAAGGTGCAATTGTAGGAGTTATTAGAAAAAGGGTTCGTCCGCCCTATTGTGTCCCCGAGGGGAGCGCCTGTGTTATTTGTGAAGAAGAAGGATGGCACCTTGAGATTGTGTATTGATTATAGGCAGTTGAATAAGGTGACCATAAAAAACAAGTATCCTTTACCTATGATAGATGATCTCTTTGATCAATTGAAGGGAGCAGCAGTATTCTCTAAGATTGATCTGAGATCAGGGTACCATCAGTTGAGAGTCAAAGATGTGGATGTACCCAAGATAGCTTTTTGCATGACATATGGGCATTATGAGTTTCTGGTGATGCCCTTTGGATTGACGAATGCACCAGCAACTTTATGGATTTGATGAATAGGGTGTTCAGACCATATTTAGATCAGTTTGTGGTGGTCTTCATTGATGACATTTTGGTGTATTCGCATAGTGAGGAGGATCATGATAGGCATTTGCGGATTGTATTGCAGACTCTGAGAGAGAAGCAGTTGTATGCTAAGCTATCTAAGTGTGAGTTCTGGCTCGATCAGGTAGCTTTTCTTGGTCATGTGGTTTCAGCAGAGGGTATTAGAGTTTATTTGAGTAAGGTTGAGGCTATCCTAATTTGGAGTCCACCAAAGACTGTGATAAAGGTTAGAAGTTTTCTGGGATTGGCAGGCTATTATCGTTGGTTTGTGAAGGGTTTTTCTATGATAGTTACACCACTCACTAGATTGCTTCGAAAAGGGGTTAGATTTGTGTGGACAGATTAGTGTCAAGCGAGTTTTGAGCAGCTGAAGGAGATGTTGACTCAGGCTCATGTCCTTACCCTACCTGTGGAAGGTAAACCACATGTGATATGCAATAATGCTTCACATAGAGGTTTAGGTTGTGTTCTGATGCAGGAGGGTAGAGTCATTGCTTATGCCTCTTGACAGTTGAAGCCACATGAGCTGAATTACCCAACTCATGATTTGGAATTAGCAGCTATAGCTTTTGCATTGATGATTTGGTGGCATTACTTATATGGGGAGAAGTGTTTCATTTATATGGATCACAAGAGTTTAAAATACCTAGGTGTTCAGAGAGAGCTGAATCTTCAGCAGAGATGGTGGATAGAATTGATTAAAGACTACGACTATTTAATTGATTACCATCCTGGTAAGGCAAATATTATTGCTGATGCCTTGAGTCAGAAGTCTTTGGCAGGTTTGATTACTTATTCGCTCTCGTTGCTTACTGAATTGAGAGTGTTGCATGCTGGATTTGAGTCTTATGATGATGGTGCTTTGATGGCTCAGTTGCAGTTGTGGCCAGTCTTGTTGGATCATATTAGGGAGGCTCAGTTGGCATATGAGAGAATTCAAAAAATTGTGTTGGTTTGTTAGAAGGAGGAGAGTCGAGACTTTTTTGTGAGGGATGATGGCAGTCTATGGTATAGAGATAGGCTGTGTATTCCTGATGATGCAAAATTGAAAAGGACGATATTAGAGGAAGCACATCAGTCACTTTATGCTATGCACCCTGGGAGTACCAAGATGTATCAGTACTTGAAGCGACATTATTGGTGGTCAGTTATGAAGAGGGACATAGCAGAGTTTGTATCCAAATGTCTCACTTGCCAAAGAGTAAACGCTGAACACCAGGTTCCTTCAGGGTTGCTTCAACCTTTAACAGTGCCTGAGTGGAAATGGGAGCTAGTGACCATGGATTTTGTGACTGGACTACCTTTGACCCAAAAGAAACATGATGCAATATGGGTGATGGTTGATCGGATGATGAAGATAGCTCATTTTCTTCCAGTTTGGATGGATTATTCTCTTGAGAGGTTGGTTAAGCTATATGTCAGTGAGATATTGAGGTTACATGGAGTCCCATTTTCTTTGATGTTGGATTGAGGTCCCTAGTTTACTTCGAGGTTTTAGAAGAGTTTGCATGATGCATTGGGCTCTCAGTTGTATTTTAGTACTACTTTCCATCCTTAGACAGATGGGTAGTAAGAGAGAGTGATACAGATTCTAGAGGATATGTTGAGGAGCTGTATCATTGATTTTAACGGGAATTGGGAAAGATTTTTGCCACTAATTGAGTTTACTTATAACAATAGTCATTAGTCTCGTATTGGGATGGCTCCTTATGAGGTCTTGTATGGTAGGAGATGCAAGACACCTTTGTGTTGGGATGAGGTTGGAGAAGGTAAACTGGTCGGCCCCGATTTGATTAAGGAAACATAAGAGAAAGTGAAGGTGATTCGGGGTCATTTGAAAGCAGCTTCAGACTAATAGAAATTCTATTCAGATTTGAAGAGAAGAGAAATAAAGTTTAGTGTGGGAGATAAAGTGTTTCTGAAGGTGTCTCCATGGAAGAAGATTCTGAGGTTCGGTCACAAAGGGATGTTGAGTCCTCATTTCATAGGACCATATGAGGTGTTGGAGACAGTTGGTCCAGTGACTTATAGACTAGCTTTGCCACCTGAGTTGGATCGAATTAATAATGTCTTCCATGTCTCGATGCTTTGGAGATACATGTCTAACACATCTTATATCCTATCAGTGGAGTCTATTGAGGTGAGTCCATAAATGACTTACGAGGAAGAACCAGTGTCGATTTTGGCACGAGAGGTTAAAGAATTGAGGAATAAGATGGTGCCACCTGTGAAAGTCCTTTGGAGGAATCATGCCATTGAGGAGACCACATGGGAGAGTAAACAGATGATGCAGAGTCAGTTTTCCAATTGTTCCAGACTTGAGAGCAGGTAATTTTGAGGACGAAATTTGTTTTAGGAGGAGAGAATTGTAAAATCCCAATTTTTTTTAAAATTTTTAATTTTTGGAAATTTGATAAAATATATTATAATTAAATTGGATAAATTAAATTAATGGTTTTAAATGAAAATTGAAGGGATTTAAAATGAAAAAGTGGAATATATATGTGATATAAATGTAAAATAAACATAACATATAGAAGTCAACACTTTTTTAAAAAAAAAAGTCAAAGTACAATGGCATTTTTATAAATAAATTTTAGAAATTAAAAATTGATAAAATAATTCAAAAATAAATTATTTTTGAATGGATGATGGATTTTTAGTGTTTTAATTTCTTTAATAAATAATTGAATAGTTAATTATTAATTTATTATAAAATATAATTGAATAGAGATTTGATCTTCCAAGCTCAAGATTGAAGCAAAATGGATGCCATGCCCGTGGCCCTTGGATGCCACGACTATGGGGGTGTTAAGCAAATTGGATAGATTCGTTTGCTAACCCACGACCATAGGGGTTGTGAGGCCACGATCGTGGGGACCTAGATAGTGGTTTTGGCTTTTATTTGTGATCTAAGGGCCTAGTATGAGACTAATAGGTGAATAATTGTATTGGAATTCATGTGCATCTTTAAATAAGTGTGTATTATTCCTTTTGAATTAGGTTGTGAAGAGGTTGAGTTGCCTTAATCTAAGTGTTGAGGATTCTTGGAAGAGGAAGTGTATAGATTGGTGTGTGTTGTTCTTGAGGTAAGTACAAACTTACATGATTGCATACATTCATATGATTTTGAGATTTAACACATTTGGTTATAAATGTGTTAAGTGATTTATTACATTGTTAATACTTTTGATTAATGCTTTGATTTGCATAATGTGGAAGATATGATGATCATTCAAAATGTATGTTCAATGCATTTGGTTATGTATACTTTAATGATGAATTGATTTAATGTGAATTGAGATATGATGAAATGTGAAGCCATTGTTGTTGGCTATGATAATGCAAATGAAATAATTGGGGCATGATTGCCTAGTTTAATTATGAGAAATGAAATGGAAAATGAAATGAGAAATGAAATGGAAAATGAAATGAGAAATGAATTGAGAAAGAGATTGAATAAAGAGATAAATGAAATAATTGTGTGCTTAATATGTTATTCGATTTTTAGAGTTTTGAGTTTGGCGGCATGCCTATGAATTGCTGGACAGGTGAAAAGACCGGGTCGTAAGCTGAGTCCAGCTGATAAATGTGAAATATGATGTTTTTGGGGTGAAAAGATTGGGTCGTAAGCCTCAAAAACAGTAACAGTCTAGCTGGGTTGAGGACCAAGAGACTGGGGCCCTAGGGTCTAGCCGGGTTGAGGTCCAAGAGACTGGGTCTGTTACACTATCCATGGATAGATATATATGTATCGCCTATGGGCTTGATGATTGTGATTATGGACCAAAGCAGTAACTCTGAATTTTGAATAGCATATTAAATCCTTTTTGGGCCCATGTTTGTCTTTGTTTCAATGTGAATAATAAATGGTAAAACAATTAAATAAGATAATGAAATGTATTGTTATGAAATATAGCATTTGTTTAATACGATCTCTATTGCTTGAATGTATGACATTGACATTGCATTAAAACATATTGTTATTGTGGTTTGTACCACTAAGTCGTTGGCTTAGCGCGATTGTGGTTCATCGCGCAGGTGACAGGGTAGAACCAGAGAGTTCAGCTAGACCGAGTTGAGTCTAGATTTTGAAGTGTTGATTGCGGGCTTAAAAATCAAAGACAAACTGCCAAACATGTATAAATTTTATGTTTTGTAAAACATGGATTTTGATGTATATGTATTTGTAAATACCGCTATATTTTCCGCTGCGTATCAAATAAATGTTTTATCTATTGTACTTTATAATATAATTTAAATGTTTTAAGTTTTCTTATAATGTTGCTAAATTGAAAGATCGGTTTGCTTATCATAAACCGTAGCACTTCTGTATTTGGTATACGTATATTACAGGTGTAGTATGTAGTGTACTTATATGGGGTATAGGGGTGTTACAAGTACACCAAAGTCCTAAATGTAATCTTCTACTTAAATATTTTAAAATAGTTTTATTAGCATTCAAATGTAATTCTTTGGTGCATGATTGAAATCTAGCACACAAACAAATACATTATGTTATATCGTGTCTAGAAGCGATTAAGTAAAGGAGTGATCCAATAATACCTCGATATTTCTTCTCATCAATTTCTTACCAATTTCATCTTTGCACAATTTCAAGGATGTACTCATTGGAGTGTTACTTGCTTTGCAATGATCCATGCCAAACTTCTTGAGAATTGCCTTTGTATATTTGGATTGATTGATGAAGATAACATCCTTGCATTATTTAACTTGTAGACCAATAAAGAATTTAAGTTCATCCATCATGCTTATTTCAAATCCCATAGTCATACAAGAAGCACAATCTTGGAACAAAGACTTATTAGTAGCTCCAAATATAATGTCATTAACATAGATTTGTACAATTAAAATATTGTGCATTTCTTTTTAATAAAAAGTGTAGTATCAACTTTGCATTTACCATTTTCTAATGAATAAGCACTAAGTTTATCATACCAAGCTCTTGGAGTTTGTTTCAATCCATATAGTGCCTTGGTTAATTTAAAGACATGATTAGAAAATTTATAATCTTTAAAACTAGGAGGTTGTTTAACATAGACTTCTTCATTAATAAAACCATTCAAAAAGCACTATTGACATCCATTTATAAAAGTTTAAAATTAATATGACATGCACATGTAAGTAAAATTTTAATTGCTTCTAATCTTGCTATGGGGCAAATGTCTCATCATAATCAATGCCTTCCTCTTGGTTATAGCCTTTGGCTACCAAGCTAGCTTTGTTTCTTGTAATGAGACATTCTTCATCAAGCTTATTCCTATATACCCATTTGCAACCAATAATTGGATGATCTTTGGGTCTAGGAACAAGCTCTCATACTTTTTTTTCTCTCAAATTGGTTGAGTTCGTCTTGCTTGGCAATAACGCAACATTCATCACTAAGAGCCTCCTCAATAGTCCTTGGCCCAATTTGAGAAACAAAAGCAATATTAGAATCTAAGTATTTAAATTTTGATCTAGTAGTTACTCCATTTGAAGTATCACCAATGATGAGTTCTTTAGGAAGATCCTTTCGATAGTGCCAATCTTTGGGTGGTTCTTGAGTTTCATCTATCATAGATTCTTCTTGTCCTATGATTTGTTCCAGCTCATCATTGTTTTTCTTTGGAGTATCTTTTGTCTTAAGTTCTTCAAATGTACCTAAAAAATATCAAGAGTACTACCTTTCCATATGTAGACCCATATTTTTTACCAAGTCCAGTCCAACACTAATTAAAAGGCGATTAAGTGAACTATGAATATTTAAAATAGTTCAAAATAATTTTATTATTTAAAATAAAAAAGGGGAAAATGAAATATAATATTTATTTTTAATAATAATAAAAAAACAAAAAAAATTAGATGGGAATGTTAATTTGCCACAGGGCATGCCAGTGATGAATTGGGCATGCAATTATCTGCATGGCGTGCCCACGGTGAATTGGGGCATGACAATCCGCCACAGAGTGTGCCCACAGTGAATTGGGGCATGACAATTTGCCATAGAGTGTGCCCACAATGAATTGGGCAAGCCAATATTCTACGGGCATGGTTTGCAGCGAATTACCTTATGCCCGCGCTCCATGCAGCAGCTCGTGCCCCACGCAGCAGCCCGCACCCAATTGGCCTTGACAATTTTTGCCTAAACCCAATTTAATTCAGATGATTTTAAATACTTCATTTACCAATAATAACTAGGGCATTTGATGGATTAATTGCCTATAAATTACAGAATGAAACTTTAAAAGGGGGATTTTTTTTGGACTGAGAATTGGCAGCCAAGAGAGAAGCAACGTTTAACAAACTTCAGGGAACTTGGACTTTTGGACTTTTTTGTGACTTTGAAACTAGAGAAACAGAAAGCAACAGAAATAAGGGAGAAACCCTAGCATCCAAAGGAGAAAAAGCAAGGCAGTGTTGTCTTGCTGATAACTCATCCAGAAAATAAGATTGATACAGGCAGCATCAAAAGGCAAGTAGTTTGTCCAACAGTTTTAATTTGGAGGAGCCTTCAAATGTAGGTACGTTGATTTAATTTTGTTTATTAAAATTATTAATCATCTTCATCTTTCAAACTATCATCACACTTCTTAGGTTATTAAATTCTTTCTTTAATTTAATTTACACAGTAGCATAAGTTATTTCTTATAGCAGCTTAGGTTTCAAGTTTAAGCAATACTATAATCATCAAGACACTAATCTAGTTCCCCAACTTTAAAATTCTTACAATTTTTCAAAACCCTAATCAATTTTGGAAAAGACTCCAACTGGGTTCCTTAATCTCCAACGCCCTAAATCCTAATTAATTTTATTTCCAACTTTCATAGTAGCTTAATCCTTTTGAAAAATAATATTGTTAATTGTTCAAATTAAAACCCTAGTTTCTAAACCTAAACCCTAAAAACCCTAAACTTTATTTTCTTAAACCCTAATTTAAGCATAAAATCTATGCTCATATATCTACTGCATGCGTGCTTATTATATGTGTTGATGGTTGATTTATTATATGTCTTAAACAGATTATTTATTCTTATTAGATTTTATGATGAATGCATGAATGAATGCTTTGATTTAATTTTAGTTTCAAGAAATTGTAAGAGGTATGTTTCCATGATCGGGTACCTCAATTGATTAAGTTTCATGTAATTCAATTTATTTTAAGTTTTAGATCAATGTAAAGGATACGTTTCCATCAATTGGTAGTATCCTATCGTATTTGTTTTCTTCTAGACATCAAACAATTGTAAAGGCATGTTTCCATCCATGGATGAGTGCCTATTTATTTATTTTGTTTAAACTTGTTGTGATTTTAATAAAGTGATTATTTATTCTTATGATTACATGTAGTATGGATAATATCATTTCAACTAAGAATGTTATAATATTAAGACATGAAAAGGAGGCTAGTTCCAATGAACCGGGTGTTGTGGGGGTGCTAGGTCATTTTCACCTTCCTCACACATACTTAACTTTCTGAACCCATTAGAGGGTTGGGGATTCCTTACGAATCAAGTCATCCACCCCTTTCTTTTTCCCAGTTAGTTCGGGTGGTGACTCCATTTATCTCCAGGTTTTGGCACGTGTTCTCTAAGGCCCTGAGCCTAACAGTGCCAAAGTTGCAAGAACCATTTCACATGGGAGTGGGGGCAAAAATCCTTGCTCACAGTGATGACTCCACTGGGGATAAGAGAAGTTCATTCCATTGGTCTTTATATTATTTTATTCCTTCTTATTATGATATTATCCATTGTATCATTTAGATTGCATTGTGTACATGAGTTGGGATACTCTTGTTCCCTGTGTTGTGTTATGTAAGGGATACCATACTTTTACTAAAGTTATGGAGATTGATCATGGCATAACCACTTATAGCCTTGTACCTCTTGGTATATACTTGCTATGAGAACCTGAACTTTTCAACCCAAAGACTAAAGCTCATGTAATTGACCTAGTTATTTTCCTTAGGATTTTACCCCAAATGCTTGTTGTTTGACTATGGTTAATTTAACTTGGTTTAAATCATGGCTTATTTGGTTTGTTCTTTTTCTAATATGGCCTACCTATATTTTAAGCTCAAAATAATTTTTCCTTTAAAATCCAAAAGACCTATTTTCAAAACTTTTTACGATGGTCTTTGAACATAAAACTTTTAAAAATGGATCAAAAAATTCTTTTTGCCTCATGGCCCAAGCTCAAAGCCCAAAATTCAATTTTTTTTTAAATCTTTTTATGGGCTTTGAAACAAAACTATTTTTTCACTTCATTACAACTTTTCCTAAAGTGAGCTTACAAATTATTTAGGTCAATTATGGAATAACAAAATAAATTGTGGGTCTAGTTTATACCAAGAATTATTAATCGCGGGCTTGTATTTGGCATAAATCATTAGTTGTTTTTTTGAAATGGGAAATCTATTTATGATAAACTTCTTCATTTAGTTTTAATTCAATGTAGCAAAAAAGCTATTTTAGTTGATTCAAAAGATTAAAAATTAATTATTGAGAATTATCATGGACTGACTTCTAAGTTTGAAAATATAACTATTGGTTAAAGAGTCTAAGGGAATTTTTTGAGAATAAAATATCCCATGTTGGTATTTTGTTGACCATATACCTAGGAAAAGAGATTCGCCATTTGTGTGTGGAAGTTATAAGGTTGGAAGGGATGTCCTAATTATCTTTGTTTGTTTGTTGCTTGTGCATACATGCATACTACACATACACACATTGCATATCATTGATCCTTTTTGGCTCACAAACCTGGAGTACAGCAGTTCAAAAGTGTACAACAATCTAACTTACACCAGTGACATAGAATCCATCAGTGACTCAATCAGCTTCTCACCAAGAGCAATGGATTCTGAACAAATTCAAATGATGGTGGATGACGCCCTCAATGCCAAGATGGAAGAACTAAAAGAGGTCCTGGCTGAGACTATGAGGAGCCAATTGGCTGCACTTTTGGGAAATAATACTGAGGCATCTGCCTGCTCTAAGAAGCCAAAGGACAAAGGGAAGGCTAAGGTGGTGAAGTAGCCTTCGATAATGACAAGGTAGTTGTTGACGATGATGATGACTGAGTTCAATACTTCTAAGATCCGTAAGATAAGAAGAAAGAGACGAAGGTTATGGAAAAAAAGAAATGTCAGAAGCTGATAAGTTGTTTGAACAAGATGAAGAAATGTCACATGGAATCCTCATCTCCATGTGAAGCAATACATCACTACTATGCAGTCTGCCCAAGCTACTAAGGCTCAAACCCTAAGCTACTTCATGCTCTCATTGGATCCTGTTGTGCAGAACTTGTTCAACACCTTAGAGGAAAGTACCCAAAAAGATTGGGACATGTTGTACAAAGCCATCATTCAATAGTATAGGCGCAATGTCAAGCTGGAAGTAACCCTGATGGAGGTGCAAAGTATCAGACAAAAGCAGAATGAGAATTTCATTGATTATGTGAAAAGGTGGAGAAATAAGACTACACTTCTCAAAAAGAGGCTAGATGAATCCGACCAAATTAGGATGATTGCGAGAGGGGTGATACCTAAACACTGTGAAAGGTTATCTCACACTCTTATTAGCGATTTCAAAGATCTTCTTCAAGCTTGCTTGCAAATAGAAGAGTGGGAAAGAGAGAAGAACTATTTTTCTGCAAAATGGAATTATCAGTCTGGCAATAAAAGTAGACATAAGGAAGTCGATGTTAATGCAATTGGTTAAGGAAGTAGAAGACAATTTTCAAAGTTGGGGAAAACTTTGTCTTGGGTTTTCAACAAGTTATAGAAGAAAGGGGTTATTACAACTGTTGGCTCCTCAACTGCTACACGATCCTCTACCATCAAACTTCGATGCTAAGGCCCTCTGTAAATTTCATCAAATGCAAGGGCATGAGACAAAAAAAGCAAGGAAGCAAGGTAGTGTTGTCTTGGTGATAACTCATCCAAAAAATAAGATTGATATAGGCAGTAGCAAAAGGCAGGTAGTTTGTTCAACACTTTTAATTTGGAGGAGCCTTGAAACATAGGTATGTTGATTTAATTTTATTTATTAAAATCAGTAATCATCTTCATCTTTCAAACTATCATCACACTGCCTAGGTTATTAAATTCTTTTGTTAATTTAATTTACACTATAACATAAGTTATTTCTTACAGTAGCTTAGGTTTCAAGTTAAAGCAATAATATAATCATCAAGACACTAATCTATTTCCCCAACTTTAAAATTCTTACAATTTTTCAAAACCCTAATCTATTTTCAAAAAGACTCCAACTATTTTCCTAAATCTCTAACACCTTAAATCCTAATTAATTCTATTTCCAACTTTCATAGTAGCTTAATCCTTTTAAAAAATAATATTATTAGTTGTTCAAATTAAATCCCTACTATCTAAACCTAAACCCTAAAAACCTTAAACTTTATTTTCTTAAAGCCTAATTTAAGTATAAAATCTATAATCATATACCTACTTAATATGTACTTATTATATGTGTTGATGGATGAATTATTATATGTCTTAAATAGATGATTTATTCTTATTTGATTTTATGATGAATGCTTAAATGAATGGTAACACCCCTATACTCTATATAAATAATTGTAATACCCCTATACTCTATATAAGTACTATACTTATACCTTGTATACATACAGTACGCATATAAAATATAAGGATGTCACTTTTATTACAGTTTAAAACCTTTACCTTAGTTCCAAACAATAATACATTTTATTTAAAGAACATTTACAAAATCATTATACTTTTGATGATATTACGTATACATAAATTACTTTGTCTTTTCTAAAATTCACTTATGTATAGATACATTTTTATCAAAATACAACATAATCAAATTGTACATGTATGCACCACCTTCTAGTTGGTCTCGAAATACTCTTACCCTTCTCATGGCAAAACATTTTGACTCTCGGATCAACCATCTACTCACCTACGCGATTTACACAACTGTGCTAAGGTTGAAAGCTTAGTAGTACAAATAAATATTATAAACATACATTACAGAAAATTCATACTAATATATTAACATCATGCATCAACATTTTCTTATCATGTTTTCCATTTTCAATGCACTTTTCATATATTTCCACTAATCTCATAATTTATATACATATACACATATATCATTAAAACAAACCACAATTCAATGGCTTATCAGAACATTCATAAAATAATACTCATAATTTCCGCATCCATATACATATTACACATCATATTGTATTTTCATAATCTCATTTCCAATATCAAGACTTAGCTATGCTCAAGTCTTTCAACAATTCATTTCTCATCATTCAGCATAGTTTCTCAAGCCACAATCCTTTTCAATAATTTGCTTATGTATTATCATCATATCTTTCCATAATCATCATCATATATCTCAATACATTATATCTTATTCAATAATTCACATTAAAGCAAAGACAAGCATGGGCCCAAAAGAAACAAATTTGCCATTCAAATTCCAGAGTTACTGTTTTGGTCCAATAATCACATTTATCAAGCCCGTAGGCGAATCATTATCACATTGAGAAACATCTCATATGTAACATCCCAACTAGGCTTCAAGGACTAGGCCCAACCAAGTTTCAAGGGGAGCTAAGCATCAACCCAACTTGGCTTCAAGGACCAAGCCCAACCCAGCTTCAAGTGATTGTTACTTTTAGGCATGCCACCAATAACAAAACTCTGAAAATTGAATAACACATTAGGCACACAATTCTTTTATTATTTCATTATCAATTCCAATCTCATTTTCTCATAATCATCTAGGCACAATGCCTCAATATTTCATTTACATCATTATAGCCAACATCAATTGCTTCACATCTCATCATTAGGGTATACATAACCAATTGCATTGTACATACATTTTGAATGATCATTATATCTTTCACATTAAGCAAATCATAGCATCATTCTCAAGCATCAACAATATAATAAGTAACTTAACACATTTTCCAACAAAATGTGTTAAGTCCTAAAGTCATGCAAATATGTACAATCATATAAGGTTTGTACTTACCTCTAAGAGCAACTCACACCAATTCCAAACTCCTCTTCCAAGAATCCTTTAACATTTGGATTAGGGCAACTCAAATCTCTTCAAATCCTAATCCAAAGGTGATTATACACACTCACTTAGTGATACACATAAGAAAATAAGAATAAGAACTAACTAGGGAAAACTCTACACATGGCACGCTCAACAAAACGGGCGTGTC
The DNA here is from genome assembly GCA_947685225.1 of Garcia nutans. Classification (NCBI taxonomy): domain Eukaryota; kingdom Viridiplantae; phylum Streptophyta; class Magnoliopsida; order Malpighiales; family Euphorbiaceae; genus Garcia; species Garcia nutans. Next base: position 11,127,045 of record CANTUV010000013.1, on the reverse strand, counting down.
CCTGATCGTGCCCTGAACCAACAACTCAAAAGCTTTGACATGCTCAGTAACATGGGCGTGTCACTAGACGTGTCATTCATTCTGCCTCACAGAAACATTGACACACCCAACAACACGGGCATGTTCACGGCCGTGTCAATTACTTTATCTCTCAGTAGTTATGACACGTCCAATGACATGGCCGTGTTAATGGTCATGTCACAAACGTTAAACTCAGCACCATTGACACGCCCAATGACATGGTTGTGTCACTAGCCGTGTTAGGAAAAAATTATGCATTTCGAACTCTCATCCTTATAAACACAATCACTCTAAAATCCATACTACAACACCCTTAATCAACATCTTAGTTTATATTCATAAATCACCTACCAATTCAACACTTATATAACTTCAACATATCATAATAATAATCATTATATACATCATCCATGTATCAATTAGTCAATTTTCCCAATTCATTTATACTAAACCTTTGCTAAACAATTTCAACAATTCATCATCATCCTCACAAATAACCATATTATCATCATCTAAATACCAATTCAACATATATATATACTTCAATCTTTCATTATCATCACCTTCACACACTAACCATATCAAATATAAACTCAATCTATAGAAATCAACACAAGGAAAAGAACACTTACTTGAATTCTTTACCAAATCTTCAATATCCACCTTCAACTCTATTAAAGCCCTTATGAATTTAATGTGTATGCCAACAAAATCACATTCCTCTCTCTCTCTCTCTCTCCCACGTTCTAGAGAAGAAGAAGAATAAGAAAGAAAGAATGAAAGAGAGAGTCTTCTCTTTTCCCTTTTCAAACTTATCTTATACATATATATAATAATAATAATATAATTAAATACACCTAAAAATTCTCCACCACAAATATTGATCCATCTTTTGACTTTCTTTTCTTCTTTTTCTCTTGTCATTATCATCATTATTATTATTAATTATTTATTTACAATTTACTTTTCCTACACCAATATATACATCATGTATATGTGGTGTATATGTTGATATATGTATATGTCTTATATATTGTATTTATAGTTCCCATATTTTTTTAAATACAATACATACATATCATCCTTCATATACATCTATCTCTTATAATATTTTCTTTACATATTTCACCAACATACTCTCTCACAACTACTAATCCAAAGTACATCAAAAATCGGGGCGTTACAATTTTCTCCCCCTTAAATAATATCGTCCTCGAAATTATCCAGTACAGTGACAATCCGTTCTTAACAAAATACCATCTTAATTTTCATATGAAATTAATCATATTATTAAGTTATTATTTCATCAAATCACATAACCACTACTCTCCCCCTTAGAGTCAATCATCTTCTCCCAATTTCATAATTCATCATTATATATATCTATATATATTATTACTTTCTCAACAATGCAATCAAGATAACTCATTACATTCCCATTTAATTTATCATTATACAAGAATCAGCTCATCTTATAATATACATATACCTCGCCCATCTATTACGTTCAAGATATTTTATCACTTCATCTCTTTATAGATACTCTCTTAACTTTAAATTTAGAGGTTATTGAATTATATCTTAATATTGATTGTCCCATCAATACAGTCATTTTCAAAATAAACACTTATCAAATCTTAATTTATAACAATATTCTTATTTTTCATACACTTAATTCCTTCTTTAAAATGTTTTTCATTTAACATTAATATTAATACAATGACTTTAAACTTACTTTACAGATAATCAACCTTTTTCCTTTTATCATCATTTACAACTGATATATCTTAACTCATTCATGTCCATACACATATAAGAATATTACATCATATACATTATCACATATATCTTATACTCTTAGTACAACTATACATATTAAATCTCAATAATGATTCGCAATCTTAGCGAAATCTAGATCAATTGATCTATCTGTCACAATATGCCAACGTCTCAATCTTATTCGATTCAAGCCAACAATTAACTTATTTAAACTTATCATTAGATTTCAATATATGACGTAACTCTATTAGGTAAAACTTATAATCAAATTCTAATATCTTCGGATCCATCTTTTCAACTTTCTGAAATTATGATTATTTATAACAAATCACTTCAAATTATTTTTTTCAATATTCATATATTTTATTTTCTATTATCTTAGTACAATTTTCACATAAGTCTCATGATTATTTCATACCATATTTATTACTCATAGTTCATTAACTTAAACATTATTTCCATCAACTTATTCACCTTATACCATTATGAACATATTCAGTATAACTTTCAATCACATTTTGTAATTTCTCCCATTTATCATCTCCTCACATTTTCATACCATTACTATATTTACATAATCACCTTTCTATCACATTATCCATAACTCAATACATTCTCACAGTTCTCTTCTCTTTCCATACTTTCTATAATTATAAACAAATTTCTACCATAAAATTATACCAACCATAACTCTGGACCGTGTTTCTTGAATCATAATTATCAATCTTACCAAAACTATCCTACGGTCAAGTCATCTCAGGCCCATGTCTATGGATAACAAAACTAACCAGCCAAAATACTAAACAAAACATATGGCCACAGTATATTAATGGTCACGCCTGTGGCATATAAATCAATACAGCTCCTCTATTATTCTTCTTCAAACATTTCCAATTACAATGTTAAGTTTGTATCGCAAAGATTACATATTCATTCTCTAAACTTTTGCTACACCATGAGTTAACACATTTCAACTCCGTTTCAAAACAATTTGCTCTTAATCATTTGATCATCATTAGCCTAACTCATGTTTCAACAATATTATCATTAACATCTCTTACGCACAACATTCGATCATATGCAAATTTTACACAACTTCCATTTATTACTCCATTTCTAATCTCTCTTATAAAAAAAATTTTGATGCATTATTTTTTTTATTTTTTATTTTTTTTTTCTACCACATACACATTCATAGGTCACATTCATAATGTGACTTACTTTTCACATTTTCTTACATATTACAATTGCGTTCATATTGAAAAAATCATCTCACATATCATATGCATGTATACACATAATCATACAATTATATTTAATTCCTCTTTTACATACAATCCATATAAATTTAACATTTATTATTTTTCATTAAACATTATCATTCTCATTCTTTTGACATGACTTAGGTTATTCATCAACTCAACATATATATACACTCTACCCATAATAACACTTCACATAAATCTTAGTCACATTTCTAATGTGACATCTCTCTCACATTTTTTTTAAAATGCATTTAGCATACCCTTCATATCCTTTTTCATCATTTCTAGTCCAATTACTTAAAGTAACTCGTTTTCACTTGCTTAGTCATTTTCCCTTTATTTCAAAACAAATTTTTCGTATTATCAATCACATTACCCAATTCATAGTACTTTCACAAGCAATAATATGCATTCAAAATAGCTCATATGCTTAATACACATTAAACTATCGATATCTAAGTAATCCTCATTAAAATTCCATTAAAACTCTAAACTCTAAACTTACTACTTTACCTAAACTTCAATTTACTAATCTCGTTTTCTTAATATTAACTTTAAAAACATTATATATATACCATAATGTAACATCAAAACATATCATATTCACAATTATTAAAGCTCATTTCAAAAATTCAAATTTCACATATTACCACCATTAACATGAGCTTTAACAACACTTAAGCATATCACATTTCTAACATTAAAATCACAGTGTTTGCATTAAAACAACACCATTATATCTCCTTACTTTAACCAACATCATCCCCTTTTTTAAAAACCTTAACTTTACATAACCAAACCTTAAATTTTCACACTTTGTCTATACCAATCAACTCACTCAATATTCCACCATACTCTCTTCAATTTAATATCATATCTATCCATTATAACAATCGAACAATATTTCCTCTCTCTAGCAATCCAAACATAATCTTTATCAGAAAGAGATCCAAATTTTAGAGAAAAGAGTACTTACTTAAATCTTGATTTTTTTTAAACTCATTTCCAACATTATTCTTATATTCATTTCTTTATAACCTATTTCACAAGCACACTTCAATAATAAAAAAATTTCAAAATTTGCTTTACTTAAGTAAACTCCAATTCTTTAATTTATCAATTAAACTTGTACAAATTTTTTTTCCTTATCATTTCTTTCTCTATCTTTACTTTCATGTAGAGCCTCATTCACACACTATCATCCATCTCATATAATTCAAATACATTACAAATCACATAATGCCACATTCTAGACCAACCTAGGTGTTAATGCATATGCATGTATCACAAATTTCACTTTTCAAAAAATTTCCTCTTTCCTTTTTGAATCTACTTAGGCTGAGAATCTCAAACCTAAGCTCTAATACCAAAATAATTGTAACACCCCTATACTCTATATAAGTACTATACTTATACCTTGTATACATATGGTACGTAAATAAAATACAAGGATGTCACTTTTCATTACAATTTAAAACCTTTACCTTAGTTCCAAACAAAAATACATTTTATTTAAAGAACATTTACAAAATCATTATACTTTTGATGATATTACATATATATAAAATACCTTGTCTTTTCCAAAATTCACTTATGTATATATACATTTTTATCGCAATACAATATAATCAAATTGTACATGTATGCACCACCTTTTAGTTTGTCTTGAAATACTCTTACCCTTCTTGAGGCAAAACCTTTTGACTCCCGGATCAACCATCTACTCACCTACGTGACTTACACAACCATGCTAAGCTTGAAAGATTAGTAGTACAAATAAATATTATAAACATACATTACAGAAAAATCATACTCATATATTAACATCATGTATCATCATTTTCTTATCATGTTTTCCATTTTCAATGCACTTTTCATATATTTCCACTAATCTCATAATTTATATACATATACACATATATCATTAAAACAAACCACAATTCAATGGCTTATCAGAACATTTATGAAATAATACTCACAATTTCCCCATCCATATACATATTACAGATCATATTGTATTTTCATAATCTCATTTCCAATATCAAGACTTAGCTCTGCTCAAGTCTTTCAATAATTCATTTCTCATCATTCAGCATAGTTTCTCAAGCCACATTCCTTTTCAATAATTTTCTTATTTATTGTGATCATATCATTCCATAATCATTATCATATATCTCATAACATTATATCTTATTCCATAATTCACATTAAAGCAAAGACAAGCATGGGCCCAAAAGAAACAAATTTGCCATTCAAATTCCAGAGTTACCATTTTGTTCCAATAATCACATTTATCAAGCCCGTAGGCGAATCATTATCACATTGAGAAACATCTCATATGTAACATCCCAACTAGGCTTCAAGGACTAGGCCCAACCAAGCTTCAAGGGGATTTAAGCATCAACCCAACTTGGCTTCAAGGACCAAGCCCAACCCAGATTCAAGCGATTATTACTTTTAGGCATGCCACCAATAACAAAACTCTGAAAATTGAATAACACATTAGGCACACAATTCTTTTATTATTTCATTATCAATTCCATTCTCATTTTCTCTTAATCATCTAGGCACAATGCCTCAATATTTCATTTACATCATTATTGCCAACATCAATGGCTTCACATCTCATCATTAGGGTATACATAACCAATTGCATTGTACATTCATTTTGAATGATTGTTATATCTTTCACATTATTCAAATCATAGCATCATTCTCAAGCATCAACAATATAATAAATAACTTAATACATTTTCCAACCAAATGTGTTAAGTCCCAAAGTCATGCAAATATATACAATCATATAAGGTTTGTACTTACCTCTAAGAGCAACTCACACCAATTCCAAACTCCTCTTCCAAGAATCCTTTAACATTTGGATTAGGGCAACTCAAATCTCTTCAAAACCTAATCCAAAGGTGATTATACACACTCACTTAGTGATACACATAAGAAAATAAGAATAAGAACTAACTAGGGCAAACTCTACACATGACATGCTCAACAACACAAGCGTGTCCCTGATCATGCCCTAAACCAACAACACAGAAGCTTTGACACGCTCAGTAAGATAGGCATGTCACTGGATGTGTGATTCATCCTGCCTCACAGAAACATTGACACGCCCAACAACATGAGCGTGTTCATGGCCGTGTCAATTACTTTATCTCTCATAGTTATGACACGTCCAATGACATGACCGTTTTAATGGTCGTGTCATAAGTGTTAAACTCAGCACCGTTGACATGCCCAACGACATGGCCTTGTCAGGCAAAAAATATGCATTTCAAACTCTCATCCATGTAAACACAATCACTCCAAAATCCATACTACAACACCCTTAATCAACAACTTAGTTTATATTCATAATTCACCTATAAATTCAACACTTATATAACTTCTACATATCATAATAATAATCATTATATACATCATCCATGTATCAATTACTCAATTTTCACAATTCATTTATGTTAAACCCTTGCTAAATAATTTCAACAATTCATCATCATCCTCACAAATAACCATATTATAATCATCTAAATACCAATTCAACATATATATATACACACTTCAATCTTTCATTATCATCACCTTCACACACTAACCATATCAAATATAAACTCAATCTATAGAAATCAACACAAGGAAAAGAACACTTACTTGAATTCTTTACCAAATCTTCAATATCCACCTTCAACTCTATTAAAGCCCTTATGAATTTAATGTGTATGCCAACAAAATCACATTCCTCTCTCTCTCTCTCTCTCTCCCACGTTCTAGAGAAGAAGAAGAATAAGAAAGAAAGAATGAAAGAGAGAGTCTTCTCTTTTCCCTTTTCAAACATATCTTATATATATATATATAATAATATAATTAGATACACCTAAAAATTCTCCACCACAAATATTGATCCATCTTTTGACTTTCTTTTCTTCTTTTTCTCTTGTCATTATCATCATCATTATTATTAATTAATTAATTACAATTTACTTTTCCTACACCAATATATACATCATGTATATGTATTGTATATGTTGATATATGTATATGTCTTATATATTATATTTATAGTTCCCATATTTTTCAAATACAATATATACATATCATCCTTCATATACATCTATCTCTTATAATATTTTCTTTACATATTTCACCAACATACTCTCTCACGACTACTATTCCAAAGTACATCAAAAATCGGGGTATTACATGAATGCTTTGATTTATTTTTAGTTTCAAGAAATTATAAGAGGTATGTTTCCATGATTGGGTACCTCAATTGATTAAGTTTAATGTAATTTAATTTATTTTAAGTTTTGGATCAATGTAAAGGATGCATTTCCATCAATTGGTGGGCATCCTATCTTATTTGTTTTCTTCTGGACATCGAACATTTGTAAAGGTATGTTTCTATCTATAGATGGGTGCCTATTTATTTATTTTGTTTGAACTTATTATGATTTTAATAAAGTGATTATTTATTCTTATGATTGCATGTAGTATGAATAATATCATTTTATCTAAGAAATTTATAATATTAAGACCTAAAAAGGAGGCCGGTTCTAATGAACTGGGCACTATAGGGGGGCCAGGTAATTCTCACCTTTCCCATGCGTACCTAACTTTCCAAACCCACTAGGGGGTTACGAATTCCTTTTGAATTGAGTCATCTGCCCCTTTCTTTCTAAGTGGCGACTCCATTTTTCTCTGGATTTAGGCCCGTGTTCTCTAAGGCCCTAGCCTAATAGTGTCGAAGTCGCAAGAACCATTTCACCTTGGAAAGGGGGCAAAAAATTATGAGTGGGGAATATTGTTTCTCTGGGTTTGTTCTTTTGGATTTTAAAAGAAAAATTATTTTTAGCTTACAATGTAGGTAGGCCATATTAGAAAAAGAACAAGCCAAATAAGTCATAATTTAAACTAAGATAAATTTACCAAACTCAAATAACAAGCATTTGGGGTAAAATCCTAAGGAAAATAACTAGGTCAATTACATGAGCTTTAGTCTTTGGGTTGAAAAGTTTAGGTTACCATAGCAAGTATATACCAAAACGTATAGGGCTATGAGTGGTTATCTCATGCTCGATCTCCATACCTTGAGTGAATGTATGATATCCCTTACAAAATACAACATGGTAACACGAGTGTCCTAACTCATGCACACAATGCAATCTAAATGATGCAATGGATAACATCATAATAAGAAAGAATAAAATAATACAAAGACCAACGGAATGAACTTCTCTTGTCCCAAGTGGAGTCACCACTGTGATTTAGGATTTTTGCCACCACTCCCATGTGGAATAGTTCTTACGACTTTAGCACTGTTGGGCTCCGGGCCTTAGAGAACACGAGCCTAAACCTAGAGAAAAATGGAGTCGCTAACCGGATGGGTCGAGAAAATGAAAGGGATGGATGACTCGAATCCTAAGGAATCCCTAACCCCTTAATGGATTCAGAAAGTTGGGTACGCGTGGGGAAGGTGAGAATGACCCAACCCCCCACAGCGCCCGGTTCATTGGAATCGGCCTCCTTTTTAGGTCTTAATATTATAACATTCTTGTTAATACAATATTATTTATGCTACATGCAATCATAAGAATAAATAATCACTTTATTAAAATCACAGCAAGTTCAAACAAAAAAATAAATAGGCACTCATCCATAGATGGAAACATGCCTTTACAATTGTTCGATGTGCAGAAGAAAACAAAGAAGATAGGATACCCACCAATTGATGAAAACATATCCTTTACATTGACCCAGAACTTAAAATAAATTGAATTACATGAAACTTAATCGATTGAGGTGCCCAATCATAGAAACATACCTCTTATAATATCTTGAAACTAAAAATAAATTGAAGCATTCATTCAAGCATTCATCATTAAATCAAATAAGAATAAATCATCCATTTAAGACATTTAATATGTCATCAATCAACACATATAATAAGCACCCATGCAGTAGATATATGAGTATAGATTTTATACTTAAATTAAGATTTAAGAAAATAAAGTTTAAAGTTTTCAGGGTTTATGTTTAGAAACTAGGGTTTTAATTTGAACAACTAACAATAGTATTTTTTTTAAAAGGATTAAGCTATTATGAAAGTTGGAAATAGAAAAAAATAGGATTTAGGGTGTTGGATATTTAGGAAAATAGTTGGATTCTTTTTGAAAATAGATTAGGGTTTTGAAAATTTATAAGAATTTTAAAGTTGGGGAACTTGATTAGTGTCCTGATGATTATATTATTGCTGTAACTTGAAACCTATGCTAGTGCACAAAATAACTTATGCTACTATATAAATTAATTTAAAGAAAGAATTTAATAACCTAGACAGTGTGATGATAGTTTGAAAGATGAAGATGATTATTGATTTTAATAAACAAAAATAATTCAACATGCCTATGTTTGATGGCTCCTCCAAATTAAAAGTGTTGAACAAACTGCCTGCCTTTTGTTGCTGCCTGTATCAATCGTATTTTCTGGATGAGCATCCACCATGACAACACTGCCTTGATGCCTTTTTTTTTCCTTTGGCTGCTAGGGTTCCCCCCTTATTTATGTTTCTTTTTGTTTTTATAGTTGCAAAGTCACAAAAAAGTCAAAAAGTCCAAGTCCTTTGATGGTTACTAATCGTTGCTTCTCTCTTAGCTGCCAGTTCTCAGTCTAAAAAAATTCCCCCTTTCAATGTTTCATTCTATTATTTATAGGCAATTAATCCATCCGAAAACCTAGTTATTATCAATTAAGGAAGTATTTAAAATCATCCGAATTAAATTAGGTTTAGGCCAAAATTATTAAGGCCAATTGGGTGTAGGATGCTGTGTGGGGTGCTGGCATAGGCCAATTCACCGCAGGCCATGTTCGAGGCAAATTGGCATGCCCAATTCATCGTGGGCATGCCTTGTGGTGAATTGGCATGCCCCAATTCATTGTGGGCACACCCTGCAGTAAATTAGGCTTGCGGCGAATTGGCATGCCCTATTCGCCGCTGGAATGCCCTGTGGCAAATTAACACCATGATCAAGATTCATTAAAGATAGCATGGATTGATTCTTCAACTATTAGAGTTCTTCTATTAAATACTCTATATGCTTTACTAGAAGATGAGTACCCCAAGAATACACCTTCATCCAATTTGGATGACAATTTTCCAAGGTTCAGTTGAAGCATTTGCATCCAAATACTCTAAAGTAAGATATTTTTTGTTTTCTTCCATTCCATATTGTAGGACCTCAGGTGCTACCACTTCTCCTAAAACCAATTGGTGTCAGGAAAGGTACATACCCTTGCCTTATAGTGTATTCAGCAAACACAAGTTCTCACAATAGTTGACTATGACTTGGCCCTACACCTAGGCCTCCGCCACAGGACAATTGCTGCCACATCTTGTGTAACAATCTCCCTCCAGCAATTGCTTCCACTGGGAATCAAAACCATGACCCTGGCTCTAATTTGACTTGTAGGACCTTAGGTGCTACCACTTCTCCAAAACCAATTGATTTTAGGAAAAGCACATACGCTAGGCTTATAGTGCATTCAACACATGTAAGCGCCCATGGCATTTGGCTTTGACTTGGCCCCAAAACCGGGCATCCACCACAGGACAATTGCTGCCACACCTTGTGTAACACATAGCTCATAAGAAGTTTTATTTATTAAATATCTTTTGAAAACATGATTTGAAATATAACATGTAGTATTAACATCTTCTATCCAAAAGTAAGAAGGTAAATTATACTCATTGAGCATTGTTCTTGCCATTTCTACCAATGTTCTAATTTTCCTCTCATGTAACACCCCCACATCCGGTACAAGCACACTACAAACACCTCAATGTAATATACGTGCACTGAACATAGGGATGCTACTGTTTTCTTTAACCATCAAATCATTTTAAAAGATACCATAATCTTTATCATGATACATTATAGAAAATAAGTAATTAACTTGTAATATAAAAAAAATAGATATAAATACATTTACTTAATACGCAGCGGAATTTATAAAATAGTTACATATATGAAAACATTTAAATCCATATTTACAAATACACATATATTCACATGATAAACAATACTTTACAAAATATAAAGAAGTTATACACGATTGGCAGCTTTTCTCTGATCTTTAAGTCCCAAAATAAACTCTTCAATGTCTACTCTCACTCGGTCTCGAGGAACTCTCGGGTTCAACTCTATTACCTGCGCGATCAACACTATCGCGCTAAGCCAACGGCTTAGTAGTACAAAGTATGCCAACATTATGCTTTAATTTAATGCAATATCATACACATTAATAAATAAACAACAATATAGTTGTAAAGATAATACCACACCTTTATATTTCATAACTCATACTCATATAAGCATAATACATTTCAAAGTCCTTTCAAGGATCTCATTATTCAATTATTTTAACACCAATAAATCACATTGAAACAAGGACAAGCATGGGCCCAAATGACACTAATATGCTATTCAATTTTCAAAGTTAATGTTTTGGTTCAATTATCACATTTATCATTATCATTATCCCAACTAGGCTTTAAGGATTTAGGTTCAACCAAGCTTCAAGGGGAACAAAGCATGCTAAGTATCAACCCAACTTGGCTTCAAGAACCAACCCAACCTAGCTTCAAGGGTTGTAACATCTCAATTAGGCTTCAAGGATCAAATCCAACCTAACTTCAAGAGATTGTTACTAATATTAGGCATGTCACCAACAACAAACTCTGAAAATGGAATAACACATTAGCCACACAATTCATTTATTATTTAATTATCATTTCCATTCTCAATTCTCATCATCATCTAGGAAAACATGCCTTATTTCTTTCAATTGAATCATCATAGCCAATCACAATGGCTTCACATCACATTTGAGTTATTATAGCCAATCACAATGGCCTCATATCATATCATGTCTCAATTCATATTATAATATTTCCATTCTTATTAAAGCAATTCATCATAAAAGCATTCATATACATCATCAATACTCACATTGTGTCCCACATTATACACAATATAACATTGTTCATGGATTTAGAATCTTCCACATATATTTGTTTAGATCATTCTTTGTATTAAATGTGTTTAGAGTGTTTATTTTTATGTTTAGGTGCAAGAAGACCTTTGAAGAATCAAAACAATGCAAGAAGAGCAAAGAACAATCACAGTAGCTAACACACTCAAGGGACACGGCCAAGCTTGTGGCCGTGTCTCTCAACCAAAAGCTCCAACACGGCCAAGACTCCCCTAGCTTGGCCGTGTCCCTCCAAAAATTGATCCAACACGGCCAAATTTCCTTAAACTTGGCCGTGTCTCCCAAAAATCCTTAGTCTTACCCGTGTCTCTTCTTTAGTTTGGCCGTGTCTCTCATGAATGAAAACCCTAAACATGGCCAAGTCTCTTTCTATTGAATTAAAACACATTATGCACAACATAACCTCATTCAAATGGATATAATCAATGTCATTAACACTTATTTTACATATTCATCACAATATTCACATTAACAATACATTTAATCACATACCATTTCAAAACCCTAAAATTAACATCACTCTTATTCTTTCAATATCAACATCCACTTAACTTACCATCTTCAAACCAAAACCAACACCAATTCAATCTTTTTAACTTACACTCAATTTCAACACTTATAAACACATCTCAAACACACCAAATCATAATATCAACAAATCATAACTCACCTCAAACACAACTTCAAAATAACAAAGGAAAACAAGAGAGTACTTACCAAAATTGAGGAAATTCCACAAATCTCCAACTTAATCCTTTAATTCTTCCTTCAATTTGATTATAGAATTTAGAACACCTCTCTTGCTCTCTCTTTCCTTTGGTAGCCGGCCACACACATGAGAAGAAAAGAAAATGAAAACAAGTCAAACTTCTTTTCTTCTTTAAATCTCCACCAAGCAATTCTAACCAAGCAATTACCTAAATGCCCTCATCCATTTAACTTAGCTTCTTTCACTTATATGCCTATTTAAGTAATTTCACATATCACAAATAAAATATCTTCTTCCCTTGACTCCTCATTTTGACCAACATATATGTTATATATATATATTACCATATACCCAACATATACACTTTCTCTCTACACATTACTTTCCTTTTTAAACAATACCTAAACATTCTCTTTTCCATTTCGTTTCTTATCAACATAACATATACACATAATTCAAACAAACAACAATTATATCCAAACTTCTAGGACACACATTGGGATATTACATCTCAACCACACCATTTTGTTGTGGTATTCTAGGAGCTGAAAACTTATGTGAAATTCCAAGTTCATTGCAAAATTTTTCAAAGTTATCATTTTCAAATTCTTTGTCATTATCACTTCTAATAGATGTGATCACATAGTCTTTTTTTTATTTCGAACTCTTTTGCAAAAATTTTGAAATGATTAAAAGTTTCATTCTTTTAAGCTAAGAAATTAGCCCATATAAACCTTGAGTAATCATTAACAAGTACAAATGCATACATCTTTCCTGCTATACTAGCAATTCTATTAGGATGAAACAAATCAAAATGATTTAATTCTAAGGATCTAGATGTACTTACAATATTATTTATTTTGAAAGAACTCTTATATTGTTTTCTAAATTGACAAGGTTCACAAATTTTATCTTTATTAAATTTCATTTAAGGGAGATCATCTACAAATTTTTCTTTTCTTAAACATTGCAATTGGTCTATATTAGCATGTCCTAATATCCTATGCCAAAGCAAAGCATCATTGCTAATGGTGACTAAACATTCAAAAGCATTATTAGAGTGTAAGTCAATTTTATAAGTGTTACCAATTCTACTTCTATTGAATGCAAGTTCACTACTAGAAGGGATAATTTTGCGTGCTTTTGAATTAAAATTGACATTATATCCTTTGTCACACAATTGACTAACACTAAGAAAATTATGTTTCAATCTATCAACTAGCCGCACATCATCAATTAAATTTTTACCAAGCATACCAATAGAGCCAATGCCAATTATTTTTCCTTTAGCATTATTTTCAAATATCACATTACTTCCTTGCTTGTAAGTAATAGTTGTAAAAAGTTTTGCATTACAGGCCATGTGCCTTGAACATACACGATCTACAAGCCAAACACTTTCATTATTAGTAGACTTTAGGGATACCAATAAAATAATAAGGTTTATTTTCTTTTAGGTACCCAAATGAGCTTGGGTCCTTAGACGTTAATTATAGAAGGATCCTCTAATTTGAGATGGTCCCTCCTAAAGTAACAAAATGTACTTTTATGACCAAATTTCACACAATATTGGCATTGATAAAGAATTTCATGCTTTTGAATCCTTTTTGTATTAAACCTTGAAAAATTAAATTGACAACTACAAGTGTGTGTGGTATAGGATTGTTTATGTGTATACTTGCGGCTATGTTAATGCCTTGTGTATATGTATGCATAATTTGTTCTCAAAACCTTAGTTCTAGAAACTAGTGTAGTCTTTTTTGGATTTTTATGCTTAGTGTGCATTTGTATTCTTTACAACTTCAACACTAGAGGTTTGAAACCTAAGTCATACTAGGAGGAAGGTAACCTTTGGACACTAATTAATGTATCTAAGGCTTTCTTACCTTTGTGAAACTTTTAAGATATAAATTTTTAGTTCATTTATTTCTTCTTTTAAAGTGTTATTTTCCTTAATTACCTTTTATAAGCCATGTGAATTTTTAGACATTTCATCAATGGATTTCAATAATTGTTCATTTAAGGTCTTTAATTCTAAAGTATTTTTTTTAATCAAACAAAATCCTTTTCTAACTTAGAGTATTTTTCTTTATAGGACTTCATCTTAGAAAAATATTTTTTAACTCTTAGGTTCTTATGCTCAACTAGATCACTATCATCTAAAGCATTATCAACATTATCATTATATGCATTTAAGTTCAAAGATTGAGTACCTACCTCGTTGGTGTGACAATCATCATCTCCAATAGCCATAAGATAAAGATTTGTAATTCCTTACTCTTTTTCCTCTTCTTCTTCACTTGAAGAGTCATCATCTAAATGGCTTTGAGAGATTTCTTCTTCTCATTATCCCATTTCTTTTTATTCTTGATTTTCAAGCAATCCATTTTGATGTGACCTAGCTTGCCACATTCATAACATTTTACTTCATTTTTCTTCTCCTTATCTTTGAAAGAGAATTTGGAAGAATTACCTTTTGCTTGCAATCTCCTCTTTCTCTTCCATTCACTTACTCTTCTAGATACCATGTCCCTTTCCTCATCATTATCACTATCTTTTTCACTTGAGCTCTCAACTTCTTTGGTGACTTTGAGAGCTATTGCTTTCCTCTTATCTTTCTCATCTTTCACATCTTCTTTTTCAGTATGCAATTCAAAAGTGAGGAGTTTTCCACTAAGCTCATTGGATCTTAGTGTGCTAAGATCATGATCTTTTTTAATTGAAGAAACCTTTGATTCAGAGTTCTTTTTGACTCTAATTGCTCTCAATATTTTTCTATTGACATCACCTTTATCGTAGATCTTTCATAATTCTTCAAGTTATTGGCAATAGCAAATAACTGATTTGTCATCACGGTGACAATTTTGTTCAGCTTCATTTTGAAATGTTCATACTAATGCATAAGCATTTGAGTCTTAGTGAACCTCACTTGGGTAGTTCCCTCATGATAATTCTCAAGAGTTTTCCAAATGCTATGTGCACAAGTAAGATGTTAGATTTTTTCCAACTTCTTCTCTAGATAAGGAATTCACCAAGATGGAAGCTACTTTAATATTCTTGTACTGATCTCTTTCTTGAGCTTCTGTCCATTTGTCTCTAGGAAGAGGCACTTGAACACTATCAACTTCATGAGTACGAGATGTTCACTCATTTTGTACACATTTCCAAAGCTTAATTCCCTCACTATCAAGAAACAAATACATCTTGTATTTTGAACAAGAATAATATTTTCCATGGAAGTAAGGTCTTAGGTAAGAATTAACATTTCCATTTGATTGAGCAATAGAGGTAGATGAAGGAGTGGTTGGCATTGTAGATCAAATTTCATAATTAAGCTTCTAGATATTTGGAGGCTTTAATACCAATTTTTGTCCTAAGATGGCAACTAAGAGATTGGTTCTTTTGAGCAAATAATGGTAAATTAAAATTTAAAATCAAACAAAGAAATAAGAAAGTATAGTAGAGAAGAATAACACAAAGAGTTTATAGTCGTTCGGATTACCTCAATCCTACTTCCACTTCCTCAATAACTTGTTAAGGTTCCACTAATGTTGAGTTTTTACAAGCTCAACTCTAACTTGGTGTTTTCACAAGCTCACACCGAACTTTTATGAGATTTGAGAAACTTCCTAACAATCTAAACACGAGTTTTCCCAGGCTCACTCTATAACCTAAGTATTTCAAAGCTCACACTTAAACTTACAATGGTGTTTTAATGTTCACACCCAACACTCAAAGAGTACAATTAGATAATTTGATGAAAATAAATGAAAGTGCTTAATCGTAGCATTATAAACACAATCCTATAAAAAAAAAGAGGTTTCTTGTGGTATTTATAGCTTTTAATTCTTCAACTAGCCATTTGGGGTGGGAGCTAACATATTTGACTCTTGTCTCCCACTTTAATCACTTTTCAGAGCAAGTTCATGGTCGGACTGACTTTGGTCCGGTCGGCTCAGGCTTAGCATGGTATGACTAAGCTCGGTCTGGTCATGCTCTTTATTCTTCTTACAAAAGTTCTTCAACGGCTAGTACACGGTGTCATCAAATAATTGACTGGATAAGTAACAATTATAATTTTCAAACCTCACTCCGCTGGTATGGTCGGGACAATTTTGGTCCAGTTAGCCTCATTGTGGTATGCTGAGATTTTTGGAGTAGCAGTGACCGTGAACACTACTGGAACTTTGTTGAATTTTTAGCTCTGGCTCAGTTTGATTAGATTGCATTAGGTCCGGTCATACCAGGTGTGGTATGCTAAAGTTTTTGTAGTACCAGTGCTAGTGAGCTTTATTAGATGTTCTGAGGATTTAGCTCGGGCTCGTATGATCGGACTACTAAGATGTCCGATTGTGATATATAGTCAGTTCACATGTGGGAGTGACATTGAGCATGAATTCTACTGCATAATTTTGGCTTGAGCTCAGTCCGCTCAGTTACATGTTAAGCAATACATCACCGCTATGTAGTCTGCCTAAGCTACTAAGGCACAAACTCTAAGGTACTTCATGCTTTCATTGGACCCTATTGTATAGAATTGGTTCAACTCCTTAAAGGATGATACTCAAAAGAGTTGAGATTTACTATACAAAGCCTTAATCCAATAGTATGGGTATAATGCTGAGTTTGAGGTTACTTTGATGGAAGTTGAATCAATTAGGCAAAAACAAAATGAAAGTTTTGTTGATTTTGTGAAGAGATGAAGAAATAAGGCTGCACTTCTCAAAAGGAACCATATGAGTCTGACCAGATTAGGGTTGATAATTAGGGGTGTCCTACCCAGTCTGTGTGAATGGATTTCTCACACCATTATAAGGGATTTCAAAGATCTTCTCCAAGCTAGCTCGCAGATAGAAGAGTGGGAATAGGAGAAGAATTGCTTTTCAAAAAGGAGGAATGAAAGAGGGAACTACCAATCTAACAGTCAGAGTGCACAAAAATAAATGGATGTCAATGCAACAACAGGTCAAGTAAGTAGAAGATAATTTTCAAAGTTAGGAAAACCTCTGCCTTAGGTTTTCAATAAGCTGCAAAAGAATGGGCTATTATAGCCAATTGGCTCCTCAATTGTGGACCCTTAAATTTGGACCTGTTTAAACTTAAAAAGCTTATGTTGGTCCATTATAAACTTAATTTTCTTAAACCTAATTTTAGAATTCAATTGGATGTTATATCAAGATTACAAAAGTTAGTACTTTTTAATTAATAATAATTTTGGATCGGTTCGAGTTGGGTGGTTCAAATCAACATGTCTCATATCAACTTTGGCATGCAAAATCAAAATGAGGATGTCTCATATCGATTTGTGCAGCCAAAATTGATATGAGGGAGGCCTCATATCTTTTTTAGCTTCCAAAATCGATATGAGGCTACCTCATATCAATTTGGGCAGCAAAAATCGATATGAGGGAGGCCTCATGTCGATTTTTAGCCCTGACTAATATGAGTTATAAACAATTTTGATCGGGAAATTTGATTTTCTAATTCATTTAAGATTCAGATTAGGGAGTTTAGGTTTAGGTTTAAGTGTCGGTTTCCCAATAAATATAGGATGAACACACAGAGATCAGGGATCAACAACAAAAATGAGAATTGATAATTAAAAGAAAAAGGCAGCAACCAAAATTATCAAGGCAATAAGAAAAAGATTAACTAAAATAAAAAGGGTAAGTAATCATAATCAAGGTAGTGTCAAGGCAATTGCCAAATTGCCAAAGTTCAATCGAAGAAGTAAATTGATTCAGGCAACAACAAATATCAAACAAAGCTTGGTTTAAACTCTTTAAATTCGGCGGAGAAAACAAACGAAGGTTAGTTTGTTATGTTTAATTCCTTTAAATCATAATAGCGACATTCTTGTTATCTTATGCAGTAATTTATGAGTTATTCAAACAATTTGGTAGTAATATTCATGTTTTCTTTATTTATCATAGTAGCCTGTATTAAACTTTAATCTCATTTGCCAAATATCCATAAACTTTGGTTTCATAAACCTTAGTTCAACCTAAATCAAAATTCCTAATCCCTAATATCTATTAAACTCTCACCTTAATTCAAAGCCCTAATTTTATACGTTTAATAATTTTTCTAAGATTTAATCCTAATTTCTATAAACATAAAACCCTAGTTTAGATAGAAACCCTAACAGGCTAGCGGGACCGCCGTAAGTGCTACCCTCGACTTCATGCCCTATACTTCTTTAATGGATAATATTTAGGGGTTTTTTTTATCTTCTTTTTAATTATTTAAATATCTTTATATGTGTTATATTATTTTTCCTTACTTTACTCTTTTTCTTATATTTATATATATTTTTAATGGAAATTGTAAAAGGCATGTTTCCATCTAGTATCGGTGCCCTGTTTATTTAGTTTATATAATTCAATTTATTTAAAGACTTTGGGACAATTGTAAGGGACATGTTTCCACCTTTGTGTGGGTGTCCTATTTTATTTATTTTCTTTGTGAATATTTAAAGATTGCAAGGGTATGTTTTCATCTAAAGATGGGTACCCATGTTATTTTGTAATGTGCTTTTTTATCTTGTTTTATGAAGGAATCTATTTTATTAATAAATTGCATGTAGTATGGATGACATTATAATATTTAAGAATTCAATAATATTTAGACCTGAAAAGGAGGCCGGTTCTAATGATCCGGGCATTATGGGAGTGTTGGGCCATTTCTCACCTTCCCTATACATACACAACTTTTTGAATCAAATAGGGGGTTATGGATTCCTTAGGAATCAAGTCATCCACCCCTTTCTATTTTCTAGGCTTGTCCAGGTCGCAACTCCATTTTCTCCTGGTATAGGCCCGTGTTTCCTAAGGACTTGAGCCTAACAATGCCAAAGTCGCAAGAACCATTCCACATGGGAGTGGGGGCAAAAATCTCCTCTCACAGTGGCGACTCCACTAGAGATAAGAGAAGTTGATTATGTTGGTCTTTATATTGTTTTATTCTTTTCTATTATGATATTATCTATTGCATCATTTAGATTGCATTGTCTACATGAGTTAGGATGCTCGTGTAACCTGTGTTGTGTTATGTAAGGGATACCATACTTTCACTCAAGGTATGGAGATCGAGCATGGCATAACCACTCATACCCTTCCACCTTTTGGTATATACGTGATATGGGAACCTAAGCTTTTCAACACAAAGACTAAAGCTCATGTAATTGGCCTAGTTATTTTCCTTAAGTTTTATCCCAAATGCTTATTGTTTGACTATGATTAATTTATCTTAGTTTAATCCATGACTTATTTGGTTTGCTCTTTTTCTAATATGACTGTCACATCCCAAAGTTTAGGTAGTCGAGTATTAGGCAAGAAGGACATAAATAAGTGGTCAAATAGAGGCTCGAGATAGTCAAAAACAAAATCGGTGTGCAAAGGAGGCCCGTGAAGTTGACGGGACCTAAAGGTAATTTTTTTGAAAGGCTAAGGACCTAAGAGTAATTTCCAAAAGTTTTGGGGAGGTGACTGTAATTTCCAAAAGTTTTGGGGAGGTGACTGTAAATTCCAAAAGTTGTACTGGATGTTCTTAATAGTGCACATAACATATTCCAAAAATGGAAAGTAGAGAAAAATTGGGTCGCAACTACGCGTAACGTTTTTTCCAGAAAACGCACGGTTTGGGAGATATAGGAGATTTTGACTAGGGACATTTTGGTCATTATACATGAATCCGAAGTAGGAAATAAACACAAGAGTGAGTAGAGGAAGTTAAGGGGGGTAAATATGAAATGATCGTCAGTAGAAACGGGGCCCGGGCAACACCCGAGCAAAGAAAGGACCTAAAGGGAATTTTGTAAAAAGTCGAGGGCTTATTGGTAATTTTTCAAAACAACTTGGAAACCTAAAATGGACCTTACAAATAGAAAGTAGAGGTCGAGAGGATCAAAACTATACGTAGTTTGCCTCGTGAAATTGTACGGGTTAAAAGTTACGAATAAATAATCGCCAGAGGATATTTTGGTCTTTTCACACCTTAGACCATAGATATTTCAACACAAGATGGTGGAGGGGCCAAAATATAATTAAAAGAAAGTTGAAGGACTTGGGTTTTTAAATAAATAAAAGTAGGAGACATTTGGGCTAATGAAAAGTGGACATTTAAAAGTTATAATAAAGAAGAAAGAGAAAAGTGTGGACATTTGGCTTTAAAACATTCATTCTTCCAAAGGTGACCATCATTTCCCTTATATATATATATATATCATGATATGAAGAACAAACTCTCTCTCTCCCACTTCAAAATTTCGGCCACCATAGGGAAGAACACCAAAGAGTTCCATTTTTTGTCATGTTTGATTTTCAAGGTAAGTTTTAAGGTTTTCAAGTATGTAGAATTCAATTCTAGTATCAATTTTAAGTATTTATATATCTATGGGAAGATTGGAAATTAGGGTTTTTATGGTGGATTTGGAGAGAATTTAAGTAGTGATGATATTGATTAATTAAATGGAAGAATCAAGGTTTCTAAGGTTTAATAAGATTAGAGTAGGATTTAGTTTGAAAAGAAATGGAAGGGTAGTGCATGTTCTAAATTTCTAAGGTTTATATTTAAGATTGTGTTTTTGAATATCTTGAAGGAAAAGCAAAGATTAAGGAAGGAGAAGAAGGAAAAGTAAAAGTGAATTAAAAGAGCAAGGTTTGGTACTTTAACCATTGAACTCCTTTTGAAATTTTTCTGTTTTACAATTAGTAAATGCTGTGACTTGTATGATTTTTAATTAAATATAGAAAACTTATCTTGAGTTGAAATTTGGATATGTTGTTGTTTAATAAGTCTAGTATTTGAGAAAAATAATTTGGAACCACATTGATTGAATTTAAGTTATGGAATTCATAAAATTCGGAACTGCTGCCAGAATGCAGGGCAACTGGAGCAGTCTGGTTGGGTGAACTAGTTGACCAAGATTTTGTGTCCAGTTTGATATAAAATTTTAAAGGAATGATTTTAAGATGCAAATATAAATTCTGTAAAAATTTTAGAGTTTTTAGCCAAGTGGATTATTTTATACAAATTTTCTAAAACAAGGATCAAGTTGGGTCAAGAACCAGAGTTTATTGTTCATATGGAAATTTTTCATTATTAACTTGGTCAAAAACTTGGTGTGGGTGTTTTATCATTTTATTTTTGGTATTGAGTTTAATTATGATATGAAGAATAAATTAAGATGGAAAATATGTGAATACATATGATACATATGTGAGTATATGTGGTATTTGTGTAAGTATATATTGTATATACGTGGAGAATATGTGGTATATATATGAAGTAAATGGAATATATGAAATGTTATATATGCGCTACTCGGTAAATGGGTAACACCGGTCTGGAATGGGGTTATATCGTGTGAGGTCAAGATCATGGCAACTAGTCGTGTGAGACCAAGACCACGCAGTTATATCGTGTGAGGTCAAGATCATGCAACTAGTCGTGTGAGACCAAGACCACGCAGTTATGTTTTATATTCCATATCGTGTGAGACCAAGACCATGGCAATTAGTCGTGTGAGGTCAAGACCACGAGTAACTCTATACGAGGCCTCATTTCGAGATCGGTGTATTCATAATTACCGAGTGGAGCAGATTAACTCGTAATTATAATGAAGTTATATTACATGTTGTTTACATACAGAATGTGAATCTTAACTTAATTAGAAAATATAAATATGATGATTGTATGAAAATAGTTTAATTATGCAGTATTCTACTTTTATATGTGATATCGAGTAGACATTGTATGGCAATGGTTAAAGTACCCACTGGGCAATAAGTTGCTCAGCGAGTGATATGTCTAACTTGCAGGTAGTGTATAGAAGATCAGCATTTCTGCAGCGGCTCGCATCAGCTCGACGATGATTAGGATAGGACTTTTGACATAAAATAGTAGTATGGCATGTACGTTATATCTATTGTAAAGGTTTGTTAACATATTAAGTATTATGGTGTATGTAACAAGAGAATAAACAGTGGTATGGTAATGAAACTTAGCAAATGATATGTAATCTTGAGAAATGATATAGAAGTGTGAACTTTTCTTGCAGGATTGTAGTTGAGGTTATAAGGGTGGACTATTGGGAGTGTGCTTGAGTTGAATTGTGAAATAAAATATTTTTTCAAAAATAAGAAAAATCAGTTTTGTCGACACTTGGGACCCAAATTTCTAGGCGAACCTCTGGCAAAATTTCTGTAAAATCGGAACTAAAATTTGACTAAGTAAAATTGGTAGCAACATTAGGATAGTGTGGCGCCTCTACTCGGCTTACACATGTAGGCCGGGAAGGGGTGTTACAATGACTTACCTATATTGTAAGCTCAACATAATTTTTCCTTTAAATTCCAAAGAACCAAATCTTTTTTCAAAATTTTTAAGAAGGTCTTTGGACATGAAAACCTTTTAAGATGGGTCAAAAATGTTTTTCCTTATGACCCAAGTACAAAGCCCAAAATTCATTTTTAAATAAACCTTTTTACAATGGGCTTTTAAACAAAACTATTTTTGCACTTCATCCAAGTTAAACCCTTTTTCTTTATGAGCTTATAACTATTTAGGTCAATTATGGAATACTAAAAATCAAGTGTGGGCCTAATTTATGCCAAGACATATTAATCATAGGCTTGTTTGTGGAATAAACTATTATTTACTTCCTCAATTGAGAAATCTATTTATAATAAGCCTCTTAATTTGTTTTAATCTAATTTAGCATAAAGCTATTTTAAGTTGAGATCCAATTGATTAAAGCCTAATTAATGAAAATTATAATGGACTGACTTCTAAGTTTGAAAATATAACTATTGGTTAAATCATTTTAGTGAATTTTTTAAAAGCAAGATACTCCATGTTGGTATTTTGTTGACCATATGCATAGGAAAAGAGACTCGTCATTCATGTGTGGAAGATTTAAGGTTGGAAGGAACGCCCTAATTATCTTTCTTTGTCTATTACTTGTGCATACTTGCATACATTCATACAAACATTGCATTATATGGCATTGATCCTTTCTAGCTCACGAACCTGGAGTACAACAGTTCAAAAGGCATACGACAACACCACCTATAATAATTATTTTGATTCAAGTGCTTCATTTGGAGGATGGATGCAAACCAGATGAGGGATATAGTCGATGAAGTTGTCAAAGCTAGGATGGCCGAGCTACGAGATCAATAGGCTAAAATAATGAAGACCCAGTTGATTAAAATTTTGGAGATAATCAACAATGCTAATGAGGCATGTCCCATTGACATAAAAAAGAAGGGAAAGGTAGCATTAATGAGGAACAGGTCCACTGATAAAGATCAAATGAAAAATGAGGGATCTATTCTACAAGACTAGTCGAGCCATATGTTGTCTAAGTGGAGCAATAAGGTTGGATACCACCACAGTGGGCAAAGACAAAGGGAAAGAAGAAGTGTTGAGAAAATTGCAATAATGGAACTAGCAAAGAAGCATAAATTTTTAGACTTGGGGGAACCTTTGTCAAAAATGTTAGAGAATCTAATGAAGATGGATTTGCTACAACTATTGGATCCTCGACCCTTGCCGAATCCTTTACCTCCAAACTTTGATACCAAAGCGTTTTTTCAATTTCATCAGACTCAAGGGCTCAAGACAAAAAAAGTGTTCCATTAAGGCACGAGATCCAAGATTTGATTGAGAGTGAAAAGTTGCTTGAGCCTGATAAGCCCAACACTAAGAATAATCCTTTGCCTAAATTTGGAAGGACGCCCCCGCTTGCATCCTTCGTGAAGGAGGGAGGATTGGAGGGGAGTTTTATCTTGTCATCTTGCCATGATATGAATGGAGAAGCTATTAAAGAGGATAAGCTACTAAGTAAGCTTGGACTAACTGTGAATGATGGAGCAATGATCCTTGATGATGGAAAAAACCTTGCCCTTTATATGCCTAAACAAATGAAGCATCTTCGACACCACTCAACAAACTTCCCTTGGCTTGTTTGGTTTTTGTTTCATTTTCTTTCTTTGGTGTTTTATTAGAACAATTATGTTTCTCAAATTAAAATTGCTTAATTAAATTACTTTTATTAAATTTATAATTTTGTTGGCTTTTGATATTATAGTGTTCAATCGATGACGAATCTACCTTGATATTCATAAATTAGGGTATCTATGGATCCAGATCTGAATGACTTTAATAGGTGAGGGAATTGTTTTATAGAATGGAACTATGAATTCTTACTTAGAGAGGGCTCCTGCATAATTACCTTTTTCTAAGTCCTAGTTGATCTTAGAACATGATTTTACAAACATTTGAGGCAAAATTGAACTCTATTTATTTAAAGGAGATATGATCTTGGCATTGTTTGATAAGCCAACAACTGAAATCCACCTTGTTAACATCGATCCATAGTTTGTCCTATTGAGCCTTCATAAGATTTTAGCTTGCTTTTATTGGCTTATAAGCCCGATAACCTACCCTATGTTGATGTAACACTTATGACAAGTCTGATGATCACTAAGATGAAGGGACAAGAAGATCAAGGAAAAGGATGCTTAGTCAAGACCATAAGGAAAGTTAAAATTTTATCCAAACCAGACCTAACTTCTTAGATCTATTTCATCTTTAAGGTGGCAATAAGGAAATGAAGTGATACATCCTAATTAAGGCAAATTCATGCTACCTCATAATCATAGGCATATGATAGCAAAAACAAGGTGACTTTCTTAGAGCTATAACCAAAAAAAAAAGTCCAAGTTGCAAAAGTAAATACTTCTTATTTATTTTACATGACTGGTCAATACATTTTCATTCACTAAGGTGGGGGTGGTCCATAATCAAACAAAGCCTTAAAAAGTCAACAACTGTTGGAGGAGGAGGCATATTGATCTGTCCCAAGTCCACCTGAAGAGGAAGCACCTAAACCTCTATTACTTTTGGAGTCAATTCTGTAATAGTCTTCACCATTTGAAAAATGTAGGAGGTGCACCACGGTCATCAGTTTGGGGCCTTCTTGAAGGAGAAGCATGCGAATTCCTCGTACCTTAAAATAAAATACCAGAAGTTTTGTGCCTACTGATGGTATAATCCTTCAAAATGGGCAGCATGTTGACAACTGGCTGCTAACTCTTCAAGCATTTTTTTATTTTTTTTCTTTATGCAGTATTTTGTTTTGTTCTTCATGCAATATTTTGTTTTATTCTTCAAGTATCCACTGTGAGCCATACAAGGAAAAGGGTAAGATCCTACATTTTCATGCATACATACAAGCATATACCATTATAGGATAGGATGATAGACAAAGTAACTCAAATTGAAGCCATGCGGATAAGATGGCACATCCAGTTGAAAAAAGGGAGAAAATGGAGAAAATTGATGTTGAACCAGTGAAAATTGTCACTGAATTGGAACAATGGAGGAAGGTCCAGCCTCATGACTAAATGAACCAGCAGCCTGCAATAATCATGAAAATACTTAGAACAAGTTAAAGAAGAAATAGTTGTAATTAACAAAATGGTAAATATTTACCTGAGAAGTTCCAGCCCCGGAATCACCGTGAGAGTGGGAAGGAGGCTCATCCTCCTACACCTCATCTTCATCCTCTCCTTCGTATTCTTCTTGCTCTCCTTCATTCACTTCTATTTCTCCTTCTTTACCTTTGGGAAGCCCCCGAACACCATGAGGTGACACCTCAAAATTTAGCAGTTGATCCCGAATGAATTGGACATATGGCACATTCGGTGAAAGCATAAGGTCTTCGATATTGAAGCCATTGTGAGCGTGACTCCAATAAGGTTCCCACAGGGATCTAGTGATCAACACAAATGATGGAAAATCTTCTGGGACCCTCAACTAATTGGGACTAAGAAACCAATTGTATACTTGTTCGCCAAGAAACCAGCCACAAGAGACAGGGCCAGCAATGATTTGACGAGACTCTTGTAAGGGCAGTGCATTAGTCATACATGCAGTCCAATTGATTCTCTCTTTAGCACTCCACCAAGCCACATTCACCTACTGAAAAGCAAATAGGTATGGTGTTTTATTCATAAGTTTTGATATTTATATTAACACTTTTCTTAATTGGTCCAAGGTTAGACAGCTCAGGTGATAGCAGTGAGTGTGTAGGTGGTGGCTCCTAGGCACTTCTCTACGGCCCAACAACCAAAAGCTTAGTTATGGATATTTGACTCCCAGCCTAGTAATAATAGGAGCTCTCACCAGATTGTGCGCATACGCCCATACCTGTACATGAAAAGAAAGGTTAAAATCCACACATATGAATTTTTTGGACCAAGAGTTACAAAAAAAATGATACCTCGGCAACAACCAAAAAACTGGTAAAGGATCTTCTGTTCCTGCAAATTGCATCAAAACCATGGGAAAGGCATGCAAGATCGGCTTCTCCCCATGCAAAAGTTGACACAAGATCCAAATTAGAAAGGGTAGGTAGAACTGATAAATGAATGGTGGACTCAGTGCTGCCCAACATTGTCGCCCCTAGTAGATATAATAGGAACCCCTGAGCATATTGTTCAGCTCTCTCATTTTGCACGGGGCGAGTATATTTCATCCAATATTCTTGATTAGGACTGTAGTTGATTTTGTAAGATCCTCTATAATGGGGCCTAACACTGGTCAATTGGCAAATTTCCTCATGGGTTAAAATATTGCTAGTTAAAGGGACAGGGACTCCGTGGTATCAGACGCATGTAAAAGCAGTAAAATCAACAGGACCTATGGCATCTCTCTAATGGGTAGATGAAAGGTATGCATGGTATCCATCCATCACTCAGCAAGTGCTTGAATGACACTCCTGTCAATTTGCTATCCTCAAAATGATAACTGCAAAACAATGTCCTCAAACCCGCTTTCATGGACCATTCTTTTTACCGGAGGTGACTTGCTGGTTTTATGGATGTTTCCACCACCATGAATGTCACAATCGTCATTCTATCCAAACATAGTAAATCAAGGAAAGTGCATATATATTGCTTTTCTACATTTTGAACTAAATTTATGCCATCGTTTTGCACAATAATTTCTATAAATTTTTCTACATCAATTTTTATGCCATCTTTTTGCATAATAATTTCTATAAATTTTGCTACATCAATTTTTATGTCATCTTTTTGCACAATAATTTCTATAAATTTTGCTATATCAATTTTCATGCATATTTTTGTACAATAATATTTATAACAAAATTATACTGATAAAGTTTTATGAAGAAGTATTTAAATTACAGCAAAATAATTTTTACCAGCATATTTTCTCTGAACTGCATTGAAGATGCATCTCGGGTAACAAGGGAGCTTTCTTAACCCTGTTATTATAAAGGTATGTAAGCAATTCATTTTTTGATTGGGTCCCAATCCTTGAGGAATGTTGAATAGTGGCCATGGCAATTGATTTAAGCTTTAAGCAAATGATGAATATGAGAGATTTTGGTAATCTTGAACCAGAAAGAAAAGGAAAAAGAAATGTGATTATTGTGAATGCGAAAGGGAAAATGAGAGGGTTTATATAGAAAGAGAATTAGACAAGATGTCAAAAAAAAAAACATAAAGTAAAAGAAAAGGAAAGGAAAGCATAAAGTTAAATAAAAGAAAACAACAGAACGAATAACAAATAATTCATTCTAATAATTCTTTGATTGAATCACACGGCACACGTGCACACAGTAAAAAGATATTTATTATGGGTATATATTTTTTTTGTGTGGCTAAAAAATATTTTTTGTACTCATTAAATATTTTTTCGATGCAGGGGGCAAGAGTATATAGGTACCCATATATGAAAAAAAAATAACTAATTTTTTTGAAAAATGCTTTACTAGCTACAATTAATTTTTGCAGGTGTTTTGGGTCTAGAACCCAACCAACCTCGGGTCTAGAACCCAAATTATTTTTGAGTCCAAAACTCACCTCGGGTCTAGAACCTAAATCATTTGAGTTCAAAACTCACCTCGGGTCCAGAACCAAAATTATTTTCGAGTCCAGAACTCACCCTGGGTTAAGAACCCAAATTATTTTCTACTCCATAACTTACCCCGAGTCTAGAACTCAAATAATGTTTTAGTCCAGAACTTATTCCTGGTCAAGAACTCATCTTCATCCAAAATCTAGACTCAAGTCCAAGTACCCAAAATCAATCTAGTCTCAGGTCTAAGAACCCAAATCAAATATAGTCTCGGGTCTAAGTACTAGTCTTGGGACTAAGTACCCAATCAAATTCAGTCTCGAGTCCAAGTACCCAGTCTCGGGTCCAAGTACCCAAATCCAATTATTCTTGGATCTAAGTACCTAGTCCCGGGTCCAAGTATCCAAATCAAAGTCAATCTCTGGTCTAAGTATCTAATCTTGGGTCTAAGTACCCAAATTAAATTTAATCTCAGGTCTAAATATCTAGTCTCGGGTCTAAGTATATAAATAAAATTCAATCTCGGGTCCAAGTATCCTGTCTCTGGTCTAAGTATCCAAATTTTTTTTTAGTCCAAAACTCACATCGAGTCCAAAACCTAAATCTTTTTCGAGTCCATAACTCATTTTAGGTCTAGAACCCAAATCTTTTTCAAGTCTAGAACTCATTTTGGGTCTAGAAACCAATCAACCTTGGGTCGAGAACCCATCCTCATACAAAATCAGCTCAAAATCATATGAATTTTAACTCTCTTCTACTTAAGTCTCAGATTTTTCAAGTAGAGAGCAAACTATATACCCTTAAATTTAGACCGGTTTAAATTTAAAAAGCTTATGTTGGTCCATTATAAATTTAAAGTTATTAAACCTAATTTTAGAATTCAATTGGATGTTATATAAAAATTCACTATAAAAAAAAGCGCAATCAGCGACGCATTCTGCGACAACTCTTATTTCGTCTCTGATTAGCGACTTTATCAACGACAACTTTACGACAAAGAATCAAGATAAGCATCTTTCCAACATTCCATCGCTGAATGGGTCGCTGAATGAGTCGCTGATTAATGACAAAAAAAAATGGTCGTAGAATCTGTCGCTGAATAGCGATAAAAGGTCGTTTCTCGCTGAATGTGTCGCTGAATTATATGCCAAATTTTGCCGCCAATAATCAGCGACGAAGGTACGACTAATTTACGACAAATTAGCAAAGAATGTGTTTATTTATTATTGGAAAGTTTTTTGTCGCTAATTTGTCGCAGAATTGTCGGTGATTTACGAGATTATTGCGACGAATTACCGAGAAAGTAACTTTATTTCTATTTAAAAGTAATTGCTCGCTAATTAGTCGCTAAATAAGTCGCTGATTTGCGAGAATTTTAGTTAGTCGTAGAATTGTCGGTGATTTTGCGAGATTATTGCGACGAATTACCGAGAAATTGACTTTATTTCTATTTTAAAGTAATTTCTCGCTAATTGGTCGCTAATTGTGTCGCTGATTTGCGACAATTTTAGTTAGTCGTAGAATTGTTGGTGATTTGCGAGAATATTGCGACGAATTACCAAGAAATTAACTTTATTTCTATTTTAAAGTAATTGCTCGCTAATTAGTCGCTAAATTGCTCGCTGATATGCGAGAAAAATGGTTAGTCGCAGAATTGTCGGTGATTTGCGAGAATATTGCGACGAATTACCGAGAAATTAACTTTATTTCTATTTTAAAGTAATTGCTCACTAATTAGTCGCTAAATGAGTCGCTGATTTGCGAGAAAAATAGTTTGTCGCAGAATTGTCGATGATTTGCGAGATTATTGCGACGAATTACCGAGAAATTAACTTTATTTCTATTTTAAAGTAATTTCTCGCTAATTGGTCGCTAATTGTGCCGCTGATTTGTGACAATTTTATTTAGTCGCAGAATTGTCGGTGATTTGTGAGAATATTGTGACAAATTACCGAGAAATTAACTTTATTTCTATTTTAAAGTAATTGCTCGCTAATTAGTCGCTAAATGAGTCGCTGATTTGCGAGAAAAATAGTTTGTCGCAGAATTATCAGTGATTTGCGAGAATATTGCGACGATTTACCGAGAAATTAACTTTATTTCTATTTTAAAGTAATTGCTCGCTAATTAGTCGCTAAATGGGTCGCTGATTTGAGAGAAAAATATTTTGTCGCAGAATTATCGGTGATTTGCGAGAATATTGCGACGATTTACCGAGAAATTAACTTTATTTCTATTTTAAAGTAATTTCTCGCTAATTAGTCGCTAATTGTGTCGCTGATTTGCGAGAATTTTAGTTTGTCGCAGAATTGTCGGTGATTTGCGAGAAGATTGCGACGCCTTACCGAGAAATTAACTTTATTTCTATTTTAATTTTGCTAGAGTTTGTTAAGATAAAAAAAAAACTTTTAGTTATAAAGTTAATTTCTCCAGTAAAAGTGACTCTTAGCAAACTCTAGCAAAGTTAAAAAAACTTTTAGTTATAAAGTTACTTTACTGGGGAAATACATTTTTTAAAATATAAACTTTTTTTTGTAAGTAAAATATAAACTTTTAGTTATTATCTATATTTTCATTTTCAAATATATTTTATTTAAACAATATTTTTAATTTTTTTTAAAAATTATAAAATATTTAAAAAAATAACTTACCATATAATAATAATAATAATAATAATAATAATAATAATAATAATAATAATAATGTAAGCCCATTGTCACATGTACCGCAGGCCGCACAACCGACCTTTACATTCTACAATTTTTGGTGCTGAACGAGTTCATTTCAAAGTTCTCACGTTGACCCATTGCTCGCGTTAACTGGTCTTTCTATTTCTCTCTTTCTTTCTTTATGATTAGGGTTTCTTTCATCTCTCTTTCCTCTTATAGAGGAAACCAGATACTCTTGTTCGGACTCTTATTGGTGTTTTTAGTTCAAATTTTCAACTCAAGCTCCCTGTAATTTTCCTCTTTCTCCGTGTTTTTTTTTTAATTCCTACTTTCTTTGTATACTCGTTTTTTTATGCACTAGTGTATGGTATTCTTACCGCATATATATTGTCAAATTATTTAGGGGTTTACTTTGAATTTTTGGGTTTATGCTTACTATTTCCTTTTCGGGCTCATTTATTATCAATTTTACTCAGAATTTTGGTCTTCACGGGAAGGACAGTATTGGCAGATGTGGGTTTTTTGTAGCTTGTTTTTGTAATGGTAATTTTACGGATTTAGATTTGAATTAGTTTGAAGCAAATTTTTGGTTTGGATTTTTTGTTGAAGTGGAAAGAAGAAAAAGGTTAGTTTTTGCTTCCTGAATATCAGTTGTAGGGTTTACTTTTGTTGTTGTTTGTGAAGGGATTTAATGATCTACTGGGTGTTGTAGCTTAATTTGTAATTCTGGTGTTATTTTGAAGCTTTTTTCATCCTTAATTGGTTTGACTTCGTGGTACTTTGGTAGAAATTAATTAATATCTGGAGATTTGAGTTAGTTTGAAGAAGATTTTTGGTTTGGATTTTTTGCTGAAGTGGAAAGAAGAAAAGGTTAGTTTTCGCTTCCTGAATATCAGTTGTAGGGTTTACTTTTGTTGTTGTTTGTGAAGGGATTTAGTGATCTACTGGGTGTTGTAGCTTAATTTGTAATTCTGGTGTTATTTTGAAGCTTTTTTCATCCTCAATTGGTTTGACTTCATGGTACTTTGGTAGAAATTTATTAATATCTGGCGTTATTCAAGCTGAGTTTGAGACTTTTTAAGTGTGGCTACTTGAAATTTAAATTCTGGAGAAAAATATATTTTATAATTTATTTCTATTTCTCCAGTTTACCGAGTTAAACATTGTTATGCAGATGTCTAATCTCAATTACGAGTTAAAAAGTGTTATACAGATGTCTCTCTGAATTCTTTTTTTGTATCATAAAAAATATATCAATCTTTAGGTTATACACCACTTATCTTTTCATTTCTTTTGCCTTGTGTCTTTATTAGATTCTTTCCATTCAATTTGAGACTCTGTTGCCCAGCTTTAGCAGTTTCTGTTGTTGCACCATGCCTGACTATGTGCAAGAAGTGGAATATGTATCTATAACAGTAAATTCTGGGGGGGTTGGGGGGAGAATGTGAGGTTCCAATTGGAGAGAGAATTTAACTTAGTTGAGTCTTGAGAGAAGTTGATGTTGGATGTTGATAGCATCTCCCTGCTTTTTCTGCTGATACACTCATCCGTGTCGCCCCAACATCAGTTGACACCACCTGCAGAAATAACATTAAAAGCAATAGGATTAGTTGTAGAGAGAGTAGATTATCTGCCTCTTTAATCAAACAGTGTGCTTGATAGATATTTACCAGTTCTTGCAGCTATGTTTTTGTTCTGTTCTTATCATTAACTCTTCTTCTCAGATGTCAGAGTTTCTATTAATTTCACTTGCTGCTGAGAGTTTTAATAAAATTATGAACCTGATATTATTTTTGTTTGATTAAAGTCTTTTTGCTTTCTACTTTAAACTAATTTTTGTTTGAGTGAAGTCTAATGTAATAGGGCTTTAGATTGCTTGTTTTTGCTACTGTTATCATGCCCAGTTGGCACCAACAGGCCATTTACATACATAATGCGTCAAAAATAAAACACATCCCTAAGACTTTAAACTGGGTTATTTATTTAATTTATTATTTTTATTATCAGGATCCAATTGATTAAGGCCATGGAACCACTAACAGAAAGGAAATAAATCCTCTGGAACTTGCAGAGGAATCATTGTATAGGTATTAGTGTCAGCACTGGTTGTAGCCACTAGCCAGATTTTCCAGGTCCATATTCTGGAAAACTTGGTCCTGCAGATTGGAGTTGTTGTCCTCATCATTAAGAATTGCTGGTATCTGGGGAGGTATAGCACAAACAAGAAGATTGTTTATCTAGATTCCAGGTCAGATTCTTTTTTCTAATTAACTAGCTTTATTAAATTTTACCTGCTCTCCTGTTTGATTGTTTTCTTCTGCCTGCTGCTTTTCCTGCTCATATTATTCATAAATGAAGATACAAAATTATTATTAGTTGTTCAAGCATACATTAATTCCTAATTCATGTCATATTGGAATAAATTCAAAATAATGTAAATTATATAAATTATCACCATCAACCTAATGTTTCAGATTTCTATGCTATGTTTTATAGAAAGAAGTTGTAGAATGTATTAGAATAAATATAGCCAAATTGTTGCCTGTAGAATGTATTAGAATAAATATAACCAAATTTCAATGGCATCATCATCAAGTCCCAAACCGTCAAAACTCTTTAAATACCTTAACTAATCCTGATCCATCACTCTGTGAAAGCTTTCGAACTCTCAAGGCTTTATGAAATTCAGACAGCAACCTCCCCTCTACAGATCATTTATTAAACCTAGTTCTCCAGGAAAACAATTTTTCTATATGAAAGCACCAAAAAGTTTCCTCT
Organism: Garcia nutans; assembly: GCA_947685225.1. NCBI lineage: Eukaryota > Viridiplantae > Streptophyta > Magnoliopsida > Malpighiales > Euphorbiaceae > Garcia > Garcia nutans. Next base: position 11,092,870 of record CANTUV010000013.1, on the reverse strand, counting down.
ATTTTTCTTGGAAGCAGATCCATAAGTTCCCTATCTGATACACTCCCCATTAACAAAATCCTAAGAAACACTTATATTAATAAAATTAAAAAAGAAAATGAATTTCATTCTCATATTAATAAATATTTAATTATTAATTCGTAGGAAAATGAATTTTGAATGAGAATGGATGTACAAGAGGACAATTGATGGTTGGTTGAATGTGGATTTTGTACATGGATTAGAAGAGTTCTTAAGATTTGCCGTATCGCAACCCAACTTTATGGACGGAGATAAAATAAGGTGTCCTTGTTCTCTATTTAAATGTCAAAATCGGTCCTTCTTTCCAATTGAAGATGTTCGTTACCATGTTCTTAAAAATGGTTTTGTTGAAAATTATATTGAATGGACATCTCATGGAGAACGTTGGGGTAATGGTGCATTTATGGAGGAAGAAGACTTAAATGCCACAATTGATTTAATTCATGGTGACAATGGTGGAAGGTACCATGAAATGGTGATTGATGGGTTTGGAGTTCAGGAGGAAGCTAATTACATAGAGGAGGAACCAAATCCCGAATCAAAGAAAATGTTTGAAATGCTACGAGCTGCAAATCAAGAGTTATTTCCTGGATGTGAAAAACATTCTCAACTATCAGCCGTAGCACGCATGTTTAACATGAAGGCTGAGCATCACTTTTCAGAAAGATGCTTCGACCAATTGTCAGAGTTTATTAAAGAACTTTTGCCAAATAATAATGTGTTTCCTGATAACTTTTATCAAACAAAAAGGTTGATAGATGGTTTGGGGCTTCCTGTTCAGCAAATTGATTGTTGTGTACATAATTGCATGCTATTTTGGGATGATGATGCAGAATTACAAGCTTGTAAGTTCTGCCAACATCCAAGATTTAAACTGATTCATAACAGTCGATCGAAGCATACTGTTCAGAAACCATGTAGGAAAATGCATTACTTTCTGTTAACACCAAGATTACAACGTCTTTATGCTTCTGAAGCAACAACAAAACATATGAGGTGGCATGCAGAGCATAAGTATGAGGAAGGAGTCATGCGCCATCCTTCTGATTCTCCGGCTTGGAAGCATTTCAATGATACCTATCCCTCATTCCAATCAGATACTCGAAATGTTATGGTTGGGCTATCTACAGATGGGTTTCAACCATTTACTGGTCACGTTAGCGAACCTTACTCATCTTGGCCAATCTTTATCACTCCATATAATATTCCTCCATGGATGTGCATGAAACGAGAGTATATGTTCCTCACTGTTATTGTGCCCGGCCCAAGTAATCCAAAGTGGAAAATAGACATCTTCCTTCAACCTTTGATTAAAGAACTACACCAATTATGGGATGTTGGCGCACCGACTTATGATGTTAGTAGAAAACAAAATTTTATAATGCGTGTTGCATTATTATGGACGGTTAGTGACTTTCCTGCAAAGTCAATGCTTTCAGGTTGGAGCACCGGCGGAAGACTAGCTTGTCCCTATTGCATGGAATATACTGATGCCTTTTATCTAACTCATGGTGGAAAACATTGTTCGTTTGATAACCATCGTAAGTTTCTATCACCAGAACATCCATGGAGATGAAATAAGACACGATTCAGAAAGAACAAAATTGTGAATGATGTACCACCTCCTTTAAAAAGCGGTCAAGAGATTTTACATGAGATTGAAAGCTTAGGATTGATGAAGGTAACAGAGGTAGGTAGTGATGAAGTCAATAGTGCAATTGAAAAGAATGGTAACAAAGGTTGGAAAAAGCGAAGTATTTTCTAGGACTTACCATATTGGAGTTCTCTTTTAATAAGGCACAATCTCGATGTCATGCATATCGAAAAGAACTTCTTTGACAATTTGTTCAACACAATAATGAACATTGATGGTAAAACTAAATATATTGCCAAAGCGCGGAAAGATATGCAGGATATATGTCGCCGACCAGAGTTAATGAGAAATGATGAAACTGGTAAGTATCCAAAAGCTATTTATTGTTTGGAAAAAGATGAGAAACAAGCCATTTGTGATTGGATGAGAAATTTGAGATTTCTTGATGGTTATGTTTCAAACATGGCGCGTCGTGTTAACATTCGCCAATTGAAACTTTTTGGATTGAAGAGTCATGATTGTCATGTATTCATGCAAAGGTTGTTGCCTATTGCATTTCGAGAGTTACTTCCAAGGCAAGTGTGGGAAGCATTAACTGAAATTAGTATCTTCTTCAAACAATTGACTAATACTGTTCTTCGAGAGCAAGATATGCATAGGCTTGAATTGGAAATTCCTTTAATACTTTGCAAACTAGAGGGAATTTTTCTACCAGGTTTTTTTAACTCTCAGAAGCACCTTCCAATTCACCTTCCTTTTGAAGCTCGCATAGGCGGACCAGTTCAATATCGTTGGATGTATCCTTTTGAACAGTATGTATATGGTGTTTAATCAATTGGTGTTAACGCTTATAGTATTATATTGATCTTAAATTGCTCCTTTGACATTTGGCATAGGCGAAATGGTGATTTGAAAAAAAATGTGAAAAATAAAGCACATGTTGAAGGTTCAATTGCAAATGCCTATTTAGTGGAAGAAGCATCTTCATTTTGTTCACATTACTTTGAACCACATGTAGTGACAAGGCATGACCGTGTCTCGTGATGATTGCGGTTTTGTCAAAGGAGAGGATACTATTGATATGTTGTCAATATTTAATTTTTCTGGTCGACCGATGGGACAATGTAAGCGCAGAATGTTAACTAAAGAAGAAAGAGATGCAGCGCATTCATATGTATTACTCAATTGTGAAGAAGTATCTCCATTTGTTGAGTAAGTTATTTAGTAACTTTATCATTTAATTTTTTCACCAATAAATTTGTCTAATCAAAATTATTATTTTCTTTTATACAAGAATATTCACTAATGAGATAAGGGCGCAAAGGCCTACTGTGAGTAGTGAAGAGATTGATGCTCTATTGGAACATAAGTTTCCAGAATGGTTTTACTCGTTCTTAAGTTTCACAACACTTGTTATTGTTTTTTCTACTTAAGAATAATAAGAATGTAACATAATTATATTTTTTAATACTCGCTTTGTAATAGGTGCATAACTCTGCCAATAAAGTAAATAATGAAATTATCAAAGACTTTGCACGAGGTCCATATTATGAGGTTAAAGCGTATTCTGGATACTATGTGAATGGATACAAATTTCACACAGAAGGAAGAAGTGCAAATAGAAAAACTATCAATAGTGGAGTTTGCATCAACGGGTCTAATTATTATGAACAATCTACTGATTATTATGGGAAGTTGCTAGAGGTTATTGAATTAGAGTATCCAACAATGCCTATTAAGCGTACATGTGTTTTTTTGTGTCAATGGTTTGACCCTTCTCCAGATGTAGGAACGATTGTTCATCCTAAATACAACCTTGTTGATGTTAATAGAAGAAGAAAGTATGACAAGTATGAACCTTTTATTTTAGCTCATCAAGCTCAGCAAGTGTGCTACATCCCATATCCATCAAAAAGAAGAGCTATTGGTGACTGGTTAGCGGTACTAAAGGTCAAACCTAGACATGTGGTTGACTTACCAGATGGTCTATCAACATCGAGAGGAATGGAAAGGGCAACGACATTACAAGAAGAGGATGAAATCACAGCTGCATTTGTAATTGAGGATGAAATTGATGAAGTTGATGAAATTGATGAACATGGATATTTATGTCATCCGGATGGAGGGGAAGTTGTAATTCCTGATGCATCCGATGTTGATCTTGATGAAGAATATACTTATTCTAGTTCAGAGGACGGAATCGAAGAAGATAATGACAATGAAGAATAAACATATTAACTATATGTACTTATTTCAGTTTATTTTTGGTTGGAACAAATGAAAACATAATTTTCTAGTTGTATGTTTGATGAAAGTTAGTATAATGTGTTTGCATACTTTATAATTTATAGCTCATAATGAAATTACGTGCTTGTAATATATTTTCATACTTCATTTATTTATAGACCATGTTAAATTTTGTTTTATAAATTGATATATTTCTAAATAATTTATAATTTGTTAATTTTAATTTATTTACCAATACATTTCAGATATGACAAGGGGAGGTGGTCGAGGTAATCGACAAAATTGGGGGCGAGGTCGAGGTACAACATCCAATGGTAGAGGCACAAATGAACCACCTACAAAGATGAAGAAAACTTCTTTTGTGGTCCCATCAAACGCCACTGCAGGAGTTGCTACGACATCATTTCCAGCACAAACAGCCCTTACTCCAGCTCCGACCGCCCAAACAGCCCTTACTCCAACTCCGACGGCACCAGCAGCCCCTGCTGCAGCTCCGACCACACAAGCAGCCCATGCTACAGCTACGACATTACCAGCAGCCCCTGCTGCAGCTCCGACAGCACCAGCAACACTTGCTTATGCAGTTTCGACATCACCTACATCCCCTGATGCAGCTCCGACAGCTCCAGCAGCCACTGCTGCAACTTCACCACACTCTGGATTGCCTCCAACACCCCCTGTTTTAGCTCCATTTATGCCATCGTCGTCTTCCACAACCAATCTAACTGGTGATGGGACTTTTGGAAATTCATCTGAAGCAGAAACAATGGTGAGATACAATGGGCAGGGAAAAAATATTATTAGATTCGATGGCCTTCAGTAAGTATTTACAAATCCATTATATTTTCTTATTGCTTTCCTTTTTTAGTCATAATTACTGAACATGTTTTCTTCTGTGGTTGCTGAAATTTCATGCGGAACAGTTTATTATTGGAGTTTTGATGATATATTACCAATACTATTTGAACATATGATTATGAGGTGTTGTATTCTAGAGACTTTCACTTGTGGTTGCTGAAATTGTGTTGGTCTCTTTGTTTTTCATTGAAGCTTTTTTTTTATCCTTGTGGTTTATTTGAAATTGTGTTGGCCTCTTTGTTGTTTCATTGAAGCTTTTTTTTAAGCTTGTGCTAGCTGAAATTGTATTGATCTCTTTTTTGTTTCATTTGAGGGTTCATTTGTATTAACCTCATCAATGGAAGATGATCCTTCTTCCTCTCCTATTTCTAATGCTATAGTATTGGTACTGGATGTTGTGAAAATGAATATTATCAGACTTCCTTCATGGAATCAATATTTAGCATCCAATTCATTGAATAAAATAATTTCTCAGCCTTTTCTGAGGCAGGGACCTCTACTTCACAAGAAAAACCCTTCAAAGGTTATTAATATTACTATTAATTTGAATTGCTATACTCAACTTCCCATGTTGCATCACTTTTCTAAGGCTTTGTTGTTGTTGTATTGTGCTCAATTATGCATCTGTATGTGTGTGTGTGTGTGTGTGTGTATGCATGTTTATGTGTATATATCTATGTATTTATGGTTGAAAAAATAGCACGCTCCAGGTGTTATGCTACTGTAATTAGGATTATGAAGGAGAAATTGTTTCAATCAACATTAACTGCTGGAAATTCAAAACTTTTCCCCAATCATGCTATCCTGCTTGGTGTGATTATTCCTAGGCTTCAACCTAGTTTATTGCATTATGTAAGGACTGGAGGAGAGGCCATGCTGTTAGGTGTAGGCTTTTATTGTTCCTGTTATGGTGGTTATCTGTTTACCTATCAGGACCTATTTACCGGCAATGTCCTGCAAACACATTCTTGCAGTGTCTGGCTTAATTATAAACATGTGCATCTGCACCAAGTACTGGTAATTGGCTTAATTATATTGTATTGATCTCTTTGTTGTTTCATTTGAGGGTTTGTAATATCCTCATTTATGCCCTAGAAGTTTTGCATATTGTTGTTGTTGTTATTGTTATATATTGGATTGAATATATGTGTTAAATTGTAAGAGAAAAGAAATTGAGAAGAGTAAGTATATGTATATGTGTTTTGGAGAAGAAATTTAGGGTTTAGAGACAAATGTATATGTTGTTTATATGATGATATAATTAACATATACATTGGTCAAATGAAGAGTCAAGGTGATGGTTAAGTGGAAGAAGATATTTTTGGTTGTTAATGAAATTACATATAAGGGCTTAGATGAGACAAAAGGTTAGTTAAATGGTGAAGGGTGTTTTAGTAATTGCAAGGTTAAAAACACTTGATGGATATAAGAAGCCAAATTTGACTTTGCTCTTCATATTTTCTGCTTCTCTTCATGTGTGGCCGGATTCTCCATAGACAAAGAGAGAAAGAGAGGTGATCTTGAGGTTTGAAGCAAATTGAAGAAGGAATCAAGGGTGTTGGTTTGAGATTTGTGCAAATTCTTCATTTAAGGTAAGTTTTCTCTTGATTTCTCTTGTTCTATTTGGAATTTTGTTTGAGTTTGATGGAGTGTATTTGTGTAAAAGTGTTGAAATGGAATTATAGATAAGAAGCTAGGTTGGTGTTGGTGATGGAAGAGTAAGAGTTGTGTTTAGTGAAATTGTTTCTGTTTTACAATTAGTAAAGGCTGTGATTTGTATGATTTTTAATTAATTATAGAAAAATGTTCTTGAAGTGAATTTTTGATATGTTGTGCCTCTATGAGTCTAGAATGACTGAAAAATATGTTGATTCGATTTTGGAATGGTTATGAGTTTAGAAAGATTATTTTTATTAGACCTGTTCCAGCAGGTACCTTAACTGAGACAGCTATATTTCGGGATTTTTAATAAAATGTAGAAAAATCATATCCAATCGAATTTTGGATATGTTGTTGCTTAGTGAGTTTAGTATTTGAGAAAAATAATTTGGAATCACGTTGATTGAATTTGATTTATGGAATTCACAAAGTTCAGAACTGCTGCCAGGATGCAGGGCAATTGGGGCAGTCTGGTTAGGTGAACTATTTGACCAAGATTTTGTGTTCAGTTTGATCTGAAATTTTAAAGGGATGATTTTAAGATACAAAACTAAATTCTATAAAAATTTTAGAATTTTTAGTCAAGTAGATTATTTTATACAATTTTTCAAAATAAGGATAAAATGGAGTTTAAAACCAGAATGTACTATTTATGGTTAGGGTTTTAATTCTTTGTTCTTCTTGCATTGCTTTGGTTCTCCAAAGGTAGGTTGGTCCTTAAACCTAACCCTAAACACTTTAAACACACTTGAATCAATGAATGTTATAATCAATTGTTCTTTGCCCTAATTGCATTGTTGAGATTGAACAATGTTATGTTGTGCATTGTGAATGGTAATGTGTTTCATGAGTAATGTGGAATGAAATGTTGATATTTATGAATGATGCTATGTGAGATATAATGTGATCATGGATGAGATATATATATATATACTTGAATAATGAGATGTTATATTGTGAAATGAAATGTGAAGCCATTGTTATTGGCTAAGATGATGTAATTGAAAGAAAGAAGGCATGTTTGCCTAAATGTGATGAGAATTGAGAATGGAAATGAATTGTTTGTTTAATATGTTATTCAGTTTCAGAGTTCTGGATTTGGGTGGCATGCCTAAGAAATGATGAAAGGTAACAGTCTTGCCGGGTTGAGGACCTCCTCATAGGTGTTGAGTTGATGGTCCAAGAGACTGGGTCTGTTACACTATGGGATATATGATTTGTAACAGTCTTGCCGGGTTGAGGATCTCCTCATATGTGTTGAGTTGATGATCCAAGAGACTGGGTCTGTTACACTATCCATGGATAGAGATACATGTATATACATTGCCTACGGGCGTGATTATTGTGACTATGAACCAAAGCAGTAACTCTGAACTCTGAATATCGTATTAAATACTTGTTGGGCCCATAGGTGTCAAGGTTATATGAATGTCCTAAATAATGTTATGAGTTTAATGAAATGAGATGTTGGTTATGGAGTATGATTGATTAATGTTGAATGTGAAAAGATGTTGAAATGTGGTATGCTCATATGACTATGATTTGTGAAATGCATAATTGTGTGGTTAACTTTATATTTATGATGTTGATCTTATCAATAACATATGTGGCATTGCATTTCATTAAAGCATACCGTTAGCATGTTTTATCTTACTAAGCCGTTGGCTTAGCGCGATAGTGTTTAATCGCGCAGGTAGTAGAGTGGATAGAGTTGAACCCGAGAGTTCATCAAGACCTAGTGAGAGTAGACCTTGAAGAATCCATTTTGGGAGCTTAAAGATCAGAGCAGACTTGCCAATCATGTATAAATTTTATGTGTTGTAAAACTTGAGTTTTGATGTATATGAATTTGTAAATATGTAAATATTTTATAACTTCCGCTGTGTAATATTTAAATATGGGGGTTGTCACAAAACCTTTATTTTATGTTGTACTAGAAGTGTAAATCCTTTTTGCAGGTTGTAGTTGAGGTTACAAGGGGGATTTATTGGGAGTGTACTGAGAATGATTTTGTTTGCATTGGTTTGTGTAAAATGTTTTTAAAAATAAGAAAAAAACCGGTTTTGTCGACACTTGGGACTCAATTTTTAGGCGAAACTATGGCAAAAATTTTGTAAAAATTGGAACTAAAATTTGACTAAGTAAAATTGGTAGCAACATTAGGTTAGTGTGGTGCCTCTACTCAGCTTACATATGTAGGTTGGGAAGGGGTGTTACAATTGTTTTGGTATCAGAGCCTAGGTTTGAGATTCTCAACCTAGGTAAAATGTAAGAAAAAGACTATTTTTACTTAAAAAGTGAGTTTTTGAACAAAAATACATGTTTGGGATTGGCAGTCTCTGATCTTTAATAAGAGGTATTCTGTTGTGTTTGCAGACTTAGGTTGTGATGGATTCTCACTCTCGTCAGTCGATTGAGGGTAGTGCCGAGAGTATTGCTCCTGCTGAGGGAGCTAGAGTTGATAGTGTTGAGGAGGCACCTGTTTCGGTGTCGGGTAGACCAGCTGGGGAGGAGGTTCCGCCAGCCTGGTTTAGGAATATGATGGAAGCTATGAGACCAGCACCTGTGCAACCACAGCCACCACCCCCTCAGCCTTTAGTTTCTGTGAGGCATTATGACAAACTGAGGAAGTATGGAGCTGAAGATTTTGTAGGCACTACTGATCCAGCTGTGGCAGAGCAGTGGCTTGACAGAGTACAGAGGGTATTTGTTCAGTTACAAGCCACTTCAGTGGAAAAGTTTGACTATGCAAGATCTTTGCTACAGAAGGACGCCTACGATTGGTGGAAGACGGTGCCACATTCGATGGATGATCCACCAACCCTGTCTTATGCGGATTTTCTGAGAGAATTTGAGTTGAAGTATACTCCTAGGGAGTATAAAGATGGGAAGAAAAGAGAGTTTCTAGATTTGAAGCAAGATCATTGGACCGTAACTGAGTATGAGGTTGAGTTTATTCGACTGAGCCAGTATGCTGGGGGCATCATTGCTGATGAGATTGATAGATGTCGGCGATTTGAGGAGGGATTGAGGCCCTCGATCATGTGCTTAGTGGCTGGATCCAGATATCAGGATTTCTCACAACTTGTGGCAGCAGCTCGAAGTGTAGAGCGAGTTCAAGTTATTGCAGCTGCTTCAGAGGAAGAGGTTAGGGTTAGGAGGCCCCAGTTTGAGGCAGGGTCTTCTTCTGCGAAGAGGGGTAGAGGAAGTTTTGTTCCTCGGAGTAGTAGGAGCCAGAGACCAGCGGGTAGGTCAGTGCAGTCCCAGAGGCAGAGATTTAGACCTGCAGCTTCAGTAGCGAGTGCTCCTACTCCTGGAGTTCAGAGATCCACCTTACCTTTGTGTAACCAGTGTGGTGGAAGACATGGGGGCGTTTGTTGGAGGCATAGTAGATCAGGGGTATGCTTCAGGTGTGGATCACCTGACCACTTTGTGAGAGACTGTCCTGAGAGGCAGGAGCAGATGTCAGTTGATTCTGCTGCTTCTCGAGCTAGTGTGAGGGGAGGCAGAGGAGGCAGAGGTGCCAGCCGAGGAGGTAGACCAGGGTTCAGTTCTAGAGGAGGTGCTACATCCAGGGAGGGTAGACCAGAGGAGGTTGGATCTTCCCAGAGGATGTATGTTATGCAGAGGCAGCCGGGTGCATCGGCAGTCATAGCTGGTACTTTTTCTTTATTTAATACTCCAGTACTTGCTTTGATTGATCCGGGTTCCACACATACATATATTAGTGCATCTGTTTTACCTGTGTATGATATGCATGCTGAGTCCCTAGGATTTGATGTGTTAGTGACAAATCCGTTAGGGCATAGTGTGGTTGTGAGTAAGGTGCACCGGGATAGTGTAGTGAGGGTGCAGGGTGAGGAGTTCTTTGGAGATTTGATTGAGATGCCATTTAAGGAATATGATGTGATCTTAGGCATGGATTGACTATCTCGACATGGAGCTGTGGTGGATTGTAAAAAGAAAATTGTTTCTTTGAGAACTGGTGATGGTAGAGAGGTAATAGTATCTAATGAGCAAGAACAGCTAGCTTCCTTATTTGTTTCAGCTGTTGCAGCCAGGAGATTGATTAGGAAGGGGTGTGATGCCTATCTTGCTCATGTGGTAGATACTAGAGTAAAAGGTTCTCAAATTGATAGCATTGCCACAGTGGCAGAGTTCCCAGATGTTTTTCCATAGGAGTTGCCAGGATTGCCTCCTGAAAGAGACGTGGAGTTTGGTATTGAATTGTTGCCTGGTACCGCTCCTATCTCCATTACTCCTTATAGAATGGCACCAGCAGAATTGAGGGAGTTGAAAGTGCAATTACAGGAGTTGTTGGACAAAGGATTTATTCGCCCCAGTGTTTCTCCTTGGGGAGCTCCTGTGCTTTTTGTGAAGAAGAAAGATGGTACTATGAGGTTGTGTATCGATTATAGGCAATTGAACAAGGTGACCATTAAGAATAAATATCCTTTGCCTAGAATCGATGATCTCTTTGATCAGTTGAAGGGAGCGTCAGTGTTCTCCAAAATTGATTTGAGATCTGGGTACCATCAGCTGAGGGTAAGAAGTGAAGATGTTCCTAAGACTGCTTTTCGGACCAGGTATGGGCATTATGAATTTCTAGTTATGCCTTTTGGTCTGACGAATGCACCTGCAGCTTTTATGGATTTGATGAATAGGGTGTTTAGGCCCTATTTGGATCAGTTTGTAGTGGTCTTCATTGATGATATACTGGTGTATTCGCGGAATGTAGAGGAACATGATATGCATCTGCGGATTGTGTTGCAGATTTTGAGAGAAAAGCAGTTATTTGCCAAATTGTCGAAATGTGAGTTCTGGTTGGATCAAGTAGCTTTTCTCGGACATATAGTTTCAGCAGAGGGTATTAGAGTTGATCCGAGCAAAGTTATAGCTTATGCATCTCGACAGTTGAAACCGCATGAGCTTAACTATCCAACCCATGATTTGGAATTGGCTGCCATTGTGTTTGCATTGAAGATTTGGCGCCACTATCTGTTTGGGGAGAAATGTTTCATCTACACTGATCACAAGATGTATCATGATTTGAGACAGCATTATTGGTGGATTGGGTTGAAGAGAGACATTGCTGAGTTTGTATCTAAATGTCTCACTTGTCAGAAGGTTAAAGCAGAGCATCAAGTTCCAACCGGGTTGCTTCAACCATTGTCAGTGCCAGAATGGAAATGGGAAAGAGTGACAATGGATTTTGTGTCTGGTTTGCCATTGACACAAAAGAAGCATGATGCCATATGGGTGATTGTGGATAGATTGACTAAGACAGCTCATTTCCTTCCGGTGCGGATGGATTACTCTTTGGAGAGATTGGCTGAGCTGTATATTCAGGAGATTGTGAAATTGCATGGCGTTCCAACTTCTTTAGTGTCTGATCGAGATCCCCGGTTTACTTCAAGATTTTGGAAGAGTTTGCATAGTGCTTTGGGTTCTCGACTGTACTTCAGCACTGCTTTTCATCCACAGACGGATGGACAGTCAGAGAGGGTGATACAGATTATTGAGGATATGTTGAGAAGCTGTGTCATCGATTTCACTGGAAGTTGGGATAGATTCTTACCTCTTGTGGAGTTTGCTTACAACAACAGTCACCAATCTAGCATTGGTATGGCACCGTTCGAGGCATTGTATGGTAGACGGTGCAGAACACCTCTTTGTTGGAGTGAACTTGGTGAAGGTAAAATAATTGGACCTGATTTGATTCAAGAAGCTGAGGAAAAAGTGAAGTTGATCGGAGGTAGGTTAAAAGCAGCTTCAGACCGACAGAAGTCTTATGCAGATCTGAAGAGGAGAGACATTCAGTTTGATGTTGGAGATAAGGTGTTTTTGAAAGTATCTCCTTGGAAGAAGATTTTGAGGTTCGGTCGGAAAGGAAAATTGAGTCCTCGTTTCATTGGGCCGTATGAAGTGTTAGAAAGAGTTGGGCCAGTTGCATATCGACTTGCTTTGCCACCTGAGTTGGATCGTATTCATAATGTATTCCATGTTTCTATGTTGAGGAGGTACAGGTCAGATCCATCTCATGTGTTGCCGTTTGAGTCTATCGAAGTGAGCCCAGATTTGACATTTGAAGAAGAACCAGTTGCTATCTTGGCACGTGATGTGAAAGAATTGAGGAACAAGAAAGTGCCATTGGTGAAGATTCTTTGGAAGAATCATGCAAAAGAAGAAGCAACTTGGGAAAGTGAGCAAACTATGCGAGAGCAATATCCTCAACTATTTCAGAGTTGATATCAGGTAATTTCGAGGACGAAATTTCTTTTTAGAGGGGGAGAATTGTAATATCCTCATTTATGCCCTAGAAGTTTTGCATATTGTTGTTGTTGTTATTGTTATATATTGGATTGAATATATGTGTTAAATTGTAAGAGAAAAGAAATTGAGAAGAGTAAGTATATGTATATGTGTTTTGGAGAAGAAATTTAGGGTTTAGAGACAAATGTATATGTTGTTTATATGATGATATAATTAACATATACATTGGTCAAATGAAGAGTCAAGGTGATGGTTAAGTGGAAGAAGATATTTTTGGTTGTTAATGAAATTACATATAAGGGCTTAGATGAGACAAAAGGTTAGTTAAATGGTGAAGGGTGTTTTAGTAATTGCAAGGTTAAAAACACTTGATGGATATAAGAAGCCAAATTTGACTTTGCTCTTCATATTTTCTGCTTCTCTTCATGTGTGGCCGGATTCTCCATAGACAAAGAGAGAAAGAGAGGTGATCTTGAGGTTTGAAGCAAATTGAAGAAGGAATCAAGGGTGTTGGTTTGAGATTTGTGCAAATTCTTCATTTAAGGTAAGTTTTCTCTTGATTTCTCTTGTTCTATTTGGAATTTTGTTTGAGTTTGATGGAGTGTATTTGTGTAAAAGTGTTGAAATGGAATTATAGATAAGAAGCTAGGTTGGTGTTGGTGATGGAAGAGTAAGAGTTGTGTTTAGTGAAATTGTTTCTGTTTTACAATTAGTAAAGGCTGTGATTTGTATGATTTTTAATTAATTATAGAAAAATGTTCTTGAAGTGAATTTTTGATATGTTGTGCCTCTATGAGTCTAGAATGACTGAAAAATATGTTGATTCGATTTTGGAATGGTTATGAGTTTAGAAAGATTATTTTTATTAGACCTGTTCCAGCAGGTACCTTAACTGAGACAGCTATATTTCGGGATTTTTAATAAAATGTAGAAAAATCATATCCAATCGAATTTTGGATATGTTGTTGCTTAGTGAGTTTAGTATTTGAGAAAAATAATTTGGAATCACGTTGATTGAATTTGATTTATGGAATTCACAAAGTTCAGAACTGCTGCCAGGATGCAGGGCAATTGGGGCAGTCTGGTTAGGTGAACTATTTGACCAAGATTTTGTGTTCAGTTTGATCTGAAATTTTAAAGGGATGATTTTAAGATACAAAACTAAATTCTGTAAAAATTTTAGAATTTTTAGTCAAGTAGATTATTTTATACAATTTTTCAAAATAAGGATAAAATGGAGTTTAAAACCAGAATGTACTATTTATGGTTAGGGTTTTAATTCTTTGTTCTTCTTGCATTGCTTTGGTTCTCCAAAGGTAGGTTGGTCCTTAAACCTAACCCTAAACACTTTAAACACACTTGAATCAATGAATGTTATAATCAATTGTTCTTTGCCCTAATTGCATTGTTGAGATTGAACAATGTTATGTTGTGCATTGTGAATGGTAATGTGTTTCATGAGTAATGTGGAATGAAATGTTGATATTTATGAATGATGCTATGTGAGATATAATGTGATCATGGATGAGATATATATATATATACTTGAATAATGAGATGTTATATTGTGAAATGAAATGTGAAGCCATTGTTATTGGCTAAGATGATGTAATTGAAAGAAAGAAGGCATGTTTGCCTAAATGTGATGAGAATTGAGAATGGAAATGAATTGTTTGTTTAATATGTTATTCAGTTTCAGAGTTCTGGATTTGGGTGGCATGCCTAAGAAATGATGAAAGGTAACAGTCTTGCCGGGTTGAGGACCTCCTCATAGGTGTTGAGTTGATGGTCCAAGAGACTGGGTCTGTTACACTATGGGATATATGATTTGTAACAGTCTTGCCGGGTTGAGGATCTCCTCATATGTGTTGAGTTGATGATCCAAGAGACTGGGTCTGTTACACTATCCATGGATAGAGATACATGTATATACATTGCCTACGGGCGTGATTATTGTGACTATGAACCAAAGCAGTAACTCTGAACTCTGAATATCGTATTAAATACTTGTTGGGCCCATAGGTGTCAAGGTTATATGAATGTCCTAAATAATGTTATGAGTTTAATGAAATGAGATGTTGGTTATGGAGTATGATTGATTAATGTTGAATGTGAAAAGATGTTGAAATGTGGTATGCTCATATGACTATGATTTGTGAAATGCATAATTGTGTGGTTAACTTTATATTTATGATGTTGATCTTATCAATAACATATGTGGCATTGCATTTCATTAAAGCATACCGTTAGCATGTTTTATCTTACTAAGCCGTTGGCTTAGCGCGATAGTGTTTAATCGCGCAGGTAGTAGAGTGGATAGAGTTGAACCCGAGAGTTCATCAAGACCTAGTGAGAGTAGACCTTGAAGAATCCATTTTGGGAGCTTAAAGATCAGAGCAGACTTGCCAATCATGTATAAATTTTATGTGTTGTAAAACTTGAGTTTTGATGTATATGAATTTGTAAATATGTAAATATTTTATAACTTCCGCTGTGTAATATTTAAATATGGGGGTTGTCACAAAACCTTTATTTTATGTTGTACTAGAAGTGTAAATCCTTTTTGCAGGTTGTAGTTGAGGTTACAAGGGGGATTTATTGGGAGTGTACTGAGAATGATTTTGTTTGCATTGGTTTGTGTAAAATGTTTTTAAAAATAAGAAAAAAACCTGTTTTGTCGACACTTGGGACTCAATTTTTAGGCGAAACTATGGCAAAAATTTTGTAAAAATTGGAACTAAAATTTGACTAAGTAAAATTGGTAGCAACATTAGGTTAGTGTGGCGCCTCTACTCAGCTTACATATGTAGGTTGGGAAGGGGTGTTACAGGGTTCATTTGATTTTATTTCATTTGAGATGTCATTTGTTTATACCATTGTTAAAAGTAGATCCAAATTGTATGATTGGATGATTATACAAGTGCACCTTACTGAATTGCTTAGTTTTATTCAGGTGCATGGATTCCAAATTAGTAGCTAATGCTGTGTGGAAGATTTTTCGGAGGTTGCCAAGTCTTGAGGGATCTTCATGGTCTAAAGTCACTAGAGAAACAAAAAATTTGTACTATAAAGAGTTTGAAGTACGTATTCTAGTTCTTTATAGTTCCTACTTAAATTGTTCATTTATTTTAAAGTAGAATGATATATTCAAGCATGTTTACTTTTTTTGGTTTTTGTGGATGTAGAAATATTGTCGATGGGACTCTAGAAATGAGAGTTTGATGAGTAGCTACTTTGAGTCCAAATGTGGTGACAGGTATTCGGATTTTATTTATAGTGTTAAAAAAGAAAGCATATTCGTACCTGAAAATATACTAACTCAATGGAAAGCTGATTGGAGTACCGATAAAGCAAAACATCGTTCTTCCGTTGCTTCAAAGAATAGGTTTGTTTTTATTTCATCATTCATATTTATGGTATAATCTTACTGCTTGATGACATAACATGTGGTATAATATTATGACAATGTAGGCTAACAGAAAAAGCAGGGCTTGGAACTGGCCCTTCTAAGCACACATTTGGATCCATTTCCCAAGAAGCACATAGACAAAGATTGGTAAATTATTAAATTAGCCATTATTATTAGAAAATGTATGTTTTATATATGTAAATTTAATTACCAAGATATAATTTGACAGAGTAAAGAATTGGGACGTGAAGTTTTGCTTGGAGAGGTTTTCTTATTTGGTCACACAAGCAAAACCGATAGAAATAAAGTCTTCATTGATAAGCGCTCTGAGTTAGTTTATGTATGACTTTGTTTCTTCTCAAGTTAATTTAATTTTTTTATCCTATTTTAGATTAAATAGTTAAAAATGTAATTTGATTTGCATATATCTTTGGCAGGAGAAATACCAAGAACTTAAGAATGCCGAGCCTGAGTTGCAGACACTTGAGGCTGAGGAGGATGAGATGCCTTCATTAACTCCAGCCCAAATAGAGCTTGAGCGACGCGTGTTTGTGGAGGCTGCTGGTGGCACCGGTAAGACATCTCGTATTTATGGGCTGGGTTCTTCCTCATCCCATTATTCATGCTATGAACCATCTGGGTCATCATTTTCTGCAACGTCTGCTAATCGTAATGACTCTGAGATATTGGAAACTATGAAAGTATTACAACAAAAGGTAGAAGAGCAAGCCAAGGTTATAGCATCAATGAATGAAGTTATAGCTAATGTGCGCTCGGTGAATGATGTTTTAGATGATATGCACTTATTCTTATCTGAGCAACGAAGGAAAACAAATGCTCCTCCTGCTCAGGCAAATGACAATGTGGAGGAAGATGATGTTCGTATCTAGGACATACTTGATAGTTGGTGTTTTCTTTGTTTGTGTTTGGAGTGTCGGATTAATAAAGTTTGTGTTTGGAGTGTCGGATTATTAAGACCTTATGTGTTCAATATACTTTCTTAAGGGGTAAACTTTACATTCGAATTGTTTATGTATACTTATTGCCACTAATAACTTAATTATGAATGTTGTGTTATTTGATTATTATTGTAATGAATGACTATTTTATAAATAGGTTTGCTTATTATATTTGAAATTCAACAGGTTCTTGAAAATGAGTAGACAAAAAAAAAATGGATTACTGGAAAATTATAGCCAAATAATTACAAAATTGCGACAAAATTGCGACAAAATCAGCAACCAAAGTAAAAAACAATAATGAATTCTGCGACGAATCAACGACTGAAACAACGAGAAAAATATTGCGACATATTCTGCGACACATCAGCGACAAACATTTAGCGAGCAAAATAGCGACAAATTCAGCGACCAAAATAACGACCCAAATAGCGATGAATTCAACGACAAAATCTAAATCAGCGACGAATTTCAGCGAGAATAAATAATTCCCGCCAAAATTGAAAATGTCATTGAATTTGTCTCTGTTTTGTCACTGATTTGTCACTAATCAATGACACGCACAATTGGTCGCTGATTTGTCATTGATTTTTTAGCGACCTGGACATTACCGTCCGCTCGATTTTTCTCGCTGTTCGTCGCTGATATTGTCGCTATCGTATTTTGGTCGTTGATTTCGTCGTTAATGGTGTCGCGGATTGCGTCGCAGATTGCTGTTTTTTTTTGTAGTGATTGCAAAAGTTAGTATTGACAAAATAATAATAATTTTAGATAGGTTGAAGTCGGGTGGTTCAAATCAACATGTCTCATATAGACTTTGGCATCCAAAATTGGCATCAGGCCTTCCTCATATCGATTAGGGCAGCAAAAATTGATATGAGGGAGGCCTCATATCTATTTTAGAACCCAAAATCGATATAAGGCTCCCTTATATCGATTTGGGCAGCCAAAATTAGTATGAGGGAGGTCTCATATCAATTTTAGCTTCCCAAATCGATATGAGGCAGCCTCATATCGATTTGGGAGTCCAAATCGATATAAGGGAGGACTCATGTCAATTTTTAGCCCTGACTAATCCAAGTTCTAAACAATTTTTATCGAGCAATTTTATTTCCTAATTCATTTAAGATTTAGATTAGGGAGTTTAGGTTTAGGTTTAAATGTTGGTTTCCTTATAAATATAGGATGAACACATAGAGATCAGGGATCGGCAACAGAAATGAGAACTGATAATTAAAAGAAAAAGGCAGCAACAAAAATCACCAAAGTATTAAGAAAAAGATGAAATAAAAGAAAAAGTTTAGTAATCATAATCAAGGTAGTGCCAAGCCAATTGCCAAATTGCCAAAGTTCAGCCGAAGAAGTAAATTGATTCAGGCAACAATAAATATCAAACAAAGCTTGGTTCAAACTCTTTAAATTTTGGTGGAGCCAACAAATGAAGGTTAGTTTATTATGTTTAATTTATTTAAATCATAATAGCGGCATTATTGTTATCTCATTTAGTAATTTATGAGATATTCAAACAATTAAGTAGTAATGCTCATGTTTACTTTATCTATCACAGTAGCTTGTATTAAAATTTAATCTCTTTTGCCAAATATCCATAAACCCTGGTTTCATAATCTTTAGTTCCACCTAAATCAAAATTCCTAATCCCTAATATCTAGTAAACTCTAACCTTATTTTAAAGCCTTAATTTTATAAGTTTAATAATTTATCTAAGATTTAACCCTAATTTCTATAAACATAAAACCCTAGTTTAGATAGAAACCCTAACCAGCTAGCGGGACCATGGTAAGCGCGACCCTCATCGTCACGCCCTATATTTCTTTAATGGATAATATTTAGATGTTTTTTTATCTTCTTTCTAATTATTCAATTATCTTAATATGTATTATATTATTTTTACTTGTTTTACTCTTTTCCTTATATTTATATATATTTTTACAGGGAATTGTAAAATGCATGTTTTCATCTAGTGTGGGTGTTTTGTTTATTTAGTTTATGTAATTCAATTTATTTAAAGACTTTGGAACAATTATAAGGGACACATTTCCACCATTGTGCGGGTGTCCTATTTTATTTATTTTCTTTGTGAACATTTAAAGATTGTAAAGGTATGTTTTCATCTAAAGATGGGTACCCATGTTATTTTGTAATGTGTTGTTTTATGAATGAATCTATTTTATTAATATATTGCATGTAGTATCGACGATATTATGAAATTTAAGAATTTAAAAATATTTAGACCTAAAAAGGAGGTTGGTTTCAATGAACCGGGTGTTCTGGGGGTGTTGGGCCATTTCTCACCTTCCTTATTCGTACCCAACTTTTTGAACCCAATAGGGAGTTGGGGATTCCTTAGAAATCGAGTCATCCACCCCTTTCTATTTTCCCAGCCCGTCTTGGTGGTGACTCCATTTTCTCCGGGTTTAGGCCCGTATTCTCTATGGTCTTGAGCGTAACAGTGCCCAAATCATAAGAACCATTCCGCATGGGAGTAGGGGCAAAAATCCCCGCTCACACCAACCTTTGTCGAATCCTCGGCCATCAAGATTTGATGCCAAGGCCTTTTATCAATTCCATCAAGTGCAAGGGCATTAGTGATAAGTAGATAATTGATGATATTTGTGCCCCTATTCCTTGGTATATTTATTGTCAAATTGAGTTTAATTTATTTGTTCAGTGCTTGTTAGGGTTGTTTTCCAGAATCTTTTACATTTTGAGGCCTTATGGTCATTTAGATTGAAATCATGGATGAAATACGAGGAAAAGAGATGCTTTGGGCACATTTTTTTAAGTGACACGCCAAACGATATGGGCGTGTCAATGACCATGTCATTTACCCAACTTACAGAAGCTTTGACACACTAAGTGACATGCCTGTGTCACTGCCCATGTCCTTAATCGTGCATCACATTATGACACATCTAGTAGCTTTGTCGTGTTGTTGCCCATGTCATTAACACTAAAAAAATATCATCGACACGCCCAGAGATACGGCCATGTTACTGGGCATGTCAGGCAAAATCTCTGGGTTATAAAATCTGAGCTGAAGTGCACATTAAGGATCCAGTTTTTATCACTTAGAGGCGGCTTCTTTTAAAAGAGAGAGTTTGGCAACTGAGGTTAGAGGTGAAGATTCAATTTAGGCAAGATTTAAATCAAGAATCAAAGATTGAAGTGAAGAAACACAAATCATTCATCATGGATTGTTTGAATTCTTTTACTTATTTCTTTTGTTCTGATTTTTTGTTTATGAACATGAACTAAATTATTTCTATCTAGATATTGATGAATCCTAGTTTTATTGTATCGATTGAATAGCTTTTGTTAAATTAAATCATTTAATTGATTTGTCTTATTCTTATGATTATTAATTGTTTATTTCCAATTAATAATAGCATGCTTATTAATTAGTTGCAATTTTCATATTATTGACTTGAGAAAGTTTGATATGAATAGAATTCTCTTTTGAATTGAGGGTTGATTGGAGTGCTAGAGATAGACTTACAAGATCCTTTGGTTTATAATTTTGGTTCCTATTGCATGACCTATTTAATTATGCTTGAGAAGAGATTCCTAGCATTCTAGTGATTAGGGATTAATTTATTTGAGAGAGGTTTTGAGATAATTTAGAGGAATGCCAATTCAACTTTGTTATTTGATTTAATTGAATTAATATTCATAAATTCTCTTTATAGCTAGAGGGATTCAATATCTGGATAGTGTCTTTATCATTAATTCTTGTTGCATAATACCCAATCTTTCCTTAATTTAATTTATTAGGTATTTTATTTTTTTATTTTAATCATCACAAGAATCATTGGATTGCTAAACAATAGTTGAAGTTTGCACTAGTAATTGACCTTGTCCCCAGTGAAATGATATCTTATTCACTACTTTATTACTTGCACGACCCGTGCACTTGCGATAGCATTAAAATAGCCCAAAGATCACATCAAGTTTTTGGCGCCATTGCTGAAGACAACGATTTTCAATATTAGTAATATAATTAGGACTATTGATTTAGCTTTTATTTTATTTATTTTTCTTAACATTGGTTCTTGGTTGTTGATTGTCTTCTCAGGTACTTTTTCCTATTTATGACCCATGCTAGCTCTTCCTATTTACTTGGATTAGATCAAGAACTAGAGAGAACATTGAGGCAAAGCAAAAGGAAGAAAGGGAAATAGTTTTGGCAGAAACAGAAACAAACCTGGAAAACTCAAGCTCAAAAGAAGAACTTGAAATAGTGGCAGAAACTGGACCAAGAACAATGCATGACTATGCTAAGCCTACTCTCAAAATAAGCTCAAATCTGACTATCGATAATATCTATATTTTTGGAAAAGATTTTAAAGAGGTAAGAAATTATGAAAATGCCCTTATAGCTTGAAATGAATTCGAGCTGTAATTTAGATGTGAAATATGGATAATGGGGTTTTAAAGTGTCTAAAGTAATTGTTTTTATAATCTTTCGGCGTTAAAAATTGAAATGATAGTTAATTAAAGAAAGTGAATGCATCGAAAGTATTGTATAAGTGAATATATTGGATAAAAGTCCTAAAACCTATTTAAAGATTTCTAGTGTCTTCTATTGTCTTCTAAAACATCATCAAAACAAAATATAGAAAGGAAAAGAGATGGAAGAGTATTTTAAAGAGATTAGTGCTTATATAATACTTATTTTTCTATTATTTTAAATGATCTTTATTTTTATTATGGAAAGAGATTTGTGAATTGATAAAACACCATTACTTGTGAAAGATATGGTGTATTAAATAATTGCAAAAAATAATAACACGAGTATAAAACTTTACTTCTATGATAGTAAAGTTATTCTTGCAATATGTAAATGTGTATTTATAGATTATTAACTAAAACAATGATTAAATCTATTATTGAATCATTTATAAGTTGATATAAGGTTGTGGAAGAAAATAAGGTTTTGAAAGATTTTAGGGTTATGGAAGTTTAGATTTGAATTTGATTATGCTTTGAAGAGTTGAATCCTGTTTCCTCAATTTGCTTGAGTTGAATTATTTGTAACTTATTGATTAAATCATGAAAAGAAATTCTAGCAAAGATACGCATGATCATTTGTATACTCATGTGTATGCTTGTGCAAAATTTCTATTCTTCAAACTTTGAGAAGAAATCCCAATAGTGAGGAGCATGATCATTCATATGGACAAGCATATATTTGTGCCCATAAAATTTTGAAAGCAAATTTCAGTAGAGACATGTAAGACCATTCGGATGGACATGCATCTGGCTATGCATACTTTTGTTCTTCAAAACTTTAAAAATAATTTAAGCAGTGATGTGCATGATCACTTTCATGGTCATGCATTTGCCCATGCATATTTCTACCTTCTTATACCTTCACAAACTAGGGTTTATGGGTGGAATTCGTAGTGAATTATTGAATACATCTTGAAAATATTTATAATTGATGAAAGATTGCTTATAAGATTGAAATGAAATCAATCCGCTAAATGATGAAACTTATATGTGAAGAAAATTTGAGGAAAGTATAGATAAATGTAATTGGATATTTGAAATAAGTGTAAGATTAGAGAAGAGATAAAAAAATGATTACAAGTGATTAGTGGATTTAACATTATTCATGAAGAAATAAGATAATTTTTGAAGGTGAGAAGAATGATATATTAATGAATCATTGATGATTTTACATAGTTTGAAGAGTAAGATAAAGAAAACAAAGATGTGTATATACGAATTGATTGAGTAATGAAAGTAAGAATGTGAGATTTACATGTTGTGTACTTCTGAAATAAAGTAATATTAACATTATTTGGTGATTAAAGACAAGTTATAGATTATATATAGAAGTGTTACAGAGTTAACTGATGCTAATTGATACAATAGAAAGAAAGGAATTGATAATGTGAAAAGGAAAGAATGTAGTGAGATTTATAGGTAGTTTAACCCTTCTAGTGAAATGATGTATTGTGGATAAAGTTAGAAATATATATGTGTGTGTGAGTGTGTGTATTAAACATAGCAAATACATTATATATGTACATATACTCTTAAAGTGAAAGAATAGTTGTAAATTTTTAATATGTTAAGAAAAGAATTAAACAATTAAGAGTGGAAATCTATTTAGATTTCATTATTATAGTGGAAATATGGAAATGATTTGAAAGATAAAGATTGATGAATAAATAAAATTAGTCGAACTAATCGGAAACAAATATAATGTGTATATATGTTCATATGATAAATGTGTTTGAAATAATTGCTTATATCTTATAAATTCACAATCATAAACAAACAAGTTAAAGAGAAAGTGTTATATTCCAAAAGATATTATAATTGACAATAATTTGTAACAATGAAATAAATGTATTGATCGATTATACTGATGTTAAATGTAGTTTCCAGATTAGCTAAAGGGTAAATGTTCAAAGTGATAGTGGGCATTTTATGTCCCATATTGAAAGAGGCCACTCTGTGCCATAGAGGACACTTATGTATGTAAGCGGGGATTTTCACCCCCACTCCAAGTGGAATGGTTCTTATGACTTCGGCACTATTTAGACTTGGGGCCTTAGAGAACACAGGCCTAAGCCCAGAGAAAATAGAGTCGCCACCCGAATGGGCCAAAAAAAAGAAAGGGGTGGGTGACTCGATTCCTAAAGAATTCGCAACCCCCTAATGGATTCGAAAAGTTGGGTAGGTGTGGGGAAAGTGAGAATTGGCTCAGCACCCCCACAACGCTCGGTTTATTGGAACCGGCCTCTTTTGCAGGTCTTAATATTATAAAATTCTTAAATATAACAATATTATCCATACTACATGCAACAATTAAAATAAAGAATCATTATATTAAAATCAAAGCAATGTCCAAACAAAGCAAATAAATGGACACCCATCCGAGGTTGAAAACATGTCCTTACATTTTCCATGTCTAAAACTAAATAGGACACCCACCGAAAGGTGGAAGCATGTCCTTTACATTGGTCCAAAATATAAGAGTAATTTAAATTACATAAAATTTAACTAATGAGGTACCCATAAAGTGGAAACATACCTCTTATAATTTTAATATCAAAACTGTAATATCCCAAATGATACCCTAAAATTTTGGAAATGCTAATTTTTGAAATTGAATT
Source organism: Garcia nutans (assembly GCA_947685225.1). NCBI lineage: Eukaryota > Viridiplantae > Streptophyta > Magnoliopsida > Malpighiales > Euphorbiaceae > Garcia > Garcia nutans. The sequence goes on along the minus strand of CANTUV010000013.1, from coordinate 11,068,702 downwards.
AAATGATTTAAAGTGTGTATATATGATTAAGTGGGAAGAAAGGAAAAGGGAAGTGTGTATATGTTGTATATATGAAAATATATACAACATATACAAGTCAACATTTTAATAATAAGGTCAAAAGATATTTGAATTAATTATATATTAAATATTGATAGTGGAAGATGATTTTTGTTTATATTATAATAATTTAATTACTTGGTGGAGATTAAAAGAGAGTTTTTGTGTGGTTTAAGAGGTTTGTGAGTAGTGACTGGTTTGACTTTTCATCATCTTCTTCTTTCTTCTCTAAGAGGCCGGCCATCACTATTAGCGAAGGAAAGAGAGGTTTTGTTCCTTCCTAACTCAAGCAATTGAAGGATTTCAAGAGATCAAGTTGGAGTTTTAAGGATTTTCTTCATATTTGGTAAGTTTCCAACTTGTTTCTTTGATTTCTTTTGAGTTTGTGTATATGAGTTTGGTGGATGGTTGGTGTAGGTATGTATGGCTGCGATTGTGTTTTGATGCATGTAATTGAGTTGTTTTGATGTTTATATAAGTTTATTATGGTATATTGATGGTTTTGGTTAAGTTTGTTTGGAGTGGAAAAGGGTAAATAAAGGTGCTTGTTGGATGTGGCATTTTTGGTGTCGCTTTCAGGTTTTTGGCCTGACACGCCCAGTAACACGGCCATGTCATTGGGTGTGTCAATGGTTCTGTTTTCAGTGTGGTTGACACGACCAATGACACGCCCATGTCACTGAGCGTGTCACAGCTTCTGTGTAGTAGTAGTATTGACAAGTCCAGTGGCACGCCCATGTCACTGAGTGTGTCATAGCTACTATGTTGGAGGAGGATTGACACGTGCAGTGACACACCCATGTCACTGAGCGTGTCAAAGCTTTTGTGTTATGGATTTAGGGCAGGCCAGGGACATGCCCGTGTTGTTAACCATGTCATGTGTAGAGTTTGCCCTAGATAGTGCTTTCCTTATTTTCTTTTGCTTATCACTAAGTGAGTATGTATAATCACATTTGAATTAGGTTTTGAAGGGATTTGAGTTACCCCAATCCAAGTGTTGAAGGATATCTTGGAAGAGGAGATTGGAATTGGTGTTTGTTGCTCTTAGAGGTAAGTACAAACCTTAAATGACTAAATACATTTTCATGACTTTGGGACCTAACACATTTGGTTGGAAAATGTGTTAAGTCTATTATATTGTTGTTGTATAAGAATAGTGCTATGATTTGCATAATGTGAATTATGTGAAATAAATAATAATGATTCAAAATGGATGGATAATGCAATTTGTTATGCAAGCACTAATGATAGTGTGTGATGCCATTGGTGATGGTTATATTGATATAAATGGGATATTTGAGGCATTTTGCTTATGATGATCATGAGAAAATGAGAAAGGATTTGATAATGAAATTATGAAAGAATTGTGTGCCTAGTATGTTATTCAATTTTCAGAGTTTTGTTGTTGGTGGCATGCCTAAAAGTAACAATCCCTTGAAGCTGGGTTGGGCTTGGTCCTTGAAGCCTAGTTGGGTGATGCCGTGCTCCCCTTGAAGCTGGGTTGGGCCTAGTCCTTGAAGTCTAGTTGGGATGTTACATATGAGGTAATCCTCATTGTGATTATGATTCACCTTCGGGCTAGATAAATGTTATTATTGGACCAAAGCAGTAACTCTGGAATTTGAATGGCATATTAGATTCTTTTGGACCCATGCTTGTCTTTGCTTTAATGTGAAGTATGAATAATGGAACAATTGAACAATGTAATGAGATTTAATGTTATGAAATATGATATCCTTGTATATTGCTTTTAATTCTTGAAAGTTTGACATTGGCATTACATTTGAATCACATTGTTATCAAGGTTTGTACCACTAAGCTTTTGGCTTAGCGCGATTGTGATTTATCGCGCAGGTGACAGGATAGATCCGGTTGAGCCGAAGAGTTCAGCTAGAGCGAGTTGAGTCTAGGCTTGTTGTCCCTTGTGAAGTGTTGATTTTGGAAATCAAGATCAGAGACGATCTGACAGCATGTATAAATTCTATAATTTTGTACTTATTGATTTTGAAGTATACCTATGTATATTCAGTTGCTTATAAAATAAATGTTTTGGATAAACTTTTTGGTAATGAAATTAAATATGTTTTAATAAGTAATATATCACCTATTATTTTTATGATGTCAATTGTATGTTTTAAGATTATAAAAATTTTATCAGTGATGATTTGATGTTAAAGTTTAAAGATTGGTTTGTTTAAAATAGATTGTGACATTCTTGTATTCGGTATACATATATTACATATGTGGGTATATGCGGTGTGTGTATATTGGGTATAAGGTGTTTTATTAGTTTTTGTCATAAAATTGCTATTTATTTATTATGATAATTATTGTTTTCTTCATGCAATTTGGTAGTTTTTAATTTATCCCAGGGTTTAGATCATTTTTGTACTAGTTTAGTGTGATGTTTATGTGTTTTTAGTTAATGTTTCATTTGATTCTTGTTTAGTGATTCTTGTTTAAAGCAATTTGGTAGTTTTTAGTTAACCTGTTATCCAAACCTATGATTTGAGTTTAGTATGCATAGGCATATTTAATGAAGTTATCTAAATTGAAAATATATGTGGATATGGTGTTATGAATAATGGAATAAATGCAAAATAATAAAATGAGTCAATTACTTAAAATTGACTTATTGTGTTATAATGTGAAAGTGATTAATGATGTATATAATAGTGTTTACAAGTGAAAGTTCTGATGCACAAAATAGATATGTTATGCTCAATTAATCAATAACTTTCTATGTGTTATAGTGATTGAAAGTGTATATAATGATATAAGATGCAAAGTGCTCCAAAGTATAATACTAAATTTAAGTGTTGAAAATTATAAATTGAATGAAATTATTGTATATGTGAAATTAAAAAGTAAGACTTACTGAAAAACAAAATAAGCGTATTGTGAGCGATGTTATCAAATGAGAAAGCAAGTCTTAAATAAAATGATTCATAAAGATAAAAGTTGCAATACCGAAAGTATAGTATAGCATGATGACTTTTGCAAAGTTAAAGTTATTATTTTGTGTAATCAAAATATTATGTTGGTTTGTTATTGAAAATAGTTAATATATTGAAATATTTCTTAAAACTAAGTGTTATTACTATATTTTCATAAGTATTTTTCTTTAATATCAAGTGACAAAATATGTTTATACTAGCACTACTAAGCTTTGCTTAGCATGTTATAAATGTTTTCTGACACGCAGGTATCAGATCATCGGAGCAAGTTAAGAAGTGGAATTAAGGATCTCTAAAAAATTATCTACAGTACATATAGAGATCTTTTGCATATTGTACTCGTAAATTATGAAATGTATATATACAATTTAGTTTTACTGTTTGAGAGATTGTACAAATTTGTAAACATGAAAGGAATATATGTAGCTAGAGGACAACGTTTGAGATTCTAGTGAATAATTATCAAATAAAGTAATGTATTATATATTTATTTGATTTGACAAACTTGTGATGGTTATATGTGTAACACCCCTATACCCGTATACGCACACTACATACTACGATACCTGTAATATACGTATACTGAATACAGGAGTGCCATGGTTTATAATAAGCAAACCAATCTTTCATATTTTAACAACATTATAGGAAAACTTAAAACATTCAAATTATTTTATAAAGTACAATAGATAAAACGTTCATTCAATACGCAGTGGAAAATATAGCGGTATTTACATATATAATTACATCAAAATTCATGTTTACAAAACATAAAAATATATACATGTTTGGAAGTTTGTCTCTGATCTTTAAGCCCCCTATGAACACTTCAGAGTCTGGACTCAACTCGGTCTTGCTAAACTCTCTGGCTCTATCCTGTCACATGTGCGATGAATCACAATCGCGCTAAGCCAACGGCTTAGTGGTACAAACCACAATAACAATATGTTTCAATGCAATGCCAATGTCACACCATTCAACTATAAAAACAATCTTCATAAATGATATATTCATATTTTTCATAACACTACTTTCCATTATTTTATTCAATTGTTTCACCATTCATGAATAACATTGAAACAAAGACAAGCATGGGCCCAAAAGACACTAATATGCCATTCAACTTTCAGAGTTAATGTTTTGGTTTAATTATCAAATTTATCATTATCATTATCCCAACTAGGCTTCAAGGATTAGGCTCAACCAAGCTTCAAGGGGAACAAAGCATGCTAAGCATCAACCCAACTTGGCTTCAAGAACGAAACCCAACCTAGCTTCAAGGGTTGTAACATCTCAACTAGGCTTCAAGAATTAGACCCAACCAAGCTTCAAGGGGAGTTAAGCATGCTAAACTTCAACCCAACTTGGCTTCAAGGATAAAATCCAACCTAGCTTCAAGAGATTGTTACCATTAGGCATGCCACCAACAACAAAACTCTGAAAATGGAATAACATATTAGACACACAATTCATTCATTATTTCATTATCAATTCTATTCTCATTTGCTCATAATCATTTAGGCAACCATGCCTCAATTATCTCATTTGCATTATTATAGCCAACAACAATGGCTTCACATCTCATCAATAGAGTATACATAACCAATTGCATTGGACATATATTTTAAATTCATCATCATCTAGGCAAACATGCCCCTCTTATTTCATTTCAATCATTATAGCCAACCACAATGGCATCTCATCTCATCATACCTCAATTCACATTAAAGCAATTCATCATTAAAGTATTCATCATAACCAATTGCATTGCACATACATTTTGAATGATCAGCATATCTTTCACATTATACCAATCATAACATTAATCAAATTGTATTAACAATATAGTAAATCACTTAACACATTTACAACCAAATGTGTTAAGTCTCAAAATCATGTAAATGTATGCAACCATGTAAGTTTGTACTTACCTCAAGAGCAACTCACCCCAATCTATACACTTCTTCTTCCAAGAATTCTCAACACTTAGGTTAGGGCAACTCAACCTCTTCACAACCTAATTCAAAAGGAATAACACACACTTATTTACAAATACACATGAATTCCAATACAATTATTCACCTATTAGTCTCATACTAGACCTATAGATCACAAATTACAAGCCAACACACTATCTAGGACCCCACGGTCGTGGCCTCACAACCCCACGGTCGTGACCTCATAACCCCCACAGGCGTGGGTTAGAAAACGAATCTGTCCAATTTGTCTAAAACCCCCACGGTCATGGCTTCCAAGGGCCACGGTCATGGCATCCATTATGCTTCTGTTTTGGACCAAACTCATGTATTCTATGCTTTAAACTTAATTAAACACAAACATCTTGAAGATCTACCAAAAATAATTGATCAAACTCAATGTTGACATCAATTACCAATTCAAAACCATAACATAAACACAACTCTTACTCTTCCATTCAACACCAAAATCACAATCAATTAAACCCAACACTCTCAAACACACCACAATCAAACATACTCATACTACCCACAATCAATCATCAAACTCAAATACAACTTAAAATAAAACAAGGAAATGAAGTGGAAACTTACCAAAGTTGATGAAATTTCTCAAATTTCTAACTTGATCACTTGTTTTATCCTTCAATCTTGAGCTTGGAAAACAAAACTCTCTTTCTCTCTTGCTTTTTTGATGGCCGGCCAACCCAAAGAGAAAAGAAAACAAAGAGCAAAATGAATGGTAAATAACCAAGTCAACTCTTCTCTTTAAACCTCCACCAAGCAAAATAATATTAAAATATTATAAAATCCTCTTCCACTAACTTAATTTTCCATTTTCCACTAATTAATTAAAATCAATTATTTCTTCTTTTGACCATATGATAATTTGACTTGTATATGTTGTATATATCTCTATATATACAACATATACACATCTCTCTCTCATATTTAATCTTCCCACTTAAACATGTACATTAAATCCAAATACAACAATAATTCCAAAACTTTTAGGGTATACTTTGGGTTATTACAATATGATTTATAATTAGTTATTGGATTATTGGAGATATTGAAGATTGGTTTAAATGTTGGATTTATAAGTGTTGCATTATACAGATTGTATTATTATTTGCATATTTTTGTTAGTAACATTCTGAAAGAAAACTTTGTCAATGAATTGGTTAGAGTACTTGTGAGCGGGGATTTTCGCCCCCACTCCCAGTGCCTTAGTCAAACTTTTTGCAAGGTCCGAGTCATCCACCCCAATTTACTTCGACACTGTTTAGGCTTAGGGCCTTAGAGAACACGGACCTAAGTTCGTAAAAAATGGAGTCACCACCCGGACAGGCCTATATCCCGTATACGTACCAAGCATGCTTAAACGATCGTAAAATACGTATACTGAATATAGATAATGCCACAGTTTAAAAAGACACAACAATTATTTTTTCTAAATAAGTGAAACCAATCTCAAACATTTAAAAGAAATCTAAAAGACATCGTATATATATAAAAACATTTATTAATTCACAGCGGAAGTTATTACAAATATGATATAAATCAAAGTTTACAAAACATAGAATATATACATGATTGGCAGCTCTTCTCCGATCTTTAAGTCCCAAAATAACTCTTCAATGTATACTCTCACTCGGTCTCGAGGAGCTCTCGGGTTCAACTCTGTTACCTGCGCGATCAAACACTATCGCGCTAAGCCATCGGCTTAGTAGTATAAAATATACCACCATAATACTTTAAGGCAATGTAATGTCACACATCTAAATCATAAAGTGAACATCATAAGTGAAAAGCTAACATCACACTTATATATTTCATAAACCACACACAAAGAAGCACATCACATTACCACATCAAACTACATTTAATATCATAACATCAAGCTAGCATCATAGTTTCATAGTTTTTACCATTCAAGAATCACATTATATACAAAGACAAGCATGGGCCCAAAACACTCTAATATGCCATTCAATTTTCGGAGTTAATGCTTTGGTTTTGTTATCACATTTATCATTATCATAAACCCAACTAGGCTTCAAGGATTTAGGTTCAACCAAGCTTCAAAGGGAACAAAGCATGCTAAGTATCAACCCAACTTGGCTTCAAGAACCAATCCAACCTAGCTTCAAGGGTTGTAACATCTCAATTAGGCTTCAAGGATCCAATCCAACCTAACTCCAACATCTCCTCTGTCGAAGATTAAGCTCTTTTTGGACACCCAAATATTTTAAACTTTTATGATCAGTATAGATAAAACACTTTTCCCCATACAGATAATGTCGCCAAATCTTCAATGCAAACACAATGGCTGCCAACTCTAAATCATGGGTCGGATAATTGAGCTCATGAGGTTTTAACTGTCGAGAAGCATAAGCTATAACTTTACATTCTTGCATCAGAACACAACCCAAACCCCTATGTGAAGCATCACTGTAAATCACATATGGTTTATCTTCCACAGGTAAAGTAAGAACAGGCGCTTGAGTCAACATTTCTCTCAACTGTTCGAAGCTAGCCTGACACTGATCTGTCCACACAAATCTAACTCCCTTTCGAAGCAATCTGGTAAGTGGAGTAGCTATCAAAGAAAATCCTTTCACAAACCGTCGGTAATAGCCTGCCAAACCCAGAAAACTTCTAACTTCAGTCACAGATTTTGGTGGACTCCAATTCAAAATAGCTTCAATTTTACTCGGATCAACTCTAATACCTCTGCTGAAACTATATGACCGAGAAAAGTAACTTGGTCCAGCCAAAACTCACACTTCGACAGTTTAGCAAACAATTGCTTCTCTCTCAAAATCTGCAGCACAATCCGCAAATGCTTATCATGTTCCTCCTCATTATGCGAATACACCAGAATGTCATCAATAAAGACCACTACAAACTGATCCAAATAGGGCCTAAACACCCTATTCAACAAGTCCATAAAAACTACAGGTGCATTCGTCAAACCAAAAGGCATAACTAGAAACTCATAATGCCCATACTTGGTCCGAAAAGCAGTCTTAGGAACATCTTCAGCTCTGACCCTCAACTGATGATACCCTGATCTCAAATAAATTTTGGAAAACACTATTGCACCCTTCAACTGATCAAAGAGATCATCAATTCTAGGCAAAGGATATTTATTTTTAATAGTCACCTTGTTCAATTGCCTATAATCGATACACAATCTCATAGTACCATCCTTCTTCTTTACAAACAAAACAGGAGCTCCCCAAGGTGAAACACTAGGGCGAACAAACCCTTTATCTAGCAACTCCTGTAACTGCACCTTCAGCTCTCTCAATTCAACAGGTGCCATTCTGTAAGGAGTAATAGAGATAGGAGTGGTACCAGGCAATAATTCAATACCAAACTCCACCTCTCTCTCAGGAGGCAACCCTGGCAACTCCTCTGGAAACACATCTGGAAACACATCTGGAAACTCTGCAACTGTGGGTATATTATCAATTTGAGAACCCCTTACTCTAGTATCCAACACATGAGCAAGATAAGCATCACACCCTTTTCTAATCAATCTCCTAGCTGCAACAGCTGAAACAAGCAAGGATGCTAGATGTTCCTGCTCATTAGATACTATCACCTCTCTTCCATCACTAGTTCTCAAAGTAACAATTTTCTTTTTACAATCTACCACCGCTCCATGCTTAGATAACCAGTCCATACCTAGGATAACATCATATTCTTTAAAAGGCATCTCAATCAAATCTCCAAGAAACTCCTCACCTTGAACCACTACTGCACTATCTCGGTGCACTTTGCTAACAATCACACTATGCCCTAACGGATTTGTCACCAATACATCAAATCCTAGGGATTCAGCATGCACATCAGACACAGGCAAAATAGATGCACTAATATATGAATGTGTGGAATCCGGATCAATCAAAGCAAGTACTGAAATACCAAATAAAGAAAAAGTACCAGCTATGACTGCCAAAGCATCTGGTTGCCTCTGCATCACATAAATCCTCTGAGAAGATCCAGCCTCCTCTGGTCCACCCTCCCTGGATGTAGAACCTCCTCTAGAACTGAACCCAGATCTACCTCCTCTGCTAAAACCTCTGCCTCCACGACCTCCCCTCACACTAGGTCGGGAAGCTGCAGTATCCATTGACATCCGCTCCTGTCTCTCAGGACAATCTCTAACAAAGTGATCAGGCGACCCACATCTGAAACATACCCCTGCCACACCAGTCCTCCAACAAGGACCACCATATGGTCTACCACAATGAATGCATATGGGTAAGGTGGATCTCTGCATCACTGGGGTAGGAACACTCGCCACTGAAACTGTAGGTCTAGATCTATGCCTCTGAAACTGTATTGACCTACCCGCTGGCCTCTGACTCCTACTAACCCGAGGAACAAAACTTCCTTTACCTCTTTTCACAGATGAAGACCCTTCCTCAAACTGGGGCCTTCTAACCCTGATCTCTTCCTCTGAAGCAGCTGCAATAACCTGAGCTCTCTCCACACTTCGAGCTGCTGCAACAAGCTGGGAAAAATCATGATATCTAGATCCAGCCACATGACACATGATAGAGGGCCTCAATCCCTCCTCAAATCTCCTACATCTATCTATCTCATCAGAAATAATACCCCCAGCATAATGGCTCAATCGAATAAACTCAACCTCATACTTAGTTACGGTCCGGTTATCTTGCTTTAAATTCAAAAACTCCATCTTCTTCTTGTCTTTGTACTCCCTAGGAGTATACTTCAATTCAAACTCTCTTAGAAAATTAGCATAGAACAATGTTGGTGGATCATCCATAGCATGGGGCACTGTCTTCCACCAGTCATATGGGTCCTTTTGCAACGATGATCTTGCATAATCAAACTTTTCCTCTGGAGTGGCTTGCAACTGAACAAATATTCTCTGTACTTTATATAGCCACTGCTCAGCTACAACTGGATCAATAGTACCCAAGAAGTCTTCTGCTCCATATTTCCTTAATTTATCATACTGTCTCACTGATACCAAAGGCGATGGGGGTGGTGGCAATGGTTGCACTGGTGCTTGCCTCAACAAATCAATCACATGCCTAAACCAACCTGGCAGAACCTCCTCACCAGCTGGTCTCCCCAACACAGAAGCAGGTGCCTCACCAGCACTATCAACTCTAGCTCCCTCTCTAATCTCATCAGGAGCTATACTCTCAGCACTACCCTCGACTATCTGACGTGAGTGAGAATCCATCACAACCTATATCTGTAAACACAGCAGAATACCTCTCATTAAAGATCAGAGACTGCCAATGCCAAACATGTATATTATTAAAAAATCCACGTTTTAAAATCAAAACACCCTTTTTCTTACACTTGACCTAGGTTGAGAATCTCAAACCTAGGCTTTGATACCAAAACAATTGTAACACCCCTATATCCTGTATACGTACCAAGCATGCTTAAACGATCGTAAAATACGTATACTGAATATAGATAATGTCACAGTTTAAAAAGACACAACAATTATTTTTTCTAAATAAGTGAAACCAATCTCAAACATTTAAAAGAAATCCAAAAGACACCGTATATATATAAAAACATTTATTAATTCACAGCGGAAGTGATTACAAATATGATATAAATCAAAGTTTACAAAACATAGAATATATACATGATTGGCAGCTCTTCTCCGATCTTTAAGTCCCAAAATAACTCTTCAATGTCTACTCTCACTCGGTCTCGAGGAGCTCTCGGGTTCAACTCTGTTACCTGCGTGATCAAAATCGGCTTAGTAGTACAAAATATACCACCATAATACTTTAAGGAAATGTAATGTCACACATCTAAATCATAAAGTGAACATCATAAGTGAAAAGCTAACATCACACTTATATATTTCATAAACCACACACATAGAAGCACATCACATTACCACATCAAACTACATTTAATATCATAACATCAAGCTAGCATCATAGTTTCATAGTTTTTACCATTCAAGAATCACATTATATACAAAGACAAGCATGGGCCCAAAACACTCTAATATGCCATTCAATTTTCGGAGTTAATGCTTTGGTTTTGTTATCACATTTATCATTATCATAAACCCAACTAGGCTTCAAGGATTTAGGTTCAACCAAGCTTCAAGGGGAACAAAGCATGCAAAGTATCAACCCAACTTGGCTTCAAGAACCAATCCAACCTAGCTTCAAGGGTTATAACATCTCAATTAGGCTTCAAGGATCCAATCCAACCTAACTTCAAGAGAATGTTACCAATAGGCATGCCACCAATAACAAAACTCTGAAAATGAATAACACATTAGACACACAATTCATTTATTATTTTAATCTCAAATCTCATCATCAATTAGGCAAACATGCCTTATGTTCTTCCAATAGAATCATCATAGCCAAACACAATGGCTTCATATCACATTTGAGTTATCATAGCCAATTACAATGGCCTCATATCATATTATATCTCAAATCATATTATTCATATAGCATCATTGATACAACATTTCAAAGTACATTATTCATATAACACATTACCATTTACAAGAGTCACAATGCATAATACATAACCTTGTTCATATAGTATCATATGCATTATCAAATGTAAGTTCAAACTCAATCATATAAGAAGAGCAAGGAAAAATTATAGTAACCAACACACTCAAGGGACACGGCCAAGCTTGTGGCCGTGTCTCTCAACCAAAAACCTCTCAACCAAAAGCAACAGAAGCCAACATGGGCAAGGGACACGGCCGTGTCCTCTCCAAAAATCACCAAACACGGCCAAATTTCCATGGACTTGGCCGTGTCTCTCAAAAATACCTTAGGTTGGCCGTGTCTCTTCCTTGGTTTGGCCGTGTCTCTCATGTATACAAACCCTAACTATGGCCAACTCTCTTTTGATTGAATAAAAACACAATATACACAACATAAACTCATTCAAATGGATGTAATCAAAATCATTAACACTTATTTTGCATGTTTAACACAATATTCACATTAACCATACATCAACAATCCATTTAATCATCTACCATTTCAAAACCCTAAAACCAAACATCACCCTTAACTTATCATCTTCCAACCAAAAACAACATCAATCCAACCTTTTTAACTTATAATCAATCTCAACACTTATAAGCTCATCTCCAACACACCTATTCATAATCTTAACACATCACAACCCACCTCAAACATAACTTCAAAAATAACAAAGATAAATAAGAGAGTACTTACCTTAAATGAAGAAATTTCACAAATCTCCAACCAACTCCTTTGATTTCTCCTTCAATTTGATTCTAGCATCAAGAACACCTCTCTTGCTCTCTCCTCTCTTGAATAGCCGGCACACAAAGGAGAAGAAAAGAAAATAATCACAAGTCAAACTTCTTTTCTTCTTTAAATATCCACCAAGCAATTCTAACAAAGCAATTACCTAAATGCCCTCACCCATTTAACTTAACCTTTGTCACTTATATGCCCATTTAAGTAATTTCACATATCACACATAAAAATATCTTCTTCCAATGACTCTCCATTTGACTTATGTATATGTTATTTATATTAACATATATACAACATATACATTTCCTTTCTTCACATAACTTTCCTTTGCAAAAACATATGTACATTAAATTCAAATCAAACAACAATTGTATTAAAACTTATAGGGCATACATTGGGACATTACAATTCTCCCCCTCTAAAAAGAAATTTTGCCCTCGAAATTACCTGATATCAAGTCTGAAATAGTTGAGGATATTGATCTCGCACTGATTTCTCACTTTCCCAAGTTGCCTCTTCCTTTGCATGATTCTTCCACAGAACCTTTACCAAAGGCACTTTCTTATTTCTCAACTCTTTTACATCACGTGCCAAGATAGCAACTGGTTCCTCTTCAAATGTCAGATCTGGATTTACTTCGATAGATTCTATTGGCAATACATGAGATGGATCCGACCTGTATCTCCTCAACATAGAAACATGAAATACATTATGGATCTTATCCAACTCAGGTGGCAAAGCAAGCCGATAAGCAACTGGTCCAACTCTTTCCAAAACTTCATACGGTCCAATGAAACGAGGACTCAATTTCCCTTTCCGACCAAACCTCAAAATCTTTTTCCAAGGAGACACCTTCAAAAATACTTTATCTCCCACATTATACTCAATGTCTCTCCTCTTCAAATCTGAATAAGATTTCTGTCGGTCCGAAGCTGTTTTCAACCTATCTCGAATCATTTTCACTTTCTCTTCAGTTTCTTTAACCAAATCAGGACCAATTAACTTACCTTCACCAAGTTCATTCCAACATAGAGGTGTCCTGCACCGTCTACCATACAATGCTTTGAATGGGGCCATACCAATGCTGGATTGATGACTGTTATTGTAAGCAAATTCAACAAGTGGTAAGAATCCATCCCAACTTCTAGAGAAATCAATGACACAGCTTCTCAACATATACTCAATAATATGTATCACCCTCTCAAACTGTCCATCTGTCTGAGGATGAAAAGCAGTGCTGAAATGTAATCGAGAACCCAAAGCACCATGTAAACTCTTCCAAAATCTTGAAGTAAATCGGGGATCTCGATCAGACACTATAGAAGTTGGAACACCATGTAGCTTCACAATCTCATGGATATACAGCTCAGCTAACCTCTCCAAAGAATAATCCATCCGAACCGGAAGAAAATGAGCTGTCTTAGTCAACCTGTCAACAATCACCCAAATAGCATCATGCTTTCTTTGTGTCAATGGCAGACCAGATACGAAATCCATGGTTACTCTATCCCATTTCCATTCAGGCACTGACAAAGGCTGAAGTAACCCTGTTGGAACTTGATGCTCAGCTTTTACCCTCTGACATGTGAGACATTTAGACACAAAATCTGCAATGTCTCTCTTCATACCGGACCACCAATAATGCTATCTCAAATCATGATACATCTTTGTACTGCCCGGATGCATAGCAAATACTGACTGATGTGCTTCTTCTAAAATGATCCTTCTCAAATTAGTATCATCAGGTACACACATTCTGCTCATAAACCAAAGACTCCCATCACCTCTCACAATAAAATCTCGACTCTTTCCATTCTAACAATCTGAAACAATCTTTTGAATCTTCTCATCAGCCAATTGAGCTTCTTTGATCTGATCCAACAACACTGGTTTTAACTGCAACTGTGCCAACAATGCACCATCATCACAAGCTACAAAACTAGTATACAATGCTCTCAACTCAACAAGCAACGAGAGCGAATAAATAGTTAAACTAGCTAAAGACTTCCGACTCAAGGCATCAGCAACAACATTTGCCTTACCAGGATGATAATCAATCAAACAGTCGTAGTCCTTAATCAACTCCAACATCTCCTCTGTCGAAGATTAAGCTCTTTTTGGACACCCAAATATTTTAAACTTTTATGATCAGTATAGATAAAACACTTTTCCCCATACAGATAATGTCGCCAAATCTTCAATGCAAACACAATGGCTGCCAACTCTAAATCATGGGTCGGATAATTGAGCTCATGAGGTTTTAACTGTCGAGAAGCATAAGCTATAACTTTACATTCTTGCATCAGAACACAACCCAAACCCCTATGTGAAGCATCACTGTAAATCACATATGGTTTATCTTCCACAGGTAAAGTAAGAACAGGCGCTTGAGTCAACATTTCTCTCAACTGTTCGAAGCTAGCCTGACACTGATCTGTCCACACAAATCTAACTCCCTTTCGAAGCAATCTGGTAAGTGGAGTAGCTATCAAAGAAAATCCTTTCACAAACCGTCGGTAATAGCCTGCCAAACCCAGAAAACTTCTAACTTCAGTCACAGATTTTGGTGGACTCCAATTCAAAATAGCTTCAATTTTACTCGGATCAACTCTAATACCTCTGCTGAAACTATATGACCGAGAAAAGTAACTTGGTCCAGCCAAAACTCACACTTCGACAGTTTAGCAAACAATTGCTTCTCTCTCAAAATCTGCAGCACAATCCGCAAATGCTTATCATGTTCCTCCTCATTATGCGAATACACCAGAATGTCATCAATAAAGACCACTACAAACTGATCCAAATAGGGCCTAAACACCCTATTCAACAAGTCCATAAAAACTACAGGTGCATTCGTCAAACCAAAAGGCATAACTAGAAACTCATAATGCCCATACTTGGTCCGAAAAGCAGTCTTAGGAACATCTTCAGCTCTGACCCTCAACTGATGATACCCTGATCTCAAATAAATTTTGGAAAATACTATTGCACCCTTCAACTGATCAAAGAGATCATCAATTCTAGGCAAAGGATATTTATTTTTAATAGTCACCTTGTTCAATTGCCTATAATCGATACACAATCTCATAGTACCATCCTTCTTCTTTACAAACAAAACAGGAGCTCCCCAAGGTGAAACACTAGGGCGAATAAACCCTTTATCTAGCAACTCCTGTAACTGCACCTTCAGCTCTCTCAATTCGACAGGTGCCATTCTGTAAGGAGTAATAGAGATAGGAGTGGTACCAGGCAATAATTCAATACCAAACTCCACCTCTCTCTCAGGAGGCAACCCTGGCAACTCCTCTGGAAACACATCTGGAAACTCTGCAACTGTGGGTATATTATCAATTTGAGAACCCCTTACTCTAGTATCCAACACATGAGCAAGATAAGCATCACACCCTTTTCTAATCAATCTCCTAGCTGCAACAGCTGAAACAAGCAAGGATGCTAGATGTTCCTGCTCATTAGATACTATCACCTCTCTTCCATCACTAGTTCTCAAAGTAACAATTTTCTTTTTACAATCTACCACCGCTCCATGCTTAGATAACCAGTCCATACCTAGGATCACATCATATTCTTTAAAAGGCATCTCAATCAAATCTCCAAGAAACTCCTCACCTTGAACCACTACTGCACTATCTCGGTGCACTTTGCTAACAATCACACTATGCCCTAACGGATTTGTCACCAATACATCAAATCCTAGGGATTCAGCATGCACATCAGACACAGGCAAAATAGATGCACTAATATATGAATGTGTGGAACCCGGATCAATCAAAGCAAGTACTGAAATACTAAATAAAGAAAAAGTACCAGCTATGACTGCCAAAGCATATGGTTGCCTCTGCATCACATAAATCCTCTGAGAAGATCCAGCCTCCTCTGGTCCACCCTCCCTGGATGTAGAACCTCCTCTAGAACTGAACCCAGATCTACCTCCTCTGCTAAAACCTCTGCCTCCACGACCTCCCCTCACACTAGGTCGGGAAGCTGCAGTATCCATTGACATCCGCTCCTGTCTCTCAGGACAATCTCTAACAAAGTGATCAGGCGACCCACATCTGAAACATACCCCTGCCACACCAGTCCTCCAACAAGGACCACCATATGGTCTACCACAATGAATGCATATGGGTAAGGTGGATCTCTGCATCACTGGGGTAGGAGCACTCGCCACTGAAACTGTAGGTCTAGATCTATGCCTCTGAAACTGTATTGACCTACCCGCTGGCCTCTGACTCCTACTAACCCGAGGAACAAAACTTCCTTTACCTCTTTTCACAGATGAAGACCCTTCCTCAAACTGGGGCCTTCTAACCCTGATCTCTTCCTCTGAAGCAGCTGCAATAACCTGAGCTCTCTCCACACTTCGAGCTGCTACAACAAGCTGGGAAAAATCATGATATCTAGATCCAGCCACATGACACATGATAGAGGGCCTCAATCCCTCCTCAAATCTCCTACATCTATCTATCTCATCAGAAATAATACCCCCAGCATAATGGCTCAATCGAATAAACTCAACCTCATACTTAGTTACGGTCCGGTTATCTTGCTTTAAACTCAAAAACTCCATCTTCTTCTTGTCTTTGTACTCCCTAGGAGTATACTTCAATTCAAACTCTCTTAGAAAATCAGCATAGAACAATGTTGGTGGATCATCCATAGCATGGGGCACTGTCTTCCACCAGTCATATGCGTCCTTTTGCAACGATGATCTTGCATAATCAAACTTTTCCTCTGGAGTGGCTTGCAACTGAACAAATATTCTCTGTACTTTATCTAGCCACTGCTCAGCTACAACTGGATCAATAGTACCCAAGAAGTCTTCTGCTCCATATTTCCTTAATTTATCATACTGTCTCACCGATACCAAAGGCGATGGGGGTGGTGGCAGTGGTTGCACTGGTGCTTGCCTCAACAAATCAATCACATGCCTAAACCAACCTGGCGGAACCTCCTCACCAGCTGGTCTCCCCAACACAGAAGCAGGTGCCTCACCAGCACTATCAACTCTAGCTCCCTCTCTAATCTCATCAGGAGCTATACTCTCAGCACTACCCTCGACTATCTGACGTGAGTGAGAATCCATCACAACCTATATCTGTAAACATAGCAGAATACCTCTCATTAAAGATCAGAGACTGCAAATGCCAAACATGTATATTATTCAAAAATCCACGTTTTAAAATCAAAACACCCTTTTTCTTACACTTGACCTAGGTTGAGAATCTCAAACCTAGGCTCTGATACCAAAACAATTGTAACACCCCTATATCCTGTATACGTACCAAGCATGCTTAAACGATCGTAAAATACGTATACTGAATATAGATAATGCCACAGTTTAAAAAGACACAATAATTATTTTTTCTAAATAAGTGAAACCAATCTCAAACATTTAAAAGAAATCCAAAAGACACCGTATATATATAAAAACATTTATTAATTCACAGCGGAAGTGATTACAAATATGATGTAAATCAAAGTTTACAAAACATAGAATATATACATGATTGGCAGCTCTTCTCCGATCTTTAAGTCCCAAAATAACTCTTCAATGTCTACTCTCACTCGGTCTCGAGGAGCTCTCGGGTTCAACTCTGTTACCTGCGTGATCAAAATCGGCTTAGTAGTACAAAATATACCACCATAATACTTTAAGGCAATGTAATGTCACACATCTAAATCATAAAGTGAACATCATAAGTGAAAAGCTAACATCACACTTATATATTTCATAAACCACACACATAGAAGCACATCACATTACCACATCAAACTACATTTAATATCATAACATCAAGCTAGCATCATAGTTTCATAGTTTTTACCATTCAAGAATCACATTATATACAAAGACAAGCATGGGCCCAAAACACTCTAATATGCCATTCAATTTTCGGAGTTAATGCTTTGGTTTTGTTATCACATTTATCATTATCATAAACCCAACTAGGCTTCAAGGATTTAGGTTCAACCAAGCTTCAAGGGGAACAAAGCATGCAAAGTATCAACCCAACTTGGCTTCAAGAACCAATCCAACCTAGCTTCAAGGGTTGTAACATCTCAATTAGGCTTCAAGGATCCAATCCAACCTAACTTCAAGAGAATGTTACCAATAGGCATGCCACCAATAACAAAACTCTGAAAATGAATAACACATTAGACACACAATTCATTTATTATTTTAATCTCAAATCTCATCATCAATTAGGCAAACATGCCTTATGTTCTTCCAATAGAATCATCATAGCCAAACACAATGGCTTCATATCACATTTGAGTTATCATAGCCAATTACAATGGCCTCATATCATATTATATCTCAAATCATATTATTCATATAGCATCATTGATACAACATTTCAAAGTACATTATTCATATAACACATTACCATTTACAAGAGTCACAATGCATAATACATAACCTTGTTCATATAGTATCATATGCATTATCAAATGTAAGTTCAAACTCAATCATATAAGAAGAGCAAGGAAAAATTACAGTAACCAACACACTCAAGGGACACGGCCAAGCTTGTGGCCGTGTCTCTCAACCAAAAACCTCTCAACCAAAAGCAACAGAAGCCAACATGGGCAAGGGACACGGCCGTGTCCTCTCCAAAAATCACCAAACACGGCCAAATTTCCATGGACTTGGCCGTGTCTCTCAAAAATACCTTAGGTTGGCCGTGTCTCTTCCTTGGTTTGGCCGTGTCTCTCATGTATACAAACCCTAACTATGGCCAACTCTCTTTTGATTGAATAAAAACACAATATACACAACATAAACTCATTCAAATGGATGTAATCAAAATCATTCACACTTATTTCGCATGTTTAACACAATATTCACATTAACCATACATCAACAATCCATTTAATCATCTACCATTTCAAAACCCTAAAACCAAACATCACCCTTAACTTATCATCTTCCAACCAAAAACAACATCAATCCAACCTTTTTAACTTATAATCAATCTCAACACTTATAAGCTCATCTCCAACACACCTATTCATAATCTTAACACATCACAACCCACCTCAAACATAACTTCAAAAATAACAAAGATAAATAAGAGAGTACTTACCTTAAATGAAGAAATTTCACAAATCTCCAACCAACTCCTTTGATTTCTCCTTCAATTTGATTCTAGCATCAAGAACACCTCTCTTGCTCTCTCCTCTCTTGAATAGCCGGCACACAAAGGAGAAGAAAAGAAAATAATCACAAGTCAAACTTCTTTTCTTCTTTAAATATCCACCAAGCAATTCTAACAAAGCAATTACCTAAATGCCCTCACCCATTTAACTTAACCTTTGTCACTTATATGCCCATTTAAGTAATTTCACATATCACACATAAAAATATCTTCTTCCAATGACTCTCCATTTGACTTATGTATATGTTATTTATATTAACATATATACAACATATACATTTCCTTTCTTCACATAACTTTCCTTTGCAAAAACATATGTACATTAAATTCAAATCAAACAACAATTGTATTAAAACTTCTAGGGCATACATTGGGACATTACATCATTCATCAAAGGTATTAATCAAAATATATAATAAACATTCATCCATGATAAACTAAATAAATCAAGCATTGAACTTAAATAAATCAACAAACCATTGAAAATAAATTAAAGCATAATCAAATATAAAATTGAATAAAGCAAGTAAAGATTCAAATTAGGGCTACTGTTTCTATTTAAGATTCTTTATTTAATGTGTTTAGGGTTTTGGAATTTATGAGTTTAAGCTACTGTGAGTTTTAATGGAATTGACATGGATTAAAGTTTTATAATTTAAGAGGTTGATAAAATTATTTGAATAACCAAATTAGTGTTTAAGTGGTAAAATCATGAAATTAAGGTTTGAACACTTTAAAACATTGGATTCATGATTATTAGCTACTGAATTATGGTTTTTAGGCTTACTGTGTTTGAATTTTAATATTTATGTTTATAAGGTTTTAAGGTTTAAAGGATAAGGGTTTAGAAAAATTAAGGTTTAAGGTTTTAAGGGAGTTAGGGTTTACTGTTTTTGGTTGAATTAGAGTTTTAGAATTTTAGAATTAGGGTTTCGGAGAATGCATTAGATTTTAGAATTTGAAAATCAATTGATAATTTTATGATGTTTTATGAAAATAAATAAAATGATTTATGGTTTATAGAAACAAAAAAAAAGATATTTTTTAGGGTTTGTGGAAAGAAACAGATTCAATTTAGGGGTTTGAAAAGAAACATATTCAAATTAGGGTTTTGGTAAATTTTGAAGAAACAAAAATAACGATTTTAAGAATTTTGGAAACAAAATAAATGAATTAAGGTTTTTAAGCTTTAGAAAAGGTAAATTAAAGTTCTAGGGTTTTTTGAATCAAAAGAGACAATTGAATTATTTAAGCTACTGTGAAAGAAGTTAGACATTCATACCTCCGTTAGTTGGTTCAACCAAAATTTCATCTTTTATGAACAAGAACAAAGACAAGCTTTGCTACCTTTCATGAATTAAATTGCTTGTTTGCTTCTCTCAATAAGTCTTATCGATATCACTGCCAGAAGAAATTCTTCAAATCTTTCAAAGTTTTCCTCCTCGATTTCAGTCTCCAATTTCCCTCCCCTTTTCTGTGTTGTTTTAGTCCTTATTTATAGAAGATTTTTATGATTAATTTTAGTTATTCATGGAATCTAACATTGATTAATAAAAGGAAATCGAAACCTAATTGTATTTGGTTTCAAAAAAATTTGCGTCAGACAAAATTTCACTGGCGAAAAAAAACTGTTGCGGAAAAATTACGCTGGCAAAAGAGCTGCCGCAGGTGGCTGCGGGCAAAAATTGGCCTGCGGGCCATTTCGCCCGCAGGAAAATCCTATGGGCCATTTCACTGCAACTCTTTTCGGCGATGAAATTTTTCATCGCCGATTTTTAGTCGTCGATTTTTTTATTTGTTTATTGTTATTTTTTTTATTTTTTATTAATTATAAAAATTAAATACTAAAGCAAATTTTATTTAATTATGATAACAAAAAAAATTTTGGACTAATTAAAATATATTGGACCTGACTGAGTCAAAAATTAAGGGTCAACAGTTTGCCCCCTGCTTGAATGATCCCCTGCTTGAATGATCTGAGACTTTAGTGAAAGAGAGTGAAAAACAATAAGACTTAATTTTTGATGAGATGATTACTTGAATTTGTTTTAGGTACTTGGACCCGAGAATTATTTGATTTGGATATATGGACCTGAGACTAGATTGAATTTGGGTACTTGGACCCGAGATTGGGTACTTGGGCCCTGGATTGGGTACTTGGACCCGAGATTGGATACTTGGACCCGAGATTGGATACTTGGACCCGAGATTGAATTTGATTTGGGTACTTGGACCAGCGATTAGGTACTTGGACCCAAGATTGAATTGAATTTGGGTACTTGGACCCGAGATTGAATTTGATTTAGGTACTTGGACCCAAGATTGAATTTGATTTGGGTACTTGGACTAGGGATTGGGTATTTGGACCCGAGATTAAATTTGATTTGAGTACTTGGACCCGAGATTGGATTGGATTTGGGTACTTGGACCCGAGATTAAACTTGATTTTAGGGTACTTGGACCCGAGACTAAGTTTGACTAACCTTTTATCAGTTTAGGAGTCTGACTGCTCCGGCTGTTCTATGCATGGTGGTTCTTCACCCTCAGAATGGATCTTCATCCTTTGAGATCAGGTCTTCACACTTGGAACATGGATCTTTATCCATTGTAGGTCGAGTCTTTACCCTAGCTTCAGCTCTTTTAGCTGAACTGATCTTTTGTCTTTTGCATCTTCATTTTTTGATAGTTCTAATGTTCCATTCTTTTGTTCTTCCTTTTTGCAAAAATTCTGCTATTTTTAATTGGCTCTCATATCTTCTCCTGCCCCCCGCGTGGAGAAATATTTGCAAGTGAGTTTGAAAATGTTTGGTATATAAACTTAAAAATTTGAAAAGGAGAAACTTTGCCCCCTATGTAGGCTCAAACCAAAGATTTTTTCCATGCAAGCTTTGATTGATGTTTTTATTGTCTAGTTCTTCGCACAAGCATGCATTTCTTCTCTTTACAAGATTACTGGAGCTTTCTCAAGCAATGGGCTTTCTATGCCCCCCTGATTTGATATCTTCTTTTGATTATTTACTTCGCAAGGTGTTTGCTGTTCATTCTGACAAGGAAGTGCGATGTGATATGCTTATGTATGCATGATATTCATGAATAATACTTATAGTCGTTCCATCGACTCACAGACTGAGGTGATAAGCAGAAGTGTTCTCATTGTTTCCATTTTGATGCTTGTTCAAGTCTTGCATTGGAATGATCGCAAGCTCTTGCATTTGTGGCTTTTATCTTCAAGATGTCCAAATAGCAGAGATACATCCATTTCAGTTGGTAGCTTCTTCATAATCTTGCCAGTAATAATTTCCTTTGCCCAATGTGTTCTTCAAGGTTTGATAGTTTAACATACTCCCCGTAACTTGAAGGCTTCTTGTGATAAAACATTTTTTATTTTTTGAATTTTGATTTTGAAATTAAGTGTTGGCTTTGCCAAAATCGATGTCAATGTACCTCAGGACTTGATTTTTCCAAATTAACATATCTATAACATGACAACCCTAGTTATCGTACTAAACTCAGGAATCATTTCTATTTAAGCAGGAATTGTTGCACTTTAGATAGGCACATACACATTGCTTAACCAAAGGTCACATTGAGTTTAAATATTGTCTATCTCATATGCATGCTCATCCAAACTATCTCCACTAGTAGACTCTACCTACCAAGAGAGATCAACAGGTCTTTGATAGGTTTGAAATGGGGTCTATAAGGGACACAAGTTTAAGTGAAGGCCATTTTGAGATTGGAACTAGTGTGACACAATGGACAAACCCTCACACTACAAAATTTCTTGTTGGAACTTTAGACAGTTGGGAGTAATCTTTATAGACTCCAAATTCCTTCTGTCTTCTTGGCATTAATCTGGATTTTGATTAGAATAGTCTTTTGCCCTTGCAAAAAGTTTAAGACACAAATTCATTTCTTTTCTTCTTTTCCTTTTTCTTTCCTCTTTATTTTTTTACTCTTCCCTCTTCATTCTCTTTCCTTACTCTTCCCTTTCTTTTATCATTTTGTCCTTCTTTCTTGTAGGACTATCAAGTACAGAACTTTCAAGAATTGGATGGTCTTCCTCCTTTTTCTCCAATTTTGATTGAATCTTTGGTTGGGTTGGACCAATTCAGGTCAAAATGTCCTTACAAACCAAATGGAATCCTTTTGTTGTCTTAGGTGAAAGAGAACTCAGTTGGCTGTTTGAACCATTTTGGGTTTTCTTTTCTTTCTTTTTTTTCTTCTTTCTTCTTTTTCTTCTTTTTCTTCTTTTGTTTTGTTTTATTATTTTTTTTATTCTAGCTCTAAAAGAGTTGTCTTGTTTGTACTAACTTGGGCTTCCAATAATGGATGAGTGGAGTAACATAAATCTTCTTTAACAGGGATAAATCATTTGTTACTCTGATGTTGATGTTGTCTTGATATATTGAAGATATTAAGGGAACTTCAAATACCCTTATGGTTTTGAGAACATCAACTATCCTTATGGTCTTGAAAACATCAACTACCCTTATGGTCTTGAGAATTTCAACTATCTTCATGGTTTTGAGAACTTCAACTATCCTCATGATGTTGACTAATCATTGCTTTTTTTTTATCTTCTTGCCTCTTCATCTTAGTGATCATAAGACTTGTCAAATGTATCACAACAGCTCAGAGTAGGTTTTTGGGGTTTGTAAGCCAATGAAAAGAAAGCTAAAATTTTATGAAGGCTTAAAGGGACAACTAGGGATTGATATTTAATTGGGTGGATACTAGTTGTTGGCTAACCAAACAATGCCTAGATCATCTCTCCCTTAAATAATTAGAGTTCAATTTCGCCTCAAAAGTTTGTCAAAGCATGTTCTAAGACTGACTAGGACCTAGACAAAGGTAATTTTGCAAGAGCCCTCTCTAAGTAAGCATACACAACTCAATGCTATAGAGCAATTCCCTCACCTAGTAAAGTCATTCGAGTCATGATGCATAAATATATTAATTCATGAATTATCAAGCTAGATTCCTCATTGGTTGAGCAACAAAATGAGCAAAGACCAACAAAAATTTTGATGAAAGTAATTTATTCAAGCAACTTTAAATTTGAAAAACAAGATTGTTCCAAAATATTAAAGAAAGTGAAATTGAAAAGCAACATTCAAGCTAAGGAAAGTTCGTTGAGTTTAAGCTTCTTTTCCTTTCACATCTTCAATATCCCCATCTTGAAAGGATTATAAAACAAAATCTTCTTCCAATCCTTTTCCCACCATGAAGGTTGCTGGTGGTGGCACTCTTCCATATTTAGGCAAAGGGTTGTTCTTGGTATTGGGCTTATCCGGCTCGGGTAGCTTGCCACTATCAATCAAATCTTGGATCTCATGCCTTAGACGAGCACATTTATCTGTTTCATGCCCTTGCATTTGATGAAATTGATAGAAGGCCTCGGCATTGAAGTTTGGTGGCAGTGGATTATGTAACGGTCGAGGAGCTAACAGTTGTAACAACCCTTTCTTTTTGCAGCTTGTTAAAAACCCAAGATAGAGGTTTCCCCAATTCTTTGAATTGTCTTTTATTTCCTTGACCAGTCGCATTAACATCAACTTCTTTTTGCGTGCCTTGATTGCTAGGCTGATAATTCCCTTTCTCATTCCTTTTTATTGAAAAATGGTTCTTCTTTCTTTCCCACTCTTCAATTTGTAGACCAGCTTGGAGAAGATCTTTGAAATCCCTTATAAGGGTGTGAGACATCCTTTCACAGAGATTGGGTAGGACACCTCTCACGATCATCCTTATTTGAACAGATTCATTGGGCCTCTTCTTGAGCAAAGCAGCCTTATTTCTCCACCTTTTCACATAGTCCACTAAATTCTCATTTGGCCTTTGTCTAATGGACTCTACTTCCATTAAGGTAACTTTCAACTTGACATTATACCCATATTGCTAGATGAAGGCCTTGTATAGCAAATCCCAATTCCTTTGTGTTCCATCATCTAAGGTATTGAACCAATTTTGGACAACATGATCCAATGAGAGCATGAAGTACCTTAGAGTTTGTGCCTTGGTAGCTTGGGCAAACTGCATAGCAGTGATATAATGCTTCACATGGAGATGAGGATTTCCAGTTCCATCAAACTTTGCAAAAGATGGCATCTTGAACTTGTACGTAACTTCTTCATCTATCTCAAATAAATTTTCAACTTTGGACATTTCTTCGGTTTTCAGTTTCTTCTCAAATTTCTTTTCTAAATCAGCAATCATCTTTTCAACATCAGAAGTTTCGGTCTTGTCCATAGTTGATCTTTCAATAATCTTTGGTTCTTTTTTCTTCTCTTGAGCATCTTGGTAGTATTGAGCCCAATCATCATCATCATCAATGATCACCTTTTCATCATCAAAAACTACTTCACCAACTTTGGTCTTCCCTTTGTCCTTTGGCTTCTTAGTGCTAACAAATGCTTCGACATGATTTTCTAAAATTACAGTCATTTGGTTCTTCATGGTCTCAGCTAGGGCCTCTTTTATTTCTTCCATCTTGGCATTGAGGGCATCATCCACCATTCTTTGAATTTGTTCGAGATCCATTATTTTTGGTGAGCAAGTGATTGAGTCATTGCTAGATACTTCATCTCCAGAGTAGGTCGGATTGTCATAAGCTTTTGAACTGTCGTAATCCAGGGCTGTGAGCCAAAGAGGATCAATGATATGAGATGCAAATGTATGCATGTATGCATAAACAATCAATAAAGAAAGATAATTAGGACGTTCCTTCCAACCTTATAGCATCCCCACACGAATGGTGAGTCTCTTTTTCTAGATATATGGTTAACAAAATACCAATATGGGGTATCTTGTTTTCGAATATTTCTCTCAGACGTTTCAACCAATAGTTATATTTTCGAAAATGGAAATCAATTTATGATAATTTCCATTAATTAGGTTTTAATCCATTCAATCAACTATAGTAGCTTTTATGCTACATTGGATTAAAACTAAATTAAGAGGTTTATTATAGATAGATTTCTCGCTTGAAAAAGTAACTAATGATTCATGCCTAAAACAAGCCCATGAGTAATTATTCTTAGTATAAACTAGGCTCACAATTGATTTTTGGTATTTCGTAATTGACCTAAATATTTTGCAAGCTCTTTGTAAGAAAAGGTCGTATGAAAATAATTTTATTTCTAAGCCCATTGTAAAAAGATTTTAGAAAAAATGGATTTTGGGCTTAGTATTTGGGCCATGAGCAAAAGAATTTTTGATTCGCTTTTAGAAATGACCATCTGGAAAAGTTTTCAAAATAGCTTTGGTCTTTTGGATTTTAAAGAAAAATTTATTTTGAGCTTACAATATACTTATGTTATATTGGAAAAAGAATAAACCAAATAAGCCATGATTTAAGCCAAGATAAATTAACCATAGTCAAACAACATGCATTTAGGGTAAAACCTAAGGAAAGTAACTAGGCCAATTACATGAGATTTAGTCTTTGGGTAAAACGGCTTAGGTTCCCCTATCAAGTATATACCAAATGGTACGAGGCTATGAGTGGTTATGACATGCTCGATCTCCATACCTTGAGTGAAAGTATGGTATCCCTAACATAAAACAACACGGGTAACACGGGCGTCCTAACTCACGCACATAATGCAATCTAATATGATGCAATAGATAATTTCATTATAAGAAAAAAATAGAATAATATAAAGACCAACAAAATCAACTTCTCTTATCCCTAGTGGAGTCGCCACTGTGAGCGGGGACTTTTGCCCCGACTCCTGGTGGAACAGTTCTTGCGACTTCAGCACTGTTTAAGCTCGGGGCCTTAGAGAACATGGACCTAAGTCCGGAGAAAGTGGAGTCACCACCGAGATAGGTTGGGAAAAAGAAAGGGGTGGATGACATGATTCCTAAGGAATCCCCAACCCCGTAATGGGTTTGAAAAGTTGAGTACATGTGGGGAAGGTGAGAAATGGCCCAACACCCCCACAACGCCCGATTCATTGGAACCGACCTCCTTTACAGGTCTTAATATTATAAAATTCTTAAATATAACAATATTATCCATATTACACACAATAATTAAAATAAAGCATCGATATATTGAAAATCAAAACAATGTCCATGCAAAACAAATAAATGGACACCCATCCGAAATGGAAACATGCCCTTACATAATTCATGCCTAAATAGGACACCCACCGAAAGGTAGAAACATGTCCTTTACATTGGTTTAAAATATAAAAGCAATTTAAATTACATGATATTTAACTAATGAGGTACCCACCGAGTGGAAACATACCTCTTACAACATTTAGAAATCTAAATAAATCGATAAAAGTAAATAACCATTCATCATAAATAAATCATTCATCAAAGGTATTAATCAAAATATAAAATAAACATTCATCCATGATAAACTAAATAAATCAAGCATTGAACTTAAATAAATCAACAAAGCATTAAAAATAAATTAAAGCATAATCAAATATAAAATTGAATAAAGATTCAAATTAGGGTTACTGTTTCTATTTAAGATTCTTTATTTAATGTGTTTAGGGTTTTGGAATTTATGAGTTTAAGCTACTGTGAGTTTTAAAGGAATTGATATGGATTAAAGTTTTATAATTTAAGAGGTTGATAAAATTATTTGATTAACCAAATTAGTGTTTGAGTGGTAAAATCATGAAATTAGGGTTTGAACACTTTAAAACATTAGATTAATGATTATTAGCTACTGAATTATGGTTTTTTGGCTTACTATGCTTGAATTTTAATATTTATGTTTAAAAGGTTTTAAGGTTTAAAGGATGATGGTTTAGAAAAATTAAGGTTTAAGGTTTTAAGGGAGTTAGGGTTTACTGTTTTAGGTTGAATTAGGGTTTTAGAATTTTAGAATTAGGGTTTCAGAAAATGCATTAGATTTTAGAATTTAAAAATCAATTGATAATTTTATGAACTTTTATGAAAATAAATAAAACCATTTAAGGTTTATAGAAACAAAAAAAAGATATTTTTTAGGGTTTGTGGAAAGAAACAGATTCAATTTAGGGCTTTGAAAAGAAACAGATTCAAATTAGGGTTTTTGTAAATTTTGAAGAAACAAAAATAACAATTTTAAGATTTTTGGAAAACAAATAAACGAATTAAGGTTTTTAAGCTTTAGAAAAGGTAAATTAAAGTTCTAGGGTTTTTTGAATCAAAAGAGACAATTGAATTATTTAAGCTACTGTGAATGAAGTTAGACATTCATACCTCTGTTTGTCGGTTCCACCAAAATTTCTTCTTGGATGAACAAGAACAAAGACAAGCTTTGCTGCCTTTGATGAATTAAATTGCTTGTTTGCTTCGGTCAATAAGTCTGATCGATTTCACTGCCAAAAGGAATTCTTCAAATCTTTCAAAGTTTTCCTCCTCAATTTCGGTCTCCAATTTCCCTCCCTTTTTCTATGTTGTTTTAGTCCTTATTTATATAAGGTTTTTATGATTAATTTTAGTTATTCATGGAATCTAACATTGATTAAGAAAAGGAAACCAAAACCTAATTGTATTTGGTTTCAAAAAAATTTGCGTCAAAAAAATTTCGCCGGCGAAAAAAAACTTCTGTGAAAAAATTGCGCTGGCAAAAAAGCTACCGCAGGTGGCTACAAGCTGCGGGCGAAAATTTGCCTGCGGGCCATTTTGCTGCAACTCTTTTTGGAGACAAAATTTTTCGTCGCCGACTTTTTTTATTTGTTTATTATTATTATTTTTTATTTGTTTATTAATTATAAAAATTAAATACTAAAGCAAATATTATTTAATTAAAATAACAAAAATTATGTTGGACTAATTAAAACATATTGGACAACATAAATATATTTTGGACTAATTAAAATATATTAGACCTTACTGGGTTAAAAATTAAGGGTCTACAGTATTGATAGTATATCTTGTAACATGCTCTGATAATTTTATGTGAGAATTGTTAGGGGATGTTACAGGTATGATGAGAGGAAACCCACCGATTTTGAGCAGCAGATATGCAAGATAGAGGGAAAGATAGGAAACATTGAGTTGAATCAGAACAAATTATTTTCTCAGTAGAACCATATCCAGCATTCCATAGAGCAATACTACTCTTCTTTTCAATGGTAGTTCGATCACAAGACACTGCGAAGGCAATGGCCGGAGTAGTCCATGCTCGAGTTTTGGAGGACTCAGGGATTCAGCCCTTTGAAGCCACCTCCTCCACCATATGAGCCCCCGATGCCTCACATCGATGGTTAGGATGATGATACCGGTGATGATACCAGTGCCAGCAGTGAGGATGCTGCGTCCATGGATGACTAGCCCAATATTTTATTTTATTTTACTTTACTTTATTTTTACATTTATTTCTTTCTAATTTTTTATTATATATATATATGAATATTCACAATTTTGCATGTTAGTCTTTATTATGCTGCTAATTCAACTTCACAACGCTTTTGGGATAAAATTCATATATGTCGATTTGTGGACATGACAGGGCAGTTTTCTCTCTCTTTTGTTGTTTTTCTTATTTTACATACATTGCAGACAATGTGCATCTTAAGTGTGGGGGACATAGATTGAGTTTTATTGGTATTTCTTTCATTAATATCACTTAATTCATTAGTCTCATCCAGTTTCTTTAACTTGTTTCTGGGTTCGAGTAAACTAGATTGCTATAATAGTATGAATTGAAATGGTTCCTCTTTAGATTAAATTAATTGTTAATTTATTGAATGACCATATCTTATTGAGGTTTTCTCGACTTTCTTAATTAATTGCTATGGATCGAATGTAATAGTCATAATTAGGAAGTTGATTGATGAGAATTGCACACCTGAAGTTTGAAACCTTAGTTACATTTTTTACCATGCTAAATTTCTTTAGATACTTGAGTCAAACTTAGTAGGACATATTTAGTATCTTAAGTTCCTAACCACTTGAGTATTCTTAATTATAATATAATAATAATAATAATAATAATAATAATAATAAATGTATAAAAAAATTTTGCATAAGGAGCTTTGAAAATTTTTCCATATTCCATCGATTTTAACTCTTTAATTGAAATGAAGGAGTCAGAATCATAAATAGTGCTAGTAGCCATTTGAACGGTGATTCTAACTGATTAACCAGGGGTTGGCATAACAAATGTTTACCTTCAAATTAAAAAGCTAGTATCAATTCAAACAAGTCGGGCTCCTTAGAAAGAATGGTTCAAGTAAGTCAAAGACTTTAAGAGAAAATTTACACTTTCTTACTTCATTCATGACTTTTGAGTTCTTGGAATTTTATATTCAATCTTTTAACTCTGGATTTTTAAATTTTAGATCTATAATATTTTTGTTTTGAAACTTCTTAATTCAACTGTCATTTTGAGAATTAGTTTTTGGTTGGGAATCATGGGTTTTCTGAGTCGAGTATTGTGAAACTTTTCTTTTCTTTTTTGATATAGAGGGATCCTTTTTTCCTGCTTATTATAGTGATTTAGTTTGCTTAAAGACAAGCAAAAATTCAA
Source organism: Garcia nutans (assembly GCA_947685225.1). NCBI lineage: Eukaryota > Viridiplantae > Streptophyta > Magnoliopsida > Malpighiales > Euphorbiaceae > Garcia > Garcia nutans. Next base: position 11,037,757 of record CANTUV010000013.1, on the reverse strand, counting down.
GTGTGGGGGAATTTCATAAGTATATAATTGATGATATTTGTGCCCCTATTCCTTGGTATATTTATTGTCAAATTTAGTATAATTTGTTTGTTCAATGCTTATTAGGGTTGATTTCAAGAATCTTTTAAACTTTGAGGCCTTATGGTCATTTAGACTGGAATCACAGATAAAAGATGAGGAAAAGAGCTACTTTGAGCAAATTTTTCAAGTGACACGCCCAACGACATGGGCATGTCATTGACTGTGTCATTCGGCCAACTTACAAAAGCTTTGACATGCCAGTGTTCTTAATCGTGCATCACAGTAACTATGACACATCCAGCAGCTTGGCCGCATTGTTGCCCATGCCATCAATAATGAAGAAAATATCATCGACATGCCTAGAGACACAGCCGTGTCACGGGGCGTGTCAGGCTAAATCGCTAGGTTATAAAATCTGAGCTGAAGTGCGAATTAGGGATCTAGTTTTTATCACTTAGAGGTGGCTTCTTTTAAAAGAAAGAGTTTGGCAACTGAGATTAGAGGTGAAGATCCAATTTAGGCAAGATTTAAATCAAGAATCAAAGATTGAAGTGAAGAAACACTAATCATTCATCATGGATTGTTTGAATTCTTTTACTTATTTCTTTTATTTTGATTTTCTGGTTATAAACATGACTAAATTATTCCTATCTAGATATTTATGAACCCTAGCTTTATTGCATGGATTGAATAGTTTTTATTAAATTAAATTATTTAATTGAGTTGTCTTATTCTTATGATTCTAAATTGTTTATTTCCAATTGATGATAGCATGCTTATTGATTGGTTTGAATTTTCATATTATTGACTTGAGAAAGTTTGATATGAACAAAATTCTCATTTGAATTGAGGGTTGATTGGAGTGCTAGAGATAGAATTACAAGATCCTTTGGTTTATAATTCTGGTTCCTATTGCATGATTTATTTAATTATGCTTGCGAAGAAATTCCTAGCATTCTACATAGTGATTAGGGATTAATTCACTTGAGAGAGGTTTTGATCTAATTTAGAGGAATGCCAATTCAGCTTTGTTATTTGATTTAATTGAATTAATATTCATAAATACTCTTTAAAGCTAGGGGGATTCAATATCTGGATAATGTCTTTATCATCAATATCTTATTCACTACTCTATTACTTGCGCGACCTGTGCACTTGCTGTAGCATTGAAATAGCACAAATATCACATCAAGTTTTTGAGAAGGTGGTGGAGCTACAAGCACCGCCTATGGATTTTGAGCCAGTTCCTCCTACTCCCACTTTGGACGTACCTCCACCTCCATCAACAGACTCCCTAGCCCATCCACCACTGCTGGACCTTCTTCCTTTGCTTGCCCATCCTTTACTTCAGCCCCTACCTTTAGAGACCGACATCATTTTGTTGATGCACGGTGGGATGATGAGAGGAAACACACTGATTTTAAGCGGTAGATATACAGGATAGAAGGCAAGATAGGAAACATTGAGTTGATTCAAAAAAAATTATTGTCTAAGCAGGACCATATCTAACTTTCCACGGAGCAACACTACTCTTCTTTTCAAGCGTAGTTGGATCACGAGATACTATAAAGGCAATGGTTGGAGCAATCCATGCTAGAGTTTTGGAGGTCTCAGGGATTTAACCCTTCATAGCCACCTCCTCCACCATATAGCCCTTCAAATGAGATAGATAGATGTGTTCGCTTAGGGCTCGAGATCCAATATTTAATTCATAATGGAAAACTGCCTGAGCCTAATAAGCCCAGTAAGAATAATCCTTTGCCTAAATTTGGAACAGTACCTCCAGCAACAACCTTCATGGTAGGAGGAGGATTGGAGGAAGATCTTTTTTTATCCTCCTTTCAAGATGAGAGTATTGAAGATGTGAAGAGAGAAGAGGCCAAACTCAACGAACTTCCCCTGGCTTGAATGTTGCTCTTCTTATTTTGCTTTCTACAGTATTTAATTGGAACAATTATGTTTTTCAAATTAAAATGGTTTGAATAAACTACTTTTATTGAATTTATATATTTGTTGGCTTTTGATATTATAGTGTTCAACCAGTGACAAATCTAGCTTGATATCTATAATTTTAGTCATCTGAGCCTTCATTAGATTTTAGCTTGCTCTTTATTGGCTTGTAAGCCCGATAACCTACCAGAATTACCAAGAGAAGTTTGTTGACAAGTCTGATGATCACTGAATTACCAAGGTGAAAGAAGATCAAAGAAAATGATATATGGTCAAGACTATAATAGTTGAAGGACACATGAATTATATATAATATCACAGACTTATTGAGATAAAGTTAGGACTAAAGCAGATTTATGCCACTTCGCTCATCTTGGTACAAACAAGAAAACTATAGACCCTTAATTTTGACCCTAAGTTAGTACAGTCTTAATTAAAGAATGCCAAAATAAATTTGATCCGTTTTATAACTTCTAATAAGTCGGTCTGATTTTAAAAGGCACTAAGTCAACTACAAAACCATAAACCAAGTTTTTTAGACGGTCCGGTCTAAAAAAATAAAAAAAATGCAAAATTATTTCAAAGGTCCCAGGTGACATGAGCCTTGGCTCATGTTGACCTGGAGGCCACAGGTCGGCATGAGACTAGCTTATGTCAATCTTGCTCCAGATCGACATGAGCATTGGCTCATATCGACCTGGATGCCCAGGCCGACATGGCCTTAGTCCATGTCGATCTGGCACACCAAATTGACATGGTCTTCAATTGTTTTTTGTTGAGTTTTATTACCAATTATTTCCTAATTAAACTATAATTTGTGTTAAGGATGGATTAATGTTAGGGTTAGGGTTTTTGAGTGAGGTTTTAGCCTATAAATAATAAACAGGGGTCGGCAATTAACATTAAGAGAGATTAAACAGCAAAGCAAAAAACAGCAAAATAAATTAGCAACAAGTAGTACTCATCAATCATCAATTCATCAAAGGCAACAACGTTGTCATTGTTCTTGTTTAGCCAGAGTCAATTGTGGTGGAACCAATGGGATGGAGGTTTGATTATAAATCTTTAATTTTTTTATATTTATAGTATTCTTATGTTTTGATTCATGAATTGTTTAAGCATACGATAATATTGCAATATTTTCTTTTAAGTGTTTCTATTATTTGCTTTGATATTGAGTCTTTCAGTAACCTATATTATTAATTATTAAACCATAATCGTATGTTTTATAAATCAAATTTTCCATTCATCCAGTAGCCTAAGTCATTGATTAAATTATCAAAACCCTATACTATTCTTTTGTTTCCAAAACTTTAAAACCCTAAACTATTTTTCCCAAAACTCTAAACCCTAAATTATTCCATTAAAGTCTCGAAACCCTAATTGTTTTCCAAAATCTTAATTTATTTCCCGAATCAATATTTTTTCTATAATGAAAAATTAAAAACCTTAATTTTTCAAACCCTCATCCAATAAACCTACAAACTCTTAACCCTAAATCCAATGAATCCTGAAATCCCCATCCAGTAAATCTAAAAAAAATCTTAAACCCTAATTCCAATCTTTTAAAATTATAAACCCTAATTTCCAGACCCTAATTCTTTAAACCCTAATTTCATTCGTGTAATGATATAAACTTTGGTTTTAGTTATTTCATGGATTTGTTATATGTTTTCATGGATGACTTATTTGATCTGAGAATTTATTTAATTTAGGATGAATGTTTCCTTTATTATCATTATTAATTTATTTTAGAATTAACCATGTAAGAGGTATGCTTCCTTTTATTGGTACCTCATTAATTGAACCTTATGTAATTTAATTTATTTCATATTTTTTGGATTAATGTAAAGGGAATGTTTCCACCATTTGGTGGGTGTCCTATTTAGTTTTAGACATGGACAATGTAAGGACATGTTTTCATCTTTGGATTGGTGTCCATTTATTTGCTTTGTTAGGACATTGCTTTGATTTTAATATAATGATGCTTCATTTTAATTGTTGCATGTAGTATAGATAATATTATTATATTTAAGAATTTTATAATATTAAGACCTGTAAAGGAGGCCGGTTCTAATGAACCGGGCGTTGTGGGGGTGCTGGGCCATTTCTCACCTTCCCCACATGTACCCAACTTTCCGAACCCATTAGGCGGTTGGGGATTCTTTAGGAATCGAGTCATCTACCCCTTTCTTTTTCTCGGCCCATCTGGGTGGTGACTCTATTTTCTTTTGACTTCAACACTGTTTAGGCTTGGGGGGGACAAAAATCCCCACTCATAAAAAATCTTTTAGACCTATAACCTAAAAAAAGAAAAAAAGAAAAAAAAACCCAAATAGGCGGTTCAGAAAGCCAATTGAGTTCACTTTTTACCTAAAGCAGCAGAAGACTTTCACTTAGTTTATGAGGAAAATTTTACTTGAATTGGTCTAGCCCAATAAGAGATTCAACCAAAATCAAAGAGATAGGAGAAAGGTCATTTAGTTCTTAAAAGTCTTGCACTTGCTAGCCCTATAGAGGAAAAGAAAAAATGATGAAATGCTGAAAGAAAAAAAAAAGAGGGAGAGAAAAAGAAAAGAATGAGGGTCTCATGTTTTTTGCAAAGGCAAAGACTATCCTAATCAAGATCTAGATTTCTGCAAAGAAGAAGGAAGGACATTCAAGCTTTATATTTTCATGAAGTTAAAAGATAAAAGTGATGCCCAGAAGGTGAAAATGGTTCCAACAAGAAGATTGTAGTGTGAAGGTTTATCAGCAATGTCATATCAGCTCCAATCTAAAAATGGCCTTCATTTAACCGTGTCCCTTATAGACCCCGTTTCAAGCCTATTAAGGACATGTTGATCAATCTTCATAGGTAGAGTCTATTAGTGGAGATAGTTTGAATAAGCATGCATACGGGATAGAAAATATTTAAACTCAATGAGACCTTTGGTAAAGTAATGTGTATGTGCCTATCTGAAGTGCAATAGTTCTTGCTTAAATAGAAATGATTTATGAGTTTAGCACAATAACTAGGGTTGTCATGTTATAGATACCTTAATTTGGAAAATCGAGTCCTGAGGTACAATGACACTAATTTCACAAAGCCAAAATATGATTTTAAGATTTAAAAAAATGTATTTTTTTTCATACAAAGCTTTCAAGTTAAGTGAAGTATGTTGCATTGTCACACCTTGAAGGAAATAATGGACAAAAGAGGGTTAATGAATGAATCCCTTGCAACGGAATGTCATGAAGAAGTTATCAGCTAAATGGATATCTCCTATGTCCTTGGCTACCAAGCTTGGGCCTCCACTACTCATGTTTCAAGCTTTCTAGAATTTAAGCCATAATTGTGAAGACTTTTGTTGTTCCAATGCAAGACCTAAGTGAGCATCTTGAAGGAACCAATGAGAACACTTTAGCTAATCACCTAAGTTTGAGAGTCAATAGAACCACTGTAAGTATCATGCATGCATATCATGCATACATAAGCTGTAACACCCTCATAACCTACCCACACATAGTAAAGCTTACATAAGCCAATTGATGTGCCTCTTCTAAAATGTTCTTCCTCAATTCTACATCTTCTGGTACACAAAATTATGTTCGATATCTCACATTACCATCATCTCTAATTTGAAAGTCTCTACTCTCCCCCTTAAGGTAATCTTGCACAATTTTCTGGATCTTTGCATCTCCCTTTTGTGCTTCCTTAATTTTGTCAAAAAGTAATGGCTTAACTTGTAATTGTGCCAAAAGTATACCATCATTCACAACGTCAAATCTAGCATGTAAGGTTCTTAATTTAACCCACAACATGAGAGAATAGATAGTCAACCCTGCCATAGACTTTCTACTCAAAGCATTTGTAACTATATTAGCCTTGCCCAGATGGTAGTCAATCAAATAATCATAATCATCAATCAACTCCAATCATCACCTTTGTCAAAGATTCAACTCTTTTTTCACTCCCAAATATTTTAAACTTTTATAATCTATATAGTGTGAGCGGGGATTTTTGCCCCCACTCCCGGTGGAAAGGTTCATCCGACATTGACACTATTTAGGCTCGGGGCCTTAGAGAACACGAGCCTAAGCCTGGAGAAAAAAAATGAAGTCGCCACCCGGATGGACCGGGAAAAAAAAAGGTGGATGACTCGATTTCTAAGGAATCCCAAAAAATTGGGTATACATGGGGAAGGTGAGAAATGGCCCAGCACCTCCACAATACTTGGTTCATTGGAACTGGCCTCCTTTACAGGTTTTAATATTATAAAACTCTTAAATATAATGATATTATCCATCCTACATGCAACAATTAAAATAAAGCATAATTATATTAAAATCAAAATAATGTTCAAATAAAATAAATAAATGGACACCCATCCGAAGATGGAAACGTGTCCTTACATTGTCCATGTCTAAAACTAAATAGGACACCCACCGAAAGGTGGAAAAGTGTCCTTTACATTGGTCCAAAAACTTTAAAATAGAATATCATAATGCTCACAACATGAGGTACCCAAAATATTGAAACATACCTCGTACAATGTTAATAAAAAAATACTCATCCATGATAAATTAAATAAATCAACCATCAAAACATATAATAAACTACATAATCAAATCTAAAATTAAATAAAGCAAATAAATTTAGGTTTATTTCTCAATTTAGAGTTCTTTAATTAACATTTAGGGTTTTGGGATTTAGGAATTATTATTATTGTTATTTATGTTACTGTGAGGTTTTTGGAAAAATGGAATTGATTAGGGTTTTATAATTTTAAAAAAGTAGTAAGGTTTTTAATTAATCAAATTAGGGTTTAAGGCTAACATCATGAAATTATGGGTTTGATTTCAAAACTTAGCACGCTGGATATTAAGATATTAGGGTTTTATGGTTTGAAACCTTGGTTCTGCATATTATGGTTTTGAATTTAGGATTTGATGTTTTACCATAATCAAATTGAAGTGTGGTTTTAATATTGACTGTAATAACTACTTAAGTATTTTTTAGGTGAAACAAACATAGAAAGCCAAATTAATTATTGAAAGATTAAAATAACTCAATGAATAAAATTATAAAAAAACTACTGCGAAGGTTTGAAAACAGAATTAATTAAGATTTAGGGTTTGAATAACTTAGGGTTTAAGAAATTAGATTTTTTTTTGAATGATTATATTATTTACTTTAATTAAAACCTTAGGTATTGTATGAATTAATTTGTGCTACTGCATAAACTAAATTAAAGGAAGAATTAAATAACTAATGTATTGTGATGATAGCTTGAAAGATGAAGAAGATTAATGATTTAATAAACTGAAATTAGAGTAATTTACCTAAGTTTGAAGGCTCCACCAAATTAAAGAGATTGAACCAAGTTGCTGTGACGTGGACCCTTAGCAATGATGGAGCCTTCAAACTTACGTAAATGGTAGAGAACTCCTTGAAACTTGATTGACCCAACGTATAACAATGGTAGAGAACTCCTTGAAACTTGATAATCACCTCCTAAGGAACCCAACGCCTATAAAGAGACGCGAACTCACTATGATTGAAGGATTTAGTTGGTAAGAAGAAGGAAAATGCCACAACTCTTGTTGATAAGTAAACCTAATTCTTGATGCAAAGAAAGAATTAAAGAATCCACTCTAATCTCTCTCACACGAAAATTCACAAGAAGAACTTGTAGAAGAATTGTTGCGCTCGGATTAAGTTCTACTACAAGCGTCACTCGCAAGTATACGAGGTAGCTGTAGCAAAGGTGATCGCCCCAAGATCGTTTCCCCAAGAAGGTGTGGTTCGTAACAGCTTGATTGACAAATTATTTAAATGCGAGAGTTTGTTGTGTTTTAATGTAAAAGAGCAATTTAAACCTAAGATTAAGGAGTGTAGGATTGATGTATGAAGGTTGTACAAGATCAAATCGATTCTTGGGAATATGCCTAGGGTTATAGGTCCATTTAATTAAAGCTCAATTCTCAATTATCCATTAACATAACCTTGTAATTAATTTGTTCCTTAAGGTTAATTAGTCAATTACCAATCCATTAGTTCTCACATTCATGAATTAACAATGACTAATTCTTTTATATTTGCAAATTAATAAACCCTAGAACTTATATTTCTAATTCATTCATAGGGTAGTCGATTGCATAATTCCGATATCGAATTTCACCTCTTGGTCCTTTATTCAATATCTAGAGATCAATAGGTAGCTAATCTATCAACCTAGCTTACAATCCAATGCAATCAACCAACAACAAGGTACATCAATGGAAATATCAAATCAAAGCATTCAATCAAATATACTACAAACCCTAGGTATGGGTATTTAATTCAACATCATCAATTTAAAACATTCATTCAACTCAATATAAATCAAATACAAATTGTTCATTGCAATATCAATTCTCTTAATACAACAAAAACAATATTGAAATGAATTGAAAGAGAGAATAGAAAAACCCCTTGTGAAGATGCCAAGAGTAGGATTGCTAGTCTTCCTCCTAGCTCCAATTTGATGTTTGATGAAGAACTCAAGCCCTCTTCAATGGTTGATTCCCCTTTTGCAATATGGAATGGAGCTTTCTTAAGTCTCCAAACCTTGGAATGGATCTTGCCTTTGGTAGATGGAATGGAGCTTTCTCAAGTCACCAAACCTTTCAATGAAGCTTCTTCAACCTTCAAGAGCTTGTAACCCAACTTATCCCAAAGAACCTCAATGATCTTATCAATGGAAGATGGAGAAGATGAAGATGGAGGATGAAGATGAAGGGACAAGGAGAGTGTCACTCTCTCCTCATCCCAAATTGGTGTTTGCCTCCTCCTCTTTTCTTTTCTCTATTTCCTCAAAACCCTAGCCGTCCTCCCTTTCTGTCATGCGAAAGAATTTATACATTTTTTGGTGTGACACGACCAAGACAGTTGGTCGTGTCCCTCACTGTGGCTTCTTCTTTCTTTCTTTCTTTGGAATGGTGAGTGACACGGCCAAGCTTAAGTGAGCTTGGCCATGTTTGACATGCTTGGACGGACACGGTCAGTGGCTTGGCCGTGTCCCTTGGGTGTGTCCCTCTCTGTTGCTCATTTTCCTTCTTTTCCTTCTCTTCTTTGTCTTGTTCTTTGATTTGCTCTTTGAGTGAGACACGGCCAGAGGCTTGGCCGTGTCTCTGGGTGTGTCTGCTTCTGGCTTGAATTTCTTTTGAGGGACATGGCCAAGCTTGCTTTGGCTTGGCCATGTCTTGCTTGGTTCATGCTTTTCTTGCCCTGTTTTGATCTTCCAAGGGTGTTTTTGTACCTAAACCTAAAAACAACACTTTAAACACACTTAAAAGAACAATTAATCAAAACATTAACTAAAACACACATAAAATCATACTAAAAACTAGTACAAAAATGATCTAAACAACTACCCCACACTTAAATACTTAGTTGTCCCCAAGCAAGGCTAAAATCAAAACACACTAACCAGATGAATTTTGTTAAGTTCAAGAGTTATAAAGTTGCATCAAGACTTCCCTATCCCTAAATCCGCAATCAATATCGAATCAAACAAAATTGACACCAATGCAATTAAGTGGTTTTCCATGCATAACCAATGTTGTCACTCCCTCACCAACTCTTACAAGTGTTTGATCATGGTGGTGTTTACACTCATAACAATCAATGAAAGATTATTACCATAGGCTTGCTTATCTATCAAATCTCCACCACCAAATTTCAATCAAGCATCAATCAAAAGGTCTTTCTTTTGGTTGTAATGGGGCTAAGGTAAAGGCATGACATTTAGGAAATGTAAGCTTAATCATTAAGTTCAAGATCACTTCAATAATGAAGTAACCGATCATATGTATAACTAACAATCCCAAAACACCTTCCTCTCATCTACCCCTTGACATTAAAGAGCTTTTCAAGGGAATTCACTTATTAAATATTGCAATGATACATTCTAACCCTTTCAACAATAACAACAATTATTCTTATTATTATATTTTTTTTCTTTTCTCTTTTTTTTTCTTTTTTTATTTTTTATATTTTTTTATTTTCTATATTTTTATTTTTAGGGTTTGCAACTAAATAACATAATAATTTGCAATCTCAAACCTACTAAATTTAACCCCACACTTAATTCAACACAACACTTGGTCATAAACGCTCTTAAAATGCTCTTGACCTAATGAAAGGGTAAGAGTTAAACAACAAGGTTCAAGCTAATGGTGTTGTGAAAAAGAAAGAAAAGGAAAAATAAAATAAGCTCAAAATTGGCTAACTAAAGTTAAAAATAGGGTTGGTCTTTTTAAGCCAAAGTGGGTTCACCTAATTGCCTTAATCATCTCGATGCCTAATTAAAAAAAATTTTATGTAGTCTTAAAATGCATGTCAAAGCAAGTTCTAGCAATTCATCAATCAATGATTTTCACCCACAAAAAGAATAATAAGTTGATGGCTCAATTCCTCACAAGGTTAATGGCAATGCAAGGAAAAACCAACAAAATTGACATTAAGCACCAATTCTACTCAATCCTCAAATTCATGCTTCAAAAATTCAAAGGTCATCTATCAACAATTTTTATAACAATTGAACTTTCTAAAACTCATTTATTCAAAGAAAAACATTAAAAACATTAACTAAACTTAAACAAAAACAAGTTAAAAGTAAAAACACAAAAACACAAAATGCAATTAAAAGTAAAAACACCAAACATAAAATGTACCCCACACTTAAAGATTCACATTGTCCTCAATGTGAGCATGCATACTACTGAGGGGGTTTAGATGAAACCTGATTTCCATCGTTCCCATATATGATGTGTAGGGCTCATTCCACCCATAATGCAATTGGAGCCCATGACTGAGAGGATGAATAACATGTAACTTTGAAAAGTACCCGATGTACGGCAACCCCTAAATAGTATTCCTTGAAGAGAACATGTCTCAAAGGGACATGTGAAGGTCGCCTCTGGGTGATCCTCTAGTGCAATAGGAACGTAGTGATAATCTTTATCTTTGTGCAACATGGGCATATCAGATTTCTGCTCTTCCTTACCACAAAGAGTAGTAGAGATAACTTTTGGGGACTCTTTAAGCTCAACCAAGTTTGGTTGAATCACTTCTTCATCCACTTTAACAATGTCAAGTCCCATCTCAACAATCTCAGCATCTAAAATTAGCTTACACTCCTCAATTTCTAAATTGGGAATTTCATGCTCTTCTTCTAGGGTCATAGTCATCCCAATCTTATTTCCACTATCTCCTTGGGAGTGCATATTATAGATGTCAGGAAGTTGCTTACCTTGCTCCTCATCTTTCAAGCTACATGGAAATGGATTTGGTGGCCTATCAGGATTGGAAAATTCATGCAACTTTGGTGAGGTTAATGCTCTAAATGCTCCTTCTCGTTTGATTGGCTCAACTCCTCAATGTTGGTTTGTATCTCCTCGCCATTATCTTCTTGATTAGTGCCTGCATCCAAAGAATCACAAAATTTGTTATATATTACCTGTTCACTCTTCAAATTTGTGATTACCTTGACTTGCTCCAATTGGCTAGGATATTCCTCCTTTTGATGTGCTTGGAGTTGATGTACCAGTTGCCTAACTTGAATTTCCACCCTCTTCAATGATTCCTCCAAAGAATCAAACCTCTCATTGATCCCTTCCTGATTTTGTGTGCTAATTTAAATGTAAGCATTCAAATTATCTTCCACTGTAGATTTCTTACATTGATCTTGATTTTGTGCACTAATTTGAATGAAGGCATTCAAACTATCTTCCAAAGTGGGTTCCTTAAGTCGATCTTGATTTTGTGCGCTAGTTTGAATGAAGGCATTCAAACTATCCTCCAATGTGGGTTTCTTAAGGTGATCTTGATTTTGTGCTCTAGTTTGAATGAAGGCATTCAAACTATCCTCCAATGTAGGTTTCTTAAGGTGATCTTGATTTGAATATTGTTCTTGAGAGTAAGGATTTCTTTGGTAAGGTTGAAAAAAATTTTGAGGTGGAATTTGCTGTTGATTTTCCCAAGAAAAATTTGGGTGGCTTCCCCAGCTTGAATTATAAGGTCTGTGATATGGGTCATATCCACCCATTTGCTAGAAACTTTCATAAGCATATTCTTCCTCTTGCCATTATTGGTATCGTGCGAAACCGAATGAGCATGTATTTGCACTATGCCCTGCATTGCCACATGCTGCACATATCTCTTGGCGTGGCATAGGTGCTCTTCCTCTTGCATTTAGCACCTTAAGTTGATTCATCAATTCTGCTAATTGCCATGCCATTTCCGACTCATTGTTCCTATCAGAAACTCCCCCATGCCTTGAAAACTGCATCTTTACAAAAGGCACTTAGCAACTTAAAGAAAACAAACAAATAATTAAATTAAAAGAAAATCAAACAAAAACAAACAAACAATTAAAAGAAAATAAACAAACAATTAAATTGTAAAGAAAAATCAAACTATCACTACTTAAACAACCTTCCCCAGCAGCGGCGCCAAAAACTTGTTGCGCTCGGATTATGTTCTACTACAAGTGTCACTTGCAAGTATACGAGGTAGCTGTAGCAAAGGTGATCGCCCCAAGGTCGTTTCCCCAAGAAGGTGTGGTTCGTAATAGCTTGATTGATAAATTATTTAAATGCGAGAGTTTGTTGTGTTTGAATGTAAAAGAATAATTTAAACCTAAGATTAAGGAGTGTAGGATTGATGTATGAAGGTTGTACAAGATCAAATCGATTCTTGGGAATATGCCTAGGGTTATAGGTCCATTTAATCAAAGCTCAATTCTCAATTGTCCATTAACATAACCTTCTAATTAATTTGTTCCTTAAGGTTAATTAGTCAATTACCAATCCATTAGTTCTCACATTCATGAATTAATAATGACCAATTCTTTTATATTTGCAAATTAATAAACCCTAGAACTTATATTTCTAATTCATTCATAGGGTAGTCGATTGCATAATTTCGATATCGAATTTCACCTCTCGGTCCTTCATTCAATATCTAGAGATCAATATGTAGCTAATCTATCAACCTAGCATACAATCCAATGCAATCAACCAACAACAAGGTACATCAATGGAAATATCAAATCAAAGCATTTAATCAAATATACTACAAACCCTAGGTATGGGTATTTAATTCAACATCATCAATTTAAAACATTCATTCAACTCAATATAAATCAAATACAAATTGTTTATTGCAATATCAATTCTCTTAATACAACAAAAATAATATTGAAATGAATTAAAAGAGAGAATAGAAAAAACCCTTGTGAAGATGCCAAGAGTAGGATTGCTAGTCTTCCTCCTAGCTCCACTTTGATGTGTGATGAAGAACTCAAGCCCTCTTCAATGGTTGATTCCCCTTTTGCAATATGGAATGGAGCTTTCTCAAGTCTCCAAACCTTGGAATGGATCTTGCCTTTGGTAGACGGAATGGAGCTTTCTCAAGTCACCAAACCTTTTAATGAAGCTTCTTCAACCTTCAAGAGCTTGTAACCCAACTTATCCCAAAGAACCTCAAAGATCTTGTCAATGGAAGATGGAGAAGATGAAGATGGAGGATGAAGATGAAGGGACAAGGAGAGTGTCACTCTCTCCTCATCCCAAATTGGTGTTTGCCCCCTCCTTCTCTTTTCTTTTCTCTATTTCCTCAAAACATTAGCCGTCCTCCCTTTCTGTCGTGCGAAAGAATTTATACGTTTTTTGGTGTGACACGGCCAAGCCACTCTTGGCTTGGCCGTGTCTCTTCTTCTTTTCTTCCTTTCCACGAGGCGACATGGCCAAGCCAAGGTTAGCTTGGCCGTGTCTCTTGATTTCCATGGGACACGGCCAAGATAGTTGGTCGTGTCCCTCACTGTGGCTTCTTCTTTCTTTCTTTCTTTGGAATGGTGAGTGACACAGCCAAGCTTAGCTTGGCCGTGTTTGACATGCTTGGAGGGACATAGCTAGTGGCTTGGCCGTGTCCCTTGGGTGTGTCCCTCTCTGTTGCTCATTTTCCTTCTTTTCCTTCTCTTCTTTGGCTTGTTCTTTGATTTGCTTTTTGAGTGAGACACAACCAGAGGCTTGGCCGTGTCTCTGGGTGTGTCTGCTTCTGCCTTGAATTTCTTTTGAGGGACATGGACAAGCTTGCTTTGGCTTGGCCATGTCTTGCTTGGTTCATGCTTTTCTCTCCCTGTTTTGATCTTTCAAGGGTGTTTTTGTACCTAAACCTAAAAACAACACTTTAAACACACTTAAAAGAACAATTAATCAAAACATTAACTAAAACACACATAAAATCATACGAAAAACTAGTACAAAAATGATCTAAACAAGAATTCAAAATTTTTTATTAATTGTTGTATAAGAAATTCGGCCTAATAGTGCCCTTAAATAAGGGTTACAAAATTCTTAATTGCATATGGAAAATTAAGACTAAAACATTCCTAATTCCATAAGGAAAACATTCCTAATTCATAAGGAAAACATTAAGTATGGAAACAAAATCCTAATCCACTAAGGAAAATATAAAGTATGGAAACAAAATCCTAATCCAGTAAGGTAAATATAAAGTATGGAAACAACCAAACTAATCCATTCAACATAAGAAATGCCCCACATTATTTGGGCTGTCCATGGGCCTTAAATTACTTCCCAAGGCTTTATATGAACCCTCATGGACCTTTCTTGCATGTTGGACCTTTCTTTAGCTAGCCTCTAGCTTCCACACTAAACATCATAATCAGCTTTGGTGTGCCTTCTTCAAGCTCTATCTCCATCTTCTGGATTGATAATTCTTGAAGCTCTTTGGAAATCTCTTCTTGAATATGCAAAGCCATACTAGCTTGATATCTCTTTGCCTTGCTCCTAGTGATTGGTCCACTTGCTAGCTTCAAGGGATCCTTTCTTGCATCATTCTCCCCCTCTTCAAAAAGATTTGTCCTCAAATCTGCATCATCAAAAGGAGAAAGATCACTTACATTGAAAGTAGCACTAACATTAAACGTACCTGGTAAGTTGATCTTGTAGGCATTGTCATTAATCTTCTCCAGCACTTGGAATGGGCCATCTCCCCTTGCTTGCAACTTGTTCTTCCTTCATCTCACATCTCCCTCTATTTGCAGAATCAGCATATCTCTTGTTCCTTTTCTCAATATTCGCCCTTGCTTTCTCATGCATCTCTTTTGTCTCCATAGGATTGCTCCTATATGCTGGCCAGTTTGGAATTGTAGAACCGGGTATGAAGTCAATTTGATGTTCAATCCCTCTTAATGGCGGCAAACCACTAGGAAGGTCTTCAGGAAACACATCCTTAAAATCTTGCAACAAAGACACAAAACTAGAAGGTAAAGAATCAAGAGATTCTTCACTGTTAGCAAGTAATGATTCTTTATACATAATAATGAGTACAGGCTGCCCTACATCTATCTCTCTTGCTCTTGCATAAAAAGTATGTTTTACTTTTTCTCCTTACTTATTTTCTCTCACCAATGGGCCATTTATTTGTTTGCTTACTTTCTTTTGACTCTCGACCTCTTTTCCCTTTCTGCACTCACTCACTTTATTATTTTCTCTTTCCCTACTCTTAGAACTACCCTTGGGTGTTGAAGAAACATCATTGGCCGAATTTGAACCCCCTTGGTTCTTGCTGGCCAAAACTTCTTTCTCCCTCTCTAGCATCCTCTTTTGATCTTCATACACCTCTTGAGATGATAATGGTGCTAGAACAACCTTCTTTCCTTCATAAGTAAAGGTATACTTATTAGAAAAGCCATCATGTTGTGCCCTTCTATCATGCTGCCATGGTCTTCCTAATAGCAAATGTCCAGCTTGCATTGGCACTACATCACACAAAACCTCATCTTTATACCACCCAATGGAGAATGGTACCTTGACTTGCTTCAACACTTTTACTTCCCCAGCGTCATTGAACCATTGCAACTTGTAAGGATTAGGATGTTTAAAACAAGCTAACCCCAATTTATCCACCATTGTAGTACTAGCAGCATTGGTACAACTTCCACCATCAATGATAAGTGTACAAACCTTACCATTCACCAAACACCTAGAGTGGAAAAGATTCTCCCTTTGATCCAAGCCTTCTTCCTTGACTTGAATATTCAAGGCTCTTCTAGTAACAAGCATCTCTCCATGTTCAGCATTCAAGACTTGATTCTCCCAAGCCTCTTCATCATATTCAGCCCTATCACCACATTTGGCCTCCTCTTCTTCTTCATGTTCAGATTCTGATTCAATTTCCCCTTCATGGGTTGCAATCATCACCCTCTTATTCTAATATTGAGAAGCAATGTGTCCACTTCACAAACACTTGTAGCATTTAGTTTCCCTACTTGGAGTAGGTCTAGAAGGTATTTCCTTGGCTGTTTTTGCATCCCCATCATTCGGCTTCTTGAAATTAGGATTGTAGGAAGAATTCTTTTGGAAAGAACCCTTGTAATCCCCTTTGTAGGAACCTCCACTCGAACTTGAACCCTTGAAGTTTGAAAAATTTCTACTAGCTTTAGAGTAGCTAGTTTTCGAAATAGCTTTATTCTTCAATCTTCTCTCTATCTTCATGGCCTTTTGAACTAACTTTTCCATTGTGTTGAATTCATACATCTCCAATTCATTGGCTATGATCAAATTCAATCCCCCAAGAAATCGTGACATCTTCTTGTCTTCATCTTCATCAATATTTGCCCTAGCCATGATCATCTCCATCTCTTTGTGGTACTCTTCCACACTTCTTCCACCTTGAACTAGTCTTGCTAGTCGATTGTACAAATCCCGAATGTAGTGAGATTGTACAAATCGGCTTCTCATTAGTTCTTTCAAGGTTGACCATTCATGAATAGGCCTCATACCTTTCCCTCTTCTATTAGCATTCAATTGATCCCACCAAAAGGTAGCATACCATTTGAACTCTACGGCTACCAAAACTAATTTCTTCTCTTCGGTGTAGTTATGGTATTCGAAAATCTGCTCAACTTTCCTCTCCCATTCTATGAACTCTTCTGCATTGTTCTTCCCTTCAAAGGAAGGAATCTTCATCTTGATGGAAGTAAGGTCACCATCAGTGGCAGGTTGATTTCCACTTTCATCTTCATCTTCTACCCTTTCGGCTGCTTCTAGGGCTTCAAGATTTCCTTGCCCTTCTCTCCTAAGCACTCTTCTAGCTCGCATTACGGGATTTGGATGTGCGGCTCGCTGCCCTTGTTGCACTTGTTAAATTTGTTTTGCTTGTCGTGCTGCATTCTCTTGCAATCTAGTATCCATCATCTCCATTCGACCAAGCATTGTTGCCAAAGTCTCATTAAGCCTAGCCAAGCTTTTGGCCATAGCTCCTTCTTTGCTAGTCTCTTCTCCTTTTCCTGCCATGTTAACAAACAAACAAACTCAAAGAAACAAGATTAGTAATAATCAAAATTCACTCGAGTGTTTAGAATTACCTCACTTTTCTTGTCTTCCTTGATTGCACTGCAGAACCAAGCTCACCAACCAACAATTGTCAAGTCGTTCAAGAAACTAGAAACTAAATCCTAGAACTAGATAGAAAACAAGACAAGTATCCGGAGGCAATGCAAGGTAATTTGCACTACACGATATAGAACCAAGTATCAACACAAGCAAATGATACTTAGCAATGTAATGGAATTAAAAGCTAGATAAAGAAATCAGAAACAATGAAGCCAATAAAGAAGATAAATTTGGATATAATGAATCAAAAACAGCCCACACTTGGCAAGCTGCTTTATGGACCTAATCAATTGTACCCAAAATGCTAGCTTCTAGACTCTAATTCCCACCTAAAACACTCAAATAATATGAATATTAAGGTTTGATTATCAAATTCCAAAAGCCCCTCAAAAGGTGAAATTTTTTGTCCAAAAAATTTTATTACTTCTCACCCACCTAGATCTGATCCTTAGCACCCAAATAGCAAGAATATCAAACAATTTTTGTTGAGGTGGTTTTGTACTCTTTTTTTTTTGCTTCCTCTCACTATCCCCTTGATTCGGGACTTAATTTACTCCTAAGGACTTTTCGAAATCTGGACTTAATTCGCAACCCCAGATTCACTCAAGATTAAATTGAAATCAAACTTGAACACAAACTCTAGCTTTTGCTTTCTTTCAAGAACCCTAATTCTTGGTTTCAAAATTCTCCAAGAATCATTTCCTAGGTTTTGTTTTCACCCTAAGAATACCCTCCTTCTATTCGGCCTTGATCAGAATTGATATATGACTTTTTTTCGAAAATTAAAGACTAGACTCTATAAGAACCCTAAAATGTATAAATTTAAAAGACCTAAATTAACAA
Organism: Garcia nutans; assembly: GCA_947685225.1. Taxonomy (NCBI): domain Eukaryota; kingdom Viridiplantae; phylum Streptophyta; class Magnoliopsida; order Malpighiales; family Euphorbiaceae; genus Garcia; species Garcia nutans. Next base: position 11,019,493 of record CANTUV010000013.1, on the reverse strand, counting down.
ACCCTAGAAAGACAAAGTAGATAAAAATTACCTTGTAGCAAGGCTCTGATACCAAATGACGCGGACCCTTAGCAATGATGGCAGCAAACCCAACGTATAACAATGGTAGAGAACTCCTTGAAACTTGATAATCACCTCCTAAGGAACCCAACGCCTATAAAGAGACGCGAACTCACTATGATTGCAGGATTTAGTTGGTAAGAAGAAGGAAAACGCCACAACTCTTGTTGATAAGTAAACCTAATTATTGATGTAAAGAAAGAATTAAAGAATCCACTCTAATCTCTCTCACACGAAAATTCACAAGAACTTGTAGAAGAATTTAAAATTTTTTATTAATTGTTGTATATGAAATTCGGCCTAATAGTGCCCTTAAATAAGGGTTACAAAATTCCTAATTGCATATGGAAAATTAAGACTAAAACATTCCTAATTGCATAAGGAAAACATTCCTAATTGCATAAGGAAAACATTTGTTTCTAAGCCCATTGTAAAAAGATTTTAAGAAAAAATGGATTTTTGACTTTGTATTTGAGTCATGAGAAAAGAATTTTTGATTTGTTTTTAGAAAAGTTTTATGTCCAAAGACCATCTTGAAATGTTTTGAAAATAGCTTTGGTCTATTGGATTTTAAAGCAAAATTTATTTGAGCTTACAAATGTACTTAGGTCATATTAGAAAAAGAACAATCCAAATAAGTCAAACAATAAGCCAAGACAAAATTAACCACAGTCAAACAACAAGCATTTGGGATAAAAACCTAAGGAAAGTAACTAGGCCAATTAAATGAGCTTTAGTCTTTGGGTTGAAAGGGCTTGGGTTCTCATAGCAAGTATATACCAAAAGGTACAAGGCTATGAGTGGTTATGCCATGCTTGATCTCCATACCTTGGTGAAAGTATGGTATCCCTCACATATCACAACACGGGTAACATGGGCGTCCTAACTCACACACACGATGCAATCTAAATGATGCAATGGATAATATCATGATAAGAAAGAATAAAATAATATAAAGACCAACGGAATCAACTTCTCTTAGCCCAATAGAGTCGCCACTGTAAGTGGGGATTTTCGTTCCCAATTTTGGTGGAATGGTTCTTGCGACTTCGATACTGTTTAGGCTCAGGGCCTTAGAGAACACAGTCCTAAACCCGAAGAAAAATGAAGTTGCCACCCAGAAAGGCTGGGAAAAAAGAAAGGGGTGAATGACTCAATTCCTAAGGAATCCTCAACCCCTTAATGGGTTCGAAAAGTTGGGTACGTGTGGGGAAGGTGAGAAATGGCCAAGCACCCCCATAATGCTAGGTTCATTGGACCTGGCCTCCTTTATAGGTCTTAATATTATAAAATTCTTAAATATAATGATATTATCCATGCTACATGCAATAATTAAAATAAAGCATCATTATATTAAAATAAAAACAATGTTCAAACAAAATAATTAAATGGACACCCATTCGAAGATGAAAATGTGTTCTTATATCGTCCATGTCTAAAATTGAATAGGACACCCACCGAAAGGTGGAAACATGTCCATTACATTGGTCCAAAAACTTTAAAATAGAATATATTACATAATGCTCACAACATGAGGTACCGAAAATATGAAAACATACCTCTTACAATGTTAATAAAAAATACTCATCCATGATAAATTAAATAAATCAAGCATTGAAATTAAATAAATCAACCATCAAAACATATAATAAACTACATAATCAAATCTAAAATTAAATAAAGCAAATAAATTTAGGTTTATGTCTCAATTTAGAGTTCTTTAATTAACATTTAGGGTTTTGGGATTTTGGAATTATTATTATTGTTATTTAGGCTACTGTGAGGGTTTTTGGAGAAATGGAATTTATTAGGGTTTTAAAATTTTAAGAAAGTAGTAAGGTTTTTAATTAATCAAATTAGGGTTTAAGGCTAACATTATGAAATTAGGGGTTTTGGATTTCAAAACTTAGTATGTTAGATATTAAGATATTAGGGTTTTATGGTTTGAAACCTTGATTCTGCAGATTATGGTTTTGAATTTAGGATTTGATGTTTTACCGTAATCAAAAGTGTAGTTTTAATATTGACTGTAATAACTACTTAAGTATTTTTTAGGTGAAACAAACATAGAAAGCCAAATTAATTATCAAAAGATTAAAATAACTCAATGATTAAAATTATTAAAAAACTACTATGAAGGTTTGAAAACAGAATTAATTAAGATTTAGAGTTTGAATAACTTAGGGTTTAAGAAATTAGATTTGTGCTTTGAATGATTATATTATTTACTTTAATTAAAACCTTAGGTATTGTATGAATTAATTTATGCTATTATGTAAACTAAATTAAAGGAAGAATTAAATAACTAAGGTAGTGTGATGATGGCTTGAAAGATGAAGATGATTAATGATTTAATAAACTGAATTTACAGCAATTTACCTACGTTGGAAGGCTCCACCAAATTGAAGAGATTGAACCAAGCTGCTGCATGCTTCAGTGCTTATTTTCTAGCTGAACCTTAATGCCTTGAATTGGACAGTGTTTGATTTGTTTTGTGTTGCTAGATTTTTGTTTGATTGTTCAAAGGCTTAAAATTTTAATCTTTCTGAGTCTAAGCTTCAAAAATTCTCATCCGTTGCTAGGGTTTTCTGTCTCTCTTTTCTTTTGTTGCTACTCTCAAAGTCCCCTAAAATCTCCTCCCAAAACTCTCTGTGAAAAATTAAAAGTCTCTAGTTTCTTCAAAAAAATTGCCTCCTCCATCCATGTGTGTAATGCTAGTATTTATAGAAAAATATAAAGTCCTAATTCTATTTTAATAAGGAAATACCCACTGTTTAGGAAAAATTACAAAACTGTGTAAAACAAGGTTTGGTTAAAAAAATTGGTAGCGCGCGAGCTGCTGGGCCTGCGGGCTGCACTGGCAAAAATTGTTGCGAGAATCGACTGGGCAAACTGGGGCTACTTGCTAGACCTACGGCGAAATGATTTCTGAACCTGCGGCAAATTGGCTGCTTACCAATTCCATCTGATTTTTTATTTTTTCTTATTGTTTTATATATTTTTTATTTTTATCAAAAATAACTATAAAATATTATAAGTAATAATTAAAATATCACAAAAAATATTTTGGACTATCGGATTGGACTGGGTCAAAAATTAAGGGTCTACATATAGATAAAACATTTTCCCCATATAGATAATGTCACCAAATCATAATGCAAATACTATGGTTGCCAACTCTAGATCATGGGTTGGGTAGTTCAACTCATGTGGTTTTAATTGTCTATAGGCATAGGCAATAACTCTACCCTCTTGCATCAATACACATCCCAAACCATTTGTGATGCATCACTATATATCACATATGGCTTGCTTTCTACAGGTAGAGTAAGAATAGGAGCCTGAATCTACATATCCCTTAACTTTTCAAAACACATTTGAAATTAGTCTTTCCATACAAATTTCACCCCTTTTTGAAGTAATTTAGTGAGTGGCATGGCTATCATAGAGAACCCCTTTACAAATCGACGATAATAACCTACCAATCCTAGAAAACTCCTCACTTCTGTAACATTTTTAGGTGGACTCCAATTCAAGATCACCTCAACTTTACTTAGGTCTACTCTAATCCCTTCTGCTGAAATAAAATCTCCAAGGAAAGTTACTTGATCTAACCAAAACTCGTACTTGGATAATTTTGCAAACAATTGCTTCTCCCTTAATGTTTGCATTACAATTTGTAAGTGTCTATCATGAGCCTCCTTACAATGTGAATACACCAAAATATCTTCAATAAACACCACTATAAATTGATCCAAATAAGGTCAAAAAATCTGATTCATTAGATCCATGAAAGTCGTTGGTGCATTCGTCAACCTAAAAGGCATCACAAGAAATTCATAGTGTCCATACCTTGTATGAAAATCAGTCTTAGGCACATCTACCTCTTTCACTTTCAACTGGCGATACCCTGATCTCAAATAACTTTTAGAAAACGCAGCTAATCCTTTTAATTGAACAAAGAGATTATTAATATGAGATAATGGATATTTATTCTTGATGGTTATAATATTCAACTATCGATAATCAATATATAATCTCAAGGTACCATCCTGCTTTTTAACAAACAAAATTGGTGATCCCTAAGGTGAAACACTAGGATGTATAAATTCCTTACCCAACAATTCTTGTAATTGCACCTTCAACTCTATTGGTGCCATTTGATAAGAGGTTATAGATATAGGAGTGGTACCCATTATCACATCGATACCAAACTCCACCTCTCTCACCGGAGGTAATTCTGATAACTCATCGGGAATACATCTGAAAATTCAACCACTATTGGAATACAGTGAAGCTTAGACTTCTCTGCTCTAGTATCCACCACATGTGGCAAATAGGCCTCTCACCCCTTCCTCATCATCCTTCTAGCAGCCACTACAGAAATGAAAGTAGATAAGAGGTGGCTTGACTCACCTCACGCTACCACTTCCTTTCCCTTAACTGTTCTTAGAGTAACATTCTTCTACTGACAATCAACTACAACTTTATGTCTAGACAACCAATCCATACCCAAAATAAGATCATACTCTCTAAAGGGCATCTCAATCAAATTACTGAGAAATTCCTCTTCTTGCACCATGATCGGGCTATGTCGATAAACTCTACTAACTACAACACTATACCCTAAGGGATTAGTTACCAACACATCAAATCCCAAAGATTCATAATACACACTTCTTATAGGGAAAGTTGATGCACTAATATATGAATGGGTAGATCCAGGATCTATCAATGCATGAATAAGGGTACCGAATAAGGAAAATGTACTAGCTACGACATCTAAAGCATTCGGTTCCTTCTGCATCACATAAACTCTTTGAATAGCTCTAGTCCCCTCTAGCCTGCTCACAAATGTCGAATCTCCTCTCTGGCTAGCCCTAAATCTACCACCTCTACTACCTCCTCGATTTCCTCTACCTCCTCCACTGCTCTGTCTAGATGTTGTTGCATTAGCTGATCTCTCATCCGATGGCTCTAGACAATCTCTAACAAAATTATTTGAAGATCCACATCTATAACAACCTCTGAAATCAACTTCCCAATAAGCTCCTCTATGCATTCGACCACATTGTACACAAGTAAGTGGTGGAGACTTGTGAGAACCTGAAGTTAGTGTGTAGCTACTATGACTGTAGGTCTCTACCTATACTGCTGTAATCTAACAAATTGTCCCTTGCTCCTACTAAATCTATGAGGATAACCACCTCTGCCTATCTTCGAAGATTAGGAACCCGTCTCTATCAGAGTTTTTCTAACTCTACTTTCTTCTGTCCTCAGTGCAGCCACAAGCCCTTGAGCTTTCTCAACATTCCGAACAGCTGCTACTATCTTGGAAAAATCATCATAGTGAACCGCTACCACTTGACACATAATAGATGGTTTCAACCCTTCTTCAAATCTTCTACATTGCTCCACCTCATCTGTTAAAATAGCACCTGCATACTTACTCTAGCAGAGAAATTCTTTTTCATACTTGTCAACTGTCTTATCTCCTTGTTTCAAGTTAAGAAACTCCTTCTTCTTCTTATCTTTATACTCCCAAGGGGTATATTTCTTCCCAAGCTCCCTTAGAAAATCATCATACGTCAAAAACTGGGGTTGCCTCAATCCATTAGGAATAGTCTTCCACCATTCATAAGCATCTTCTTGAGAAGAGACATGGTATAATCAAAGTTCTCTTCTGTAGTAGCCTACAATTGAACAAACACTTTCTCAATTTGATCCAACCACTGCTCAGCCTCCGATTGGTCCACAGTGCCTATGAAATCAGTAGGCTGAAACTTCCTTAACTTCTCATACTTCCTAATCGGCTGTTGCTATTGATGAGCTTGGGCATGAAGTAATAAATCCACCAACTATTTTTCCTAAACTGGTGGAATTTCAGGCTTTGCTGGTCTATCTAACACTGATGCCTCCCCAGCAGCACTTATACTTGCTCCATCCATACCTTCCCAGGAGAAAAACTCTCTGCACTACCCTCATCTGATCTATGAGATCGAGACATCTCTACTAGCTATATCTGATACAAGATCAAAGGTTGCCACATTAAAGACCAATTCAAATGCCTATGCATATGCTTATACAACACTTTTAAAATCAACTTTAAAATCCCCTTTTTCTCTTACTTAAAACTCTCATTGGATGAGAATCTCAAACCATGCTCTAATACAAAAATAAATGTAACACCTTCATAACCTACCCACACATAGTATACATATCTTCATATATGTAGTATGCACAGATAGGGTATAAGAGCATTACAAAAATGTTACTATAGTACCTTATCATCCTTCGTCATTTAGTTGCTAGATTACAATATTATATAGATAAATACATAGGTATAAGAAAAGTAAATTAATTTATATAAAATTTTCCAAGGTTTTACTTAAAATACAAGTTTTACCAAATCCAATCAATTCAACCTGTGAATATCCAATAGTTCTTAAAATATTTCCATACACTCACATCCCAAAATCCTATACTTTCATACATACATTCATAAAATATGTGAACATGATATTACTTATACGGAAATCATCTTTAAATCATGTGTCAATTTATTATATTTTACAAAATAGATGTTACGTACAGATTAACTCAAAAGAATATTTACTTGCTATGCTTAGGCTTGATATGTGGCAACCAGAGCCTTCTAGTATCCACCCTCTAACTAGACCTATCCTAGTCTAAAAGGACTTCCAGCTTCTATCCTGTCATCTGTGTGATAAATAAATCATGCTAAGCCTAGAGCTTAGTGGTATATACTTGATAATACAACATTACTATGACAAAATGTATATGAACATGCATAAGGTTTTAATGTTACATACATTCTCATCTTTATTATATAAATAAACATAAACAATCATCATGCATTGGCCCAAATATCTTATACAGTAACCTAGTTCCAGAACGTTTGCTTTGGCCTATCTCATCAATAATGACACCTCCATGTCTCGCTAGTGGACGTAAATACATCTGTGAAACCCAGTGTCTCATCCATAGTGTAATCATCAATATGACACCTCATGTGTCTTGCTCAGGAGCGTGGTAACATCTCTGTGGCACCCAATGTTGATGGCATGGTGGTGTTTAGATGCTTGTTTGTGAATGTAAGAAATGGGAGAAAATGATACTTTATGGATGGTTTGTAGTGTTGTACGAAAATTAGGTTGAATATAAGGTGTAAGGACTTATTTTGAGAGAAAGGGAAGGTGTTTATGTTTGCTTTAAAATCTAGAATTTCAGAAGTTAAATGGTTGATTGTAACAACAAAAATGGAACTGGTTGAATGTTTTTGGATCACATACAAAACCCTATTAGTTTTTGGAAACTAACAAAACCCAAATGTGTTAAAACACTTTAATTCACTCAAAAGATAATCTGTCTCTTACCAAATTCGTTTCCTTTTTTAAATAAGGAGACAAAGAAGAGTTACAAGCTAAATAAAGGCAATTAAAGCCAAAGAAATCTGCCTACATTAAATCAACATCAAATACGTATTAAAAGCAAGATAATAATGCAAAATGAAACTGAAAAACAGAAATTGAAGCCTTCAAATGTCCCCAACATGTATGAGCTGGAAACATGTGCTAAAATCAATCTTTAAGTGCATTGGCTTTAAATTGGTCTTCAAATATAAGGGCTTGGAACAGCCCAAAAGGCTTCAAAATGAGTTGAATCTTCATGTTATGTATGGGTTCAAAGTAGAGTTCTCCAATAGGATCAACAACATCATCTTCGTCATATTCCAAAAGAGTATGAAGGCCCATATCAAGAGTGTCTTGAATGGCAAGGACTGATGGACCTCCATCATTCTCCCCTTCTTGGGAAGTCTCCTCTTGTATAGAAGGTTGCATTGAATCTTTAAAAAATTTAGAGAGGTCGCTTACATTAAATGTGTTGGAAATCTTGTAAGATGGTGGAAGCTCAATCTTGTAGGCATTCTGATTTATCTTCTTTAGGACTTTATAAGGGCCCTCCGCTTTGGGCATTAGCTTATTCTTCATTTTTGAAGGGAATCTCGCCTTCCTCAAGTACACCCACACAAGATCACCTTCTTTGTATTCAACAATAGATTTCAGCTTGGATTGATGCTTGTAGGCATCATTCTTTCTCTGAATATGTTCTTTTGCCTTAGTATGAAGTTTGACTATTTCAGTAGCCCTTTCTTCAGCTTTAGGTTGGATGAGACACTAGCATGTGCTTTGCTCAAATCAATTGGAATAAGAGGGTTAGCACCATAAACTAATTCAAAGAGAGTAAAATTTTTAGTCTTACTCTTGGAACTGTTGTAAGCAAACTCTGCATGTGCCAACATAGTATCCCAACTCTTCACCTTTCCCTTCAGCAAACTTCTCAAAATGTTACCAAGGCTTTGGTTGACCACTTCGGTTTGTCCATCAGTTTGAGGATGAAATGTCGTGCTAAATTTTAGAGTCGTGCCAAGTCTTGTCCATAAATGTCTCCAAAAATGATTCAAAAACTTTACATCCCTATCACTTATAATACTTCTTGGAATTCCATGGAGTCATACAATGTTTTCAAATTACAAGTTCAGAATATGTAATGCATCATTAGTTTTGTTACAAGCAACAAAATGAGCCATTTTAGAAAATCTATCTACAACAACCATAATAGAATCATGATTTCTCCTTGTTCATGGCAACCCAAATATGAAATCAATACTTACATCCTCCCATGGAGCGTTCGGAACTGGCAAAGGCATGTATGGACCATGTGCTTGTGATGTCATTTTGGATTGTTTACATGTATTATAGCCCTCAACAAGCCTTGAAATGTCTTTCCACATCTTTGGCCAATAGAAATTCCTACTAGCCAATTCATAGGTCTTGTCTCATCCAAAGTGTTCAGCTAGGCCTCCACCATAGACTTCTTTTAGAATTGCTTCCCTTAAAGAACTTTGAGGAACACAAACAGCATCAGGCTTGAAAAGATAACGATCATGAATAGTGAAATCCCTAAATGCACCATCTTTCCTAACTCTTTCCCAAATCTGACCAAAATCCCCTTCATTGTCATAAAAAAGTTCTTGCATCATCAATTCCTATTACATGAGCATGAATGGTACTAAGAACCTCAAATCTCCTAGGCAATGCATCGGCCACAACATTACTTGGACCATCTCTATACTTCACAACAAAATCAAAGGATTGCATATATTCAACCCAAGATGCATGTCTTCTACTCAATTTAGCTTGGCTTTGAATATATTTAAGTGCTTGGTGGTTAGTATACAGAATGAATGAATTTGCCAACAAATATGCACTCCAATGTCTAAGTACATGCACCAAAGCATAAAACTCAAGGTTATAGGCAGAATACTTTCTCCTAACTTCATTCAACTTTTCACTAAAAAATGCAATAGGCTTTCCTTCTTGACTCAAAACAGCCCCAATCCCTACCCCACTAGCATCACACTCCAATTCAAAAGTCAAGGTAAAATTGGGTAATGATAAAACAGGAGCTTTTGTCATGGCATTCTTTAGTGTGTTAAAGGCAATGGTGGCTTGGGGGGTCCATTTAAACAATCCCTTCTTCATGCAATCTATAATTAGGCTTGTTATAGTGCTGAAATTCTTAATGAATCTTCTATAGAAAGAACAAAATCCATGAAAGATTTTAACTTGAAACAAATTGCTTGGAATTGGCCATTCAATTATAGCTTTTACCTTTTCTTGATCCATACTAATCCCATCTTTAGACACAACATACCCCAAAAAACTAATGGTGCTATCACAAAAATGACACTTCTCCACATTAGCATATAATGATTCATGGTCCAAAACCTCAATGATAAGTCACAAATGCATATAATGCTCATGTAAACTACGACTAAAAATCAGAATAACATCAAAGTATACCACCACAAATTTGTTGAGAAAAGGTTTGAGTACCTCATTCATAAGCCTCATAAAGGTGGAAGGTGAATTTGAAAGCCCCATTGGCATAACCAACCATTCATACAACCCCGCATTGGTTTTGAAGGCTGTTTTCCACTCATCATCTTCTTTAACACGAATTTAATAGAATCCTTTTTCAAGATCAATCCTTGAGAACACCGAAGCTCCATGCAATCTATCATGCATTTCATCAAGCCTTGGAATTGGAAATCTATACTTGATTGTGATCTTATTAACAGCTCTAGAATCAATCACCATTCTCCATTTTTCATTTTTTTTTGGTACTACAAATGCTGGAACAACACATGGAGATACACTCTCCCTTATAAATCCCCTTTTCAACAATACATCAACTTGCTTTTGTAACTCATCACTCTCTTTAGGGCTCATTCTATAGGACTATTTGTGAGGAATTTGGGCTCCCGAAACAAAGCTTATCTCGTGATGTATGGTTCTTAGAGGGGGTCAACCTGAGGGTAATGTGTTTGGGAATACTCTCTTAAACTCACTAATCAAAGATTGTACCTCATTTGGGATAATATGATTCTGTTTGGGCTCATCCTCCACATCCATAGGGACAAAGCTAGGCAACTCCTCAATTATTTCACTCTTCTCATCATCGGACAAAAACCCAACAACTCTAACCTCTTTCTTTTTCTTTTTCTTTTCTGGCAGCATAGTCTTGAGTAATATCTTTTTTCCATTATGGAGCAATGTATAAATATTAGCTCTCCCTTGGTATTGAACATCTTTATCATACAACCAAGGCCTTCCAAGTAACAAATGACAAACTGTCATAAGAATAACATGGCAACTCACCTCATCAACGTATTTTCCTATAGAAAATGGAACAAAGCATTTCTTAGTCACTCTTATCTCATGTGTAGAATCTAGCCAAGTCAACTTGTAAAGGGTGTCGATTGGCTCAGTTTTCAGTCCCAAATTGGTGACCATCTCATTGGAAATAGCATTCTCACATGCCCCACTATCAATAACAACTTCACAAAGCTTGTTATTTGTCAAACATCTAGTGTGGAACAAAGATTTCCTCCTCCAATCCTCCTCTCTCCTTTCTAAGTTCAGAACTCTCATCACAACTAAACATTCTCCATCCTCCATAGCTTCACATTCAAGGACCCCTTCCTCACCATCATACAAAACCGAATCTCCCTCATGGAGTTAGCAAGTAACAAACCTTCCTCTACCTCTTCTATTTCCATTATGGTCATTATCTTTCTTGTGGGGCATTTAGAAGAAAAATGACCATAACCTTGGCATTTAAAATATTTCAAGACATTTTTAGAGACACTTTTGATTGGTGGGGCAAATTGAACATTCTTGATTAGCGTGGAGGTGTTTTGGGTGTTTGATGGGATTTTTGGTGGTGGTGTAGAGGAAGCCTTTGTAGAGGCAGATTGTGAGGTGTTGGGACTTGATTTATAAGGTAAAGGAAAGTTTGAAGATTTAGAAAAACTTCAAGTTGGGTGAGCATGAGATAAACTAGCCTCACTTCTTAGAGCCAATTTTTTTAATTTAATCAAAGAATCATAAGGATAAAAACTCACCATGTCTTAAATATCAAGACGTAGTCCTTGGAGAAAATGCCGCATGAGTAGTTCTTTAGTCTCCTCCACTTCACATTTCATTAAAAACTCATTAAACTCCATGGTATATTGTTCCACGAATTTGGTGCCTTGTTTAAGGATCAACATCTTCTTAATCATCTTTTGTCTATAATGGGATGGACATCCATTTCCTTCTTCATCCGGTCCCATTGGGTGATTCATAGTCTACCTTCTCTAACCCTTTGCTTTTGCAAATTTTCCCACCAAAGGGTAGCATAACCTTTCAACCTCATGGCAGCAAGTTTCATCTTCTTTTCCTCAGAAATCTCCTTCAATTCAAAGGCTCTTTCAATGGAATATACCCATTCTAGATAGGCATCAACATCAATTTTTCCATGAAATTCAGGCAACTCAATCTTGTAATTGAAGAATTCCCCCTATCTTTCACCATGGATAGGTGGGGGCATGTTTCGTTCTCCTCGTCCAAAACCTCCATGAAAAGGGCCGCTCCCTCTTCCTCTAAACCTGCCTTAGCCAAAATCAATTGGTTGTTCATCTTCATTAGATTCTTCATCAAATGGCTCCTCCTCATTTGGATTTTGTGTATTCACAGGGGAATTTTGAATAATTATTTTAAAGGCCTCATTTTTTTTTCTTAAGTTACTCCATCTCTAACCTCATTTCCTCAAATGCAGTAGCTAATTCTTGTGGGTCAGTCATGACGTGTTTGTCTTTTTTTGGGGATTAGACATGGGGAATGGAAATCCAATGGGGTAAATTTGGCTCTAATACCAACTGATGGCGTGGTGGTGTTTAGATGGATGTTTGTGAATGAAAGAAATGGGAGAAAATGATACTTTATGGATGGTTTGTAGTGTTGTACGAAAATTAGGTTGAATGTAAGGTGTAAGGGCTTATTTTGTGAGAAAATGAAGGTGTTTATGTTTGCTTTAAAATCTGGAATTTCAGAAGTTAAATGGTTGATTGTAACAACAAAAATGGAACTGGTTGAATGTTTTTGGATCACATACAAAACCCTATTAGTTTTTGGAAACTAACAAAACCCAAATGTGTTAAAACACTTCAATTCACTTAAAAGATAATCTGTCTCTATTCCAAATTCATTTCCCTTTTTAAATAAGGAAACAAAGAAGAGTTACAAGGTAAATAAATGCAATTAAAGCCAAAGAAAACTGCCTACATTAAATCAACAACAAATACGTATTAAAAGCAAGATAATAATAGAAAATGAAACTGAAAAGCAGAAATTGAAGTCTTCAAACGTTCCTAACATGTATGAGCTGGAAACATGTGCTAAAATCAATCTTTAAGTGCATTATGTTGGGTTTTAAATTGGTCTTCAAATATAAGGGCTTGGAACAGCCTAAAAGGCTTCAAAATGAGTTGAATCTTCATGTTATGTATGGGTTCAAAGTATAGTTCTCCATTAGGATCAACAACATCATCTTCATCATCTTCCAAAAGAGTATGAAGGCCCATATCAAGACTGTCTTGAATGGCAAGGACTGATGGACCTCCATCAAATGTCTCACCCCATCAAGCATGGCATGCAACCAAATGCAATCTTCTGGCAAATAAGCAAAGTATAAGACAACAAACAACATTCCACACTATGCATATATGAGTTTTTCACCATGTAACTCATCAATTCATCAACAATTATCATAATCAACATATTTTATCATAATTCTCCACTTTATCAAAAATGCATTTTTTATATATAAATACTTAGCTATGCAAGCCATTTACTACACCTATATAGTGGGAAATACGACAATAAAAGTCAATAAACCAAACCTACGTCCGAGGCATTTAATAGCCACACTTATGAGATGTGAAACAAAGTTGTAAATCATGTTTGAGTACCCCCACATTCATGGCATTCAAGTGCCATGCCCGTGGCATTCATTTTGCTTATGTTTCATCACCATTTACACATGATAAGCTCCAACTCAAAGCCCACACTCGTAGCACTGCAAGGACGCGCCCAATGCAACCCAAAATCACTCTTTTACCCCATTTTCATCAACATAACACACACATACCAACTTAGGATAATACAAACCAAAGACAAGAGCATTACCTGAGTATATACTTACCTTTTTGAAGCCCAAATTTGAGAAAAAACTCCTTTGTACAATAATTTCTCCCAATCTTTCACTTCCCTCTATTGGTTCCTTCACTCAATTCAATCAACTCTTAATCAATTTATAATTTCAAATTTGATATTAATAACTCATATAAGCATCTTTAAACCCCTATTAACTTTCTTTAACTTAGGATTAGTTAAATCCCCTTACAAGTTCCTAATATTCAATTACTAGCTCTAACTATTGCCAACATCAATCCAAATCATTATCAAGTCTAGAATCACCATTACTAGATAAATTTTATATCATAACCTTCTATATGTTTCATTAAATCCCAATTCTCATATCAATCCTACTAAAAAGAATCATCAATAGTTAAGAAACTTACTTGTTTCATGAATTAAAACTCAATCTTCCTTCAATCCTCGTGTAAAACTAACTAAATTTTCTTGTTAATTTGAAGGATGGAAATCTCCCTCTCTCAAGATCCATGAAAATTAGCAAAGACAAGAAGAAAGGAGAAGGAAGGAGAAGAAATGAAAATTCTGGAAATTTTTGGCTTTTCCATACTTTTTCACTAACTAAATATATATTATTTAATTAAGATTTTATTTAAAATAATATTATTTTATATTTTAGCATTTAACATTTTACTCTTTCACCATCTTACCATTTATATTTAATCATTTATATATGATATATATGCTATTTTTATTTCCATCTCTTCTATCAAAACCATCATCATTCTCTCACCACAAATATATAATAGATTCAATAAAAATCAGGGCATTACATTAGCATATCATACTGCATTTTTTGTCTTGTGTTACCTATTCTATGTCAAAGTGAACAGAAAACCCCATGTAAAGCAAACAATCAAAATCAGATATGGAATCAGGGGGTATGAAAGGGCCATTCCAAAAGAATGAAGTGATGCATGCTTAAACAAGGAACCACGCAATACACAAACATCAATCAAAGCCTGTATGAAAAAAAAAATCATTGGTTTGAGCCTATATAGGGGAAAAAACTTCATCTTTTCAATTTTAGACTTTATGTGTGTACAAAATATTTTCAAACTTACTTTTAATATTTGTTCACGCAGGGAGCAAAGAGAGGATATGGAGATTAGCTAAAAAATAACTGAATTGTTTTTTGCAAAAGGAAGAATAAAAAGAATAGAACAAGATGAAAATTAGAACTCTCAAAACGAATGAAGTTATAAAAGATAAATGATCAGGACAACAACCCAAGCTAAAGATCAATCCAGCTAGAAGAGCTAAAGTTGAGGCAAGTGTTTTGTTAGTTTTTGTCATAGATTTGTAGTTTCTTTGTTATGATAATTAATGTTTTCTTTAGGTATTTTGGTAGTTTCAATCGGTTTATTTAGTGTTTTCATTAATTTTGATAGTTTTAGTTTATTTCAATGTTTTTGTCACTTTTATCCTAGTTTTTAGTGTGGTGTTTAAGTTTTGTTGGTTAATATTTATTTACTTCTTGTTTAAAGTTTGTTTCAAGTTTTGTTTTAGGTTTAATATGCAAGGAACCATGCTAAGGAAGGAAAAAACTAAGAAACAAGAGAAAGAGAACAATGGACAGTAGCTGACACATGCAGAGGACACGGCCAAGCTTGTGGCCGTGTCCCATACCAAGCTAAGGAGAAGCCACAAGACACAGAAGAAGACACATGCAAGGGACACGGCCAAGCTTGTGGCCGTGTCCCTCCAAAAAAGCTCCAACATGGCCAAGTTGCATAAGCTTGGCCATGTCTCACTCAAGTCCAAATAAAAAGAAAGAAGAAATTCTAGCAGTAGAAGACACAAGCAAGGGACACGGCCAAGCTTTTGGCCATGTCTCTCATGGATCAAAGACAAAGCGGATTTTTAAAGCGGAGGTTTCATATAAATAGGAGAATTAGGGTTTTCAAGGTTAATGGTGGAGAGTTTGAGTTTTGTTTTAGCCGTCAAAGAACAATAGGGTTTATATATCTTGTTTTCTTTGATCTTTTGATTACACTTTAATTAAACTAGCTTAGATTAGATTTGTTCTTGCCATTGATACATTCTTCGAGCAAGTTCTGAACAAGAGATTCTTCAAGAGCTAAGAAGTTTGTAATTTGGTTTTGTTCTCGAACTTTATCTCTTTAATTTCATTGGAATTGTATTTAAGAATATTATCATGTCAAAATTGATTTCTTTGAATTTTAATGAGATGAGTATGTTTGATAGCATTATGAACTAATTTGATCTAGTCTAGGGTTTGTATGGATCTGCTATGATTGTATGGATTGGTTATTACTCTTGACCTAATAATTTCTTTAGCATTAATTGAATGGATTATTTTATTTTTATATATTTTTAATTTTTTTAATGTTAACATTTTATATTTTGGATATTTTATTTTTATATATTGTACTTTTATTTTTGAACATTTGTATTTGTGATGAAAAGTTAGGGTTTTGCCTCACCAAGGTACGATGGAAGACAGGTTGTCCTTTAACTCTTATTCTTTATTATTCTTGTTTTCCATTGAGGACAATGTAAATTCTAAGTGTGGGGTAATCTTTAAGCTTTTCTTTAATTCTTGTTTTGTTTGTTGTGTTATGTTGTGTGTTGTGCATGGCATAATTGTTGAAAATTTATTGATCTTTTCTGTGATTCTAGCATTATAGTTGAGACTTTAGTATTAGCATAGAGATTAGCATTTGAATTCATTCAGGATCAATTTTCACATTCTGCAGTTCATGACATATAAATCTTTGAGAACCCACCTTTGTGAGTTTTGAGCCTCATGGATTAAATGATATTGTCAATTGATTTTCTTTTCTTAAGTGTGCACCTTCATGATTTTGCATCTCTAGAGCTTGCTTTTTCATACTAATTGAACTCACATTATGATTTAATCTCAAGTTTTAAAATGATGAAGGCAAATTAGGTTAGCCCTTTTGCTTAAAAAGACCTCCCTTAATATTGAATTCCTTAGTGAGCCAAGTTGTGCCTTGACCTTTTTCTTGTTTAATCAACACAATTCTCAACTCAACATTCTCTTATTATCATCATACTTGCATTAAGGAATGGAGTTCTTATGATATGACAATAGGGTTGTTTAATTCAAAAGTGTGGGGTAAGCAAGTAAAAAAAAATTGCTATTTGGGGTTGAAATGCATACTGTGCGCATTGTATTTGACTAAGAGTCGATTATTCTTTTCCTTTACATTTTAAGCTAGATGTTCCATGCAAGTTTATATTTTGTATATATATATATTGTAACACTCCCATATCCAATGCACACAGACTACAACCACAACAATGTAGATAAGTGCACCAAACATAGGGATGCTACGGTTTCCTTTATATTCAAAAACACTTTCAATTTGATTCAATACCCTTATCATTATTCATTATAGAAAAATAGGTCATTTACTTATAAAACAAAACATATTAGTTATATATATATATACATTTAAATATTACACAGCGGAAGTTATAAAATAATTACATATTTACACATTAAACATTTCTTTACAAAATATAAAGAAGTATACATGATTGGCAAGTCTGCTTTGATCTTTAAGCTCCCAAAAATGGGTTCCTCAAGGTCTACTCTCACTTGGTCTTGAAGAACTACCGGGTTCAACTCTATCAACTCTATTACCTGCGCGATTAAACAGTATCGCGCTAAGCCAACGGCTTAGTAAGATAAAACATTCTATTGGTATGCTTTAATACAATACAATGTCAATTCTCAATTCATATTATACATGTAACCATTTATATACAAAGCTAACATCATACCTTTACATTTCATAATTCAACATATAAATATGTGCATATCACATTTCAACATCTTTTCTCATACTTCATTAACTAATCATTAAACAATCCATAAACAACACTAAACAAAGACAAGCATGGGCCCAAGACACACTAATATGCAATTCAATTTTCAGAGTTAATGCTTTGGTTTGTTATCACATTTATCAATATCATATACCCAACTAGGCTTCAAGGATCAAGTTCAACCAAGCTTCAAGGGGAGCAAAGCATGCTAAGCTTCTACCCAACTTGGCTTCAAGAACTAATCCAACCTAGCTTCAAGGGTGGTAACATCTCAATTAGGCTTCAAGGATCCAATCCAACCTAACTTCAAGAGATTGTTACACTTATTAGGCATGCCACCAACAACAAACTCTGAAAATGGAATAACACATTAGCCACACAATTCATTTAGATTTCATTCTCAATTCTCATTATCATTTAGGCAAACATGCCTCATTTATCTCCATTGAATCACATTAGCCAATAACAATGGCTTCACATTTTATTTCACAATATAACACTTCATTATTCAAGTGTATATTTATCTCATCCATGATCACATTATATCTCATATAGCATCATTCATCATAGCCAAACACAATGGCATTGTCTCATATCATGTCTTATTTGAATTATCATTTCATCTTTGATACAACATTTCAATATACATTACTCATGAACCACATTACCATTCAAAGTGCATAACAACATTGCTAAATCTCAACAATGCAATTAGGGCAAAACACAATTGATATGGTTCATAGCTTTATGATCTTCCACATTCATTTGATTAGATCATTCTTGTGTTTGAAACATGTTTATAATGTTCATATTTAAGTTTAGAAACAATGGAACCTTTAAAGAATCAAAACAATGTAAAAAGAAACAAAGTAAAAAGCAATATGTAATTCATTTGTAGGACACGCCCAACTCACTTGATTGACACGCCCAACCACCTTGAGTGACACGCCCGTGTCCTTAAAAAGAAAAGAGACAATAGCTTCCTCAAATAAATGACACGCCCGTGTCCCCTTAAAGCATTTGGCCGTGTCACCCACAAACACAACCTAACTAAAACCAACACTTTCTCAATTGCACTCAAACACAATATTCATCATATAACATGTTTCAAATGAACATAAACAATGTTCTAAACACATATTCATTACAAGAAACACTTCACAACACATTAATATAACAATTAAACACACACATCATCTCAAAACCCTAAAATCAACACTCTCCTCCATTCTTCCAAATCAACATCTCCACCATTTCCAACAACAACCTCTAATTAAACTCATAACTTAAAATCAATTAAACACTTGAAAACACAACACAACACATCTCAAACCCACCAAATCACAAAATCACCAAACCCTTATTCATTTCCAACAAAACTTCCAAATAAACAAAGAAAACAAGAGAATACTTACATTAGAAGAAGAAATTCCACCAATCCTTTGTCAAAACCTTGGATTGCTTCTTCAATTCACTTCTAGCATCAAGAACACTTATCTTTCCCTTTTGTTAATGGAGAGCCGGCCACTTCATGAAGAAAGAAGAAAATGATGAAGACACAAAGTCAATTTTTTTTGCTTTTAATCTCCACCAAGTATTCTTATCCAAGCAAATACCAAAATGCCCTCAATCATATAACTAACTTTTGTCTTATCTAAGCCCTTATATGTAATTACACACTTAACAAAAAAATATCTTCTTCCACTTAACCAACACTTTGACTCTTCATTTGACCAATTTATATGCTATATATATCATCATATACACAACATATACCATTCTCTCTAAACCCTAAATCTTTCTCAATACACATATACACAAGCATTCTCCTCCCAATTTCTTTTCTTATCCCATCATATACATTCAATCCAATATATAACAATAACAATAAAAATAACAACAACAACAATATGCAAAACTTCTAGGGCATAAATGAGGATATTACATATATTAAAAAAATAATGATAAAAATAAAATAAAAAGAGAAAATAAAAAAAATAAAAAAAAATAAATAATGATAAAATTAAAATTAAAAATAAAAGAAAAAGAAAAAGAATATATATATATACAAAATTCATATATTTTCTAGCATTAGAGGAATGTTGACTCATGTATTTTTCTTGAAGTATGCAAGTTTGTGAAAGTATCAAGGGTTGGTGAGTATGCCATTTGAGGGAGTTATGAATTTCATAGCAAGAGTATTGTCTAATTTAGATACTCCATTTCTTGATGCTCCAGCTTAAATGTCTTTTCTCACACCTTTACCTTAGCCCCATTACATCCAAATGAAAGACCTTCAGATTATTTCTTGAGAAAATCAGTGAGGAAGATCAGATAGTTAAGCAAGTTTATGGTAGTATGCAGTCATGAGGGGTTTGAGTGATTAACCTTTGAAATCGAGTGAAACACTTAGATGAGAGATAAGATTTGTATGTCTGGATTAATGAATGAGTTAAGAAAATCCTTGATTGAAGTAAGTGCAATTATTTATGGCTGAGTCATAAAGGATTTCATCTTATATACTGGAATTGTAGTTAAGGTTGTTTGAGTTTTTAATTTATGCCATGTGAATTTGCTTGAGGACAAGCAAAGTTTTAAGTGTCCGGTAGTTGTTTTGTTAGTTTTTGTAATAGATTTGTAGTTTATTTGTTATGATAATTATTGTTTTCTTTAGGTATTTTGGTAGTTTCAATCGGTTTATTTAGTGTTTTCATTAATTTTGATAGTTTTAGTTTATTTCAATGTTTTTGTCACTTTTATCCAAGTTTTTAGTGTGGTGTTTATGTTTTGTTGGTTAATATTTATTTACTTCTTGTTTAAAGTTTGTTTCAAGTTTTGTTTTAGGTTTAATATTCAAGAAAGCATGCTAAGGAAGGAAAAACTAAGAAACAAGAGAAAGAGAACAATGGACAGTAGCTGACACATGCAGAGGATACGGCCAAGCTTGTGGCCGTGTCCCATACCAAGCTAAGGAGAAGCCACAAGACACAGAAGAAGACACATGCAAGGGACACGGCCAAGCTTGTGGCCGTGTCCCTCCAAACACGGCCAAGTTGCTTAAGCTTGGCTGTGTCTCACTCAAGTCCAAAGAAAAAGAAAGAGGAAAATCTAGCAGTAGAAGACAAAAGCAAGGGACACGGCCAAGCTTGTGGCCGTGTCCCTCCAAGAACCTCAGACACAGCCGTGTCTCTCCCAACTTGGCCGTGTCTCTCATGGATCAAAGACAAAGCGGATTTTTAAAGCAGAGGTTTCATATAAATAGGAGAATTAGGGTTTTCAAGGTTAGTGGTGGAGAGTTTGAGTTTTGTTTTAGCCATCAAAGAACATTAGGGTTTATATATCTTGTTTTCTTTGGTCTTTTGATTACACTTTGATTAAACTAGCTTAGATTAGATTTGTTCTTGCCATTGATACATTCTTCGAGCAAGTTCTGAACAAGAGATTCTTCAAGAGCTAAGAAGAAGTTTGTAATTTGGTTTTGTTCTCGAACTTTATCTCTTTAATTTCATTGGAATTGTATTTAAGAATATTATCATGTCTAAATTGATTTCTTTGAATTTTAATGAGATGAGTATGTTTGATAGCATTATGAACTAATTTGATCTAGTCTAGGGTTTGTATGGATCTGCTATGATTGTATGGATTGGTTATTACTCTTGACCTAATAATTTCTTTACCCTTAATTGAATGGATTATTGTTAATATATAATTTATTGGCCACCAATTATGTGTTTTAGGTATTAGATGATGGATTGAGAAATGAAGTCTAATACTGGAACAATTCAATTAGGGACTTAGGTGAATTAGAGATATAACCTAGGAAAAGATTATTTCAATTGTAGCAAGATTATTTGAGAAAGGTTTGAATGCGAGAGCTTATTTCCTTTATTCAATTAATTAAGCTGCTTGAGATTTAATCTTTGAATTTAAATTGGTTAAGAGGAATAACCGTTCATACATATAAGTAGTAGAGAAGTGCAAACCCTAGACCATTCTATTAAGTGAATCAATACATCAGCTTAATTTACTTTTATTGCTCTAAAATTCCAATCGATCTGTCTTCATTAGTTAGCAATTTAAATTTATTCATTACTTGTTATTTATAATCTGATAATCAATTAGCAACTTTAGCTTCCTTGAGAGATGACCTTGGGGTGATCTCCTTTGCTACAGCTACCTTGTATACTTGCGAGTAACGCTTTGTGGTAGAGTTAATTTAAGCACAGCAAGACAAAGGCTCATCCCTAAGAATAGAGATTCAAGATGAAGATTCATTTCTGTCAAGGCAGGCATTTTCAAGCGAATTTGTTGAAGCATCCACTATCCAACCAATATTTGATTTGTTGATGTATCCTAACAGCACAATCTCTAACCTATATTGGATTTGTTAAAGTATCATGACGGCATAGCTTTCCTTGATATGTTTAAATATCCAAGTTTGGGTGCAAAACCCCACCATCCTTGGGTGTTCAGAATCTAACCAATCTAGTTTTGGGTCCAGAACCCAACCAATTCAATTTTTGGTCCAGAACCCAAGCAAGTCTATGGTCCAGAACCCAACTAATCATATTTTGAGTCTAAAACCCAACCAATTCAGTCTCGGATCTCAAACCAGTCTTGTGTCCAAAACCCAAACCAGCCTCGGGTCCAGAACCCAAACTAATTCCCAGGTCTAGAATCTGTTCCTTTTTGCTCTCTGAATAAATTTTAGATCATTAAAGCAAGGGACAAACTGTAGACCCTTCATTTTGTCCCCGGCTAGTCCGATGCTAATTAATGAGGTATAAGTCATAGCCAATCCATTTTTAATAAGCCTAAACCTATTCTAAACTTTTGATTAGATTGATATATTTTCATGAGACCTAAGATAAGCTAGTTAAACCTTTAAACCCCTAAATAGGTCTGATTTGAAGGTTTGGTTGTTTTTATTTGATATGGGTGCACTTCAATTTGGTATTTTTCATGTATAATTCTTACCTAACCACACCACTTTCAAGCAGACATTTATAAGTCTGACTAGGAAATTGCTCTGGCCGAGAAATTAGTGGAAGACAAGAACCAAACATCTTGGACGAAAGCTATAAATACCTTATCTAACTTAATGTTTAAGAAGGTTTTGATTTGTAATAGCCTTCTTGAACATCTTTCTTTTATTTGCATCAAAATCACTTTTTGTATTAATTTAGTGTTGGGTATGAGCATTAAACACCATCTTAAGTTTGAGTGTGAGCATGGAAACACTTTGGTTGTGAGAGTAAGCCTGGGAAAACTCTTGTAAGGGTTGTGAGGAAGTAATCTCAAACCATTGTAAGTAGTTTGGTGTGAGCTAGAGAAAACACCAAGTTAGAGTTAAGCTTGTAAAAACTTAAAGCTAGTGGAACTTGAACAAGTTGTTAAGGAAGTGGATGTAGGATTAAGGTAAATCTGAAGCACTATAAATCTTTGTGTTCCATCTTCTACTTAATCTTCTTCTTCATCTTCTACATTTATTTTTAATCTTTGAATTTTTTGAATTAACAATCCTTTCTTAAGCCAACCAATTCACCCCCTCCCCTCTTGGTTGCTATCTTGGGACATTTGCCATTTCCTCTAAACATTATCTCCCTATAAAAAAACATCTTGATATAAATATTAATTCTATTCAATTTAAATGTCTAAGATCAAAATAGGTTCAATTAAGCCAGGTGTTTTGGCTAACAAAGGTTAGCTACTACTATGTCTTAAGCACAAAATTAATTACTTAGGGTCGAGGTATCATAATAATTTAATTTATATTAATCTAATTACCATAATTTCATAATTTACTATGCTCACACTCTTCTAATTATCATAGCATTATTATTTAGTTTATTTATTAGTCATTTACAAATATTTAATTTATCTTTGATTATTTTTTTTATCCCTAGTTAATTCAGATTCCTCTTTTAAATTTCAATTGGATACCCTTGGTATAAAATTTTAGTTTTGTCTACTTCAACTTCCACAACATATATTTTCATTTCTAGCCTATAAACCTAATAGGGATCTAAGTTTTACTTAAACAAACTTAGTCATATCGGGTCGGGGTATTATAGATTTTCTACCAGGCAAGTATTTTCTGTTAGTAAATTGAGAAGAATCTGCAACCCTTGCCGCAGCGGAAAACAAAAATTTCTTTCGATTTACTCACAGGATCCATGTGATCCATTCAGTTCGATAAAAGAGATTCGAAACTAACCTTTTTGCGTAGCTTCAAAATGATTAACAGATGCTGCCTTCTGAAGACGAACACCCTCTAACGAAGTCCACACAAACGTACGCCGTTCTGAGTGCTAGCTCACCAACGGCAGTGGCTGAACCTTTTTTGCAAAAACGAAACTAGGGTTTTTTAGGTTTTTCCTCTTCTTCCGTTTTCTTTCAAAACGAAATATATAACTTATCATCAAGACCTCTAGTCCTTTTAAAACCGTTTTAAAAGACCTTTCCTTGTCAAAACCCTAACTGTCCATATCCTATATGGACCCACGTTTTTAATAATTATTATCTAATAATAATTATTATAACAATATTATTATTAATATCTAATAATAATAATAATACTAACAACAATAATAAAAATATAATTATTATTGTTTAAGTACAGCCTACGTTCTATGTGTGTGACCCGATAGGCTCATATTAACTGGTAGTGTATTTCAATCTCTATTGAAATGCTCAAATCATAATTGGTCTCTAGCAAGACATTATGACTACCCAATTAATCATGAGAATCATTATAAATGAAAACCTGAAATAGTACATGCATTAATCCCTTTGTCACACGATATCTAGTTTGAACATAAGTCATAGTAAATGTCATACTTATATTGTCCAAACTTATGATTACTCGATCTCCAAGTTAACTGATAAACAAATAAGATTGATCTTATATCAACTTATTTGAGCACGGCCATGCATTTCTCAGTTACACTTATCGAGGGGCCCAGAAGATATCTCTCTCATAGAGAGGGACAAATTCCATCTTGATTGTTCATTTTCCTCTACATAATTTATACCATGTTCAAGCATAACCTTTATAATTATCTAGTTACAGATAACGTTTGATCATGTCAAAACATAATATTCCTTATGTTGGAAACTATGACAATCTCAAGTCAAAGGATTAAATGAAAACTATTATGAGATACACTTATGACATTAAACCATGAAGTGATATCTATGTAGGTCTATCCAATACACTGTTCTCTAACATGTATCCATAATATTGATTTGTATCTTCATACCTATAATCATCTTATGATTATCAAATCAATATTACACTAGTTATATTTATTATTATCTCCATAACAATAATAAACCAGGGATATAATCATTATTATATATAACATGCAAACATAACAATGATAATAAAAACTTCTTTATTAATAACAAAATGAATAACATTAAGGTCCAAATCAATGGCCTAGGGCATATACACTAACATTTTCATCCATGTTAGCTTAGCAACATCATATATCTTATTTCAACCAAAATTTAGATCATAAAACTCCAAACTTGAAACACCTTTGATCCAATGTCTAATCCATCTAAGAAAGAGTTCAAACTCATTTATAGCCTTCTAAAAATACTTTTTAAGCACCTTTGTCTAAAATCAAAGATGATCAATTTCAAAAGAGTCAATCAAATCCAATTTCAAGCTTCCACAACTATTGTATTCATCCCCTTTAGGTTGGTATTTATGTTATTAAATTCCATTTAATAGTTCTATTTGCTTAAACAAGAACAAATTAGCCAAAAAAAATGAAACCATTCAACTGAATTTGGTAAAACTTGAGGGTTAATCTTTCATAAAGCTCTTGTTCATTTAAAACTTCCTTTCAAAACTCATTAACATTGATTTCTTTACTGCCATGGTCAAGTCTTGAACATGTTTTTCATTTGGGGTGATAGAATGTAACACCCCCACATCCAATACATGCACACTACATACACCACAATGTAGTATACATGCATCGAATATAGGAATGCTACGGATTTTCTTAACATTCAAAACATTTCCAATGATACTATAATCTTTCTCATTACACATTATAGAAAAATAAGTGATTAATCTGTAATATAAAATAAAGTAGATATATATATACTTATTACGCAGCGGAATTTAACAACTATTTACATATAGGAAAACATTTAAATATTTATATTTACAAATGTACATATATTCACATTATAAACAATACTTTACAAAATATTAAAAGAGTTATACATGATTGGCAAATCTTCTCTGATCTTTAAGTCCCAAATTCAACTCTTCAATGTCTACTCTCACTCGGTCTCGATGAGCTCTCGGGTTCAACTCTATCAACTCTATCACCTGCGCGATCAACACTATCGCGCTAAGCCAAGGGCTTAGTAGTACAAAACATGCTAACATTATGCTTGTATGCTATGCAATGTCACACATTCCATTAATATCAACATCATAAGTGAAGAGCTAACATCAAACCTATGCCTTTCACAAATCATAATCATATAAGCATATCACATCTCAAAGTCCTTTCATGAATTTCATTATTTAATTATTTTACCATCAATGAATCACATATAAACAAAGACAAGCATGGGCCCAAAACACACTAATATGCCATTCAATTTTCAGAGTTAATGCTTTGGTTTTATCACATTTATCTTTATCACATATACCCAACTAGGCTTCAAGGATTAGGTTCAACCAAGCTTCAAGGGGAACAAAGCATGCTAAGTCTCAACCCAACTTGGCTTCAAGAACCAAACCCAACCTAGCTTCAAGGGTTGTAACATCTCAATTAGGCTTCAAGGACTAGACCCAACCAAGCTTCAAGGGGAGTAAAACATGTTAAACTTCAACCCAACTTGGCTTCAAGGATCAAGCCCAACCTAACTTCAAGAGATTGTTACTATCATTAGGCATGCCACCAACAACAAACTCTGAAAATAGAATAACACATTAGCCACACAACTCATTCATTAATTTGTTATCAATTTCATTCTCAAATGAATTAACATAGCCAATCACAATGGCTTTATATTCCATTTCATCTCAATTCACATCATAACATTTCAATCTTTCATATACACAATCATTTGCATCATCATGTCATTTACATAATTCATATATATATATATATCATTATTGATATAAACATAACAACACACATTGCTCATATAAATTAACAATGTAATAATGCCACATTTGTACTTACATACAATCATATAGGTTTTGTACTTACCTCAAAAGCAAATCACACCACTCTTAACACAACCTTGTTCAAGATCCTTCTACCTCTTAAATCAATGATCAATCATTATCTTCAAGACCTAAATCAAAAGTAATAGCATATACTTGCTTAGGGATACACAAGAGATAATCCAATTAGGAATTAATTAGGGCAAACCCTAACCCTGACACGATCACCCACACGGGCGTGTTCATGGGCGTGTAATACCTACTGCCTCTCAACCATAACAACACGTCCAACATCATGAACGTGCTCCTGGCCTTGTAATTTCTTCAAACTCACAGTAGCTATGACACGCTCAATAACACGAGCGTGTTACTGGTCATGTCAAACCTACTGCCTCCAACACAATTGACACGCCTAAAAGCCCTGGACGTGCTCATGGGCGTGTCCGGCCACAAATCAAGACTCCGATCAAAACAACCAAACACTCAACAACACATTTCTATTCACTAACATTCACTTCAAACAATCTTAACAAAACATACTCAAAACTCATCTCAAACTTACAACACACCAAAACAAGCCAAAACACACATCAAACACAAAACACAAAATCATCTCAAAACCCTCACCACATATACAACATCATCTCTTCCAACCACTTACTCTTTTCTTCAATCCATACTCAAAATCCATCATCAAATCACTCAAACACTTCTCACATCTCAAAATCAACCAACACACTCTTAAAAATTTATCAAACTCAAATATCATTTCAAATAAGCACAAAGATCACAAGAGAACTTACCAAAGTAACAAAACTTCTTGAATCAACAACTTGATCACTTGAATCTTCCTTCACTTTGAACTTAACACATCAAGATCTTCTCTTTGTCTCTTGATTTCCTTTGTCTATGGAGAAGCCAGCCACACAAAGAAGAAAGAAGAAAATGAACCACAAGAAACAAAGTCAACTCTTCTTTTAATCTCCACCAAGTGTTTCAATTCAAGCAATTACCAAAACACCCTTCTACAAATTGTTTTGTTTCTTTTTAAAACACTTGCCCTTTTTAGACATTTCACCAATCTCAACTAAAAATATCTTCTTCCCTTGACCACATATTTGACCAACTTATATGTTATATATATCACCATATAAACAACATATACACTTCTCTCTAAACCCTCTTTTTTTCCCA
The DNA here is from genome assembly GCA_947685225.1 of Garcia nutans. Classification (NCBI taxonomy): domain Eukaryota; kingdom Viridiplantae; phylum Streptophyta; class Magnoliopsida; order Malpighiales; family Euphorbiaceae; genus Garcia; species Garcia nutans. The sequence continues at coordinate 10,991,593 of CANTUV010000013.1, read as the reverse complement.
AAACACATATACATAAACATTATTTTCCAATTTCTTTTCTTATCACATACATATACATTCAATCCAATATACAACAACATAATCAAAACTTTTAGGGCATGCATTGGGATATTACATAGAATTAATTGATAAGTAAGCATGACAACCTATGATTCAAAGGAAACATGGCTAATAACATATATTTTATTATTTTCCTTTGATAAATATTATTTATGTTCATTAATAAGTTATTGTATACATGATGAATTTTTTGTTCTTAGAATTCATTATTATAATTCACATGGTACCATATGATTTCATCCCTATGGATGTGTCTTGTGTAACTTCATTGGAATATTTGACCTGCAAATTGTTAGGTACGTAATTGTTTTCAATTGCTCCTTGCATATCATTCAAAAATTTTCTTGAATTTTATTCATGCTCATGTAAAATTATCATTAAAATTGCATATGTAAGGCTTCTTGATAAATGCAAAGAATGACATATTAAGGTTACTTGATTTATAAGGTTGTCTCTCTTCACTGAGGATTATCTTTTAAGCCAGTTGACTTATTTTGAAATCATATTCTTAGTATGCACCAAGTGGCAAATCCATGTCTGGCCCACTCACAGTTAAATTTTTTCTAATGGATTCAAGCCTATTAAAAATAGTTTAGCATCATTTTAGCCTCAACCCTGTAGACTACATTACAAGATAGATAAAGACTTATTGATTTTTCTTGAATTAGTAAGGTCTATTAGTAGAGAAAGTTTGAAGCCATCCATATGAGGTAGGCGAGTTCTTGATGAACTCCTAAATTCTTAACAGGGTAGGGAGTATTTGCCTATCTGAAGTGCAGTAATTTATGTGATTGAACAAATATTAAATTATGGATGGATGAATAAAGTAAGTACAATATCAAAATGTATTATGGAATCAAGGTCCAATATCCTAGGAGATGTGAATATGAAACTTAAAAGAAAATATGACAATCAAGAGTTAGGATTAACAATTAAGGCTTTACATGTTGCTCAAGGACAAGAAAATGTTGAAATTTTGGGGAGGTTGTTGTGTTGATTATTTTCTTAGTTTTTTAGATATCTTGAATAATCCTTTCTTAATTTATAGTTATTTTTTGCATCTAAGACTAATTTGTTCCTTTCAAGTGAATTACAATTATTTGTAAAGAGTTAGTACTTTTTGGACCTGTATTGGTAAAAATTGAAGAATAAAAAAAGAATAAGGAAGCAAATAGAGAAGTCTAGATTAGGGAACATGTTGCATAATTGAGCGATTCTGAATGGCATGGATTTTCACTTAAAAGACCCACTGCTTAGAAAATTCTTGAAGAACCAGAAGCATTTTGTAGAGCATAGCCGTGTAAGGGAAGAGTGGTACGATTGTGCATATTAAAAAGACACTGCCTAAAGAAGAGAAAAGGGGACCAAAAGGAAAATTATTAGCATGGTCATGCCAAGGCCATTATGCACAACCATGCATAGCAAAAAGGAGCTACACAGTCTAAATATGGTGGTTTTTTATATGATTTTGATTCCTTATCAGACTCTAACAAGGATACAAACATATAAGAAGGAACAAACCCTAGTAGGAGGTATCTTGGGCATGCTTGAGAGAAAAAGAGGTTAGTAAGGAAGAGATACAAGGTGAAATCAAGAGTTTCATTAAATCTAAGATTGAGTTTTCTTTTCATCTTGTCTTTCTTTTCTATTAATTGTTATTTTATTTTCCACTCATCATGTTCAAGTGCAATTATTCATTAGTTTGATTTTTTTAATGTAATTCTTAATATGAGGAACTAAAATGCTAATTAAAGTTAGACATATTCTTTTTTTTTTACCTATGGTATGTTGAATTGATAATTAATTCAATTTGTCCAGTTTAATTATTATGTTATTCTTGTACTTATTACATGTGATTAATTGGCCATTAATTATACATTCAAGGGTATTGTGTAAAGTAGCAAGTGTTGAAGCACAATATTAGCTCAAAAGAATAAAAATCCTAAGAAATTTTATATGGAGCTAAGAAAATATTTAGGAGGTTGTCTAATAAAATTTTCACTACACTTAATGGATTGAATTAATTCATTTGATCGTGAGAGTAGATATAGTGATTAATCTCAATTCTTGGTTTAGATCTTGAGAAAGAGTAAAACATAATAAGGGAATATTTGACTAGTAGTTAAAGATAATTAAATTTGGTAATAATTAGAAAACCCATAGAAAATCAAATTGATGAAATATAATCCTATGACTTTATCATATAAGAGTTAAGTTTAATTTAATTATGTACAATTAGTTTTAAGGAATATTAATCCGGTTTAAAATTTATTCTCTAAATAATAGTTACTTTAGGAACTTGATTTATTCACCTTCCTCATAAGAATGACACTCTATTCACTACTATGATACTTGATTGTGATCTATACTCGTGCAATAGGCTAGGATTATCACAATGACTAATTATTTTGAACTTTGAAATAATTATGTAAAATTACATAAAGTAATATTACAATTAATTTTATGTAAAATATAACTTAAAACTAATTATTTTGAAAAATAATAACCAAATTTAACTTGTAATTTAAAAATTACTTGATGAAAAATATTACACATCAATTGTGAAATAAGTTTTGTATGCTTTTATCAATTTTGCGACTGGGTTATTGCAAACCACAAGTTATCCAAATTGCTATCAATATCAAAGAAAAATCCTTGAAAGAATGTTTAGAGAAGAGAGCTTAATAGCTTTTATTTTATTTTACTAACTTGTTTATTTATTAAAAGTTGTTTTAATTCTTATACAAATCGTTTATTATTCTAAATGAAAATTATTTTAGGGATAATATTGTTTTCCTATTATTACTGTCTTATTTTTAAAAAATTGTCTTCTAAATGAAAAATACATTAGAGATAGTAAATATATTGGTTCCCGATAATAAAAAAAATAATTGATAAACAAAAAAATTTATTCCCAAAAATTATCATATGAATTTTAGAATGATTTTTGAAGTGGACATTTTTAGCCCTCATCATTCACTATCCATTAATTTTTAAAAGGAATTTAGTTGGAACAAAAATTTTTATATTAGTTGATTTATATAAATAAATTTCATGAAAGAAACTTTTATTTATATTAATTGCACATTATCTAAAAAGATATCATCAACACAATAAAAGATAATTGAACTAAGAATATGAAGTTATTAATGTTGATTCATGGTGGAATCATACTCAATACAACTTGAAGTATTTTAAGGATAAGTTTTGGATTTGTTTGGGCTTTAATGTTGATTCACTTGGGAAATCTGGCCAATCAATTTGAGGTAGTTTGGGATAGTTTTTGGATAATGTTGATATATTATATGAAAAGATATCATTAACATTGTAACAAAGAATTGAACAAAGAATCTGAAGTTGTTAATGTCGAATATAGTCTCTATTTGTTTTCTTCAAGCACACTAAGTTTTTAATTATACAAGAATGCCATTTTTTTCATTTGCTCTCTTTAAATTGTTGTATTGATTCTTTAACCTTTGTTCTCAAGTGAATACCAACATTTTTAATAGGTATAATGGGCCACATGATATTTTATTGTCAATATTATTAACTTCAAAATATAGTAATGGAATGATGCATTTCTTGGTAAATGAGCATCCTCGAAAGAGCTTCCATGCAATGGCTAAACACTCAAGCCAATGGGTTTGGTACATATGCCTATACCAATTACTATGAAGGAAAAGGGCAGGATTGATTGCTAAGGTTTTTGATAGTATTGACTTTGGTGGATTGGTTATGTTCTACAAAACTTAACAAAAACTATCTATAGGCCTTTGAATGGGCCCGAACCTAGGTGATCTATCCATGACTAGGATGAAGCTTGGATGAAACTAATTGGAGGTTCGAACCAACTGATGTTGAAGAATCAAGGACATAGCATTTTAGCAAAATATTAGCCTTCCAATTTTAATGTTTTTCACACACACAAATAGGGCTTCTTATTTTATATTCATTAATGGTTTTTACCTTTTTTTGTCCCTCGCCTGCATAATTTGAATCTTATATGTTTTAACTTTTGTAGTTGTATTACACTTTTTATCAAAATTTCATACTTGCGCCTCATTTATATTGTGTGAGCAGGGATTTTTACCCCTACTCCCATGAGGAATGGTTCTTGCAACTTCAACATTATTAGGCTCTGGCCTTAGAGAACACGGGCCTAAACCCGGAGAAAATGGAGTCGCTGCAGAAACGAGTCGGAAAAAAGAAAGGGGTGTATGACTCGATTCGTAAGGAATCCCTAACCGCCTATTGGGTTTGAAAAGTTGGATATGTGTAGAGAAGGTGAGAATGACCCAGCACCCCCACAGTACCTAGTTCATTAGAACTAGCCTCTTTTTTGGTCTAAACATTATTAAACTCTTAAATTTAATTATATTATCCATACTACATGAAATCATAAAAAAAATAAATAATCACTTTATTAAATTCACAATAAGTTTAATCAAAATAAATAAATAGGCATCCATTTGCGGTTGCAAACATGCCTTTACAATCTTCCATTGTCAAAAAGAAAACAAATAAGATAGGATACCCACCAATTGGTGGAAACATATTGTAGACTCTTAATTTTTTACCTAGTCCAGTCTGATATTTTTAAACAGTTCAAATAATTTTTTGTGGTATTTTGTTATTTATTTTAACAAAATTTTAATAATATTTATTACTTATAATATTTAATAGTTATTTTTAATAAAAATAAAAAATATTAAAAAAAAATGGACTGATCGGCGAGTGACGTGCGACAGCGAGGAGTGCTAAGCACCTAAGGCCAACTGGGCACTGCCCAATTTGCCGCAGCAGCAAATTAAGCTTGCCCAGTTTGCCCAGCCTGCAGTTGCCCACTAGCTCATGCAGCACATCCCACGTGCTAGCCCACAACAATACTCATAGGCCTAGTAGCCCGCGCGCTGCCAATTTTTGACTAAACCTTATTTAACCTAATTTTGTGATTTTTCCTAAACAGTTGGTATTTCCTAATTAAAATAGTATTAGGTCTTTTTGTTTTCCTATAAATAATAGTATTAAACATACGGACTGGGGAGGAATTTTTTTAAGAAACTTTGGACTTTTAATTTACCCTGAAACTTGAAGGCAGAAACCATAGAAAAACAGGGAAGAAAAAGAAAAGAAAGAAAAGAAGACAAAAACAACAAAGGAAAAAAATTATACAAAGGCAGTGAACGCATTGCCTTGATTTTGCTCTGCCAAAAATCTTGTATTAAAGCAGGCAGTAGCTTGTTTTAATTTCTTCAATTTGGTGAAGCCTTCACATGTAGGTAAGTTCTTCTAAATTCAATTTATTAAATCAATAATCACCTCCACTTTTCAAAACTCTATCACAACATTTCTATTACTCAACTTCTTCTTGATTTCTTTCATACAGTAAGCATAAGTTTTAATTTAAATCAATAATATAATCATTAAAACACTAATCTAATTTACTCAAACCCTATTGTTATTTTCATAAAAATACCAAAACCCTATTTTCTAAACCTTAAACCCTAACTTATAAAACCTAAATCCCAAAACCATGACTTAAACCCTAACTTCTAAACTAAAAAGCCTAGCCTTGTTTTCCAAAACCCTAATCATATTTTTCCGAAGCCCTAATTTCAAAATTATAATATACAAAACCAAGGTTTAAAACCTTAAAACTCGAATCCTAAAACACTAACCCTAATTCCCAATCCAAAAACCCTACAACTCTAATGTTATTTTCTAAAGTCCTAAAACCCTAGTTTGATTCCAAATACCCATAAAATCACAATTTCCTATCTAAACCCCTAAAAAAACCCTAGAATCCCTAATTCAAGATGTACACCTAAATTTATATATTTATTACTTTATATAATTTTATATTTGATTATGAAGTTTATTATATGTCTTAATGATTGATTTATTTAATTATGACATTTGGTTTATTTAATTTATCATGGATGAATATTTTTTCAATTATTATTTGTTTATTAAAATTATAAGAGGTATGTTTCCATGATTGGGTACCTCATTAATTAATTTTTATGTAATTTAAGTTGTTTTTATATTTTTGAATTAATGTAAAGGACACGTTTCCACCTTTTGGTGGGTGTCCTTTTTAGTTTTAGACATTGGACGATATAAGGACATGTTTCCATCCTCGGATGAGTGTCCATTTATTTATTTTGTTTAAACATTTTTTATTTTAATACATTGATGCTTTTATTTCACTTATTGCAAATAGTATGGATAATATCATTATATCTTAGAATTTTATAATATTAAGACCTAAAAAGGAGGCTGATTCCAATGAACCGGGCGTTGTGGGGGTGCTGAGCCATTTCATACCTTCCCCACACATACCCAACTTTTTGAACCCATTAGGGGGTTGAGGATTCCTTAGGAATATAGCCATCCACCCCTTTCTTTTCTTCAGCTTATCCGGGTGGTGACTTTATTTTTTCTAGGCTTAGGCCTGTGTTCTCTAAGTCCCCGAGCCTAAACAGTTCAGAAGTCGTAAGAACCATTCCACTGGGAGTGGGGGCATAAATCCCCGCTCACAGTGGTGACTCCACTGGGGATAAGAGAAGTTGATTCCATTGGTCTTTATATTATTCTATTCTTTCTTATCATGATATTATCCATTGCATCATATTAGATTTGCATCGTGTGCGTGAGTTAGGACGCCCGTGTTACTTGAGTTGTGTTAAGTAAGGAATACCATACTTTCACTCAAGGTATGAAGATCGAGCATGGCATAATCACTCATAGCTTTGTACCTTTTGGTATATACTTGCTATGGGAACCTAAGCCTTTCAACCTAAAGACTAAAGCTCATGTAATTGGCCTAGTTACTTAGGTTTTTACTCCAAATGCTTGTTGTTTGACTATGGTTAATTTATATTGGCTTAAATCATGGCTTATTTGGTTTGTTCTTTTTCTAATATGACTTACCTATACTATAAGCTCAAAAATAATTCTTTTCCTTTAAGATCTAAAGACCAAACTATTTTTAAAATTTTCAAGATGGTCTTTGGACATAAACTTTTCTAAGAAAACATATCAAAATTTCTTTTCTCATGACCCAAATATAGAACCCAAAATCCATTTTTTCTAAAATCTTTTTAAAATGGGCTTAGAAAAAAAAATTTCATAATCTTTTGAAAGAGCTTACAAATACTTAAGTCAAATATGAAAATACAAAAAATTAATTATGAGCCTGGTTTATACAAAGAATTATTAACCATGGGCTTATTTTTGGCATGAATCATTAGTTACTTTTCAAGTGAGAAATCTATTTATAATAAACCTCTTAATTTAGTTTTAATCCAATATAGCATAAAAGCTACTATAGGTTGTTGAATGGATTAAAATCTAATTAATGGAAATTATCATGAACTGATTTCCATTTTTAAAATATAACAATTGGTTGAAACGTCCGAGAGAATTTTTTGAAAATAAGATACCCCATGTTGGTATTTTGTTAACCATATACCTAGGAAAAGAGACTCGTCATCCGTATGTAAAAGTTATAAGGTTAGAAGGGATATTCTACTTATCTTTGTCTATTGTTTGTGCATACATGCGTAAATACATTTGCATCTCATATCATTGATCCTCTCTGGCTCACAACCTTGGATTACAACAGTTCAAAAGCATTCGACAACCCCACTTACGCCAGTGATGAAGAATCTAGCAGCGGCTCAATCACTTTTTCACCAAAAGCAATGGAGCCTAAACAAATTCAAAGAATGGTGGACAACACCCTCAATGCTAAAATGGAAGAACTAAAGGAGACCCTAGTTGAGACAATGAAGAACCAATTGGCTGCAATTTTAGGGAATAATGTCGAAGCATCTGCTAGCACCAAGAAGCCAAAGGACAAAGGGAAGGCTAAAGTTGGTGAAGTGGCTTTTGATGATGACAATGTGGTCTTGATGATGATGATGATAACTGGGTTTAATACTTCCAAGATCCCCAAAATAAGAAAAAAGAGCCGAGGTTGTGGAAAGAGCAACTGTGGAAAAGACTGAAACTTCTGATGTTGAGAAACTGATTACTGATTTGGAGAAGAAATTCAAGAAGAAGCTGAAAACCAAAGAGATGTCCGAGATCGATAAACTATTTGAACAAGATGAGGAGGTCTCTTATAAGTTCAAAACTCCTTCCTTCGCTAGGTACAATGGTATTGGAAACCCTTATCTCCATGTGAAGCAGTACATCACTGCCATGCAATCTACCAGAGCTATTAAAGCTCAAACTCTGAGGTATTTTATGCTCTCATTGGATCCTATTGTTCAAAATTAGTTTAAAACCTTGAAAGAAAGTACCCAAAAAGATTAGGACATGTTGTACAAAGCCTTCATTCAATAGTGTGAGTACAATGTCGAGCTGAAAGTTTCCTTGATGGAGGTGGAGACCATTAGGCAAAGACCAAATGAGAACTTTGATGATTATGTAAAGAGATGGAGAAATAAGGCTGCTTTGCTCAAGAAGAGGCCTGATGAGTCATATCAAATTAGGATGATTGGGAGAGGGGTGTTGCCTAGTCTTCGTGAAAAGATGTCTCATACACTCATCCGAGATTTCGAAGATCTTCTCCAAACTGGTCTACAAATTTAAGAGTGGGAAAGGGAGAAGAATTGCTTTTCGGCAAGAAAGAATGAGAAATGGAACTATCAGTCAGGTAATTAAAGCACGCAAAAGAAAGTTAATGTTAATGCAACTGATCAGGGAAATAGAAGACAGTTCTCAAATTGGAAAAACCTCTATCTTGGGTTTCAACAAGCTATTGAAGAAGGGGTTGATACAACCATTGGCTCCTCGATCGCTACATAATCCTCTGCCACAAAACTTTAATGTCGAGGCCTTCTGTCAATTTCATCAAATGCAAGGACATGAGATGGATAAATGTGCTCGTCTAAGACACGAGATCCAAGATTTGACTGATAGTGGTAAGCTACCAGAGCCAGATAAGCCCAATACCAAAAGCAATTCTCTGCCTAGGTTCAATAAAGTGCCACCACCAGCAACTTTCATGGTAGGAGGAGGATTGGAGGAAGATCTTGTCTTATCCTCCTTTCAAGATGGGAATACTGAAGATGTGAAAGGAGAAGAAGCTTAACTCAACAAACTTCCCTTGGCTTGTTTTTTTTTTATTTTCTTTATTTGGTGTTTTATGGAACAATCATGTTTTTCAGATTTAATGTTGTTTGAATAAATCACTTTCATAAAAATTTTTGTTTGTTTTTATTCATTTTGGTGCTCAACCTATGATGAATTTAACTTGATATTCATAAATTAGCATATCTGTGCATTATAATTTGAATGACTTTACTAGGTGAGGAAATTGTTCTATAGCATTGAGTTGTGTATGCTTACTTAGAGAGGGCTCTTGCATAATGACCTTTGTCTAGGTCCTAGTCAGTCTTAGAACATGCTTTGACCAACTTTTGAGGCAAAATTTGAACTCTACAAATTTAAGGGAGAGATGATCTAGGCATTATTTGGTTAGCCAACAAATAGTATCCACCTAACTAAACATCAATCCCTAAGCCATAAGGGGGCAAGGAGAAGATATAAGGGGCCAGCTAAAAATTGGCTGAATTTTTGAAAAAGTGCAAAAGAATGGAACACTAAAACTATCAAAATAATGAAGATACAAAACTCAAAAGATCAGTCTAGTTAGAAGAGCTGAAGAAATATAAGACAAACATCCAACGGATAAAGATGCAATTTCAAGGGTGAAGACCTGATTCAAAGGATGAAGATCCAGCTTAAAGGATGAAGATCCAATTTCAAGGGTGAAGACCTAATTTCCAATGATGAAGATCCGTTTTCAAGGGTGAAGACCTAATGCTAAGGATGAAGATCTAATTTCAAGGGTGAAGACCCAAAAAGTTGAAGATCCAAGGTCCAAGGATGTGAATCAATTTTGAGGGTGAAGACCCATAATCTATTAAAGAATGGAATAGCTGGTTAAAAGGAAGCTAGAGTTCTCAACTAATAAAAGGTTAGTCAAATCTAGTGTTGGGTTGAGCACCCAAAATCCAGTGTTGGGTCGAGCACCCAAATCTAGTTTCGGGTCGAGCACCCAAATCCTGTCTAGAGTCCAAATACCCAATCCAATTTTAGATCGAGCACTAACTCCTGTCTCGGGTCGAGCATCGAAATCCAGTTTAGGATTGAGAATCCAGTTTCAGCACCCAAAATCCAATTTTGGGTCGAGAACCCAAATCCAAATTCAGTTTTGGGTCGAGCACTCAAAATCAAGTTTTGGGTCGAGAACCCAAATCAAAATTCAGTTTTGGGTCTAGCACCAAAAATTCAATTTTGGGTTGAGAACCCAAATCAAAATTCAGTTTCGGGTCGAGCATCTAAATTCTAGTTTTGGGTTGAGAACCCAAATCCAAATCTGGTATCGTCTCGAGTACATAAAATTCAATCTTGGGTCGTGTGATCGGGGATTTTCGTCCCCACTCACGGTGGAATGGTTCTTGCGACTTTGGCACTTTTTAGGCTCGGGGCCTTAGAGAACACGGACCTAAGTCCGGAGAAAATAGAATCGCCACCCGGACAGGCCGGGAAAAAGAAAGGGGTAGATGAATCGATTCCTAAGGAATCTCCAACCCTCTAATGGGTTCGGAAAGTTGGGTACGTGTGGGAAAGGTGAGAAATGGCCCAGCACCCCCACAACGCCCGGTTCATTGGAACCGGCCTCCTTTACAGGTCTTAATATTATAAAATTCTTAAGTATAATAACATTATCTATACTACACACAATAATTAAAAGAAAGCATCAATATATTAAAATCAAAGCAATGTCCAAACAAAGCAAATAAATGGACACCCATCCAAGGATGGAAACATGTCCTTACATCACATGCCTAAATAGGACACCCACCAAAAGGTAGAAACATGCCCTTTACATATGTTATAAAATAGAAAAGCAAATTAAATTACATGATGTTTAACCAATGAGGTACCCACCAAGTGGAAACATACCTCTTACAACTTTTGGAAATCTAAATTAATTGATAAAAGTATATAATCATTCATCATAAATAAATCATTCATCAAAGCTATTAATCAAAATAGAAAATAAACATCCATCTATGATAAATTAAATAAATCAAGTATTGAAATTAAATAAATTAAAGAATAAGAAATAAATCAAAGCATAATCAAGTATGGAATTGAATAAAGCAAATAAAAGTCCAATTATGGCTACTTGTAACTTTTTATAGAATTAAAATAAATTAGGGTTTTATATTTTAAAGGGTTGGTAAGACTCTTTGATTAACAAAATTAAGGTTTGAATGATGATATCATGAAACTAGGGTTTTAAACACTTTAAAATACTTTAATTTGTGATTTTTGGTTATTTGGTTCCTAAGCTACTGTGTAAATTTTAGGTTTTTATGTTTTTATGTGTTTTTAATGTTTTAAAAGGATTAGGGTTCATAAAAATTAGGGTTTAAGGTTTTAAAAGGGTTAGTGTTCATTATTTTGGGTTTAAAAGTTGAATTTTGGATTTTAGGATTTAGAAGTAGGGTCACGGGTAGTGAATAATTTTTAGGGTTTTAGAAATCAATTTGATAATTTCATGAAGTTTTATGAATTTAAACAAATAAATTAAAGTTTTTATAAGTAGAAAAGATGTTTTAGAAGACTTTTTGAATGAAATAGAACCTACTTTAAAATTTTAAAAGAAGCAGAATTTACATCTTAGTTTTGTTGAAAAATATGTTCAATTAGAGTTTTAAGGTTTTTAAGAAGAAAAAATAACAATTTTAAGTCTTTTGGAAGACAAACCAACGAAATAAGTTTTTTTTTTTTTTTGCTTTAGAAAAACTAAATTAAAGTTCAAAGGTTTTTAATTTTGATTTCATAGATTTGCTATTGTGTAAAAAAAAAAAACAATTAAAGAAAATTAATTAACAAATACCTTCTTTTGATGATTTCTCCAAAAACAATTCTTCTTGGATGAACTAGCTCCAAAGACAAGCTTTTTTTGCCTTTGAATCCTCTAAATTGTGCTACTGCTGTTCCAAAAAAAAGTTGAATTGAATTTCTTCTTTTCTTTCCTTGATTTGGTTTCAAATTTTCCAAACTCCTCTTGGATTTTTGCCTCCTCTTTTTTAATTGCCTTTGGTCCTTATTTATAGTGGTTTGAGGTTGTTTATTCCTAATTAGCTACGGTAAGTAATATTAATAATAAAAAAAAGAAACCAAAACCTAATTGGATTAGGTTTCAAAAAATTTGCGTTGAAAAATTTGCGCTGCCGAAAAAAAACTGCTGCGGAAAAACTGCGCTGGCGAAAAAATCTGCTGCAGCTAGCTGTGGCAGAGCGCGTGGAGCGGGCCCGTAAGCTATTTCGCAGGCAGAAAATGGCTATTTCGCACGCAGAAATTTTCTGCGTGCGAAATAGCACAGTGATTTCACTCGTAGAAATTTCATGCGGGCGAAATGCCCACGGACCCGTGCCTGCAGGCCCGTGCCCACGGGCCCGCGCGATGGTTTTTTCATCACCAATTTTTATTTTATTTTTATTTTTTTGACTTTTATTTGTTTATTTCTATTTTTTATTAATAAAAATTAGATGCTAAAGCAAAAATTATTTAATAAAAATTATTTTGGACCAATTAGACAACAAAAACCATTTTAGACTAAATAAAATATATTAGACCGGATTGGGTCAAATATTAAGGGTCTACAGGTCGAGAGCCCAATCAAATTTTTTCAAGTCCAGAACCCAACATCGGGTCCAAACCCAAACCAACTCCAACCTTAGTCGAGAACCCATCCTCATCCAAAATCTGCTCAAAATCATATTGCTTTTTACTCTCTTCTACTGAAAGTCTCAGATTGTTCAAGCAAGGGCAAACTGTAGACCCTTAATTTTTGACCCAATCCAGTCCGATATTTTTAAACAGTCCAAAATAATTTTTTTGGTATTTTATTGTTTATTTTAATAAAATTTAATAAAATTTATTACTTATAATATTTAATAATTATTTTTAATAAAAATAAAAAATATCAAAAAATAATAAAAAAATCGGATGGATTGGCGAGCGACGCGCTATGGCATGGAGCGCTAATGCGCAGCAAGGGGCTTTGCCTGCCCAATTCACCGCAATAGTAAATTGGGCTTGCCTAGTTTTCCCAACTCGCAGGTGCGCACTGCCTCACCCAACGCAACCTGCATGCCAACCCGCAGCAATCCTCGCAGGCCCAGCAGCCAGCACGCTTCCGATTTTTGCTAAACAGTTGGTATTTCCTTATTAAAATAATATTAGGTTTTTTTCCCTATAAATAATAGTATTAAACACACGGACTGGGGAGGATTTTTTTTTTAAGAAACTTTGGACTTTTTAATTTTTTCTGAGACTTGAAGGCAGAAACCGTAGAGAAACAGGTAAGAAAAAGAAAAGAAAGCAAGGAAGACGAAAGCAACAAAGGAAACATAATTATACAAAGGTAGTGAATGCACTGCCTTGATTTTACTCTGCTAGAAATCTTATATTAAAGCAGGCAATAGCTTGTTTAAATTTCTTCAATTTTGTAGAGCATTCACATGTATGTAAGTTCTTCTAAATTCAATTTATTAAATCAATAATACCCTCCACATTTCAAAACTATATCATCATTTTTATTACTCAACTTCCTCTTGATTTCTTTCATACAGTAAGCATACATTTTAATTTAAATCAATAACATAATCGTCAAAACACTAATCTAATTTACTCAAAACCTATTGTTTTTTTCATAAAAATACCAAAACCCTATTTTCTAAACCTTAAACCCCAACTTATAAAACCTAAATCCCAAAACCATGACTTAAACCCCAATTTCTAAACTAAAAACCCTAGCCTTGTTTTCTAAAACCCTAATCATATTTTCCCCAAACCCTAATTTCAAAATCATAATCTACAAAACCAAGGTTTAAAACCATAAAACCCGAATCCTAAAACACTAACCCTAATTCCAAATCCAAAAGCCCTACAACTCTAATGTTATTTTCTAAAGTCCTAAAACCCTAGGTTGATTCCAAATATCCATAAAATTACAATTTCCAATCTAAAATCCTAAAAAAAACCTAGAATCCCTAATTAAAGATGTAAACCTAAATTTATATATTTATTGCTTTATCTAATTTTAGATTTGATTATGTAGTTTATTATATGTCTTGATGATTGATTTATTTAATCATAACGTTTGCTTTATTTAATTAATCATGGATGAATATTTTTTAATTATTATTTGTTTATTAAAATTGTAAAAGGTATGTTTCCATGATTGGGTACCTTATTAAATAATTTTAATGTAATTTAAGTTGTTATTATATTTTTTAATTAATGTTAAGGACACGTTTTCACCTTTTGGTGGGTGTTCTTTTTAGTTTTAGACATTGGACAATATAAGGACACGTTTCCATCCTCGAATGGGTGTCCATTTATTTGTTTTGTTTGAACATTACTTTGATTTTAATACAATGATGCTTTTATTTTAATTATTGCATGTAGTATGGATAATATCATTATATTTAAGAATTTTATAATATTAATACCTAAAAAGGAGGCTGGTTCAAATGAACCAAGCATTCTGGGGGTGTTGGGCCATTTCTCACCTTCCACACACATACCCAACTTTTCAAACCCATTAGGGAGTTGGGGATTCCTTAGGAATCAAGTCATCCATCCCTTTCTTTTTCCTGGCTTGTCCGGGTGGATACTCCATTTTCTCTAGGCTTAGGCCCATGTTCTCTAATGCCCTGAGCCTAAACAGTGTCGAAGTCGTAATAACCATTCCACCGGGAGTGGTGGCAAAAATCCCTGCTCACACATATCCCTTACATTAATCCAAAACTTAAATAAATTATATTACATGAGATCTAACAAATGAGGTACCCATAACATGGAAACAACCCTCTTACAATTACATGAAACTAAAATTTAAATCAATGAACAAACATTTGAACATTTATTATGAAACGAAATAAAAATAAATCATCCATCAACACATATACAATATGCATGCATCCAAACTTAGGTAAAGCAATAGATATAAAAATGTAGGGTTTACACTTCAATCAAGGTTTCATGAATAAAATTAAGGTCTTGAGTGAAACAGTATTAGGGTTTAGGGAAAGTTACTGTGATATTAGATATTTAATATAATTTGATTAAACAAATTACTTATGATGATAAAGTAGTTATTGGACGTAAAATAGTGGTTGGATGGTTAAATGAGCCTACTGGACTTTCAAAATAAGTTTTATAAACAAAGAATTTCAAAACATCTTGCTGAATATTTTATGAAAAATATAAAACATAATAACAATGTAAAATATTTCAATGAAATAATAATGGATGAGCTATTGGAACTTTAAAAAAGATTAGATAAAGAGTTACAAACTTCTGTTTGTTGGTTCCACCGATATTTTGTGTTGATCCAAGCTTTTTGTTTGCACCAATTTTAAAATCTCGGTTGAATGGAATGAAGACAATAGCTTACTACCTTCTTGGTTTGATGGTTTGATGTTCTATCTTCTTACTTAATGAGCTGATGAAGCTTAATCATCATCCTTTCCTCTCTGTGTTCTTGTTGTATATCTATTACTTCTGGGTTGCTGCCTCTCTATGCCTTCTTTTTAATATTTCTATATATTTCTTTTCTTTTTGGCTTGATTCTGCTATGTTTTTTTGCCTTTTAATTTCTTTTTCATTGCCCATTTGTTAATCCTCAGATGGTTGCTAATATTTGCTCCTCTATTTTTTCCCCTCATGGTTGTTAAAACCTGCATTTATATAAGGGTGTATTTGTTAAACAACGTGAAAACTTACCATTTTAAAAATAGATTACTGATGCATATCAAATTAGTGATTTTTAATTCGACACAAACTGTCACCATGACGAATTAAAACCACTTCCATCAAATGCAAATCGAGATCGCATTGAATTAAAGTGAACCCAATCCGACATGGAATCAAAGTCCATATCGAATTAGCAATCCAAATTCGATATGGAGTACCCAAAAATTGTTCCATATTGAAGTGGGAGAGTCCCATTTTGATATGGGGCTACCCCATATCAAAATGGGTCCCCAACTCGATATGGAAACAACCCCATATCGAATTGGTGGAGTCCCAATTCAATATGGGCCTCCTAATTTGATATGGGGCTCCCCCATGACAAATTGGGAGTCCCAATTCAACAACCCCATATCGAATTGGAAGTCCCACTTCAATATGGTGACACCCATACGAATTGAAGTCTAACAAAAGCAAATAAATAATCAACCAAACCTTCATATTAGACCCATTTAGGGTTTAGTGCACTTATATTAAATAGAAAACCAACCAAACCTTTAAATCAGACCCGTTTAGGGTCTTAATGGTTTAATGAGCTTATTTTAGCCCCCCATAAAAATATATCAATTCAATCAAAAGTTTGGAATCGATTTATACTTATTAAGAATGGACTGATTCAGGCCTCATTAATTAGCATCTAACTAGATAGAGCCAAAATCAAGGGTCGATAGTTTGCCCCCCTACTTGAATGATCTTGAATTTATTCAGAGAGTGAAAAGCAACATGACTTTGAATCGATTTTCGATAAGAATGATTTTGGACTTGAGATTGTTGTTGGTTTGGGTTCTGGACCCAGATTGGTTTCAATTTTAGACCCAAGGTGAGTTATGGACTCCAAAAAGATTTAGGTTCTAGATCCTGATAGGTTTGAGTTCTAGACCCAGAATGAGTTCTGGACTAAAAAAAGATTTGGGTTTTGGACCTAGATAAGTTTGGGTTCTAGACACGAAATGAGTTCTGGACTCAAAAGTAATTTGATTTGGGTACCTGGGCCTGAGACTGAATTTTAGGTTCTCTACCCTAAACTAGATTTGAGTTCCTGACTCAAAGCTGAATTTCGGGTTCTAGACCCGAGACTGAATTTTGGGTTCTTGACCCTAAACTGGATTTGATTTGGCCTTCTGTCAGTTTGAGAGTTCTGGCTTTCTTCTAGCCAATTAATTTTAGCTCTTTTAGTTGATTGATCTTCTATCATGAGCTTCTTCTAGCCACTTGCTCCATTCTTCAATAGATAGACTCCAGCTCAACTAGCTAGACTAACCTTCTATCATCTAGGAATTTGGCTTTCTTCTAGCCGATTTTTCCATTCTTCAATGGATTGTGGGACTACCCCCTCAAAATTGTTCTTCATCCTTTGACCTTGGATCTTCATTTTTAAACATTGGGTCTTCATCCTTCAAAATGGATCTTCACTCTTTGGAGATCGGATCTTCACCCTTCTAAATGGATCTTCATCCTTAGGGATTTGGGTCTTCACTCGCCAAAATAGATCTTCATCCTTGGAGATCAAGTCTTCACCCTTCAAAATGGATCTTCATCTTTAGAGATCGAGTCTTCACCTTTCAAAATGGATCTTCATCCTTTGGACATTGGGTCTTCACCCTTCAGAATGGATCTTCACCCTTGGACATTTGTCCAATATTGGCTTCAGCTCTTTTAGCTAGACTGATCTATTGACTTTTGCATCTTCATTCTTTTAAGACTTCTAAATTTCTTCTTTTTCCATTCTTTTTGTTCTTCCTTTGCACCTTTGAAAAAAATTCTACTATTTTTTAGCTAGTCTTCATATCCTCTCTTTGCCCCCTACGTGGAAAAATATTGAAAGTAAGTCTAAAAATATTTGTACATGCATAAACTCAAAAATTGAAAGGAGGAAGTTTTTCCCTCTGTGTAGGCTCAAACTAATGATTTTTTTCATGCAGGCTATGAATGATGTTTGTGTATTTTCTGGTTCTTCATACAATCATGCATTTCTTCTTTCATTTACAAAATGACTGGATCTTTCTCAAGTAATGGGCCTTCCATGCCCCCTGACTCCATATCCCCTTCATCTTTGTTTCATAGAGTATCTGTTGTTCACTTTGACAAAGGATAGGCAATACAAGACAACAAATGCAGTGTGATATGCTTATGTATGCATGATATGCATGGATAATACTTACAGTGGTTCCTTCGACTCATAGACAGAGGTGATCAACTAAAGTTATCTCATTGGCTCTTTCTAGATGCTCCTTTAGGTCTTGCATTTGAATGACAGAAGGCTCCCGTATTTATGGCTTTTATTTTCAAGATGTTGAAAACATGAGTGTTGAGGCCCAAGCAGCATAGTCAGAGATACATCCATTTCAAACTATAATTCAGCACATCAATCGGTAGCTTCTTCATAACCTTGCCAATAATCATTTACTCTGCCCAATGTGTCCTTTGAGGTTCGATGATTCAACATACTTCTCTTAACTTGAAGGCTTTGTATGACTAAAATACATTTTTTAAAATCTTAAAATCATAACCCTAGTTACCGTACTAAACTCGGGAATCATTTCTATTTGTGCAAGAACTGTTGCACTTCAGATAGGCACATACACATTACTTGGCCAAAGGTCTCATTGAGTTTGAATATTATATATCTCATATGCATGCTTATTTAAACTATCTCTACAAATAGACTATACCTACCAAGAGAGATCAATAGGTCTTTAATGGCCTTGAAACTGGGTCAATAAGGGACTTGGTTTAAGTGAAGGCCATTTTTGAGCCTAGAGCTGATGTGACACTGCTGGCAAACCTTCAGACCAAAATCTTCTATTGGAGCCATAGGCAGCTGGGAGCAATCTTACTAGACTCCAATATCCTTCTATCTCCTTGGAAGAAATATAGAACTAATTAAAATGATTTTCATCTTTTCATTTTGCTTTTGCACAAACTCAGGTCCTTTTTCTTTATTTTTCTTTATCATTTTTTTTTTGTATTTTTTGCTTATTTTTTCTTTGTATTTTTTTTCTTTTTGGGTTCAATTCTATGAAGATTGCTCTATTTGCACCATTCTATGCTTTTGACTATGGATGATTGCAGTATATTGAGTTTCCTTCAACAAGGATAAATCATTTGTTTCCCTGATGTCATCTTAATAAATTGGAGATATTAGGTCTAGCATCAGGTGAACTTCAACTACCCCTATGGTCTTGAGAACATTAACTATCCTTATGGTCTTAACTGTACATTCCTTTCTTTGATCTTCTTGCCTCTTCACTTTAGTGATCATTAGATTTGTCATAGAAGTTACAACAGCTCAGGGTAGGTTATTGGATTTACTAGCCAATGAATAGTAAGCTAAAATTTATGAAGGCTCAAAGCGACAACTAGGGATTGATATTTAATTGGGTGGATACTAGTTGTTGGCTCACCAAACAATGCCTAGACCATCTCTCTCTTAAACAAGCAAAATTTAATTTCACCTCGAAAGCTTGTGAAAGCATGTTCTAAGATTGACTAGGACCTAGACACTCATAATTATGCAAGAGCCTCTCTAAGTAAGCATTCACAGCTCAATGTTGTGGAACAATTCCCTCACCTAATAAATTCATTCAAATTGTGATGCATAGATATGCTAATTTTTAAATATCAAGCTAGATTCATCGTTGGTTGAGCACCAAAATGAACAAATACAAACATAGACAAAAATTTTGATGAAAGTAATTTATTCAAACAATTTTAATTTGAAAGACAATTGTTCCAAATAAGTACTAAAGAAAAGAAAAATAGAAGAGCAACATTCAAGCTAGGGGAAGTTCACTGAGTTGAGCTTATTCTCTCTTCACATCTTGAATACTCTGATCTTTAAAAGAGGATAAGACAAAACCTTTCTCCAATCGTCTTCCTACCATGAAGGTTGCCGGTGGAGGTACTCTTCCAAATTTAGGCAAAGGATTGCTTTTGGTATTAGGCTTATTTGGCTTAGGTAGCTTACCACTGTTAATAAGATCTTAAATTTCATTTCTTAATTGAGCACATTTATTTGTCTCATGCCCTTACATTTGATGAAATTGACAGAAGGCCTCGGTATCAAAGTTTGATGGTAGAGGATCATGTAGCGGTCGAGGAGCCAACTATTGTAATAAACCCTTTTTTTTGTAGCTTGTTGAAAACCCAAGACAGAGGTTTCTCCAACTTTGAAAACTATCTTCTACTTCCTTGAGCAGTTGTATTAACATCAACTTCCTTATATGTACTTTGATTACCGGACTGGTAGTTCCCTTTCTCATTCCTTCTTGCTGACAAGGAGTTCTTTTTCTCTTTCCCATTCTTCAATTTGCAAACCAGCTTACAGAAGGACTTTGAAATCCCAGATTAGTGTATGAGACATTCTTTCACGGAGACTAGGCAATATCCCTCTCACAATCATCCTAATCTGATATGATTCATCGGGCCTCTTCTTGAGCAATACAACCTTATTCCTCTACCTCTTCACATAATCAACAAAACTTTGATTTTGTTTTTGCTTGATAGTATCAACCTCCATCAAGGTAACTTCCAGCTCGACATTGTACCCATACTGTTGAATGAAGGCTTTGTATAGTATATCCCAATCTTTTTGGTTACTTTCCTCTAAGGAGTTGAACCAATTTTGTATGATAGGATCCTGTGAGAGCATGAAATACCTTAGAGTTTAAGCCTTGGTGGCTCTAGCAGATTGCATAGTAGTGATGTATTTCTTAACATGCAAGTGAGGATTTTCTGTACCATTGTACGTAGCATAGGAAGGCATCTTGAACTTATAAGGGACTTTCTCATCTTGTTCGAATAGCTTGTCTATTTCTGACATCTCATCAGCTTTCAACTTCTTTTTAAAATTTTTCTCTAAATCAGCAATCAACTTCTCAACATCTGAAGTTTTAGTCTTTTCTATAGCTAATCTTTCAACAACCTTCAGCTCCTTCTTATCTTGAGGATCTTGAAAATATTGAGCCCAGTCATCGTCATCATGAATGATTAATTTATCATCATCAAAGGCTACTTCGCTGACCTTAGCCTTCTCTTTGTCCTTAGATTTCATTATGTTGGCAGATGTCTTAGCAGTGTTCCCCAAAATTTTAGTCAGTTGGCTCCTCATAGTCTCATCTAGGGCCTCCTTCAATTCTTCCATCTTGGTATTAAGGGCATCATCCACCATCTTTGAATATGTTCTGGATCCATAGCTCTTTGTGAGAAGCTAATTGAGTTGCTGCTGGATTCTATGTCATTAGCATAGGTTTGGTTGTCGTACGCTTTTGAACAGCTATACTCCAGGTCTGTGAGCTAGAAAGGATCAATGACATGTTATGCAATAAATGTATGCATGTATGCACTAACAACAAGCAAACAAAGATAATTAGAATTTTCCATCTAGCCTCATAACTTCCACATATGAATGGTGAGTATCTTTTCCTAGTATATGGTTAAAAATTTCCTCGGACGATTTCAACCAATAGTTATATTTTCAAACATGGAAGAAGGTCCATGATAATTCCAATTAGTTAGGCTTTAATCCATTGAATCTCAATTAAAATAGCTTTTATGCTATATTGGAATAAAACTAAATTAAGAGGTTTATTATAAATAGATTTCCTATTTGAAAAAGTAACTTGTGATTCATGCCGAAAAAAACTCATGATTAATAATTCTTTGGAATAAATTAGGCCCACAATTGGTTTTTGGTATTCCATAATTGACCAAAATATTTTGTAAGCTCATTAGAAAGGTTATAATGAAGTGAAAGAATAATTTTTTTTTCTAAGCCCATTGTAAAAAGATTTTAGAAAAAATAGATTTTGGGCTTTGTATTTGGGCCATGAGGTAGAAGAATTTTTAACCCACCTTTAAAAGGTTTTATGTCCAAAGACCATCTTTAAAAGTTTTAAAAATAATTTTGGTATTTTGGGCTTAAAAGAATAAAACTATTTTGAGATTACAAATAGGTAGGTCATATTAGAAAAAGAACAAACCAAATAAGTCATGGTTCAAACCAAGATATATCAATCATAGTCAAACAACAAGCATTTGGGGTAAAAACTTAAGGAAAATAACTAGGCCAATTACATGAGCTTTAAGTTCCCATAGCAAGTATATACTAAAAGGTACACAACTATGAGTGGTTATTCCATGCTCCATCTCCATAACTTGAGTGAAACTATGGTATCCCTCACATAACATAATATGAGTAACACGGGCAACACGGGCATG
This sequence comes from Garcia nutans, assembly GCA_947685225.1. NCBI lineage: Eukaryota > Viridiplantae > Streptophyta > Magnoliopsida > Malpighiales > Euphorbiaceae > Garcia > Garcia nutans. The sequence goes on along the minus strand of CANTUV010000013.1, from coordinate 10,969,462 downwards.
CAACTCATGCACATAATGCAAACTAAATGATGCAATGGACATTATGATAATAATAATGAATAAAATAATATAAAGACCAATGGAATCAACTTCTCTTATCCCTAGTGGAGTCGCCACTATGAGCGGAGATTTTTGCCCCCACTCTTATGTGGAATGGTTTTTGTGACTTATGCACTATTAGGCTTTGGGCCATAGAAAACACGAGCCTAAACTCGGAGAAAATGGAGTTGCTACCAGGACAGTCTGGGAAAAAGAAAGGGGTGGATGACTCGATTCCTAATGAATCCCCAATCCCCTATTGGGTTCGAAAAGTTAGGTACGCATGGGGAAGGTGAGAATGACCCAGCACCCCCACAAAACCCGGTTCATTTGATAATGTTCATTTGAACCGGCCTCCTTTTTAGGTATAAACATTTTTAAACTCTTAAATATAATGATATTATCTATACTACATGCAATCATAAAAAATAAATAATCACTTTATTAAAATCACAACAATTTCAAACAAAATAAATAAATAGGCACCCATTTACGGATGGAAACATGCCTTTATAATCATCCAATGTCAAAAAGAAAACAAATATAATAGGATGCCCACCAATTGGTGGAAACACATCCTTTACATTAATCCAAAACTTAAATAAATTATATTACATGAGATCTGAAAAATGAGATACCCATAACATGGAAACATATCTCTTACAATTCTTGAAACTAAAAAATAAATCAATGAACAAATATTCGAACATTCATTAGAAAATCAAATAAAAATAAGTCATCCATCAACACATATACAATAAGCATGCATCAAAACTTAAGTGAAGCAATAGATATATAAATGTAGGATTTACACTTTAATTAGGGTTTCTTAAATAAAATTAGAGTTTTGAGGGAAACAATATTAGGATTTAGAGAAACACAATTACTGTGATATTAGATATTTAATATAATTTGATTAAACATATTGCTTATAAGGCTGATAAAGTAGTTATTAGACATAATCTAATGGTTGGATGGTTAAATGAGTTTACTGGACTTTCAAAATAAGTTTTATAGACATAGACTTTCGAAACATCTTGATAGATATTTTATAAAAAGAACAAAAAAATGAAGTAAAATATTTGAATGAAATAATAATGGATGAGCTATTGGAACTTTAAAATAGATTAGATAAAGAGTTACAAACCTTCATTTGTTGGTTTCACCAATATTTCGTGTTGACCCAAGCTTTATGTTTGCACTAATTGTAAATTCTCGATTGAATGGAATGAAGATAGTTGTTTACTGCCTTCTTGGTTTGATGGTTTGATGTTCCATCTTCTTGCTTAATAAGCTGATAAAGCTTAATCCTCGTCCTTTCCTCTATGTGTCTATTACTTCTGGGTTGTTGCCTCTCTGTGCCTTCTTTTTAGTATTTCTATATATTTCTTTTCTTTTTGGCTTGATTCTACTAGTTTTTTTTTTGTCTTTCAATTTCTTTTCACTGCCCATTCGTTAATCCCCAGAAGGTTGCTAATAGTTGCTCCTTTATTTTTTTCCCCTTAAGGTTGCTAAAACCTACATTTATATAAGGGTGTATCATGTTAAACACCATGAAAGATTTCTGTTTTAAAATTGGATTCCTGATGCATATCGAATTAGTGATTTTTAATTTGACACAAACCGTCACCATGACGGATTAAAACCACTTCCATCCGAGGCAAACCGAGACCATATCAAATTAAAGTGACCCTAATCCAACATGGAATCAACGTCTATATCGAATTAGCAATCCAAATTTGATATGGAGTACCCAAAAATTGCCCCATATCAAAGTGGGAAAGCCCCATATCGAAATGGGGCCCTAATTGGATATAGGAACAAAACTCCATATCAAATTGTGGGAGCCCTAATTTGACATGGGGACACCCAAACCAATTGAAGTCTACCCAAATTAAATAAACAATCAACCAAACCTTCAAGTTGGACCCGTTTAGGGTTTAGTGCACCTATATCAAATAGAAGTCCAACCAAACTGTTAAATCAGACTCATTTAGGGTTATAATGGTTTAATTAATTTATTTTAAGCCCCCATTAAAATATATCAATTCAATCAAAAGTTTGGAATCGGTTTAGACTTATTTAGAATGGACTAGTTCAGGCCTCATTAATTAGCATCGAACTAGCTAAAGCTAAAACCAAGGGTCTACATATTGGCATTTGAATTTTTCTTCTTTTTCTTGGTGATGTAGCTTGCTTACTCATTGTTATTTACACACACAAATGATAAGCACCCCGGCATTTTACCAAGGTATGATTATGTGACCAATTAGTATCAAATTATTAATTTATAGTATTAAAATTATTAATTTATTAATACTATATTAAAGATATGACTTTTTATCTTCACATAGTACGAGTTTCAATTACCAGATTTATTAATAATTACCTATCCATTAACAACTTGATAAATATATTAAAATATAGTATTTTCTTTTCACCATTTAATTCACTTTTAAAAATTAACTTCATTTAATTTTTCAATTAGATGCTATAAATCCCTTCAAATTAGCTTTGATATGAGAAATCAATAGAAAAGTAATGTAACATAAATTTTTCATGAATTTACAAATTCATTAAGATTTAGAAATTTATATTACAAAGAAGCAGGATTATATAAAAAGTTATGTTAGATGCAAAGAGACATACTTTTGGTAAATTCAAAATTCTTACTTTCAATATTGGTTTTCTCTATTTTTTGTTATTTTTTGTTTGATAAAAATAATTGATAATACTATAATTACAAGTATTGTAACTTCCTTAAATTAACTATACAATGAATATATCAATTTCTTTAATTGTTTATGTAGATATTATTATGAGAGAATTGGATTAATGTATTACAATGTACTTTAGAGAATCTAATATGTTATTTATTTTGAATTTGGTCATTTTTGGTTGTTTATGAATGTGTATAAAACATAACATATAGAATATATTGTATACAAAAATTATAATGATTGTTCTCATTTAGTTTGAAATATTCATTTATATCAGACAATCTGCGTGATATTCATTAACATTTCCCAAACCAATTATATGAAATTGTTAGCCAAATGGATGGCACAAAGACTCTCTATTTTGATCTTTAGCACTAAATTAAAATGTAATTGACTTGGCTTTTAAGTGTTTATGTTGTAGAAACATTTTCCTTAGTTTTGTCCAAAACATGACACTTTTCGCAAATGTCCTTAGGCGTTGGGCGACTACTCCTGATATCAATAAAATGCGAAAGAAACACAATAGAGTTTGGTGAGAAGCCTGACATCAAGGGCTACTTCTAACTATGTGTGTGTGAGCGGGGATGTTTGCCCTCACTCCAAAAGAAATTATTCTTGTGATTGCGGCACTGTTAGGCTCGGGGTCTTAGAGAATATGGGCCTAAGCCTAGAGAAATGGAGTCACCACCCAGACAGGCCAAGAAAGAAAGAAAGGTGTTGATGACTAGATTCATAATGAATTCCTAACCCCCTATTTGGTTCGGAAAGTTGGGTATGTATGAGGAAGGTGAGAATGACCCAGAACCGTCATAACTCCCGGTTCATTGGAACAAGCCTCTTTTTCGGGTCTAAATATTATTAAATTCTTAAATATCATGACATTATCCATATTACATGTAATAAAAAGAAATCATATTATTAAAATAAATCAAACAAAATGGGCACCCATCCGAGGATGGAAACATGCCCTTACAATATCCAAAGTCCACTAAGAAAGTAAAATATATAAAACAAGACACCTACCATAGGTGGAAATGTGCCCTTATAGTAGTCCCAAAATCCTTAAAATAAACTATATAATTAAAAATAACTAATGCACCCATAAGGTGGAAACATGCCTTTTATAATCTTTAAAATCTAAATAAATAAGTAAACTTAATTCACTTAAGTAAAGTAAGCAATAAGGCAATCAAAATGCATCATCCACCATAAAACATATAACAATAGGTCAAAATAAAGGTTACATCGTTTAATTAAGATTTAGTTATAAAATTAGGATTTTAGGGTTTCTATTGATCCACTTAGGGTTTTTACTTGCAAACAAATATTACAATATGTAAACTAGAGTTTGGAAAGAAAACTAAGACTAAAACATGTGAATTAGGGTTTAGATTACAATTTAGGGTTTTATATGTGAGATTAGGGTTTGGGATCAAGACATGCAAAATTGGTGTTTTATTTGGAAAACTAGGGTTTTAACGTAACCTAAAACTAAAGTCCTATATGCAAGATTAAAATTTAAGACACACACTGAAGATCCTATGATATAATTCTACTATGTAAAATAGAATTAGTGTTTCAATTAGTTCAAGCCATAAATCTACAACTTACTGTGAAAACAAGATCACTTATGAAATCATATGTATAACTTGTCAATACAGTAAATAAATTATTAAAAATAATCAATGAATTCGGTTGGATAAATTAATAAGAATTGTACCTCCATTTGTTGGCTCCAGCAATATTAATTTGTTGAACCAAGCTCAATGTTGCTACTGTCTAGACCAATTCATTTTTTAGTTGGAGGCTCAATGATACGAGAATCACTTATTTTTAAGCTATTGCCTCTCTTGATGCTTTGCTTTCCATTTGTTCTTTTTTTTTTTACTTTGCTTTGCTCTCATTTTTGATAATTGTTGCTGTAAAGATATTTCCCCCCATAGCTGTTTGTTTGTTGCCTTTTTATAGGCAAATCCTATAGCAACATGGTGATGAAAAGTCTTAAACCCCTTAGGAAAAGCTTGAGCCAATCCATATTCCTATTAGAATTGAAATGATTTGAAATAGGGCCAGCTAGCTTCCCCAATTCAACATGTAACCTTGTCCATGTTGAATTCGCAAGTGCCAAATCGACATAAGATTTGGTCCATGTCAAATTTGTTCAAATTGGCATAGACAAAAATTTGACATAAGTTTTGCCCCCTGCTTGAACTATCTGACACTTTACAAAAGAGAGTGAAAAGCAACAATGCAGCTTTATAATTTTGCAACAAGTATTTGCAAAACAAAAAACAGGGACAAACACACAAAAAATCTAAAGGATGGATACCCTTTAGTGAGGAACCATTGTGCAAATCTAATGTCTCAATTAGCTATTGGGCAACTCTAATATCCCAATGAAAACCACCAAGCGACTCCAATATCTTGGTGAATTCACCAAACAACTCTAATATCTTTGTAAAAACCATTAAGTGACTCTAATATCTTGATGAAACAATAACCATCGAGTGACTCTAATATCTCGATGAAACCAAAATGTGACTTGAATATCTTGGTAAAACAAAATAATTATCAATCAATTCTAATATCCTGATGAAAACCATTAAGCGACTCTAATATTTTGATGAAACAACTACCCTCAAGCGACTCTAATATCTCAATGAAATCACCAAGCGACTATAATATCTTGGTAAAATAAAATAATCATCAGACGATTCTAATATCCCGATGGAAACAACCAAGTGACTCTAATATCTTTGTAAAACAACAACCATCAAGTGACACTAATATTTCAATGAAACTGCCAAGCGACTCTAATATCTTAGTATGGATTCTAGACCCACACTTGTTTGGATTCTGGACCTATATTTTCTGAGGTAGTTTGGGTTCTAGACCTATAATATCTTGCTTGGGAATGGACCTTCATCCTACATCGACTTCAGCTCTTCTACCTTGATTGGTCTTCTATCATTTGAGAGTTTTGGCTTTCTTCTAGCCATTAACTTTAGCTCTTCTAGCTTGATTGACCTTCTATCATTTGAGTGTTCTGACTTTCTTCTAGCCATAAACTTTAGCTCTTCTCGTATGATTGACTTTCTGTCATTTGAGAGTTCTAGCTTTCTTCTAGACATCAACTTCAGCTTTTCTAGCTTGGCTGACATTTTATCATTTGCAAGTTCTGGTTTTCTTGCAGCCATCAACTTCGAATTAGCCGCTCTTCTGTCATTTGTATCTTCATTCATTTGTTGCATTCTTTAATGGATTCTGCTTTGCAAAAAATTTAGCTATTTTGTAACCCTTTAGCCCTTATATTCTCTCTTTGCTCCCTGCATGACAGAACATTGAAAGAGAGTCTGAAAATATTTTGTTCATGTATAAAATAGAAAATGGAAAGGAGAAGCTTTTCCCCTGTGTAGGCTGAAATCGATGATTTTGTGCCCATTAGGCTACAATTGATACTTTTGACTTATTCATTGCACAAGCATGCATCTTCATTTTTTGCAAAGTGATTGGATCTTTCTCAAGAAATGGGACTTTCATGCCCCCTGATTCCATGTCTGCTTCTAATTATATACTTCAAGAGTATTGGTTGTTTAAAGAATAGACAACAAAAATGCAATGTGACATTCTTGTGTATGCATGTATGCATGATATGCATGAATGATATTTATAGTGATTATACTAACTCACAGACTAAGATGGTAGGCCAAAACACTCCCATTGGTACCTTCGAGATGTTCATGTAGGTCTTACATTGGATCATCAAAGATATGTCACATCCACAGCTTCATCTTTAAGATATATAAAAGAATGAGTAGTGAGGGTTCGAGTAGGATGGTCAGAGATAAAGGAGATGTCCATTTTAAGCCATGATTTAGCACACTAGTTGGTAGCTTCTTCATAACCTTGCAAACTAGCCTTCCGTAGCCCAATTTTTCCATTAAAGTTTAAGTGCAACACATTTCCCTAAGCTTGAAGGCACATGTGACAAGAAAACTTCTCTTTTCTTCTTCTTTTTTTTTTACAATTTAATTAATTTTGAAATCAAATGTTGGTTTTGTCAGATCAGTGTCAATATGCCACAAGACTTGTGTAGACCCTTAATTTTGACCCCAATTTGATATGGTCCTAATTAAAGGATGCCAAAAAAAATTTGATCCAACTTTAAATATTTAAACCTAGTTTATAATTTTTAAAGGAGTTGGTTCAAATTAAAGAGGCATATATTTGATTGTAAAACCCTAAAATCAAGTGGAATTGGCTCAAATTAAAATTTTTCGGTCCATAAGTTAAAAAAGCCCAGAATAATTTAAGTGAGGCCGGCCTGGGAGACATTTGCATGCTTCATGTCGACCTTGGCAGCCCAAGATCAACATAAGCATGCCTCATGTCGACTTGGCAAGCTAGGTCGACATGAACATACTTTATGTTGACATTGGGAGGCTAGGTCGACATGAGAATACTTCATGTCGACCTTGGCAGCCCAAGATCAACATGAGCATGCCTCATGTTGACTTGGGTAGCCCAAGGCCGACATGAGGTTGGTCTCATGTCGACCTAGGGCGACCAGGTCGACATAGGCTAAATACATTTCCTAATTCACTAGAATTTGTTTTAGGGACTGATTTATATTAGGTTAAGGATTCTGAGTGAGGTTCGACTATAAATATTAATGTTTCAGAATTCATAAGGGGGGAGAAAACATTAAAAAGAGAAAACCATTAACAGGGGATGACAAGAAACATTAACAAGATAGCAAGGAACATTAAAGAGAGACGGCAACAAATAGAAGAGATTAGCAGCAAACATTCATCGGTCATCAATCTATCAAAGACAGCAACGCTGTGTTTGTTAATTGTTCATCCAGAAGTTAATTGTGGAGGAACCAACGAGCGGAGGTTTGATCTTTAATCATGAATTATTTATGTTTATAGTAGTTTCGTTTCTTTGATTAATAAGAACATGCATGCAGTAACTTGATCTTTGAACACACAGTAGCTTGATCTTTCAACATGCAGTAAATTGGTTTTTGTTTTAATAACTTTAATTGTTTGCTTTAATTATCACATTGATCAATTGGTATTCATAACCCCACTGGCATATTTCATAAAAAATATAAAACTATCCAGTAGCCATCGAGGATTTAAATTAATTGTTAAAATCTATCTTGTTTGCTTTAACTTCAAGAACCGTATGTTATTTCATTAAAACTCAAAACCTCAAACTATTTTTATCCAAAAGCCTAAACCATTTCATCATTAAACTCCAAAATATTGATTATTTTTTCAAAACCTTAATTTATTTTTTCAAATCCAAAATTATGTTTTTTTTAGGCAGTAAGTCAAACCCAAAAACCCTAACTATCCAAAACCCTAATTCCAAAAACCCTAACTATCCAAAACCCTAATTCCAAAAACCCTAACTATCCAATACCCTAATTCCAAAACCCTAGTTTTAAAAAATCCTAATCCCAAAACATAGTTTCCAAAACCCTAGTTTCAAAAACCCTAAAAATCCTAATTTCAAAGTCCTAATTATAAAACCCTAGTTTCTAAAACCCTGAGTTCCAAAACCCTAAATTTAATTAATAATTCTTTAAAACCCTAAATTTATATATTTATTGCTTTATTTAATTTTAGATTTGATTATATAGTTTATTATATTTTTTTTATGGTTGATTTATTTAATTTCAATACTTAATTTATTTAATTTATCATGGATGGATATTTTCTTTATTATTATTATTATGATTATTATTTATTTGTTTTAGTATTTAAATTGTAAGAGGTATGTTTCCACTTTTTGGGTACCTCATTAGTTAAATTTTATGTAATTTAAATCACTTTTATATTTTGGACCAATGTAAAGGATATGTTTTCACCTTTTGGCGGGTGTCCTATTTAGTTTAGACATGAACGATGTAAGGACATATTTCCATCTTCGGATGGGTGTCCATTTATTTGTTTTGCTTGGACTTTGTTTGATTTTTAATATAACGATGCTTTATTTCAATTGTTACATGTAATATGAATAATGTTGTTATATTTAAGAATTTTATAATATTAAGACCTGTAAAGGAGGCCGGTTCCAATGAACCGGGTGTTGTGGGGGTGCTGGGCCATTTCTCACCTTCTCCACACATACCCAACTTTCCGAACCCATTAGGGGCTTGGGGATTACTTAGGAATCAAGTCATCCACCCCTTTCCTTTTCCCAACCCGTCCGGGTGGTTACTCCATTTTTTCTGGACTTAGGTCCGTGTTCCCTAAGTCCCCGAGCCTAAATAGTGCCGAACTCGTAAGAACCATTCCACCGGGAGTGGGGGCAAAAATCCCCGGTCATAGTGATGACTCCACTAGAGATTAGAGAAGTCAATTCCATTGGTCTTTATATTATTCTATTCTTTCTTATAATGATATTATCCATTGCATCATATTAGATTGCATCATGTGCGTGGGTTAGGATGCCCGTGTTACCCGTGTTGTGATATGTAAGGGATACCGTACTTTCACTCAAGGTATGGAGATTGAGCATGGCATAACCACTCATAGCCTCATACCATTTGGTATATACTTGCTATAGGAACCTAAGCCTTTTAACCCAAAGACTAAAGCTCATGTAATTGGCCTAGTTACTTTCCTTAGGTTTTTACCCCAAATGCATGTTGTTTGACTATGGTTAATTTATCTTGGCTTAATTGGTTTGTTCTTTTTCTAATATCACTTAAGTACATTGTAAGCTCAAAATAAATTTTTCTTTGAAATCTAAAAGACCAAAGCTATTTTTAAAACTTTTCAAAATGGTAAAAAAAAAAAATTCTTGTACTCATGGCCCAAATACTAAGCCCAAATCCATTATTTCTTAAATCTTTTTACAATGGGCTTAGAAACAAAATTATTTTCATCCTTTTCTTACGAAGAGCTTGCAAAATATTTAGGTCAATTACGAACTACCAAAAATCAATTGTGAGCCTAGTTTATACTAAGAGTAATTAATCATGGGCTTATTTTTGGCATGAATCATTAGTTACTTTTTCAAGTGAGAAATCTATTTATAATAAACCTCTTAATTTAGTTTTAATCCAATATAGTATAAAAGCTACTATAGTTGGTTAAATGAATTAAAACCTAATTAATGGGAATTATTATGAACCGATTTCCATTTTTGAAAATATAACTATTGGTTGAAACGTCTGAGGAAAATATTCAAAAACAAGGTACCCCATGTTGGTATTTTGTTAACCATATTACCCAGGAAAAGACACTCGCCATTCATGTGTGGATGTTATAAGGTTGGAAGGAACGTCCTAATTATCTTTCTTTGTTGATTGTTTGTGCATACATGCATACATTTGCATCTGATATCATTGATCCTTTCTGGCTCATAGCCTGGATTATGACAGTTCAAAAGCTTACTACAATCAGACCTACGCTAGAGACAAAGAATCTAGCAACGACTCAATCACTTGCTCACCAAAAAATGATGGATCCCGAACAAATTCAAAGAATGGTGGATGATGCCCTCAATTCCAAGATGGAAGAAATAAAAGAGGCCCTAGCTGAGACCATGAAGAACCAATTGACTGCAATTTTAAAAATAATGCCGAAGCATCTGCTAGCATCAAGAAAGACAAGGGGAAGCCTAAAGTTGGTGAAGTGGTTTTCGATGATGATAAGGTGATCATTGATGATGATTATTGGGCTCAATACTTCCTAGATCCTCAAGACAAAAAGGAGCCGAAGGTTGTTGAAAAGGCAACTATTGAAAAGACCGAGATGTTTGATGTTGAGAAGATGATTGCTGATTTAGAAAAGAAATTTGAGAAGAAGTTGAAAATCAAAGAAATGTCCAAAGTTGACAAATTATTTGAGCTAGACAAAGAAGTTTCGTACAAATTCAAGATGTCATCCTTCGCTAGGTAGAATAGTACTGGAAACACCCATCTCCATGTGAAACGGTATATCACTGCCATGCAGTCTGCCCGAGCTACTAAAGCTCAAACTCTGATATATTTCATGCTCTCATTGGACCTTGTTGTCCAAAATTGGTTCAACACCTTGGAGGAAAGTACTCAAAAAGATTGGGACATGTTGTACAAGGCTTTCATTCAACAATATGGGTATAATGTCGAGCTCAAAGTTACCTTAATGGAAGTTGAGTCCATTAGGCAACCACCAAATGAGAATTTTGTAGACTATGTGAAATGGTGGAGAAATAAGGCCGCTTTGCTCAAGAAAAGGCCCGATGAATCTGATCAAATAAGGATGATCGTGAGAGGCATCCTGCCCAATCTCCGTGAAAGGATGTCTCACACCCTTATAAGGGATTTCAAAGATCTTCTCCAAGCTGGTCTATAAATTGAAGAGTGGGAAAGGGAGAAAAATTGATTTTCAATAAGAAGGAATGAGAAAGGGAATTATCAGCCTAGCGATCAAAGCACGCAAAAGAAGTTGGTGATAATGTGGCTGGTCAAGGAAATAAAAGGCAATTCTCAGAATTGGGGAAACCTCTATCTTGGGTTTTTAGCAAGCTGCAAAAGAAAGGGTTGTTGCAACCGTTAGCTCCTCGACCACTACATAATCCACTGCCACCAAACTTTAATGCCGAGGCATTCTGTCAATTTCATCAAATGCAAGGGCATGAAATAGATAAATGTGCTCATCTAAGGCATGAGATCCAAGATTTGATTGATAGTGGTAAGCTACCCGAGCCGGATAAGTCCAATACCAAGAACAACCCTTTGCCTAAATTTGGAAGAGTACCACCACCAGAAACCTTCATGGTGGGAAAAGGATTGGAAGAAGATTTTGTTTTATCCTATTTTCAAAATGGGAACATTAAATATGTGAAAGGAAAAGAAGCTTAACTCACCAAACTTTCGTTAGCTTGAATGTTGCTTTTCAATTTTACTTTCTTTAATTTGAATAATTATGTTTTTCAAGTTTAAATTTGTTTGAATAAATTACTTTCATCTAAATTTTTGTTGGTCTTTGTTCATTTTGGAGCTCAACCAATGAGGAATCTTGCTTGATGTTCATAAATTAACGTGTCTAGGTATCATGACTTGAATGACTTTACTAGATAAGGGAATTGCTCTATAGCATTGAGTTGTGTATGCTTAATTAATGAGGGCTCCTGCATAATTACCTTTTTCTAGGTCTTAGTCGGTCTTAGAATATGCTTTAACAAACTTTCGAGGCAAAATTGAACTCTGCTTATTTAAGGGAGAGATGATCTAGGCATTGATTGGTTAGCTAACAACTAGTATCCACCCAACCTAGTTGTCCCTTTGAGCCTTTATAAAATTTTAGCTTTCTTTTCATTGGCTTACAAACCCCAACAACCTACCCTGAGCTGTTGTGATACTTTTGACAAGTCTTATGATCACTAAGAAGAAAAGGCAAGAAGATCAAAGAATGGAATGCATAGCCAAAACTGTAAGGATAGTTGAAGTTCTCAAGACCATAAGGGTAGTTGAAGTTTTCCTAATATCTCCAATATATCAAGACAACATCGGAGTAACAAATGATTTATCCCTATTAAAGAAGATTTATGTCACTCCACTCATCCATTATTGGAAGCTCAAGTTGGTATAAGACAACTCTTTTAGAGCTAGAACAAAAACAAAAAAAAATAAAAGAGAAGAAAAGAAAACAAGAGAAATGAGAGCAGGAAAAAATAAGAAGACAACAAAAAGAAAAAAAAAAGAAAGAGAAAAGAAAAATAAAAGACAAAGAAAAAAGAAAAAAAATAAAACCTAAAAAGGCGGTTCAAAAAGCCAACTGAGTTCTCTTTTACCTAAAGCAGCAAAAGGCTTCCATTTGGTTCATAAGGACATTTTGACTTCAATTGGTCCAACCCAACCAAAGATTCAATCGAAATTGTAGAAAAAGGAGAAAGACCATCCAGTTCTTGAAAGTTTTGTAGTTAACAGTCCGACAAGGAAGAAGGACAAAATGATAAAATGTGCAAAGAAAGGGAAGAGTAAGAAAAAGAAAAAGAAAGAAAAGGGAGAAGAAGAAAAGAAATGAATTTGGGTAACAAACTTTTTGCAAGGGCAAAAACGGTCCCAATCAAGATCCATACTAATGCCAAGAAGATAGGAGGAATTTTGAGTCTACCAAGATTGCTCCAAGCTGCCTGAAGTTCAAACAAGAAATTTATAGTGTGAGGGTTTGCTATAGTGTCACAACGACTCCAACTTACAAATGGCCTTCATTTAACTCGTGTTCCTTATTTCAAGCCTATCAAAGACCTGTTGATCTCTCTTGGTAGGTAGAGTCTATTAGTAGAGATAGTTTGGATAAGCATGCATATGAGATAGACAATATTTAAACTCAAAAGAGATCTTTGGCCAAGTAACTGAATTGCAACAATTTTTACTTAAATAGAAATAATTCCCGAGTTTAGTACGATAACTAGAGTTGTCTTGTTATAGATATGTTAATTTGGAAAAAATCAAGCCTAAGGTACATTGACATTGATTTGGCAAAGCCAACATTTGATTTCAAAATCAAAATTCAAAAAATAAAAAATGTTTTTGTCACACGAAGCCTTCAAGTTAAGAGAAATTTGTTGCATCATCAAAACTCGAAGGACACAGTGGGAAAAGGAAATGATTACTGGCAAGGTTATGAAGAATCTACCAGTTGACATACTGAATCATAATTTGAAATGGATGTATCTCTGCTGTTTGGGGCCTCCATTATTCATATTTTCAATATCTTGAAGATAAAAGCCATAAATGCAAAGCTTTCTGTCATTTCAATGCAAAACCTATATGGGCATCTGGAAGGTGTCAATGAGAATACTTCAGTTGATCATATCGATTTGTGAGATGATGAAATCATTGTAAGTGTTATTCATGCATATCATGCATACATGAGCATATCACATCGCACTTTCATATCTTGTATTGTCTATTCCTTGTCAAAATGAACAGAAACACCCTGCGAAGTAAAAAATCAAAAGAAGATATTGAATCAAGCGGGGGCATGTGTGAGCGGGGATTTTCACCCCCACTCCTTGTGGAATGTTTCTTGCGACTTTGGCACTGTTTAGGCTCGGGGCCTTAAAGAACACAAACCTAAGTCTGGAGAAAATGAAGTCGCCACCCGGACGGGCCGGGAAAAAGAAAGGGGTGGATGACTAGATTCCTAAGGAATTACCAACCCCCTAATGGGTTCGGAAAGTTGGGTACGTGTCGGGAAGGTGAGAATTGGCCCAGCAGCCCCACAGCGCCCAGTTCATTGGAATCGGCCTCCTTTACAGGTCTTAATATTAAAAAATTCTAAAGTATAACAACATTATCCATATTACACACAATAATTAAAAGAAAGCATCAATATATTAAAATCAAAGCAATGTCCAAACAAAGCAAATAAATGGACACCCATCCAAGGATGGAAACATGTCCTTACATCACATGCCTAAATAGGACACCCACCAAAAGGTAGAAACATGCCCTTTACATAGGTTCTAAAATAGAAAAGCAAATTAAATTACATGATGTTTAACTAATGAGGTACTCACCAAGTGGAAACATATCTCTTACAACTTTTGGAAATCTAAATTAATTGATAAAAGTAAATAATCATTCATCATAAATAAATCATTCATCAAAGCTATTAATCAAAATATAAAATAAACATCCATACATGATAAATTAAATAAATCAAGTATTGAAATTAAATAGATTAAAGCATAAGAGATAAATCAAAGTATAATCAAGTATAGAATTGAATAAAGCAAATAAAAGTTCAATTATAGCTACTGTGACTTTTTATGGAATTAAAATAGATTAGGGTTTTATGTTTTAAAAGGTTGGTAAGACTCTTTGATTAACAAAATTAAGGTTTGAATGATGAAATTATGAAACTAGGATTTTAAACACTTTAAAATACTTTAATTTGTGATTTTTGGTTATTTGGTTTCTAAGCTACTGTGTAAAATTTATATTTTTATGTTTTTATGTTTTTTAATGTTTTAAAAGGATTATGGTTCATAAAAATTAGTGTTTAAGGTTTTAAAAGGATTAGGGTTCATTATTTTAGGTTTAAAAGTTGAATTTTGGATTTTAGGATTTAGAATTAGGGTCACGGGTGGTGAATAAATTTTGGGAATTTGGAAATCAATTTGATAATTTCATGAAGTTTTATGAATTTAAACAAACAAATTAAAGTTTTTATAAGTAGAAAAGATGTTTTTAAGGCTTTTTGAACGAAATAGAGCCTACTTTAAAATTTTAAAAGAAACAGAATTTAAATCTTAGTTTTGTTGAAAAATATGTTCAATTAGAGTTTTAGGATTTTTAAGAAGTAAAAATAGCAATTTTAAGCCTTTTGGAAGATAAACTAATGAAATAAGGTTTTTTGGCTTTAGAAAAACTAAATTAAAGTTCTACGATTTTAACTTTTGAAAAACACAAAAATCCTAGTTTTTAGCTGCTGTGTAAAAACAATTGAAGAAAATCAATTAACACATACCTTCTTTTGATGATTCCTCCAAAAACAATTCTTCTTGGATGAACTAGCTCCAAAGACCAACCTTTTTTTGCCTTTGAATTGCTTAAATCGTGATGCTGCTGTTCCAGAAAAAAGTTGAATTGAATTGCTTCTTTTCCTTCCTTGATTTGGTTTCAAATTTTCCAAGCTACTGTTGGATTTTTGCCTCCTCCAAATTAATTGCCTTTGGTTCTTATTTATAGTGGTTTGAGGTTGTTTATTCCTAATTAGTTAAGATAAGTAATATTAATAAAAAAAAAAGAAAGTAAAACCTTATTGGATTAGGTTTTAAAAAATTTGCTTCGGAAAATTTGCATTGCCGAAAAAAAACTGTTGCGCAAAAACTCCGCGGCAGCGTGCGAGGGCTATTTCGCAGGCAGAAAAATTTTGCCTGCGAAATAGCATAGTGATTTTGCCTGCAGGACCAAGGGCCCGTGCCCACAGGCCTGCGCGACGATTTTTTCATCGCCGATTTTTTCGACTCCGATTTTTATTTTTATTTTTATTTTTATTTTTTGACTTTTATTTGTTTATTTCTATTTTTTATTAATAAAAATTAGATACTAAAGCAAAAATTATTTAATAAAAATTATTTTGGACCAATTAGACAACAAAAATCATTTTGGACTAAATAAAACATATGGACCGGATTGGGTAAAAAATGAAGGGTCTACAGTTTGCCCCCTGCTTAAATGATCTGAAACCTTAGTGAAAGAGAGTGAAAAGCAAAAAGACTTAATTTTTGATGAAATGGTTGAGGTTTTGGATTCTGGACCCGGTTTGAATTCTGGACTCAAGGGTAAATTCTAAGTTCTAGACCTAAGGAAAATTTGGGTTCTGGACCCGGTTCGAGTTCTGAACTCAAGGATAATTCTAGGTTCTGGACCCGGTTTGAGTTTTGGACTCAAGGATGATTTTAGGTTCTGAACCTAAGGGAAATTTGGATTCTGGACCCGGTTCGAGTTTTGGACTCAAGAGTAATTCTAGGTTTTCGACCTAAGGAAAATTTGGGCTCTGGACCCGGTTTGAGTTCTGGACTGAAGGATGATTCTAGGTTCTGGACCTAATGGTAAAATTTAGGTTTTGGACCCGAGCTAAGTTCTGGACTTAGAAATAATTCTAGGTTTTGGACCTAATGGTAAAATTTGGGTTGTGGACTCGAGCTAAGTTCTTGGACTTAGAAATAAATTCTAGGTTCTGGACCTAAGGGTAATTTGGGTTCTGGACCCGAGGATAATTCTAGGTTCTAGACCTAATAGTAAAATTTGGGTTATGGACCCGAGCTAAGTTATTGGACATAGAAATAAATTCTAGGTTCTGGACCTAAGGGTAATTTGGGTTCTAGACCCGAGGATAATTCTAGGTTCTGGACCTAAAGAAAAATTCGGGTTCTAGACATAAGAGATTTGGATACTCGATCCTAAGCTAGACTCAGATACTCGATCCTATCTGGATTCGGATACTCGATCCTAAACTGGATTTGGATACTCGATCCTAACTGGGTTTGGACATTTGATCCTAAACTGGATTGGGATACTCGATCCTAACTGTATTGGGATACTCGGCCCTAAATTGATTTGATTTGGGTACTAAGACCCAAGATTGGGCACTTGGATCGGAGAATGGGCACTTGGAACCAAGATTGGGTACTTGGACCCGAGCTTGAATTGATTTGGATACATGGACCCGGGATTGATTTGATTTGGGTACTTGGACCCAAGAATGAACTTGACTAACCCTTTATTAGTTGAGAAGTCTGATTGCTCTGGATGTTCTATGCATTGTGATTCTTCACCCTCAGAATGGATCTTCACCCTCTGAGATCGGGTCTTCACCCTTGAAAATGGATCTTCATCCTTGGAGATCGGGGTCTTCCTTGTTCTTTGAGGATGGGAGTGACACGACCAGTGGCTTGGCTGTGTCTCCTGGGTGTGTCAGCTTCTGTGTCTTTTCTTTGGTTTTTCTTTGTTCTTGGCATAGGATGGGACACAACCAGTGGCTTGGCCGTGTTACATGCCAGTGTCACCTACTGTTTCTTTTCTTTCTTTGCTTGGTCCTTCTTGACTTTTTCCTTTAGGTGAGACACGGCCAGTGGCTTGGCCGTGTCGTGACACAGACCCTTAGGAACGATGGCAGCAAACCCAACGTATAACAATGGTAGAGAACTCCTTGAAACTTGATAATCACCTCCTAAGGAACCCAATGCCTATAAAGAGACACGAACTCACTATGATTGAAGGATTTAGTTGGTAAGAAGAAGGAAAACACCATAACTCTCATTGATAAGTAAACCTAATTCTTGATGCAAAGAAAGAATTAAAGAATCCACTCTAATATCTCTCACACAAAAATTCACAAGAAGAACTTGCAAAAGAATTTGAAAATTTTTAATAATCATATGTTAAAAAGTCCTCTTACAAGAAAAATAAGGCCCTATTTATACTAAAAGGCACACATAAATCCGAAACCCTAATTCTAAAGGGAAAAGGAAAGCTACAAACTCAAAATCCTAACCCATTAAGGAAAATATAAAGTATGGAAACAAAATCCTAATCCACTAAGGAAAATATAAAGTATGGAAATAAAATCCTAATCCACTAAGGAAAATATAAAGTATGGAAACAAAATCCTAATCCACTAAGGAAAATATAAAGTATTGAAACAACCAAACTAAATCCCTTCAACATAAGAACACGCCCCACACTGTTTGGGCTGTCCATGGGCCTTAAATTACTTCCCAAGGCTTTATATGAACCCCCATGGACCTTTCTTGCATGTTGGACCTTTCTTGCACGTTGGACCTCTTTAGCTAGCCTTTAGCTTCCACACTAAGAATCATAATCAGCTTTGGTGTGCCTTCTTCAAGCTCTATTGTGCACTTTTCCATTGCCATTTCAGTCACTTCCTTTGAAATTTGATCTTGAATATGCAATCCCATAGCTGCTCCAAACTTCTTAGCTCTGCTCCTAGTCAATGGCCCATTTGGAAGCACCAATGGATCCTTACCTCGTGGCTAGTTCGTATCATTCTCCCCCTCTTCAAAAAGGTTTGTCCTCAAATCTGCATCATCATAAGGAGATAAATCAGACACATTAAAAGTAGTACTAACACTATACTCACCAGGCAAGTCTATCTTGTATGCATTATCATTGATCTTTGCCAACACTTGAAATGGACCATCACCACGTGCATCAAGCTTATTCTTCCTTTGATTTGGAAACATCTCCTTTCAGAAGTGTACCAAAACCCAATCTCCTACTTGAAACTTCATCTCACGTCTCCCTCTATTTGCAGAATCAGCATATCTCTTGTTCCTTTTCTCAATATTCTCCCTTGCTTTCTCATGCATCTCTTTCACCAATTTAGCTTTCTTCTCACCATCTAAACTAACAAGCTCATTAGAAGGTAAAGAAACAAGATACAAAACTGTTAGTGGGTTAAAACCATAAACAAGCTCAAAAGGTGAATATCCTGTAGAAGAATGAATAGCACGATTATAAGCAAACTCAATAAATGGCAAACAATCTTCCCAAGAACTCAAATTCTTACCCACTAAAGCTCTCAACATGGTACCTAAAGTTCTGTTTACTACTTCTGTTTGTCCATCCATTTGAGGATGACAAGTGGTGGAAAATAACAACTTGGTACCTAGCTTTCCCCAAAGCACACGCCAAAACTGAGACAAAAACTTGGTGTCTCTATCAGAAACTATGGATTTTGGTATCCCATGAATTCAAACCACGTCCTTAAAGAAGAGTTCGGCCACTAAACTAGCATCATCACCCTTATGACATGGGATAAAGTGTGCCATCTTACTAAACCTATCAAAAACCACAAATATGTTATCTCTCCCCCTCGTAGTCCTTGGTAATGCTAAAACAAAGTCATTACTAATGTCCATCCAAGGAGAACTAGGAACGGGTAATGGCATATACAAACCATGAGGCATAGACTTAGACTTAGCTTGCCTACAAGCCAAACAAGCCTTACAAATCCGAATTACATCCCTTTTCATATTCGGCCAATAAAAGTGTTCATTCAGCATGTCTAAAGTCTTATCAACTCCAAAATGCCCCATCAAACCCCCCACAATGTGATTCTAATACTAGCAAATCTCTCATAGAACATCTAGGCATGCATAATTTTGAACCCTTAAAAAAACCCATCATGTCTATAGAAAGAATTAAAAGCACCATGCTCACAAGCATCATAAACATTGCCGAAATCAGAATCACCAACATATAAGTCCTTTATACATTCAAATCCAAGCAATTTAGTACTCAAAACATTAAGTAAAGCTTACCTCCTTGAAAGTGCATCTGCCACCACATTGTCTTTACCTTGCTTGTATTTGATCACATAAGGAAACTTCTCAATCTTCACAACCCATTTTGCATGTCTTTTATTCAACTTGCCTTGCCCTTTCAAATGCTTCAATGATTCATGGTCTGAATGGATCATGAATTCCTTGGGCAGCAAATAATGCTCCCATACTTCCAATGCTCTCACCAAAGCATATAGCTTCTTGTCATAAGTTGAATAATTCAACTTTGCTCCATTAAGCTTTTCACTAAAGTATGCAATGGGCTTCTTCTCTTGCATCAAAACAGCTCCAATACCTACACCAGAAGCATCACATTCAATTTCAAAAGTAGAATCAAAGTTAGGTAAAGCTAAAACGGGTGTAGTAGAAAGCTTCTCTTTCAAAGCATCAAATGCTTCTTGTTGCTCCTTGCCCTAAATGAATCCCACTTCTTTCTTGATTATGCTAGTCAAGGGGGCTGCCAATGTAGAGAAATTAGGGACAAATCTCCTATAGAAGCTTGCCAATCCGTGAAAACTCCTCACTTCTGTCACACTTGAAGGATTCGGCCACTCTTGGATAGCTTTCACCTTCTCTTGATCAACTTCAATTCCCTTCATACTTACAACAAAACCAAGAAAAACAACCCTATCTAGACAAAAAGAACACTTCTTAAGCTTAGCATAAAGGTTTTGCTCCTTAAGGATTTCAAGCACTTTCTTAACATGTTCAACATGTTCTTCCTCAGTTTTGCTATAAATCAGAATATCATCAAAGTAAACTACCACAAACTTACCTAAATAAGCTCTCAAAACATGGTTCATTAATCTCATGAAAGTACTAGGTGCATTAGATAAACCAAAAGGCATAACCAACCATTCATACAAACCATATTTCATTTTGAAGGCAGTCTTCCATTCATCTCTAGGCTTCATGCGAATTTGATGATAACCACTCATAAGATCAATCTTTGTGAAATATTTCGCCCCATGCAATTCGTCCAACATGTCATCAAGACTAGGAATGGGATGTCTATACTTCACAATAATCTTGTTCACAGCCCTACAATCAACACACATCCTCCAAGAACCATCTTTCTTGGGTACTAATAAGACTGGAACGGCACAAGGACTAAGGCTCTCGCGAACCAAGCCTTTCTCCAAAAGCCCTTCAACTTGTCTTTGCATCTCTTTTGTCTCCATAGGATTGCTCCTATATGCTGGCCGGTTTGGAATTGTAGAATCGAGTATGAAGTCAATTTGATGTTCAATCCCTCTTAATGGCGGCAAACCACTAGGAAGGTCTTTAGGAAACACATCCTTCAAATTCTGCAACAAATACACAAAACTAGAAGGTAAAGAATCAAGAGATTCTTCACTGTCAGCATGTAATGATTCTTTATACATAATAATGAGTACAGGCTGCCCTACATCTATCTTTCTTGCTCTTGCATAAAAAGTATGTTTTGCTTTTTCTCCTTGCTTATTTTCTCTCACCAATGGGCCATTTATTTGTTTGCTTACTTTCTTTTGACTCTCGGCCTCTTTTCCCTTTATGCACTCACTCACTTTATTATTTTCTCTCTTCCTACCCTTAGAATTACCCTTGGGTGTTGAAGAAACATCATTGGCCGAATTTGAACCCCCTTGGTTCATGTTGGCAGAAACTTGTAATATCCCAAAGTGTGCCTAGAAGTTTTGATACAATTGTTGTTTTGATTTGAATTAAATGTATATATGTTTTTGCAAAGGAAATGAGTGTGTTAAGAGAATGTATATGTTGTGTATATTGTAATATATATAACATATAAGTTGGTCAATTGGGGAGTCAAGGTAAGAAGATATTTTAACTTGTGATATGTGAAATTACAAAAAGGGCAATTGTTTTTAAAGGAAGTTAAAACAAAGTAAAGAAGGGTGTTTAGGTAATTGCTTAATGTGAAATTCTTGGTGGAGATTTAAAGAGAAATTTACTTTGATTTTTGAGGAGATTTTTCTTCTTTCTTTCTTGTGTTGGCCGGCTCACCCAAAGACAAGAGGAAGTAAGAGAGCAAGAGAGGATTGTGATGTTCTAAGCTCAAATTGAAGGAAGAATCAAAGGATTAAGTTGGAGATTTGTGAAATGTCTTCATTTAAGGTAAGTACTTTCTTATTTTCCTTTGTTATTGTTGAAGTTGTGTTTAAGATGAGTTGAGATTTGTTGATATTATGAATTGGTGTATTTTTGAGATGTGTTTATAAGTGTTGAAATGGATTGTAAGTTAAAAAGGTTAAATTGGTGTTGGTTTTGTTAGAAGAGGGTAAGTTAAGTGGATGTTGATATTGAAAGAAGAAGATTGATGTTGGTTTAGGGTTTGATGTGGTAAGTGATTGATTGTATGGTTGAGATAGTGTTAATGTAAATATTGTGATGAATATGTGTTAATAACATTGATTACATCCATTTGAATGAGGTTGTATTGTGCATAATGTGTTTTTATTCAATCAAAAGAGAGTTGGCCATATTTAGGGTTTGTAAACATGAGAGACACGGCCAAACCTAAGAAGAGACACGGCCAAACTAAAGGATTTTTGAGAGACACGGCCAAGTCTATGGAAATTTGGCCGTGTTGGATGATTTTTGGAAAAGACACGGCCGTGTCCCTTGCCCATGTTTACTTCTGTTGCTTTTGGTTGAGAGACACGGCCACAAGATTGGCCGTGTCCCTTGAGTGTGTTTGCTACTGTGATTTGTTCCTTGCCTTTCCCACATTGTTGAATCCTTCCAAGGTCTTTTTGTATTTACACTTTGAATATACTTAAAACAAAGATGATCTAAACAAATGTATATTGAGGATTCTAAATCTAAGAATAAGGTAAATTATATATGTGTATATCAATGATGATCATTCTTAATGGATGTTTAATGTGTTTGATTATGTATACTTGAGTGATGAAGTATTATAATGTGACTAGTATTATGACTTGTATAGTGTGGAAGAGATGAGGATCATTCAAAAAGGTATGTGTAATGCGATTTATTATTGTAAATACTTTTATGATGAATTACCTTAATGTAAATTGAGACATAAAGAGTTGTGTAACTAATGTCTTGAGTTATAATGAGGTGAATGATATGATTGAAGCATGCCTAGATGATTGAATAATGGTATGTTGGTTTAGTTAATGTAATTGATGTTGTATATTAATATGATGATTCAAATGATATATGAAGCCATTGTGATTGGCTATGATGATTCAAATGATATATGAAGCCATTGTGATTGGCTATGATGATTCAAATGATATATGAAGCCATTGTGATTGGCTATGATGATTCAACTGAGAATGAAATTGATAAATGAATTGTGTGGCTAATGTGTTATTCCATTTTCAGAGTTTGTCGTTGGTGGCATGCCTAATATTAGTAACAATCTCTTGAAGTTAGGTTGGAATTGATCCTTGAAGCCAAGTTGGGTTGAAGTTTAACATGTTTTACTCCCCTTGAAGCTTGGTTGGGTTAAATCCTTGAAGCCTAATTGAGATGTTACAACCCTTGAAGCTAGGTTGGATTGGTTCTTGAAGCCAAGTTGGGTTGATACTTAGCATGCTTTGTTCCCCTTGAAGCTTGGTTGAACCTAAATCCTTGAAGCCTAGTTGGAATAATGATAAATGTGAGAATTAAACCAAAACATTAACTCTGAAAGTTGAATGGCATATTAATGTTTTTGGGCCCGAGTCTGTCTTTGTTTTCAATGTGATATACAAATGTTGAAATAAATGAGTAATGAGATATATGGTGGCCTTTGTTGGTAATGTGATTCATGATTGGTGAATTGTGAGTAAAATAATGACATGAAATGTTATGAAATATGATACGAAATGTGTGTATTGATATATTGATTGTGAGTATTAGTGATGGATCTGTGGTTGGTGATAATGATATGTATATATATGTAGATAACATACGAAATTAGACAAGATATATGAATGGTGCAGTTAAAAAGGCAAATAAAAACATGATAAGAATTTAATGGTACATGGAAGTGATATTTCATTATATGTTAGAATTTCTATAATGTATGTTTATATTTTATATTTGTACTACTAAGCTCTCGGGCTTAGCACAGATGTGTAATCGCGCGAGTGACTAGGTGGAAGATATGAAGTCTTTTGTTGCCACGAGAAGAATAAGAGTTTGTCGAGACCAACTAGAGGGTGATGCATACATGTATAATTTTTAACTATGATGTATTTCTGATAAGAGCATATTTACATGTATAAATGAGGTTTTGATAAAGATAAGATTATGATATATTTGTAAGATCATTAAAAGTATAATGATTTTGTAAATGTTCTTTAAATTTGTATATTGTGGTTTGAACTCTGTTAAAGGTTTTAAAAATGTAACGAAAAATGACATCCTTATACTTTATATACTTACTGTATGTATACCAGGTATATGTATAGTACTTATATGGAGTATCGGGGTGTTACAAAACTTCTTTCTCCCTCTCTAGCATCCTCTTTTGATCTTCATACACCTCTTGAGGTGATAATGGTGCTAGAACAACCTTCTTTCCTTCATAAGTAAAGGTATACTTATTAGAAAAGCCATCATGTTGTGCCCTTCTATCATGCTGCCATGGTCTTCCTAATAGCAAATGTCCAGCTTACATTGGCACTACATCACACAAAACCTCATCTTTATACCATCCAATGGAGAATGGTACCTTGACTTGCTTCAACACTTTTAATTCCCCAGCGTCATTGAACCATTGTAACTTGTAAGGATTGGGATGTTTAAAACAAGCTAACCCCAATTTATCCACCATTGCAGTACTAGCAGCATTGGTACAACTTCCACCATCAATGATAAGTGTACAAACCTTACCATTCACCAAACACCTAGAGTGGAAAAGATTCTCCCTTTGATCCAAGCCTTCTTCCTTGACTTGAATATTCAAGGCTCTTCTAGTAACAAGCATCTCTCCATGTTCAGCATTCAATACTTGATTCTCCCAAGCCTCTTCATCATATTCGGCCCTATCACCACATTCAGCCTCCTCTTCTTCTTCATGTTCAGATTCTGATTCAATTTCCCCTTCATGGGTAGCAATCATCACCCTCTTATTCGGACATTGAGAAGCAATGTGTCCACTTTCCAAACACTTGTAGCATTTAATTTCCCTACTTGGTGTAGGTCTAGAAGGTGTTTCCTTGGCTGTTTTTGCATCCCCATCATTCAACTTCTTGAAATTAGGATTGTAGGAAGAATTCTTTTGGAAAGAACCCTTGTAATCCCCTTTGTAGGAACCTCCACTCGAACTTGAACCCTTGAAGTTTGAAAATTTTCCACTAGCTTTAGAGTAGCCAGTTTTCAAAATAGCTTTATTCTTCAATCTTCTCTCTATCTTCATGGCCTTTTGAACTAACTCTTCCATTGTGTTGAATTCATACATCTCCAATTCATTGGCTATGTTCAAATTCAATCCGCCAAGAAATCGTGATATCTTCTTGTCTTCATCTTCATCAATATTTGCCCTAGCCATGATCATCTCCATCTCTTTGTGGTACTCTTTCACACTTCTTCCACCTTGAACTAGTCTTGCTAGTCGATTGTACAAATCCCGAATGTAGTGAGATGGTACAAATCGGCTTCTCATTAGTTCTTTCAAGGTTGACCATTCAGGAATAGGCCTCATACCTTTCCCTCTTCTATTAGCTTTCAATTGATCCCACCAAAAGGTAGCATACCCTTTGAACTCTACGGCTACAAAAACTGATTTCTTCTCTTCGTTGTAGTTATGGCATTCGAAAATCTGCTCAACTTTCCTCTCCCATTCTATGAACTCTTCTGCATTGCTCTTCCCTTCAAAGGAAGGAATATTCATCTTGATGGAAGTAAGGTCACCATCAATGGTAGGTTGATTTCCACCTTCATCTTCATCTTCTACCCTTTTGGCTACTTCTAGGGCTTCAAGATTTCCTTGCCCTTCTCTCCTAAGCACTCTTCTAGCTCGCATTATGGGATTTGGATGTGCGGCTGGCTGCCCTTGTTGCACTTGTTGAATTTGTTGCACTTGTTGCATTTGTTGTGCTTGCCGTGCTGCATTCTCTTGCAATCTAGTATCCATCATCTCCATTCGACCAAGCATTGCTGCCAAAGTCTCATTAAGCCTAGCCAAGCTTTCGACCATAGCTCCTTCTTTGCTAGTCTCTTCTCCTTTTCCAGCCATGTTAACAAACAAAAAACTCAAAGAAACAAGATTAGTAATAATCGAAATTCACTCAAGTGTTTAGAATTATCTCACTTTTCTTGTCTTCCTTGATTGCACTTCAGAACCAAGCTCACCAACCAACAATTGTCAAGTCGTTCAAGAAACTAGAACCTAAATCCTAGAACTAGATAGAAAACAAGACAAGTATCCGGAGGCAATGCAAGGTAATTTGCACTACACGATATAAAACCAAGTATCGACACAAGCAAATGATACTTAGCAATGTAATGGAATTAAAAGCTAGATAAAGAAATCAAAAACAATGAAGCCAATAAACAAGACAAATTTGGATATAATGAATAAAAAACAACCCACACTTGGCAAGCTGCTTTTTGGACCTAATAAATTCTACCCAAAACGCTAGCTTCTAGACTCTAATTCCCACCTATAACACTAAAATAATATGAATATTAAGGTCTGATTTTCGAATTCCAAAAGCCCTCAAAAGGTGAAATTTTTCGCCCAAAACAATTTTATTACTTCTGACCCACCTAAATCTTATCCTTAGCACCCAAATAGCAAGAATATCAAACAATATTTGTTGAGGTGGTTTTGTACTCTTTTTTTATTTTTTTGTTTCCTCTCACTATCCCCTTGATTTGGGACTTAATTTACTCCCAAGAACTTTTTGAAATCTGAACTTGATTCGCAACCCCAGATTCACTCAAAATCAAATCGAAATCAAACTTGAACAAAAACTCTAGCTTTTGCTTTCTTTCAAGAACCCTAATCTTGGTTTCGAATCCAATTCAGATGCAAGGCCTAGGTTTTGAATTTCAATCATACTCCTTTTCCTAGGTTTCGAATTACTCTTTGAACAATCTTTAGACTTTTCAAATTTTAATATAGGACTCTTTTTTTCGAAAATTAAAGACTAAACTCTCTAAGAACACTAAAACGCAGAAACTTAAAAGACCTAAATTAACAAACCCTAGAAATACAAAGTAGATAAAAATTACCTTGTAGCAAGGCTCTGATACCAAATGACGGGAACCCTTAGCAACGATGGCAGCAAACCCAACGTATAACAATGGTAGAGAACTCCTTGAAACTTGATAATCACCTCTTAAGGAACCCCGTGCCTATAAAGAGATGCGAACTCACTATTATTGAAGGATTTAGTTGGTAAGAAGAAGGAAAATGCCACAACCCTCGTTGATAAGTAAACCTAATTCTTGATGCAAAGAAAGAATTAAAGAATCCACTCTAATCTCTCTCACACGAAAATTCACAAGAAGAACTTGTAGAAGAATTTGAAAATTTTTAATAATCATATGTCAAAAAGTCCCCTTACAATAAAAATAAGGCCCTATTTATACTAAAAGGCACACATAAATCTGAAACCCTAATTCTAATGGGAAAAGGAAAGGTACAAAGTCAAAATCCTAATCCACTAAGGAAAATATAAAGTATGGAAACAACCAAACTAAATCCCTTTAACATAAGAACACGCTCCAGACTATTTGGGTTGTCCATGGGCCTTAAATTACTTCCCAAGGCTTTATATGAACCCCCATGGACCTTTCTTGCACGTTGGACCTCTTTAGCTAGCCTTTAGCTTCAACACTAAGCATCATAATCAGCTTTGGTGTGCCTTCTTCAAGCTCTATTGTGCACTTTTCCATTGCCATTTCAGTCACTTCCTTTGAAATTTGATCTTGAATATGCAATCCCATAGCTGCTCCAAACTTCTTAGCTCTGCTCCTAGTCAATGGCCCATTTGGAAGCACTAATGGATCCTTACCTCGTGGCTGGTTCGTATAATGTCACCTGCCTGTGTCATATTCTGCTAAAATTTCTTTTGAGATGACACGGCTAAGCTCGATTTGGCTTGGCCATGTCTTGCTTGATTCATGCTCTTCTTTCCTTGTTTTGATCTTCCAAGGGAGTTTTTTGCACTTTAATCACTTTTCCCTTGCAACTGCTTTTCCTTCCTTTGATTCTTTAATGATTGTTGTAGGTTGTTGGCTCGTTTGATCATGAGTCTGGACCTTTTTTCAGTGCCCCTTTGTTTGCTCATTCTAGCCTGCTGGATACGCCATCTCATCCGTAGGGTATTGATATGAACTACCTGGTACGTTCCTTATTTCATAATAGTTTATGCTATATGTATGCATGATTATGTATGCTCTCACCTTTTTCCTTCTTGGCTCACAGCGGATGCTCGAAGAACAAATAAGAAACTTCAAGAAGAGTTGGCTGCAAGTCGTCAGCAAGCTTCTCATTTTGAAAGTTTATATCATCAATCCAAACAAAATTTTTGTGACTTCCAATTTCAAGGAATGAGGGATCCCGGTGCTTCTTCATCGAGAGGCCCCCAGATTGATGACCATGAGATCCTTTCGTCTACTTCTGATGAGGACCATGACAAATCGAAACTCCAAGGCAATAGGGATTTTAGTGCTTCTGCTTCGAATGATCCCGGGATGAGTAATTTGCCCCCTCCTCCAATAGGCGATGACTTTTTCCAGTCTTTATTTGGTGACCTTCCACCACCCTCTTAGTGATATGCAAATATTGTAGCAATTGTAAAACATTGTACAATAATGAAAAATATACAATTTTCCTCGTTACTGTAATTTTTTTTTCATATTTTTTCATTACTGCCATTTTTTTTTCTTTTTTTTCTTTTTTTTTTTCATTATTGCCAAAATTATTTATTATTTATTATTTATTATTATTATTTATATATATATAGTACATCATAACTAATATCCACTTCTTTTGTTAAACCAAATCCAAAGTGGAAAAAGAAATTGTGACCACTTCCTTTCCTTATGCCATATGGTCTTATCCTTTCCCCTCATCTTTTCCATTTCACTTTTGGAAAAGGTTTATTTTCTTCTATATAAATCACCTTGCATGCCATATTTCAATTCATAAACCAAAAATCTCTCTCTTTCAACGTGAAGACTCCCTTTAGCAACTTTGGTTCCCCTTTATTAATTAACCATGACCGAGCACCATTTAAAGAAAAAAAAATTCTATTTAAGAATATGGATGCCAACCATTGGATGCAAATTTCATGGTCAAAGCTTGATGTTTTAAAATGCTTTCAAAATGTCAAATTGGGCCACTCCTTCTTACATGTCGTGGCTTCCCTGTGGGATACGGATTCTAGGGTATTTAGAATTAATGGCTTTGAAATGTGTCCCTTGATTGAAGAATTTGAGGCCATTCTTGGACATCCCAATAATCAACAAATGGCATTACCCACATTGATTTCCAAAACTCAACAGAAAATGCAGATGTTATTTCAAATTCCAAAACCCAAAGTATGTCTAAAACAACAAACTCAATAATAGATTCAATTGGACCAACCTTGACTGCCGCTTTGAAAGTCCCTTCGGCATGCCTCTTAGTGTTGTCATAAGCATGAATTGTCACCTTGGTTGGATTTAGATCTCTTATTGACATGGCTAGCTTTGGCAATATCTTAAGTGGACAAACATTTATGGCGGACCCATCATCGAGCATTACACATGGAGTCCTCTTCCCCTTGACTTCTATTTTGATAAAGAGAGGGCAGATGTGGTCTCTCCCCTCCTCCGGTAAGTCCGCATCTGAGAAAGAAACTGCTCCTATATTAACTTCACTCTTTTTTCTGGGACCTCTTCACATTTCATTACTTCCCCAATTTTTATGAAGTTGATCAACTCTTCCGGTGTTATGGAGGTAGAAATTGGCATGCTAGCCAAGGCTTTGGCCATAGTTTCTCGGTGCTCTTTAGAAGTAGCTAACAAATCCCAACTGCTAACACTTGCTTGGGTTCTTTTCAATTGCTTGAGCACAGCATCATCTTCTTCTATTTAGACTTCCTTCCCCTTATTAGTTTCTATCTCCTTAGGTGGTGGCCTTGCGTAAGGCTTACCGGATCTAGTATTCATCACCTCATCTTCTTCGGGCTCGGACCAAGTCCATTCCTCCTTCTTGGGTATAATATCATCATCACTGTCACTTGAATCCCAAAACCCGTTGACAACACAAATTGCTACTTCTCCACCCATCATAGCTTGTTAAATTTTGACAAATGCCTCTTCTTCTTTGATTGCTTTTTCATCCACATCTTGAAAAGAAGACATGACAAAGTCCTCATGCAAACCTCCTCCAATCATAAAGGTTGCCGGTGGTGGTACCCTATTGAATTTTGGCAATGGGTTGTCTTTAGTGTTTGGCTTATTGGGCTCGGGTAGCTTCCCATTATCAATTAGATTTTGAATTTCATGTCTCAACCTCACACATCTATCAGTGTCATGCCTTTGCATTTGGTGAAATTGACAAAATGTTTTGGTGTGAAAGTTAGGTGGGAGAGGGTTAGGCAAAGGATGAGGATTTAAGGTTGTAGCAATCCTTTTCTTTGAAGCTTGTTGAGAACCCAAGACATCTGGCGTTTGCCGCTATGCTATAGCAAATACCGCAAGTGTACGGGCCACCCAAGTAATATAGTAGTGAGTGAGTTATCATTCCACTGGGGACAAGGCCAAGTTGTAATATCCCTATGCATGCCCTAGAAGTTTTGTTGTTGTTGTTTTTGGTTTGAATTGAGAAATGGGAAGAGAATGTTTTTGTATGGTGGTTGGGAAAGAAAAGAGGGTTTAGAGATAATTGTATATGTTGCTTATATGGTGATATATATAACATATAAAGTGGTCAAAATGGAAAGTCAAGGAAAGAGGATATTTTTGTGTTGGTTGTGAATTACTTAAATGGGTATAGATATGACAAAAGCTTAGTTAAATGGATGAGGGTATTATAGTAATTTTCTTTTGGATGGGTATTTAATGCCTATTGACTTTGTGTTTCTTCATCATTTCTTCTTCTTCTTGTTGTTGTGTGGCCGGCTCATCAAAGAGAGAAGAGAGCAAGAGAACAAGTGATGGTTTTGATGATTTCAAGTTCAAAGTGAAGGAAGTTTTCAAAGTTACAAGTTGGAGTTTCAAGGAATTTCATTATTTGGTAAGTTTGCTCTTGTTTACTCTTGTTATTTTTGAAGTTATGCTTGAGTTGAGTTGTGATTTGATGATGGTATGATTAAGTTGCTTATGGTGTGATTTTAAGTATTGATTTTGCTTGATAGATGAGAAGTTGGGTTGGTGTTGGTGATGGAAGAGTAAGAGTTGTGTTTAGTGAAATTGTTTCTGTTTTACAATTAGTAAAGGCTGTGATTTGTATGATTTTTAATTAATTATAGAAAAATGTTCTTGAAGTGAATTTTTGATATGTTGTGCCTCTATGAGTCTAGAATGACTGAAAAATATGTTGATTCGATTTTGGATAGGTTATGAGTTTAGAAAGATTATTTTTATTAGACCTGTTCCAGCAGGTACCTTAACTGAGACAGCTCTATTTCGGGATTTTTAATAAAATGTAGAAAAATCATATTCAATTGAATTTTGGATATGTTGTTGCTTAGTGAGTCTAGTATTTGATAAAAATAATTTGGAACCACGTTGATTGAATTTGATTTATGAAATTCACAAAGTTCAGAACTGCTGCCAGGATGCAGGGCAATTGGGGCAGTCTGGTTAGGTGAACTATTTGACCAAGATTTTGTGTTCAGTTTGATCTGAAATTTTAAAGGAATTATTTTAAGATACAAAACTAAATTCGTTAAAAATTTTAGAATTTTTAGTCAAGTAGATTATTTTATACAATTTTTCAAAATAAGGATAAAATGGAGTCTAAAACCAGAATGTACTATTCAATGTCATTTTGCTAATATTCCTTTTGGATTAGGTTGTGAAGAGGTTGAATTGTCCTAATTGCATTGTTGAGATTGAATAATGTTATGTTATGCATTGTGAATGGTAATGTGTTTCATGTGTAATGCACATTGAAATGTTATACCAAAGATGTTATAGTGATTCAAATGAAATATGATTGAAGCATGCATTGATGATAGGATTGAATAATAATGTGAGTGTTTAGATAATGTAATGAATATTGTATATAATGATGAAATGAAGTGGGAATGATATGATGTTATGAGAAAATGGTTTTGTTGTAATGTGAGATGTTGAGGCATGATTGCTTAACTTGCTTGTGAAAAAGAAATGAATTGAAAAAGTATTGATAAGTTTAATGAACGGACCTATCCGTCTCCTGCGGAACCATGCGGACCCAATGGGTTGGGCAACCGATCTTGGACTACCGATCTGGTAGGAGGAAGGTTCGATATAGTCAGTATTATACGTACCTATTTGCCTCCTGCGGAACCATGCAGACCCATTGGAATGGGCAACCGAACTTGGACAACCGACCTGGATGGGGAAAGGTATGTTACAGATAATGTTATACGTGCCTATTTGCCTCCTGCGGACCCTTGGGATTGGAGAGCAACCGACCTGGTTGGGAAAGGGTACGTATATAAAGTCATAGTTGTTGGCTATAATGATAAATTTAAATGAGTATAATGAATGGTGCTATTATATGAATATTGATGTGACATTGAACAAAGCAACATATTGAATAAATAATATGCTTTTGATTGATATATGTAATTAATTTGTGACATTGCATTTTAGCATGAATTACCTTACTAAGCCCTTGGCTTAGCGCGATAGTGTTTAATCGCGCAGGTAATAGAGCTGATAGAGTCGAACCCGAGAGTTCATCAAGACCAAGTGAGAGTAGACCTTGAAGAGTTGATTTTGGGAACTTAAAGATCAGAAGAGAATTGTCAATCATGTATACTTCTTTATATTTTGTAAAGTAATGATTATAATGTAAAAATATGGATATTTTTAAATATGTACTCAAGTGTTTGTAAATATGTACATATTTTATAACTTCCGCTGTGTAATATTTAAATGTATATATATATATATAACTAATATGTTTTGTTTTATAAGTAAATGACCTACCTTTCTATAATGTATAATGATAAGGATATTGTATCAAGTTTAAAGTGTTTTGAATGTTAAGAAAACCGTAGCATCCCTATGTTTGATACACTTATGCTACATTGTTGTGGTTGTAGTGTGTGGGCATTGGATATGGGAGTGTTACAAATCCTTTTTGCAGGTTGTAGGTCGGGAAGGGGTGTTACAATTGTTTTGGTATCAGAGCCTAGGTTTGAGATTCTCAGCCTAGGTAAAATGTAATAAAAAGAATATTTTACTTAAAAAGTTGGTTTTGAAATATTATACATGTTTGGGATTGGCAACCTCTGATCTTTAATAAGATGTAGTATGTTGTGTTTGCAGACTTAGGTTGTGATGGATTCTCACTCACGTCAGTCGATTGAGGGTAGTGCCGAGAGTATCGCTCCTGCTGAGGGAGCTAGAGTTGATAGTGTTGAGGAGGCACCTGCTTCGGTGTCGGGTTGACCAGCTGGAGAGGAGGTTCTGCCAGCCTGGTTTAGACATATGATGGAAGTTCTGAGGCAAGCACCAGTGCAACCAGTGCCACCACCCCCTCAGCCTTTGGTATCTGTGAGGCACTATGATAAACTAAGGAAGTATGGAGCGGAGGATTTCCTTGGTACTACTGATCCAGCTGTAGCAGAACAGTGGCTTGACAAAGTACAGAGGATCTTTATTCAGTTACAAGCCACCCCTGAGAAAAAATTTGACTATGCAAGATCTTTGCTACAGAAGGACGCCTACGATTGGTGGAAGACGGTGCCCCATTCTATGGATGATCCTCCAACACTGTCTTACATTGATTTTCTGAGGGAATTTGAGTTGAAGTATACTCCTAGGGAGTATAAAGATGGGAAGAAAAGAGAGTTTCTAGATTTGAAGCAAGATCATCGGACCGTAACTGAGTATGAAGTTGAGTTTATTCGACTGAGTCAGTATGCTGGGGGTATCATTGCTGATGAGATTGATAGATGCAGGAGGTTTGAGGAGGGATTGAGGCCCTCGATCATGTGCTTAGTGGCTGGATCCAGATATCAGGATTTCTCACAGCTTGTGACAGCAGCTCGAAGTGTAGAGCGAGCTCAAGTTATTGCAGCTGCTTCAGAAGAAGAGGTTAGGGTTAGAAGGCCCCAGTTCGAGGCAGGGTCTTCCTCTGCGAAGAGGGGTAGAGGAAGTTTTGTTCCTCGGAGTAGTAGGAGCCAGAGACCAGCTGGTAGGTCTGTGCAGTTCCAGAGACAGAGATTTAGACCTGCAGCTTCAGTGGCAAGTGCTCCGATCCCTATGACTCAGAGATCCGCTCCACCTAGATGTGCTCAGTGTGGGGGTTATCATAGAGGTGTTTGTTGGAAGAGTGGTGGACCAGCTGTATGCTTCAGGTGTGGATCACCTGACCACTTTGTGAGAGACTGTCCTGAGAGGCAGGAGCAGATGCCAGTTGATTCTGCTGCTTCTCGAGCTAGTGTGAGGGGAGGCAGAGGAGACAGAGGTGCCAGCCGGGGAGGTAGACCAGGATTCAGTGCTAGAGGAGGTGCTACATCCAGGGAGGGTAGACCAGAGGAGGTTGGATCTTCCCAGAGGATGTATGTTATGCAGAGGCAGCCAGATACATCGGCAGTCATAGCTGGTACTTTTTCTTTATTTAATACTCCAGTACTTGCTTTGATTGATCCGGGTTCCACGCATTCATATATTAGTGCATCTGTTTTGCCTGTATTTGATGTGCATGCTGAGTCCTAAGGATTTGATGTGTTGGTGACAAATCCGTTAGGGCATAGTGTGGTTGTGAGTAAGGTGCATAGAGATAGTGCAGTAGTGGTGCAGGGTGAGGAGTTCCTTGGGGATTTGATTGAGATGCCATTTAAGGAATATGACGTGATCTTAGGTATGGATTGGCTATCTCGACATGGAGCTGTGGTGGATTGTAAAAAGAAAATTGTTTCTTTGAGAACGGGTGATGGTAGAGAGGTGATAGTATCTAATGAGCAGGAACAGCTAGCCTCCTTATTTGTTTCAGCTGTTACAGCCAGGAGGTTGATTAGAAAGGGGTGTGAAGCCTATCTTGCTCATGTGGTAGATACTAGAGTGAAGGGTTCTTCCATTGATAGTATTGCCACAGTTGCAGAGTTCCCTGATGTTTTTCCAGAGGAGTTGCCAGGATTGCCTCCTGAGAGAGAGGTGGAGTTTGGTATTGAATTGTTGCCTGGTACCACTCCTATCTCTATTACTCCTTACAGAATGGCACCAGCAGAATTGAGGGAGTTGAAAGTGCAATTACAGGAGTTGTTGGACAAAGGATTTATTCGCCCCAGTGTTTCTCCTTGGGGAGCTCCTGTGCTATTTGTGAAGAAGAAAGATGGTACTATGAGGTTGTGTATCGATTATAGGCAATTGAACAAGGTGACTATTAAAAATAAATATCCTTTGCCTAGAATCGATGATCTCTTTGATCAATTGAAAGGTGCAGCTGTGTTTTCTAAAATTGATTTGAGATCTGGGTACCATCAGCTGAGAGTCAGAGCTGAGGATGTTCTGAAGACCGCCTTTCGGACCAGGTATGGGCATTATGAATTTCTAGTTATGCCTTTTGGTCTAACGAATGCACCTGCAGCTTTTATGGATTTGATGAATAGGGTGTTTAGGCCCTATTTGGATCAGTTTGTAGTGGTCTTCATTGATGATATACTAGTGTATTCGCGGAATAAAGAGGAACATGATATGCATCTGCGGATTGTGTTGCAGATTTTGAGAGAGAAGCAGTTATTTGTCAAATTGTCGAAGTGTGAGTTCTGGTTGGATCAAGTTGCTTTTCTCGGACATATTGTTTCAGCGGAAGGCATTAGAGTTGATCCAAGTAAAGTTGAAGCTATTCTGAATTGGAGTCCACCCAAGTCTGTGACAGAGATTAGAAGTTTTCTGGGTTTGGCAGGCTATTACCGACGGTTTGTGAAAGGGTTTTCTTTGATAGCTACTCCACTCACCAGATTACTTCGAAAGGGAGTGAGATTTGTGTGGACAGATCAGTGTCAGGCTAGTTTTGAGCAGTTGAGAGAGTTGTTGACTCAAGCGCCTGTTCTTACTTTACCTGTTGAAGGCAAACCATATGTGATCTACAGTGATGCTTCACATAGAGGTTTGGGGTGTGTATTGATGCAGGAAGGGAAAGTTATAGCTTATGCATCTCGACAGTTGAAACCGCATGAGCTTAACTATCCGACCCATGATTTGGAATTGGCTGCCATTGTGTTTGCATTGAAGATTTGGCGCCACTATCTGTTTGGGGAGAAATGTTTCATCTACACTGATCACAAGAGTTTGAAGTATTTGGGTATCCAGAAAGAACTCAATCTTCG
Organism: Garcia nutans; assembly: GCA_947685225.1. NCBI lineage: Eukaryota > Viridiplantae > Streptophyta > Magnoliopsida > Malpighiales > Euphorbiaceae > Garcia > Garcia nutans. The sequence goes on along the minus strand of CANTUV010000013.1, from coordinate 10,933,425 downwards.
TCAGAGGAGATGGTTAGAATTGATTAAAGACTACGACTGCTTGATTGACTATCATCCAGGTAAAGCAAATGTTGTTGTTGATGCCTTGAGTCAGAAGTCTTTAGCTGGTTTAACAGTTTACTCGCTCTCGTTGCTTGTTGAGTTGAGAGCATTGCATGCCAGTTTTGTACCTTGTGTTGATGGTGCATTATTGGCACAGTTGCAATTGAAGCCGATTTTGTTAGATCAGATCAAAGAAGCTCAGTTGGCCGATAAGAAGATTCAGAAGATTATTTCAGATTGTAAGAATGGGAAGACAAGAGATTTTGTTGTGAAAGACGATGGGAGTCTCTGGTTTAAAAACCGATTGTGTGTACCCGATGATGCTGAATTGAAAAGAGTCATTTTAGAAGAAGCACATCAGTCAGTGTTTGTTATGCATCCGGGTAATACGAAGATGTATCATGATTTGAGACAGCATTATTGGTGGATTGGTTTGAAGAGAGACATTGCAGATTTTGTGTCGAAATGTCTCACTTGTCAGAAGGTTAAAGCAGAGCATCAAGTTCCAACCGGGTTGCTTCAACCATTGTCAGTGCCAGAATGGAAGTGGGAAAGAGTGACAATGGATTTTGTGTCTGGTTTGCCATTGACACAAAAGAAGCATGATGCTATATGGGTGATTGTGGATAGATTGACTAAGACAGCTCATTTCCTTCCGGTTCGAATGGATTACTCTTTGGAGAGATTGGCTGAGTTGTATATCCATGAGATTGTGAAACTGCATGGTGTTCCAACTTCTTTAGTGTCTGATCGAGATCCCAGGTTTACTTCCAGATTTTGGAAGAGTTTGCATAGTGCTTTAGGTTCTCGACTGCACTTCAGCACTGCTTTTCATCCACAGACGGATGGACAGTCAGAGAGGGTGATATAGATTCTTGAAGACATGTTGAGAAGCTGTGTCATTGATTTCACTGGAAGTTGGGATAGATTTTTACCTCTTGTGGAGTTTGCATACAACAACAGTCACCAATCCAGCATTGGTATGGCACCGTTTGAAGCATTGTATGGCAGACGGTGTAGGACACCTCTTTGTTGGAATGAGCTTGGAGATAATAAGTTGATTGGTCCTGATTTGATTCAAGAAACTGAAGAAAAAGTAAAGTTGATTCGAGGCAGGTTAAAAGTAGCTTCAGACCGACAGAAATCTTATGCAGATCTAAAAAGGAGAGATATAGAGTTTAATGTTGGAGATAAGGTATTTCTGAAAGTGTCTCCTTGGAAGAAGATTTTGAGGTTCGGTCGGAAAGGAAAATTGAGTCCTCGTTTCATTGGGCCGTATGAAGTGTTAGAAAGAGTTGGGCCAGTGGCGTATCGACTTGCTTTGCCACCTGAGTTGGATCGTATTCATAATGTATTCCATGTTTCTATGTTGAGGAGATATAGATCGGATCCATCTCATGTGTTGCCATTTGAGTCTATCGAAGTGAGCCCAGATTTGACATTTGAAGAGGAACCAGTTACTATCTTGGCACATGATGTGAAAGAATTGAGAAACAAGCAAGTGCCATTGGTGAAGATTCTTTGGAAGAATCATGCAAAAGAAGAAGCGACTTGGGAGAGTGAACAATCCATGCGAGAGCAATATCCGCAGTTGTTTCAGCTTTGATATCAGGTAATTTCGAGGACGAAATTTTCTTTTTAGAGGGGGAGAATTGTAATATCCCTATGCATGCCCTAGAAGTTTTGTTGTTGTTGTTGTTGGTTTGAATTGAGAAATGGGAAGAGAATGTTTTTGTATGGTGGTTGGGAAAGAAAAGAGGGTTTAGAGATAATTGTATATGTTGCTTATATGGTGATATATATAACATATAAAGTGGTCAAAATGGAAAGTCAAGGAAAGAGGATATTTTTGTGTTGGTTGTGAATTACTTAAATGGGTATAGATATGACAAAAGCTTAGTTAAATGGATGAGGGTATTATAGTAATTTTCTTTTGGATGGGTATTTAATGCCTATTGACTTTGTGTTTCTTCATCATTTCTTCTTCTTCTTGTTGTTGTGTGGCCGGCTCATCAAAGAGAGAAGAGAGCAAGAGAACAAGTGATGGTTTTGATGATTTCAAGTTCAAAGTGAAGGAAGTTTTCAAAGTTACAAGTTGGAGTTTCAAGGAATTTCATTATTTGGTAAGTTTGCTCTTGTTTACTCTTGTTATTTTTGAAGTTATGCTTGAGTTGAGTTGTGATTTGATGATGGTATGATTAAGTTGCTTATGGTGTGATTTTAAGTATTGATTTTGCTTGATAGATGAGAAGTTGGGTTGGTGTTGGTGATGGAAGAGTAAGAGTTGTGTTTAGTGAAATTGTTTCTGTTTTACAATTAGTAAAGGCTGTGATTTGTATGATTTTTAATTAATTATAGAAAAATGTTCTTGAAGTGAATTTTTGATATGGTGTGCCTCTATGAGTCTAGAATGACTGAAAAATATGTTGATTCGATTTTGGATAGGTTATGAGTTTAGAAAGATTATTTTTATTAGACCTGTTCCAGCAGGTACCTTAACTGAGACAGCTCTATTTCGGGATTTTTAATAAAATGTAGAAAAATCATATTCAATTGAATTTTGGATATGTTGTTTCTTATTGAGTCTAGTATTTGAGAAAAATAATTTGGAACCACGTTGATTGAATTTGATTTATGAAATTCACAAAGTTCAGAACTGCTGCCAGGATGCAGGGCAATTGGGGCAGTCTGGTTAGGTGAACTATTTGACCAAGATTTTGTGTTCATTTTGATCTGAAATTTTAAAGGAATGATTTTAAGATACAAAACTAAATTCTGTAAAAATTTTAGAATTTTTAGTCAAGTAGATTATTTTATACAATGTTTCAAAATAAGGATAAAATGAAGTCTAAAACCAGAATGTACTATTCAATGTCATTTTGCTAATATTCCTTTTGGATTAGGTTGTGAAGAGGTTGAATTGTCCTAATTGCATTGTTGAGATTGAATAATGTTATGTTATGCATTGTGAATGGTAATGTGTTTCATGAGTAATGCACATGGAAATGTTATACCAAAGATGTTATAGTGATTCAAATGAAATATGATTGAAGCATGCATTGATGATAGGATTGAATAATAATGTGAGTGTTTAGATAATGTAATGAATATTGTATATAATGATGAAATGAAGTGGGAATGATATGATGTTATGAGAAAATGGTTTTGTTGTAATGTGAGATGTTGAGGCATGATTGCTTAACTTGCTTGTGAAAAAGAAATGAATTGAAAAAGTATTGATAAGTTTAATGAACGGACCTATCCGTCTCCTGCGGAACCATGCGGACCCAGTGGGTTGGGCAACCGATCTTGGACTACCGATCTGGTAGGAGGAAGGTTCGATATAGTCAGTATTATACGTACCTATTTGCCTCCTGCGGAACCATGCGGACCCATTGGAATGGGCAACCGAACTTGGACAACCGACCTGGATGGGGAAAGGTATGTTACTGATAATGTTACACGTGCCTATTTGCCTCCTGCGGACCCTTGGGATTGGAGGGCAACCGACCTGGTTGGGAAAGGGTACGTATATAAAGTCATAGTTGTTGGCTATAATGATAAATTTAAATGAGTATAATGAATGGTGCTATTATATGAATATTGATGTGACATTGAACAAAGCAACATATTGAATAAATAATATGCTTTTGATTGATATATGTAATTAATTTGTGACATTGCATTTTAGCATGAATTATCTTACTAAGCCCTTGGCTTAGCGCGATAGTGTTTAATCACGCAGGTAATAGAGCTGATAGAGTCGAACCCGAGAGTTCATCAAGACCAAGTGAGAGTAGACCTTGAAGAGTTGATTTTGGGAACTTAAAGATCAGAAGAGAATTGCCAATCATGTATACTTCTTTATATTTTGTAAAGTAATGATTATAATGTAAAAATATGGATATTTTTAAATATGTACTCAAGTGTTTGTAAGTATGTACATATTTTATAACTTCCACTGTGTAATATTTAAATGTATATATATATATATATAACTAATATGTTTTTTTTTATAAGTAAATGACCTACCTTTCTATAATGTATAATGATAAGGGTATTGTATCAAGTTTAAAGTGTTTTGAATGTTAAGAAAACCGTAGCATCCCTATGTTTGATGCACTTATGCTACATTGTTGTGGTTGTAGTGTGTGGGCATTGGATATGGGAGTGTTACAAATCCTTTTTGCAGGTTGTAGGTCGGGAAGGGGTGTTACACAAGTACTAGTTCAAACCTTAACCGTTGTTTAGCAAATTAATAGTTGTGTGATGCTTTGTAATTAAAAACAACTAAATTAATAACTGGAAGTAAGGGAAAATTAAATGTTATGCAAATAGGATTGATGATAATAATACTATCCAGATATTGAATCCCCCTAGCCTCAATGATATTTATGAACAATCAATTCAGTTAAATCATTCAATAGAGTTAAGTTGGCATTCCTCTAAATTAGACTAAAACCTCTCTCGAGTGAATTAATCCCTAATCACTAAGTAGAGTGCGGGAATCTCTTCTCAAACACAATTAAATAGATCATGCATTAAGAACAAGGAACTATAAACCAAAGGATCTTGTACGTCTATCTCTAGCACCCCAATCAATCCTCAACCCTTATGAGTAATCAGTTTATATAAAGCTTTCTCAAGTCAATAATATGAAAATTGCAACCAATCAATAAGCATGCTATTATCAATTGGAAATAAATCATTAAGCATCATAAGAATAAAACAACTCAATCAAATGATTCAACTAAATATAATTATTCAATCCAAACAAATAAGCTAGGGTTCATCAATATCTAGATAGAGAAGGAATTAGTTCATGTTCAAAACCAGAAAACAAAGCAAGATAAATGAGTAAAAGAAACCAAACAATCCATGGCGAATAATTTGTATTTCTTCACTTCAATCCTTGATTCTTGGTTTAGGGCTTGTATAGGATGTGTCTCCTTCTTCAAACACAGCTCAAAACCCTCCTCTTTTCTTCAGTTGTTGGCTCCTTCTCCCTTGTTCCAGCCTTCACGTTTCCAGCTTCAGAAAAAGTCCCTTAAAACTCCCTCTTCTTCTCCTTTTTATTTCCCTCCAAAGCTCACAGCCCCTCTTCCAACTCACCCTCTTTTTCTTTGTCTCCCCCATTTTCTTTGTTTTACCTTTCTTTTCCTCAAATTAGGAAAGCTTTTCTGTTGTCTATGAAGACTTTTGGTAAAAGCTAGTCTTTGTTCCCCACTTGTTCCTAAATTCATGCAAAGATTTTAACATTTTTATAGGGTGACACGGCCAAGCCATGAGTGGCTTGGCCGTGGCTAATGTTTTTCTTTGGGACACGGCCAAGCTAGTTGGCCGTGTCACCTTCTGCCTTTTTCTTTTCTTTCTTTTCCCTTTGATTTCATGAGGTGACACAGCCAAACATCTGGCCGTGTCATGTGACACAACCAGTGGCTTGGCCGTGTCACCTGGGTGTGTCACCTTCTGCTTGCCAATTTGTTGATTTCTTTCTTTGCTTTAAAGTGGTGACACAGCCAAGCTTGTGGCTGTGTCATGTGACACGGCCACAGGCTTGGGCGTGTCACCTGGGTGTGTCAGCTACTATCTCCATTTCTTTCCTTTCCTGCTTATGTTCTTTGGGTGAGACATGACCAGCGACTTGGGCATGTCACCTGGCCGCGTCAGCTACTGCCTTCAAGTTACTTTGAGGGACACGGCCAAGCTCACTTTGCCTTGGCCATGTCTTGCTTGCTTCATGATTTTTCTTCATTGTTTTGATCATCCAAGGGAGTTTTTGCACTTTGACCTAAAACAAACACTTAAAACAAACTTTAAACCAAAATCAAATGAAACATTAACTAAAAACACAAAGAAATCATGCTAAAAACAAGTATAAAAATGCTCTTATCAAATACCCCACACTTAAATCCTTGCTTGTCCCCATGCAAGGCTAAACTCAAAACAAACTAAACACAAAAATTATGTCAAGTTCAAGAGTTATAAAAATTGCATCAAGACTTCCCTATCCTTAAATCCACAATCAATATTAAATCAAACAAAATCGATACCAATGCAATTATGTGGCTTTTCATGCATAACCTACATTGTCACTCCCTCACCAACTTTTAGAAAGTGTTTGATCAAGGTGGTGTTTACACTCAGAGCAATCAATGAAAGATTATTGCCATAGGCTTGCTTATCTATCAAACCTTCACTACTTAATTACAATCAAGCATCAATCAAAAGGTCTTTTATTGGGTTGTAATGGGGTTAAGGCAGAGGCATGGCATTTAGGAAATGTGAGCTTAATCATTAAGTTTAAGAGCACTTCAAGAATGAAGCAATTGATCATATATAAATAACCCAATGATCCCAAAACACTTTCCTCTTATCTACCCCTTGACATTAAGAAATTTTTTCAAGGGAACTCACTTATTACATCATGCAATGATTATTTCTAAAACATATTCCAACCCTTTCAACAATAACATCAATTATTCTTATTTTTCTTCTTTTTATTTGATTTTGATTATTTTTTTTACTTTGCAATCATAAACCTACTAAATTTAACCCCACACTTAATTCAACACAACACTTGGTCATAAACATTGTTAAAATGCTCTTGACCTAATGAAAGGGTAAGAGTTAAAACAACAAGGTTCAAGCTAATGATGTTGTGAAAAAGAAAGAAAAGGAAAAACGAAATAGGCTCAAAATTGGCTAACTAAGGTTAAAATTAGGGTTGGTCTTTTTAAGCCAAAGTGGGTTCACCTAATTGCCTTAATCATCTTGATGCCAAGTTGAAATTTTTATGTAGTCTTAAAATGTATATCAAAGCAAGTTCTAGCAAGTAATCAATCAAAGATGTTTTCCCACACAAATAATAATAAGTTGATGGCTCAATTCCTCACTAGTTTAAAGGTAATGCAAGGAAAAACCAACAAAATTGACAATAAGCACCAATTCTACTCAATTATCAAATTCATGCTTCAAAAATTCAAAGGTCATCAATCAACAATTTATAACAATTGAACTTTCCAAAATTGATTTATTGAAAGAAAAACAAGAAAAATATTAACTAAACCTAAACAAGGATAACTTAAAACACAAAATGCAATTAAAAATGAAAACACAAAACATAAAATGCACCCCACACTTAAAATTTCACATTGTCCTCAATGTGAGTATGCATAAACTAAAGGAGAGCTTAGAAGAAACCCCAAAATTTTTTTTTCAAAAACAAAAAATACAAGAATTAAAGATATAAAATTTAAAGAACGAATAAAATGGTGGGTTGCCTCCCACCCAACACTTCTTTAATGTCGTATTAGTTGGACGTTCAGGGTAGATGTTCCTAGTCTTAGAGGTGTAAAACCTCCTTTAGGTCCTGTATTTTCCCTCCAAAATAATATTTGAGCCTGTGCCCATTGACTTTAAAATCACCTTTTTTTGGGTGGGTTATTTCAACCATTTCGTAGGGAAAAACTTCCTTGACAGTAAAAGGACCAGACCATCGAGATTTCAACTTACCTGGAAAGAGTCAAAGCCTTGAATTGTACAGTAATACCTGATCTCCCGCTTGAAACTCTTTCCATTCCTTAATGCGAGCATCATGCCATCTTTTGGTACGTTCCTTATACATCTTCGCATTGTCATAAGCTTGCAATCTCCACTCGTCTAACTCGTTTACCTGTAATTTTTGCCTTTCACCTGCACAAGCTAGATCAAGGTTAATCTGTTTTATGGCCCAATATGCATTATGTTCTATTTCAACAGGTAAATGGCAAGCTTTTCCATATACCAACCTAAATGGTGTAGTGCCCAAGGGAGTTTTGAATGCAGTCCTAAAAGCCCATAGAGCATTGTCTAATTTCTTGGACTAATCCTTTTGGGATCGCTTTACAGTTTTTTCCAAAATTCTTTTAATCTCTCTATTCGTGTTCTCAACTTGGCCACTAGTATGGGGATGATAGGGAGTAGCAAACCTATGTGTAACTCCTAATCTTTTGAAAACTTTCGCAAGCTGAAAGTTACAAAAGTGAGTACCCCTATCACTTATAATTGCTTTCGGTGTACCAAATCGAGAATATAATTTCTTCAAAAATTTCACCACAACCCTAGCATCATTGGTTGCCAAGGCTTGGGCTTCAGGCCATTTAGATACATAGTCTATAGCTACAAGGATGTATTTGTTACAAAAGGAATTGGGAAAGGGTCCCATAAAGTCGATCCCCCATACATCAAAGATTTCACAAACTAGAATCCCATTTTGGGGCATCTCATCACGAGATGAAATGTTTCCAGTCCTTTGACATCGATCACAGCGGTTTACAAATTCGTATCTATCCCTAAACAAAGTGGGCCAATAAAATCCTGGTTCTAGTACCTTTTGAGCAGTTCTATTGGCTCCCATATGACCACCAGCTGGTCCAGCATGTCATTGATTAAGAATGTTCATTGTTTTGGGCCATGCCACACATCGTCAGATCATGTGATCCTTACATAATCTAAACAAAAAGGGATCCTCCCAAAAGTAATATTTTAAATCAGAAAAGAATTTCTTCTTTGCTTAATAAGTTAAGTCCTTAGAAAGTTCCCTAACAGCCAAATAGTTAGCAAAATCTGCAAACCAAGGTGTTTCAAAATTTAAGTTACTTACCTCACTTACCATGGCATACAGCTGCTCATCGGGGAAGTGATCATCAATGTCCCCTTCTTCAAACCTCTCCAAGGTTGGATTCTCCAAGCGAGAAAGGTGATTTGCTGCAAGATTTTCAGCTCCCTTCTTGTCTTGAATTGTCAAGTCAAATTCCTGCAATAATAAGACCCAACGGATTAGCCTCGGCTTTGCATCAATTTTCGAAAATAAATACCTCAAAGCCGAATGATCTGCATAAACAATCACTTTTGAGAAGATTAGATATGATATAAACTTGTCAAAAGCAAAAACCACAGTCAGCAGCTCTTTCTATGTAGTTGTGTAATTAGCTTGAGCTATGTTCAAGGTCTTGCTTGCATAGTAGATAGGCTGGAAATATTTCTCCTTGCGTTGACCCAAGACTGCTCCCACTGCAAAGTCACTTGCATTGCACATTAGTTCAAATGGTAGACTCCAATTGGGAGCTACCAAGATTGGAGCATGGGTCAATTTCTCCTTAAGAGTTGTGAATGCTCTCAAACATTCCTCATCAAAAACAAAGTTCACATCTTTCTCAAGGAGTCTTGTTAATGGACGAGCTATCTTAGAAAAATCTCTAATGAACCTCCAATAAAAACCCGCATGTCCTAGAAAACTTCTGATGGCCTTCACAGATGTGGGTGGTGGTAACTTCTCAATTATATCTACCTTTGCCCGATCCACCTCAATGCCCTTACTTGAAATTTTGTGTCCCAACACGATTCCCTCTTGAAACATGAAATGATACTTTTCCCAATTAAGCACTAAATTGGTTTCCTCACATCTCATCAAGACTCTTTCAAGGTTTTCCAAACATCTTTCAAATGAGCTGCCATAGACCGAGAAATCATCCATAAACACCTACATAATATCCTCTATAAGCTCATCAAAGATTGCTACCATGCACCTTTGGAAAGTTGCAGGTGCATTGCACAACCTGAATGGCATTCTTCGATATGCGAATGTCCCATATGGGCAAGTGAATGTAGTTTTCTCTTGGACTTCCGGGGCAATAGGAATTTGGAAATAGCCTGAAAGGCCATCCAAAAAGCAGTAGTACTCATGGCCAGATAACCTCTCCAACATCTGATCAATGAAGGGTAAAGGAAAGTGATCCTTTCTAGTTGCATCATTCAATTTTCTGTAGTCAATGCAAACCCTCCAACCAGTAACTGTTCTTGTTGGAATCAGCTCATCATTTTCATTAGGGACCACTGTCATCCCTCCTTTCTTTGGTACTACCTGAACTGGGCTTACCCAAGAGCTATTCGAGATCGAATAGATAATCCCTACATCAAGTAGTTTTATCACTACAACCTTCACTACATCTTTCATCTTTGGGTTTAGTCTCCATTGCGGTTGCACTACTGGTTTGAATTCAACTTCCATCAGTATCTTGTAAGTGCAATAGGATGGACTGATACCCTTTATGTCTGCTATCTTCCAAGCTATCACTTGCTTATGTTTCTGCAACAATTGAATAAGCTTATCCTTTTGCTCAAAAGATAGGTGGGAACTCAGAATTATTGGCAGTTTCTTTTTCTCTGCCAGAAATCCATACTCAAGGTGATCTGGAAAAGGCTTCAATTCTAAGTTGGGTGGATCAATCACCGATGGTTTTGGCTTTTCTTCCTTTGGCATCTCAATAGTCTCATATACCATGCATTTGAATGATTTGCTTGCTTCAAGAAAGGCAAGCTGCTCCATTGCTTCTTGATCCTCAACATTTTCCTGCAATAAACACAACTCAAGGGGATCCTTGGAAACAATGTTAGTAACACAATTTATGGTCTCATGCTGAATAACATCATTGCATGATTCCGCCTCATCAAATGAAAGTGAATGTTTCATGGCATCATGTATCCTAAAAATAACTTTCTCATCACCCACTCTCAAAGTTAAAGTGCCATCATGAACATCGATAAGGGCACAGGCTGTATTTAAAAATGGCCTACCAAGAATAAGTGAAACATCCACATCCTCATCAATATCAATGACAACAAAATCATTGGGGAAAATGAAATCCCTGACTTTTATCAACACATCCTCTATAATGCCATGAGGGTGGACTACCGATTTATCAGCAAGTTGGATGGTCATGTGGTTTAGGTTTACCAATGCCTAACTCTTTAAACATTTTATAGGGCATAACACTTATGCTAGTCCCCAAATTAGCTAATGCACTTTTAACCTCGAGATTACCTATCAAACATGGAATGGTAAAACTACCTGGATCTTTTAACTTCTTAGGTAACCTTCTTTGCAACATTGCCAAACTCTTTTTAGATAAATGCACTAAAGACACTTCCTCAAGTTTCCTTTTGTTAGAAAGGATATCTTTCAAAAATTTAGCATACTTAGGCATTTATGACAAAGCTTTAGCAAATGGAATATTAATGTGCAATTGTTTAAAAAGTTCAAGAAACTTACCGAACTGAGCATCAATCTTGTCCTTGTTCAACCATGCCGGATAGGGTACTCTAGGTTGGTATTCCTTCACATTGGGGCTACTTTCTTGTGCAGCTTTCTCTCCATAAGTGACAGGAGGATCATCTTCTTCTTTTTCTTGTACTTCATCCCTTTTCTTTTACACATTACCCTTGATCTCTTTTCCACTCCTTAGTGTAATTGCCTTAAGTTGCTCTTTAGGATTTGCCTCAGTGTTGCTAGGTAAACTCCCTTGTGGTCTCTCACTGAGCATCTTGGCAATTTGTCCCACCTGAATCTCCAAATTATGAATAGAGGCTTGCTGATTTCTTAGGGTGGTTTCAGTTGATTGAAGCTTAGTTTCAAAAGCTGCTATAAATTTCTCCATCATGTCCTCCAAACTACTCTTTCTTGGAGGGGCTGCTTCTTGATGTTGGGCTACTGGAATCTAGGGGGAGGTCTTGGATTATTTTGATTATTCCATGAGAAATTTGGATGATTTCTCCACCCCAGATTGTATGTGTTGCTGTAGGGGTTATTCTGCTATTGCCTTGGCATATTTCCAACATAATCTACTTGCTCTTGCCTAGCAAACATGTTACCACTTTGGAAATCTTGACTTTGATGTCCACTCCCACACCATTCACAAGACATCACCTGTATTACTTTCCCAGAAGAAGAAGCCAAGGAATCAAATTTTTTATTCAATGCTTCCAATTGGGCTGTCAAATCAACCATAGCGTCTAATTGGTGTGAACCCATGACCTTCAGCTTTCCTTGTTCCCTTGGGGCTTGCCACTAATACTTGGTGATAGCCATGTCTTCAATTAAATCCCTTGCTTGTTCAGGTGTCTTGTTGTTTATGGCACCACCAGCTGCTGCATTAATGGATTGCTTACTTACATAATTCAACCCATTGTAAAATGTTTGAATTTGAAGCCATAGTGAAAGTCCATGATGAGGACACCTTCTCAGCAAATCTTTAAATCTTTCCCAGGCATCATAAAGGGTCTCACCATCTTGCTGCAGAAAGGATGAGATATCATTCCTTAACTTAGCAGTTTTGGATGATGGGAAGTATTTCTCTAGGAATTTCTCTGCCAACTGACCCCATGTGGTGAAGGTCCCTGGAGGAAAAGATTTCAGCCACTTCTTTGGTCTATCTCTAAGGGAAAATGGGAATAACCTCAGCCTAATTGCATCATCTGAGACATTATTTATCTTGAATGTCTCACATATTTGCAGAAAGTTCTCAATATGTGCATTAGGATCTTCATCAGGAAACCCATCGAATTGGCAAGTCTGCTGCACCATTTGAATTACATTTGCTTTTATTTTGAAGTTGTTTGCAGCAACTGTCGTGTAATATCCTAAAGTATACCCTAAAAGTGTTGGGGTTATTGTTGTATTTGAATTCAATGTGTGTATTGAAGGGAAAGAGAAAAGAAGTGAAGAGAAGATTTGGGAAATATAAATGCAATATATATGACATATACATATACTTACATATACATCACATATACATGATATATATAATGGTGTAGGAAAAGTGAGTTATATATATATATGTGTGATTAATAATAATGATAATAAGGACAAAAAGAAAAAGAAGAAGAAAGTCAAAAGAAATGGTGTGTGGTGGAGATTTAATTGTATTAATATTATTAATATTATTATTGTTATTATTATTATTATTGTTATTATTATTATTATTATATATATATATGATAAGAATGAAAGAAAGAATGAGATCTTTCTTTTTTCTTCTTCTCCTTCGTCTTCTTTTTCTTAGTGAACGAGAGAGAGAGAGAGAGAGAAGCTAGAGAGAGAAAGATGATTTTGCTTCTAATTACACCAAAGATTGAGGATATCAAGAGATTTGCAAGTGGAGTTGAAGATTTGGCAAGCTATACATGTAAGTACTTACCTTTTTAGTTGATTTTATTGATTATGTATATATAAATCTTTCTCTTCTTGTTTTGGATTTCTTTTGGATTGAGGTTATGATTGGTGTATAAGATGATGGAAATGAAAGATTGAAGTATGTAATTGTGTTGAATTGATAGTTAAGTGATGATATTGGGGTAATTGTGAAGATGGTGATGAATTGTTGAGTTAGGGTTTAGTATGAATAAATTGGTATTTGGAATAATTGATTATAGTGATGTATATATATATATTGATTATTATGATGATATAATGAAGATATATAAATGTTAAAGTGATAGGGAATTGATAAATATTATTAAAGATGATGATTAAAAGGGTTGTGGTATGAATTTTGAAGGGCTTGGTCTTTAAATACTTGAAGGACACGGCCAAGATATGAGAGACACGGCCAAGTTAGGGCAAACTAGGCCGTGTTGGATGATTTTTGGAGAGATGCAGCCACTGGCTTGGCCGTGTCCCTCTACCGTGTTTGCTACTGCCTATGTTGTGTTGAGAGACACGGCCGTGTCCCTTGCCCGTGTCTGCTACTGGATTTTTGGTGTTGAGAGACACGGCCACTGGCTTGGCCGTGTCCATTGCCCGTGTTTGCTACTGTTTGAATTGGTGTTGTGAGACACGGCCACAAGCTTGGCCGTGTCCTTTGAGTGTGTTGGCTAAGGATATTTATTCTTGATTATTCTTACATTGTTGAATCCTCCAAAGGTATTTTTGTATCTACACTTTAAATATACTTGAACAAAGATGACCTAAACTAATGTATATTGAGGATTCCAAATCTATGAATAAGGTAAATTATATATGTGTATATCAATGATTGATCATACTTTTGATGGTAATGAAGATGCATATGATATTATATAAACAATGTTATATTATATGCATTGTGAATCTAGTGAATTGTAATGTGTTATATGAATGATGTACTTTATAATGTAAAGGATATGATGAGATAATTGATTATGTATAATTGAATAATGAAATATTATAGTATGATTTGAGACATGATATGATGTGAAGCCATTGTGATTGGCTATGATGATTCAAATGAGATATGAAGCCATTGTTATTGGCTATGATAATTCAATTGAGTATGAAATGAAAATGTTGATTCAATTGTGTTCTGTCTAATATGTTGATTCAATCTTCAGAGTTCTGGATTTGGCGGCATGCCTAGAAAATGTGAAAATGTAACAGTCTTGCCGGGTTGATGATCTCTTCAATTTGAGTGAATTGAGGTCCAAGAGACTGGGTCTGTTACACTATGTGAATTATTGATACGAAATATATGAAAAGTAACAGTCTTGCCGGGTTGAGGATCTCTTTGAATTGAGATGAATTGAGATCCAAGAGACTGGGTCTGTTACTTGATAAAATGTGAAATGTGAATTGTAGTAACAGTCTAGCCGGGTTGAGGATCTCCTCGAGTTTAGCCGAGTTGATGATCCAAGAGACTGGGTCTGTTACGCTATCCATGGATAGAGATATGAGATATATTGCCTACAGGCTTGATCATTGTGATTATGGACCAATGCAGTAACTCTGAACTTTGAATAACATATTAGTGTCTGTTGGGCCCGAGTCTGTCTTTGTTGTCAGTGTGATATTTAAATGTTGAAATAAATGAGAAATGAGATCTATGGTTGCCTTTATTGCAGATGTGATTCATGATTGGTATGATATATAATATATGTATGTATTGATATATTGAAAATGAATATGGGTTGAGGAGCCTTGATAAGAAATGAGTTTATGAAAATATAATATGATGTGTAAATGTATATGAATGTGGAACTTGTAAGAATTGTTTTCATGAAGGTTTGGATAAATCATTGAATGGTGACTTGTTGAAATAACGTATATGGATATGTATATGAGATAGAAATGGTAAGTATTGCTTGGTGAATGTTCTGTGTAAATATGTGTATAATTTATGAGATTAGTAGGAATATGCGAAGAATGCATTGAGAAAGGAAAACAGGGTAAGAGAAAGAAAATAAAATATGATGCTAAAAATATAAGGTATGATTCTTTAGTAAGGTATATTTTATTATTATTTGTATTACTAAGCTTTTGGGCTTAGCGCGGTTGTGTAATAGCGCAGGTGGTTGCGGTTGATCTGGAAGTCCAGCTTTTTGCCACAAGAAAGGTATGAGTGTCTCGAGACCAACTAGAAGGTGATGCATACATATGTGATTTTAAATTATATTGTATTTTTGAGTTAATATATATTCATATGGATGAATGAAGTTTTGATAAATAAGAATACTGACTTTTGTAAATGTGTTTTAAATTAATGTTCAATTTTATGAATCTGGATAAAGGTTTTTAAATTGAAACTAAAAGTAACATTCTTATACTTTATATACATATTGTATGTATACTAGGTATATGTATAGTACTTATATGGAGTATCAGGGTGTTACAATTATTTTGTTATCAGAGCTTAGGTTCGAGATTCTCGGCCTAAGTGAAATTAAAAAGAGAAAGTTTTGAAAAGCTTAAAGAGAAGTAAAAAGAAAAGTTTTGAATTGAAGTTTGTAATACATGCATATGCATTCACATCTAGGTTGGTCTCGAATGTGGCATTATGTGATTTGTGATGTATTTGAATTACATGAGATATATGATAATGTGTAAATGAGGTTTTATATGAAAGCAAATTTTGAAATGTTGATAATTGAGAGATGATTGTGATATAAAGAAATGATATGGAAGGTATAAGTAAAAAGTTTGATTATTGATATATGTTTGACATATAAAGGAATGGCTAGAAGAATAAAGTTGGAAATGAGTTAAAAACAAAATTTAGATTAAAGTATGAAATCTTTCCTCTATTATTTGAATCTCTTTCCAATAAACTTTATGTTTGGATTTCTAGAAAGAGGAAATGTTGTTGGATGGGTAATATGAAAAGATATGTTATTTTAATGAAAAATATAATACGGTGAAATATTGAATGAGTTGATTGGTGCAAGTTGACTGTGATAATTTAAGGTGTGTATATGTAAAGTTAAGGTTTTGTTTAAAAAAAAAGAAAAAAAAAGAAAGAAATAATGTTGGTTAAGTACAAAGATATATTGGTGTTGTTTGTATTGTTAAATACAAACATGGTGATTTCAATGTTAGAAATGCGATATGGTTGAATATTGTGAAAGCTCATGTTAATGGTGGTAATATGAGACATTTAGATTTTTGGAATGAGCTTAATAATTGTGAAACATATATGTTTTGATGTTGCTTTGTGGTATATACATATAAGATGTTTTAAAGTTGATATTAAGAGAATGAGATGAATAAGTTGAAAGTTTATAGTTTTAATGGAATGTGGATAAAGATCATTTAAATATTGATAGTTTAATGTATTTAATACATGAGATATATGAAATATATAGTAGTGCACATGAAAGTATTATGAATTGGGGAATGTGATTGTTAGTAGGAAAATTTGGTTTGAAAGTAAAGAAAAGGAATTGAGCAAAAAGAAAGTGAGTTACTTTAAGTAATTTGATTGGAAAGGATGAAAAGAACTATGAAAGATGTGTTAAAGATATTTATAAACAAATGTGAGAGAGATATCACATTGGAAATGTGATTAAGCTCCTTGTGAAATAATATTATAAGTAGAGTGTATATATTTATTGAAGTTAATGAATAACTTAAGTTATGATAAACAAATGAGAATGATAATGGTCAAAGGAAAGTGATAACTATTAAATTTATATAAACTATATGCAAAAGGGAAATTTAATAAATTGCATAATTATGTGTTTATATAAAGAGGATTTGTGAAATGAACTTTTTGATATGAATGTAATGGTTATATGTAAGAAAGGTAGGAAGTGAATCACATTATAAACGTGACCTATGAATGTGCATATAATACGTTTATTATATTATACCATTGCATGTTTAATGGTATTAGAAATGAGATTGCATATAGTAGTGGAATTAATAAGGATTAAATCTTAATTTATGCAGAATAGAGTATGTGATGAAATAGAAAATGAGAATGGATTTGGGTAATATTGAATAATGAAATTGTTATTGCAATAACTAAGTGAGGCTATCATAAGATGTCTTGGAACTCAAAGACTTTGTGTGTGGAACTGTTTTCTGTATAAGTGTAAAATAAGAAATTGTAAGGAAAGAGTTATGTATTTGAAAATTTTTAGAGGAGATGGTTTGGAAATGGAGTAATGAATGAAACTTGTGTAAGATTTGTATATGATTGAAAGTTGGATGTAGAAAAATGTTAAAGATAATATTATTGAACATGAGTTAGGTTAATGATGATCAAATAAACAAAAGCAAACTGTTTTGAAGATGGAAATAAAATGTGTTAATTCTTGGTGTAATAAAAGCTTGGAGAATAAATATATAATTTTTGTGATATAATCTAATATTATAATTGTAAAGGTTGGAAATCGAATAATAGAAGAACAAGATTGATTTACAAACCCCAAATGTGATTGTTTATATATCATGGTACTATGATTTGATTAGTGTGATTAGTTGGTTAGTTTTATTATCTTCAGATTTGGAGCTGAGATGATATAACTGTGGTACAGTTTTGGTGAGATTGATAACTATGTTTCTAAAAACATGGTTAAAAGATATGGTTGAAGCCTGTCTAGATAATATGATTGAATAATGAGATATTCAATATAGTTGATGATATATGAACATACTATTTTGATGTGATGAAAAACCATAATTGTTGACAATGATGTTAGTAATGAAGTATAATAGAGGTAAAGTACCAAATTGATTATGAGAAATAAATGGTGAAAAGATAAATGGACGAATTTATCTTCCTCCTGCAGAACCATACAGACCCATTGTGTTGGGCAACCGAACTTGGACTATCGACCTGGTTGGGAAAAGTTCGTTTATGAAGCTATAGTTGTTAATTATATTGATAAACTTTGAATAAATATGAGAGATGATGATATAATTATGGAAGTAATGAAATGTATATTTATAAGCATGATTCTTATTGATTGAATATATGAATCTGAAAAGATTAGAATTTGAAAATAAGTTTGACCTAATCGAATTAGGTTGTATATATATATATGTATTGTGAAATCCAATGATAAATTTCGATAAGGTAATTGTTGGTTTGGATTAAATAAGGTTGAAATGTTAGTATGTTGTGATAGGTAGATCGATTGATCTAGATTTCGCTTAAGTTGCGAGTCAATATTGAGATTTAATACGTATTGTGGTATTGGGAGTGTAAAATTGAAATGGTAATGTGTATGATGTAATATTCTGGTTTATGAATGAACATAAATAAATTGAATTATATCAATTGTACTTGGTGAGAAAAAGGGAAATGTTGTTTACCTGTTAGGTAAGTTTAAAAGTATTGTATTAATATGTATATTAAATGAGAAGCAAGCTAAAGAAAGTAAGGATATTGTTATTCATTGAAGTTGGTAAATATTTATTTTGAAAGTGCTTGTAAGAACGGAATCAGCAATGTTAAGATATTAGTTAATGATTTTTGAGGTTAAAGTTAAGAGAATATCTATAACCAGATAATGTGATAATCTGACTCATATACAAAGATAAAATTCATTGGAAATGTAATAAGTTATCTTGATTGCTTTGTTGAGAAAGTACTAAGATATAAAGATATATATATATATATATCTATACAATGATAAATTATGAAAGTCAGAGAAGATGATTGTTTCTAAGGGGGAGAGTAGAAGTTATGTGACTTGATGAAATCATAATGTAAGAATACGATTATTTTCATATGATGGTGATTTGTTTTAAATGAGTTGTTATTATACTGGATAATTTCGAGGACGAAATTATTTAAGGGGGAGAGAATTGTAATATCCTAAAGTATACCCTAAAAGTGTTGGGGTTATTGTTGTATTTGAATTCAATGTGTGTATTGAAGGGAAAGAGAAAAGAAGTGAAGAGAAGATTTGGGAAATATAAATGCAATATATATGACATATACATCACATATACATGATATATATAATGGTGTAGGAAAAGTGAGTTATATATATATATATGTGATTAATAATAATGATAATAAGGACAAAAAGAAAAAGAAGAAGAAAGTCAAAAGAAATGGTGTGTGGTGGAGATTTAATTGTATTAATATTATTAATATTATTATTGTTATTATTATTATTATTGTTATTATTATTATTATATATATATATGATAAGAATGAAAGAAAGAATGAGATCTTTCTTTTTTCTTCTTCTCCTTCGTCTTCTTTTTCTTAGTGAACGAGAGAGAGAGAGAGAGAGAAGCTAGAGAGAGAAAGATGATTTTGCTTCTAATTACACCAAAGATTGAGGATATCAAGAGATTTGCAAGTGGAGTTGAAGATTTGGCAAGCTATACATGTAAGTACTTACCTTTTTAGTTGATTTTATTGATTATGTATATATAAATCTTTCTCTTCTTGTTTTGGATTTCTTTTGGATTGAGGTTATGATTGGTGTATAAGATGATGGAAATGAAAGATTGAAGTATGTAATTGTGTTGAATTGATAGTTAAGTGATGATATTGGGGTAATTGTGAAGATGGTGATGAATTGTTGAGTTAGGGTTTAGTAAGAATAAATTGGTATTTGGAATAATTGATTATAGTGATGTATATATATATATATATTGATTATTATGATGATATAACGAAGATATATAAATGTTAAAGTGATAGGGAATTGATAAATATTATTAAAGATGATGATTAAAAGGGTTGTGGTATGAATTTTGAAGGGCTTGGTCTTTAAATACTTAAAGGACACGGCCAAGAAATGAGAGACACGGCCAAGTTAGGGCAAACTTGGCCGTGTTGGATGATTTTTGGAGAGACACGGCCACTGGCTTGGCCGTGTCCCTTGACCGTGTTTGCTACTGCCTATGTTGTGTTGAGAGACACGGCCGTGTCCCTTGCCCGTGTCTGCTACTGGATTTTTGGTGTTGAGAGACACGGCCACTGGCTTGGCCGTGTCCATTGCCCGTGTTTGCTACTGTTTGAATTGGTGTTGTGAGACACGGCCACAAGCTTGGCCGTGTCCCTTGAGTTTGTTGGCTAAGGATATTTATTCTTGATTATTCTTACATTGTTGAATCCTCCAAAGGTATTTTTGTATCTACACTTTAAATATACTTGAACAAAGATGACCTAAACTAATGTATATTGAGGATTCCAAATATATGAATAAGGTAAATTATATATGTGTATATCAATGATTGATCATACTTTTGATGGTAATGAAGATGCATATGATATTATATAAACAATGTTATATTATATGCATTGTGAATCTAGTGAATTGTAATGTGTTATATGAATGATGTACTTTATAATGTAAAGGATATGATGAGATAATTGATTATGTATAATTGAATAATGAAATATTATAGTATGATTTGAGACATGATATGATGTGAAGCCATTGTGATTGGCTATGATGATTCAAATGAGATATGAAGCCATTGTTATTGGCTATGATAATTCAATTGAGTATGAAATGAAAATGTTGATTCAATTGTGTTCTGTCTAATATGTTGATTCAATCTTCAGAGTTCTGGATTTGGCGGCATGCCTAGAAAATGTGAAAATGTAACAGTTTTGCAGGGTTGAGGATCTCTTCAATTTGAGTGAATTGAGGTCCAAGAGACTGGGTCTATTACACTATGTGAATTATTGATACGAAATATATGAAAAGTAACAGTCTTGCCGGGTTGAGGATCTCTTTGAATTGAGATGAATTGAGATCCAAGAGACTGGGTCTGTTACTTGATAAAATGTGAAATGTGAATTGTAGTAACAGTCTAGCCGGATTGAGGATCTCCTCGAGTTTAGCCGAGTTGATGATCCAAGAGACTGGGTCTGTTACGCTATCCATGGATAGAGATATGAGATATATTGCCTACGGGCTTGATCATTGTGATTATGGACCAATGCAGTAACTCTGAACTTTGAATAACATATTAGTGTCTGTTGGGCCCGAGTCTGTCTTTGTTGTCAGTGTGATATTTAAATGTTGAAATAAATGAGAAATGAGATCTATGGTTGCCTTTATTGCAGATGTGATTCATGATTGGTATGATATATAATATATGTATGTATTGATATATTGAAAATGAATATGGGTTGAGGAGCCTTGATAAGAAATGAGTTTATGAAAATATAATATGATGTGTAAATGTATATGAATGTGGAACTTGTAAGAATTGTTTTCATGAAGGTTTGGATAAATCATTGAATGGTGACTTGTTGAAATAACGTATATGGATATGTATATGAGATAGAAATGGTAAGTATTGCTTGGTGAATGTTCTATGTAAATATGTGTATAATTTATGAGATTAGTAGGAATATTTGAAGAATGCATTGAGAAAGGAAAACGGGGTAAGAGAAAGAAAATAAAATATGATGCTAAAAATATAAGGTATGATTCTTTAGTAAGGTATATTTTATTATTATTTGTATTACTAAGCTTTCGGGCTTAGCGCGGTTGTGTAATCACGCAGGTGGTTGCGGTTGATCTGGAAGTCCAGCTTTTTGCCACGAGAAAGGTATGAGTATCTCGAGACCAACAAGAAGGTGATGCATACATATGTGATTTTAAATTATATTGTATTTTTGAGTTAATATATATTCATATGGATGAATGAAGTTTTGATAAATAAGAATACTGACTTTTGTAAATGTGTTTTAAATTAATGTTCAATTTTATGAATCTGGATAAAGGTTTTTAAATTGAAACTAAAAGTAACATTCTTATACTTTATATACGTATTGTATGTATACTAGGTATATGTATAGTACTTATATGGAGTATCAGGGTGTTACATGTCGGCCTCCGAATACTAGATTAAGCTCCATTGAGAATAGGCTTAGCAAACTCCTGCATTGTTCTTGGTCCAGCTCCTTCCATCACTTCAAACTCTTCTTCTTCGTCTATTTCTAGATTTATTTTTGGTTCTTCGTCTTCCAAAACTGCCTCCCTTTCTTCCTTTCGCTTTCTCCTTAAAGTTCTTTCTACCTCTGGGTCTAAATCAAATAATTGGGATGAGTTACCTCTGGTCATAAACAGGGAGGAATACCTAAAATGATAATCGACAAGCAAGAACCAATGTTAAAAACAAATGAAAATCAAAACTAAATCAACAACTTTGATTATATTACTAATATTGAAACTGTTGTCCCCGGCAACGGCGCAAAAAACTTGGTGCGTGCCGCTATGCTATAGCAAATACCGCAAGTGCACGGGTCGCCCAAGTAATATAGCAGTGAGTGAGTTATCATTCCACTGGGGACAAGGCCAAGTACTAGTTCAAACCTTAACCGTTGTTTAGCAAATTAATAATTGTGTGATGCTTTATAATTAAAAATAACTAAATTAATAACTAGAAGTAAGGGAAAATTAAATGTTATGCAAATAGGATTGATGATAATAATACTATCCAGATATTGAATCCCCCTAGCGTCAATGATATTTATGAACAATCAATTCAGTTAAATCATTCAATAGAGTTGAGTTGGCATTCCTCTAAATTAGACTAAAACCTCTCTCGAGTGAATTAATCTCTAATCACTAAGTAGAGTGTCGGAATCTCTTCTCAAACACAATTAAATAGATCATGCATTAAGAACAAGGAACTATAAACCAAAGGATCTTGTACGTTTATCTCTAGCACCCCAATCAATCCTCAACCTTTATGAGTAATCAATTCATATCAAGCTTTCTCAAGTCAATAATATGAAAATTGCAACCAATCAATAAGCATGCTATTATCAATTGGAAATAAATCATTAAGCATCATAAGAATAAAACAACTCAATCAAATGATTCAACTAAATATAATTATTCAATCCATACAAATAAGCTAGGGTTCATCAATATCTAGATAGAGAAGGAATTAGTTCATGTTCAAAACCAGAAAAATAGAGCAAGATAAATGAGTAAAAGAAACCAAACAATCCATGGCGAATAATTTGTATTTCTTCACTTCAATCCTTGATTCTTGGTTTAGGGCTTGTATAGGATGTGTCTCCTTCTTCAAACTCAGCTCAAAACCCTCCTCTTTGCTTCAGTTGTTGGCTCCTTCTCCCTTGTTCTAGCCTTCACGTTTCCAGCTCCAGAAAAAGTCCCTTAAAACTCCCTCTTCTTCTCCTTTTTATTTCCCTCCAAAGCTCACAGCCCCTCTTCCAGCTCACCCTCTTTTTCTTTGTCTCCCCCATTTTCTCTGTTTTACCTTTCTTTTCCTCAAATTAGGCAAGCTTTTCTTTTGTCTATGAAGACTTTTGGTAAAAGCTAGTCTTTATTCCCCACTTGTTCCTCAATTCGTGCAAAGATTTCAACATTTTTATAGGGTGACACGGCCAAGCCATGAGTGGCTTGGCCGTGTCTCATGTTTTTCTTTGGGACATAGCCAAGCTAGTTGGCCGTGTCACCTTCTGCCTTTTTCTTTCTTTCTTTTCCCTTTGATTTCATGAGGTGACATGGCCAAGCTTCTTGGCCGTGTCATGTGACATGGCAGTGGCTTAGCCGTGTCACCTGGGTGTGTCACCTTCTGCTTGCCAATTTGTTGATTTCTTTCTTTGCTTTCAAGTGGTGACACGGCCAAGCTTGTGGCCGTGTCATGTGACACGGCCACAGGCTTGGGCGTGTCACATGGGTGTGTCAGCTACTATATTCATTTCTTTCCTTTCCTACTTAGTTCTTTGGCTTATGTTCTTTGGGTGAGACATGGCCAGTGACTTGGGCGTGTCACCTGGCCGTGTCAGCTACTGCCTTCAAGTTACTTTGAGGGACACGGCCAAGCTCACTTTGGCTTGGCCATGTCTTGCTTGCTTCATGCTTTTTCTTCATTGTTTTGATCATCCAAGGGAGTTTTTGCACTTTGACCTAAAACAAACACTTAAAACAAACTTTAAACCAAAATCAAATGAAACATTAACTAAAAACACAAAGAAATCATACTAAAAGCAAGTATAAAAATGCTCTTATCAACATCAGTTTTCCCAATTCCAAAAATTGTCTCATTGTTCCTTGGTTAGTAGCATTAACACTGACGGCCTTTGCATGCTTTGGCTACCAGGTTGATAGCTCCCTTTCTCGTTCCTTTTTGTTGCAAAGCGGCTCTTCTCCCTTTCCCATTCTTCAATTTGCAAACCAGCTTGGAGAAGGTCTTTGAAATCATGGATGAGTGTATGAGACATGCTCTCACGAAGACTAGGCAACACCCCTCTCACAATCATCCTTATTTGATCGGATTCATCTGGCCTCTTCTTGAGTAAAGCGGCCTTGTTTCTCCACCTTTTCACATAGTCCACGAAATTCTCATCTGGCCTTTGCCTAATGGACTCCACTTCCATTAAGGTAACTTCTAGATCAACATTATATCCATATTATTGGATGAAGGCTTTGTAAAGTAGATCCCAACTCTTTTGTGTTCCATCATCTAAGGTATTGAACCAATTTTGGACAACAGGGTCCAATGAGAGCACAAAGTACCTTAGGGTTTGAGCCTTAGTAGCTAGGGCATATGCATGGCAGTGATATACTGCTTCACATGAAGATGAGGATTTCTGGTGCCATTGTACATAGCAAAGGAAGGCATCTTGAAATTATAAGGGACCTCTTCATCTTGTTCAAATAGTTTGTCGATCTCAGACATCTCTTCGGTTTTTAGCTTCTTCTCAAATTTTTTTTCTAAATCAGCAATCATCTTTTCAACATTGGATGTCTCGGTCTTTTCAATAGTTGCCTTCTCAATAGCCTTCGGTTCTTTCTTCTTTTCTTGAACCTCTTGGTAGTATTGAGCCCAATCATCATCATCATCAATGATCACCTTTTCATCATCAAAAACCACTTCACTAACTTTAGTCTTCCCTTTGTCCTTTGGTTTCTTAGTGCTAGTAGATGCCTCGGCATGATTCTCTAAGATTGCAGTCAATTGGTTCTTCATGGTCTCAGCTAGGGCCTCTTTGATTTCTTCCATCATGGCATTAACGGCTTCATCCACCATTCTTTGAATTTGTTCGGGCTCCACTGCTTTAGGTGAGCAAGTGATTGAGTCGTTGCTAGATACTTCATCTCTGGCGTAGGTTGGATTGTTGTAAGCTTTACAACTATCGTAATCCAGGGCTATGAGCCAGAGAGGATCAATGATATGAGATGCAAATGTATGCATGTATGCATGTATGCACAAACAATCAACAAAATAAGGATAAATAGGACGTTCCTTCCAACCTTATAACATCCACACACGAATGGCAAGTCCCTTTTTCCTAGGTATATGGTTAACAAAATACCAACATGGGATATCTTGCTTTCGAATAATTCCCTCGGACGTTTTAACCAATAGTTATATTTTCGAAAATAAAAATAATCCATGATAATTCCCATTAATTAGGTTTTAATCCATTCAACCAACTAAAGTAGCTTTTTGGATTAAAACGAAATTAAGAGGCTTATTATAAATAGATTTCTCACTTGAAAAGAGTAACTAATGGTTCATGCCAAAAACAAGCCCATGGTTAATTTATTTTTAGTATAAACTAGGCCCACAATTGATTCTTGGTATTTCATAATTGACCTAAATATTTTTGCAAGCACTTTGTAAAAAATGGTTGGGTTTTGTTTCTAAGCCCATTGTAAAAAAGGTTAGAAAAATGGATTTTGGGCTTAGTATTTGGGCTATGGGCTAAAGAACTTATTTATTTATTTTTTAGAAAAGTATTATGTCCAAAGACCATCTTGAAAAATTTTAAAAATAGTTTTGGTCTTTTGGATTTTAAAGAAAAATTTATTTTGAGCTTACAATATACTTAGGTCATATTAGAAAAAGAATAAACCAAATAAGCCATGATTTAGACTAAGATAAACTAACCATAGTCAAACAACATGCATTTGGGGTAAAACCTAAGGAAAGTAACAAGGCCAATTACATGAGCTTTGGTCTTTGGGTAAAAAGGCTTAGGTTCCCATAGCAAGTATATACCAAATGGTACGAGGCTATGAGTGGTTATGTCATGCTCGATCTCCATACCTTGAGTGAAAGTATGGTATCCCTTACATAACACAATACGGGTAACACGGGCGTCCTAACTCACGTACACGATGCAATCTAAGATGATGCAATGGATAATATCATTATAAGAAAGAATAGAATAATATAAAGACCAACGGAATCAACTTCTCCTATCCCCAGCGGAGTCGCCACTGTGAGCGGGGATTTTCGCCCCTACTCCCGGTGGAATAGTTCTTGCGACTTCAGCGCTGTTTAGGCTCGGGGCCTTAGAGAACACGGACCTAAGTCTGGAGAAAATGGAGTTGCCACCCGAACGGGTCGATAAAAAGAAAGGGGTGGATGACTCAATTCCTAAGGAATCCCCAACCCTCTAATGGGTTCGGAAAGTTGGGTACATGTGGGGAAGGTGAGAAATGGCCCAGCACCCCCACAATGCCCAGTTCATTGGAACTGGCATCCTTTATAGGTCTTAATATTATAAAATTCTTAAGTATAACAACATTATCCATATTACACAAAATAATTAAAAGAAAGCATCAATATATTAAAATCAAAGCAACGTCCAAACAAAGCAAATAAATGGATACCTATCCAAGGATGGAAACATGTCCTTACATCACATGCCTAAATAGGACACCCACCAAAAGGTAGAAACATGCCCTTTGCATAGGTTCTAAAATAGAAAAGCAAATTAAATTACATGATGTTTAACTAATGAGGTACTCATCAAGTGGAAACATACCTCTTACAACTTTTGGAAATCTAAATTAATTGATAAAAGTAAATAATCATTCATCATAAATAAATCATTCATCAAAGCTATTAATCAAAATATAAAATAAACATCCATCCATGATAAATTAAATAAATTAAGTATTGAAATTAAATAGATTAAAGCATAAGAGATAAATCAAAGTATAATCAAGTATAGAATTGAATAAAGCAAATAAAAGTTCAATTATAGCTACTGTGACTTTTATGGAATTAAAATAGATTAGGGTTTTATGTTTTAAAAGGTTGGTAAGACTCTTTGAGTAACAAAATTAAGGTTTGAATGATGAAATTATGAAACTAGGGTTTTAAACACTTTAAAATACTTTAATTTGTGATTTTTGGTTATTGGGTTTCTAAGGTACTGTGTAAATTTTATATTTTTATGTTTTTATATTTTTTAATGTTTTAAAAGGATTAGGGTTCATAAAAATTAGGGTTTAAGGTTTTAAAAGGATTAGGGTTCATTATTTTAGGTTTAAATGTTGAATTTTGGATTTGAGGATTTAGAATTAGGGTCATGGGTGGTGAATAAATTTTAGGAATTTGGAAATCAATTTGATAATTTCATGAAGTTTTATGAATTTAAACAAACAAATTAAAGTTTTTATAAGTAGAAAAGATGTTTTTTAAGGCTTTTTGAATGAAATAGAACCTACTTTAAAATTTTAAAAGAAACAAAATTTAAATCTTAGTTTTGTTGAAAAATATGTTAAATTAGAGTTTTAGGATTTTTAAGAAGTAAAAATAGCAATTTTAAGCCTTTTGGAAGATAAACTAACGAAATAAAGTTTTTCGGCTTTAGAAAAACTAAATTAAAGTTCTAAGATTTTAACATTTGAAAAACACAAAAATCCTAGTGATGGCTGTCGAATCCACCAAAAACAATAAACCTGCTCTTCCTACAAAAGAAAACTTGTAAATAGGGTGAGAAGGGTCGAACCCAAGGGACTAGCCTGCTGAAAGTTAACCAGAACCGAAAATAAAACTAAAAATTGAAATGGGGTATTTAAAATTGGAACGAGATTAATTAAAGTTAAAAGCAAAAGCAACAAAATTAAATATAAAACCTGAAACGATGGAGAGCGAATTCAGTCAAGGCATACCGCGGTTCGAAGTTTAAACTGATTGATCATTGATTCAAGAATAATCCTTTAATTCAAAATACAGACAAGTTATAGCTAGGAAGAACGTCGACCCAACCAATCCTACCTTATTAATAGGTTATTAAGATACGATCTAATAATAACCCCTAATTAACTAGCAAACCTAGGTACGACGAAGGATTTAACTGTTAACAGCCTTAAATCTAGTAGGACCTTGCCCTAATTAACAGAAACTACGAGTATCCCTTTAAATCAGATTATACTCTTCCTTGATATAACCCAAAAGGTTCTACCCAATTAAATTATACCAATCACTACTACATTAATCTAATCAAACAATTACGGATTTGATTCAGTTGAATAGTCATGGAAATTACTATCAAACAAAGAACGGGCCCTGTTAATCATTCAATAGAATTTCACTAAGGGATATATTTTCCCAATAAACCACAGAAAGAATATAAAAGCAATGAAAATCAAAGAATTCTATTAAGTTCAATTCAATCTCACAATCATTATCAAACTTCTACCTTGGATTAAACCTTGACTGAAAGAAAGAGTTTAGCCACGCATGGCTATGGAAGAAAACATTGTAAAATCTATCAAAGAATGCTGAAATTCGTATCTCCTCTTGCCTCCTCAAAAAGTGTCTCTTAGAAAACCTAATTTTAACTTATATACTCCTAAAAGTGGGGCCAAAACATAATACAATAAAAGGGGCCCACTAAACAGTGTTTAATATCATTCCTCTGCTCTAAACCACGCTGGAAACAGTCCCAATAAGTCGCAGGTCAGCCACTAGTATAAATCAGTCCGCATCTGTTCGCTTGTTGCTTAGTCTTGCCCAAGGCTAAGGACTTGACAACTTCATATTTTCCAAACAGATTCCAGCAGCTACTGCTTCCCACAAACATCTTCAAATCTACTCCTTTTAGCTTCATTCTCACCATATCCAATATATCCTAACACAAAAACAAGAATCCAACTAAAAACTCCTCTTTTAAGCACAATTAACACAAAATCAGCATATTATAATCAATAAAAAAGTGTTGGATTTACATGTTATCAAACTTCCCCACACTTATCCCATGCTTGTCCTCAAGCATGACTTAAGACTCAAAATCAAATATATTAGGAGACCACGTACTTTACTTAAGAACCCAATCAAACACACACAAGTTCCCCAAACAACTCAACATCGCTATTAAGAATCCAACCATCAACATCATTCCATCATTATGAACTCAATTGAAAAAGGTTACACTAAGAATTCTTAAAACACGCACACACACATTCGAAGTTTGAATCAACAAGTGTTTAATCGAGTAAGTAACAAAACATATAAAAACATTTTCATAGTTTCATTAAAACATAATTAAAGAACAACCATAGGCTCCCCTCTAAACTCCCTCTCCACTAATGTAGATCAAGTCTCAACCAAAGATCATTAGGTCTTTACATGGGTTAGGCTGGGTGATGGTCACAAAAGATAGGATAATGTAAGGCTAAGAATAACAAGAAAATAAGTCTTTTACAATTAATTTCAAAAGAACAATGCACGAACTAACTAATGGCGACAAATACGACTTAAACCAGAGAAAAGCTTAAACTAGAGAAAAACTAAAACTGAAATTGAATACACTTTTTTTTTCTTTTTCTTTCTTTTCTGATTTTTTTTTCATTTTTCTCTTCTTCTTTTTTTCACATTCTATTTTTTTTTTAAAGAAATTCTAAAACATAACTAAAGTACTTACAACCAACTTAAACCCAACAACTTTAAACATATAAGCCACAAGGACCATTTATTTTCACAAACTAAACAAAGTCAATGACATTAAGCAAAAATGCATTTGCGCCAATTATTAATAACATACACGTGCATGCTCAAGAACTACTAAAAAGACCATTTTCTCGTCCAAGGGTGGTAGGCAAAGGGCTTTTTAGTGTATATGGTTATATTGTGGGCTATGAAAAGATTTTAGAGTATGCATTTAGCATACTTCGTAAGCTAGAAGGGGTTTAGAGAACGGTAATGCCTAGGAATGATAATAATATAAAGGATGATAACGTCGGCCAAAAGAGCGCCTAAATCATTTCTAAAGTTGAGACTCGCCTAGGATTTCGCCTCAAGGGAGCGTAGAAAAAAGTTCTAGTGTTCGAAAGCTATCCTAAATTTTGGCTTTGGAAATTGCTCTAAAAAAAACACTTATCGAAAGAAACTAACTTTTGAAAAATAGATTTTTAGAACTCAAAGTGTAACAACTTGCAATCAAAGTTTATAAGTACAGTGATGGTTAATCTCAAGTTGGAATTCTCATTTACTAGTCTTGTCATTCAAGGTTTCCATATGTGTTCAACTAGGTTACAAAGGCAAATTACTCCTCTCTAGAATTTCCTAAAAGTTTCAAGTCATGTTCAAGGACACAATAAACCCATTGAGTAAATCCCAAAATCAGCACATAGCATCAACCAAACAAAAATTTTACTCAAAAATATCATGGGACAAGTGTTTTAACTTCTAACTCATTAAACACAAACTGAACAGCCAAGTTTTATTTGAAATTAAGCATATGGCAGCAGCAAAAACACATGAAAAATTAATCAAATGCCATTCTTATAAAGGGTAAAACTTGACAATAAGGAACTATAAAGCATAACAATCAAACAAGCAACATGGCAGCAACTATTAATCAATAGAAAGCTCAAAATTTCAGCAATATAACATCAAAATTTTAGCTGCTCAATCACATAAATCAGTCCCAAAAATTGCAGCAAAAACATTCTCATATCAAATCCCCTCCCCACACTTATTTCATACATTGTCCTCAATGTGGACAAATCACAATGAAACACAAATGGAGGATCTCAAGCAAATAAAATTAAAAGAGAGTAGGAGTTAAGAAGTACTGCCCTGTTGGTGTTTTTGGGTTGTTGTGATTGCTTATAAGCAAGCTTCATGGGTGGTGGATTAGGAGTAATTTTTGTTCGAGCCATATGGTAAAATTACTGAAGTGATTACCTGCAAGAGTTAAGTGCAAAACACAACCAAAACAAACAACGAACAAGCACAAACAGGTGCAACAATAAGTAAGCTCCACGTTCAACAAAAACTCTCAGTGGAACCAATCTGAATTTCAAGGTACAGCAGCGACTAGATAAAGATGAGAACAATCAAACTTCATAATGCAATATCAACTAAGTTCCAAGTTTAAAACAACCAAGCATGAGATAATTATAAAGTGTCTTTGAATGCAGAATTTCTACCTCAAATCAAACCAAACTCATCATTGTTGCTCAATACCAGCAATAAACATTATAATATTCATTCAATTGATTCTCATTATGGTAAACCAAAAGTGAACCTAACTGTAATCATCAAATCTTATTCTAACACAGTGTCAGCATCCAAAAATTCACAATATTCAGCTCATCCATAGCAACTAATCTCAATACTCAATAAAAATGTCAACACCTTGGCCTCCAAACACATTCAATTTGTGCATCAAGGAAAACAAAACTCAGATTTCAGAATACCCATGGAAGAGTGACGGAAAAAAAAAAAACTCACCTGAAACGCAGGAAGAGGGAGGTCTAGAATTTTTTTTCTTCTTTTTTTTTCGGTTCAGCAGTGCTGTCGATTTGAGCAAGAGGGAGTGTCGCAATTTCTGGTTGTGATTTCTGGGTTGCGATTTCTGATTTGTGATTTCTGGTTTGCGATTTCTGGGTTGTGATTTCTGGTTGCGCGACAATAGGTGGTGTACTGGTTGAGGGGCTGTTGGATTTTTTATTGAGGGGGAAAAGGGGCTGCTGGATGGGGAAGAGAAGATGGTGGTTACTGGATTTTCGATTGAGGGGCTAGGGCGGTGGTCAGAGCTAGTTCGTGAGTTGAGAGAAGAAGAAGAGTTAAGTTATTTTTTTTTTCTCCACCTGTATAAAAATTAAAAAGATATTAATAATAACTTGTGGTAAAAATTAAAATTGAATAAAAGAGAAAGGAATAAAAACTCTTCTTTGACTATTAAAGTACCGTAAATATATTAAAACTGAAATTCTACTGCCAGCAACTTAAAAATCACCATTAATGACCAACTTTTAACCTTTCTCTTCCCTTTAAACTCTCCACAGCTAGTTTAAAGATAGCACTACGAAGAAGATGATACTGTTCACTTTTTTTATTTTTTATTTTTTTTACCACCAATAAAATTCATTAACCATTAAAGACAAGTTTAAATCTCAACCCTCACACAAGACTTTCTAGCAAAACAAAACAAGTTACCAAGGAAGAAGATGACACTAATCTTTTTTTTTTAATTTGTTTTAAGAAAAATAAAAACAAGTGCAGAAAATTCAAATAAAAAGAAAAAAAAATATAAAATTTATTAGGCTTGGGTTGCCTCCCAGAAAGCGCCCTCATTTAACATCTTAGGCTAGACGTTCCCAAATTTTCAACCGAATTCCATCGAGCTTCCAAAGGCAACATTCTTCGCCCATCCAAAATTATCTTTGTACTCATTTAGCACTCGAATCATCTTTTTCTCTTGCTCATTGCTTAGCTTGTTAGAGACTATCAATGGAATTGAATCTCCATCATCTAAGAACACATATCTCAAATGGCTAGGCAACGGTTTTAATCCCAACTTCAGCACCTTTTCCAGCTCAATTTCCTGCAACTTTTCATCAGACAAAATTTTCTCTTTAAACTTGTTAGTGCATTCATTATCAAAATTCTTACAAGAAACCACATTAAGCTCATTCTTATCAATTATTGGAGAAAATTTATCACTTTTGGGATCAAAATCAGACACGTCACTCACATTGGACACAATATTAGCATCTTTGACTTCACTATACATGCTAAATTTGACAACTTCTCCATCTAGCTCCATGGTAAGAATACCATCAAAAACATCAATTTTAGTCCTAGCTGTCCTAAGAAAAGGTCTTCCTAAAATGATTTCACTAGAATTTAGGGATTTAGCATCCTCCATATCAACCACATAGAAATCAGCAGGGAAAATTAAATTATTAATTTTCACTAACACATCCTCTAGCACCCCTTCCGGGTAGATTACGGACTTATCCGCAAATTCAATGCAAATACTAGTTTTCTTTAAAGCACCTATATTCAAAGAAGAGAAAATAGACAATGGCATAACATTAATTGAAGCGCCTAAATCACACATAGCTTTCTTAATTTGCACATTGCCTATTCTACAAGGGATAGAAAACATACCTTCATCCTTGCATTTTGGTGGGAGTTTTCTTTGCAAAATTGCAGAGACATTCTCCCCCACACTTACCTTCTCAACCTCAGCTTGCTTCTTCTTACTTACACAAAATTCCTTCAAAATCTTTGCATATCGAGGTATTTGCTTAATTAAATCGAGCAAAGGAATATTTACCTCAACCTTGCGAAAGATGTCAAGGATATCTTTCTCTTCTTTCTCCCTCTTGCATTGCCTCAACCTTTCGGGAAAGGGAGGCGGTATAACAAACGTCTCGGGCTACCGCTTTTCAACTTGCTTGGGAACCTCCTTTTGCTGAATTTCTACCTCTTTTTCAGCTTCTTTCTTTGACCTAGTGCTATCTTTCTTTGGGGCTGTTGTATTTAGCTCTTTTCCACTACGTAAAGTGATGGCACTTACGTTCTCTCTTGGGTTCACAACAGTTTGAGATGGTAGCTTCCCTTGTGTCTCCAATCTACTCAAAGAGGAGGCTAGCTGGCTGATTTGAGTTTCCATGTTTTGAATGCTCCTCCTAGTTTCTTATTAGAGTGCGCCTACATTGGTGGCAAGCTCATTCATCTCCCTCCTGGATTCTTGTTGGAATGCAGATGTGCTTGTGGCAAGGGATTTAACTATGTCTTCCAAAGACATGTTTGAGTTGGAAGATTGTTGAGGAGGTGGCCTAGCTTGCTGAAAATTCTGCTGCCTATTCCCATAGTTAAGATTCGGGTGCCTCCTCCAACTATCATCAAAAGTGTTGGAGATGGGAAAGTTGGATCTTTGAGGCTGCCCAGAAAAACCTCCAATAGCGTTGACTTGCTCTTGACCCTCTTGCCAAGATGGACATGCATCGGTTGGGTGTTCATAAGAAATGCATGCTTCACATGCTCTTTTATGGCTATTAAGTCCTGCAGCAAAATTTTTAATCACAGAAGTTAGCTCATTAAGTTTAGCTTCAACGGAAGAACTACTTACCTGATAAAGCTTGCGCGATGGCTCTTCAATTTGTCCAAATTGTTGCGTGTTTGCAGCCATGGTTGATATGATCTCTCTTGCTTGGGCTAGAGTTTTGTTAACAAGAGCTCCCCCACTTGCAGCATCGACCATTTTCCTTTCTATATCCAGCATCCCTTCATAAAAATACTGGAGAAGTGATTGTTCAGACATCCCATGTTGTGGGTAGTTTGCACACAACCTCTTGAATCTCTCCCAGTAATCATGAAGACTTTCTATATGTTTTTATTTGATCCCACTAATCTCCCTATGAATGGTGGCTGCTCTAGAGGCGGGAAAATACTTATCCAAGAATGCATGAGCCATCGCGGACCATGTGGTTATAGAACCTGGTGGTAAGTTAAGTAACCATTCTTTGGCAATATTTTTTAATGAAAATGGGAATGCTCTTAACTTGATTTGTTCTTCCGCCACACCTTGTGGCTTCATGCTTGAGCACACACCATGGAATTCTTTCAAGTGATTATGTGGGTTTTCATTTTTCATTCCATGGAAGGTAGGGAGCTGGTGAATCAAACCAGATTTCAACTCAAATGGTGCATCCAAGTTTGGAAAAGCAATACACAGGGGCTGCTGGTCTATAGGGGCTGCCTATAGCTCTCTAACGGTGCGATTATCAGCCATCTGTTCCTCTCTTTCAGATTCTGTTGAAGTTTCTTCTAATTCAGGATCAAATTCAGTTAAAGATTCAACTAAATTAGTAATTATAATTTCTGGATCAGCTGTAGAAGCAGTTGTAGCCCTTTTTCGTAGCCTGGTTTCCTTTGTCAATGTACGGGCTGTCTTTTCTATCTCAGGATCAAATTCCAATTGTAAATTTTCAGATCTGGTCATTCAAAGAAGCAATAACAGTAATGTAAACTAGTCCCCGGCAACGGCGCCAAAATTTGATGGCTGTCGAATCCACCAAAAACAATAAACCTGCTCTTCCTACAAAAGAAAACTTGTAAATAGGGTGAGAAGGGTCGAACCTAAGGGACTAGCCTACTGAAAGTTAACCAGAACTGAAAATAAAACTAAAAATTGAAACGGGGTATTTAAAATTGGAACGAGATTAATTAAAATTAAAAGCAAAAGCAACAAAATTAAATATAAAACCTGAAACGATGGAGAGCGAATTCAGTCAAGGCATACCGCGGTTCGAAGTTTAAACTGATTGATCATTGAATCAAGAATAATCCTTTAATTCAAAATACAGACAAGTTATAGCTAGGAAGAACGTCGACCCAACCAATCCTACCTTATTAATAGGTTATTAAGATACGATCTAATAATAACCCCTAATTAACTAGCAAACCTAGGTACGACGAAGGATTTAACTGTTAACAGCCTTAAATCTAGTAGGACCTTGACCTAATTAACAGAAACTACGAGTATCCCTTTAAATCAGATTATACTCTTCCTTGATATAACCCAAAAGGTTCTACCCAATTAAATTATACCAATCACTACTACATTAATCTAATCAAACAATTACGGATTTGATTCAGTTGAATAGTCATGGAAATTACTATCAAACAAAGAACGGGCCCTGTTAATCATTCAATAGAATTTCACTAAGGGATATATTTTCCCAATAAACCACAGAAAGAATATAAATGCAATGAAAATCAAAGAATTCTATTAAGTTCAATTCAATCTCACAATCATGATCAAACTTCTACCTTGGATTAAACCTTGACTGAAAGAAAGAGTTTAGCCACGCATGGCTATGGAAGAAAACATTGTAAAATCTATCAAAGAAAGCTGAAATTCGTATCTCCTCTTGCCTCCTCAAAAAGTGTCTCTTAGAAAACCTAATTTTAACTTATATACTCCTAAAAGTGGGGCCAAAACATAATACAATAAAAGGGGCCCACTAAACAGTGTTTAATATCATTCCTCTGCTCTAAAACACGCTGGAAACAGTCCCAATAAGTCGCAGGTCAACCACTAGTATAAATCAGTCCGCATCTGTTTGCTTGTTGCTTAGTCTTGCCCAAGGCTAAGGACTTGACAGCTTCATATTTTCCAAACCGATTCCAGCAGCTACTGCTTCCCACAAACATCTTCAAATCTACTCCTTTTAACTTCATTCTCACCATATCCAGTATATCCTAACACAAAAACAAGAATCCAACTAAAAACTCCTCTTTTAAGCACAATTAACACAAAATCAGCATATTATAATCAATAAAAACGTGTTGGATTTACATGTTATCACCTAGTTTTTAGCTACTATGTAAAAACAATTGAAGAAAATCAATTAACACATACCTTCTTTTGATGATTCCTCCAAAAATAATTCTTCTTGGATGAACTAGCTCCAAAGACCAACCTTTTTTTGCCTTTGAATTGCTTAAATCGTGATGCTGTTGTTCCAGAAAAAAGTTGAATTGAAATACTTCTTTTCCTTCCTTGATTTGGTTTCAAATTTTCAAAGCTACTGTTGGATTTTTGCCTCCTCCAAATTAATTGCCTTTGGTCCTTATTTATAGTGGTTTGAGGTTGTTTATTCCTAATTAGTTAAGGTAAGTAATATTAATAAAAAAAAAGAAACCAAAACCTAATTGGATTAAGTTTCAAAAAATTTGCGTCGGAAAATTTGCGCTGCCGAAAAAAAACTGCTGCGGAAAAACTGTGCTGGCAAAAAAATCTGCCGAGCGGGCCCGTAAGCTATTTCGCAGGCAGGAAAATTCTGCATGCAGGCAGAAAAATTCTGCCTGCAAAATAGCACAATGATTTTGCCCGCAGGAGCATGGGCCCGCGCGATGATTTTTTCGTCGCCGATTTTTATTTTATTTTTATTTTTTTGACTTTTATTTGTTTGTTTCTATTTTTTATTAATAAAAATTAGATACTAAAATTATTTAATTAAAATTATTTTGGACCAATTAGACAACAAAAATCATTTTGGACTAAATAAAACATATGAGACCGGATTGGGTAAAAAATGAAGGGTCTACAGCATGGAAAGTCTATTCACTTGTGGAAGCTCTAGTCATTTTGCAAAAGAAGAAATACGTGCTTGTTCGAAGAAATAGACGGCAAAAATATCAATCAGAGCCCGCATAGAAAAATCATGGGTTTGAGCCTACACAGGGGGCAAAGTTTCTCCTTTTCAATTTTTGAGTTTATGCATAAACAACATATTTTGAATATCCTGCCAGGCAGGGGGCAAGGAGAAGATATGAAGACTAGCTAAAAGAGCTGAATTTTTTTCATGCATAATTGATGAACAAGAAAAAGAATTCTCAAATGCAAAAGACAAAAGGTCAGTCCAGCTAAAAGAGTTGAAGTTAGGGTAAACACCCGATTTCTAATGGATAAAGATCCATTTTTCAAGGGCAAACACCTGATTTCCAATGGATAAAGATCCATGTTTCAAGGGTAAAGACCCAATTTCCAATGGATAAAGATCCATGTTTCAAGGGTAAAGAATCGATTTTCAATGGATAAAGATCCATGTTTCAAGGGTAAAGACCTGATTTCTAATGGATAAAGATCCATGTTTCAAGGGTATAGACCCGATTTTCAATGGATAAAGATCCAAGTTTCAAGGGTAAAGACCCAATTTT
The DNA here is from genome assembly GCA_947685225.1 of Garcia nutans. Lineage (NCBI taxonomy): Eukaryota > Viridiplantae > Streptophyta > Magnoliopsida > Malpighiales > Euphorbiaceae > Garcia > Garcia nutans. The sequence continues at coordinate 10,895,642 of CANTUV010000013.1, read as the reverse complement.
CAATTGATAAAGATCCATATTTCAAGGGTAAAGACCCGATTTTCAATGGATAAAGATCCATGTTTCAAGGGCAAATACCCGATTTCCAATGGATAAAGATCTAAATTTCAAGAATAAAAACCCGATTTCCAATGGATAAAGATCCATATTTAAAAGGGTAAAGACCCAAAGTCCAATGGATAAAGATCCAATGTTTCAAGGGTAAAGACCCAATTTCCGTTGGATAAAGATCTATATTTCAAGGGTAAAGACCCGATTTTCAATGGATAAAGATCCATATTTCAAGGGCAAAACCCAATTTTCAATGGATAAAGATCCATATTTCAAGGGTAAAGACCCGAAAGATCCATGCTTCAAGGGTAAAGGCCCAATTTCAAATGGATAAAGATCTATGTTTCAATGGTAAAGACCCAACTTTCAATGGATAAAGATCCATATTTTAAGGGTAAAGACCTGATTTTCAATGGATAAAGATCCATGTTTCAAGGGTAAAGACCCAATTTTCAATGGATAAAGATCCATGTTTCGAGGGTAAAGACCCGACTTTCAATGGATAAAGATCCATATTACAAGGGTAAAGACCCGACTTTCAATGGATAAAGATCCATATTTCAAAGGGTAAAGACCAAAGTCCAATGGATAAAGATCCATGTTTCAAGGGTAAAGACTCGATTTCCAATGGATAAAGGTACATGTTTCAAGGGTAAATACCCAATCTCCAATGGATAAAGATCCATGTTCCCAGGATAAAGACCCAATTTCTAATAGATAAAGATCTATTTTGGTAGGTAAAGACCCACAATTCATAAAAATGGAACAACCAGTTATGCCAGAATTCTCAACTGATTAAAGGTCAGTCAAATCAAATTCTATCTCGGGTCTAAGTGCCCAAATCTAATCCAATAACCAAAACCTCAACCATCTCAAAAATTAAGTCTTATTGCTTTTCACTCTCTTTTGCTGGAGTCAAATCAAATTCTATCTCGGGCAAACTGTAGACCCTTAATTTGGACCCCAATTTGATATGGTCCTAATTAAAGGATGCCAAAATAAATTTGATACAACTTTAAATATTTAAACCAAGTTTATAATTTTTTAAATGAGTCGGTTCGGATTAATGAGGCATATATTTGATTGTAAAACCCTAAAATCAAGTGGAATTGGTCCAAATTAAAATTTTTCGGTCCATAAGTTAAAAAAGGCCAGAATAATTTAAGTGAGGCCGGCCTGGGAGACATTAGCATGCTTCATGTCGACCTTGGCAGGCCAAGATAAACATGAGCATGCTTCATGTCGACCTTGGGAGGCTAGGTCGACATGAGCATGCTTCATGTCGACCTTGGCAGCCCAAGATCGACATGAGCAAGCCTCATGTTGACTTGGGCAGCCCATAGTAGACATGAGGTTGGTCTCATGTCGACCTAGGGCAACCAGGTCAACATGGGTTCAATACATTTTCTAATTCAACTAGAATTTGTTTTAGGGACTGATTTATATTAGGTTAAGGATTCTGAGTGAGGTTCAGCTATAAATATTAATGTTTCAGAATTCATAAAGGGGGAGAAAACATTAACAAGAGAAAAATATTAATAGGGGACGGCAAGAAAAATTAACAAGATAGCAAGGAACATTAAAGAGAGACGGCAACAAACAGAAAAGATTAGCAGCAAACATTCATCAGTCATTAATCTATCAAAGACAGCAACGCTGTGTTTGTTAATTGTTCATCCAGAAGTTAATTGTGGAGGAACCAACGAGCGGAGGTTTGATCTTTAATCATGTATTATTTATGTTTACAGTAGTTTCGTTTCTTTGATTAATAAGAACATGCATGTAGTAACTTGATCTTTGAACACACAGTACCTTGATCTTTGAACATGCAGTAAATTGGTTTTTTTATTAACTTTAATCATTTGCTTTAATCATCTCATTGATCAATTGTTATTCATAACCCCACTGGCATATTTCATAAAAAATATAAAACTATCCAGTAGCTATCGAGGATTTAAATTAATTGTTAAAATCTATCTTGTTTACTTTAACTTCAAGAACCGTATGTTATTTCATTAAAACTCAAAGCCTCAAACTATTTTTATCCAAAAGCTTAAACCATTTCATTATTAAACTCCAAAATATTGATTATTTTTTCAAAACCTTAATTTATTTTTCCAAATCCAAAATTATGTTTTTTTTAGGCAGTAAGTCAAATCCAAAAACCCTAACTATCCAAAACCCTAATTCCAAAAACCCTAACTATCCAAAACCCTAATTCCAAAAACCTTAACTATCCAATACCCTAATTCCAAAACCCTAGTTTTTAAAAATCCTAATTCCAAAACCTAGTTTCCAAAACCCTAGATTCAAAAACCCTAAAAAACCTAATTTCAAAATCCTAATTATAAAACCCTAGTTTCTAAAACCCTAAGTTTCGAAACCCTAAATTCAATTAATAATTCTTTAAAACCCTAAATTTATATATTTATTACTTTATTTAATTTTAGATTTGATTATATAGTTTATTATATTTTTTTATGGTTGATTTATTTAATTTCAATACTTAATTTATTTAATTTATCATGGATGGATATTTTCTTTATTATTATGATTATTATTTATTTGTTTTAGTATTAAAATTGTAAGGTATATTTCTACTTTGTGGGTACCTCATTAGTTAAATTTTATGTAATTTAAATCACTTTTATATTTTGGACCAATGTAAAGGACATGTTTTCACCTTTTGGTGGGTGTCCTATTTAGTTTAGACATGAACGATGTAAGGACATGTTTCCATCTTCGGATGGGCATCCACTTATTTGTTTTGCTTGGACTTTGTTTTAATTTTTAATATAATGATGCTTTATTTCAATTGTTGCATGTAATATGGATAATGTTGTTATATTTAAGAATTTTATAATATTAAGACCTGTAAAGGACCCGGTTCCAATGAACCGGGCATTGTGGGGATGCTTGGCCATTTCTCACCTTCCCCACACGTACCCAAATTTTTGAACCCATTATGGGGTTAGGGATTTCTTAGGAATCGAGTCATCCACCCCTTTCTTTTTCCCGACCTGTCCGGTTGGCGACTCCATTTTCTCTGTACTCAGGTTCGTGTTCTCTAAGGCCCCAAGCCTAAACAGTGCTGAAGTCGCAAGAACCATTCCACCGGGAGTGGGGGCGAAAATCCCGCTCACAAATTGGTCTTTCAAATTAACACATCTATAACATCATAACCCTAGTTACTTGTAGACCCTTAATTTTGGCACAAATTAAATTCAATCCAAATTAAAAAGGGTCCCATAAAATTTTAGAAGCTTAAACCTTGTCTGATATAATCTTAAAAACTTAAATAGCTTGAATTAAGTCTAGTTTATTTTTAGAAGCCCAAAATAAAGATGAACCGACTTGATTTGACCCAAACCAGCTTGGATCGTCCAAAAACCTCGACACCATATCAAATTGGAGAGCCAATTTGACATGGGCCGAAGCTCTTATCGAATTGGCACTTGCCAATTTCATATGAGCCTAGCTCTAGCAAGGCGTTCAGCCCCAATTTCTAATAGGTATAGTTTTAATTGGAAATCCGAATGTAGCTTGGTCTTAGCTAAGGATTCACTAGTTTTAACCTAGTTGATTCTTATAAATAGTAGGCTTAACAATTAAACTGGACAGTCACAATTGTCAAACTGAGAATTATCAAAGAAAAGAAAGAATTGGATGGGAGAGAGCAACAATAAAACACATAGAGAATTAACAATCAGCCAAAAGTAGTAGCAGCCATTAAAACAAAAGCAAAAGATACAAAAGTAAGGGGAGCCAGTAGCTTGAATCTCAAAGAGACAAGCCAAGACCTCAGTCAATCCAAGTTATCTAAAAGCCATTATACAAATTGGTTTGGCTTGACAAATTTACCTCAGAGGAACCAACAATGCAGGTTTTGTTTTCTAAATTCAATTTACTTAAAATATGTAGTAGCTATGTTTTCCCTTAAAATGTCATTGAATTGTTTAAAGGTTACGAAACAATTTTATCCAACAACAATTTAAATTAAGTTACAAAATATTTTGTGCAGTAGCTCATCTAAATCAACATTGTATATTCCCTAAGTTTACAAAAATAACTGTAGAAAATGAACCTTAAGCATTAAACCTTAATTTTGATGATGATTTCACATAAACCCTAATAAGATGATATAATTTAACTTATTTTGATTCAAAAACCCTAATTGCATATTTTGTACTTAAAGCCCTAATATCACATGGCTTTCTTTAAATATAAAACCCTAGCTTGGATATAAACCCTAATTTCCCAACAAAACCATATCATGTAAATCATATATCTTTCAAGAAGTGCTGCCCCCTTGACCCCCGCCCCTTAATCGTCTGGACGGAACATCGTAGGCGCGACTCTCATCGTTGCTCACTATATTTCCTTAATGGGATAATAGTAAGATGTGTTTGTTTATTTTCTTTTTTTTAATTATTATTCAATTTTTTTATATGTATTTCTTGCTTTATTCTTTTCCTTAGATTTATATATATATTTAAAGAGAATTGTAAAAGGCATGTTTTTATCTATTGTGGGTGCCTTATTTATTTAGTTTATGTAATTTAATTTATTTTAAGGTTTTTGGGACTATTGTAAGGGACATGTTTCCACCTATGGTGGGTGTCCTATTTTATTTATTTTACTTTCCTTGTGGACATTGGATATTATTGTACGGGTATGTTTTCATTTTGTACAGGTGCCCATTTTATTTGATTGCTTTGATTTTAATACAATGAGTATTTATTTATTATGATCGGATGTAGTATGGATGATATTATAATGCTTAAGAATTTAATAATATTTAGACCTAAAAAGGAGGCTGGTTCCAATAAACCAGGCATTATAGGGGTGCTGGCCATTTTTCACCTTCCCCAAGCATACCCGACTTTTCGAACCCGATAGGGGGTTGGGGATTCCTTAGGAATGGAGTTATCCACCCATTTTTTTCCTAGCTCGTCTAGGTGGTGACTCCATTTTCACTGAGTTTAGGCTCGCGTTCTCTAAGGCCTTAAGCCTAATAGTGTCAAAGTCACAAGAATCATTCCACATGGGAGTGGGGGCATAAATCCCCTCTCACTGTAGCGACTCTACTAGGGATAAGAGAAGTTTATTCCATTGGTCTTTATAATATTTTATTCTTTCTTATTATGATATTATCCATTGCATCATTTAGATTTCATTATGTGTGGGAGTTAGGATGTTGTTGTAGCATGTGTTATGTTATGTATGGAGATCGAGCATGGTATAAGCACTCATAGCCTCGTTCATTTTGGTGTATACTTGCTATGAGTGCCTAAACTTTTCAACCCAAAGACCGAAGCTCATGTAATTGGCCTAGTTACTTTCCTTAGGTTTTTACCCAAATGCTTGTTGTTTGACTATGATTGATATATCTTGGTTTGAACTATGGCTTATATGGTTTGTTCTTTTTCTAATATGACCTAATTATATTTTAAGCTCAAAATGGTTTTCTTCCTTAAAAGCCAAAAGACCAAAAATATTTTTAAACTCTTTTTCAAGATGGTCTTTGGACATGAAAACCTTTTAAGATGGGTCAAAAATCTTTTTCTACCTCATGGCCCAAATACAAAGCGCAAAATTCATTTTTAAACAAACCTTTTTACAATGGGCTTTGAAACAAAATTATTTTTAACTTCATCTAAATTATAACCTTTTTTAAATAAGCGTATAGTTATTTAGGTCAATTATGGAAGAAAATAATCAATTGTGAGTGTAATTTATACCAAGAGTTGTTAATCATGGGCTTGTTTGAGGCATGAATCATTAGTTGTTTTTCCAAATAGGAAATCTATTTATGATAAACCTCTTAATTTAGTATTAATCCCAAATATAGCATAAAATTTATCACTTTGTTGGTTCAATGAATTAAGACTTAATTAATGGGAATTATAATGGACTGACTTCTATGTTTGAGAATACAACTAGTGGTTAAACCATCTGAGTGAATTTATTGAAAATAAGATGTCCCATGTTGATATTTTGTTCACCATATACCTAGGAAAAAAGACTTACCATTCTTGTGTGGAAGTTATAAGGTTGGAAGGAACGTCCTAGTTATCTTTGTTTGTTTGTTATTGTGCATCTATGCATACATGCATACATACGTGGCATTACATGGCATTGATCCTTTCTTGCTCACAGACCTAGAGTACAATAGTTCAAGAGCTTACAACAATCCAAACTATTCCAATGACATAGAATCTGGTAACAACTCAGTTAGCTTCTCAACAAAAGCAATGTACCTGCATAGATTCAGAAAATGGTGGATAATGCAATAAGCTCTAAGATGGAAGAAGTGAAGGAGACCCTGGCTGAGACCAAGAAAAGCCTGTTGGTTGCACTATTGGGGAACACTGTTGAAGCATCTGCTAGTATTAAGAAGCAAAAAGATAAGGGAAAGGCCAAAGTTGGTGAAGTGGCTGTGGATGATGACAAATTGACGATGGATGATGATGATTGTGCTCAGTATTTCCAAGATTCTCAAGATAAGAAGAAAGAGCCAAAGTTTATGGAAAAATCAACTGTTGAAAAGACTAAAACTTTAGATGTGGAGAAGATGATTGATGATTTAAAGAAAATGTTTGAGAAGAAGTTAAAGGCCGAAGAGGTGATAGAAGTGGACAAGCTATTTGAACAAGATGAAGGAGTTCCTTCAAAGTTCAAGATGCCTTCTTTCGCTAGGTATAATGGTATAGGGAATCCTCACTTTCATGTAAAACATTATATCACTATTATGCAGTTTGACAGAGCTACGAAGGCTCAAACTCTAAGGTATTTCATGCTCTCTTTGGATCCTATTGTGCAAAACTAGTTCAACACCTTAAAGGAAAGTACCCAAAAGAATTGGGATTTGTTGTACAAAGCCTTCATCTAATAGTATGGGTACAATGGTGAATTGGAAGTGACTCTGATGGAGGTAGAAGCAATTAGGCAAAAGCAAAATGAGAACTTTGTTAACTATGTGAAGAGGTGGAGAGACAAGGCCGCACCACTTAAGTAGAGACCAGATGAGTCTGACCATATTCGAATGATTGTAAGGGGTGTCCTACCCAGTCTATGTGAACAGATGTCTCACACTCTCATAAGGGATTTGAAAGATCTTCTAGAAGCTAGCTTGTAGAAAGAAGAATGGAAAAGAGAGAAGAATCATTTTTTTGGGAAAAATAAGTAAGGGGAAGAATTAACAGTCTGGCTGCTAGAGTACACAGAAAGCTGTGGATGTTAATGCAACAACTAGTTAGGAAAATATAAGACAAATTTTAGAGTTAGAGAAAACTTTATCTTAGGTTTTCAATAAGTTGCAAAAGTAAGGGCTATTATAGCCACTGGCTCCTCAACCACTAAATGATCCTCTGCCATTAAACGTTGATGCCAAGGCCATTTATCAATTTCATCAAATGCAAAGGCATGAGATAAATAAATGTACTCATTTAAGGCATGAGATCCAAGATTTAAATTACAATGGAAAGTTTCCTGATCCTGATAAGCCCAAAACTAAGAGCAATCCTTTCCCTAAATTTGGAATAGTACCTCCACCAACAACCTTCATGGTAGGAAGATGGGTAGAGGAAGATTTTGTCTTTTCAACTTTTCAAGATGAGAGTATAGAAGATGTGAAAAGAGAAGAGGCTTGACTTAATAAACTTCCCTTGGCTTTAATGTTGCTCATTTTATTTTCTTTCTTAATATTTTATTGGAAAAATTATGTTTTTCAAATTAAGATTGTTTGAATAAATTATTTTCATTAAATTTCTACTGGTCTTTGTTCATTTTGGTGCACAACCAATGATAAATCTAGCTTAATATTCATAAATTAGTGTATATATGCATTATGATTTGAATGACTTTACTAGGGTGAGGGAATTGTTCTATAGCATTGAGCTTTGTATGCTTACTTAGAGAGGGTGAGTGTCTAGGTCCTAGTCAATCTTAGAACATGCTTTGATGAAGTTTCAAGGAGAAATTGAACTCTATTTATCGAAAGGAGAGATGATCTATAACTAGAATCCACCCTATTAACATCAATCCCTAGTTTGTCCCTTGGAGCCTTTATAAAATTTTAGCTTGCTTTTCATTGGCTTATAAACCCCAATGACCTACCCTGAGCTATTGTGATACATATGGTGAGTCTAATGATCACTAAGGAATAAAAAAATGAAATGAGATCAAAGAGAAGGATATATAGTCAAGACTATAGAGATAGTTAGAAGACACCTTAATTAGACCTAATATCACAGACTTATTGAGATATAGTTAGGGCAATAAAGGATTCATCCTCACTGAAGTATACTTATGCCACTCCACTCATGCATTATCAGAAACACAATTTGGTACAAATAAGACAACTCACTTAGAGTTAAGGCAAAAAAAAGAGAGAAAATGAAAGAAAAAATGTGAAGAAAAAGAAAAAGAAAAAATAAGAAGAAAAGAAAAGGAAAGAAAAAATAAAACCCAAAAATTTTATTCCAAAAGCTAACCGGTTTTTTATTTTTTACTTAAAGTAAGAAGAAGACTTCCACTTAGTTTATAAGGATGGATTGACTTAAATCGGCCTAGCCCAATCAAAAACTCAAATACATAAGAGAAAGATGATGATCTTATCCAACATAGCTCTAGGTCAGCAATCTTGAAAGGGAAAAGGACGGAAAGAAAGAGTAAGGAAAGGGTGGTTTAAAGATCAAGATAGTACTAATTGGATTGAGATTTCCTCCAAGAAGATGGAAGGACATTGAAGCTTTGTATTTTCATGAAGTCAGAAGATAAAATGATGCCCATAAGGTGAAAATGGAACCACTAAAAATATACAGTTCCAACTAGAAGATTGTAGTGTGAAGGTTTGTCAGCAATATCACATCAGCTCCAATTTAAAAATGGCCTTCACTTAACCCATGTCCCTTATACAACCCATTTCAAGCCTATTAAAGACCTATTGATCTCTCTTGGTAGGCAGAGTCTATTTATGGAGATTGTTTGAATAAGTATGCATATGAGATATATATATTTAAACTCAATGACACCTTTGGCCAAGAAATGTGTATGTGCCTATCTTAAGTGCAACAGTTCTTTCTTAAATGAAATAATTCCCAAGTTTAGTACATTAACTAGGGTAGTCATGTTATAGCTATGCTAATTTGGAAAGTCGAGTCCTAAGATACAATGACACTTATTTGACAATGCCAAAATATGATTTAAAAAAATTATTTTTATCATACAAAGCCTTCAAGTTAGGGAAGTATGTTGCATTGTCAAACCTCAAAGGACATAATGGGAAAAAGAGGGCTAATGAAAGGATCACTTGCAAGGTCATATCATCAAAAAGTTACCAATCAAATGGATGCCTCTCGTGTATCTACCTTGTTGGGGCCCCCGTTACTTGTACTTTGTACGTCTGAAAGATAAAAGCCATAGATGTAAAGGCTTTTGATGTTGTAATGCAAGATTTAAATGAGAATTTGAAATGAATCTGTTAGACAAATGATCTTAATTTTGATCCTTGACAACTCAAATGGATGATCTATTTAACTTGTGTTTGAAGAATCTTGTTGCAGGATTAGGTTGCTTCAATTAAAGGTGAACAGAACATTTCTAGCGGTCGCACCTCACCTAAAGACGACCACTCCATGCAATTACAGAATGAAACCTTGTCATAGTAGGTTTCGCGGCCAGAAGTTCGACCTGAGTCGCGACCGCTCCTATAGAATAGCGACCGTCCAACAATGTGCACGACCGCTACTCAAGGAACTTAAATCATTACAATCACAGTAAGGTTCACGGTGACAAGAACGGTGAATGACTAGACCTCGCTTACCACTTTAGCGACCGCCCAGTCAAAGTCGCGACCGCCCCACCATTCAAGAAGAAATTGCTTAAAGAGACAGTAGTGTTCGCATCCTCAGGTGCGTCCAGAAGTTCGACGCGAGAATATGAGTTCGACCGCGAAATGCCACCAAGGGCGACCGCGAGATTCAAATTAAGGCGGACATCTCTTTTGCCCTGTCAGAGAATGACACGTGACATGACCGTTAAAAACCCACTTCAACATTCAAAAAGGGTGACCGCCCAAAGTGGCTGCGCGACCACTAAATTTATATAGCCGTTGGTGGGCTTCAACGGCTAGTTAAAGAACCAATAAGAAGATGCCATGCGTCAAGTAGCCGTTAGAGATTTGAATTGCGCGACCGCACTAGACTGCTGGGATGACCGCACAAACAGATGCGCGACCATCCAAAGGTGGTGCGCGACAGCACAAACAGTCTGACACAAAAATCAAAGAAGATTTTATGGCTGTTGAAGTTGCACTTTTCTACCCACTTCACCAACGGGCAGAACTTGTTTGAGGCCTATAAATACCACCTCAAACAAGTCTTGTAGCAAGAGAAAAAATACTAATATTGTCCAAACTCTTGCAAGTTATTTACTTAAGATTTCATCTATTTATCTCTTCATGTAAGGTTGAGTGTTAGCCACTAAAACACCAATTGTAAAGGTTGTGAGAGTGAGCTTGAGAAAAACTCTTGTAAAGGTTGTGAGAGTGAGCCTAGTAAAACTCTTGTAAGTGGTTTGAGTGTTAGCCTTAGTAAAACACTTGTCAAGTTAGGTGTGAGCTTGTAAAAACACCAAAGTTGGAAGTGAGCTTGTAAAACTTAAAGTATAGTGGAATACCCAATTGAGGTTGGGGAGTGGATGTAGGATTGTTGAATCCGAACCACTATAAATCTCTTGTGTTGATTTTTCTACTCTCTACTCAATCTTCTACATCTTCTACATTTCTTATTTGTTGAGTTTTTTAATTCGCTATCATTTCTTGAAGAAACCAATTCACCCCCCCTCTTGGTTGCCATCTTGGGACAACAATTGGTATCAGAGCCCTGAGATTTCTTAAACTTAATTGTGAAATCTGATCCACTATGGCAACTTCTTCTTCATCAAGCTCTCATGGAAATCTTAACTCTATTCTTAGACCCTACTTTGATGGAACAGATTACTCATACTGGAAACACAAAATGTATTTGTTTCTAGACAGTGAAGGGATTGAACTATGGGATTTCGTGGAAAGTGAGTGGAAATCTCCCACTCATGAAGTTGACGGTATTCAAGTTCCACTTCCCAAAGCTCAATGGTCAACTAGCAATATCAGAGATCGATTCAAGAACAATAGAGCTGCTTCCATCTTGATGAACTCCATTTCAAGAGAAGAAGGTGGAAGAGTTCAACATTTAACTTGTGCACATTGCATTTGGAAAACACTTGAAAACTATCATGAAGGTACAACTCAAGTGAGATTCACCAAAAAATAAATGCATGTCCATGAGTATGAGCTATTCAAGATGAAACCAAATGAAAATGTCACCGACATGACAAATCGCTTGCTTGCTATTGTCAATGAACTAAAGAAGTATGGCAAGGTATATGATCAAGGTGATGTAAACAGTAAAATCTTGAGAGCCCTAAGAGCTAGAAAGAACTTTGAATCCAAAGTATCATCCATAGAAGAAGCTCATGATCTCAGCACATTAAGAACCGACGAGCTAGTTGGAAAGTTACTCACATTTAAACTACATAGTGAGAAAGATGAAGATCAAGGTGAGAAAGAAAAGAGAAAACCAATTGCACTCAAAGCAATCAAAGAAGCTGAGAGCTCAAGCAATGAAGGTACTGATGATGAAGATGAAATGGCAATGTTCTCAAAAAGAATCAATGAATGGAAAAGGAAGAAAAGATTACAAGCAAACAAAGGCACACCTCCAAAATTCTCCTTCAAAGATAAAGAAAAGAAAAATGAGGTAAAGTGCTATGAATGTGGAAAAACTGGTCATATCAAATTGGATTGCTTCAAATTAAAAAACAAAAAGAAATGGGATAAAGAAAAGAAAAAGTCTCTCAAAGCCACATGGGATGACTCTTCCTCAAGTGAAGAAGAAGAAGAAGGAGGAATTGCAAATCTTTGTCTCATGGCTATTGAAGATGACTCCAATGAGGTAAGTATTCAATCCTTTGATCAAGTAGCACATGATGATATAAATGATATAGATGATAGTGATTTGATTGAGCACATGAATTTTAAAATAGAAAAATATTTCTCTAAAATGATGCTTTATAAAGAGAAAAACTCTAAGTTAGAAAAGGATTTTATATGCTTAAAGAACTCTACCTTAGAATTGAAAACCTCAAATGAACACTTAATGAATACAATAGGAGAGTTAAATAAAAGCTCACATGACTTAGAAAAGGTGATTAAAGAGAATGAGACAATGAAGCATGAACTAAAAGAACTAAAAGAATCAATTTCCAGATTTCATAAAGGAAAGGAAGCATTGAACATATTAATTAATAATCAAAGATCACCTTCCTTGAAATATGGATTAGGATTCAATGGCTCAACCAACATTGCACCTAGCAAACCAACATTTGTGAAAGCATCTACAACTGAAATTTCTGATGTTCATATCAAAGATGCTTGCACCAAGTCTAAAAGAACTTCTTATGGTTCACTAGGAGATAAAGCCAAAAATAACTATGCATTGTTGTTCACTAAACTGGCACAAAAGAAATCACATACTTGTAGTTGTATGTATAATGCAAAAAGAAAAATACAGAAGCATAAAATGCCATGGCAATGCACATATTGCATGAAATTTGGACACAAAAACTTCTATTGTTATATAAGAAAGGCTCATCTCAAGTTAGAAGACTATTTTTATACTAACCATCAAGGACCCAACTTCATGTGGGTACCTAAAAGAAGATGATCACAATTGTCTTGCAGGTCTGCCTAAAATCTACTATCAATGAAAGTACATGGCTTGTGGATAGTGGATGCTCAAGGCATATGACTGGAAATGCAAAGCTCTTTACTAGTATTACCTACAAACATGGAGGTAATGTAACTTTTGGAAACAATGCTAAAGGCAAAATTCTTGGTGTTGGCTCCATTGGTTCTATTGGTAAGGATTTAATTGAAGATGTATGGCTTGTTGATGGTTTAAAACATAACTTGCTAAGTGTTAGTCAACTTTGTGATAAAGCATACTTTGTCAAGTTTGATTCCAAAGAATGCAAGATCACAAATTCAAATGATGTTATCATATTTAAGGGCACTAGAACAAACAACACTTATAATGTCAGCATACATTCAAATCATACATGTTTAATGTCCACTAATAATGATGCATGGTTATGGCATAGAAGACTAGGACATGCTGGTATGGATCAATTGAAATATATCTGCAATGAAAACTTAGTTGATGGCTTACCTAAGATAAAATTTGATAAAGACAGAATTTGTGAACCTTGTCAACATGGTAAGCAACATAAAAGCTCATTTAAAACAAAGAATGTTATAAGCACCTCTAGACCTTTAGAGCTCATTCATTTAGATTTGTTTGGACCAAATAGAGTTACAAGCTTAGGAGGCAAATCATATGCATTTGTTCTTGTTGATGACTACTCTAGATTCACATGGGTTAATTTCTTAGCTCAAAAGAATGAAGCTTTTAATTACTTCAAAACTTTTGCAAAAAGAGTTCAAAATGAAAAAGGATATGTGATCACATCTATTAGAAGTGATCATGGCAAAGAATTTGAAAATGAAAACTTAGAAGACTTTTGCAATGAACTTGGCATTTCACATAATTTTTCTGCTCCTAGAACTCCACAGCAAAATGGTGTAGTCAAAAGGAAAAATAGAACTTTAATTGAAATGGCTAGGACAATGCTCAATGAATATGATTTACCATCTTATTTTTGGGCGGAAGCCGTTAATACAGCTTGTTACATTGCAAATCGTGTTTACAGAAGGCATTTAACTAATAAAACCTCTTATGAGCTATGGAATGGAAGAATACCAAGAATTGGATATTTTAGAGTATTCGGATGCAAATGCTTCATATTGAATAATAAGGATAATCTTAGAAAATTCTCATCCAAATCAGATGAAGGCATATTCTTAGGATATTCATCATATAGCAAAGCATATAGTGTAACACCCAAATACTCCATATAAATACTATACATATACCTAGTATACATACAGTAAGTATATAAAGTATAAGGATGCCACTTTTTTTTTTTTACCTTTCAATACCTGTAACAAAATTCAAACCATAATAGGTCAATTTAAAGAACACTTACAAATTATTGTCTTTATCAAAACTTTATTTATACATATAATATAACATACTTAAAGTGGATACATGTATGCATTACCCTCTAGTTGGTCTCGACAAAATCTTACTCTTCTCGTGGCCTACCAAAAGACTTCATATCTTCCACCAAGCTACCTGCGCGATAATACATCCGCGCTAAGCTCGAAAGCTTAGTAGTACAAATATAAAATACAAACATATATCATGGAAACACTAACATATAAAGATATCTCAATTCCATATACTTTTAGTTCTTATTAAGTTTATCCCTATTCATTTGCACCTTTCATATCTTTCAACTAATCTCCTATCTTATACACATATAAACATAACATTTCTACCAAGTCCAACCCATCACTAATATTCACAATCAACATCTCAATACACACATTATACATCATACTAATCATAAGTCACATTTCCAATTAAGACAATCATTGTCATCAACCACAATTCATCAATTGAATTCACAATCAATGCTAATACACACATTATACATCATACCAATCATAACATTTCTTTATTCACAATTAAACATTAATGATTCATCACTAGTGCTCATAATCAATATTTCAACGCACATATTACATATCATCAATGTAACACCCCTTCCCGACCTACGTGTGTAAGCTGAGTAGAGGCGCCACCCTATCCTAATGTTGCTACCACTTTTACTTAGTCAAATTTTTGTTCCGATTTTTATAGAAATTTTGCCATAGTTTTGCCTAAAAATTCAATCCCAAGTGTCGACAAAACTGGTTTTTTTTTTCTAATTTTTGAAAACATTTTTACACAAACCAATGCAAACAAAATCATTCTCAGTACACTTCCAATAAATCCCCCTTATAACCTCAACTACAACCTGCAAAAGGATTTACACTTCTAGTACAAAATAAAGTAAAGGTTTATTATGAAATACAGCAGATAAAATCTTTGTTCACTATGCAACGGAAAGTAACAATATTTACAAATTCATATACATCAAAACTCAAGTTTTACAACACATAAAATTTATACATGTTTGGCAGTCAGTCTTCGATCTTAAAGCCCAATATTCAATCTTCAAAATCTAGGCTCGACTCGGCCTAGAGGAACTCTCTGGTTCTTCCTTGTCACCTGCGCGAAGAATCACATTCGCGCTAAGCCAACGGCTTAGTAAGATAAAACATGCTAATGGTATGCTTTAATGTAATGCAATGCCACATATGTTATTGATAAGATCAATATCATAAATATAAAGTTAACCACATAATTATGCATTTCACAAATCATAGTCATATGAGCATACCACATTTCAACATCTTTCCACATTCAACATTAATCAATCATACTCAATAACCAACATCTCATTTCATTAACTCATAACATTATTTAGGACATTCATATAACCCTGACACCTATGGGCCCAACAAGTATTTAATACGATATTCAGAGTTCAGAGTTACTGCTTTGGTTCATAGTCACAATAATCACGCCCGTAGGCAAGTGTAACAGACCCAGTCTCTTGGATCATCAACTCAACACATATGAGGAGATCCTCAACCCGGCAAGACTGTTACAAATCATATATCTCATAGTGTAACAGACCCAGTCTCTTGGACCATCAACTCAACACCTATGAGGAGGTCCTCAACCCGGCAAGACTGTTACCTGTCATCATTTCTTAGGCATGCCACCCAAATCCAGAACTCTGAAACTGAATAACATATTAAACAAACAATTCATTTCCATTCTCAATTCTCATCACATTTAGGCAAACATGCCTTCTTTCTTTCAATTACATCATCTTAGCCAATAACAATGGCTTCACATTTCATTTCACAATATAACATCTCATTATTCAAGTATATATATATATATATCTCATCCATGATCACATTATATCTCACATAGCATCATTCATAAATATCAACATTTCATACCACATTACTCATGAAACACATTACCATTCACAATGCACAACATAACATTGTTCAATCTCAACAATGCAATTAGGGCAAAGAACAATTGATTATAACATTCATTGATTCAAGTGTGTTTAAAGTGTTTAGGGTTAGGTTTAAGGACCAACCTACCTTTGGAAAACCAAAGCAATGCAAAAAGAACAAAGAATTAAAACCCTAACCATAAATAGTACATTCTGGTTTTAAACTCCATTTTATCCTTATTTTGAAAAATTGTATAAAATAATCTACTTGACTAAAAATTCTAAAATTTTTACAGAATTTAGTTTTGTATCTTAAAATCATCCCTTTAAAATTTCAGATCAAACTGAACACAAAATCTTGGTCAAATAGTTCACCTAACCAGACTGCCCCAATTGCCCTGCATCCTGGCAGCAGTTCTGAACTTTGTGAATTCCATAAATCAAATTCAATCAACGTGGTTCCAAATTATTTTTCTCAAATACTAGACTCACTAAGCAACAACATATCCAAAATTCGATTGGATATGATTTTTCTACATTTTATTAAAAATCACGAAATATAGCTGTCCCAGTTAAGGTACCTGCTGGAACAGGTCTAATGAAAATAATCTTTCTAAACTCATAACCATTCCAAAATCGAATCAACATATTTTTCAGTCATTCTACACTCATAGAGGCACAACATATCAAAAATTCACTTCAAGAACATTTTTCTATAATTAATTAAAAATCATACAAATCACAGCCTTTACTAATTGTAAAACAGAAACAATTTCACTAAACACAACTCTTACTCAACACAATCACTTCCAACACCTTCACCAACTCAACTTCTCATCATCAAACCAACAAACCCTAATTCCTTTCTCACACCACTTCAAAAGAATTGAAGAAATTAAAGAAAAGATCTTACCTCAAATGAAGAAATCTACAAATCTTTAACCAAAACCCTTGTTTCTTTCTTCAAAATGCTTCAAACCTCAAGATCACCTCTCTTTCTCTCTTTGTCTATGGAGAATCCGGCCACTTCAAGAAAGAAAGAAGAAAATGCACAAGTCAAACACCTTTTCTTCTTTTAATCTCCACCATGCATCTTACAAGGAAAATTACCAAAACACCCTTAACCATATAACTAACTCTTTGTCTCATATAAGCCCTTTATAGTAATTTCATTAACAACCAAAAATATCTTCTTCCACTTAACCATCACCTTGACTCTTCATTTGACCAATGTATATGTTAATTATATCATCATATAAACAACATATACATTTGTCTCTAAACCCTAAATTTCTTCTCCAAAACACATATACATATACATTCTCTTCCCATTTCTTTTCTCTTACAATTTAACACATATATGCACAAACATTCACTTCCCAATATATATATCAACAACCACAATAACAACAACATACTCAAAACTTCTAGGGCATAAATGAGGATATTACAATTCTCCCCCTCTAAAAAGAAAATTTCGTCCTCGAAATTACCTGATATCAAAGCTGAAACAATTGCGGATACTGCTCTCGCATGGTATGCTCACTTTCCCAAGTCGCTTCTTCTTTTGCATGATTCTTCCAAAGAATCTTCACCAATGGCACTCTCTTGTTCCTTAACTCTTTCACTTCTCGTGCCAAGATAGCAACTGGTTCCTCTTCAAATGTCAAATCTGGGCTCACTTCAATAGACTCAAATGGCAACACATGAGATGGATCCGACCTATATCTCCTCAACATAGAAACATGGAATACATTATGAATACGATCCAACTCAGGTGGCAAAGCAAGTCGATACGCCACTGGCCCAACTCTTTCTAACACTTCATACGGCCCAATGAAACGAGGACTCAATTTTCCTTTCCGACCGAACCTCAAAATTTTCTTCCAAGGAGACACTTTCAGAAATACCTTATCTCCAACATCAAACTCTATATCTCTCCTTTTTAGATCTGCATAAGACTTCTGTCGGTCTGAAGCTGCTTTTAACCTGCCTCGAATCAACTTTACTTTATCTTCAGTTTCTTGAATCAAATCAGGACCAACCAACTTATTATCTCCAAGCTCATTCCAACAAAGAGGTGTCCTACACCGTCTGCCATACAATGCTTCAAACGGTGCCATACCAATGCTGGATTGGTGACTGTTGTTGTAAGCAAACTCCACAAGAGGTAAAAACCTATCCCAACTTCCAGAGAAATCGATGACACAGCTTCTCAACATGTCCTCAATAATCTGTATCACCCTCTCTGACTGTCCATCCGTCTGTGGATGAAAAGCAGTGCTGAAGTGCAGTCGAGAACCTAAAGCACTATGCAAACTCTTCCAAAATCTGGAAGTAAACCTGGGATCTCGATCAGACACTAAAGAAGTTGGAACACCATGCAGTTTCACAATCTCATGGATATACAGCTCAGCCAATCTCTCCAAAGAGTAATCCATTCGAACCGGAAGGAAATGAGCTGTCTTAGTCAATCTATCCACAATCACCCATATAGCATCATGCTTCTTTTGTGTCAATGGCAAACCAGACACAAAATCCATTGTCACTCTTTCCCACTTCCATTCTGGCACTGACAATGGTTGAAGCAACCCGGTTGGAACTTGATGCTCTGCTTTAACCTTCTGACAAGTGAGACATTTCGATACAAACTCAGCAATGTCTCTCTTCAAACCAATCCACCAATAATGCTGTCTCAAATCATGATACATCTTCGTATTACCCGGATGCATAGCAAACATTGACTGATGAGCTTCTTCTAAAATGACTCTTTTCAAATCAGCATCATCGGGTACACACAATCGGTTCTTAAACCAGAGACTCCCATCATCTTTCACAACAAAATCTCTAGTCTTCCCATTCTTGCAATCTGAAAAAATCTTCTGAATCTTCTTATCGGCCAACTGAGCTTCTTTGATCTGATCTAACAAAATCGGCTTTAATTGCAACTGTGCCAATAATGCACCATCAACACAAGGTACAAAACTGGCATGCAATGCTCTCAACTCAACAAGCAACGAGAGCGAGTAAACAGTTAAACCAGCTAAAGACTTCCGACTCAAGGCATCAGCAACAACATTTGCTTTACCTGGATGATAGTCAATCAAGCAGTCGTAGTCTTTAATCAATTCTAACCATCTCCTCTGACGAAGATTGAGTTCTTTCTGGACACCCAAATACTTCAAACTCTTGTGATCAGTGTAGATGAAACATTTCTCCCCAAACAGATAGTGGCGCCAAATCTTTAATGCAAACACAATGGCAGCCAATTCTAAATCATGGGTCGGATAGTTAAGCTCATGCGGTTTCAACTGTCGAGATGCATAAGCTATAACTTTCCCTTCCTGCATCAATACACACCCCAAACCTCTATGTGAAGCATCACTGTAGATCACATATGGTTTGCCTTCAACAGGTAAAGTAAGAACAGGCGCTTGAGTCAACAACTCTCTCAACTGCTCAAAACTAGCCTGACACTGATCTGTCCACACAAATCTCACTCCCTTTCGAAGTAATCTGGTGAGTGGAGTAGCTATCAAAGAAAACCCTTTCACAAACCGTCGGTAATAGCCTGCCAAACCCAG
The DNA here is from genome assembly GCA_947685225.1 of Garcia nutans. Taxonomy (NCBI): domain Eukaryota; kingdom Viridiplantae; phylum Streptophyta; class Magnoliopsida; order Malpighiales; family Euphorbiaceae; genus Garcia; species Garcia nutans. Next base: position 10,875,918 of record CANTUV010000013.1, on the reverse strand, counting down.
AAAACTTCTAATCTCTGTCACAGACTTGGGTGGACTCCAATTTAAAATGGCTTCAACTTTGCTCGGATCAACTCTGATGCCTTCTGCAGAAACAATATGTCCGAGAAAAGCAACTTGATCCAACCAGAACTCACACTTCGACAATTTGGCAAATAACTGATTCTCTCTCAAAATCTGCAACACAATCCGCAGATGCATATCATGCTCCTCTTCATTCCGCGAATACACCAGTATATCATCAATGAAGACCACTACAAACTGATCCAAATAGGGCCTAAACACCCTATTCATCAAATCCATAAAAGCTGCAGGTGCATTCATTAGACCAAAAGGCATAACTAAAAACTCATAATGCCCATACCTGGTCCGAAAAGCAGTCTTAGGAACATCTTCACTTCTTACCCTCAGCTGATGGTACCCAGATCTCAAATCAATTTTGGAGAACACTGACGCTCCCTTCAACTGATCAAAGAGATCATCGATTCTAGGCAAAGGATATTTATTTTTAATAGTCACCTTGTTCAATTGCCTATAATCGATACACAACCTCATAGTACCATCTTTCTTCTTCACAAATAGCACAGGAGCTCCCCAAGGAGAAACACTGGGGCGAATGAATCCTTTGTCCAACAACTCCTGTAATTGCACTTTCAACTCCCTCAATTCTGCTGGTGCCATTCTATAAGGAGTAATAGAGATAGGAGTGGTACCAGGCAACAATTCAATACCGAACTCCACCTCTCTCTCAGGAGGCAACCCTGGCAACTCCTCTGGAAACACATCCGGGAACTCAGCAACTGTGGCAATGCTATCAATAGGGGAACCCTTCACTCTAGTATCCACCACATGAGCAAGATAGGCTTCACACCCCTTTCTAATCAACCTCCTGGCTGCAACAGCTGAAACAAATAAGGAGGCTAGCTGTTCCTGCTCATTAGATACTATCACCTCTCTACCATCACCCGTTCTCAAAGAAACAATTTTCTTTTTACAATCCACCACAGCTTCATGTCGAGATAGCCAATCCATACCTAAGATCACGTCATATTCCTTAAATGGCATCTCAATCAAATCCCCAAGGAACTCCTCACCCTGCACCACTACTGCACTATCTCTATGCACCTTACTCACAACCACACTATGCCCTAACGGATTTGTTACCAACACATCAAATCCTAGGGACTCAGCATGCAAATCAGATACAGGCAAAACAGATGCACTAATATATGAATGTGTGGAACCCGGATCAATCAAAGCAAGTACTGGAGTATTAAATAAAGAAAAAGTACCAGCTATGACTGCCGATGTATCTGGCTGTCTCTGCATAACATACATCCTCTGGGAAGATCCAACCTCCTCTGGTCTACCCTCCCTGGATGTAGTACCTCTTCTAGAACTGAATCCTGGTCTACCTCCCCGGCTGGCACCTCTGCCTCCTCTGCCTCCCCTCACACTAGCTCGAGAAGCAGCAGAATCAACTGGCATCTGATCCTGCCTCTCAGGACAGTCTCTCACAAAGTGGTCAGGTGATCCACACCTGAAGCATACCCCTGATCTACTATGCCTCCAACAAACGCCCCCATGTCTTCCACCACACTGGTTACACACAGGTAAGGTGGATCTCTGAACTCCAGGAGTAGGAGCACTCGCTACTGAAGCTGCAGGTCTAAATCTCTGCCTCTGGAACTGCACTGACCTACCCACTGGTCTCTGGCTCCTACTACTCCGAGGAACAAAACTTCCTCTACCCCTCTTCGCAGAAGAAGACCCTGCCTCGAACTGGGGCCTTCTAACCCTAACCTCTTCCTCTGAAGCAGCTGCAATAACTTGAGCTCGCTCTACACTTCGAGCTGCTGCCACAAGCTGTGAGAAATCCTGATATCTGGATCCAGCCACTAAGCACATGATCGAGGGCCTCAATCCCTCCTCAAATCGCCGACATCTATCAATCTCATCAGTAATGATACCCCCAGCATACTGACTCAGTCGAATAAACTCAACTTCATACTCAGTTACGGTCCGATGATCTTGCTTCAAATCTAGAAACTCTCTTTTCTTCCCATCTTTATACTCCCTAGGAGTATACTTCAACTCAAATTCTCTCAGAAAATCCGCATAAGACAAGGTTGGTGGATCATCCATAGAATGGGGCACTGTCTTCCACCAGTCGTAGGCATCCTTCTGTAGCAAAGATCTTGCATAGTCAAACTTCTCCTCTGAAGTGGCTTGCAACTGCACAAATACCCTCTGAACTCTATCAAGCCACTGTTCTGCTACAGCCGGATCAACTGTACCAAAGAAATCCTCTGCTCCATATTTCCTTAGCTTATCATAGTGCCTTACTGGTACTGAAGGCTGAGGGGGTGGTGGCGGTGGCTGTGGTTGCACAGGTGCTTGTCTCATAGCTTCCAACATAGGCCTAAACCAGGCTGGCGGAACCTCCTCCCCAGCTGGTCTACCCGACACCGAAGCAGGTGCCTCCTCAACACTATCAACCCTAGCTCCCTCAGCAGGAGCAATACTCTCGGCACTACCCTCAACAGATTGTCGTGAATGAGATGCCATCTCTACCTATATCTGCAAACACAGCAGAATATTCCTCATTAAAGATCAAAGACTGCCATACCAAAACATGTATTTTACTCAAAAACCCACTTTAAAAATCAAAATATTCTTTTTCTTACAATTGATCTAGGTTGAGAATCTCAAACCTAGGCTCTGATACCAAAAATTGTAACACCCCTTCCCGACCTACGTGTGTAAGCTGAGTAGAGGCGCCACCCTATCCTAATGTTGCTACCACTTTTACTTAGTCAAATTTTTGTTCCGATTTTTATAGAAATTTTGCCATAGTTTTGCCTAAAAATTCAATCCCAAGTGTCGACAAAACTGGTTTTTTTTTTCTAATTTTTGAAAACATTTTTACACAAACCAATGCAAACAAAATCATTCTCAGTACACTTCCAATAAATCCCCCTTATAACCTCAACTACAACCTGCAAAAGGATTTACACTTCTAGTACAAAATAAAGTAAAGGTTTATTATGAAATACAGCAGATAAAATCTTTGTTCACTATGCAACGGAAAGTAACAATATTTACAAATTCATATACATCAAAACTCAAGTTTTACAACACATAAAATTTATACATGTTTGGCAGTCAGTCTTCGATCTTAAAGCCCAATATTCAATCTTCAAAATCTAGGCTCGACTCGGCCTAGAGGAACTCTCTGGTTCTTCCTTGTCACCTGCGCGAAGAATCACATTCGCGCTAAGCCAACGGCTTAGTAAGATAAAACATGCTAATGGTATGCTTTAATGTAATGCAATGCCACATATGTTATTGATAAGATCAATATCATAAATATAAAGTTAACCACATAATTATGCATTTCACAAATCATAGTCATATGAGCATACCACATTTCAACATCTTTCCACATTCAACATTAATCAATCATACTCAATAACCAACATCTCATTTCATTAACTCATAACATTATTTAGGACATTCATATAACCCTGACACCTATGGGCCCAACAAGTATTTAATACGATATTCAGAGTTCAGAGTTACTGCTTTGGTTCATAGTCACAATAATCACGCCCGTAGGCAAGTGTAACAGACCCAGTCTCTTGGATCATCAACTCAACACATATGAGGAGATCCTCAACCCGGCAAGACTGTTACAAATCATATATCTCATAGTGTAACAGACCCAGTCTCTTGGACCATCAACTCAACACCTATGAGGAGGTCCTCAACCCGGCAAGACTGTTACCTGTCATCATTTCTTAGGCATGCCACCCAAATCCAGAACTCTGAAACTGAATAACATATTAAACAAACAATTCATTTCCATTCTCAATTCTCATCACATTTAGGCAAACATGCCTTCTTTCTTTCAATTACATCATCTTAGCCAATAACAATGGCTTCACATTTCATTTCACAATATAACATCTCATTATTCAAGTATATATATATATATATCTCATCCATGATCACATTATATCTCACATAGCATCATTCATAAATATCAACATTTCATACCACATTACTCATGAAACACATTACCATTCACAATGCACAACATAACATTGTTCAATCTCAACAATGCAATTAGGGCAAAGAACAATTGATTATAACATTCATTGATTCAAGTGTGTTTAAAGTGTTTAGGGTTAGGTTTAAGGACCAACCTACCTTTGGAAAACCAAAGCAATGCAAAAAGAACAAAGAATTAAAACCCTAACCATAAATAGTACATTCTGGTTTTAAACTCCATTTTATCCTTATTTTGAAAAATTGTATAAAATAATCTACTTGACTAAAAATTCTAAAATTTTTACAGAATTTAGTTTTGTATCTTAAAATCATCCCTTTAAAATTTCAGATCAAACTGAACACAAAATCTTGGTCAAATAGTTCACCTAACCAGACTGCCCCAATTGCCCTGCATCCTGGCAGCAGTTCTGAACTTTGTGAATTCCATAAATCAAATTCAATCAACGTGGTTCCAAATTATTTTTCTCAAATACTAGACTCACTAAGCAACAACATATCCAAAATTCGATTGGATATGATTTTTCTACATTTTATTAAAAATCACGAAATATAGCTGTCCCAGTTAAGGTACCTGCTGGAACAGGTCTAATGAAAATAATCTTTCTAAACTCATAACCATTCCAAAATCGAATCAACATATTTTTCAGTCATTCTACACTCATAGAGGCACAACATATCAAAAATTCACTTCAAGAACATTTTTCTATAATTAATTAAAAATCATACAAATCACAGCCTTTACTAATTGTAAAACAGAAACAATTTCACTAAACACAACTCTTACTCAACACAATCACTTCCAACACCTTCACCAACTCAACTTCTCATCATCAAACCAACAAACCCTAATTCCTTTCTCACACCACTTCAAAAGAATTGAAGAAATTAAAGAAAAGATCTTACCTCAAATGAAGAAATCTACAAATCTTTAACCAAAACCCTTGTTTCTTTCTTCAAAATGCTTCAAACCTCAAGATCACCTCTCTTTCTCTCTTTGTCTATGGAGAATCCGGCCACTTCAAGAAAGAAAGAAGAAAATGCACAAGTCAAACACCTTTTCTTCTTTTAATCTCCACCATGCATCTTACAAGGAAAATTACCAAAACACCCTTAACCATATAACTAACTCTTTGTCTCATATAAGCCCTTTATAGTAATTTCATTAACAACCAAAAATATCTTCTTCCACTTAACCATCACCTTGACTCTTCATTTGACCAATGTATATGTTAATTATATCATCATATAAACAACATATACATTTGTCTCTAAACCCTAAATTTCTTCTCCAAAACACATATACATATACATTCTCTTCCCATTTCTTTTCTCTTACAATTTAACACATATATGCACAAACATTCACTTCCCAATATATATATCAACAACCACAATAACAACAACATACTCAAAACTTCTAGGGCATAAATGAGGATATTACAATCAATCACATGTCCAATGAAGTATACCAAAGATTTCATTATCCATTTCTTTCAACATTTGTATATCACATTGACAACAAAGACAGACTCGGGCCCAACAGACACCACTATGTTATTCAGAGTTCAGAGTTACTGCTTTGGTCTATAATCATAATCATCAAGCCCGTAGGCATCATATATCAATATTTCTATCCATGGATAGTGTAACAGACCCAGTCTCTTGGACCATCAACTCATCATGAGGAGATCCTCAACCCGGCAAGACTGTTACCAATCATATATTTCATATTCACAATTCTCATAGTGTAACAGACCCAGTCTCTTGGACCTCAATTCAACTCAATTTGAAGAGATCCTCAACCCGGCAAGACTGTTACCTTTTTCATTTTATAGGCATGCCTCCAAACCCAGAACTCTGAAGACTGAATAACACATTAAACACATATTTCACTTATTGTTTCATTATCAATTTCAATCTCAATGTTCATTATCATCTAGGCAAACATGCCTTGTTTCTTTCAATTAGATCATCATAGCCAATCACAATGGCTTCATCTCACATTTGAATCATCATGGCCAATTACAATGGCTTCACAACATATCCTATCTCAATCCATATGATACATATAACATCATTGCTATAACATTACAAAGTACCTTATTCATATAGCACAATACAATTCACAAGATTCATAATACACAAAACATAGTATTGTTCATATAGTATCATGTGCATCATCATTATAATACTCAACATCAATTACATTAACCAAATGAACATATCATTATTCAATCACATGATTCACATTATACATATAGCATCATTGCTATAACATTACAAAGTACATTAAAGTAATTCTTCATAAAAGTGTTTATCATAATAAATTTGCATAGCTCATACCTTGTTGAATGATCCTCTTCTCTTTCACACTATACAAGTCACATTAGATTAACAATGTAATAATTTACCTAACATTATTTAATTATACTCAATCAATTGTATTCTCATACATTAATATTCATCAAATCATTCACATCTTTCATTTTCCCATAACACAATTATATATATATACATATCATTAATGATATAAACACATCAAAATACATTAGTGATATGCATTAACAATGCAATCATGCAACATTGGTACTTACCTTAATAACATTTCACACCACTCTAAACTCTTCTCCACTCAATAGTTCTTCACTTCACAAATTAGGGCAATTCAACCTCTTCACAACCTAATCCAAAAGGAATATAAGCAAAATGACCATATGAATAGTACATTCTGGTTTTAGACTCCATTTTATCCTTATTTTGAAAATTTGTATAAAATAATATACTTGACTAAAAATTCTAAAATTTTTACAGAATTTAGTTTTGTATCTTAAAATCATTCCTTTAAAATTTCAGATCAAACGGAACACAAAATCTTGGTCAAATAGTTCACCTAACCAGACTGCCCCAATTGCCCTGCATCCTGGCAGCAGTTCTGAACTTTGTGAATTCCATAAATCAAATTCAATCAACGTGGTTCCAAATTATTTTTCTCAAATACTAGACTCACTAAGAAACAACATATCCAAAATTCAATTGGATATGATTTTTCTACATTTTATTATAAATCCCGAAATATAGCTGTCTCAGTTAAGGTACCTGCTGGAACAGGTCTAATAAAAATAATCTTTCTAAACTCATAACCATTCCAAAATCGAATCAACATATTTTTCAGTCATTCTAGACTCATAGAGGCACAACATATAAAAAATTCACCTCAAGAACATTTTTCTATAATTAATTAAAAATCATACAAGTCACAGCCTTTACTAATTGTAAAACAGAAAAATATTCACTAAACACAACTCTTACTCTTCCATCACCAACACCAATTTAACTTCTTATTTTAAAATCAATTTCAACTCTAATCAACAAATCATCAACACACTTAATCATACTATCAATAACCCTAACTCAACTCACACACATCTTCAAAAATAACAAAGGCAAACAAGAGAAAACTTACTAAAATCATGAAATTCTTGAAATTCCAACTTGTATACTTGAGATCTTCCTTCACTTTTGAGCTTAAAATTCCAAAATCATCACTTGCTCTCTTGCTTTCCTTTGTCTTTGAGTGAGCCGGCCATCAACAAGAAGAAGAAGAAGAAATGATGAAGAAAACACAAAGTCAATAGGCATTAAATACCCTTCCAAAAGAAAATTACTAAACTACCCTCAACCATATAACTAAACCTTTGTCTTTTACAAGCCCATGTTGGTAATTTCACAATCACAAATAAAATATCCTCTTCCCTTGACCAAGCCCTTTGACCAACTTATATTATATATATATGACCATATACACAACATATACACTTCACTCTACACAATGCTTTTCTTCAAACAACATAATTACCACTTATCAATCACACACTCAATTCAATAATAACAACATTATCATAACTTCTAAGCACACTTAGGGATATTACAATTCTCCCCCTCTAAAAAGAAAATTTCGTCCTCGAAATTATCAATATCGTAACAATTGATTCTTAACAACATACTATCTTAACTTCCATATGAAGTTAATTATATGTTTAAGTTACTATGTCACCAAATCATATAACTTCAACTCTTTCCTATAGAATCAACAATCTTCTTTAAATTCCATAACTCATCATTCTATAGGTTTATATATCTTGTTACTTCATTGATCAAACATTCAAAAAAACTTATTACACTTCCTATTACTATCTTTATACCAGAATCAGATCATTTTATAGTACACTTATACTTCAACCAATCTTTATATTTAATATATATTGTTCCTTCATCTCTTTATGATTACTCTTTTAACTTTAACCTTAAAAATCATTGGTTATGTCTTAGCATTAATTATCCCATCATTACAATCACTGTCTAAATAGACATTTATCAATCCCTCAATGGATAACAAGATCCTTATTTTCCACAAATGGAGTTACCTCTTTAGCATGCTTTTCTCTTAACTTACATATTAATACATTACCTTTCAACTTATTTTATAAATAACCAATCTTTTCCCTTTTTATCCTGATTTATAACTACTATGACTCCATTCATTCATGTCCATTCACACTTTAATATTTTACATCATATACATTGCCATGTAAATAATTACATTCTTAATACAACTATAGATATTAAATCTCATGAATAATTCATAATCTTAATCCAATCCAGATCAATTGATTTATCTTACACAATATATCCACTTTCCCATCTTGTTCAATTCCATCCAATGATTAATTTATTTAACTTATCATGAAATTGCACCATATTCATATATGTATATATGATCTAATTCAATTAGGGCAAACTTATATACAATTTCTTGATCTCTTCCAATCCATATTCAATCAAATTATTGTGATAACAAATCACTTCAAATCATATTAGTATAGTTCCCACCAAATCTTATAATAACTTTTTAACTATGCTTCTTAAACAAAATTTTCAATCTCACCAATTTTTACTACAGTCATATTGTCTCAGTCCCAAATTTATGGATACTAAAATTAACCGGCTACACATACTAACCAAATTATATAGCCATAGGAGATGAATGGTCACACACCTGTAACTCATAAATCAATACTGTTTCTCGATTATTCTGTATCCAAACTTTTTAATTACACTATTTAGTTGTATCACAAGAATTATATATCCATTCTCCACACTTATACTACACCAAGAGTTAACACATTTCAACTCCATCTCCATAAATTTTCTCTTGAACATACGATTATCATTAGTCTAACTCACATCAACAATATTATCTATAACATCTTTATACACAACATTTAATCATATACAAATTCCATTTATTACTCCACTTCTAATTTATCTCTTGTAACACTTTTCATACAGTATACTTTTTTTTTATTATATACTTATACATATAGAATTTCTACAAACAAAATCCTTAATCCAGGAAACATTATATGATAGTTTAACTCAGTTATTATCATAACAATTTCATCTTCTAGTGTTACTTGAGTCCTTTCTCACTCTCCATTTCATCCCATAATCTAACTCTACATAGGTTAAAACCTATTCTCTCATAGATCCACTGATACATGCCCTATTATTCTCCACACCACTAAACAAATAATTATATCACATTCACATACTTAGGTCACATTCACAATATGACTTGCTTTCCACATTTCTTACATTTTCATTTACATTCATATCGAAAAGCTCATTCCACATTTTCCATACATGTATACACATAGTCATACAATTATATATAATTCCTCTTTTACATATCTTTAACACAATTTAACATTTATTACTTTTCCTTAATCAACATCATTCTTACCCCTTTTTGACATAACTTAAATTATTTATCAACTCAACACATATATATTTCCTAACCATAATAATACTTCGCAAATTCTTAGTCACCTTACTAAGGTGACATCTCTCTCACCTTTATTTTGAAATGCATTTAATATATCATCTTTATATCCATTTGTTTACCATTCAACGTATATATATATTTTACTCATATATTTATACATATGTACATTACACCTAATAATATACACATTGAGCCTAATAGCTCCTATACACTTAATTATATGCTCTGATTTTTATTTTCCTTTTTCATACATTCACTACAAATTTAGTGTTTATCACTTTCTTTTAAATACTATTATTCTCATTCTTCCAATATGCTAAAAAGTATTTAATCACACTACAAATATATATTCTGACTATAATAACACTTCACATCCATCTTGGTCACATTCCCAATGTGACATCTCTTTTACTTTCATCTTAAAAAAAACATTTAATATATCTTTTTTTTTTGCAATAAAATGACTTAAAATAGCTCCTTTTCATTTGCTTATCTATTTCTCTTTTTACTTCAAAACAAATTCTCATACCATCAATCACATTACTTAATTCATAATACTTTCATATGCAATATTAATCATTTCACCTGGCTCAGGTATTGAATATACATTAAACCATCAATATCCAATCAATCTTTATCAGTTTCTAGTAGAACTTTAACTTTTCAACTTACTACTTCGCTTAAACCTTCAATTTACTAAACTCATCTTTTCTTAAAATCAACTTTAAAAACATCTCGGATATATATATATATCATAAAGCAATATCAACACATATTTCTTCCCCAATTATTAAGCTCATTTCGAAAAATCTCAAATATCACATATTATTACCATTACCATGAGCTTTCACAATATCCAAGCATCTCACATTTCTAACCTTGAATTCACAATGTTTACATTAAAATAACCATACCAATTTATATTCTTACATAACCAATATCATCTCTTTTTCCTTTAAACAATACCTTAACTTTATATATATACCCCAAACTTTAAATAATCATACCTTGTCTTTACTAATCAACTCATTCAATATTATTTTCCTTTTCATTTCTTTATGCTTCAACACATTTAACACTTCACTTTACTTGCATAAATTTCCATTTTTAATTATCAATTAGACTTATATAAATTCATATCATTCATTATACTCATTTAAATTTATCATTATAGCCAACAACTATGACTTTATATACGTACCCTTCCCCAACCAGGTCGGTTGCCCTTCAATCCTAAGGGTCCGCAGGAGGCAGATAGGCACGTATAACATTATCAGTAACATACCTTTTCCCATCCAGGTCGGTTGTCCAAGTTCGGTTGCCCATTCCAATGGGTCCGCATGGTTCCGCAGGAGACAGATAGGTCCGTTCATTAAACTTATCAATATATATTTTTTTAAAATTCATTTCTTTTTTAACAAGCAAGTTAAGTAATCATGCCTCAACATCTCACATTACAACAAAACAATTTTCTCATAACATCATATAATTCACACATTAACATCCATCTCATATAACACAGATATACTATAAATCATATAATGCCACCTCCGAGACCAACCTAGGTGTGAATGCATATGCATGTATTACAAATTTCATTTTCAAAACTCTTCTTTTTAATTCATTTTAAGCGTTTCAAAACTTTTTCTTTTTAATTTTACTTAGGCCGAGAATCTCGAACCTAAGCTCTGATACCAAAATAATTGTAACACCCCAATACTCCATATAAATACTATACATATACCTAGTATACATACAGTAAGTATATAAAGTATAAGGATGCCACTTTTTTTTTTTTTACCTTTCAATACCTGTAACAAAATTCAAACCATAATAGGTCAATTTAAAGAACACTTACAAATTAGTCTTTATCAAAACTTCATTTATACATATAATATAACATACTTAAAGTGGATACATGTATGCATTACCCTCTAGTTGGTCTCGACAAAATCTTACTCTTCTCGTGGCCTACCAAAAGACTTCATATCTTCCACCAAGCTACCTGCGCGATAATACATCCGCGCTAAGCTCGAAAGCTTAGTAGTACAAATATAAAATACAAACATATATCATGGAAACACTAACATATAAAGATATCTCAATTCCATATACTTTTAGTTCTTATTAAGTTTATCCCTATTCATTTGCACCTTTCATATCTTTCAACTAATCTCCTATCTTATACACATATAAACATAACATTTCTACCAAGTCCAACCCATCACTAATATTCACAATCAACATCTCAATACACACATTATACATCATACTAATCATAAGTCACATTTCCAATTAAGACAATCATTGTCATCAACCACAATTCATCAATTGAATTCACAATCAATGCTAATACACACATTATACATCATACCAATCATAACATTTCTTTATTCACAATTCAACATTAATGATTCATCACTAGTGCTCATAATCAATATTTCAACGCACATATTACATATCATCAATCACATGTCCAATGAAGTATACCAAAGATTTCATTATCCATTTCTTTCAACATTTGTATATCACATTGACAACAAAGACAGACTCGGGCCCGACAGACACCACTATGTTATTCAGAGTTCAGAGTTACTGCTTTGGTCTATAATCATAATCATCAAGCCCGTAGGCATCATATATCAATATTTCTATCCATGGATAGTGTAACAGACCCAGTCTCTTGGACCATCAACTCATCATGAGGAGATCCTCAACCCGGCAAGACTGTTACCAATCATATATTTCATATTCACAATTCTCATAGTGTAACAGACCCAGTCTCTTGGACCTCAATTCAACTCAATTTGAAGAGATCCTCAACCCGGCAAGACTGTTACCTTTTTCATTTTATAGGCATGCCTCCAAACCCAGAACTCTGAAGACTGAAGAACACATTAAACACATATTTCACTTATTGTTTCATTATCAATTTCAATCTCAATGTTCATTATCATCTAGGCAAACATGCCTTGTTTCTTTCAATTAGATCATCATAGCCAATCACAATGGCTTCATCTCACATTTGAATCATCATGGCCAATTACAATGGCTTCACAACATATCCTATCTCAATCCATATGATACATATAACATCATTGCTATAACATTACAAAGTACCTTATTCATATAGCACAATACAATTCACAAGATTCATAATACACAAAACATAGTATTGTTCATATAGTATCATGTGCATCATCATTATAATACTCAACATCAATTACATTAACCAAATGAACATATCATTATTCAATCACATGATTCACATTATACATATAGCATCATTGCTATAACATTACAAAGTACATTAAAGTAATTCTTCATAAAAGTGTTTATCATAATAAATTTGCATAGCTCATACCTTGTTGAATGATCCTCTTCTCTTTCACACTATACAAGTCACATTAGATTAACAATGTAATAATTTACCTAACATTATTTAATTATACTCAATCAATTGTATTCTCATACATTAATATTCATCAAATCATTCACATCTTTCATTTTCCCATAACACAATTATATATATATGCATATCATTAATGATATAAACACATCAAAATACATTAGTGATATGCATTAACAATGCAATCATGCAACATTGGTACTTACCTTAATAACATTTCACACCACTCTAAACTCTTCTCCACTCAATAGTTCTTCACTTCACAAATTAGGGCAATTCAACCTCTTCACAACCTAATCCAAAAGGAATATAAGCAAAATGACCATATGAATAGTACATTCTGGTTTTAGACTCCATTTTATCCTTATTTTGAAAAATTGTATAAAATGATCTACTTGACTAAAAATTCTAAAATTTTTACAGAATTTAGTTTTTTATCTTAAAATCATTCCTTTAAAATTTCAGATCAAACTGAACACAAAATCTTGGTCAAATAGTTCACCTAACCAGACTGCCCTAATTGACCTGCATCCTGGCAGCAGTTCTGAACTTTGTGAATTCCATAAATCAAATTCAATCAACGTGGTTCCAAATTATTTTTCTCAAATACTAGACTCACTAAGAAACAACATATCCAAAATTCAATTGGATATGATTTTTATACATTTTATTAAAAATCCCGAAATATAGCTGTCTCAGTTAAAGTACCTGCTGGAACAGGTCTAATAAAAATAATCTTTCTAAACTCATAACCATTTCAAAATCGAATCAACATATTTTTCAGTCATTCTAGACTCATAGAGGCACAACATATCAAAAATTCACTTCAAGAACATTTTTCTATAATTAATTAAAAATCATACAAGTCACAGCCTTTACTAATTGTAAAACAGAAAAATATTCACTAAACACAACTCTTACTCTTCCATCACCAACACCAATTTAACTTCTTATTTTAAAATCAATTTCAACTCTAATCAACAAATCATCAACACACTTAATCATACTATCAATAACCCTAACTCAACTCACACACATCTTCAAAAATAACAAAGGCAAACAAGAGAAAACTTACTAAAATCATGAAATTCTTGAAATTCCAACTTGTATACTTGAGATCTTCCTTCACTTTTGAGCTTAAAATTCCAAAATCATAACTTTCTCTCTTGCTTTCCTTTGTCTTTGAGTGAGCCGGCCATCAACAAGAAGAAGAAGAAGAAATGATGAAGAAAACACAAAGTCAATAGGCATTAAATACCCTTCCAAAAGAAAATTACTAAACTACCCTCAACCATATAACTAAACCTTTGTCTTTTACAAGCCCATGTTGGTAATTTCACAATCACAAATAAAATATCCTCTTCCCTTGACCAAGCCCTTTGACCAACTTATATTATATATATATGACCATATACACAACATATACACTTCACTCTACACAATGCTTTTCTTCAAACAACATAATTACCACTTATCAATCACACACTCAATTCAATAATAACAACATTATCATAACTTCTAAGCACACTTAGGGATATTACATATAGGGTATTTAACATGAAAACTCTAGTTATAGAAGAATCAATGCATGTTGTATTTGATGAATCATCTAAACTTGATCAAAAGAAAGGTATTACTTTCAATGACCCTGCAGGTACTCTTGAACCTCTTGAATCTATTGATGCTCCAAAGATCAATCAACTTGAAGAAAAGACTCAAGATCTACCTAAGAATTGGCAATACAAGAAAGATCATCCAAAGGAACTCATCATTGGAGAAACATCAAAGGGAGTAACTACTAGATCTAAAATTAATCATGTTGATGTTAATTTTTCTTTTGTTTCTCAAATTGAACCAAAAACTGTTGAGGAAGCTTTAAATGATGAAAATTGGATAACTGCAATGCAAGATGAACTTAATCAATTTGAAAGAAATAATGTTTGGCAACTTACTCCTAGACCTATAGATCATTCTATAATAGGATGCAAATGGGTTTATAGGAATAAGCTTGATGAAAATGGTCACATCATTAGAAATAAAGCAAGATTGGTAGCCAAAGGTTATAATCAAGAAGAAGGTATTGACTATGATGAAACCTTTGCCCCCGTAGCCAGATTAGAAGCTATTAGAATATTACTTGCTTTTGCATGTCATATGAACTTTAAGCTTTATCAAATGGATGTCAAAAGTGCATTTCTAAACGGACTTATAAATGAAGAAGTTTATGTAGAAGAACCTCCTGGTTTTGAAAACTACAAATTTTCTGATCATGTTTTCAAACTTACCAAAGCCTTATATGGATTGAAACAAGCACCTAGAGCTTGGTATGATAAACTTAGTGCATATTTACTTGAAAATGGTTTTTCAAAAGGAAAAGTAGACACAACTCTTTTTGTTAAAAAGGATAAGCACAACATTTTGATTGTACAAATTTATGTGGATGACATAATATTTGGATCTACTAATGAAGTCTTGTGCAAAGAATTTGCTTCTTGTATGACTAGGGAATTTGAAATGAGCATGATGGGTGAACTCAAGTTTTTCCTTGGACTGCAAGTCAAGCAATGTGAAGATGGGATCTTCATCAACCAATCCAAATATACAAAAGAAATCATCAAGAAATTTGGAATGGATGGCTGCAAAACTAGCAAAACTCCCATGAGCACATCATTGAAATTAGGTAAAGATGAAAATGGTAAAGTAGTTGATGAGAAGAAATATCGAGGTATCATCGGATCACTACTTTACTTAACCGCTTCTAGGCCTGATATAATGTATAGTGTATGTTTTTTTGCTAGATTTCAAACTTGTCCTAAAGAATCACACTTGAATGCCACTAAGAGAATCTTGAAATATTTGAATGGTACAATGCATTTAGGACTTTGGTATCCTAAAAACACATCATTTCATATTATAGGATTTTCAGATGCAGATTATGCTGGTAGCATCTTAGATAGGAAAAGCACAACAGGAGCATGTCACTTTCTTGGTAATTGTCTAGTTTCTTGGCATAGTAAGAAACAAGCATCGGTTGCTTTATCCACAACGGAAGATTGGGATATAAGTGATCACACCCAAAGCATTGCTGAAGAAGAAGAGTCCATTAGCACTAGCTCTGCCTCTATTGCTCCTCAAGATAAAGGAAAAGCTCCTTTAGTTGAAGAATAGTTAGATGTAGATGATGACTCAGAATAGCTTAGATTTTTTGTTGTTTGCATTTTCATATGTTTTATTTTCTGCCTTTGTACTTTTTCTATCCTTAATAAAGCTTAAATGTTTGTTGCAAATGTTTTTTTTTCTCTCATTCCTTATTTGTTTTGTTGTTTTTAACATTTTGCCTATGACAATGGGGGAGAAAATAACAAAATGGAACATAGTATGCACAATGGGAGGAAAAGAGAGAATAGTACAATGGGGAGAAAGAGAAAATGGTATAACTTAATGAAATAATCTAATAAATACAATGCTCTTAACTATATTTTATGCATATGTTAAGGGGGAGCAATTTTAAAACTTATCTTTTTTCTCATCATTCCAATTGAATTGTTAAAGTCAAAATGGGGGAGATTGTTAGACAAATGATCTTAATTTTGATCCTTGACAACTCAAATGGATGATCTATTTAACTTGTGTTTGAAGAATCTTGTTGCAGGATTAGGTTGCTTCAATTAAAGGTGAACAGAAAATTTCTAGCGGTTGCACCTCACCTAAAGACGACCGCTCCATGCAATTACAGAATGAAACCTTGTCACAGTAGGTTTCGCAGCCAGAAGTTCGACCTGAGTCGCGACCGCTCCTATAGAATAGCGACCGTCCAACAATGTGCACGACCGCTACTCAAGGAACTTAAATCATTACAATCACAGTAAGGTTCGCGATGACAAGAACAGTGAATGACTCGACCTCGATTACCACTTTAGCGATCGCCCAGTCAAAGTCGCGACCGCCCCACCATTCAAGAAGAAATTGCTTAAAGAGACAGTAGTGTTCGCGTCCTCAGGTGCGTCCAGAAGTTCGACGCGAGAATATGAGTTCGACCGCGAAATGCCACCAAGGGCGACCGCGAGATTCAAATTAAGGTGGACATCTTTTTTGCCCTGTTAGAGAATGACAAGTGACATGACCGTTAAAAACCCACTTCAACATTCAAAAAGGGCGACAGCCCAAAGTGGCTGCGCGACCGCTAAATTTATATAGCCGTTGGTGGGCTTCAACGGCTAGTTAAAGAACCAATAAGAAGATGCCATGCGTCAAGTAGCCATTAGAGATTTGAATTGCACGACCGCACTAGACTACTGGGATGACCGCACAAACAGATGCGCGACCATCCAAAGGTGGTGCGCGACCGCACCAACAGTCTGACACAAAAATCAAAGAAGATTTTGTGGCTGTTGGAGTTGCACTTTTCTACCCACTTCACCAACGGGTAGAACTTGTTTGAGGCCTATAAATACCACCTCAAACAAGTCTTGTAGCAAGAGAAAAAATACTAATATTGTCCAAACTCTTGCAAGTTATTTACTTAAGATTTCATCTATTTATCTCTTCATGTAAGGTTGAGTGTTAGCCACTAAAACACCAATTGTAAAGGTTGTGAGAGTGAGCCTGAAAAAAACTCTTGTAAAGGTTGTGAGAGTGAGCCTAGTAAAACTCTTGTAAGTGGTTTGAGGGTTAGCCTTAGTAAAACACTTGTCAAGTTAGGTGTGAGCTTGTAAAAACACCAAAGTTGGAAGTGAGCTTGTAAAACTTAAAGTATAGTGGAATACCCAATTGAGGTTGGGGACTGGATGTAGGATTGTTGAATCCGAACCACTATAAATCTCTTGTGTTGATTTTTCTACTCTCTACTCAATCTTCTACATCTTCTACATTTCTTATTTGTTGAGTTTTTTAATTCGCTATCATTTCTTGAAGAAACCAATTCACCCCCCCCCCCCTCTTGGTTGCCATCTTGGGACAACAGAATCAATGGGAGCACTTCAACTGATTGCCTTAGTCTGTGAGTCAATAGAACCATTGTAAGTATTATTCATGCATATCATGCATACCTAGGCATATCACACTGCATTTTTTGTCTTGTGTTGTCTACTCTTTGTCAAAGTGAACAACATATACTCTATGAAACAAACATTAAGAACATATGGAATCAAGGGGAATGGAAGGTCCATTTCCTGAGGAAGATCCAATCACTTCACAAAAATGGAGATACATGCTTGTGCAAGGAACCAAACAAAATGCAAACATCAATAAGAACCTACATGGAAAAAGAAATTAGTGGTTTAAGCCTACACAAGGGGCAAAGTTTATAAACTTAATCACAAAAATTGAATCTTAAGCACTAAATCCTAATTTTGATGATGGTTTTACATAAATCATATTTATATGATATAATTTAACTTATTTTGATTCAAAAACCCTAATTGTATATTTTGTAACTAAAGCCCTAATATCACATGGTTAAATCCCCAATTTACATGTAAACCCTAGTTTAGGAAAAACCCTAATTTCTTTAAATATAAGACCCTAGCTTAGATTGAAACCTTAATTTTCCAACAAAATCATATCATGCAAACCATCTACTGTTCAGGGGGTGCTGCCCTCTTGGCCCTACTACAGACCCTTGATTTTTTTCCTAAGTTAGTCCAATCCTAATTAAAAGAGGCCAAGTTGAATTTGGTCAGATTTTAAAAGCTTAAACCTGGTTTACAGCTTTAAAATAGGTTGATCCAATTTTTTTAGGCCTAAAATGAGTCTGTTTAATTTTTTAAAGCCCTAATCTAATCTGATTTAATTCTTAAAGGATCAAATCAACATTAAATCAATTTTAAAAGCTTGAATTAAATTTGTTCTAGTTTTAAAAGCCCGAATAGGTCCAACCAAGCCCGGTTTACCCATAATGGTCATTGGCCTATAAATAGACAATTAAAAACATACAGATAAAAAGAAAAAAGGGGGAGAAACATCTTGATCAACATAAAAGCAACCAAGAGGAATGAAAATTAAAAAGAAAAGGGCAAGTATAGTTAGCAACAATTAAAAGAAGGAAAGCAACATAAGGGAACAACCATCAACAATCAAAGATTATCAAGGCAACAACTTAACAAAAAGGCACCAGCCAATATTCTCATTGATCCAGGCTTTCAAAGATAGGAGTTTAGTTCAACACATCAAATTGGGTGGAACCATCGAAACAGGTTCTATTTTCTAACTTCTGTTTGCTCAAATATCCAGTAAACCACTTTTTTCTTTAAGTATTGAATATTAATAGTCGTTTGACCTAGAAGTTAATTAGTCTGGGTTATAATATTATACAAATCTTAACAACAATCATTAAATTAATATATTATTTAACAACAGCATAAAATTATCAAAACCATAGTCACATGTTCCATAAAATTGAAAGCGTAATCTATTTGTTTCATCCAGTACCTCTAATTTAATTTCCAAAACCTTAATTTAAAGCCCTAAACTTCATAAAGGAGCTATTCAAGAATAAAACCCTAATTTTTACCTTAAAACCCTAATTTAGGAAAAACTCTAATTTGTATAAATACAAAATCCTAGTTTTGATATAAACCCTAATTCCCCAATAAAACCATACCTTATTTTTTTGTTTTAGACATTAGACATAATTGTAAGGGCATGTTTTCGTATTGTATGGGTGCCCATTTATTGTTTTCTTTAAACTTATTTTCATTTTAATATAATAATGAATTATTTTGATAACTTCATGTAGCACGGATGATTCTATAATATTTAAGAATTTAATAATAGTTAGACATAAAAAGGAGGCCGGTTCCAAAGAATCGGCCGTTGTGGGGGTGCTGGGTTATTTTCACCATTCCCATGCATACCAAACTTTTTGAACCCATTAGGGTGTTGGGGATTCCTTAGGAATTGAGTCATCCACCCCTATCTTTTTCCTAGCCAGTTTGAGTGGTGATTCCATTTTCTCTGTATTTAGGTCTGTGTCCTCTAAGGTCCTGAGCCTAACAATGCCCAAGTCTCAAGAACCATTCCACATGGGAGTGGGGGTAAAATCACAGTGGTGACTCCACTAGGATAAGAGAAGTTAATTTCATTGGTCTTTATATTACTTTATTCATTCTTATTATGATATTGTCCATTGCATCATTTAGATTGCATTGTGTGCATGAGTTAGGATGTCCGTGTAACTCATGTTGTGTTATGTAAAGGATACCATACTTTCTTTCAAGGTATGTAGATCGAGCATGGCATAACCACTCATAGCCTTGTACCTTTTGTGATATACTTGCTATGGGAGCCTAAAACTTTTCAACCCAAAGGCTTAAGCTCATGTAGTTGACCTAGTTATTTTCCTTAGGTTTCTACCCGCAAATGCTTGTTATTTTACTATGATTAATTTATCTTAGTTTAAGCCATGGCTTATTTTGTTTGCTCTTTTTTTAATATGACCTACCTATATTGTAAGCTCAAAATAATATTTTTTCCTTTAAATCCAAAGGAACAAATTCTAAATTTTCAAAATCTTCAAAGATTGTCTTTTAAGATGGGTCAAAAATCTTTTTTAAACAAATCATTTACAATGGGTTTCCAAAAAATACTATTTTCGCACTTCATCCAAGTTAAAAACTTTATTCTTTAATGAGCTTACAACTATTTAGGTTAATTATGGAATATAAAAAATTAATTGTGGGCCTAATTTATACCAAGAATTATTAACCATGGGCTTGTTTGTGGCATAAACTATTAGTTACTTTTTCAAATAGAAAATCTATTTATGATAAACCTCTTAATTTAGTTTTAATCCAATATAGCACAAAAGCTATTTTAATTAAGATTCAATGGATTAAAGCCTAACTAATGGGAATTATCATAAACTGAGTTCCATGTTTGAAAATATATCTATTGGTTGAAATCATCCAAGGGAATTTTTTGAAAATAGAATATTCGATATTGATATTTTGTTGACCATATACCTAGAAAAAAGACTCGTCATTTTTCTGTGGAAGTTATAAGGTTGGAAGGAGAGTCTTAATTATCTTTGATTGCTTGTTATTTGTGCATACATACATGCATACACACATTGTATTACATGTCATTGATCCTTTCTGGCTCACAGACCTGGAGTGTAACACCCTCATACCCTATATAAGTGCTATACATATACCTCGTATACATACAGTAAGTATATAAAGTATAAGAATGTCACTGTTCATTATAATTAAAAAAAAATCCTTACTTCTCAAAACAATCCAAATATATAGTAACAAAACATTTTAGTCAATATACAATATTAAAAAATTTTACATGCATGCATCACCTTCTAGTTGGTCTCGACAAACTCTTACTCTTCTTGTGGTAAAACGAAAGACTTCAGATCTACCATCTACTCACCTGCGCGATTAACACATCCGCGCTAAGCCCGAGAGCTTAGTAGTACAAATGAATAATATAAACATACAATACAGAAATTCTAACGTATATCCATATACTAACTTTAAGTACTGTTAGTTTCTTATCGTAGTTTCCCTTTTCAATTACACTTTACACATATCTCAACTAATCTCATATATTACATACATGCATACATATCAATAACACCAACCACAATTCCATCACTACTACTCACAAGGAACATATCAATATACATATTACATAACATATTTCATAACATTTCATTTCCAATTAAGGCAACTATAGATTTCATTATTCATTCATTTCACGTTTCATAAACTACATCAAAAATCAAGACAGACCTGGGCCCAGAACACACTAATATGTTATTCAAAGTTCAGAGTTACTGCTTTGATCCATAATCACAATAATCAAGCCCGTAGGCAACATATATCATATCTCTATCCATGGATAGTGTAACAGACCCAGTCTCTTGGACCATCAACCCGACTAATCGAGAAGATCCTCAACCCGGCAAGACTGTTACTTTTCATATATTTCACATTTATAATTCATATAGTGTAACAGACCCAGTCTCTTGGACCATCAACTCAACAACTTGAGGAGATCCTCAACCCGGCTAGACTGTTAACACTTGTAACAGACCCAGTCTCTTGGACCATCAACTCAACAACTTGAGGAGATCCTCAACCCGGCTAGACTGTTACATTTCATATGTTATAGGCATGCCGTCAAATCCAGAACTCTGAAAGTTGAATTAACATATTAGACACAACTCTTTTCATTTATATCTTTGTACATTTCTTTCTCAATTCATTTCATATTCAAAACAGGCAACCATGCCTCAATTATAATTCATTTACATTCTCATAGCCAACACAATGGCTTCACATCTCATTTGATTCATCATAGCCAATCACAATGGCTTCACCTCTTATCATATTTCAATTCACATTATAGCACTTCATCATTCAAGTATACATAAACAATTATATTGAGCATATATCTTAAATTCATCATCATATAATCAACATGTCTATTTATTTCATTTCAATCATTATTACCAACCACAATTACAATACATTTCATCATTTCTCAAAACACATTAGCACAATTCATCATTACCATATTTATCATAACAAATTGCATTGTACATACCTATTTGAATGATCTTCATATCTTTCACATCATCCAATCATAACCTTAATCAAATTATATTGACAATATAGTAATTCACTTAACACATTTACAAACAAATGTGTTAAGTCTTAATTCATGTAAATAAGTGCAATCATATAAACTTTGTACTTACCTTAAAACCAACTTACACCACTCTATACACCTACTCTTCCAAGAATCCTCAACACTTAGATTAGGGCAATTCAACCTCTTCACAACCTAATCCAAAAGGAATATTAGCAAAATGACCATATGAATAGTAAATTCTGGTTTTAGACTAAATTTTATCCATATTTTGAAAATTTGTATAAAATAATATACTTGACTAAAAACTCTAAAATTTTTACAGAACTTAATTTTACATCTTAAAATCATTCCTTTAAAATTTCAGATCAAACTGAACGCAAAATCTTGGTCAAATAGTTCACCCAAACAGACTGCCCCAATTGCCCTGCATCCTGGCAGCAGTTCTAAACTTTGTGAATTCCATAAATTAAATTCAATCAACTTGGTTCCAAATTATTTTTCTCAAATACTAGACTCATTAAGCAACAACATATCCAAAATTCAATTGAATATAATTTTTCTACATTTTATTAAAAATCCCGAAATATAGCTGTCTCAGTTAAGGTACCTGCTGGAACAGGTCTAATAAAAATAATCTTTCCAAAATCCAAAATCGAATCAACATATTTTTCAGTCATTCTAGACTCATATAGGCACAACATATCAAAAATTCACTTCAGGAACATTTTTCTATATTTAATTAAAAATAATACAAGTCACAGCCTTTACTAGTTGTAAAACAGAAAGAAATTCCACTAAACACAACTCTTGCTCTTCAATCACCAACACCAACCTAATTAAATCAAACATACTCCAACATACTACAATAATACAACCCTAATTTCAATTATCAACAATCAAACCTTCATACAACTTCAAATAAACCAAAGAAATCAAGAAAGAGAACTTACTTGGATTCTTAGCCAAATCTTCACTATCCACTTGAAATCCTTAAGTATTTGGTGTAAATAAAAGCAAAATCACCTCCTTCTCTCTCTAGCTTCTCTCTCTCTCTCTCTCCCTCGACCAAAAAGAAGAAGAAGAAGAAGAACACGTTTTTCCTTTTCTTCTCTTCTTATTCTTATCTCAAATATATATATAATAATAATAATAATAATAACAATAATAATAAAAACAATAAATCTCCACCACACACTCTCTTCCAACCTTTGACTTTCTTTTCTCTTTTTCTTTTTGTCCTTATCACCATAATTATTAATTAATTAATTATAAAAATATATACATAACTCACTTTCCCTACACCACTTTATATCCCATGTATATGTGATGTATATGTATATATCTTTTATATGGTATTTATATTCCCATATTTCCTTATATATATATCATCTTATAATATTTCCCCTTTTTACTTCCATTAAACATATACATTAACTCCAAATATAACAATAACTCCAAAACTTTTAGGGTATATTTTGGGATATTACATGGAGTATAGCAGTTCAAGAGCATATGATAATCCAACCTGCACCAATGATATGTAATCTAGTAATAACTCAATTAGCTTCTCTCCAAGAGCAATGGATCCCGAACAGATTCAAAGGATGGTGGATGATGCCCTCAATGCCAAGATGGATGAACTGAATGATGTCTTGGCTGAGACTATGAGGAGCCAACTGGCTGTAGTTTTGGGGAACACTGCTGAGGTATCTGCCATCACAAAGAAACTAAAAGACAAAGGAAAGGCTAAAGTTGGTGAGGTAGCCTTTGATGATGACAAAGTAGTTATTTATGACGATGATGACTGGCCTCAACATTTCCAAGATCCTCAAGATAAGAAGAAAGAGCCGAAGGTTGTGGAAACAGCAACTGGTGCGTGCGTACCAAAATGCTATTGCAATACCGCAAGTGCACGGGTCGCCCAAGTAATAAAGTAGTAAGTGAGTTATCGTTCCACTGAGGACAAGGTCAAGTACTAATGCAAATCTTAACTGTTGTTTGGAAAATCAATAGTTTTTGTGATGTTTTACAATTAAAGACAATTAACATAAATAAATGAAAGCAAAGATAAATTGAGTGTTGTGTAAAAAGGATTGATGATAATAATACTATCTATATATTGAATCCCCCTAGCCGTAATTATATTTATGAACATCAATTCAGTTAAATCACATAATAGAGTTGAATTGGCATTCCTCTAACTTAAACTAAAACTTCTCTCGAGTGAATTAATCCCTAATCACTAAGTAGAATGCTAGAATCTCTTCTCAAACTTAATTAAATAGATATTGCATTAAGAACAAGGAATTATAAACCAAAGGATCTTGTAAGTCTATCTCTAGCACTCCAATCAATCCTCAACACTTATGAGTATTCAATTCATATCAAGCTTTCTCAAGTCAATAATATGAAAATTGCAACCAATCAATAAGCATGCTATTATCAATTGGAAATAAATCATTAAGCATCACAAGAATAAAAAAACTCTATAAATTAAAATTATTCAATCATACAAATAAACTAGGATTTATCAATATCTAGATAGCAAATGAGTTAGTTCATGTTCAATACTCTTAATACAACAGCAACAACAATATTAAAATAAATTGAAAGAGACAATAGAAAAACCCCCTTGTGAAGATGCTAAGAGTAGGATTACTAGTCTTCCTCCTAGCTCCACTTGGGTGTATGATGAAGAGCTCAAGCCCTCTTTAATGGTTGATTCCCCTTTGCAAAATGGAATGGAGCTTTCTCAAGTCACCAACCCTTTCAATGAAGCTTCTTCAACCTTCAAGAGCTTGCCAATGGAAGATGGAGATGGTGAAGAGGATAGAAATGGAGGGTGAAGATGAAGAGTCAAGGAGAGTGTCACTCTCTCCTTGCCCAAAATGTGTATGCCCAAGCCTCCTCCAATCTCAGCTCAAAACACTTTCTCCCTGTCTCTGTTCTCTGTCTCCTCTAGAAAAATGTTCCCCTCTTATTCCTCTTCTTCTCTTTTTAAATCATTCAAAGCTCAAAACCCATACCTTCTAACTCACACCACTCTCCATTGTCTCCCACCTTCTCCTTATTTAATATTTCTTTTCATCAATTAGGCAAGCTTTTCCTTTCTTTAATCTTTCTTTTAGCAAAAGCAAATTGTTTGTCCCCCACTTGTTCCTCAATCCATGCAAAGAATTCAAGGTTTTTATAGGTGACACGGCCAAGCCATGACTGGCTTGGCCGTGTCTATCTTTTCTCCTTGGGACACGGCCAAGGGCCACTGCCTCTTCTTTCTTTCTTTCTTTTCTTTGCTTTCAAGCAGTGACACGGCCAAGCTTGTGGCCATGTAATGTGACACGGCCAGTGGCTTGGACGTGTCATGTGGGTATGTCACCTTTTGTTTGCCGTCTTTCTTTTTGCTCATTCCTTGTTCTTTGCCTTAGGATGGGACACGGCCAAGCTTGTGGCCTTGTCATGTGACACGGCCAGTAGCTTGGCCGTGTGACCTGCCAGTGTCAACTTCTGTCTTCTTTTCTTTTCTTTCTTGGTTTTGTTCCTTGGGTGAGACACGGCCAGTGGCTTGACCGTATCTCTTGGGCGTGTCAGCTACTGTCCTGGAATTCTTTTGAGGGACACGGCCAATCTTGCTTTGGCTTGGCCATGTCTTGCTTGATTCATGCTCTTCCTTCATTGTTTTGATCATCCAAAGGAGTTTTTGCACTTTAACCTATAACAAACACTTAAAACAAACTTTAAACAAGAATCAAATGAAACATTAACTCTAAAAACATAAAAATCATACTAAAAACAAGTACAAAAATGCTCTTATCAAATACCCCACACTTAATTCCTTGCTTGTCCCCAAGCAAGGCTAAAATCAAAACAAGCTAAACAAGAAAATTTCTAAAGTTCAAGAGTTATACTAAATGTTTCAAGATTTCCTTATTCCTAAATCCGCAATCAATATCAAACTGAATAAAATTGATACCCATGCAATTTAGTGGTTTTCCATGCATAACCTATGCTTGTCATTCCCTCACCAACTCTTAGAAAGTGTTTGATCAAGGTGGTGTTTACACTCATAACAATCGATGAAAGATTATTGCCATAGGCTTGCTTATTAATCAAATCTCCACTACCTAATTACAATCAAGCATCAATCAAAAGGTCTTTTATTGGGGTGTAATGGGGTTAAGGTAGAGGCATGACATTTAGGAAATGTGAGCTTAATCATTAAGTTTAAGAGCACTTCAAGAATGAAGTAACCGATCATATGTATAACCCAACGATCCCAAAACACCTTCCTCTTATCTACCCCTTGACATTAAAGAGCTTTTCAAGGGAACTCACTTATTACATCTTGCAATGATTATTCCAAACATATTCCAACCCTTTCAACAAGAACAACAATTATTCTTATTATTTTTCTTCTTTTTACTTGATTTTTTTATTATTATTATTTTTTTATATTTCTTTTTTTATATATTTTGCTTTGCAATCTTAAACCTACTAAATTTAACCCCACACTTAATTCAACACAACACTCGGTCATAAACGCCTTAAAATGCTCTTAACCTAATGAAAGGGTAAGAGACAAAATAGAATGATTCAAAGTTAGTAGTGCTGCGAAAAAGAAAGAAAAGGATAAATGGAATAGGCTCAAAATTGGCTAACTAAGGTTAAAAATAGGGTTGGTCTTTTTAAGCCAAAGTGGGTTCACCTAATTGCCTTAATCATCTTGATACCAAATTGAAATTTTTATGTAATCTTAAAATGCATGTCAAAGCAAGTTCTAGCAAGTCATCAATTAAAGATGTTCACCCACAGCAAGAATAATAAGTTGATGGCTCAATTTCTCACTAGGTTAAAGGCAATGCAAGGAAAAACCAACAAAATTGACAATAAGTATCAATTCTACTCAATTCTCAAATTCATGCTTCAAAAATTCAAAGGTCATCAATCAACAATTTATAACAATTGAACTTTCCAAAATTCATTTATTCGAAGAAAAACCTTAACTAAACCTAAACAAAAATAACTTAAAAGTAAAAATACAAAATGTACCCCACACTTAAAAATTCACATTGTCCTCAATGTGAGCTTGCATAAACTAATAGAGAGTTCAGATGAAACATGATTTTCATCATTCCCATATGCGATATGTAGGGCTCCTTCCACCCATAATGCAATTGTAGCCCATGACTCAGAGGATGAACAACATGCAGCTTTGAAATGTATCCGATGTACGACAACCCCTAAATAATATTCCTTGAAGAGAAAATGTCTCAAAGGGACATGTGAAGGTCGCCTCGGTGTGATCCTCCGGTACTAAAGGAACGTGGTAATAAGTTTTGTCTTTGTGCAACATCGGTACATCAAATTTCTGCTCTTCCTTACCACCAGAATTAGAAGGGATGACTTTTCGAGACTCTTGAAATTCAACCAAGGTTGGTTGAATCACTTTTTCATCTATTCTAACAATGTCAAGTCCCCTCTCGACAACCTCAGCATCTAAAATTAGTTTACACTCCTCAATTTCCAAATTAGGCATTTCATGCTCTTCTTCTAAGATCATAGCTATCTCAAACTTATTTTCATTATATCCTTGGGAGTGCATGTCATCGATGTCTAAAAGTTGCGTGCCTTGCTTCTCATCCTTCAAGTTACTTGGAACTGGACTTGATGGCCTATAAGGATCAGAAGTTTCATGCAACTTGGATGAGGTTGATGCCTCCAAATTTTCCTCCTCCGTTGATTGGCTTTGGCTCCTCCATGTTGGGTAGTATCTCCTCGACATTGTCTTCCCGATTAGTCCCTGCATCAAATGAATCACAAAAAATGTTATATATCACTTGTTCACTCTTCAAATTTGTGATTACCTGGATTTGCTCCAATGGGCTAGGAGACTCTTCCTTTTGGTGTGCTTGGGGTTGATGTGCCAGCTGCCCAACTTGAGTTTCTAACCTCTTCCATGATTCTTGCAAAGATTCAAACCTCAAATTATCTTCCTCTATGTATTGCTTGCATTGAGCTTGATGTTTCTCAGTATCTTAAATGAAGGCATTCAATCTTTCCTCCAATGTGAGTTTCTTAGGTTGATCTACATTTTGTTGGCTATTTTGAATGAAGGCATTCAATCTTTACTCCAAAGTGGGTTCCTTAAGGTGGTCTTGGTTTGAAAATTATTCTTGAAAGCAAGAACTTCCTTGGTAAGGCTGAAAAAATTGTTGAGGTGGAATGTACTGCTGATTTTCCCAAGAAAAAATTGGGTGGCTTTCCCAGCTTGGATTATAAGAATTGGAATATGGGTCATTACCACCTATTTGCGGGAAACTTTGGTAGTCATATTCTTCCTCGTGCCATTCTTGGTATCGTTCGAAACCAAATGAACATGTATTGGCACTATGTCCTGCATTGCCACATGCTGCACACACCATGTCAGAATTATAGTCCCTATCATAAACTCCCTGGTGCCTTGAAAAATGCATCTTTACAAAAGGCACTTAGCAATTTAAAGAAAACAAACAAACAATTAAATTCAAAATAAATTCAAAAACAACAAACAAACAAATTTACAGAAAATAAACAAACAATTCAAAGAAAACAAACAAACAGTTCAAAGAAAACAAACAAACAGTCTTGATAAAAATAAAACTAAATCAACAGTCGTGATTATATTACTAATATTGAAACTGTTGTCTCCGGCAGCGGCGCCACAAACTTGGTGTGTGCATACCTAAATGCTATTGCAATACCGCAAGTGCTCGGGTCGTCCAAGTAATAAAGTAGTGAGTGAGTTATCATTCCATTGAGGACAAGGTCAAGTACTAGTGCAAATCTTAACTGTTGTTTAGCAAATCAATAGTTTTTGTGATGTTTTATAATTAAAGACAATTAACTTAAATAAATGAAAACAAAGATAAATTGAGTGTTGTGTAAAAAGGATTGATGGTAATAATACTATCCAGATATTGAATCCCCCTAGCCACAATTATATTTATGAACATCAATTCATTTAAATCACATAATAGAGTTGAATTGGCATTCCTCTAACTTAGACTAAAACCTCTCTCAAGAGAATTAATCCCTAATCACTAAGTAGAATGCTGGAATCTCTTCTCAAACATAATTAAATTGATCTTCCATTAAGAACAAGGAATTATAAACCAAAGGATCTTGTAAGTCTATCTCTAGCTCTCCAATCAATCCTCAACCCTTATGAGTATTCAATTCATATCAAGCTTTCTCAAATCAATAATATGAAAATTGCAACCAATCAATAAGCAAGCTATTATCAATTGGAAGTAAATCATTCAGCATCATAAGAATAAAACAACTCCATCGATTAAATTATTCAATCATACAAATAAACTACGGTTCATCAATATCTAGATAGCTAATGAGTTTGTTCATGTTCCATACTCTTAATACAACAACAACAACATTATAATAAATTGAAAGAGACAATAGAAAAACCCCATGTGAAGATGCCAAGAGTAGGATTACTAGTCTTCCTCCTAGCTCCACTTGGGTGTATGATGAAGAGCTCAAGCCCTCTTCAATTGTTGATTCCCCTTTGCAAAATGGAATGGGGATTTCTCAAGTCACCAACCCTTTTAATGAAGCTTCTTCAACCTTCAAGAGCTTGCCAATGGAAGATGGAGATGGTGGAGAGGATAGAAATGGAGGATGAAGATGAAGAGTCAAGGAGAGTGTCACTCTCTTCTTGCCCAAAATGTGTATGTCCAAGCCTCCTCCAATCTCAGCTCAAAACACCTTCTCCATATCTCTATTCTCTGTCTCCTCCAGAAAAATGTTCCCCTGTTTTCCCCTCTTCTTCCTCTTCTTCCCTTTTCCCACCTTCTCCTTGTTTAATATTTTTTTTCATCAATTAGGCAAGCTTTTCCTTTCTTTAATCTTTCTTTTAGCAAAAGCAAATTATTTTTCCCCCACTTGTTCCTTAATCCGTGCAAAGAATTCAAGGTTTTTATAGTTGACACGACCAAGCCATGAGTGACTTGACAGTGTCTCTCATTTCTCCTTGGGACACGGCCAAGCTAGTTGGTCGTGTCCATCACTGCCTCTTCTTTCTTTCTTTCTTTTCTTTGTTTTCAATCAGTGACACGACCAAGCTTGTGGTTGTGTCATGTGACACGGCCAGTGGCTTGGCCGTGTCATGTGGGTGTGTCACCTTCTATTTGCCGTCTTTCCTTTTGCTCATTCCTTGTTCTTTGGCTTAGGATGGGACACGGCCAAGCTTATGGCCGTGTCATGTGACACGGCCAGTGGCTTGACCATGTCACCTGTCAGTGTCAGCTTCTGCCTTGTTTTCTTTTCTTTCTTGGTTTTGTTCCTTGGGTGAGACACTGCCAGTGGCTTCGCCGTGTCTCTTGGGCATGTCAGCTATTGTCTTAGAATTCTTTTGAGGGGCACGGCCAAGCTTGCTTTGGCTTGGCCATGTCTTGCTTGATTCATGCTCTTCCTTCATTGTTTTGATCATCCAAGAGAGTTTTTGCACTTTAACCTAATACAAACACTTAAAACAAACTTTAAACAAAAATCAAATGAAACATTAACTAAAAACACATAAAAATCATACTAAAAACAAGTGCAAAAATGCTCTTATCAGCAACTATGAAAAAGACTAACATTTCATATGTGGAGAAGATGATTGCTGATTTAAAGAAGAAATTTGAAAAGAAGCTGAAAGCTGATGAGATGCAAGAAATAGACAAGTTGTTCGAACAAGATGAGGAGGTCCCTTATAATTTCAAGATGCCTTCCTTCACTAGGTATAATAGTACAGGAGATCCTCACTTGCATGTTAAGCAGTATGTCACTGCTATGCATTCTGCTAGAGCTACCAAGGCTCAAACTCTAAGGTATTTCATGCTCTCATTGGATCTTGTTATGCAAAACTGGTTCAACACCTTAGAGGAAAGTACCTAAATAGATTGGGATATGCTATATAAGGCCTTCATCTAGTAGTATGGGTACAATGCTAAATTGGAAGTGACTTTGATGTAGGTGGAGACTATCAGGCAAAAACAAAATGAACATTTTGTTGATTATGTGATGAGATGAAGAAATCAGGCAGCACTTTTCAAAAGAGGCTAGATAAGTCTGACCAGATTAGGATGATAGTCAGAGGCATCCTGCCGAATCTCCATGATAGGTTGTCTCGCACTCTTATAAGGGATTTCAAATATCTTCTTTTTGTTGGCTTGCAAATAGAAGAGTGGGAAAGAGAGAAGAACTATTTTTCTCCAAAATGGAATTATCAGTCTGGCAGTCAAAGTACACATAAGAAAGTCCATTTTAATGCAACTGGTCAAGGAAATGGAAGACAATTTTTAGAATTGGGAAAACCACTGTCTTGGGTTTTTAACAAGCTACAAAAGAAGGGGTTGTCACAACCATTGGCTCCTCGACCCTTATCGAATCCTTTACCTCCAAACTTTGATACCAAGTATTTTTGTCAATTTCATTGGACTCAAAGACATGAGATAGATAGATGCACCTGACTGAAGCATGAGATCTAAGATTTGATCAATAGTGGAAAGCTACCTTAACCTGATAAGCCCAATACAAAGGATAATCCTTTGCCTAGGTTCAATAGAATGCCACCACCAGCAACCTTCATGCTAGGAGGAGGATTGGAGGAAAATTCTATCCTCCTTTCAAAACAGGAGTATTGAAGATGTTGAATAAGAAGAAATTTTATTCAACAATCCTGACATAGCTTGAAGTGTTGCTCATTTTATTTTGCTTTTTTTAGTTCTTATTTGGAACAATTATGTTTTTAAAATTAAGATTGTTTGAATATATTATTTTCATTCAATTTTCATATTGATCCTTGTTCATTTTGGTGCTTTACAGATGATGAATCTAGCTTGATATTTATAAATTAGTGTATCTATGCATCATGATCCAAATGACTTTACAAGGTGAAGGAGTTATTTTATAGTATTGAGTTATGTATGCTTACTTAGAGAGGGCTCCTACATAATTATGAGTGTTTAGGTCCTATTTAGTCTTAGAAAATGCTTTGACAAACTTTCAAGGTGAAATTGAACTCTGCTTATTTAAGAGAGAGATGATCTAGGCATTTTTTTGGTAAGCCAAGAACTAATATCCACCCATGTTAACATCAATCCTTATTTATCCCCTTGAGTCTTCAGTAATTTTAGCTTACTATTCATTTGCTAGTAAATCCAATAACCTACCCTAAGCTATTGTAACTTCAATGACAAATATAATGATCACTAAAGTGAAGAGACAAGAAGATCAAAGAAAGTAATGCATAGTGAAGACCATAAAGATAGTTGATGTTCTCAAGACCATAGGGCTAGTTGAAGTTCACCTGATGCTAGACCTAATATCTCCAATTTATTAAGATGACATTAGGGCAACAAATGATTTATCCTTGTTGATCAAAACTCACTCTGCTCCACTCATCCATAGTCAAAAGCATAGAATGGTGAAGACAGAGCAATCTTCTTAGAGTTGGACCCAAAAAGAAAAACAAAACAAAAAAAAAAGAAAAAAGAAGCCAAAAAAATGGGTCTTGAGTTTGTGCAAAAGCAAAAGGAAAAAATGAACATTGTTTTAATTAGTTCTATATTTCTTCCAAGGAGATATAAGGAAATTGGAGTCTAGCAAGATTGTTCCTAGCTGCCTATGTGTGAGCGGGGATTTTTGCCCCCACTCCCGGTGGAATGGTTCTTGCAACTTTGGCACTGTTTAGGCTCGGGGCCTTGGAGAACATGGATCTAAGCCCGGAGAAAATGGAGTCGCCGCCCGGATGGGCCGGGAAAAAGAAAGGGGTGGATGTCTCGATTCCTAAGGAATCCCCAACCCCCTAATGGATTTGGAAAGTTGGGTATGTGTGGGGAAGGTGAGAAATGGCCCAGCACCCTCACAATGCCCGGTTCATTGGAACCTGCCTTCTTTGTAGGTCTTAATATTATAAAATTCTTAAATATAACAATATCATCCATATTACATGCAACAATTAAAATAAAGCATCATTATATTAAAATCAAGGTAATGTCCAAACAAAGCAAATAAATGGACACCCATCCAAGGATGGAAACATGTCCTTACATCATCCGTGTCTAAACTAAATAGGACACCCACTGAAAGATGGAAACATGTCCTTTACAATAGTCCAAAACATAAAAACAATTTAAAGTGTATAATACTTAACTAATGAGGTACCCACAAAGTAGAAATATACCTCTTACAATTTTAATACTAAAATAAACAAATAATAATAATAATAAAGAAAATATCCATCCACGATAAATTAAATAAATCAAGCATTGAAATTAAATAAATCAACCATCTAAACATTTAATAAACTACATAATCAAATATAAAATTAAATAAAGCAAATAAAAATACAAATTTAGGTTTATGTTTAGAATTCTTTAATTAACATTTAGGGTTTTGGGGATTTTGAAATTATTATTATTATTATTATTTAGGCTACTGTAAAGATTTTGAAAAAATGGAATAGATTAGGGTTTTATAATTTTAAGAAAGTAGTAAGGTTTTTGGTTAATCAAATTAGGATTTAGGGCTAACATCATGAAATTAGGGTTTTGGAATCTTAAGACATTAGGGTTTATAATTCATGTTTACTGGATTGTGATTTTATTTTTATTGGATTATGGCTTTAGAGTTTAGATTTTTTTTGTCATAAGATTTTGAGGTTTTAAGAATTAGGGTTTAGGAAAACTAGGGTTTATTGTATTAGTTTTTTAGAAAATTAGGGTTTTTGATATTTTGGAAAACATATTTGATTTTAGGATTTAAGAAAATGACTTAGAGTTTCATAAAAATAATTATGATTTTTAGAAACTGCAAAGAAGATTAGGGTTTGGAGATTTAAGAAAACATTTGGAAACTTTTGACAAAAAGTTAGGGTTTAGATGA
Source organism: Garcia nutans (assembly GCA_947685225.1). NCBI lineage: Eukaryota > Viridiplantae > Streptophyta > Magnoliopsida > Malpighiales > Euphorbiaceae > Garcia > Garcia nutans. The sequence continues at coordinate 10,841,065 of CANTUV010000013.1, read as the reverse complement.
AAATAGTTCGGGGAAAACAATTTAAGGTTTTAAAGTTTTTGGAAACAGAAGAAATAATTTAGGGTTTTTAAGGTTTTTGGAAGCAGAAGAAATAATTTAGGGTTTTTAAGATTTTTGGAAGCAGAAGAGTAATTTAGGGTTTTTGAAGTTTTGGAAACATGAGAGAAATAAATTAGGGTTTTAAAGGTTTCTGGAAAGAGAAGAACAGTTTTATGGTTTCAAAATTTTGATCAATGATTAAGGCTACTTGATGAATGTACAATTTAATGTAAAACATATTACTAAGTTTAATAATTTAGGTTACTAACTTAAGATAAAAAACAAATGATAGAATCATTGTAAAAAACATCAAATCAAAGATTTATAATCAAACCTCCGTTTGTTGGTTCCTCCATAATTTTCTTCTGGATAAATAGTGTCACTGCCTTTGATGGATTGATTGGTTCTTGTTTCTTTCTTGCTTGAGCTTTTCTTATGGCCGATGGTTGAGTCTCCAATTCAATCAAATAATTTTTTCCTCCTGATCAAAAGTCCAAAGTCTCGTCCTTTAATTATGTGTTTTAATGTGGTATTTATAGGAAAAATAATAAACTTGCTTCCAATTGCTTAAGGAAATTAAAACCAATTAGGAAAAGAAACCAAAACCAAATAGACTTTGGTTTTGCAAAAAAACTACATTGGAAAATTACGCTGGCAAAAAACTTGCTGGCAAAAACTGCGAGGATTGCGAGCTGGCTGTAGGCGGGCGCCAATTCGCCTTCGGCGATGAATTTTTTCATCGATGATTTTTTTGTCATCGATTTTTATTTATTTATTTATTTAGAACTTTACCGTTTTTATTTTTATTAAAAATTATAAATAACAAATATTAAAATAAATATTATTCAATTAAAATACCACAAAAATTATTTTGGACTATATAAAAAACATCGGATCAGACTGGGTCAAAAATTAAGGGTCTATAGTTTGCCCACTACTTGAACTATCTGAGACTATGGCAAAAGAGACTGAAAAGCAATAAGTCTTAATTTTTCTGAGATGGTTTAGGTTTTGGGTTCTGGACCCGGTTCGTGTTCTGGACTCAAGGGTAATTTTAGGTTCTGGACCTAAGGGTAATTTAGGTTCTGAACCCAAGCTAAGTTCTAGACTTAAGGATAATTTGGGTTCTAAACCCGAGCTAAGTTTTAGACTTAAGAGAGATTTTAGGTTCTAGACCTAAGGGTAATTTGAGTTCTGGACCCGAGCTAAGTTCTGGACTTAAGGGTAATTTGGGTTCTGGACCCGAGCTAAGTTATAGACTTAATAGAGATTTTAGGTTCTGGACCAAAGGGTAATTTGGATTTTGGACCCGAGCTAAGTTATGGACTTAAGGGGGTTTTGGACCCGAGCTAAGTTCTAGCTTAAGGGTAATTTGGATTCTGGACCCGAGCTAAGTTTTGGGCTTAAGGATAATTTGGATCTTGGACCCAAGATAAGTTCTGGACTTAAGAGAGATTTTAGGTTCTGGACCTATGGGTAATTTGGGTTCTGGACCCGAGCTAAGTTCTGGACTTAAGGGTAATTTGGGTTCTGGACCCGAGCTAAGTTCTGGACTTAAGAGAGATTTTAGGTTCTGGACCTAAGGGTAATTTGGGTTCTGGACTCGAGCTAAGTTCTTGACTTAAGGATAATTTGGGTTTTGGACCTGAGCTAAGTTCTGGACTTAATGGTAATTTGGGTTCTGGACCCGAGCTAAGTTCTAGACTTAAGGGTAATTTGGGTTCTGGACCCGAGCTAAGTTCTAGATTTAAGAGAGAATTTAAGTTATGGACCTAAGCTAAGAGAGATTTAATTGTCTGCAAAAAAATAATTGTAGTTAGTAGTATACAAAAGAAATTTGCAAAACATTTAGCTAATTATTACTATAAACATATTTTCTCCTTGTCCTCTGCATGAAAAAATATTTTAAAAGTGCAAAAATATTTATATGTACGCAAGTATTTGAATAATTAAATTGAATAATTGAGTTTCCTATTTATTTACTGTGTAGTCACTGTTTATGCACTACTCACTACTATTCATTTACTATTTGTAAATAGTAACTTACTATTTATAAATAGTAAAATTTACTTTTTCTCTTTTTTCATGAGAATACTGTTCTCCTTTTGAATTTTGTCTTTTTTTCTTTTCCATTCCTCTATATAAACGTTGCAAGCAGCTCATTTCTTTACTTCATATCGTATTATTTTTTCATTTACTCTATAGCTATACATTTTTTATTTTAGAGAGTTTAGCATAGAGTTTTGAAAAAAATGCATTCTTCAAGATCAGGAACTTGATCTAATGCTGAGTTATTAGAGTTTATTCAGCGGCATGAAAATGAAAATATAAATCTACTATCTGGGATGCCCCTTCATCGCAGTTCAAATCAAAAGAGCAAGGTAATTATTCAATTTTTATTTTAACAACCAATTATTATTTTTCATTTTTATATTTTTTTGTTTTTTTGTGTTTTTTTATTATTGTTAGCGGGGATTTTTGCCCCCACTCCCGGTGGAATGGTTCTTGTGACTTCGGCACTGTTTAGGCTCGGGGCCTTAGAGAACACGGACCTAAGTCCGGAGAAAATGGAGCCGCCACCCGGACAGGCCGGGAAAAAAGAAAGGGGTGGATGACTCAATTCCCAAGGAATTTCCAACCCCCTAATGGATTCGAAAAGTTGGATATGTGTGGGGAAGGTGAGAAATGGCCCAGCACCCCACAACGCCCGGTTCATTGGAACCGGCCTCCTTTACAGGTCTTAATATTATAAAATTCTTAAATATAACAACATTATCCATATTACACACATTAATTAAAAGAAAGCATCACCAAGCAAACAAATAAATAGACACCCATCCGAAGATGGAAACATGTCCTTACATCACATGCCTAAATAGGACACCCACCGAAAGGTAGAAACATGCCCTTTACATTGGTTCTAAAATAGAAAAGAAATTTAAATTACATGAATTTAACTAATGAGGTACCCACCAAGTGGAAACATACCTCTTACAACATTTGGAAATCTAAATAAATTGATAAAAGTAAATAACAATTCATCGTAAATAAAACATTCATCAAAGGTATTAAATATCAATAAAAAGTAAACATCCATCCATGATAAGCTAAATAAACCAAGCATTGAACTTAAACAAATTAAAGCATGTAAAATAAATCAAAGCATAATCAAATATGGAATTGAATAAGGCAAATAAAAATCCAAATTATAGCTACTGTTTCTATTTAGGATTCTTTATTTCATATGTTTAGGGTTTTGGATTTTCATGGGTTTAAGCTACTGTGACTTTTTAAAGAATTAAAATAGATTAAGGATTTTATGTTTGAAAAGGTTGGTAAGACATTTTGATTAACCAAATTAAGGTTTGAATGGTGAAATAATGAAACTAGGGTTTTGGACACTTTAAAATACTTTTGATTTGTGGCATTAAATGATGTTTTCAAGCTTACCGTGTAAAATTAAAATATTTGTATTTATATGATTTTTAAGGTTTTAAAAGAATAGGATTTATAAAAAATTAGGGTTTAAGGCTTTAAAGAGCTAGGGTTTTATTATTTTAGGTTTGGAGTTAAGTTAGGGTTTAGTGTTTTAAAATTAGGGTTTCGGTGGATGCATGATGCTTTTAGGATTTGAAAATCAATTTGATGTTTTTATGAAGTTTTATGAAAATAAACAAACGATTTAAAGTTTTTTAATAGCAAAAAAGTAGTTTTTAAGGCTTTTGGAAAGAAACAAAATATTATCTAAGGGTTTTGATGATTTGGAAAGTAAATTAGGGTTTTGGGGTTTTGAAGAAACTAAATTAATAACTTTAAATTCTTTGGAAAATAAAGCAACGAATTAGTGTGTTTTAACCTTTGAAAACTAAATTAAAGTTCTGGGATTTTGATTTTGAAAGCCACCATTAGATAGTTTATGCTACTGTGAAAAATATAACAAAACAAGAATTTAATACATACCTCCTTTTGATGGTTCCTCCAAAAATAATTCTTCTTGGATGAATTAAAACCAAAGGCAGTTGCTACCTTTGATCGTTTGTTAATGCTTTGCTTGTTGCTCTCAAAAAGTCAAATTGATTTGCTGCCTTTCCTTCAAAGATTCAGTTTGCAACTCTCCCAATTTTCCTCCTAATTTCTGATCGCCTTTTCAGTGTTGTTTAATCCATATTGTAGACCCTTAATTTTTGACCCATTCCGGTTCAATATGTTTTATTTAGTCCATAATGATTTTTGTTGTCCAATTGGTCCAAAATAATTTTCATTAAATAATTTTTGCTTTATTATCTAATTTTTATTAATAAAAAATAAAAATAAACAAATAAAAATCAAAAAATAAAAATAAAAATTGGAGTCAAAAAAATCGGTGACGAAAAAACAGTCGCATGGGCCCGTAGGCTATTTTGCCCGCAGGAAATTCCTTCAGGCGAAATAACTATGCTATTTCGCTCGTAGGATTTTTCTGTGAGCAAAATAGAATTTCTATTTTGCCTGCAGGAAAATCCTGCGGGCGAAATAGCTCACCTGTAGGAATTTCCTGCGGGCGACGCCCCAGCCAGCCCACTGCCGCAGTTTTCTGCGGCAGTTTTTTTTTTGCCAGCACATTTTTTTGGTAGCGCAATTTTTTTCGACGCAAAATTTCCGAAACCTAATTTAATTAGGCTTTGGTTTCCGTTTCTTATTTAGATTATTTGCCGTGATTAATTAGGATTATACGTAGAAAGCCCTCTATAAATAAGGATCAAAGACAACCAAATTAAAGGAGGAAAATTTTTTACAGTAGCCTTAATGAACTCTAACCATTTTAAAGCCTTAAACCCTAATTTTTATGAACCCTAATCCTTTTAAAACATTAAAAAAACATAAAAACATAAATTTTACACAGTAGCTTAAAAATACAATAAATCACCATTTAAAAATCATAAATAAAAGTGTTTTAAAGTGTCTAAAACCCTAGTTTCATGATTTCACCATTCAAATATTAATTTAGTTAATCAAAGAGTCTTACCAACCTTTTAAAACATAAAACCCTAATCTATTTTAATTCCATAAAAAGTCACATTAGCTATAATTGGACTTTTATTTGCTTTATTTAATTCTATACTTGATTATGCTTTGATTTATCTCTTGTGCTTTAATTTATTTAATTTCAATACTTGATTTATTTAATTTATCATGGATTGATATTTATTTTCTATTTTGATTGATACCTTTGATGAATGATTTATTTATTATGAATGGTTATTTACTTTTATCAATTAATTTAGATTTCCAAAAGTTGTAAGAGGTATGTTTCCACTTGGTGGGTACCTCATTAGTTAAATATCATGTAATTTAATTTGCTTTTCCATCTTAGAACTAATGTAAAGGGCATGTTTCTACGTTTCGGTAGGTGTCCTATTTAGGCATGTAATGTAAGGACATGTTTCCATCCTTGGATGGGTGTCCATTTATTTGCTTTGTTTGGACATTACTTTGATTTTAATATAATGATGCTTTCTTTTAATTATTGTGTGTAATATGGATAATATTGTTATATTTAAGAATTTTATAATATTAAGACCTATAAAGGAGGCCGATTATAATGAACCGGGCGTTGTGGGTGTACTGGGCCATTTCTCATCTTCCCCACACGTACCCAACTTTTCGAACCCATTAAGGGGTTGGGGATTCCTTAGGAATCGAGTCATCCACCTCTTTCTTTTTCCCGGCCCGTCCGGGTGGTGACTCCATTTTCTCAGGACTTAGGTTCGTGTTCTCTAAGGCCCCGAGCCTAAACTGTGCTGAAGTCGCAAGAACCATTCCACCGGGAGTGGGGGCAAAAATCCCCGCTCACAGTGGCGACTCCACTGGGGATAAGATAAGTTGATTCCATTGGTCTTTATATTATTTTATTCTTTCTTATAATGATATTATCCATTGCATCATCTTATATTTCATCGTGTGCGTGAGTTAGGATGCCCGTGTTACCCGTGTTGTGTTATGTGAGGGATACCATACTTTCACTCAAGGTATGGAGATCGAGCATGGCATAACCACTCATAGCCTCGTACCATTTGGTATATACTTGCTATGGGAACCTAAGCCTTTTTACCCAAAGACTAAAGCTCATGTAATTGGCCTAGTTACTTTCCTTAGGTTTTACCCCAAATGCATGTTGTTTGACTATGGTTAGTTTATCTTAGTCTAAATCATGGCTTATTTGGTTTGTTCTTTTCCTAATATGAACTAAGTATATTGTGAGCTCTAAATAAATTTTTCTCTAAAGTCCAAAAGACCAAAGCTATTTTCAAAACTTTTCAAAATGGTCTTTGGACATAAAACTTTTTCTAAAAACAAATCAAAAATTCTTTGGCCCATGGCCCAAATACTAAGCCCAAAATCCATTTTTCTAAAATCTTTTACAATGGGCTTAGAAACAAAACTATTTTCACCCAACCATTTCTTACCAAGAGCTTTCAAAAATATTTAGGTCAATTATGAAATACCAAAAATCAATTGTGGGCCTAGTTTATACTAAGAATAAATTAACCATGGGCTTGTTTTTGGCATGAACCATTAGTTACTCTTTTCAAGTGAGAAATCTATTTATAATAAACCTCTTAAATTCATTTTAATCCAACATGGCATAAAAGCTACTTTAGTTGGTTGAATGGATTAAAACCTAATTAATGGGAATTATCATGGATTGATTTCCATTTTTGAAAATATAACTATTGGTTGAAACGTCCGAGGGAATTATTCGAAAGCAAGATACCCCATGTTGGTATTTTGTTAACCATATACCTAGGAAAAAGGGACTCGCCATTCGTGTGTGGATGTTATAAGGTTGGAAGGAACATCCTATTTATCCTTATTTGTTGATTTGTTTGTACTTACATGCATACATTTGCATCTCATATCATTGATCCTCTCTGGCTCACAGCCCTGGATTATGATAGCTCTAAAGCTTACAACAATCCAACCTACGCCGGAGATGATGTATCTAGCAATGACTCAATCACTTGCTCACCTAAAACAATGGAGCCCGAACAAATTCAAAGGATGGTGGATGAAGCCCTTAATGCCAAATGGAAGAAATCAAAGAGGCCCTAACTGAGACCATGAAGAACCAATTGACTGCAATCTTAGAGAATCATGCCGAGGCATCTGCTAGCACTAAGAAACCAAAGGACAAAGGGAAGACCAAAGTTAGTGAAGTGGTTTTTGATGATGAAAAGGTGATCATTGATGATGATGATGATTGGTCTCAATACTACCAAGAGGTTCAAGAAAAGAGGAAAGAACCAAAGGTTGGTGAGAAAGCAACTATTGAAAAGACCGAGACATCCGATGTTGAAAAGATGATTGCTGATTTAGAAAAGAAATTTGAGAAGAAGTTGAAAACCAAAGAGATGTCTGAGATCGACAAACTATTTGAACAAGATGAAGAGGTCCCTTATAAATTCAAGATACCTTCCTTTGCTAAGTACAATGGCACCGAAAATCCTCATCTTCATGTGAAGCAGTACATCACTGCCATGCAGTCTGCCCGGGCTACTAAGGCTCAAACCCTAAGGTACTTTATGCTCTCATTGGACCCCGTCGTCCAAAATTGGTTCAATACCTTGGATGATGGAGCACAAAAGAGTTGGGATCTACTTTACAAAGCCTTCATCCAACAATATGGATATAATGTTGAGTTAGAAGTTACTTTAATTGAAGTGGAGTCCATAAGGCAAAGGCCAAATGAGAATTTTGTGGACTATATGAAGCGATGGAGAAACAAGGCCGCTTTACTCAAGAAGAGGCCCAATGAATCTGATCAAATAAGGATGATTGTGAGAGGGGTGTTGCCTAGTCTTCGTGAGAGGATGTCTCATACACTCATCAGTGATTTCAAAGACCTTCTCCAAGCTGGTTTGCAAATTGAAGAATGGGAAAGGGAGAAGAGCCGCTTTGCAACAAAAATGAACGAGAAAGGGAGCTATCAACCTGGTAGCCAAAGCATGCAAAAGGCCGTCGATGTTAATGCTACTAACCAAGGAACAAGGAGAAAATTTTTAGAATTGGGAAAACTGATGTCTTGGTTTCTCAACAAGCTTCAAAGAAAAGGATTGCTGCAACTTTTAAATCCTCATCCTTTGCCTAACCCTCTCCCACCTAATTTTGACACCAAAGCATTTTGTCAATTTCACCAAATGCAAGGACATGAAACGGATAGATGTGTGAGGTTAAGACATGAGATCCAAAACCTAATTGATAATGGGAAGCTACCCGAGGCCAATAAGCCAAACACCAAAGACAACCTGTTACCAAAATTCAATAGAGTACCACCACCGACAACCTTCATGATTGGAGGAGGTTTGAATGAGGCCTTCGTCATGTCTTCTTTTCAAGATGTGGATGAAAAAGCAACCAAAGAAGAAGAGACATTTGTCAAAATTGAACAAACTATCATGGGTGGAGAAGTAGCAATTTGTGTCGTCAACGGGTTTTGGGATTCAAGTGATAGTGATGATGATATCATACCCAAGAAGGAGGAGTGGACATGGTCCTAGCCCGAAGAAGATCAGGTGATGAATACTAGATTCGGTAAGCCTTACGCAAGGCCACCACCTAAGGAGATAGAAACAAATAAGGGAAAGGAAGTTGAAGTGGAAGAAGATGATGCTGTGCTCAAGCTATTGAAAATAACCTAAGCAAGTGTTAGCATTTGGGACTTATTAGCTACTTCTAAAAAGCACCGAGAAACTATGGCCAAAGCCTTGGCTAGCACGCCAATTTCTACATCTGCAACACCGGAGGAGTTGATCAACTTCATAAAAATGGGGGAAGTAATGAAACGTGAGAAGGTCCAAGAAAAGAGTGAAGTTAGTATGGGAGCAGTTTCTTTTTTAGATGCGGACTTACCAGAGGAGGGGAGAGACCACATCCGCCCTCTCTTTATCAAAATAGAAGTCAAGGGGAAGAGAACTCCATGTGTCATGGTCGATGATGGGTCCGCCATAAATGTTTGCCCACTTAAGATACTGGCAAAGCTAGCCATGTCAACAAGAGATCTAAACCCAACCGAGGTGACAATTCGTGCTTATGACAACACTAAGAGGCATGCCGTAGGGACTTTCAAAGTGGCTTTCAAGGTTGGTCCAATTGAATCTATTGTTGAGTTTGTTGTTTTAGACATACTAGTTACCTTCGCCTTGCTCTTGGGGCGACCATGGTTTCACCCTCTTGGTGGAGTTTCTTCCACCCTTCATCAAAAGATCAAATTTCCCAACGGAAATGAGACAGTGGTCATTGAAGCTGAAGATAATGAGATTGTTAATGCTCTAATGGTTGAGAGGCCTCTCAATGGTTTTCAAGTGGCTGCAATTTCTGATGATGAAGTAGTGGACTCCAAAGTCTTGAATATGATGAAGAGTATGAACTACCTTCCAGGAGCTGGTCTTGGAAATGGTAAGGCCGGTTTAACAAAATTACCAGATTTTAGAACTCAAGCTTCCAAGAAAGGGGTTGGGATATGATAAAGCCAATGATGTTCAACCAAAGAAGAGTGAGAAGATGAGCTTCCCAAAGCCCCAAATATGGGACCACTCTAAGGAAAGCCCGAGCCGATCATGTTCATGGGTAAGTTAATTCCAGGTTTTGAAATTTTTGCAAATGTTGTCGAGCTAGTGGAGCAAGTGAAGAAAGAGCTCAACCTGTCAGCCAGCAAAGAATCCAATCCAAAAGAGAAGAATGAAGTTGCCCTGTAAGCCAAGAAGACCTCGGAAGAGACTGCTGCCCTGGTTGAAAAGAAGTTTGAAGACATCCTGCTTTATGATTCTGAGAACAATGATTTTGATTTTGATTTTAATTTTTCTGCTTTGTATGAGGATGATGATGTTTTCTTTTCCAAAATGAATGCAATAAAGTCTGATTTTGCTTACTTGTGTGATGTTTCTCCTGACGGTTGCATACATTCAAATAGCAGTTGCATGAGCATCTTTAATATTAATTCTGTTGACACACAATCATTAAATTTGGGAACAAATAAAAATCCTAAAAACATTAGCATAGCATCTGACCTTACTCCTGATGAGAGAGAGAGATTTGAAAAAATATTCAAAAAATATGAAGAAGTGTTTGCTTGGTCTTACGAAGATATGTCAGGGATAGATCGAGACATAGCCGAGCATCATATTCCTACTTATACTCACATTAAGCCTGTCAAACAAAAGCTTAGACGACTAAGACCTGAGTGGGCTGAATTGGTTAAAGAAGAGGTCACTAAGCAAATACAAGTGAAGTTCCTTGAAGTGATAGAATACCCAGATTGGCTAGCCAACATAGTACCAGTGCCACAGAAAGATGGGAGGATAAGGGTCTGCATGGACTATATGGATTTAAATAAGGCTTCCCCTAAAGATGATTTTCCTTTACCTCATATAGATGTTCTTATTGATAGTGCAGCCTCTAGCGTGCTACACTCGTTTGTAGATGAATTTTCCTGATACAATCAAGTGTTAATGGCCCAAGAAGATAAAGCCAAAACTGCCTTTGTAACACCCCTATAACCCTTATACGTACATAGCATGCTAATACGATCGTAATATACGTATACTGATTATAGGTTGTCATTGCTTATAAAACATTTCAATAATCCATTCAAATATTATCAATAAATTTAAAACATTGAAGGAAGTTGATAAAACAAAATATACAAAATAGTTTATTAAAAACACAGCGGAAATGATATAAGTTTTTACAAATATTTATACATCAAAGTCATAATATACAAAATACAAAACTTATACATGATTGGCAGCTTGACTCTTGATCTTTAAGCTTTAATCAAAATCCTCAATCAAACTCTTCAACGTCTAGACTCACTCGGCCTAGCGGAACTCTCGGGTTCTTCTCTTTCACCTGCGCGATGAATTACAATCGCGCTGAGCAAATAGCTCAGTAGTACAACATATACTAACATTATGCATTAATGCAATGCAATGCCACATATATCAATCATGCATACAATATCAAAGAGAAAACTTGGTATCACATCTCAAAGTCTCTACATAGATCTCACCATGCAATTATTTTATCAATAATGCATCATATATCAACCAACAAAAGCATTGATCTCATTATTCATATGTAACCTCTAAACAAACACAAGCATGGGCCCAAATATACTAACATGCCATTCAATTTTCAGAGTTAATGCCTTGGTTTAATTATCACATTTATCAATATCATATCCCAACTAGGCTTCAAGGATTATGTTCAACCAAGCTTCAATGGGAACAAAGCATGCTAAGTATCAACCCAACTTGGCTTCAAGAACAAAATCCAACCTAGCTTCAAGGGTTGTAACTTCTCCATTAGGCTTCAAGGACAAGACCCAACCAAGCTTCAAGGGGAGTAAAATATGTTAAACTTCAACCCAACTTGGCTTCAAGGATCAAATCCAACCTAACTTCAAGAGATAGTTACCATTAGGCATGCCACCAATAACAAACTCTGAAAATGGAATAACATATTAGACACACACATATAACACATTGATTATTTCATCATCAATATCATTCTCACTTTCTTTCATCAACTAGGCAAAACATGCCTCATCTCATTTCAATCATCATAGCCAATAGCAATGGCATTTCAATCCATCATATCACAATTCACATTTTATATATCATCATTGATATATATATATATACACATAACAATTCATTATTCAATTATACTCAATCAATTGTATTCTCATACATTAATATTCATCAAATCATTCACATCTTTCATTTTCCCATAACACAATTATATATATATATATATACATATCATCAATGATATAAATACATCAAAACACATTAGTGATATGCATTAACAATGCAATCATGCAACATTGGTACTTACCTTAATAACACTTCACACCACTCTAAACTCTTCTCCACTCAATAGTTCTTCACTTCACAAATTAGGGCAATTTACTTCCTTCCAAAACCTAAACCAAGAGTTGATACAATACATGAGATTCAATGCAATTTATCACTTATTAACTTCATCTTAGACCTTTAGATTAGAAAATATTCATCAACATCACATTCTATATCCCACGGCCGTGGCCACCTCAACCCCCACGGGCGTGGGATCAAGAATGATTCTGCCACACAAGTCTCCATCCCCCACGGCCATGGCTTCAATTGGCTTTGAATGGCCACGGCCATGGAACCCCAAGGCCACGGGCGTGGCATCCAGAAGGCTACTGCCTTCACCCAAATTCACCTATTTTCAACTTACTTCTCCAACAACCACAACCAACATGAAAATCTATGAAAACAATTACTCAAACTTAAGTTAAACCTCACTTACTACTACAAAACCCTAATTCAAGTTCAACTTCACCACTTCCAATACCAACATCAATTTAACTTCTTATTTTAAAATCAATTTCAACTCTAATCAACAAATCATCAACACACTTAATCATACTATCAATAACCCTAACTCAACTCACACACATCTTCAAAAATAACAAAGGCAAACAAGAGAAAACTTACCAAAATCATGAAATTCTTGAAATTCCAACTTGTATACTTGAGATCTTCCTTCACTTTTGAGCTTAAAATTCCAAAATCATCATTTGCTCTCTTGCTTTCCTTTGTCTTTGAGTGAGCCGGCCATCAACAAGAAGAAGAAGAAATGATGAAGAAAACACAAAGTCAAAATGCATTAAATAGCCATCCAAAAGCAAATTACTATATTACCCTCAACCACTTAACTAGACTTTTGTCCTATATATATCCATTTTGGTAATTTCACATGCCACAAGAAAACATCCTCTTCCCTTGACCAAGCCCTTTGACCAATTTATATGTTATATATATCACCATATAAGCAACATATACAATTTTCTCTAAACCCTCTTTTCTTTCCCAAACACCATACATAAACATTATCTTCCAATTTCTTTGCTTATCACATAACATATACATTCCATTTAAGCAAACCAAAACCATATGCAAAACTTCTAGGGCATACATTAGGATATTACAATTCTCCCCCTCTAAAAAGAAATTTCGTCCTCGAAATTACCTGATATCTAGTCTGAATCAACTGAGGATATTGGTCTCGCATTGATTGCTCACTTTCCCAAGTTGCTTCCTCTCTTCCATGGTTCTTCCACAACACCTTCACAAGTGGCACTTTCTTATTTCTCAACTCTTTCACTTCACGTGCCAAGATAGCAACTGGTTCTTCTTCAATAGTCAGATCCGGATTCACTTGAATAGATTCAATTGATAACACATGGGATGGATCTGATCTATACCTTCTCAGCATTGATACATGGAAGACACTATGAATCCTGTCCAATTCCGGTGGCAAAGCAAGCCGATAAGCAACTGGTCCAATTCTTTCCAACACTTCATAGGGTCCAATGAAACGAGGACTCAGCTTCCCTTTCCGACCAAATCTCAAAATCTTTTTCCACGGAGATACTTTCAAAAATACTTTATCTCCCACATTATACTCAATGTCTCTCCTCTTCAAATCTGCATAGGATTTCTGTCGATCAGAAGCTGCTTTCAACCTATCTCGAATCGTCTTCACTTTATCTTCAGTTTCTTTAACCAAATCTGGACCAATTAACTTACCCTCACCAGTCTCATTCCAACACAAAGGTGTCCTACACCTTCTCCCATATAATGCTTCGAATGGTGCCATGCCAATAGAAGATTGATGTCCATTGTTGTAGGCAAATTCCACAAGCGGTAACAATCTGTCCCAACTTCCAGAGAAATCAATGATACAGCTTCTCAGCATATCTTCAATAATCTGTATCACTCTCTCTGATTGCCCATCTGTCTGAGGATGGAAAGCAGTACTGAAGTGCAATCGAGAACCTAAAGCTCCATGCAAACTCTTCCAAAACCTTGAGGTGAACCTAGGATCTCGATCAGACACTAAAGAAATTGGGACACCATGCAATCTCACAATCTCGTGGATATACAGCTCAGCCAATCTCTCGAGAGAATAATCCATCCGAACCGGAAGGAAATGAGCTGTCTTGGTCAATCTATCAACAATGACCCATATGGCATCATGCTTCCTTTGTGTCATAGGCAAACCAGACACAAAATCCATAGTAACTTTCTCCCACTTCCATTCAGGCACGGACAACGGTTGAAGCAACCCTGTTGGAACTTGATGCTCAGCTTTAACCCTCTGATAGGTGAGACATTTAGATACAAATTCTGCAATGTCTCTCTTCATACCAGACCACCAGTAATACTGCTTCAGATCATGATACATTTTTGTACTGCCCGGGTGCATAGCAAATACAGACTGATGTGCTTCTTCTAAAATCATTCTTCTCAAGTGAGCATCATCAGGTAAACACAATATGTTCTTGAACCAAAGGCTCCCATCATCTCTCACAAGAAAATCTCGACTCTTTCCATTCTGACAATCTAAAACAATCTTTTGCATCTTATCATCAACTAACTGAGCTTCTTTGATCTGCTTCAACAATAATGGTTTTAACTGCAACTGTGCCAACAATGCACCATCATCACAAGATGTAAAGCTGGCATGCATGGCTCTCAACTCAACAAGCAACGAGAGTGAATAAACTGTTAAACCTGCTAAAGACTTCCGACTCAAGGCATCAGCAACAACATTTGCCTTTCCCGGATGATAATCAATCAAGCAGTCGTAGTCTTTAATCAACTCCAACCATCTCCTCTGCCGAAGATTTAGCTCTCTTTGAACCCCTAAATACTTCAAACTTTTGTGATCTCTATAGATAAAACACTTTTCCCCAAACAAATAATGTCGCCAAATCTTCAATGCAAATACAATGGCTGCTAACTCCAAATCATGGGTTGGATAATTGAGCTCATGTGGTTTCAACTGTCGAGAAGCATAAGCTACAACTTTACCTTCCTGCATCAACACACAACCCAAACCACTATGTGAAGCATCACTATAAATCACATATGGTTTATCTTCTACAGGTAAAGTAAGAACAGGTGCTTGAGTAAGCATTGCTTTCAACTGCTCAAAGCTGGCTTGACACTGATCAGTCCACACAAATCTAACTCCTTTACGAAGCAATCTGGTGAGTGGAGTAGCTATTAAAGAAAATCCTTTCACAAAACGTCGGTAATAGCCTGCCAAACCCAGAAAACTTCTAACTTCAGTCACAGACTTTGGTGGACTCCAGTTCATAATAGCTTCAACTTTACTCGGATCAACTTTAATACCATCTGCTGAAACTATATGACCGAGAAAAGTCACTTGATCAAGCCAAAACTCACATTTCGACAATTTAGCAAACAACTGCTTTTCTCTCAAAATCTGCAGCACAATCCACAGATGCTTGACATGTTCCTCCTTATTCCGCGAATACACCAAAATATCATCGATGAAGACCACTACAAACTGATCCAGATAGGGCCTAAACACCCTATTCATCAAATCCATAAAAACCGCAGGTGCATTCGTCAAACCAAAAGGCATAACTAGAAATTCGTAATGCCCATACCTGGTTCGAAAGGCTGTTTTCGGAACATCTTCAGCTCTGACCTTCAACTGATGGTACCCTGATCTCAAATCAATCTTGGAGAACACAGCTGCTCCCTTCAATTGATCAAAAAGATCATCAATTCTAGGCAAAGGATATTTATTCTTTATAGTCACCTTGTTCAATTGCCTATAATCGATGCATAGTCTCATAGTACCATCTTTCTTCTTCACAAACAAAACAGGAGCTCCCCATGGTGACACACTAGGGCGAATGAATCCCTTATCCAACAACTCCTGCAATTGCACCTTCAACTCTCTCAATTCAGCCGGTGCCATTCTATAAGGAGTAATGGAGATAGGAGTAGTACCTGGCAACAACTCAATACCAAACTCCACCTCTCTCTCAGGAGGCAATCCTGGTAATTCCTCTGGAAAAACATCTGGGAATTCTGCAACTGTGGGAATACTATCAAGTTGAGAACCAACCATTCTAGTATCCAACACATGAGCCAGATAAGCTTCACACCCTTTTCTAATCAGTCTCCTAGCTGCAACAGCTGAAATAAACAAAGAGGCAAGCTGTCTCTGCTCACTAAATATTATCACATCTCTACCATCACTGGTTCTCAAAGTGACACACTTCTTTTGACAATTAACTACAGCTCCATGCCTTGCCAACCAATCCATACCTAAGATCACATCATATTCTTTAAATGGCATCTCAATTAAATCACCCAAGAACTCCTCACCTTGAACCACTACTGCACTATCACGGTCAACTTTACTAACAATCACACTATGCCCTAGAGGATTTGTCACCAAGACATCAAATCCTAGGGACTCAGCATGCAAATCAGACACAGGCAACACAGATGCACTAATATATGAATGAGTAGACCCAGGGTCAATCAAAGCAAGTACTGAAATACCAAATAAAGAAAAAGTACCAGCTATGACTGCCGAATCATCAGGCTGTCTTTGCATCACATAAACCCTCTGAGAAGATCCAGCCTCCTCTGGTCTACTCTCCCTGAATGTAGAACCTCCTCTCTGGCTGAACCCAGATCTACCTCCTCTGTTGAACCCTCTGCCTCCTCAACCTCCCCTCACACTAGGTCGAGAAGCTGCAGTATCAGCTGACATCTGCTCTTGCCTCTCAGGACAATCTCTAACAAAATGATCCGGCGATCCACACCTGAAACATACCCCTGCTGCACCTGCCTTCCAACAAGGACCACCATGTGGCCTACCACAATGAATACATATCGGCAGAGAAGATCTCTGCATCACCGGGGTGGGAGCACTCGCCACTGACGCTGTAGGTCTAAATCTCTGTCTCTGAAACTGTGCCGACCTACCAGCTGGCCTCTGACTCCTACTGGTCCGAGGAACAAAACTGCCCCTTCCTCTCTTTACTGATGAAGACCCCACCTCATACTGAGGTCTTCTCGCCCTAGTCTCTTCCTCTGAAGCAGCTGCCATACTTTGAGCTCTTTCTACACTCCTAGCTGCAGCAACAAGCTGGGAGAAGTCGTGGTATCTAAAACCAGCCACATGACACATAAGAGAAGGCCTCAACCCCTCTTCAAATCTTCTACATCTATCAATCTCATCAGATATAATACCCCCAGCATATTGGCTCAACCGGATAAACTCTAGCTCATATTCCGTCACAGTCCGGTGATCTTGTTTCAAATCTAAAAACTCTCTTTTCTTCCCATCTTTATACTCCCTTGGAGTATACTTCGATTCAAACTCTCTTAGAAAATCAACATAGGACAATGTTGGTGGATCATCCATAGCATGGGGCACTGTCTTCCACCAGTCATATGCATCCTTCTGCAATAAGGATCTAGCATAATCAAATTTTTCCTCTGAAGTGGCTTGCAACTGAACAAATATTCTCTGCACCTTGTCTAGCCATTGGTCTGCCACTGCTGGATCTATGGTACCCAGAAAATCTTCCGCCCCAAACTTCCTCAATTTATCATATTGCCTCACCGGTACCTGAGGCTGGGGTGGGGGCGGCGGTGGTTGCACTGGTGCTTGTCTCATCATTTCCATCATATTCCTGAACCAAGCTAGCGGAACCTCATCACCAACTGGTCTCTCTGAAACAGAAGCAGGAGCCTCACTGACTCCATCCACCCTAGCTCCCTCTCTACTCTCAATAGGAGCTACACTCTCTGCACTTCCCTCAACTGACTGATGCGAATGAGGATCCATCACAACCTATGTCTGCAAACATAGCAGAATACACCTTATTAAAGATCAGAGTCTGCCAATACAAAACATGTATCTTATTCAAAATCCAACTTTGAAATCAAAAATATATTTTTTTCTTGCATCATACCTAGGTTGAGAATCTCAAACCTAGGCTCTGATACCAAAACAAATGTAACACCCCTATAACCCTTATACGTACATAGCATGCTAATACGATCGTAATATACGTATACTGATTATAGGTTGTCATTGCTTATAAAACATTTCAATAATCCATTCAAATATTATCAATAAATTTAAAACATTGAAGGAAGTTGATAAAACAAAATATACAAAATAGTTTATTAAAAACACAGCGGAAATGATACAAGTTTTTACAAATATTTATACATCAAAGTCATAATATACAAAATACAAAACTTATACATGATTGGCAGCTTGACTCTTGATCTTTAAGCTTTAATCAAAATCCTCAATCAAACTCTTCAACGTCTAGACTCACTCGGCCTAGCGGAACTCTCGGGTTCTTCTCTTTCACCTGCGCGATGAATTACAATCGCGCTGAGCAAATAGCTCAGTAGTACAACATATACTAACATTATGCATTAATGCAATGCAATGCCACATATATCAATCATGCATACAATATCAAAGAGAAAACTTGGTATCACATCTCAAAGTCTCTACATAGATCTCACCATGCAATTATTTTATCAATAATGCATCATATATCAACCAACAAAAGCATTGATCTCATTATTCATATGTAACCTCTAAACAAACACAAGCATGGGCCCAAATATACTAACATGCCATTCAATTTTCAGAGTTAATGCCTTGGTTTAATTATCACATTTATCAATATCATATCCCAACTAGGCTTCAAGGATTATGTTCAACCAAGCTTCAAGGGGAACAAAGCATGCTAAGTATCAACCCAACTTGGCTTCAAGAACAAAACCCAACCTAGCTTCAAGGGTTGTAACTTCTCAATTAGGCTTCAAGGACAAGACCCAACCAAGCTTCAAGGGGAGTAAAATATGTTAAACTTCAACCCAACTTGGCTTCAAGGATCAAATCCAACCTAACTTCAAGAGATAGTTACCATTAGGCATGCCACCAATAACAAACTCTGAAAATGGAATAACATATTAGACACACACATATAACACATTGATTATTTCATCATCAATATCATTCTCACTTTCTTTCATCAACTAGGCAAAACATGCCTCATCTCATTTCAATCATCATAGCCAATAGCAATGGCATTTCAATCCATCATATCACAATTCACATTTTATATATCATCATTGATATATATATATATACACATAACAATTCATTATTCAATTATACTCAATCAATTGTATTCTCATACATTAATATTCATCAAATCATTCACATCTTTGATTTTCCCATAACACAATTGTATATATATATACATATCATCAATGATATAAATACATCAAAACACATTAGTGATATGCATTAACAATGCAATCATGCAACATTGGTACTTACCTTAATAACACTTCACACCACTCTAAACTCTTCTCCACTCAATAGTTCTTCACTTCACAAATTAGGGCAATTTACTTCCTTCCAAAACCTAAACCAAGAGTTGATACAATACATGAGATTCAATGCAATTTATCACTTATTAACTTCATCTTAGACCTTTAGATTAGAAAATATTCATCAACATCACATTCTATATCCCACGGCCGTGGCCACCTCAACCCCCACGGGTGTGGGATCAAGAATGATTCTGCCACACAAGTCTCCATCCCCCACGGCCATGGCTTCAATTGGCTTTGAATGGCCACGGCCATGGAACCCCAAGGCCATGGGCGTGGCATCTAGAAGGCTACTGCCTTCACCCAAATTCACCTATTTTCAACTTACTTCTCCAACAACCACAACCAACATGAAAATCTATGAAAACAATTACTCAAACTTAAGTTAAACCTCACTTACTACTACAAAACCCTAATTCAAGTTCAACTTCACCACTTCCAATACCAACATCAATTTAACTTCTTATTTTAAAATCAATTTCAACTCTAATCAACAAATCATCAACACACTTAATCATACTATCAATAACCCTAACTCAACTCACACACATCTTCAAAAATAACAAAGGCAAACAAGAGAAAACTTACCAAAATCATGAAATTCTTGAAATTCCAACTTGTATACTTGAGATCTTCCTTCACTTTTGAGCTTAAAATTCCAAAATCATCATTTGCTCTCTTGCTTTCCTTTGTCTTTGAGTGAGCCGGCCATCAACAAGAAGAAGAAGAAATGATGAAGAAAACACAAAGTCAAAATGCATTAAATAGCCATCCAAAAGCAAATTACTATATTACCCTCAACCACTTAACTAGACTTTTGTCCTATATATATCCATTTTGGTAATTTCACATGCCACAAGAAAACATCCTCTTCCCTTGACCAAGCCCTTTGACCAATTTATATGTTATATATATCACCATATAAGCAACATATACAATTTTCTCTAAACCCTCTTTTCTTTCCCAAACACCATACATAAACATTATCTTCCAATTTCTTTGCTTATCACATAACATATACATTCCATTTAAGCAAACCAAAACCATATGCAAAACTTCTAGGGCATACATTAGGATATTACAGCCTTCACTACTACATGGGGTATATTTTGTTTTAGGGTGATGCCTTTCGGCTTAAAGAATGCTGGAGCAACCTACCAAAGGATGGCCACCACACTATTTCATGACATGATGCACAAAGAAGTTGAAGTATATGTTGATGATATGATGGTGAAGTCGGATACAAAGGAGCAACACTTCCAAAACATAGAATTATTCTTCGATAGAGCTTTGAAGTATATGCTAAGATGAAACCTGAAGAAGTGTGTATTCGGTGTTACTTCAGGCTAATTGTTGGGACATGTAATTGGTTCGAATGGTATTGAGATAAATCCTGACAAAGTCAAAGCGATCAGAGATATGCCAGCCCCAAAGACGGAGAGAGAAGTTTGGGGATTCATTGGTAAACTGCAGTACATTAGTAGATTTATAGCAAAGCTCACAACAATTTGTGAACCTATCTTCAAATTGCTTAGAAAGAATCAGCCGGTCATATGGAACGAAGAATGTCAAAAGGTCGTTGACCGAATAAAAGAGTATTTGTTGAATCCACCTATTTTGAAACCACCTAAACCCAGAAAACCTCTATTACTATACTTAGCAGTAGAAGAAGAGTCAATAGGAGCCATGCTAGCCCAAGCAGATGAGTCGAGGATTGAGCATGCCATTTACTATTAAAGAATCAAAGAAAGAAAAAGCAGTTGCAATGGAAAAGTGGTAAAAGTTTTACTTGAGAAGTACTGGCCCCGAGATGTGGAACAAACTCTCATGCATCTCCGTGATGTTCCTCCTCATCTCTACCCTCATTTCTATCAGAAATCTCCCGCACACCGACAGGAGATACATCAAAGTGCAAGAGTCTCGTTTGAATAAAACGGGCATAAAATGGACCCGGTAAATGGAGAAATGACTCGGCATTATAACCATACCAGGCCGACCACCAAGCATCCTCCGGTAACGACATAATATTTAAAGTGTATTCCAGGAATTGCATCAGAAACCTCCGCTGCTCTATGCCGAGAAACCATTCATAAACTGTCTCCCCGAGAAACTAGCCACTAGACACTGGGCCAACAATAATTCGGCGAGAATGTTGGAAAAATAGTGCAACCCTCATCAAAGGAGACCAATTTGCTCGTTCTTCTGGATTCCACCAGGCCAAATTCACCTGCAAAATAACATAAGGTAAGTAAAACTTTCACATAAAATTTAAAGGATACTAATGTTATTTTACCTGATCCCAGGTTAAGCGGCTCAACACGAAGCGTTGGGTATGCACGTGGTGAGAGCTGGGAACTTTCACACTATCGGACAACTAGTAATTTAATCTAGGATACCCGATTCTCTCTTGGGAAATGCCGGGTACCCTTACGAGGTTGTGTTCGTATGCCATATCTACAATAACAATAAAGATCACATTCATGCAAGAGAAAAGGGGAAAAGACATTAATGGAAGAAAGAATACCTCGACAACCGCCATCAAGCCGACGAAAGAATTCTTGTTTCGGCAAAGCTTATCAAGGCCATGGTAAAGACATGCGAGACTAGCTTCACCCCAGCCAGAAGATGGTACCATTCTGAGATAAGAAAGGGCACTCAACACTGACAAGTGAATGGACGATTCAGTACTGCCTAAAATGGTCAACCCGAGTAGATATAACAAAAATCCTCGAGCATACTGTTCGGCCCTGTTTCTTCCAATCCGACCTTCGTAGTTAATCCAATAACTGTGAATCGGCTTGATTTTTATCTTGAAAGGCCCTTTATATGATGGTTCCATACCAATTAATTCCTGAATTTCTTCAAATGTTAAAATTTCATTGGTCAGAGGAACCAGAGCACCATCATATAGAAGGCCGGTTATGGCAATAAAATTGACCGGACCAATCGTCATCTCCCCGATGGGCAAGTGAAAAGTGTGAGTGGTATCCAGCCATCGCTTTGCAAGCGCCTGGACTATGCTTCGGTCGATCTGATATTCTTCGGACGGCAATTGTAAGATGTACTGCTCAAAGCTGCAGTCTCGGATAATCTGCCTTACCCGAGAAGGCACTACATCATACCATTGTCGGGCTTTATAAATACACTCTCCGGCCCTGACGACACAACGATCATGCTAACACAGACCCAGGTAAGTTAATACCAGGTAAGTACGTGTTATTCTATCTATTTAAATTAATTTATTTTTCACAATAACAAAAAAAACAAAAAAAATAATAAAAAGAGAAAAAAATAAAAAATATATATATATATAAATATATATATATATAGAAAAAAAAGAGAAGAAAGAAAGGGAAAAAGTAATTACCTCGCTCTTTTGATTGGAACTGCGATGGAGCAGCATCCCGGTCAGTATATCTAGATTTTCGTCTTCATGATGCCGAATAAACTCCAATAACTCGGCATTAGAATGAGTCCACGACCTCGAAGCATATATTGTTTTTGAAAAATATATGCTGAAATTGAAAAGAAATTTGAAAGAATTACAAAGTTGAAATTAAAATTGTGAAATGGAATGAAGAATTGATGGCCTTTTATAGAGGAACGGCAAGCGAAAGAAAACAAATTCAAAACTATTCATGAATAGTAAATTTTACTATTGATGAATAGTAAATGTTACTATTTATAAATAGTATTAGTATTGGGAATAGTAAAATTACTTTTTCCAATAGTAAATACTATTTGATACTATTTGCGAATAGTAAATTTACTATTTATAAATAGTGAATAGTGCATGAACAGTGACTACACAGTAAATAAACAAGAAATTCAATTATTCACTTTAATCGTTCAAATAATTGCGAGTATATAAATATTTTTACACCCAGGGGGCAATAAGAAGACACATGTCTAAAAATTAGCCAAACTTTTTTTTTTCTCGGGTCCAAGTACCCAAATCAAATCAAGTTAGGATCGAGTATCTCAATCCAGTTTAGGATCGAGTATCCCAACCCAATTTAGGATCGAGTATCTGAGTCTAGTTTAGGATCGAGTATCCAAATCTCTTAGGTCCAGCACCCAAATTTTTCTTTAGGTCCAGAACCTAAAATTATCCTTGAGTCCAAAACTCGAACCGGGTCCAGAACTCAAATTTTTTTTTAGGTCCAGAACCTAGAATCATCCATTGAGTCCAGAACTCGAACCGGGTCCAGAACCCAAATTTTCTTTAGGTCCAAAACCTAGAATCATCCTTGAGTCCAGAACGCAAACCGGGTCCAGAACCCAAATTTTCCTTAGGTTCAGAACCTAGAATCATCCTTAAGTCCAGAACTCAAACCAGGTCTAGAACCCAAAACCTCAACCATCTCAAAAATTACGTCTTATTGCTATTTACTCTCTTTCACTAAAGTTTCAAATTTTTCAAGTAGGGGGCAAACTGTAGACCCTTAATTTTTGACCCAATCCGGTTCAATATGTTTTATTTAGTCCATAATGATTTTTGTTGTCCAATTGGTCCAAAATAATTTTAATTAAATAATTTTTGCTTTATTATCTAATTTTTATTAATAAAAATAAACAAAATAAAAATAAAAATAAAAATAAAAATCAGAGTCGGAAAAATCGGCGACGAAAAAACAATCGCACAGGCCTATGGGCTATTTCACCCGTAGGAATTTCCTATGGGTGACGCCCCTGCCAACTGCGGCAGTTTTTTTTTCCAGCGCATTTTTTCCTACGGTAATTTTTTCAGCAGCGTAATTTTTTCCGACGTAAAATTTTCAAAATATAATTTAATTAGGTTTTGGTTTCCTTTTCTTATTTAGATTATTTGCCGTGATTAATTAGGAAAAGACCTCTATAAATAAGTATCAAAGGCAACCAAATTAAAGGTAGAAAATTTTTGGCAGTAGCTTGGAAATTGGAAAACCAAATCAGTGAAGGAAAAGTAATAAATGCAATTCAATTGATTTTTAAAGGAGGAGAGGCACGATTTAAAGGATTCAAAGGCAAAAAAGGCTAGTCTTTGGAGCTTGTTCATCCAAGAAGAATTATTTTTGGAGAATCAACAAAAAGAGGTATGTTAAATTCTTTTTTTGATTTATCTTTTCACTATGAAATTTAGGTTTTTTAAATAAAAAACCTTAGAACTTTAATTTAGTTTTTCCAAGGTTAAAACACTAATACGTTACTTTATTTTCCAAAAAGACTTTAAATTGTTATTTTTATTTCTTAAAATTCTTAAAACTCTAATTGAACATATTTTTCAACAAAACTAAGATTTAAATTCTGTTTCTTTTAAAATTTTAAAGTAGGTTCTATTTCATTCAAAAAGCCTTAAAAAACATCTTTTCTACTTATAAAAACTTTAATTTGTTTGTTTAAATTAATAATACTTCATGAAATTATTAAATTGATTTCGAAATTCTTAAAAATCATGCATCACCGTGACCCTAAATTCTAAAAATACTAAACCCAAATTCAACTTCCAAAATTCAAAATAATGAACACTAACCCTTTTAAAACCTTAAACCCTAATTTTTATGAACCCTAATCCTTTTAAAACATTAAAAAAACATAAAAATATAAAAACATAAAATTTACACAGTAGCTTAAAAATACAATAAATCACCATTTAAAAATCATAAATAAAAGTGTTTTAAAGTGTCTAAAGCCCTAGTTTCATGATTTCACCATTCAAATATTAATTTAGTTAATCAAAGAGTCTTACCAACCTTTTAAAACATAAAACCCTAATCTATTTTAATTCCATAAAAAGTCACAGTAGCTGTAATTGGACTTTTATTTGCTTTATTTAATTCTATACTTGATTATGCTTTGATTTATCTCTTATGCTTTAATTTATTTAATTTCAATACTTGATTTATTTAATTTATCATGGATGGATATTTATTTTCTATTTTGATTGATACCTTTGGCGAATGATTTATATATTATGAATGATTATTTACTTTTATCAATTAATTTAGATTTCCAAAAGTTGTAAGAGGTATGTTTCCACTTGGTGGGTACCTCATTAGTTAAATATCATGTAATTTAATTTGCTTTTCCATCTTAGTACTTTTGTAAATGGCATGTTTCTACCTTTCAGTGGGTCTCCTATTTAGGCATGTAATGTAAGGACATGTTTCCAACCTTGGATGGGTGTCCATTTATTTGCTTTATTTTGAAATTACTTTGATTTTAATATAATGATGCTTTCTTTTAATTATTATGTGTAATATGGATAATATTGTTATATTTAAGAATTTTATAATATTAAGACCTATAAAGGAGCCCGGTTCCAATGAACCGGGCGTTGTGGGGGTGCTGGGCCATTTCTCACCTTCCCCACACGTACCCAACTTTCCGAACCCATTAAAGGGTTGGGAATTCCTTAGGAATAGAGTCATCCACCCCTTTCTTTTTCCCGACCCGTTTGGGTGGCGACTCCATTTTCTTCTGACTTAGGTTCGTGTTCTCTAAGGTCCCGAGCCTAAGCAGTGCCGAAGTCGCAAAAACCATTCCACCGGGAGTGGGGGCGAAAATCCCCGTTCACATATATTTATAGAAGTTTTTTTATTTTTTTCCTAGTTTCTCACGACATATATTATAGAATAAGAAAAGGAAACCGAAACCTAATTGTATTAGGTTTCAAAAAATTTGCGTCGAAAAAATTTCGCTGGCAAAAAAAAACTGCTGTGGAAAAATTGCGCTGGCGAAATAATTTACCGCATGAAAAATTGCGCTGGTGAAATAATTTGCCCGCAGTTGGCTGCGGCAAGGGGTGGGGAATCGGCCTGCGGCCAGGAAACTCCTGCGGGCGAAATGGCCCACGGCCAAGCCCGCACTGTAATTTTCGGCGATGATATTTTCGTCGCTGATTTTTCCGTCGCTGATTTTTATTTTTATTTTTATTTTTTGATTTTGATTTGTTTATTTTTATTTTTATTAATAAAAATTAGATAATAAAGAAAAAATTATTTAATTAAGATAACAAAAATCATTTTGGACCAAATAATATATATTAGACAACACAAAAATTATTTTAGACTAAACAAAATATATTGGACCGGACTAGGTAAAAAATTAAGGGTCTACAATTTGCCCCCTGCTTGAATGATCTAAAACTTTAGTGAAAGAGAGTGAAAAGCAACAAGTTTTAATTTTTGATGAGATGGTGGAGGTTTTGGGTTCTGGACCCGATTCGAGTTCTGGACTCAAGGATAATTCTAGGTTCTGGACCTAAGGAAAATTTGGGTTCTGGACCCGACCTAAGTTATGGATTTAGAAATAATTCTAGGTTCTGGACCTAATGGTAAAATTGGGTTCTGGATCCGAGCTAAGTTATGAACTTAGAAGAGATTTTAGGTTCTGGACCTAAGGAAAAATTGTGTTCAGGACCCGAGCTAAGTTCTGGACTAAGAAATAAATTCAAGGTTCTGGACTTAAGGAAAATTTGGGTTCTGGACCCGAGCTAAGTTCTGAACTAAGAAACAAATTCTAGGTTCTAGGCCTAAGGAAAATTTAAGTTCTGGACCCGGTTTGATTTTTGGACTCAACGATAATTCTGGGTTCTGGACCTAAGAAAAATTTGGGTTCTGGACCCAGTTCGAGTTCTGGACTCAAGGAAGATTTTAGGTTCTGGACCCGGTTTGAGTTCTACCCGAGCTAAGTTCTTGGACTTAAAAATAAATTCTAGGTTCTGGACCTAAGAAAAATTTGGGTTCTGGACTTAGAAACAAATTCTAGGTTCTGGACCTAAGAAAAATTTGGGTTTTGGACCCGAACTAATAGTAATTTTTTATTTCAAAAAGTTTGGCTAATTTTTATGCATATGTCTTCTTATTGACCCCTGGGTGTAAAAATATTTATAGACCTGTAATTATTTGAATGATTAAAGTGAATAAATGAATTTACTGTTTATTTACTGTGTAATCACTGTTTACTATTTATAAATAGTAAATTTACTATTCGCAAATAGTATCAAATAGTATTTACTATTGAAAATAGTACTTTTACTATTTATCAATAATAACACTATTCATAAATAGTAAAAATTACTATTTATCAATAGTAATACTATTTATAAATAGTAAAATTTACTATTCTTGAATAGTAATACTATTCATAAATAGTAAAATTTACTATTTATGAACAGTTTGAATTTTGTTTTTTTACTTGTCGTTTCTCTATAAAAAGCCACAATTCCTTCATTTTATTTCATAGCACGATTTCAATTTTATAATTCTCTCAAATTTCTTTCAATTTTAGCACATATTTTTCAAAAATAATGCATGCTTCAAGGTCAGGGACTCATTCTAATGCCGAGTTATTGGAGTTTATTCGGCACCATGAAGATGGAAATTTAGATATACTAGCCGGGATGCCGCTCCTTCACAGTTCCAATCCAAAGAGCGAGGTAATTATTTTTTTCCTTTTTTATTTCTCTTGATTTTTTTCTTTTTTATATATTTTTTTATTTTATTATATTTTATTTATTTATTTATTATTGTTTACCTTTATTTATTTATTTTTTGTTTATTTATTTATATTATATATTATTATTCTTTTTTAGAAAAAATAAATTAATTTAAGTAGATAGGATAATATGTACTTACTTGGTATTAACTTACCTGGGTTTGTGTTAGCATGATGGTTGCATTGTTTGGGCTGGAGGGTGTATCTATAAAGCCCGACAATGGTATGATGTAGTGCCTTCTCCGGTTAGGCGGATTATTCGAAATTGCAGCTTTGAGCAGTTCATCTTACAATTGCCATCCTAGGAATATCATATAGACCAGAGCGTAGTCCAGGCTTTGTAGAGCGATGGTTGGATACAACCCACACTTTTCACTTGCCCATTGGAGAGATGACAATTGGCCTGGTCGATTTTACTGCCATAACCGGCCTTCAATATGATGGTGCTCCGGTTCCTCTGACCAATGATATTTTAACATTTGAAGAAATTTAGGAATTAATTGGTATGGAACCATCATATAAAGGGCCTTTTAAGATAAAAATCGAGCCAATTCATAGTTATTGGATGAACTACAAAGGATGGGTTGGCATAGACACACTCGAACAGTATGCTCGAGGATTTTTATTATATCTGCTCGGATCGATCATCTTAGGCAGCACTGAATCTCCATTCACTTGTCAGTGTTGAATGCCCTTTCTTATCTCAGAATGGTACCATCTTCTGGTTGGGGTGAAGCTGGTCTCGCGTGTCTTTACCATGGTCTTGATAAGCTTTGCCGAAATAAGAAGTCTTTTGTCGGCTTGATGGCGGTTGTCGAGGTATTCTTTTCCTTCACCAATGTTATTTCCACTCTTTTCTTACATGAATTTGATCTTTATTATCATTGTTGTAGGTATGGGCATATGAACATAACCTCGTGAGGGTACCCGGTGTTTCCCGAGAGAGAGTCAGGTATCCAAGATTAAATTTCTGGTTGTCTGATCATGTGGACGTTCCCGGCTCTCATCATGTGCATACTCACCGTTATGTGTTGAGCCGCTTAACATGGGACCAGGTAAAATAACATTAGTATGCTTTAAATTTTATGTAAAAGTTTACTTACCTTATATTATTTCGCAGGTGAATTTGGCCTGGTGGAGCTCAGAAGAGCGAGCAAACTAGTCCCCTTTGATGAGGGCTGCACTGTCTTTCCAACATTCTCGCAGAATTATTGCTGACCCAATGTCTAGTGGCTGGTTTCTCTGGGAGAGAGTTTATGAATGGTTTCTCGGTCCAGAACAGCGGAGGTTTCTTATGCAAATTCCAGAATATACTTTAAATATTATGTTAATGCCGGAGGATGCATGGTGGTCAGTCCGGTATGGTTATGATGCCTAGTCATTTCTCCATTCACCGGGTCCATTTTATGCCCGTTTATTCAAATAAGACTCTTCAACTTTGATGTATCTCCTGTTGGTGTGCGGGAGATTTTTGACGAAAATGAGGGCAGAGATTATAAAGAATATCACGGCGCTGCAGGAGAGTCTGTTCCACATCTCGGGGTCAATACTTCTCAGGTAAATGGCTGTGTCACCTGAGTGTGTCATCTTCTGCTTCTCCTCTGGTCTTCTTTGTTCTTTGAAGATGAGAGTGACACGGCCAATGGCTTGGCCGTGTCTCTTGGGTGTGTCAGCTTCTGTGTTTTTTTCTTTGGTTCTTCTTTGTTCTTAGCCTAGGACGGGACACGGCCGGTGACTTGGCCGTGTTGCCTGCCAGTCAACAAAGAAGACCAGACTGTTTCTTTTCTTTCTTTGCTTGGTCCTTCTTGACTTTATCCTTTAGGTGAGACACGGCCAGTGGCTTGGCCGTGTCTCCTGCCCGTGTCATGTTCTGCCAAGATTTCATTTGAGGTGACATGGCCAAGCTTGATTTGGCTTGACCATGTCTTGCTTGATTCATGCTCTTCTTTCCTTGTTTTGATCTTCCAAGGGAATTTTTGCACTTTAACCGCTTTTCCTTTGCAACTTTTTCCCTTCTTTGATTCTTCAATGATTGTTGCAGGCTGTTGGCTCATTTGATCATGAGGCTGAACCTTCCTTTGCTGCCCCTTCATCTGCTCGCTCTAGCCCGCCAGATATGCCATCTCATCCGCAGGGTATTTATTTGAATTACCTGGTACGTTCTTTATTTCATGGTAACTTATGCTATATGTATGCATGATTATGTATTTTCTTACCTTTTCCTCTTTGGCTCACAGCGGATGCTTAAAGAACAAAATAGGAAACTTCAAGAAGAGTTGGCGGCAAGTCCTCAGCAGGCTTCTCATTTTGAAAATTTATATCATCAATCTGAACAATATTTCTGAGACTTTCGATTTCAGGGGATGAGGGATCCCGGTGCTTCTTCATCAAGAGGCCCCCAGACTAATGACCATGAGATCCTTTCATCTACTTTTGATGAGGACCATGATGGATCAGAACCTCAAGGTAATGGGGATTTTGGTGCTCCCGCTTTGGGTGATCCCGGGATGAATAGTTTGCCGAGTTTTGGTGCTCCCACTTTGGGCGGACTCGGGGCAAGTGATTTGCCCCCTCCTCCAACAGGCGATGACTTTTTTAAGGCTTTATTTGATGACCTACCACCACCCTCTTAGTGATATGTAAATATTGTAGCAATTGTAAAATCTTGTATAATAATGAAAAAATACAAATTTCATATTTAATGTAACTCTTTTTTTTTTTCGTTACTGAACCACTTTTCCTCTCTTTTTTTTTTTGTTTTTTTTATATCACAGTACATAATCATTTGCTAAACCAAATCCAAAGTGGAAAAGGAAATTGTGACCAATTCCTTTCCTTATGCCATATGGTCTTACCCTTTCCCATCACCTTTTCCTTTTCACTTTGGAAAAGGTTTGTTTCTTCTATATAAATCACCCTTCATGCCATATTTTAATACATAAACCAAAATTCTTTCTCTTTCAACGTGAAGAGCCCCCTTTAACAATTTTAATAATTTTTTCTTCATTTATTCACCTTGACAGAGTGTCATTTAAAGAGAATAAAAATTCTATTTAAGAATATGGATGCCATTCATTAGAAGCAAATTTCATGGTCAAAACTTGATGTTTTAAAATGTTTTCAAAATGTCAAATTGGACCACTCCTTCTTACATGCTT
Organism: Garcia nutans; assembly: GCA_947685225.1. NCBI lineage: Eukaryota > Viridiplantae > Streptophyta > Magnoliopsida > Malpighiales > Euphorbiaceae > Garcia > Garcia nutans. The sequence goes on along the minus strand of CANTUV010000013.1, from coordinate 10,810,095 downwards.
TAGCTTCCTTTTGGAATACGGATTCCAGGATATTTAAAATTAATGGCTTTGAAATATGTCCCTTGATTGAAGAATTTGAGGTCATCCTTGGATATCCCAATAATCAACAAATGGCGTTACCCACATTGATTTCCAAGGCTCAACAGAAGATGCAGATGTTATTCGAAATTCCAAAACCCGAAGTTCTTCTGTTGATGAGAGGTGAAAAAATTCTACTTGCTCCTTTGATTGACTTTTGTCTCTCTCATTTGGCCCCTACTAAGGCATGGGGACGCATGCTCTGCCTTTGCTTGCTCGGCCAATTCTTGCTTATTTCTTCCGACGGCGATATTGATCCATGAGCATTGGATATTATGGATCAAATGGAAGGAGGCTTGTCGCCGATGCCTGTGATCTTAGCCAAGACCTTATTTCGATTAGACTAATTTAAATCAGGATTGTCAAAGAGACTGACTGGGAGTCCGTTGCTACTTCAGGTAATTACCTAAATTGCCCTTTCGAGTTTTCAATTTAGATCTTTTTTTTCTTTTCTTTTCCTTATCGCTCTAATTTTTTCCTAGTCCGCCCAAGCGGGTTTTCGAAACTAGCGAGCTGTCCTAATTTTAGCCTAAGCTGCCCTGGCATGTTTTCAACTTAGCGGACCTTTTTCTTTTCATTTTTTAACTCTTTCTTCACAGATTTGGCTTTAGGAGCGTCTTTGCTTGCTTGATACTCCATCCATGAACTTTGCCAAATACCTGCCACATCATCATTCTGCTAGGAAGCTACTCCATCCTGCTTCTTCATATGCTAACTGGGTTAACTGGATCCACTCATGCTCTGAAGTCAATATCCATTGGTTGGTACCTTGGTGGAAGATTTCTCATATCACCATACTAACATACATGATGTACGTTCCTCTTGCTGCTCTTCGTCAAGGTACATGCTATGATCCTCGCCGACTTGGTCGTCAGTATGGAGCTAAGCCTCGTGATTCTGACTTTGCTTCTGACTTAGACATGCCTTGCTTGACTGAAGCCTACTTGGATCGGCTGAGGCAAAGCTAGCCTGCATGTTACACTTATCGATTGCCATAGATTTTACATTTGTCAATTCAAAAAGTGTATTGTTAGGATGAAAAATAATTAAAGTAATAAAAGATGCTTCTTTTCCATTTAAAATTTTTCATCACTTTTTGCTATTGTGTTTATTTATTTCATCCATATCTGGTTAAATACTTATAACAGTGCACATAAGACAATTTTAACATTATTTCTATTTTATTAAATTGGGGAACAACCAAACATAAAGCCAGCATGTACAAGATCACTCCTGTTGCCAACTAGCCCTTTCGGGTTTTCTAATTGATGGTTTTCTCTCATTTAGCCCTTATTGTTGCTTAGCCCGCCCTTTCGCATTTTTGGAACTAATGGACTGCTCTAACTTTTGCCTAGGCCGCCCTTCTTGGGTTTTCAACCTAGCGAGCTCTTTTCCTCTTTTTTTTTTTAAATTTTTCATACATAAAACATCTTCAACCTATCAATGTTTACGGGCTCACTAAATTCGTTCCCGTCCATGTCTGACAGCTTCACCGCACCTTTGTTCATGACTTGTTTCACGACATATGGCCCTTCCCAGCTAGGTCTGAACTTCCCTCTTGGATCAAATACATTAGGCTTACATTGCTTCAACACCAAATCCCCAACTCTGAATTTTCTGATTTTAACCCTTCTATTGTAGGCCCGAGCTATCTTCTTTTGATACAGTTGGTGATGATATAGTGCCTTTAATCTTCTCTCTTCTAATAGAGCAAATTGTGTATATCTGCTTGCTACCCATTTTGTTTCAAGAAGTTCAGCTTATAAAACTACTCTTAACGACTTGATCTCAATTTCAATTGGCAATATTGCTTCGATCCCATAAACCAAAGAGAACGGTGTCATTCCAGTAGGTGTTCGCACACTTGTCCTATATCCCCATAAAGCAAAGGGAAGCATCTCTGACCAATCCCTGTAAGTCTTGGTCATCTTGGACAGAATTTGCTTAATTGTCTTGTTTGTTGCTTCCATTGCACCATTAGCCTTTGGTCTATAAGGAGAGGATCGATGATGATGAATTTGGTACTTGGAGAATAAATCCTTAATTGCTCCTTGAAACTGTACCATGTTGTCTGATATCACACTGTGCGGGACCCCATATCTGCAGATGAGGTTCTTTTCGATAAACCTAGCCATTTGGCTTGCACCTAATTTATTGAAGGATTCGGCTTTGACCCATTTTGAAAAATAATCTACTGCTACCACAATGAATTAGTGACGATTTGAAGCAGTCGGATGTATCTCTCCTATAATGTCGATACCCCAGGTGGCAAATGGCCAGGATGAAGACATTGAATGTAGTTCCTCAGGAGGCATGTGATTCAAGTTATCATACATCTGACATTGCTAGCACTTCTTTACAAACTCAATACAATCTTTCTCCATAGTCAACCAGTAGTAACCTTGTCGAATAATCTTCTTAACTAGGGCCAAACCACTCATGTGTGGACCTTAATTTCCGCCATGTATTTCTGACATGATGCGCTCCACTTCAAGCTTTCTTAAACACCTCAAATGTACCCCATCAGGTCATCTTCGATATAACTCTCCATGGAACATGATGTATTGCAATGACCACCGCCTTATGGCTCTTCTCTCTTTCCTTGTTGCCCCTGGCGGGTATTCTCTTTCCTCCAAAAATCATCTTATAATATCATACCACGCATCATAGTCTATATCAACTTCCATGATTGTCTCATATTCATAGCAAGGAGTTGATGAAATGGTCAAGATCAAAGGCTTAAGAAATAAGCTAACAGGGTTTTCCCATACCGAAGCCAATGTGGCTAGGGCATCAGCCATCTGATTTTCTTCTCTTGATAGGTGTATAAACCTACACTCCTTAAAGTTCTTTTTCATCATGGTCAAGTAATGGTGGTATGGTTTTAATTTTTCTTCTTTCAACTCCCATTCTCCATTTACTTGGGATACAACTAGCAACAAATCACCATAAACTTCCACCTTATCCACCTTCATAATCATTAGGGTTTCCAAACTGAAAATACAAGCTTCATACTCCACCATATTATTGGTTGCCCTAAATTTCAATTTTTTGGCTAAAGGGATGAGTTCCCCTTCGGGCGATTCTTGTATAATTCCCAAACCTGCTCCTTTCCTGTTTACTGCTCCATCAAAATACATTTTCCACCCTTGTACTTCAATTGCTTCTAAATGTTCATCTGGAAATTCCAAGATTACCTCTTCGCTTTCTGGTAATGGTTGTTGGGCCAGGAATTCTGTCACCGCTCTACCTTTGATTGTTTTCCTGGTTATACACTCGATCTCAAATTCTTCTAGTATTATCAACCATCAACCATATTTTCCAATTAAAGAGGGAGTCTCCCTTAAGTACTTTATTGGATCTAGCCTGAAAATTGCTTGCACACTATACGATTGAAAGTAATGCTGCAACTTCTTAGAAGGCCAAACCACAGCTATACATGTCTTTTCAATGATACTATACTTAATTTCATAAGGTAGGAGCTTTCTACTCAAATAGTAAACTGCATGCTCAATCCCTGACACATCTGCTTAGGCTAGCATGGCTCCTATTGACTATTCTTCTACCGCGAAGTATAGTAATAAAGGTTGCCAAGTTTAGGTGGTTTTAAAATAGGTGGATTCAACAAATACTCCTTTATTCGCTCAAATGCCTTTTGACATTCTTCATTCCATATGACCGGCTGATTCTTTCTAAGCAATTTGAAGATAGGCTCACAGATTGTTGTAAGCTTTGCTATAAATCTGCTAATATATTGTAATTTACCGATAAATCCCCAAACTTCTTGTTGTCCCAAGATGGCAACCAAGAGGGGGGGGGGGTGAATTGGTTTCCTCACGAAATGATGGCAAATTAAAATGCTCAAAAAACACAAATGCGGAATAGAAAGTTGGTTGAGTAATGAAAGAAAGAACACACAAGATTTATAGTGGTTCGGATTTACCTCAATCCTACATCCACTTCCTTAACAACTTGTTAAGGTTCCACTATTCTTTGAAGTTTTTACAAGCTCACTTCCAACTTTGGTGTTTTCACAAGTTCACACCTAACTTCACAAGTGTTTTTCTAAGGCTCACACTTACAACCCAATCAAGAGTTTTACAAGGCTCACTCTCACAACCCAAGTGTTTCCCAAGCTTACACTCAAACTTATACAATGGTGTTTTCAATGATCACACCTAACATTCATTACAATTTAATTGTAAGTTTAAGTAAAAGAAAATTTGTTGCTTGGCTATGAAAATCTGATTTCTTGATTGTTCTTTTCACTTCACTATACTAGTTTTCTCATAGAGACATTGTATTTATAGCCAATGTGGTCTTACTAGCCGTTATTGAAGTTTTGAATAAAGTCTTGGCAGAATAGACCTTCTTTACTTAAACTGTCCGAAGCACTTCACGGTCGCCCTTCATGCAAGGATGGTCGCGCTCATGCTTCTCGCGGTCGTCCTTTAACAAGGGACGGTCGCTGCTTTTGAAAAAGCTACAACGGTCGAATTTTAGTGCTCTGCAGCTGGAATCTTGTCCATGCTGTGTTTGTCGGACCTTTTCTTGCCCATGCTTTGTTTGTCAGGACGGTCGCGCCAAGCAGAGGTGCGGTCTCCCTTTTTGAATCTTCGAGTGGGTTTACAACGGTCATATTACGTGTCATTCTCTGACAGAGCAAAACTGAATGTCCGCCATAATTTGAATCTCGCGGTCGCCCTATGCAGAATCTCGCGATCGAACTCACAGTTTCGCGTCGAACTTCTGGACGCACCTGTGGACGCGAACACTACTGTCTCTTTGAGCAATTTCTTCTTGAATTGTTGGGCGGTCGATTTTTCTGAATGGGCGGTCGCTAAATTGATTAGCGAGGTCGAATCATTCACCGTTCTTGTCACCGCGAACCTTACTGTGATTGTAATGATTTAAGTTCCTTGAGTAGCGGTCGGGCAAGTATTTTGGACGGCCGCCATTCTTGAGGCGCGGTCGCGACTGAGGTCGAACTTCTGACCGCGAAACCTACTGTGATAAGGTTTCATTCTGTAATTGCATGTAGCGGTCGTATTCTGGTCTGGTGCGACCGCTAGAATTGTTCTGTCTTGCTTTACTTGAGGCAACCTAATCCTGCAACAAGATTCTTAAACAGAAGTTAAATAGATCATCCATTTGAGTTGTCAAGGATCAAAATAGAGATCTTTTGTCTAACAATCTCCCCCATTTTGACTTTGGCAATTCAAATGGAATGATGAAAAAATAATAAGTCTAAAATGCTCCCCCTTGATTTATGCATAAGTCATGATTAAGAGCATTGTGATAATCTTGGTGCATTAGGTTATGTATAAATAGTTTAAACAATTCATTGTACTATTTTCTCCCCCATTGTTTCTCCCCTATTATGTTTACTGAGTTTCATTCCATTCATTCCATTATGTTGTTATTTTCTCCCCCATTGTCATAGGCAAAATAAATCAAATGTTTAAACAAATGTGTCTTCCATTGGATAAGATATTAAAAGCAACAATCAAAACAACAACAAATAAGGAAAAACAAATAACATTTGAAACAAACATGTTTATTAAGGATAGAGAAAAGTACAAAGGCAGAAAATAAAGCAATAATCATATGAAAATGCAAACAATAGAGACAAAAAGTTTTAAGCTATTCAGAGTCATCATCTACATCTAGTTCTTCTTCAACTAAAGGAGCTTTTCCTTTATCTTTAGGAGCAACAGAGGCAGAGCTAGTGCTGATGGACTCTTCTTCTTCAGGAATGCTTTGGGTATGATCACTTATATCCCAATCTTCAAGGTTGCACTGAGGCAAGTCCAATTTTCCTTGCATGTCATAGAGATCATGGTGCATATGAGATATAAGGTCAATTCTCTTGTTCAAGTGCTGAAATCTCTTGGAGACACTTTTCTTGAACTTGGAGAATTTCCTGGAAAGAGTTTTGATAGCTTGGAGGATGAGTTGAGTGGAGGATGAAGTAGTTTCTTGAGCAACTTTTGATGAAGTTGCTTTTGGAGGTAATTCCACAGCAACTTCAACTGAATCTCCTTCTTCCTCAATTGTATATCTTGGCCTCTTCTTTTGTTTATCCATTACTCCTTTCTTGCCAAAGTAGTATACATATGATCCTTCAATTTTCCTAACACATCCAGCATGCTCTAAGTAATCTATTGTGATAGCACTGGAAGCTAGAGTGAAAGGGTTTCTCAAGGTAGCTAAGTTCAAATCATTCAGAAGGTTTAGGTGCCTAGCTATTTGAGTAACTTGAGAGGATAGGAAGAATGTACCAGTTCTTGTAACAGCATGATGAAAGAAGGTGTCTATCAAGAACTTGGTGGAGTTTATTTTGATGTTATGGGTGAAAACATACATAAAGATGAGGTCTCTTTTGGTGACTTTCTCATTTCCATCTGCTCTTTGGTGGATGGTATAAGTGATAATCCTATGGAGCATCCAGTGGGTGAGAGTTTTGATATGTCTGGCTTTGGATTCTTTTTCAAAGGAAGTTTCAATGGAAATTTCTTGCCAGAAATCAGAAAGGGTTCGGTTGGAGAACATTTGGTCATTGTAAGAGGTTATACCTTCAGAAGGGAAGTTCCAAATGCTACCAAAATCTTCTAGAGATAGGGCTTGGTATTGATCAAAGAGCTTAAATCTAACTCCATACCACCCTAGTGCAGAATTTGCACTCTTTTCTATTTGAAGAGACATCAGAAATTCTTTGCTAAGACTAGAGTAGCCTACCTCTTCTGGAAAGACAAATTTTCTCCATCCAAGGACATCCAACAATCTCTCAATTTCGTCCTTGATGCCCAATGCAGAAAGCATTCCACCAAAAGGTGATTTGGTGCCTTCAACCTTCTTTTTCTTAAGCATAGCATACCTAATGTCTTCCTCAGAGGTTTGGTGGTGAGGTTTGTGAATTTTCTCACCTCTTTTGGATTGAGGAGGAGATGGAGGTTCAACAACAGGTTCTCTAATGGTGATTCCTGGAACTCTCTTGGCTTGACCCTTAATTTTGGAGGTGGTTTTTCTTTTGGGAGCCATTGAAACAGAAAGAACAGAAGAGAGCAGGAAAACAGAGGTTCAACTGAATGACAGATGATAAGGAGAAGATTTTAGGGTTTCAGAATGTTTTTAGAAGCAAAATATCAAAGAAAATTATTTATTATGCTCTTAAATAGATGAAATAACAAAAATAGCCGTTTATGACTGTTGAAAGTCAAGATTTGCGACCTGTCACACAGCCAACGGTTATAAATTTTCGAGCAGAGTGTACAGGGTGAGGTCGCACATTGAACAAGGTGCGATCGCGAAATGAGGTCTAGCGACCATTTTCAAGATAAGTACGCTCGCGAGAGAAGAAATTGTCTGTAACAGTCGAAACTATTCAAATTGGTGCGGCCGCGCACAAAATTTTCTCGACCGCGCACAGAGTCATTAGTTTGAATGAAACTGTCAGACAAGATAGCGATCGCGAAAGGACTCTGGAGCGACCGCTAAAGACTTAAAAATTGAAAGATTCATGGAAAGATAGAAAATATTTCTAGAGTGTTAAGAACCATTAAATTCATGCACATAGAAACTTCATTGATAGGCAATTAATTCAAAGTATTTCCATCAATCATTCCTAAATTAAGTTTAATAAAATTAAGTCTATCTTCATTCAATGGTTTTGTAAAGACATCCGCAAGTTGATTTTGTGTTTCAATAAATTCTAGAATTATGTTCTGATTTTGCACATTTCCCCTCAAAAAATGATGTCTAATATCTATATGCTTGGATCTAGAATGTTGTATAGGATTCTTAGACAAATTGATAGCACTAATGTTGTCACATTTAATGGAAATATTGTTAAAAACTTTACCATAGTCAAGCAATTGTTGTTTCATCCATAATACTTGTGTGCAACAAAAACAAGCTGCAACATATTCAGCTTCCGTTGTGGATAAAGCAACTGATGCTTGTTTCTTACTATGCCAAGAAACTAAACAATTACCAAGAAAGTGACATGCTCCTGTAGTGCTTTTTCTATCTAAGATACTACCTGCATAATCTGCATCTGAAAATCCTATAATATGAAATGATGTGTTCTTTGGATACCAAAGTCCTAATTGCATTGTACCACTTAAATATTTCAAGATTCTTTTAGTGGCATTCAAGTGTGATTCTTTAGGACAGGTTTGAAATCTAGCACATAGACATACACAGTACATTATATCAGGCCTAGATGCGGTTAAGTAAAGTAGTGATCCGATGATACCTCGATATTTCTTCTCATCTACTGCTTTACCATTGTCATCTTTACCTAATTTCAAGGATGTGCTCATGGGAGTTTTGCTAGTTTTGCAGCCATCCATTCCAAATTTCTTCATGAGTTCTCTTGTATATTTGGATTGGTTGATGAAGATCCCATCTTTACATTGCTTGACTTGCAATCCAAGGAAGAACTTGAGTTCACCCATCATGCTCATTTCAAATTCCCTAGTCATACAAGAAGCAAATTCTTTACACAAGGCTTCATCAGTAGCTCCAAATATTATGTCATCCACATAAATTTGTACAATCAAAATGTTATGCTTATCCTTTTTAACAAAGAGAGTTGTGTCTACTTTTCCTCTTGCAAAACCATTTTCAAGCAAATATGCACTAAGTTTATCATACCATGCTCTAGGTGCTTGTTTCAATCCATATAAAGCTTTGGTAAGTTTGAAAACATGATCATGAAATTTGTAGTTTTCAAATCCAGGAGGTTGTTCAACATAAACTTCTTCATTTATGAGTCCGTTTAGAAATGCACTTTTAACATCCATTTGATAAAGCTTAAAATTCATATGACATGCAAAAGCAAGTAATATTCTAATAGCTTCTAATCTGGCTACAGGGGCAAAGGTTTCATCATAATCAATACCTTCTTCTTGATTATAACCTTTGGCTACCAATCTTGCTTTATTTCTAATAATGTGACCATTTTCATCAAGCTTATTCCTATAAACCCATTTGCATCCTATTATAGAATGATCTTTAGGTCTAGGAGTAAGTTGCCAAACATTATTTCTTTCAAATTGATTAAGTTCATCTTGCATTGCAGTTATCCAATTTTCATCATTTAAAGCTTCCTCAACAGTTTTTGGTTCAATTTGAGAAACAAAAGCAAAATTAACATCAACATGATTAATTTTAGATCTAGTGATTACTCCCTTAGATGTTTCTCCAATGATGAGTTCCTTTGGATGATCTTTCTTGTATTGCCAATCCTTAGGTAGATCCTGAGTCTTTTCTTCAAGTTGATTGATCTTTGGAGCATCAATAGATTCAAGAGGTTCAAGATTATCTGCAGGGTCATTAAAAGTAATACCTTTCTTTTGATCAAGTTTAGATGATTCATCAAATACAACATGCATTGATTCTTCTATTACTAGAGTTTTCATGTTAAATACTCTATATGCTTTGCTATATGATGAATATCCTAAGAATATGCCTTCATTTGATTTGGATGAAAATTTTCCAAGATTATCCTTGGTATTCAATATGAAGCATTTGCATCCGAATACTCTAAAATATCCAATTCTGGGTATTCTTCCATTCCATAGCTCATAAGAAGTTTTATTAGTTAAATGCCTTTTGTAAACACGATTTGCAATGTAGCAAGCTGTATTAACGGCTTCTGCCCAAAAATAAGATGGTAAATCATATTCATTGAGCATTGTTCTAGCCATTTCAATTAAAGTTCTATTTTTCCTTTCAACTACACCATTTTGCTGTGGAGTTCTAGGAGCAGAAAAATTATGTGAAATGCCAAGTTCATTGCAAAAGGTTTCAAAATTTTCATTTTCAAATTCTTTACCATGATCACTTCTAATAGATGTGATCACATATCCTTTTTCATTTTGAACTCTTTTTGCAAATGTTTTGAAGCAATTAAAGGCTTCATTCTTTTGAGCTAAGAAATTAACCCATGTGAATCTAGAGTAATCATCAACAAGAACAAATGCATATGATTTGCCTCCTAAGCTTGTAACTCTATTTGGTCCAAACAAGTCTAAATGAATGAGCTCTAAAGGTCTAGAGGTACTTATAATACTCTTTGATTTAAATGAGCTTTTATGTTGCTTACCATGTTGACAAGGTTCACAAATTCTGTCTTTATCATATTTTATCTTAGGTAAGCCATCAACTAAGTTCTCATTATAAATATATTTCAATTGATCCATACCAGCATGTCCTAGTCTTCTATGCCATAACCATGCATCATTATTAGTGGACATTAAACATGTATGATTTGAATGTATGCTGACACTGTAAGTGTTGTTTGTTCTAGTACCTTTAAATATGATAACATCATTTGAGTTTGTGATTTTGCATTCCTTGGAATCAAACTCGACAAAGTATGCTTTATCACAAAGTTGACTAACACTTAGCAAGTTATGTTTCAAACCATCAACAAGCCATACATCTTCAATTAAATCCTTACCAATAGAACCAATGGAGCCAACACCAAGAATTTTACCTTTAGCATTGTTTCCAAAAGTTACGTTACCTCCATGTTTGTAGGTAATACTTGTAAAGAGCTTTGCATTTCCAGTCATATGCCTTGAGCATCCACTATCCACAAGCCATGTGCTTTCATTGGTAGTAGATTTTAGGCATACCTGCAAAACAATTGTGATCATCTTCTTTTAGGTACCCACTTGAAGTTGGGTCCTTGATGGTTAGTAGAAAAAGTGCCTTCTAACTTGAGATGTGCCTTTCTTATATAACAAGAAAAAATTTTGTGTCCAAATTTCATGCAATATGTGCATTGCCATGGTATTCTATTCTTCTGCATTTTTCTTTTTGCATTATACATACAACTACAAGTATGTGATTTCTTTTGTGCAAATTTAGTGAACAACAATGCATAATTATTTTTGGCTTTATCTCCTAGTGAACCATAACTAGTTCTTTTAGACTTGGTGCAAGCATCTTTGATATGAACATCAGAAATTTTAGTTGTAGATGCTTTCACAAATGTTGGTTTGCTAGGTGCAATGTTGGTTGAGCCATTGAATCCTAATCCATATTTCAAGGAAGGTGATCTTTGATTATTAATTAATGTGTTCAATGCTTCCTTTCCTTTATGAAATCTGGAAATTGATTCTTTTAGTTCTTTTAGTTCATGCTTCAATGTCTCATTCTCTTTAATCACTTTTTCTAAGTCATGTGAGCTTTTCTTTAATTCTCCTATTGTGTTCATCAAGTGTTCATTTGAGGTTTTCAATTCTAAGGTAGAATTCTTTAAGCATATATAATCTTTTTCTAACTTAGAGTTTTTCTCTTTGTAAAGCATCATTTTAGAATAATATTTTTCTATTTTAAAATTCATGTGCTGAATCAAATCACTATCATCTATATCATTTATATCATCATGTGCTACAAGATCAAAGGATTGAGTACTTACCTCATTGGAGTCATCTTCAATAGCCATGAGACATAGATTTGCAATTCCTTCTTCTTCTTCTTCCTCACTTGAAGAAGAGTCATCCCATGTGGCTTTGAGAGACTTTTTCTTTTCTTTATCCCATTTCCTTTTGTTCTTTAATTTGTAGCAATCCGATTTGATGTGACCAGTTTTTCCACATTCATAGCACTTTACCTCATTTTTCTTTTCTTTATCTTTGAAGGAGAATTTAGGAGGTGTACCTTTGTTTGCTTGTAATCTTTTCTTTCTTTTCCATTCATTGATTCTTTTTGAGAACATTGCCATTTCATCTTCATCATCAGTACCTTCATTGCTTGAGCTCTCAGCTTCTTTGATTGCTTTGAGTGCAATTGGTTTTCTCTTTTCTTTCTCACCTTGATCTTCTTCTTTTTCACTGTGCAGCTCAAAAGTGAGTAATTTACCAACTAGCTCGTCGGTTCTTAATGTGCTGAGATCATGAGCTTCTTCTATGGATGATACTTTGGATTCAAAGTTCTTTCTAGCTCTTAGGGCTCTCAAGATTTTACTGTTTACATCACCTTGATCATATACCTTGCCATACTTCTTTAGTTCATTAACAATAGCAAGCAAGCGATTTGTCATGTCGGTGACGTTTTCATTTGGTTTCATCTTGAATAGCTCATACTCATGAACATGCATTTGTTTTTTGGTGAATCTTACTTGAGTCGTACCTTCATGGTAGTTTTCAAGTGTTTTCCAAATGCAATGTGCACAAGTTAAATGTTGAACTCTTCCACCTTCTTCTCTTGAAATGGAGTTCATCAAGATGGAAGCAGCTCTATTGTTCTTGAATCGATCTCTGATATTGCTAGTTGACCATTGAGCTTTGGGAAGAGGAACTTGAATACCGTCAACTTCATGAGTAGGAGATTTCCACTCACTTTCCACGAAATCCCATAGTTCAATCCCTTCACTATCTAGAAACAAGTACATTTTGTGTTTCCAGTATGAGTAATCAGTTCCATCAAAATAGGGTCTAAGAATAGAGTTAAGATTTCCATGAGAGCTTGATGAAGAAGAAGTTGCCATAGTGGATCAGATTTCACAATTAAGTTTAAGAAATCTCAGGGCTCTGATACCAATTGTTGTCCCAAGATGGCAACCAAGAGGGGGGGTGAATTGGTTTCCTCACGAAATGATGGCAAATTAAAAAACTCAACAAACACAAATGCGGAATAGAAAGTTGGTTGAGTAATGAAAGAAAGAACACACAAGATTTATAGTGGTTCGGATTTACCTCAATCCTACATCCACTTCCTTAACAACTTGTTAAGGTTCCACTATTCTTTGAAGTTTTTACAAGCTCACTTCCAACTTTGGTGTTTTCACAAGTTCACACCTAACTTCACAAGTGTTTTTCTAAGGCTCACACTTACAACCCAATCAAGAGTTTTACAAGGCTCACTCTCACAACCCAAGTGTTTCCCAAGCTTACACTCAAACTTATACAATGGTGTTTTCAATGATCACACCTAACATTCATTACAATTTAATTGTAAGTTTAAGTAAAAGAAAATTTGTTGCTTGGCTATGAAAATCTGATTTCTTGATTGTTCTTTTCACTTCACTATACTAGTTTTCTCATAGAGACATTGTATTTATAGCCAATGTGGTCTTACTAGCCGTTATTGAAGTTTTGAATAAAGTCTTGGCAGAATAGACCTTCTTTACTTAAACTGTCCGAAGCACTTCGCGGTCGCCCTTCATGCAAGGATGGTCGCGCTCATGCTTCTCGCGGTCGTCCTTTAACAAGGGACGGTCACTGCTTTTGAAAAAGCTACAACGGTCGAATTTTAGTGCTCTGCAGCTGGAATCTTGTCCATGCTGTGTTTGTCGGACCGTTTCTTGCCCATGCTTTGTTTGTCGGGACGGTCGCGCCAAGCAGAGGTGCGGTCGCCCTTTTTGAATCTTCGAGTGGGTTTACAACGGTCATATTACGTGTCATTCTCTGACAGAGCAAAACTGAATGTCTGCCATAATTTGAATCTCGCGGTCGCCCTATGCAGAATCTCGCGATCGAACTCACAGTTTCGCGTCGAACTTCTGGACGCACCTGTGGACGCGAACACTACTGTCTCTTTGAGCAATTTCTTCTTGAATTGTTGGGCGGTCGCGATTCTGAATGGGCGGTCGCTAAATTGATTAGCGAGGTCGAATCATTCACCGTTCTTGTCACCGCGAAGCTTACTGTGATTGTAATGATTTAAGTTCCTTGAGTAGCGGTCGGGCAAGTATTTTGGACGGGCGCCATTCTTGAGGCGCGGTTGCGACTGAGGTCGAACTTCTGACCGCGAAACCTACTGTGATAAGGTTTCATTCTGTAATTGCATGTAGCGGTCGTATTCTGGTCTGGTGCGATCGCTAGAATTGTTCTGTCTTGCTTTACTTGAGGCAACCTAATCCTGCAACAAGATTCTTAAACACAAGTTAAATAGATCATCCATTTGAGTTGTCAAGGATCAAAATAGAGATCTTTTGTCTAACACTTCTCTCTCTGTCTTAGGGGCTGGCATATCCCTGATTGCTTTAACTTTGTCAGGATCAATCTCAATACCATTTGGACCAATCATATGTCCTAATAATTTGCCTGAAGTAACACCGAATACACACTTTTTCGGATTTAGTCTTAGCTTATATTTCAAAGCTCTATCGAAGAATAATTCTAAGTTTTGGAAGTGTTGTTCCCTTGTATCCGATTTGACCATCATATCATCAACATATACTTCAACTTCTTTGTGCATCATGTCATGAAATAGTGTGGTGGCCATCATTTGGTAGGTTGCTCCAGCATTCTTTAAGCCGAATGGCATCACCCTATAACAAAATATACCCCATGTAGTAATGAAAGCAGTTTTGGCTTTATCCTCGTGGGCCATTAACACTTGATTGTATCCGAAAATCCATCTACAAACGATTGTAGCATGCTAGAGGCTGCACTATCAATGAGAACATCTATATGAGGTAAAGGAAAATCATCCTTAGGGGAAGCTTTGTTTAAATCTCTATAGTCCACGCAGACCCTTATCCTCCCATCTTTCTTTGGCATAGGTAGTATGTTGGCTAGCCAATCTGGGTATTCTATCACTTCAACGAACTTCACTTATATTTTCTTAGTGACCTCTTCTTTAACCAATTCAGCCCACTCAGGTCTCAATCGCCTAAGCTTTTGTTTGACAAGTTTTATGTGAGTGTAAGTAGGAATATGATGCTCGGCTATGTCTCGATCTATTCCAGGCATATCCTCATAAGACCAAGCAAACACTTCTTCATATTTTTTGAATATTTTTTCAAATCTCTCTCTCTCATTAGGAGTAAGGTCTGATGCTATGCTAATGTTTTTAGGATTTTCAGTTGTTCCCAAATTTATTGATTGTGTGTTAACAGAATTAATATTAAAGATGCTCACGTAACTGATATTTGAATGTATGCAACCATCAGGAGAAACATCACACAAGTAAGCAAAATCAGACTTTATTGCATTCATTTTGGAAAAGAAAACATCATCATCCTCATACAAAGCAGACAAATTAAAATCAAAATCAAAATCATTATTCTCAGAATCATAAAGCAGGATGTCTTCAAACGTTTCTTCAACCAGGGCAGCAATCTCCTCCAGAGTCTTCATGGCTTTCGGCACATCTTCATTCTTCTCTTTTAGATTGGATTCCTTGCTGGCTGACAGGGTGAGCTCTTTCTTCACTTGCTCCACTAGCTCGGCAACATCTGCAAAAATTTCAAAACCTAGGATTAACTTACCCATGAACATGATTGGCTCAGGCTTTCCTTAGAGTGGTCCCGTATCTGGAGCCTTGGCAAAGATCTCTTCAAGTGGTGGGAAGCTCATCTTCTCACTCTTCTTTGGTTGGACATCATTGTCTTCATCATATTCTTACCCCTTCTTGGAAGCTTGAGTTCTAAAATCTGGCAACTTTGTCAAACCAGCCTTACCCTTTCCAAGACCAGCTCTGGGAAGGTAGTTCATGTTCTTCATCATATTCAAGACTTTGGAGTCCACCACTTCATCATCAGAAATTGCAGCCACTTGAAAACCATTGAGAGGCCTCTCAATCATTAGAGCATTAACAATCTCATTATCTTCAGCTTCAATGACCACTGTCTCATCTCCGTTGGGGAACTTGATCTTTTGATGAAGGGTGGAAGGAACTCCACCAAGAGGATGAAACCATGGTTGTCCCAAGAGCAAGGCGAAGGTGACTGGTATGTCTAAAACAACAAACTCAATAATAGATTCAATTGGACCAACCTTGATAGCCGCTTTGAAAGTCCCTTCGGCATGCCTCTTAGTGTTGTCATAAGCACAAATCGTTACCTCGGTCAGGCTTAGATCTCTTATTGACATGGCTAGCTTTGGCAATATCTTAAGTGGACAAACATTTATGGCGGACCCATCATCAACCATTACACATGGAGTCCTCTTCCCCTTGACTTTTGTTTTGATAAAGAGAGGGTGGATGTGGTCTCTCCCCTCCTCTGGTAAATCCGCATTTGAAAAAGAAACTGCTCCCATATTAACTTCGCTCTTCTCTTGAACTTCTTCACATTTCATTACCCCTCCAATTTTTATGAAGTTGATCAGCTCCTCCGGTGTCATGGAGGTAGAGATTGGCATGCTAGCCAAGGCTTTGGCCATAGTTTCTTGGAGCTTTTTAGAAGTAGCCAATAAATCCCAAATGCTAACACTTGCTTGGGTTCTTTTTAATTGCTTGAGTACAGCGTCATCTTCTTTTACTTCAACTTCCTTGCTCTTATTAGTTTCTACCTCCTTAGGTGGTGGCCTTGCATAAGGCTTACCAGATCTAGTGTTCATTACTTTGTCTTCTTCAGGCTCAGACCAAGTCCACTCCTCCTTCTTGGATATAATATCATCATCACTATCACTTGAATCCCAAAACCCGTTGACAACACAAATTGCTACTTCTCTACCCATCATAGCTTGTTCAATTTTGACAAATGCCTCTTCTTCTTTGGTTCCTTCTCCACCCACATCTTGAAAAGAAGACATGACAAAATCCTCATGCAAACCTCCTCCAATCATGAAGGTTATCGGTGGTGGTACCCTATTAAACTTTGGTAATGGGTTATCTTTGGTCTTTGGCTTGTTGGGCTCGGGTAGCTTCCCATTATCAATTAGATTTTGGACCTTATGTCGCAACCTCACACATCTATCCGTGTCATGCCCTTGCATTTGGTGAAATTGACAAAATGCTTTAGTGTCAAAATTAGGTGGGAGAGGGTTAGGCAAAGGACGAGGATTTAAGGGTTGTAACAATCCCTTTCTTTGAAGCTTATTGAGAACCCAAGACATTGATTTTTCCAATTGTGAAAATTGTCTTCTCGTTCCTTGTTTAGTAGCATTAACACCGACAGCCTTTTGCATGCTTTGGCTACCAGATTGATAGCTCCCTTTTTCGTTCCTTTTTGTTACAAAATGGCCCTTCTCCCTTTCCCATTCTTCAATTTGCAAACCAGCTTGGAGAAGGTCTTTGAAATCATGGATGAGTGTATGAGACATCCTCTCACAAAGATTAGGCAACACCCCTCTCACAATCATCCTAATTTGATCGGATTCATCGGGCCTCTTCTTGAGTAAAGCAGCCTTGTTTCTCCATCTCTTCACATAATTTACAAAGTTCTCATTCGACCTTTGCCTAATGGACTCCACTTCCATTAAGGTAACTTCCAACTCAACATTATATCCATATTGTTGGATGAAGGCTTTGTAAAGCATATCCCAACTCTTTTGTGCTCCATCATCTATGGTATTGAACCAGTTTTGCATAACAGGGTCCAATGAGAGCATAAAGTACCTTAGGGTTTGAGCCTTAGTAGCTCGAGCAGACTGCATGGTAGTGATATACTGCTTCACATGGAGATGAGAATTTTCGGTGCCATTGTACTTTGCAAAGGATGGCATCTTAAACTTGTACGGGACTTCTTCATCTTGTTCAAATAGTTTATCAATCTCAGACATCTCTTCGGTTTTTAGCTTCTTCTCAAATTTCTTTTCTGAATCAGCAATCATCTTTTCAACATTGGATGTCTCGGTCTTTTCAATGGTTGCTTTCTCGACAACCTTCGGTTCTTTCTTCTTCTCTTGAATATCTTGGTAGTATTGAGCCCAATCATCATCATCATCATCAATGATCACCTTTTCATCATCAAAAACCACTTCACCAACTTTAGTCTTCCCTTTGTCCCTTGGCTTCTTAGTGCTAGCAGATGCCTCGGCATGATTCTCTAAGATCGCAGTCAATTGGTTCCTCATGGTCTCAACTAGGGCCTCTTTTATTTCGTCCATCTTGGCATTGAGGGCCTCATCCACCATCCTTTGAATTTGTTAGGGCTCCATTGTTTTTGGTGAGCAAGTGATTGAGTTGTTGCTAGATACTTCATCTCCGGCGTAGGTCATATTGTTGTAAGCTTTAGAACTATCGTAATCCAGGGCTGTGAGCCAGAAAGGATCAATGATATGAGATGCATGCATGCATGTATGCACGACCAATCAACAAAGAAAGATAATTAGGACGTTCCTTCCAACCTTATAACATCCACACACGAATGGCGAGTCTCTTTTACTAGGTATGTGGTTAACAAAATACCAACATGGGGCATCTTGCTTTCAAATGATTCCCTCGGATGTTTCAACCAATAGTTATATTTTCAAAAATGAAAATCAATCCATGATAATTCCCATTAATTAGGTTTTAATCCATTCAACCAACTAAAGTAGCTTTTATGCTATGTTGGATTAAAACAAAATTAAGAGGTTTATTATAAATAGATTTCTCACTTGAAAAAGGTAACTAATGGTTCATGCCAAAAACAAGCCCATGATTAATTATTCTTAGTATAAACTAGGCCTACAATTGATTTTAGGTATTTCTTAATTGACCTAAATATTTTTGCTAGCTCTTTGTAAGAAAAAGTTGGGTGAAAATAATTTTGTTTCTAAGCCCATTGTAAAAGATTTTAGAAAAATGGATTTTGGGCTTAGTATTTGGGCCATGGGCCAAAGAATTTTTGATTTATTTTTAGAAAAGTCTTATGTCCAAAGACCATCTTGAAAAGTTTTGAAAATAACTTTGATATGTTGGACTTTAAAGAAAAATTTATTTTGAGCTTACAATATACTTAAGTCATATTAGAAAAAGAACAAACCAAATAAGCCATGATTTAGACTAAGATAAACTAACCATAGCCAAACAACATGCATTTGGGGTAAAAACCTAAGGAAAGTAACTAGGCCAATTACATGACCTTTAGTCTTTGGGTAAAAAGGCTTAGATTCCCATAGCAAGTATATACCAAATGGTACGAGGCTATGAGTGGTTATGCCATGCTCGATCTCCATATCTTGAGTGAAAGTATGATATCCCTTACATAACACAACACGGGTAACACGGGCGTCCTAACTCACGCACATAATGCAATCTAATATGATGCAATGGATAATATCATTATAAGAAAGAATAGTATAAGAAAAAGACCAACGGAATCAACTTCTCTTATCCACAGTGGAGTCGCCACTGTGAGCGGGGATTTTTGCCCCCACTCCCGGTGGAATGGTTCTTGCGAATTCAGTACTGTTTAGGCTCGGGGGCTTAGAGAACACAAACCTAATTCTGGAGAAAATGAAGTCGCCACCCGGATAGGCCAAGAAAAAAGAAAGGGGTGGATGACTCGATTCCTAAGGAATCCCCAACCCCCTAATGGGTTCGGAAAGTTGGTACGTGTAAGGAAGGTGAGAAATGGCCCAACACCCCCACAACGCCCGGTTCATTGGAACCGGCCTCCTTTACAGGTCTTAATATTATAAAATTCTTAAATATAACAACATTATCCATATTACACACAATAATTAAAAGAAAGCATAAATATATTAAAATCAAAGCAAGGTCCAAGCAAAACAAATAAATGGACACCCATCCAAAGATGGAAACATGTCCTTACATCACATGCCTAAATAGGACACCCACCGAAAGGTAGAAAAATGCCCTTTACATTGGTTCTAAAATAGAAAAGCAATTTAAATTACATGAATTTAACTAATGAGGTACCCACCAAGTGGAAACATACCTCTTACAACATTTGGAAATCTAAATAAATTGATAAAAGTAAATAACCATTCATCATAAATAAATCATTCATCAAAGGTATTAAATATCAATAAAAAGTAAACATCCATCCATGATAAGCTAAATAAACCAAGCATTGAACTTAAACAAATTAAAGCATGTAAAATAAATCAAAGCATAATCAAATATGGAATTGAATAAGGCAAATAAAAATCCAAATTATAGCTACTGTTTCCATTTAGGATTCTTTATTTCATATGTTTAGGGTTTTGGATTTTCATGGGTTTTGAATAAGGCAATAAAATATTTGTATTTATATGATTTTTAAGGTTTTAAAAGATTAGGGTTTATAAAAAATTAGGGTTTAAGGCTTTAAAGAGCTAGGGTTTTATGATTTTAGGTTTGGAGTTGAGTTAGGGTTTAGTGTTTTAAAATTAGGGTTTCGATGGATGCATGAAGCTTTTAGGATTTGAAAATCAATTTGATGTTTTTATGAAGTTTTATGAAAATAAACAAACAATTTAAAGTTTTTTAATAGTAAAAAAGTAGTTTTTAAGGCTTTTGGAAAGAAACATAATATAATTTAAGGGTTTTGATGATTAGGAAAGTAAATTAGGGTTTTGGGGTTTTGAAGAAATTAAATTAATAACTTTAAATTCTTTGGAAAATAAAGCAACAAATTAGTGTTTTTAAACCTCTGAAAAGCTAAATTACAGTTTTGGGATTTTGATTTTGAAAGCCACAATTAGATAGTTTATGCTACTGTGAAAAATATAAAAAAACAAGAATTTGATACATACCTCCTTTTGATGGTTCCTCCAAAAATAATTCTTCTTGGATGAATTAAAACCAAAGGCAGTTGCTGCCTTTGATCATTTGTTAATGCTTTGCTTGTTGCTCTCAAAAAGTCAAATTGATTTGCTGCCTTTCCTTCATAGATTCGGTTTGCAACTCTCCCAATTTTCCTCCAAATTTCTTATCCCCTTTTCCGTGTTGTTTAATCCATGTTTATAGAAGTTTTTTTTTGATTTTTTTCCTAGTTGCTCACAGCATACATTATAGAATAAGAAAAGGAAACCGAAACCTAATTGTATTAGGTTTTGAAAAATTTATGTCAAAAAAATTTTGCTGGTGAAAAAAAACTGCTGCGGAAAAATTTACCGCAGGAAAAATTGCGTGATGGCAAAGCCTTTTCCCACGCAGGAAAATCCTGAGGCAAAATGACCCACGGCCAAGCCCGCGCTGGAATTTTTTGCGATGATTTTTTCGTCGCCAATTTTTATTTTTATTTTTATTTTTTGATTTTTATTTGTTTATTTTTATTTTTTATTAATAAAAATTAGATAATAAAGCAAAAATTATTTAATTAAGATAACCAAAATCATTTTGGACCAAATAAAATATATTAGACAACACAAAATTTATTTTGGACTAAACAAAATATATTGGACCAGACTAGGTCAAAAATTAAGGTCTACAATTATTATATTTCATTTTTCATTTTCCTTTTATGTGTGTTTTTTTCTTTATATTTTTGTTTCTTTTTTCCTGTTCTCCTTTTCTTTTTCTTTTTTTCATTTTGTTTTCTTTTTCTTTATAATTTTTGTTTTCTTTTTATTTTTTGTTTGTTTTTTGTTGTTGTTTTTTATTAGGAAAAAATAATTAGATGAATATATTTAAGAATTTAAATAAATAGATAGACTAAAAAATAGAATATAAATAAATTTAGCTTAAAAATAGATGGTATTGATATAATGATATACTTACCTCGTGTTGACTTACCTGGCTCCGTGTTGGCATGATCGTTGTGTTATCCGGGGCAGAGGGTGTGTCTACAAAGCCCGACAATGGTATGATGTAGCGCCTTCTCGGGTAAGGCGGATTATCTGAGATTGCAGTTTTGAAAGCTTCATCTTGCAATTACCATCCGAGGAGTATCTGATAGACTGAAGTGTGGTTCAAGCATTGTCAGAACGATGGATGGACACGACCCATAATTTTCATTTGGCCATCGGAGAGATGACAATTGGTTTGGTTGACTTTGCTGCTATAACTGACATCCGGTATTATGGCATTCCGGTCCCTCTTACCAATGATATTCTGACATTTGAAGAAATTCAACAATTAATTGGTATGGAACCATCATTTAAAGGGCCTTTCAAAATAAAAATTGAGCCAATTCGTAGTTATTGGATGAACTACGAAGGACAAGTTCACAGAGACATAGCCAAAAACTCGAGGATTTTTACTGTATTTGCTCGGGTCTACCATTTTAGGAAGCACCAAATTCGCCATCCATTTGTTGGAGTTGAGGGCCCTTACTGATATAAGGATGGTATTGCTTTATGGCTAGGGTGAATATGGTCTTGTCTGTCTTTACCATGGTCTTGACAAAATTTGCAGAAATAAAAAGTCTTTTGTTGGCTTTATGGTGGTTGTCGAGATACTTTTCTTCCACCAATGTCAATTCCATTCTTTTCTTGTATGAATTTGATTTTTATTATTGTTGTAGGCATGGGCATATAAGCACAATCTTGTGAGGGCGCCTGGTATTTCCTAAGAGAGAGTTGGGAATCCGAGATTAAATTTTTGGTTGTCAGATCATGTAGAAGTTCCCGGCTCTCACCATGTGCATACCAAACGCTTTGTCTTGAGCTGCATAACCTGGGACCAGGTAAAATAGCATTAGTATACTTTAAAATTTATATAAAAGTTTACTTACCTTATGTCATTTTGTAGGTGAATTTGTCCTGGTGGAACACAGAAGAGCGGACAAACTGGACTTCCTCCATGAATGTCGCGCTTTTCAACATATCCGCCAAGTCATTGCCGCTCTGTGTCTAGTGGATGGTTTCTCTGAGAGAGAGTATACGAGCGGTTTCTTGGTCCCGAGTAGAGGAGGATGCCAATGCATTACCTGGAGTATACCTTGAATATCACATCAATGTCAGAGAATGCATGGTGGTTGGCTCGGCATGGTTATTGTAATATCCCTAATTATGCCCTAGTAGTCTTGGTGTTAGTGTTGTTGCACTTGAATTATGTATATATGATAAGTTGATAAGAAATTGGAAGAGAATGTTTTTGTATGTGTTTTGGAGAAGAAATTTAGGGTTTAGAGACAAATGTATATGTTGTGTATATGATGATATATATAACATATAAATGGGTCAAAGGAAGAGTCAATGCAAGAAGATATTTTTGTGGAATGTGCAATTACATATAAGGGCTTATATGAGACAAAAAGTTAGTTATATGATTGAGGGCATTTTGGTAATTGCTTGGATAAGATCACTTGGTGGAGATTAAAAGCAAATTTGACTTTGTGTCTTCATCATTTCCTTCTTTCTTTCAAGAGGTGCCGGCTCTCCAAAAACCAAGAGAGAAAGAGAGGTGATCTTGAGGTTTGAAGCAATTTGAAGAAGGAAGCAAGGGTTTTGGTTAAATATTTGTGGATTTCTTCATCTAAGGTAAGATCTTTTCTTTAAATTCTTCAATTCTTTTGAAGTGGTGTGAGAAAGGAATTAGGGTTTGTTGGTTTGATGATGAGATGAGTTGTGTTTAGTGAAATTCTTTTTCTGTTTTACAATTAGTAAAGGCTGTGACTTGTATGATTTTTAATTAATTATAGAAAAATGTTCTTGAAGTGAATATTTGATATGTTGTGCCTCTATGAGTCTAGAATGACTGAAAAATATGTTGATTCGATTTTGGAATGGTTATGAGTTTAGAAAGATTATTTTTAGTAGAACTGTTCCAGCAGGTACCTTAACTGAGACAGCTATATTTCGGGATTTTTAATAAAATGTAGAAAAATCATATCCAATTGAATTTTGGATATGTTGTTTCTTAGTGAGTCTAGTATTTGAGAAAAATAATTTGGAACCACGTTGATTGAATTTGATTTATGGAATTCACAAAGTTCAGAACTGCTGCCAGGATGCAGGGCAATTGGGGCAGTCTGGTTAGGTGAACTATTTGACCAAGATTTTGTGTTCAGTTTGATCTGAAATTTTAAAGGAATTATTTTAGGATACAAAACTAAATTCTGTAAAAATTTTAGAATTTTTAGTCAAGTAGATTATTTTATACAATTTTTCAAAATAAGGATAAAATGGAGTCTAAAACCAGAATGTATTATTCATATGAATCATATCAATTGTTCTTTGCCCTAATTGCATTGTTGAGATTGAACAATGTTATGTTATGCATTGTGAATGGTTATGTGTTTCATGAATAATATACATTGAAATTGAAATGATAATTCAAATAAGACATGATATGAGACAATGCCATTGTGATTGGCTATGATGATGATATTGAAAGAAAGAAGGCATGTTTGCCTAAATGTGATGAGAATTTGAGAATGGAAATGGTAACTATATAATAAATGAATTGTTTGTTTAATATGTTATTCAGTTTCAGAGTTCTGGATTTGGGTGGCATGCCTAAGAAATGATGAAAGGTAACAGTCTTGCCGGGTTGAGGATCTCCTCATATGTGTTGAGTTGATGGTCCAAGAGACTGGGTCTGTTACACTATGAGAATTGTGAATATAAGATAAATGATTTGTAACAGTCTTGCCGGGTTGAGGATCTCCTCATATGTGTTGAGTGATGGTCCAAGAGACTGGGTCTGTTACACTATCCATGGATAGAGATACATGTATATACATTGCCTACGGGCGTGATTATTGTGACTATGAACCAAATCAGTAACTCTGAACTCTGAATATCATATTAAATACTTGTTGGGCCCATAGGTGTCAAGGTTATATGAATGTCCTAAATAATGTTATGAGTTAATGAAATGAGATGTTGGTTATTGAGTATGATTGAGTAATGTTGAATGTGGAAAGATGTTGAAATGTGGTATACTCATATGACTATGATTTGTGAAATGCATAATTATGTGTTAACTTTATATTTATGATGTTGATCTTATCAATAACATATGTGGCATTGCATTACATTTAAGCATACCACTAACATGTTTTATCTTACTAAGTCGTTGGCTTAGCGCGATAGTGTTTAATCGCGCAGGTAATAGAGTGGATAGAGTTGAACCCGAGAGTTCATCAAGACCAAGTGAGAGTAGACCTTGTTGAATCCATTTTTGGAGCTTAAAGATCAGAGCAGACTTGCCAATCATGTATATTTCTTTATATTTTGTAAAGAAATGTTTAGTATGTAAATATGTAAATATTTTATAACTTCTGCTGTGTAATATTTAAATATAGGGGTTGTCACAAAACCTTTATTTTATGTTGCACTAGAAGTGTAAATTCTTTTTGCAGGTTGTAGTTGAGGTTACAAGGGGGATTTATTGGGAGTGTACTGAGAATGATTTTGTTTGCATTGGTTTGTGTAAAATGTTTTTAAAAATAAGAAAAAAACCGGTTTTGTCGACACTTGGGACTCAATTTTTAGGCGAAACTATGGCAAAATTTTTGTAAAAAAAAAATCGGAACTAAAATTTGACTAAGTAAAATTGGTAGCAACATTAGGTTAGTGTGGCGCCTCTACTCAGCTTACACATGTAGGTCGGGAAGGGGTGTTACAATTGTTTTGGTATCAGAGCCTAGGATAGAGATTCTCAACCTAGGTAAAATGTAATAAAAAGACTATTTTTACTTAAAAAGTGGTTTTGAATAACATATACGTTTGAGATTGGCAGTCTCTGATCTTTAATAAGATATAATCTGCTGTGTTTGCAGTGTTAGGTTGTGATGGATTCTCACTCACGACAGTCGGTTGAGGGTAGTGCCGAGAGTATTGCCCCTGATGATGGAGCTAGGGTTGTTAGTGTTGAGGAGGCACCTGCTTCGGTGTCAGGGAGATCAGCTGGGGAGGAGGTTCCGCCAGCTTGGGTTAGGCATGTGATAGAGGCTTTGAGGCCAGCACCAGTGCAACCACAGCCACCACCACCACCCCCACAGCCTTTGGTAGCAGTGAGGCAATATGATAAACTATGGAAGTTTGGAGCAGAGGATTTTATAGGTACTACTGATCCAGTTGTGGCTGAGCAATGGTTAGACAAAGTTCAGAGAATATTTGTGCAGTTGCAAGCCACTCCAGAGGAAAAGTTTGATTATGCAAGATCATTGTTGCAGAAGGATGCTTATAGTTGGTGGAAGACAGTGCCCCATTCTATGGAAGATCCCCCAACATTGTCCTATGCAGATTTTCTGAGGGAGTTCGAATTGAAGTATACTTCGAGGGAGTATAAAGATGGGAAGAAGAGAGAGTTTTTAGATTTGAAGCAAAACAACCGGACTGTGACGGAGTATGAGGTTGAATTTATCCGGTTGAGTGAGTATGCCGGGGGCATTATATCGGATGAGATAGATCGATGCCGGAGATTTGAGGAGGGGTTGAGGCCCTCTCTTATGTGCCATGTGGCTGGTTCTCGGTATCAGGATTTTTCTCAGCTTGTGGCAGCAGCTCGGAGTGTGGAGAAAGCTCAGAATATTGCAGCTGCTTCTGAGGAAGAGGTTAGGATTAGAAGGCCCCAATTTGAGGCAGAGTCTTCTTCTGCTAAAAGAGGTAAGGGAAGCTTTGCTCCTCGGGTCAGTAGAAGTCAAAGATCAGCTGGTAGGTCAGTGCAGTTCCAGAGGCAGAGATTTAGACCTGCAGCTTCAGTAGCGAGTGCTCCTACTCCTGGAGTTCAGAGATCCATCTTACCTGTGTGTAACCAGTGTGGTGGAAGACATGGGGGCGTTTGTTGGAGGCATAGTAGATCAGGGGTATGCTTCAGGTGTGGATCACCTGACCACTTTGTGAGAGACTGTCCTGAGAGGCAGGAGCAGATGCCAGTTGATTCTGCTGCTTCTCGAGCTAGTGTGAGGGGAGGCAGAGGAGGCAGAGGTGCCAGCCGAGGAGGTAGACCAGGGTTCAGTTTTAGAGGAGGTGCTACATCTAGGGAGAGTAGACCAGAGGAGGTTGGATCTTCCCAGAGGATGTATGTTATGCAAAGGCAGCCGGATGCATCGGCAGTTATAGCTGGTACTTTTTCTTTATTTGATACTGCAGTACTTGCTTTGATTGATCCCGGATCCAC
This sequence comes from Garcia nutans, assembly GCA_947685225.1. Classification (NCBI taxonomy): domain Eukaryota; kingdom Viridiplantae; phylum Streptophyta; class Magnoliopsida; order Malpighiales; family Euphorbiaceae; genus Garcia; species Garcia nutans. Next base: position 10,783,386 of record CANTUV010000013.1, on the reverse strand, counting down.
CCATTCTTATATTAGTGCATCTATTTTGCCTGTGTTTGATATGCATGCTGAGTCCCTAGGATTTGATGTTTTGGTGACAAATCCTCTAGGGCATAGTGTGATAGTTAGTAAAGTGCATAAAGATAGTGCAGTGAGGGTGCAAGGTGAGGAGTTCCTTGGAGATTTGATTGAGATGCCATTTAAGGAATATGATGTGATTCTAGGCATGGACTGGCTATCTCGACATGGAGCTGTGGTAGATTGTAAGAAGAAGATTGTTTCTTTGAGAACTGGTGATGGTAGAGAGGTGATAGTATCTAATGAGCAGGAACAGCTAGCCTCCTTATTTGTTTCAGCTGTTGCAGCTAGGAGGTTGATTAGAAAGGGATGTGAAGCCTATCTTGCTCATGTGGTAGATACTAGAGTAAAGGGTTCTCCCATTGATAGCATTGCCACAGTTGCTGAGTTCCCAGATGTTTTTCCCGAGGAGTTGCCAGGATTGCCTCCTGAGAGAGAAGTGGAGTTTGGTATCGAATTGTTGCCCGGTACCACTCCTATTTCGATTACTCCTTACAGAATGGCACCAGTAGAATTGAGGGAGTTAAAAGTGCAATTACAGGAGTTGTTGGACAAAGGATTCATTCGCCCCAGTGTTTCTCCTTGGGGAGCTCCTGTGCTATTTGTGAAGAAGAAAGATGGTACTATGAGATTATGTATCGATTATAGGCAATTGAACAAAGTGACCATTAAGAATAAATATCCTTTGCCTAGAATCGATGATCTATTTGATCAGTTGAAGGGTGCAGCTGTGTTTTCCAAAATTGATCTGAGATCAGGGTACCATCAGCTGAGAGTCAGAGCTGAAGATGTTCCGAAGACAGCTTTCCGGACCAGATATGGGCATTATGAATTTTTAGTTATGCCTTTTGGTCTGACGAATGCACCTGCAGCTTTTATGGATTTGATGAATAGGGTATTTAGGCCCTATCTGGATCAGTTTGTAGTGGTCTTCATCGATGACATTCTGGTGTATTCGCGGAATGAGGAGGAACATGATATGCATCTGCGGATTGTGTTGCAGATTTTGAGAGAGAAGCAGTTGTTTGCTAAATTGTCGAAGTGTGAGTTCTGGTTGGATCAAGTAGCTTTTCTCGGACATATTGTTTCAGCAGAAGGCATTAGAGTTGATCCAAGTAAAGTTGAAGCTATTCTGAATTGGAGTCCACCTAAGTATGTGACAGAGATTAGAAGTTTTCTAGGTTTGGCAGGCTATTACCGGCGGTTTGTGAAAGGATTTTCTTTGATAGCTACTCCACTCACCAGATTGCTTCGTAAGGGAGTGAGGTTTTTGTGGACAGATCAGTGTCAGGCGAGCTTTGAGCAGTTGAGAGATATGTTGACTCAAGCGCCTGTTCTTACTTTACCTGTAGAAGGCAAACCATATGTGATTTACAGTGATGCTTCACATAGTGGTTTGGGATGTGTGTTGATGCAGGAAGGTAAAGTTATAGCTTATGCATCTCGACAGTTGAAACCGCATGAGCTTAACTATCCGACCCATGATTTGGAATTGGCTGCCATTGTGTTTGCATTGAAAATTTGGCGCCACTATCTATTTGGGGAGAAATGTTTCATCTACACTGATCACAAGAGTTTGAAGTATTTGGGTGTCCAGAAAGAACTCAATCTTCGTCAGAGGAGATGGTTAGAATTGATTAAAGACTACGACTGCTTGATTGACTATCATCCAGGTAAAGCAAATGTTGTTGCTGATGCTTTGAGTCGGAAGTCTTTAGCTGGTTTAACAGTTTACTCGCTCTCGTTGCTTGTTGAGTTGAGAGCATTGCATGCCAGTTTTGTACCTTGTGATGATGGTGCATTGTTGGCACAGTTGCTTTTGAAACCAGTTTTGTTAGATCAGATCAAAGAGGCTCAGTTGATTGATATGAAGATTCAGAAGATTATTTCAGATTGCAAGAATGGGAAGACTAGAGATTTTGTTGTGAAAAGTGATGGGAGCCTATGGTTTAAAAACCGATTGTGTGTACCCGATGATGCTGATTTGAAAAGGGTCATTTTGGAAGAAGCTCATCAGTCAATGTTTGCTATGCATCCGGGTAATACGAAGATGTATCATGATTTGAGACAACATTATTGGTGGATGGGGTTGAAGAGAGACATTGCTGAGTTTGTATCGAAATGTCTCACCTGTCAGAAGGTTAAAGCAGAGCATCAAGTTCCAACCGGGTTGCTTCAACCATTGTCAGTGCCAGAATGGAAGTGGGAAAGAGTAACAATGGATTTTGTGTCTGGTTTGCCATTGACACAAAAGAAGCATGATGCCATATGGTTGATTGTGGATAGATTGACTAAGACAGCTCATTTTCTTCCGGTTCGAATGGATTACTCTTTGGAGAGATTGGCTGAGCTGTATATCCATGAGATTGTGAAACTGCATGGTGTTCCAACTTCTTTAGTGTCTGATCGAGATCCCAGGTTTACTTCCAGATTTTGGAAGAGTTTGCATAGTGCTTTAGGTTCTCGACTGCACTTCAGCACTGCTTTTCATCCACAGACGGATGGATAGTCAGAGAGGGTGATACAGATTATTGAGGACATGTTGAGAAGCTGTGTCATCGATTTCTCTGGAAGTTGGGATAGGTTTTTACCTCTTGTGGAGTTTGCTTACAACAACAGTCACCAATCCAGCATTGGTATGGCACCGTTTGAAGCATTGTATGGCAGACGGTGTAGGACACCTCTTTGTTGGAATGAGCTTGGAGATAATAAGTTGGTTGGTCCTGATTTGATTCAAGAAACTGAAGAAAAAGTAAAGTTGATTCGAGGTAGGTTAAAAGCAGCTTCAGACCGACAGAAGTCTTATGCAGATCTGAAAAGGAGAGATATAGAGTTTGATGTTGGAGATAAGGTATTTCTGAAAGTGTCTCCTTGGAAGAAGATTTTGAGGTTCGGTCGGAAAGGAAAATTGAGTCCTCGTTTCATTGGGCCGTATGAAGTGTTAGAAAGAGTTGGGCCAGTGGCGTATCGACTTGCTTTGCCACCTGAGTTGGATCGTATTCATAATGTATTCCATGTTTCCATGTTGAGGAGATATAGGTCGGATCCATCTCATGTGTTGCCATTTGAATCTATTGAAGTGAGCCCAGACTTGACATTTGAAGAGGAACCAGTTTCTATCTTGGCACGTGATGTAAAAGAGTTAAGAAATAAGAATGTGCCTTTGGTAAAAGTTCTGTGGAAGAATCATGCAAGAGAGGAAGCAACTTGGGAAAGTGAGCATACCATGCGAGACCAGTATCCTCAGTTATTTCAGAGTTAATTTCAGGTAATTTCGAGGACGAAATTTCTTTCTAGAGGGAGAGAATTGTAATATCCCTAATTATGCCCTAGTAGTCTTGGTGTTAGTGTTGTTGCACTTGAATTATGTATATATGATAAGTTGATAAGAAATTGGAAGAGAATGTTTTTGTATGTGTTTTGGAGAAGAAATTTAGGGTTTAGAGACAAATGTATATGTTGTGTATATGATGATATATATAACATATAAATGGGTCAAAGGAAGAGTCAATGCAAGAAGATATTTTTGTGGAATGTGCAATTACATATAAGGGCTTATATGAGACAAAAAGTTAGTTATATGATTGAGGGCATTTTGGTAATTGCTTGGATAAGATCACTTGGTGGAGATTAAAAGCAAATTTGACTTTGTGTCTTCATCATTTCCTTCTTTCTTTCAAGAGGTGCCGGCTCTCCAAAAACCAAGAGAGAAAGAGAGGTGATCTTGAGGTTTGAAGCAATTTGAAGAAGGAAGCAAGGGTTTTGGTTAAAGATTTGTGGATTTCTTCATCTAAGGTAAGATCTTTTCTTTAAATTCTTCAATTCTTTTGAAGTGGTGTGAGAAAGGAATTAGGGTTTGTTGGTTTGATGATGAGATGAGTTGTGTTTAGTGAAATTCTTTTTCTGTTTTACAATTAGTAAAGGCTGTGACTTGTATGATTTTTAATTAATTATAGAAAAATGTTCTTGAAGTGAATATTTGATATGTTGTGCCTCTATGAGTCTAGAATGACTGAAAAATATGTTGATTCGATTTTGGAATGGTTATGAGTTTAGAAAGATTATTTTTAGTAGAACTGTTCCAGCAGGTACATTAACTGAGACAGCTATATTTCGGGATTTTTAATAAAATGTAGAAAAATCATATCCAATTGAATTTTGGATATGTTGTTTCTTAGTGAGTCTAGTATTTGAGAAAAATAATTTGGAACCACGTTGATTGAATTTGATTTATGGAATTCACAAAGTTCAAAACTGCTGCCAGGATGCAGGGCAATTGGGGCAGTCTGGTTAGGTGAACTATTTGACCAAGATTTTGTGTTCAGTTTGATCTGAAATTTTAAAGGAATTATTTTAGGATACAAAACTAAATTCTGTAAAAATTTTAGAATTTTTAATCAAGTAGATTATTTTATACAATTTTTCAAAATAAGGATAAAATGGAGTCTAAAACCAGAATGTATTATTCATATGAATCATATCAATTGTTCTTTGCCCTAATTGCATTGTTGAGATTGAACAATGTTATGTTATGCATTGTGAATGGTTATGTGTTTCATGAATAATATACATTGAAATTGAAATGATAATTCAAATAAGACATGATATGAGACAATGCCATTGTGATTGGCTATGATGATGATATTGAAAGAAAGAAGGCATGTTTGCCTAAATGTGATGAGAATTTGAGAATGGAAATGGTAACTATATAATAAATGAATTGTTTGTTTAATATGTTATTCAGTTTCAGAGTTCTGGATTTGGGTGGCATGCCTAAGAAATGATGAAAGGTAACAGTCTTGCCGGGTTGAGGATCTCCTCATATGTGTTGAGTTGATGGTCCAAGAGACTGGGTCTGTTACACTATGAGAATTGTGAATATAAGATATATGATTTGTAACAGTCTTGCCGGGTTGAGGATCTCCTCATATGTGTTGAGTGATGGTCCAAGAGACTGGGTCTGTTACACTATCCATGGATAGAGATACATGTATATACATTGCCTACGGGCGTGATTATTGTGACTATGAACCAAATCAGTAACTCTGAACTCTGAATATCATATTAAATACTTGTTGGACCCATAGGTGTCAAGGTTATATGAATGTCCTAAATAATTTTATGAGTTAATGAAATGAGATGTTGGTTATTGAGTATGATTGAGTAATGTTGAATGTGGAAAGATGTTGAAATGTGGTATACTCATATGACTATGATTTGTGAAATGCATAATTATGTGTTAACTTTATATTTATGATGTTGATCTTATCAATAACATATGTGGCATTGCATTACATTTAAGCATACCATTAACATGTTTTATCTTACTAAGTCGTTGGCTTAGCGCGATAGTGTTTAATCGCGCAGGTAATAGAGTGGATAGAGTTGAACCCGAGAGTTCATCAAGACCAAGTGAGAGTAGACCTTGTTGAATCCATTTTTGGAGCTTAAAGATCAGAGCAGACTTGCCAATCATGTATATTTCTTTATATTTTGTAAAGAAATGTTTAGTATGTAAATATGTAAATATTTTATAACTTCCGCTGTGTAATATTTAAATATAGGGGTTGTCACAAAACCTTTATTTTATGTTGCACTAGAAGTGTAAATTCTTTTTGCAGGTTGTAGTTGAGGTTACAAGGGGGATTTATTGGGAGTGTACTGAGAATGATTTTGTTTGCATTGGTTTGTGTAAAATGTTTTTAAAAATAAGAAAAAAACCGGTTTTGTCGACACTTGGGACTCAATTTTTAGGCGAAACTATGGCAAAATTTTTGTAAAAAAAAATCGGAACTAAAATTTGACTAAGTAAAATTGGTAGCAACATTAGGTTAGTGTGGCGCCTCTACTCAGCTTACACATGTAGGTCGGGAAGGGGTGTTACAATTATTATGTTGAAACCTTTCTCTATCCACCGGATGCATCTTATACCCAGTTTATTCAAATAGGGCTTTTGAACTTCAACGTATCTCCTGTTGGTGCATGGAAATTTTTTGAAGAAAATGAGGATAGAGATGAAGAGGAACATCATGGACAGGGAGGAGAGTTTGTTCCACATCTCGGGGCTAGCACTTCTCAGGTAAACTTTTACCATTTTTCCATTACAATCGCTTCTTTCTTAACTTATTTTGACTTTTTTAATGATTGTTGCAGGTTGCTGGCTCATTTGATCATGAGGCTGGACCTTCTTTTACTGCTCCTTCATTTGCTCATTCTAGTCGACCGGATATGCCATTTCATCCATAGGGCATTGACATGAATTACCTGGTGGATTTTCTTGTTCCATGATAATTTATGCTATGTGTATGCATGATTATGTATGCCCTTACTCTTTTCCTTTCTGGGTCACAGCGGATGCTTGAAGAACAAAATAAGAAACTTCAAGAAGGGTTGGCCACTAGTCATCAATAGGTTTCCCATTTTGAAAATTTGTACCATTAATCAGAGCAAAATTTTTGAGACTTCTGATTTCAGGGGATGAGAGATCCTGGTGCTTCTTCATCTAGAGGCCCCCAAACTGATTACCATGAAATCCTTTTGTCTACTTTCGATGAGGAACATTATATATCGGAACTCTAAGGTAATAGAGATTCTGGTGCTCCTACTTCAGGTGGACTTGGGACGGGTGATATGCCTCCTCCAACAAGCGATGATTTTTTCTGAGCATTATTTGATGATCTACCACCTCCTTCTTAGTGATGTATGAATATTGTGTCAATTGAGGAAATTTTGTACAATAAGTACAAAAATAATATTGATAATATATAATGTTTATTTTACTGCAACTTTTTTTATCATCATTATTGCGCTACAATTTTTCTTTTCACATTCACAGTCACACCAATTAACTAAAACCAAATGCAACACGGCAATTAAAGAACTTTCGTCGCCAATTCCCTTTCCTCATGCATTTCGGTCTCATTCTTTTCCTTATCAATTTTGGAACAGCATAATCATCCTATATAAATCACTTTTCATGCCACAATTTCATACAGAAACCAGGAAATTTTCTACTTCAAAGTAAAAACTCCTTTTAACAATTCTGATTTTCCTTCATTCATCAACAATGACCGAACTCCATTTGAAGAAAATAAAAGTTCTATTTAAGAATATGAATGCCATTCATTGGAAACAAATATCTTGGTCAAAAATTGATACTTTGAAGTGTTTTCAAAATGTTAAATTGGACCATTCTTTTTTACATGCCATGGCTTCTTTTTGGAATGTGGATTCTAGGACATTTAAAATTAATGGCTTTGAAATATGTCCCTTGATTGAAGAATTTGGCCATTCTTGGATATCCATGCAATCAACAAATGGCATTACCTATATAGATTTCCAAGACTCAACAGAAGATGCAGATGTTATTTCAACTTTCAAAACCCGAAGTTCGACAGTTGATGAGAGGTGAAAAAATTTTGCTTACTCCCTTAATTGACTTTTGTCTTTCTCATTTGGCTCTTACTAAGGCATGGGGACATATGCTTTGTCTATGCTTGCTTGGCCAATTCTTGCTTGTTTCTTCTGATGGGGATATTGATCCATGAGTATTGGATATCATGGATCAAATAGAAGGAGGCTTGTCATCTATACCCGTGATCTTAGCCGAGACTTTAGTTTGATTAGACCAAATTAAATCAAGATTGTCAAAGAGACTGACCGGGAGTCCATTATTGCTTCAGGTAATTACCTAAACTGCCCTTTCGGGTTTTCAATTTAGGTTTTCTCTTTCTTCTTCTTCTTCTTTTTTTATATTGCTTTAATTTTTGCCTAGTTTGCCCATGCTAGTTTTCGAAACTAGCGAGCTGTCCTAATTTTTGCCTAAGCTACCCTTGCGGGTTTTCAACTTAGCGAACCTTTTTTTTCATTATTATTTTTTATATTTTTTTATTTAATTTTCCCTCACAGATTTGGCTTCAGGAGCATCTCTACTTGCTCGATACTCAATCCATGTATTTTACCAGATATCTACCACGGCATCATTCCGCTAGGAAACTACTCCATCCTGCTTCTTCATATGTTGACTGGGTTGACTGGATCCATTCACGAGCTGAAGTCAACATCCGTTGGTTGGTACTTTGGTGGAAGATTTCTCGTATCACCATGCGAATATACTTGATGTATGTTCCTCTTGCTGCACTTTGTTGAGGTACTTGCTATGATCCTCATCGGCTTAGCCGTCATTATGGAGCTAAGCCTCGCGATTCTGAATTCACTACCAATTTAGACATGCCTTGCTTGACTGAAGCCTACTTGGATCGGCTGAAGTAAAACTGGCCTGCACGTTACACTTATCGTCTGCCATAGATTTTAAATTTGTCAATTTAGAAAGTATATTGTTAGGATGAAAAAATAAAAGTAATAAAAGATGCTTCTTTTCCTTTTATAATTTGTCATCACCTTTTGCTATTGTGTTTATTTGTTTCATCCATATCTGGTCAAATACTTATAACAGTGCACATAGAACAATTTTAATATTAATTCTGTTTTATTAAATTGGGGAACAACCAAACATAAAGCCAGCATACACAAGATCACTCCTGTTGCCAACTAGCCCTTTCGGGTTTTCTAATTGACGATTTTCTCTCATTTAGCCCTAATTGTTGCCTAGCCCGCCCTTTCAGGTTTTCAAAACTAGCGGACTGCTCTAACTTTTGCCTAGTCTACCCTTTTTGGGTTTTCAACCTAGTGAGCTCTTTTCCTTTTTCTTTTTTTTTCTTCTTTTTTTATACATAAAACCTCTTCAACCTGTCAATGTTCACTAGCTCACTTAATTCGTTCCCGTCCATGTCTGATAACTTCACTGCACCCTTATTCATGACTTGTTTCACAACATATGGCCCTTCCTAGCTAGTCCTAAACTTCCCTCTTGGATCAGATACATTAGGCTTACATTGTTTCAACACTTAATCCCCAACTTTGAGTTTTCTGATCTTAAATCTTCTATTATAAGCCCGAGCTATCTTCCTTTGATATAGTTGATGATGATACAGTGCTTTTAACCTTCTCTCCTCTAGTAAAGCTAACTGAGTGTATCTGTTCACTACCCATTCCGTTTCAGGCAGCTCAGCTTCCAAGACCACTCTTAATGACTTGATCTAAATTTCAATTGCCAATACTACTTCCATCCCGTAAACCAAGGAGAACGGTGTCATTCTAGTCGGTGTTCGCACACTTGTTCAATATCGCCACAAAGCAAAAGGAAGCATCTCTGACCAGTCCCTGTATGTCTTGGTCATCTTGGACAGGATCTGCTTAATTGTCTTGTTTGTTGCTTCTACCGCACCATTAGCCTTTGGTCTATAAGGAGAAGATCAGTGATGATGGATTTGGTACTTTGAGAATAAGTCCTTAACTGCTCCTTGAAACCGTACCCCATTGTCTGATATCACACTGTGCGGGACCCCATACTTGCAGATAAGATTCTTTTCAATAAACTAGCCATTTGGCTTGCCCCCATTTTGTTGAAGGATTCGGCTTCGACCCATTTCAAAAAATAATCTACCGCTACTACAATAAAACAATGACCATTTGAGGCTGTCAGATGTATCTCTCCTATAATGTCGATACCCCAAGTGGCAAAGGGCCAGGGTGAAGACATGAAATGCAATTCTTCAGGAGGCATGTGATTCAAATTACCATAAATCTGACATTGTTGGCACTTCTTTATGAACTCAATACAATCTCTCTCCATGGTCAACTTGTAGTAACCATATCGAATTATCTTCTTAACTAGGGCAAGACCTCTCATGTGCGGACTGCAACTTCCCGTACGTATTTCTAACATGATATGTTCCACTTCAGGCTTCCTCAAGCATTTCAAATGCACCCCATCAGGCCATCTTCAATATAACTCTCCATGAAAGGTGATGTATTGCAAAGACCACCGCCTTATGGCTCTTCTTTCTTTCTTTGTTGCACCCTAACGGGTATTTCCTTTCCTCTAAAAATCATCTTATAGTATCTTACCACGCATCATGGTCTGTATCAGTTTCTATTATTGTCTCATATTCATAGCAAGGACTTGATGAACTGGTCAAAATCTAAGGCTTGAAGAATAAGTTGACATGATTTTCCCATACCGAAGCCAATGTGGCTAGGGCATCAGCCATCTGGTTTTCTTCTCTAGATAGGCGTATAAACCTACACTCCTTAAAGTTCTTCTTCATCATGGTTATGTAATGGTGGTATGGTTTTAATTTCTCTTCTTTCAACTCCCACTCTCCATTTACTTGGGATACTACTAGCAATGAATTGCCAAAAACTTCCACCTTATCCACCTTCATAATCATTAGGGTTTCCAAAAAAAAAGACACATGCTTCGTACTCCACCATATTATTGGTTGCCCTGAATTTCAACTTTTTGACTAAAGGATAAGTTCCCCTTTCGGCGATTCTAGTATGACTCCCATACCTGCTCCTTTCCTGTTTACTGCTCCATCAAAATACATTTTCCACCCTTGTACTTCAATTGCCTCTAAATGTTCATCTGAAAATTCCAAGACTACCTCTTCACTATCCGGTAATGGTTGTTGGGCCAGGAATTCTGCCATTGTTCTACCTTTGATTATTTTTCTGGTTATATACTCAATCTCAAATTCTTCCAATATTATCAACCATAGACCATACTTCCTAATCAAAGAAGGTGTCTCCCTTAAGTATTTCATTAGATCCAACTTGGAAATTGCTTTCACAATATAAGATTGAAAGTAATGCAGCAACTTCTTAGAAGACCAAACCACAACTATACATGTCTTTTCAATGATACTATACTTAATTTCATAAGGTATAAGCTTTCTAATCAAATAGTAAACTGCATGCTCAATCCCTGACTCATTTGATTGGGCTAGCATGGCTCGTATTGACTCTTCTTCTACTGCTAAGTATAGTAACAAGGGTTTACCGGGTTTGGGTGGTTTCAAAACAGGTGGATTTAGTAGATACTTCTTTATTCATTCGAAGGCCTTTTGACACTCTTCATTCCACAAGACTGGCTGATTCTTTTTAAGCAATTTGAAGATAGGCTCACATATTGTTGTGAGCTTTGCTATAAACCTGCTAATGTATTGCAATTTACCAATGAATCCTCAAACTTCTCTCTCCATCTTAGGGGCTGGCATATCCCTGATTGTTTAACTTTCTTAGGTTCAATCTCAATGCCATTCGGACCAATCACATGTCCCAACAATTTGCCTGAGTTAACCCCGAGCACACACTTCTTCGGGTTTAATCTTAGCTTATATTTCAATGCTCTATCGAAGAATAATTCTAAGTTTTGGAAGTTTTGTTCCCTTGTATCTGATTTCACCATCATATCATCAACATATACTTCAACTTCTTTGTGCATCATGTCATGAAATAGTGTGGTGGCCATCCGTTGGTATGTTGCTCCAGCATTCTTTAAGCCAAACGGAATCACCTATAACAAAATATACCCCATTTAGTAATGAAAGCAGTTTTGGCTTTATCCTCTTGGGCCATTAACACTTGGTTTTATTTTGGAAAATCCATCTACAAATGAGTGTAGCATGCTAGAGGCTGCACTATCAATGAGAACATCTATATGAGGTAAAGGAAAATCATCTTTAGGGGAAGCCTTGTTTAAATCTCTATAGTCCACATAGACCCTTATTCTTCCATCTTTCTTTGGCACGGGTACTATGTTTGCTAGCCAATCTGGATATTCTATCACTTCAAGGAACATCACTTGTATTTGTTTAGTGACCTCTTCTTTAACCTATTCAGCCCACTCAAGACTTAATCGCCTAAGCTTTTGTTTGATAGGTTTCATGTGAGTGAAAGTAGGAATAAGATGTTCGGCTATGTCTCGATATATTCCAGGCATATCCTCATAAGACCAAGCAAATACTTCTTCATATTTTTTGAATATTTTTTAAAATCTCTCTCTCCCTCATCAGGAGTAAGGTCAGATGCTATGCTAATGTTTTTAAGATTTTCGATTGTTCCCAAATTTAATGATCGTGTGTCAACAGAATTAATATTAAACATGCTCATGTAACTGTTATTTGAATGTATGCAACCATCAGGAGAAGCATCACACAAGTAAGCAAAATTAGACTTTATTGCATTCATTTTGGAAAAGAAAACATCATCATCCTCATACAAAGCAGACAAATTAAAATCAAAATCAAAATCATTGTTCTCAAAATCATAAGGCAGAATATCCTCAAACTTCTCTTCAACTAGGGTAGCAATCTCCTCCGGAGTCTTCTCAGCTTTCAAGAAAGCTTCCTTCTTTTCTTCCGGATTGGACTCCTTGTTGGTTGGCAGGGTGAGCTCTTTCTTCACTTGCTCCACCAGCTCGGCAACATCTGCAAAAATTTCAAAATCCGGGATCAACTTTCCCATGAACATGATTGGCTCAGGCTTTCCTTGGGGTGGTCCCATGTCTAGAGCTTTGACAAAGATTTTTTCAAGTGGCAAAAAGCTCATCTTCTCATTCTTCTTTGGCTGGACATCTTTGTTGACTTCATCATATCCCAATCCATTCTTGGAGGTTTGAGTTTTGAAATCTGAAAGCTTTGTCAAACATGCCTTGCCCTTTCCAAGACCATCTTTAGGAAAGTAGTTCATGTTCTTCATCATATTCAAGACTTTGGAGTCCACTACTTCATCATCAGAAATTGCAGCTACTTGGAAACCATTGAGAGGCCTCTCAATCATTATAGCATTAACAACCTCATTACCTTCGGCCTTGATGACCACTGTCTCATCTCCGTTAGGGAACTTGATCTTTTGATGAAGGGTGGAAGCAACTCCACCAAGAGGATGAAACCATGGTCATCCCAAGAGTAGGGCAAAGGTAACAAGTATGTCCAAAATAGCAAATTCAACAATAGATTCAATTAGACCAACCTTGACAGCAGTTTTGAAAGTTCCTTCAGCATGTCTCTTGGTGTTGTCATAAGCCCGAATGGTTACCTCAGTTGGGTTTAGATCCCTTGTTAACATGGCTAGTTTTGGCAATATTTTAAGTGGACAAACATTTATGTCAAACCCATCATCAACTATTACACATTGTAGACCCTTAATTTTTGACCCAGTCCGGTCCAATATATTTTAATTAGTCCAAAATAATTTTTGTGTTATCTTGATTAAATAATATTTATTTTAGTAATTAATAAAAAATAAAAAATAATAATAATAAACAAATAAATAAAAATAAAAATAAAAATCAGCAACAAAAAATTTCATCGCAAAATTTCCTGTGGGCGAAATGGCCCGCAGCCCCGCCCCGCAATTTTTTTGCCAGCGCTCGCAGCAGCCCGCAGTAATTTTTTTTGCCTGCAAATTTTTCCACAGTAGTTTTCTTTTCCAGCGAAATTTTTCCGATGCAAATTTTTTTGAAACAAAATTCTATTTGGTTTCGGTTTCCTTTTCTTAATTAATGTTAGTTTCCAGAAACAAGTTGAACTAATCATCTAAATTTTCTATAAATAAGACTAAAAACAACACAAAGGAAGAAAAACATAGAAAAAGTGATGGGACTTTAAAACTTTTTGGCAGAGATTAACGATCAGACTTTTAAGAGAAGCAAACAAGCAATTCAATCCATCAAAGGCAACCATCTTGCCTTTGTCCTTGTTCATCCAAGAAACAATTTTTGTTGGAACCAACGAACGGAGGTTTGAATCTCTAATTTCTTTTTATTTTCTTACAGTAGCTTTGTTTCTTTGATTCTTAAGATTATACACACAAAACCTTGATTTATAAACACATAGTAACATTGATCTTCGTTTCAATAACATAAACACTTTTCTGTTTCTAAATACCTTCAAAACCCTAGTTCGTTTCCTTTGTTTTCCCAAAAATCTTAAATCGTTCATTCTATTACTTTTAGAACTTAGGAACCTTAACCTATTTCTTCAAAACCTTAAAACCCTAAATTGTTATTGCTATTTCCAAAATCCCTAAAAAAATACTCTTTTATTTTCAAAAACCTTAAATCGTTTTTCCTATTTCCAAAAGCTCTTAAAAACCCTAAACTGTTTTCTTCTAATTCTCTTTTGATGTTTCTAAATGCTTTGTTAAATATCCAAACTCTATTAACAAACTCTAAACTTACCTTACAGTTTCTAAAAATCACAAAAAGCTTTATAAAACACTAAACAATTTTCTTCAATCCTAAAACCAAACATTTTTTCCGAAACACTAAAAACCCTAATTCCCTCAAAACCAAAACCATAAACCCTAGTTTTTCTAAACCCTAAATCTAATCCTTAAAACCTTATAAACCTAAACATTCAAATCCAATATAGTAAAACTAAAATAAAAATTTGTTACCAAACCAATTTATTTTAAATCACTTTAGAATTATTTTCATAAAACATCCAAAACCCTAAATCTTTAGAGCATCGAGTAGCATTATTCATCTAAAAAATAATATTAGTTACTCAAAATTCCAAAACCCTATTTTTTAAATTCTAAACCCTAAAATCTTAATTTTCAACACCAAAACCTACAATCTTAGAAGCCAATTTCTAAAATTTTCTGGGGCGCTGCCTCCTTGACCCCCACCCGCTAACCGGCTAGTGGGACTGCCAATATTCATTTGTGTATTATGAGTCTGCATATGTAACTTTCCTTTTGTCAAAGCCCTAATTTAGTAAGTAAAATTCTAAAATCCTATTTTAGGATGCGAACCCTAAATTATATATTTATTGCTTTATTTAATTTTAGATTTGATTATGTAGTTTATTATATGCTTTGATTTATTTATTCAATGCTTGATTTATTTAATTTTTCGTGATGGATGTTTATTTTCTATTTTTATCGATGTTTAATATCTTTGATGAATGATTTATTTATGATGAATGGTTATTTATTTATATCAATTTATTTTGATTTTCAAACGTTGTAAGAGGTATGTTTCCACTTTGTGGGTACCTCATTAATCAAGTTCAACGTAATTTAAATTGCTTTTATATTTTAGACCAATGCAAAGGACATGTTTCTACCCTTTGGTGGGTGTACTATTTTACTTAGACATAGATGATGTAAGGACTTGTTTCCATCCTCGGATGGGTGTCCATTTATTTATTTTGCTTGGACATTACTTTGATTTTAATATAACAATGCTTTATTTCAATTATTGTGTGTAATATGGATAATATTATTATACTTAAGAACTCTATAATATTAAGACCTGTAAAGGAGGCTGGTTCGAATGAACCGGGCGTTGTGGGGATCCTGGGCCATTTCTCACTTTCCCCACACGTACCCAACTTCCGAACCCATTAGGGGGTTGGGGATTCCTTAGGAATAGAGTCATCCACCCCTTTCTTTTTCCCGGCCCGTCCGGGTGGTGACTCCATTTTCTCCAGACCTCGATCCGTGTTTTCTAAGACCCCGAGCCTAAACAGTACCAAAATCTCAAGAATCATTCCACCGAGAGTGGGGGTGAAAATCCCCGCTCACAGTGGCGACTCCACTGGGGATAAGAGAAGTTGATTCCGTTGGTCTTTATATTATTCTATTCTTTCTTATAATGATATTATCCATTGCATCATATTAGATTGCATCGTGTGCGTGAGTTAGGACGCCCTTTTACACGTGTTGCGTTATGTAAGGGATACCATACTTTCACTCAAGGTATGGAGATCGAGCATGGCATAACCACTCATAGCCTCGGACCATTTGGTTTATACTTGCTATGGGAACCTAAGCCTTTTAACTCTAAACCTTAGGTTTTACCTCAAATGCATGTTTTTTTACTATGGTTAATTTATCTTGGCTTAAATCATGGCTTATTTGGTTTGTTCTTTTTCTAATATGACCCAAGTACAGTTGTAAGCTCAAATAAATTTTTCTTTAAAGTCCAAATGACCAAAGCTATTTTCAAAACTTTTCAAGATGGTCTTTGGACATAAGACTTTTTCTAAAATCAAATCAAAAATTCTTTTTTCTCATGGCCCAAATACTAAGCCCAAAATCCATTTTTTCTAAAATCTTTTTACAATAGGCTTAGAAAGAAAATTATTTTTATCCAACCTTTTCTTACAAATAGCTTGCAAATTATTTAGGTCAATTATGAAATACCAAAAATCAATTGTGTGCCTAGTTTATACTAAGAATAATTAATCATGGGCTTGTTTTTGACATGAATCATTAGTTACTTTTTTCAAGTGAGAAATCTATTTATAATAAACCTCTTAATTTAGTTTTAATCCTATATAGCATAAAAGCTACTTTAGTTTGTTGAATGGATTAAAACCTAATTAATGGGAGTTATCATGAACTGATTTCCATCTTTTGAAAATATAACTATTGGTTGAAACATCCGAAGGAAATATTCGAAAATAAGATACTCCATGTTGGTATTTTATTAACCATATACCTAGGAAAAGTGACTCGCCATTCGTGTATGGATGTTATAAGGTTGGCAGGAATGTCCTAATTATCTTTCTTTGTTGATTGTTTGTGCATACATGCATATAAGCATACATTCGCATCTCATATCATTGATCCTCTCTGGCTCACAGCCCTGGATTATGATAGTTCCAAAGCTTACAACAATCTGGCCTACACCGAAAGTGAAGAATCTAGCAACGACTCAATTACTTGCTCACCAAAAACAATGGATCCCAAATAAATTCAAAGAATGGTGGATGATGCCCTCAATGCCAAGATGGAAGAAATAAAAGAGGCCCTAGCTGAGACCATGAATAACCAATTGACTGCAATTTTAGAAAATCATTTTGAAGCATCTGCTAGCACTAAGAAGCCAAGGGACAAAGGGAAGACTAAAGTTGGTGAAGTGGTTTTTGATGATGAAAAGGTGATCATTGATGATAATGATGATTGGGCTCAATACTTCCAAGATGCTCAAGAGAAGAAAAAAGAACCGAAGATTGTTGAAAGATCAAATATGGAGAAGACCGAAACTTTTGATGTTGAAAAGATGATTACTGATTTAGAAAAGAAATTTGAGAAGAAACTAAAAACCGAGGAAATGTCCAAAGTTGACAAATTATTTAAGCTAGATGAAGAAGTTCCGTACAAGTTCAAAATGCCATCTTTCGCAAAGTTTGATGGAACCAGAAATCCTCATCTCCATGTGAAGCAGTATATCACTGCTATGCAGTCTGCCCGAGCTACTAAGGCTCAAACCCTAAGGTACTTCATGCTCTCATTGGACCCTGTTATCCAAAATTTGTTCAATACCTTAGATGATGGAACACAAAAGAGTTGGGATCTGCTTTACAAAGCCTTCATCCAACAATATGGATATAATGTCGAGATGGAAGTTACCTTAATGGAAGTGGAGTCCATTAGGTAAAGGTCAAATGAGAATTTTGTAGATTATATGAAGAGATGGAGAAATAAGGCTGCTTTGCTCAAGAAGAGGCCCAATGAATCTGATCAAATAAGGATGATCGCGAGAGGCGTCCTGCCCAATCTTTGTGAAAGGATGTCTCACACCCTTATAAGGGATTTCAAAGATCTTCTCCAAGTTGATCTACAAATTGAAGAGTGGGAAAGGGAGAAGAATCACTTTTCAGCAAGAAGGAATGAGAAAGGAAATTATCAACCTAGCAATCAAAGTACACAAAAGGAAGTTGATGTTAATGCCACTAGTCAAGGTGGAATGAGGTAGTTTTCAGAATTGGGGAAGCCACCGTCTTGGGTTCTCAATAAGCTACAAAAGAAGGGATTGTTACAACCCTTGACTCCTCATACTTTACCTAATCCTTTTCCACCTAACTTTGATAATAGAGCATTTTGCCAATTCCATCAAAGGCCAATACACGAAATGAACAATTGTATGAAGTTGAGGCATGAGAATCCAGAATTTAATTGATAATGGTAAGTTGCCAGAGCCGGATAAGCACAATACCAAAAGTAATCCTTTTCCAAGTTTCAACAGAGTACCTCCACCGGCAACCTTCATGGTGGGAAAAGGATTGGAAGAAGATTTTGTTTTATCATCCTTTTAAGATGGGGATATTGAAGATGTGAAAGGAAAAGAAGCTTAACTCAACAAACTTTCCTTAGCTTGAATGTTGCTTTTCAAATTTTGCTTTAATATTTAATTAGAACAATCGTGTTTTTCAAATTTGTTTAAATAAATTACTTTTATCAAAAATTTTATTTGTCTTTATTCATTTTGGTACTCAACCAATGAGGAATTTAGCTTGATGTTTATAAATTAATGTGTCTAGGCATCATGACTTGAATGACTTTACTAGATGAGGGAATTACTCTATAGCATTGAGTTGTGTATGCTTACTTAGAGAGGGCTCCTGCATAATTATCTTTGTCTAGGTCCTAGTCAGTCTTAGAACATGCTTTGACAAACTTTCGAGGTGAAATTGAACTTTACTTAATTAAGGGAGAGATGATCTAGGCATTGTTTGGTTAGCCAACAACTTGTATCCACCCTATTAAATATCAATCCCTAGTTGTCCCTTTGAGCATTCATAAAATTTTAGCTTTCTTTTCATTGGCATATAAGCCCAAAAACCTACCCTGAGCTGTTGTGATACTTTTAACAAGTCTTATGATCACTAAGGTGAAGAGGCAAGAAGATAAAAAAAAAGAGAAATGAATAGTCAAGACTATGAAGACAGTTGAAGTTCTCAAGACCATGAGGGTAGTTGATGCTTTCAAGACCATAAGGGTAGTTGAAGTTTTCCTAATATCTCCAATATATCAAGACAGCATCAGAGTAACAAAATGATTTATCCCTATTAAAGAAGATTTATACCACTCCACTCATCCATTTTTGGAAACCCAAGTTGGTACAAACAAGACAACTTTGTTTGAGCTAGAAACAAAAAAGGAAAGAAAGAAAAAAAAAGAAAGAAAAAAGAAAGAAAATAAATGAAAAGAAAAAAAGTAGAAAACAAAAGAAGAAAAATAAAACCTAAAAAGGTGGTTCAGAAAGCCAACTGAGTTCTCTTTTATCTAAAGCAGCAAAAGGCTTCCATTTGGTTCATAAGGACATTTTGACTTGAACTGGTCCCACCCAACCAAAGATTCAATCAAAATCAAAGAAAAAGGGAAAAGACCATCCAGTTCCTGAAAGTTTTGTACTTGATAGTCCTACAAGGAAAAAGGACAAAATGATAAAATGTTCAAAGAAAAGGAAGAGTAAGAAAAATAAAGAAAAGGGAGAAGAAGAAAAGAAATGAATTTGGGAACCAAACTTTTTGCAAGAGCAAAAGCTGTCCTAATCAAGATCTAGATTAATGCCAAGAAGATAGAAGGAATTTGGAGTCTAGCAAGATTGCCTCCTAGCTGCCTAAAGTTCAAACAAGAAATTTATAGTGCGAGGGTTTGTCCATTGTGTCACTCCAGCTCCTATCTCAAAATGGCCTTCATTTAAACCCATGTCCCTTATAGGCCCCATTTCAAGCCTACCAAAGACCTGTTGATCTCTCTTGGTAGGTAGAGTCTATTAGTGGAGATAGTTTGAATAAGCATGCATATGAGATAAACAATATTTAAACTCAATGAGACCTTTGACCAAGTAATGTGCATGTGCCTATCTGAAGTGCAACAATTCTTGCTTAAATAGAAATGATTCCCAAGTTTAGTACGGTAACTAGGGTTGTCATGTTATAGATATGTTAATTTGGAAAAATCAAGTCTTGAGGTACATTGACATTAATTTGGCAAAGCCAACATTTGATTTCAAAATTCAAAAAAAAATATTTAAGACTTGAAGTTAAGGGGAGTATGTTGAACTATCGAACCTCGAAGGACACATTGGGCAAAGGAAATGATTATTGGCAAGGTCATGAAGAAACTACCAATTGACATACTTTGAAATGGATGTATCTCTACTGTTTGGGGCCTCCATTACTCATATTTTCAACATCTTAAAGAGAAAAGCTATAAATGTGGAGCATTGTGTCATTCCAATGAAAGACCTGAACGAGCATCTCAAAGGAACCAATGAGATCACTTCTGCTGATCACCTCGGACTGTGAGTCAATGGAATGACTGTAAGTATTATTTATGCATATCATGCATACATGAGCATATCACATCACACTTTCTTGTCTTGTATTGTCTATTCTTTATCAAAGTGAATAGCAAACACCCTGTGAAGTAAACAATCAAAAGAAGGTATCAAATCAGGGGGGCATGGAAAGTCCATTGCTTGAGAAAGCTCCAGTAATTTTGCAAAAAGAAGAAATGCGTGCTTATGCAAAGAACTAGACAATAAAAACATCGATCAGAGCCCGCATAAAAAATCATGGGTTTGGGCCTACACAGGGGGCAAAGTTTCTCCTTTTCAATTTTTTGAGTTTATATATAAAATATTTTCAAACTCACATGCAAATATTTTGCCACGCAGGGGGCAGGAGAAGATATGAGAGCCAACTAAAAATAGCTGAATTTTTGCAAAAAGGAAGAGCAAAAGAATGGAACATTAAAACTATCAAAAGAATGAAGATGCAAAAGCAGAAAGATCAGTCCAGCTAAAAGAGCTGAAGCAAGGGTAAAGACCCGACCTCCAATGGATAAAGATCCATGTTTCAAGGATAAAAACCCAACCTCCAGGGGATAAAGATCCACAATCTCAAGGGTGAAGACCCGATCTCAAAGGATGAATATCCATTTTCAAGGGTGAAGACCTGATCTAAAAGGATGAAGATCCATTTTAAAGGGTGAAGACCCGATCTCAAAGGATAAAGATCCCTTTTCAAGGGTGAAGACCTAATCTCAAAGGATGAAGATCCATTTACGACGGTGAAGAACCACAATGCATATAACAGCCAGAGCAGTCAGACTTCTCAACTAATAAAAGGTTAGTCAAACTCAGTCTTGGGTCCAAGTACCCAAAATTCAATTCATTCTCAGGTCCAAGTACCCAAATCAAATCAATCTCGGGTCCAAGTACCCAATCTTAGGTCTAAGTACCCAAATCAAATCAATCTCGGGTCTAAGTACCCAATCTCAGGTCCAAGTACCCAATCTCGAGTCCAAGTATCCAAATCAAATCAATCTCGGGTGCAAGTGCCCAAATTAAATCATTCTCAGGTCCAAGTACCCAAATCAAATCAATCTCAGGTCCAAGTACCCGATCTCAGGTCCAAGTACCCAAATCAAATCCAATCTCGGGTCCAAGTACCCAAATCAAATTCAATCTCGGGTCTAAGTACCCAAATCAAATTCAATCTTGGGTCCAAGCACCCATTCTCGATTCCAAGTACCCAAATCAAATTCAGTCTCGGATCCAAGTACCCAAATCAAATTCAGTCTCGGATCCAAGTACCCAATCTTGGGTCCAAGTACCCAAATCAAATCAATCTCGGGTCCAAGTACCCCAATCAAATTCAAGCTCGGGTCCAAGTACCCAATCTCAGGTCCAAGTACCCAATCTCGGGTCCTAGTACCCAAATCAAATCAATCTCGGGTCCAAGTAACCAATCTCAGGTCTAAGTACCCAAATCAAATCAATTTTGGGTCCAAGTACCCAATCCCGGGTCTAAGTACCCAAATCAAATTAATCTCGGGTCCAAGTACCCAATCTCAGGTCAAAGTACCCAAATCAAATCAATCTCGGGTCCAAATAACCAATCTGGGTTCAAGTACCCAAATGAAATCAATCTCAGGTTCAAGTACCCAATCTCGGGTCCAAGTACCCAAATCAAATCAATCTCGGGTCCAAGTACCCAATCCCGGGTCCAAGTAACCATCTCATCAAGAATTAAGTCTTATTGCTTTTCACTCTCTTTTACCAAAGTCTCAGATCATTCAAGCAGGGGACAAACTGTAGACCCTTAATTTTTGACCCAGTCCAGTCCAATATATTTTAATTAGTCCAAAATAATATTTGTGTTATCTTGATTAAATAATATTTATTTTAGTAATTAATAAAAAATAAATAAAAATAAAAATAAAAATCAGCAATGGAAAATCGTCGATGAAAAATTTTGTTGCCAAAAAGGTCGAACGAAATGGCCTGCAGCCCCGCTCCGCAATTTTTTTCGCCAGCGCTCGTAGAAGCCCGCAGTAATTGTTTTCGCCAGCAAAATATTTCTGCAGCAGTTTTTTTTCGCCATCAAAATTTTTCTGACTCAATTTATTTTGAAACCAATTTTTTTTTTGTTTCGGTTTCCTTTTCTTAATTAATGTTAGTTTCCGTAAAGAAGTTGAACTAATCATCTAAATTTTCTATAAATAAGACTAAAAACAACACAGAGAAAGAAAAACTTAGAAAAGTGATGGGACTTTAAAACTTTTTGGCAGAGATTAACGATCAGACTTTTGAGAGAAGCAAACAAGCAATTCAAACCATCAAAGGCAACCATCTTGCCTTTGTCCTTGTTCATCCAAGAAACAATTTTTGGTGGAACCAACGAACGGATGTTTGAATCTCTAATTTCTTTTTATTTTCTTACAGTAGCTTTGTTTCTTTGATTCTTAAGATTATAAATGCAAAACCTTGATTTATAAACACATAGTAACATTGATTTTCGTTTCAATAACATAAACACTTTTCTATTTCTAAATACCTTCAAAGCCCTAATTCGTTTCCTTTTTTTTCCAAAAAATCTTAAATCGTTCATTCTGTTTCTTCTAGAACTTAAGAACCTTAACCTATTTCTTCAAAACCTTAAAACCCTAAATTGTTACTGCTATTTCCAAAAACCCTAAAAAATACTCTTTTATTTCCAAAAGCCTTAAATCGTTTTTCCTATTTCCAAAAGCTCTTAAATGCCCTAAACTATTTTCTATTAATTCTCTTCCAAAGTTTCTAAATGTTTTGTTAAATATCCAAACTCTATTAACAAACTCTAAACTTACCTTATAGTTTCTAAAAATCACAAAAAGCTTTATAAAACTCTGAACTATTTTCTTCAATCCTAAAACCAAACATATTTTCCGAAACACTAAAAACCCTAATTCCCTCAAAACCAAAACCATAAACCCTAGTTTTCCTAAACCCTAACCCTAATCCTTAAAACCTTATAAACCTAAACATTCAAATCCAATATAGTAAAACCAAAATAATAATCTGATACCAAACCAATTTATTTTAAATCACAGTAGCATTATTTTCATAAAACATCCAAAACCCTAAATCTTTAGAGCGTCCAGTAGCATTATTCATCTAAAAAATAATATTAGTTACTCAAAATTTCAAAACCCTATTTTCTAAATTCTAAACCCTAAAATCTTAATTTTCAACACCAAAACCTACAATCCTAGAAGTCAATTTCCAAAATTTTCTGGGGCGCTGCCCCCTTGACCCCCGCCCGCTAACCGGCTAGTGGGACCGCCGTATGGCCTCGTCAAAGGGGTCAATATTCATTTGTGTATTATGAGTCCGCGTATTTAACTTTCCTTTTTAGAAAGCCCTAATTTAGTAACTAAAATTCTAAAATTCTATTTTAAGATACGAACCCTAAATTATATATTTATTGCTTTATTTAATTTTAGATTTGATTTTGTAGTTTATTATATGCTTTGATTTATTTATTCAATGCTTGATTTATTTAATTTTTTGTGATGGATGTTTATTTTCTATTTTGATCGATGTTTAATATATTTGATGAATGATTTATTTATGATGAATGGTTATTTATTTCTATCGATTTATTTTGATTTCCAAATGTTGTAAAAGGTATGTTTCCACTTTGTGGGTATCTCATTAATCAAGTTCTATGTATTTTAAATTGCTTTTATATTTTAGGCCAGTGTAAAGGACACGTTTCTACCTTTTGGTGGGTTTCCTATTTAGCTTAGACATGGATGATGTAAGGACATGTTTCCATCCTCGGATGGGTGTCCATTTATTTATTTTGCTTGGACATTGCTTTGATTTTAATATAACGATGCTTTATTTCAATTGTTGTGTGTAATATGGATAATATTGTTATACTTAAGAATTCAATAATATTAAGACCTGCAAAGGAGGTTGGTTCCAATGAACCGGGCATTGTAGGGGTGCTGGGCCATTTTTCACCTTCCCCACACGTACCTAACTTTTCGAACCCATTAGGGGGTTGGAGATTCCGTAAAAATCGAGTCATCCACCTCTTTCTTTTTCCCGACCTGTCTGGGTGGCGACTCCATTTTCTCCAGACCTAGGTCCGTGTTCTTTAAGGCCCCGAGCCTAAACAGTGCCGAAGTCATAAGAATCATTCCACTGGGAGTGGGGGCGAAAATCCCCACTCATACACATGAAGTCCTTTTCCCTTTGATTTCTATTTTAATAAAGAGAGGGCAGATGTGATCTCTCCCCTCTTCTGGTAAATCCGCATCTGAGAAAGATACCACTCCCATATTAACTACTCTCTTCTCTTGAATATCTTCACATTTCATTACTCCCTCAATTTTTATGATGTTGATTAGCTCCTACGGTGTTATGGAGGTGGAAATTGGCATGCTAGCTAAGGCCTTGGCCATAGTTTCTCGGTGCTTTTTAAAAGTTGCCAACAAATCCTAAATGCTAACACTTGCTTGGGTTCTTTTTAGTTGCTTGAGCACGGTATCATCTTCCTCTTCTTTATTCCCTACTTCAACTTCATTTCCTTTATTAATTTCTACCTCCTTAGGCGGTGGCCTTACATAAGGATTATCGGATCTAGTGTTCATTACTTCATCTTCTTCTAGCTCGGACCAGGTCCATTCCTCCTTCTTGGATACAAGATCGTCATCACTATCACTTGAATCCTAAAACCCATTGATAACACAAATTGATACTTCTTTACCCACCATAGCTTGTTCAATCTCGCCAAATGCCTCTTCTTCTTTGGTTGCTTCTCCACCCACATCTTGGAAAGAAGACATGACAAAACTTTCATGCAAACCTCCTCCAATCATGAAGGTTGCCGGTGGTGGTACTCTATTGAACCTTGGTAATGGATTGTCTTTGGTGTTTGGCTTGTTGGGCTCGGGAAGCTTTCCACTATCAATCAAATTTTGGATCTCATGCCTCAACCTCACACATCTATCCATGTCATGCCCTTGCATTTGATGAAACTGACAAAATGCTTTAGTGTCAAAATTAGGTGGGAGAGGGTTAGGTAAAGGATGAGGATTTAAGGGTTGTAACAATCCCTTTCTTTGAAGCTTATTGAGAACCCAAGAATCGGTTTCCCCAATTTTAAAAACTGTCTCCTTGTTCCTTGGCTAGTAGCATTAACACCGACTGCCGTTTGCAATGCTTTGGTTACCAGACTGATAATTTCCTTTCTCATTCTTCTTGTTGAAAAATGGTTCTTCTCTCTTTCCCATTCTTTGATTTGCAGACTAGCTTGGAGGAGAACTTTGAAATCATGGATGAGTATATGAGACATCCTTTCATGAAGACTAGGCAACACCCCTCTCACAATCATCCTTATTTGATCAGATTCGTAGGGCCTTTGCTTGAGCAAAGCGGCCTTATTTCTCTATCTTTTCACATAGTCCACAAAATTCTTATTTGGCCTTTGTCTAATAGACTCCACATCCATTAAGGTAACTTCCTTTTCAACATTGTATCCATATTGTTGGATGAAGGCCTTGTATAGCAGATCCCAACTCTTTTGTGTTCCATCTTCTAAGGTATTGAACCAATTTTGGATAACAGGATCCAATGAGAGCATAAAGTACCTTAGTGTTTGAGCCTTAGTAGCTCGTGCAAACTACATACCAGTGATAAACTACTTCA
This sequence comes from Garcia nutans, assembly GCA_947685225.1. Classification (NCBI taxonomy): domain Eukaryota; kingdom Viridiplantae; phylum Streptophyta; class Magnoliopsida; order Malpighiales; family Euphorbiaceae; genus Garcia; species Garcia nutans. The sequence goes on along the minus strand of CANTUV010000013.1, from coordinate 10,757,696 downwards.
CATGGAGGTGAGGATTTTCGGTTCCATCAAACTTTGCAAAGGATGGCATCTTGAACTTGTACGAAACTTCTTCGTCTAGCTCAATTAATTTGTCAACTTCGAACATTTCTTCAGTTTTTAGCTTCTTCTCAAATTTCTTTTCTAAGTCCGCAATCATCTTTTCGACATCATAAGTCTCAGTTTTTCCACGGCTGATTTTTCAACAATCTTCGGTTCTTTCTTCTTGTCTTGAGGATCTTGGAAATATTGAGCCCAATCATCATCATCATCAATGATCACCTTATCATCATCAAAAACCACTTCACCAACTTTAGCCTTCCCTTTGTCCTTTGGCTTCCTAGTGCTGGCAGATGCTTCGACATGATTTCTTAAAATCACAACCAATTGGTTCTTCATGGTCTCAGCTAGGGCCTCTTTTATTTCTTCCATCTTAGCATTAAAGGCATCATCCACCATTCTTTGAATCTGTTCAGGCTCTATTACTTTTGGTGAGCAAGTGATTGCGTTGCTAATAGATTCTTCATCTCCTGTGTAGATCGGATTATCGTAAGCTTTTGAACTGTCGTAATCTAGGGCTGTGAGCATGTATGCACAAACAATCAACAAAGATAAGGAGAACATCCCTTCCAACCTTATAACATCCACACACGAATGGCGAGTCTCTTTTCCTAGGTATATGGTTAACAAAATACCAACATGTGGTAATTTTTTTTCGAATAATTCTCTCGGATGTTTCAACTAATAGTTATATTTTCAAAAATGGAAATCAGTCCATGATAATTCTCATTAATTAGGTTTTAATCTATTCAACCAGCTAATAGTAGCTTTTATGCTATATTGGATTAAATCCAAATTAAGAGGTTTATTATAAATAGATTTCTCACTTGAAAAAAGTAAGTAATGATTCATGCCAAAAATAAGCCCATGATTAATAACTCTTAGTATAAACTAGGCTCACAATTGTTTTTTTGTATTTCGTAATTGACCTAAATAATTTGCAAGCTCTTTTAAAGGTTGGATGAAATAATTTTATTTCGATGCCCATTGTAAAATGATTTTAGAAAAAATGGATTTTGGGCTTTGTATTTGAGTCTTGAGAAAAGAATTTGTTTATGGAAAAGTTTTATATCCAAAGACCATTTTGAAAAAGTTTGAAAATAGTTTTGGTCTTTTGGACTTTAAAGAAAAATTTATTTGAGCTTACAATGTACATATGTCATATTAGAAAAGAACAAACCAAATAAGCCATGATTTAAGCCAAGATAAATTAACCATAGTCAAACAACATGCATTTGGGGTAAAAACCTAAGGAAAGTAACTAGGCCAATTACATGAGCTTTAATCTTTAGGTTAAAAGGCTTAGGTTCCCATAGCAAGTATATACCAAATGGTACGAGGGTATGAGTGGTTATGCCATGCTCGATCTCCATACCTTGAGTGAAATTATGGTATCCCTTACATAACACATCACAGGTAACACGGGTGTCCTAACTCATGCACACGATGCAATCTAAATGATGCAATGGATAATATCATGATAAGAAAGAATAAAATAATATAAAGGCCAACATAATCAACTTCTCTTATCCCCAGTGGAGTCGCCACTGTGAGCGGGGATTTTTGCTCTCACTCCCGGTGGAATGGTTCTTGCGACTTCAGCACTGTTTAGGCTTGGGCCTTAGAGAACACAGACCTAAGCCCAGAAAAAATGGAGTCACCACTCAAACGGTTAGGGAAAAAAAAGGGTGGATTACTTAATTCCTAAGGAATCCCCAACCCCTTAATGGGTTTGGAAAGTTGGGTATGTGTGGGGAAGGTGAGAAATGGCCCAACACCCCCCACAACGCCCGGTTCATTGGAATCGACCTCCTTTGTAGGTCTTAATATTATAAAATTCTTAAATATAACTATATTATCCGTATTACATGCAACAATTAAAATAAAGCATCATTATATTAAAATCAAGGCAATGTCCAAACAAAATAAATAAATGGACACCCATCCGAGGATGGAAACATGTCCTTACATCATCCATGTCTAAACTAAATAGAACATCCATCGAAAGATGAAAACATGTCCTTTACATTGGTCCAAAACATAAAAGCAATTTAAAATGCATAATACTTAACTAATGAGTTACCCATAAAGTTCTGGACTTAAGGGTAATTTGGATTCTGGACCTGAGCTAAGTTCTGGGCTTAAGGATAATTTGGCTTCTGGACCCGAGATAAGTTCTGGACTTAAGGGTAATTTGGGTTCTGGACCTGAGCTAAGTTCTAAACTTCAGAGAGAATTAAAGTTCTGGACCTAAGCTAAGAGAGATTTAATTGTCTGCAAAAAAATAATTATAGTCAGTAGTATACTAAAGGAATTTGCAAAAAAAATTAGCTAATTTTTACCATAAACATATTTTCTCCTTGTCCTCTGTGTGTAAAAATATTTTAAAAGTGCAAAAATATTTATATACACGCAAGTATTTGAATGATTAAATTGAATAATTGATTTTCCTATTTATTTACTGTGTAGTCACTATTTATGCACTATTCAATACTATTCATTTACTATTTTTTAAATAGTAACCTATGGACTTAAGAGAGAATTACCCTATGGTGGTGTCCTATTTTATTTATTTTGCTTGCTTTGTGGACATTGGATATTATTGTAAGGGCATGTTTTCATTTTGTACGGGTGCCCATTTTATTTGGTTGCTTTGATTTTAATACAATGAGTATTTATTTATTATGATTGCATGAAGTATGAATGATATTACAATGCTTAACAATTTAGTAATATTTAGACTTGAAAAGGAGCCTAGTACCAATAAACCTGGTGCTATGGGAGTGTTGGGTCATTCTCACCTTTCTCACAAGTACCCAACTTTCCAAACCTATAGGGGGTTGGGGATTCCTTAGGAATCGAGTAATCCACCACTTTTTTTTTCCGTTTGTCCGGATGCCATGTTCTCTAAGGCCTTAAGCCTAACAGTGTCAAAGTCGCAAGAACCATTTCGCATGGAAGTGGGGGTGAAAATTCCCACATTACTTGGCCAAAAGTATCATGAAGTTCAAATATTGTCAATATCATATGCATATTTATTTAAATAATCTCCATTAATAGACTCTATCTGCCTAGAGAGATCAATCTTTAACAAGCTTGAAATGAGATTTATAAGGGATATGGTTTAAGCCTAGGCCATTAGTAAATTGAAGTTGATATGACACTACTGGCAAATCTTCTTATTACAAACTTTTTGTTGGAACCATAAGCAGCTGGGAGCATTCTTAAACTCTAGGATTTATTATCTTGCTTCTTGAAAAGATAAAGCTTGAATATTCTTCCATCTTGTGGCAGAAATTTGTATTGAATTAGGACAATCTTAATTTTTTCCTTCTATTTTGTAGAAACTCAGGAACCTTTTTTTTCTTCCCTTTTTCTTCTCTTTTTTTTAAAAAAATTTTCTTCTTTTTTTCCTCTCTTTTTTTGTTTCTTTTTTTCCTCTCTTTTTTTTGAACGTGTCATTTCATTATTTTTCTCTTCTCCCCTTTTGAAATATCAAGTTTAGGACTTTTGAGAGTGCTGACTTGGAGCTATATTTGATGAAAGATAACCTTTCTCATATGTCACTGATTTAGTTGAGTCCCTGGTTGTTCAAGTCAAACTCTTCTTGTAGGTTGGGTGAAAGTTAGCTTTTTGAACTGTCCTTTTGGGTTTTAAAACTAGAAAGCTACCCTAATTTTTGCCTCAGCCGCCCTTTCGTGTTTTCAGCCTAGCGAGCTTTTTCGTTTCTTCTTCTTTTTTATATTGATTTTTTTAGTCCTAGCCCTAAGAAAGTTGTTTGGTTTGTGTTGTATTATGCTTCTTATTTTGGAGGAGCACCAATCTGCTTCAATGAGGATGAATTCTTTCATTTCCCTGATACCACCTTAACAATAAAATAGATCTGAGAAATTAGATCTAGTTCGGGTAAACTTCAACTACCCTTATGGTCTTGACAAAATATCTTTTTCATTAATCTTCTTGCTTCTTGGTAGCTCAAAGATCATCAAACTTGTCATAAGTATCGTACTGGCTCAGGGTAGGTTATCAAGGTTTATAAGCCAATAAAAAGCAAACTAAAATCTCATGAAAGCTCAAAGAAACAAATTAGGGATTGATTTTAATAAGGTAGATACTAGTTGATGGCTCGCCAAATAATGCCTAGATCATCTCTCTCTTAAATAAGCAGAGTTCAATTTGGCCTCAAAAGTTCATCAAAGCATGTTTTAAGATCGACTAGACACATGTAATTATGCAGGAGCCCTCTCTAAGTAAGCATACACAGCTCAATGCTATAGAATAATTCCCTTATGTAGTAAAGTCATTAGGATAATTGTTTCAATCATTTATGTTTATATTTTTAGGGTAATTTAATTAGTGTTTAGTTAATTTTTCTTTTAATTTCTGTTGAAAGATTGTTTGAATTGTTTTGATTTAAGTTGAAGTGAAAAACAATGGAGTGATGGATCAAAGTTCTTGGAAAAGCAAGAGACATACCAAGACACAACTTAGCTTTGTCGTGTCACTCATCAAAGGCAAGAAAGAAGCAGGACATGGGTTGAGACAACTTGACTTGGCCGTGTTCTTCAAGAAAATTGGGCAGAGGCAAACACTGGCAAGAGACACGGGCATGCCATTGGCAGTGTCACATGACATGGCCAAGGCCTTGGTCATTCCCCACTTGATAATACCAAAGAATAAAGAAAGCAAAGAAAATGGCAGAGGCGAACACAAGCAGAAGACACAACCAAGCCATTGGTCGTATCACATGACATGGCCAAGGTCTTGGATGTGTCACACTTGGAAAAGAAAAGAGGGAAAGAATGCAGCCATGGACACGGCCTAATGGCTTGGTCATGTCCAGTGAAAGTTTGAGTGACATGGCCAAGTCACTCACGACTTGGTCATGTCCTGTTTGATTTCTTGAATTATTTTCAAGATTGGTTGAGGGGCAAGTGGGAGACAACATGCAATATCTTTTAAAAAGAAATTATATAGATGTGTAAAAGAGGGATGGTTTTATGGGATGAAATATTAAATAAAAAAAGAGGGAGAAAAAGAGGAGTTTGTGAATTGGCAAGACATGCTTGGTGTCTTAAAAAATTAAAAAGAATTAAAAGTCCAGGGGGATGAAAATACATACACGTTGGGCTTGTTGGAGAGCTATCTAGTTCTTAGTTTTTGGTTCTTGTTTTGGGAGAGAAGACATCATTCTTTCTTCATCCTCATTTCCATTCATCTTTCATTTCTTCCATAGAAAGACTTAATCAAGTTCGGGGATTAAATTGGGTGAACTTTAGAAGATTAGAGTTTAAAGAAAGCTTGATTGGAGTTGAAAGCTTAAGAGAGTTACCATTCCATTTTTCAAGAAGAGAGCCATTAATTGAAGAGGGCTTGGAAGTTGTTCATTATACATCAAGGAGGAAGCTAGGAGGAAGACAAGTAGTTTAACTCTTGGCATCTACAAGGGGTTTTTCATATCTCTCTTTTAATTCATTTCTGGATTGTTGTTGTTTTATTATGATCATTAATATTACAATGTATAATTTTGATTTGATGAATATTGAAATGGATATTTGTTTTAAATTGATGATGAGCTAATTTACTCATGCCTTGGGTTGTAGTAGATTTTATTAAATGACTTGATTTGATAATTCCATTAGTGTACCTTATAATTGGTTGATTGCATTGGACCTAAAGTTACATTAATAGATTGGCCACCTATTAATCACTTGATATTGAACGATGAACCGAGAGGAGAAATTCAGTATCGGAACTATGTAATTAACCACCCTAAGAATGAATTAGAAATATAAGTTCTAGGGTTTTATTAATTTGCAATTTTAAAACAATTGGTTATTGTTAATTCATGAATGTTAAAACTAATGGATTGGTAATTACTAATTAAAATCAAGGAACAAATTAAAATACAAGGTTATTGTAGACCCTTAATTTTTGACCCAATCAAGTTCAATATGTTTTATTTAGTCCAAAATGATTTTTATTGTCTAATTGGTCCAAAATAATTTTCATTAAATAATTTTTGCTTTAGTATATAATTTTTATTTATAAAAATTAAAAATAAACAAATAAAAATAAAATTAAAAATAAAAATCAAAGAAGGAAAATCGGCGACGAAAAAATCATTGCGTGGGCCCGTGGGCAGTTCGCCCATAGGAAATAGTTTTTCTATTACGCTCGCAGGATTTTCCTGAGAGCGAAATAGATTTTCTATTTCATGCATAGGAAAATCCTGAGGGCGACCATTTTCTTGCGGGCAAAATGCTCGCCCGCAGGTCGCTCGCAAGCCCACTGGGTTCCCCAATGCAGTAGATTCCTGCGGCAGAATTTTTTTGCCAGCGCATTTTTTTCGATGCAAAATTTTCGAAACCTAATTTAATTAGGTTTTGGTTTCCTTTTCTTATTAATATTACTTGCCGTGCATAATAAGGAATATACATAGAAAGACCTCTATAAATAAGGACCAAAGGCAACTAAATTAGAGGAAATTTTTTTGGAGGAAAATTTTCACAGTAGCTTTGAGAATTTGAATCTGAAAGTGAAGTGGAAAAGCAATAATTGAATTCAATTGATTTTTAAAGGAGTAGCATCACGATTTAAGCAATTCAAAGGCAAAAAAGTTTTGTCTTTGGAGCTTGTTCATCCAAGAAGAATCATTTTTGGAGGAATCATAAAAAAACAAGGTATGTATTAAATTCTTTGTTTTTTTATACAGTAGCTAAATTTTCCTTTGTTCTTTTAATTCAAAAATCCCAGAACCTAATCCCTTTTGTTCAAAGTTAAAAACATTAATCCATTGCTTTATTTCCCAAAGAATTTAAAGTTATTAATTTTATTTCTTCAAAACCCCAAAATTCCAATTTACTTTCCAAATTATGTAAACTCTTAAAACATATTCTGTTTCTTATAAAAAAATCCTAAAAATACTTTTTCCAATTATATAAACCTTTTCTACTTATAAAAACTTTAATTTGTATAGTTTATTTTCACAAAATCTCATAAAAGTATCAAATTGATTTTTAATCCTAAAAGTTTCATTCATTACCCAAGACCCTAATTCTAAATCCTAAAATCCAAAATTCAACTTTTAAATCTAAAATAGTAAACCCTAACCCTTTAAGACTTTAAACCCTAATTTTTCTAAGCTGTAATCCTTTAAAACATTAAAAAAACATAAAAACATAAAAACTTTAATTTTACACAGTAGCTTAAAAACACAATAAATTATCAGTTAAAACCATGAATCAAAAGTTTTTTAAAGTGTCTAAAACCCTAGTTTCATGATTTCACCATTCAAATATTAATTTAGTTAATCAAAGAGTCTTACCAACCTTTTAAAACATAAACCCCTAATCTATTTTAATTCCATAAAAAATCACAATAGCTATAATTGGACTTTTATTTACTTTATTCAATTCCATATTTGATTATGTTTTGATTTATTTCATATGCTTTAATTTATGTAAGTTCAATGCTTGGTTTATTTTATTTATCATGGATGGATGTTTACTTTCTATTGATATTTAATACCTTTGATGAATGATTTATTTATGATGAATAATTATTTACTTTTATCAATTAATTTAGATTTCCAAAAGTTGTAAGAGGTATGTTTCCACTTGGTGGGTACCTCATTACTTAAACATCATGTAATTTAATTTGCTTTTCTATTTTAGAAACAATGTAAAGGGCGTGTTTCTACCTTTTGGTGGGTGTCCTATTTAGGCATGTGATGTAAGGACATCTTTCCATCCTTGGATGAGTGTCTATTTATTTGTTTTGGTTTGGACATTGCTTTGATTTTAATATAATGATGCTTTCTTTTAATTATTGAGTGTAATATGGATAATGTTGTTATATTTAAGAATTTTATAATATTAGGACCTGTAAAGGAGGCCGGTTCCAATGAACCGGGCATTATGGGGGTGCTGGGCCATTTCACCTTCCCCACACGTACCCAACTTTTCGAACCCATTAGGGGGTTGGGGATTCCTTAGGAATCGTGTCATCCACCCCTTTCTTTTTTTTCGGCCCATCCGGGTGGCGACTCCATTTTCTCCGGACTTAGGTCTATGTTCTCTAAGGCCCTGAGCCTAAACAGTGCCGAAGTCGCAAGAACCATTCCACTGGGAGTGGGGGCGAAAATACCCACTCACAGTGGCATCTCCACTAGGGATAAGAGAAGTTGATTCCGTTGGTCTTTATATTATTCTATTCTTTCTTATAATAATATTATCCATTGCATCATCTTAGATTGCATTGTGTGCGTGAGTTAGGATGCCCGTGTTACCCGTGTTATGTTTTGTAAGGGATACCATACTTTCACTCAAGGTATGGAGATCGAGCATGGCATAACAACTCATAGCCTCGTACCATTTGGTAAATACTTGCTATGGGAACGTAAGCCTTTTAACCCAAAGACTAAAGCTCATGTAATTGGCTTAGTTACTTTCCTTAGGTTATACCCCAAATGCATGTTGTTTGACTATGGTTAATTTATGTTGGCTTAAATCATGGCTTATTTGGTTTGTTTTTTTTCTAGTATGACCTAAGTACATTGTAAGCTCAAGATAAAATTTTCCTTTAAAGTCCAAGAGACCAAAGCTATTTTCAAAATTTTTCAAGATGGTCTTTGGACATAAGACTTTTTCTAAAAACAAATCAAAAATTCTTTGGCCCATGGCCCAAATACTAAGCCCAAAATCTATTTTTCTAAAATCTTTTTACAATGGGCTTAGAAATAAAACTATTTTCACCCAGCCATTTTTTACAAAGAGCTTGGAAAAATATTTAGGTCAATTAAGATATACCAAAAATCAATTATGAGCCTAGTTTATACTAAGAACAAATTAACCATGGGCTTGTTTTTGGCATGAACCATTAGTTACCATTTTTCAAGTGAGAAATCTATTTATGATAATCCTCTTAATTTAGTTTTGATCCAATATAGCATAAAAGCTACTTTAGTTGTTTGAATGGATTAAAGCCTAATTAATGGGAATTACTATGAATGGATTTCCATTTTCGAAAATATAACTATTGGTTAAAACATCCGAGGAATTATTCGAAAGCAAGATACTCCATGTTGGTATTTTTTTTAACCATATACCTAGGAAAAGAGACTCGCCATTCGTGTGTGAATGTTATAAGGTTGGAAGGAACATCCTATTTATCCTTATTTATTGATTGTTTGTGCATACATGCATACGTGCATACATTTGCATCTCATATCATTGATCCTCTCTGGCTCATAGCCCTGGATTACGATAGTTCAAAAGCTTATAACAATCCTACCTATGCCAGAGACGAAGTATCTAGTAATGACTCAATCACTTGCTCACCAAAAACAATGGAGCCCGAACAAATTCAAAGGATGGTGGATGAGGCCCTCAATGCCAAGATGGAAGAAATCAAAGAGGCCCTAGCTGAGACCATGAAGAACCAGTTGATTGCAATCTTAGAGAACCATGCCAAAGCATCTGCTAGCACCAAGAAAGTCAAGGGGAAGGCTAAAGTTGGTGAAGTGGTTTTTGATGATGATAAGGTGATCATTGATGATGATAATTGGGCTCAATACTACCAAGATCTTCAAGACAAAAAGGAGCCAAAGGTTATTGAGAAGGCAACTATTGAAAAGACCGAGACTTCCGATGTTAAAAAGATGATTGCTGATTTAGAAAAGAAATTTGAGAAGAAATTGAAAACCGAAGAGGTATCCGAGATTGACAAATTATTTGAGCTAGATGAAGAAGTGCCATACAAGTTCAATATGCCATCCTTTGCAAAGTACAATGGCACTGAAAATCCTCACCTCCAAGTGAAGCAGTATATCACTGCCATGCAATCTGCCCGAGCTACTAAGGCTCAAACCCTAAGGTATTTTATGCTCTCATTGGACCCTGTTGTCCAAAATTGGTTCAATACCTCAGATGATGGAACATGAAAGAGTTGGGATCTACTTTACAAAGCCTTCATCCAACAATATGGATATAAAGTTGAGTTGGAAGTTACCTTAATGGAAGTGGAGTCCATTAGGCAAAGGCCGAATGAGAATTTTGTAGATTATGTCAAGAGATGGAGAAACAAGGCCGCTTTGCTCAAGAAAAGGCCCGATGAATCTGACCAAATAAGGATGATTGTGAGAGGTGTCTTGCCCAATCTCCGTGAAAGGATGTCTCACACTCTTATAAGGAATTTCAAAGATCTTCTCCAAGTTGGTCTGCAAATTGAAGAGTGGGAAAGAGAGAAGAATCACTTTTCAATAAAGAGGAATGAGAAAGGGAATTACCAGTATGAAAATCAAAGCATGCAAAAAGAAGTTGATGTTAATGTGACCGGTCAAGGAAATAAAAGACAATTCTCAGAATTAGGGAAGCCTCTATCTTTGGTTTTTAGCAAGCTGCAAAAGAGGGGATTATTACAACCCTTGACTCCTCATCCTTTGCCTAATCCTCTTCCACCTAACTTTGATACTAATGCATTTTGCCAATTCCATCAAAGGCCTGGACACGAAACGGACAATTGTATGAAGTTGAGGCATGAGATCCAGAATTTAATTGATAATGGCAAGTTGCCTGAGCCGGACAAGCCCAATACCAAAGGTAATCCATTTCCAAGGTTCAACAGAGTGTCACCACCAGCAGCCTTCATGGTAGGAAAAGGATTGGAAGAAGATTTTGTTTTATCATCCTTTCAAGATGGGGATATTGAAGATGTGAAGGGAAAAGAAGCTTAAACTCAATGAACTTTCCTTAGCTTGAATGTTGCTTTTCAATCTTACTTTCTTTAATATTTTGGAACTATTGTGCTTTTCAAACTTAAAGTTTCTTTAAATAAATTATTTTCATCAAAATTTTATTGGTCTTTGTTCATTTTGGTGTTCAACCAATGAGGAATCTAGCTTGATAATTCATTAATTAATATATTTATGCATCATGACTTGAATGACTTTACTAGGTGAGGGAATTTCTCTATAGCATTGAGTTATATATGCTTACTTAGAGAGGGCTCCTGCATAATTACCTTTGTCTAGGTCCTAGTCTGTCTTAGAACATGCTTTGACAAACTTTCGAGGCAAAATTGAACTCTGCTTATTTAAGAGAGAAATGATCTAGGCATTGTTTGTTTAGCCAACAACTAGTATCCACCTATTAAATATCAATCCCTAGTTGTCCCTTTGAGCCTTCATAAAATTTTAGCTTTCTTTTCATTGGCTTACAAACCCCAACAATCTACCTTGAACTGTTGTGATACTTTTGACAAGTCTTATGATCTCTAAGATGAATAGGCAAGAAGATCAAAGGAAGCAATGATAAGTCAAGATCATGAAGATAGTTGGAGTTTTCAAGACCATAAGGATAGTTGATGTTCTCAAAACAATAAGGATAGTTGAAGTTTTCCTAATATCTCCAATATGTCAAGACAACATCAGAGTAACAAATGATTTATCCTGTTAAAGAAGATTTATGTTACTCCACTTATCCATTATTGGAAGCCCAAGTTGGTACAAACAAGACAATTCTTTTAGAGCTAGAACCAAACAAAAAAAAAAAGAAAACAAAAAGCCAAAAAAAAAGGAAAAAGAAAACCCAAAATGGTTCAAAAAGCCAACTGAGTTCTCTTTTACCTAAGACAACAAAAGGCTTCTATTTGGTTTATAAGGACGTTTTGACTTGTATTGGTCCAACCCAACTAAAGATTTGATCAAAATCAAAGAAAAAGGGAGAAAGACTGTTCAGTTCTTGAAAATTCTGTACTTGACAGTCCTACAAGAAAGAGGGACAAAATGATAGAATGCTCAAAGAAAGGGAAGAATAAGAAAAATAAAAAGGAAAGGGAGAAGAGGAAAGAAATGAATTTGGGTACCAAACTTTTTGCAAGGGCAAAGATTGTCCTAATCAAGATCCAGATTAATGCCAAGAAGATAGAAGAAATTTGGAATCTAGCAAGATTGCCTCCAAGCTGCCTAAAATTCAAATAAGAAATTTGTAGTGTAAGGGTTTGTCCATTGTGTCACATCAGCCCCAACTTACAAATAGCCTTCATCTAGCCCATGTCCCTTATAGACCCCATTTCAAGCCTATCAAAGACCTGTTGATCTCTCTTGGTAGGTAGAGTCTATTAGTGGAGATAGTTTGGATAAGCATGCATATGAGATAGACAATATTTAACCTCAAATGAGACCTTTGGTCGAGTATTGTGCATGTGCCTATCTGAAGTACAACAATTCTTGCTTAAATAGAAATGATTCCCAAATTTAGTAGGGTAACTAGGGTTGTCATGTTATAGATATATTAATTTGGAAAATCAAGTCCTAAGGTATATTGACATTGATTTGGCAAAGCCAATATTTGATTTCAAAATCAAATTTCAAAAAATTCAAAAAATATTCAAAAAATATTTTGTCATGCAAAGCCTTCAAATTAAGGGAAGTATGTTGAACCTTGAATAACACATTGGGTAAAGGAAATTATTATTGGCCAGGTCATACTGAAATATAGTTGGAAATGGATGCATCCTTGACTCTGCTGCATAGGGTCTCCACCACTCATGTTTTCATCATCTTAAAGATAAAAGCCACAAATGCAAAGCTTTCGATCATTCCAATGCAAGATTTGAGCAAGCGTCAAAATGGAACCAACGAGAACATTTATGCTGATCACCTCGGTTTGTGAGTCAATAAAACCGTTGTAAGTATCATTCATGCATATCATGCATACATGAGCATATCACATCACACTTTCTTGTCTATTCTTTGGCAAAATGAACAACAAACACCCTGCGAATTAAAGAATCTAAAGAAGATATCAAATCAAGGGGGCATGGAAAGCCCATTGCTTGAGAAAGCTCCAGTAATTTTGCAAAGAGAAGAAATACGTGCTTGTGCGAAGAACTAGATGGCAAAAAATATCAATCAAAGCTTGCATGGATAAAATCTTTGGTTTGAGCCTACATAGGGGGCAAAGTTTCTCCTTTTGAATTTTTTGAGTTTATATACCAAATATTTTTAAACTCACCTACAAATATTTTGCTACACAAGGGGGCAAGGAGAGGATATAAGGTCCAATTAAAAATAACTGAATTTTTGCAAAAAGGAAAGGAGAGGATATAAGGTCCAATTAAAAATAACTGAATTTTTGCAAAATGGAAGAATAAAAGAATGAAACATTAGAACTCTCAAAAGAATGAAGATACAAAAGATAGAAGATCAATCCAGCTAAAAGAACTAAAGCCAGGGTGAAGACCCGATCTCAAAGGCTGGAAATCCATTTTCAAGGGTGAAGACCCGATGTCAAAAGATGAAGATCCATTTTTAAAGATGAAGACCCGATCTCAAAGGATGAAGATCCATTTTGATGGTGAAGAATCACAATGCATAAAATAGCCGGAGCAGTCAGACTCCTCAAATAATAAAAGGTCAGTCAAACTCAATCTCGGGTCCAAGAACCCATTCTCGGGTCCAAGTACCCAAGCTTAGGTCCAAGTACTCATTCTCGGGCCCAAGTACCCATTCTCGTGTCCAAGTACCCAAATCAATTCAAGCTCGGGTTCAAGTACCCAATCTCTAGTCCAAGCACCCATTCTCGGGTCCAAGTACCCAAATCAATTCAAACTCGGGTCCAAGTACCCAATCTCGGGTCCAAGTACCCAAATCCAAAGCCAACTTAGGATCGAGTATCCAAAGCCAATTTAGGATCGAGTATCCAAACCCTATTTAGGATTGAGTATCCAAATTCAGATAGGATCGAGTATCCGAGTCTAGTTTAGGATCGAGTATCTAAATCTCTCGGGTCCAAAACCCAAAATACACTTAGGTCTAGAACCTATAATCTTTTCTAAGTCCAAAACTTAGCTCGGGTCCAGAACCCAAATTTTCTTTAGGTCCAGAACCTAGAATCATCCTTGAGTCCAGAACTCGAACCGGGTCCAGAACCCAAATTTGCCTTAGGTCCAGAACCTAGAATTATCCTTGAGTCTAGAACCCGAACTGGGTCCAAAACCCAAATTTTCCTTAGGTCAAAAACCTAGAATTATCCTTGAGTCCAGAACTCAAACAAGGTCCAGAACCCAAATTTTTTCTTTAGGTCCAAAACCTAGAATCATCCTTGAGTCCAGAACTCGAACCGGGTCCAGAACCCAAATTTTCCTTAGGCCGAGAACCTAGAATTATCCTTGAGTCCAGAACTCGAACAGGGTCCAAAACCCAAATTTTCCTTAGGCCTAGAACCTAAAATTATCCTTGAGTCCAGAACTCGAACCGTGTCTAGAACCTAAATTTTTCTTAGGTCCAGAACCTAGAATTATCCTTGAGTTCAGGACTCGAATTGGGTCCAGAACCCAAATTTTCCTTAGGTCCAGAACCTGGAATTATCCTTGAGTCCAGGATTCTGGACCCAAATTTTCCTTAGGTCCAGAACCTGGAATTATCCTTGAGTCCAGAACTTGAATGGGGTCCAGAACCCAAAACCTCCACCATCTCAAAAATTAAGTCTTATTGCTTTTCACTCTCTTTCACTAAGGTTTCAGATCATTCAAGTAGAGGGCAAACTGTAGACCCTTAATTTTTGACCCAATCCGGTCCAATATGTTTTATTTAGTCCAAAATGATTTTTGTTGTCTAATTGATCCAAAATAATTTTTATTAAATAATTTTTGCTCTAGTATCTAATTTTTATTAATAAAAAATAAAAATCAAAATCAAAATCAAAAAATAAAAATAAAAATAAAAATCGAAGTCGAAAAAAATCGGCGATGAAAAAATTGTCGCGCGGGCCAGTTGGCATTTCACCCGCAGGAAATTCCTGCGGGTGAAATAGTTTTTTTATTTCGCTCATAGGATTTTCTTGCGGGTGAAATAGATTTTCTATTTAGTCCGCAGGATTTTCCTGCAGGTGAGTCGCTCGTAGGCCCACTGGGTTCCCCGCTGCCACAGATTCCTGCGGCAGAATTTTTTTGCCGGCGCATTTTTTCCTGTGGCAATTTTTTTCGGCAGCACAATTTTGTCCGACGCAAAATTTTTGAAACCTAATTTAATTAGGTTTTTGTTTCCTTTTCTTATTAATATTACTTGCCGTGCATAATAAGGAAAATACATAGAAAGACTTCTATAAATAAGAACCAAAGGCAACTAAATTAGAGGAAATTTTTTTGGAGGAAAAATTTCACAGTAGCTTTGACAATTTGAATCCGAAAGTGAAGTGGAAAAGCAATAATTGAATTCAATTGATTTTTAAAGGAGCAGCATCACGATTTAAGCAATGTAAAGGGCGTGTTTCTACCTTTTGGTGGGTGTCCTATTTAGGCATGTGATGTAAGGACATGTTTCCATCCTTGGATGGGTGTCCATTTATTTGTTTTGGTTTGGACATTGCTTTGATTTTAATATAATGATGCTTTCTTTTAATTATTGAGTGTAATATGGATAATGTTGTTATATTTAAGAATTTTATAATATTAAGACCTGTAAAGGAGGTCGGTTCCAATGAACTGGGCATTGTGGGGGTGCTGGGCCATTTCTCACCTTCCCCACACGTACCCAACTTTCTGAACCCATTAGGGGGTTAGGGATTCCATAGGAATTGAGTCATCCACCCCTTTCTTTTTTCTCGGCCCGTTCGGGTGGCGACTCCATTTTCTCCATACTTAGGTTCATGTTCTCTAAGGCCCTGAGCCTAAACAGTGCCGAAGTCACAAGAACCATTCCACCGAGGGTGGGGACAAAAATCCCCGCTCACAGTTATTTTAATGGATAATTTGAGAATTAAACTTTAATTAAATTGACCTACAACCCAGGCACCATTCCTAGAATTGAATTAATCTTACACAACTACTACTCATTTTTACTTTCAAATTTTAATTGCAATTCACCAATTCAACAACATACACTCAATTTTATTTATTTTGTTTAAATCAAACTATTGTAAAATAATTCCTTCCTTCTGAGACGACCTTGGGCCAATCACTATTGCTACAACTACCTCATATGCTTACAAGTGTCACTTTGTAGTAGCAATTAATCAAGCGCAGCAAGTTTTTGACACCATTGTCGGTGAAGGCAATTGTTGTTTGTAGCTTGATTCTTTTATCTTAATTGTTTAATCTTTTAAATTGTTCCTTTTTGAATTGCCTAGGTGATTTATGCAAGGATGAAGGTCTCAAGGAAATGAACTTATTCTATATAGAGATGATATTCATAGACTTCCAAGAACTGAAAGAGTGTATCCTTTGGGATAAAAAGGAGAAGATACCAATGAGAAATTTGAGGAGAACACAGAAGTATAAATGGGTGACTTAGAGTAACTACCTATGAAGGAGTTTGCCCGGCCGATCATTGGAGTAACCACATCATGTATCCGGTTGAGAAACACACTGTGAGTGGGGATTTATGTCCCCACTCCCATGTGGAATGGTTCTTGCAACTTTGGTACTATTAGGCTTAGGGCCTTAGAGAACATGGGACTAAATCCAGAGAAAAATAGAGTCACCACTCAGATGAGCCAAGAAAAAGAAAGGGGTGGATGACTCGATTCCTAAGGAATCTCCAACCCCCCTAATGGGTTTGAAAAGTTGGGTACGTGTGGGGAAGGTGAGAAATGGCCCAACACCCCCCACAACGCCCGATTTATTTGAATCGTCCTCCTTTTCAGGTCTTAATATTATAAAATTCTTAAATATAATGATATTATCCATACTACATGCAATCATAAGAATAAATTATTACTTTATTAAAATCACAATGATGTCCAAACAAAACAAATAAATGGACACCCATCTGAGGATGAAAACATGTCGTTACATCGTCCAATGTCCAAAAGAAAATAAATAAAATAGGTTACTCACTAATTAGTGGAAACATATCCGTTACATAGATCCAAAACTTGAAATAAATTAAATTACATGATGCTCAATACATAAGGTGCCCAAAACATGGAGACATACCTCTTACAATGTTTTGAAACCAAAGCAAATCAATAAAAATAACCAACCAACCATTCATCATAAATAAATCTTTCATTGAAGATATAAGTCAAAGATAAAAATAAATCACTAATAAAAATATATAATAAATATCCATTTAATAATGAAGCAAATAAGGATGCAAGTTTAGGTGTATGTATCAATTTAGGATTTCTTAAATAACATTTAGGATTTTGGAGTTTATATTTAAAAGCTAATGTTTTGAAATTTTAAGGAACTAATATTATTGTTATTTTTTTAAAAGAATTATGCTACTGTGTGATGAAGTAAAGAAAAACAATTGATTAGGTTTTTAATAAAATAGATTAGGGTTTGAATTAAACTAGGGTTTTTGGATTTCTAAGAAAACTAACACTATTATATTTGTTTTTGAAAGGATTATAGCTACTGTGATTTATTTTGGAAAATAGACTTAATAAGAGTTTTATGATTTTAAGTGAATTATGGCTTGGATTTTTATAAAAATAGAATTTAAAGTTTTGGAATAAAAAAAATACCTACTGTGTTATATTAAAAATAAAATAAATAAGATTACTTTGATATATTAAAAAGAAAAAAAATAAAGCTATTATGTCTCCAAAAATTAGAAAACATGTCCGTTGGTTTTTTTTATTGGATTATTACATAAGTTTTGAGAGTTGTAATTTATTAATTTTAATGGATCAATAAATAATGGATGGAGATGATTTTTGATGAACAATGTTAGATAAACATACCTCAGTTTGAAGGCTCCACCAAAATTGTTAGATGAAAATTTTGGAGTAGCTAATCACCAAGATAATTACCACTTGTTTGCTGCCTTGATTATTGTCTTTTGCTAAAAATCTTTTTGTTGAAATTTGTCCAAGTTTTGGAGTCTTCCTCTGCGAAGAAAGAAAAGACTCTCTGCCTCTTTTTTTTTTTTAAATATTTCTCCCGTCCAAGAAATTCTCCAAAGTCCCTCCTGTAATTGTTTTAATGTGGTATTTATAAGAAAAAATAAAACCTAATACTAATTTGTTAAGGAAATAAAATTGTTTAGGAAATAAAATTTTAAAATCGAGTAAAATAAGGTTTGGTCGAAAAACTATGAGATCTGGGGAGGCTATTGGGCACTGCTACGTGTTGGGCGTGCTTGGATGCTGGGCGCTAGACAACGAGGATTTGCTGTGTCATGAGCTGGGGAGCTGGGTGAAAAGGCTTGCTGCACTGGGGCGGGCAGCAATTCACCACAAGCTTCACCCTGCGGTGAATTGGCTAGCAGTAGCAAATTCATCGCAGGCCCAGGCTGCGACGAATTGGCTGCCATCAGCCAATTGCTACTTGCCGCGCGGCAACACTATTGCGCGTCGCTCGCCGATCTGTCAAATTTTTTTTTACTTTTTATTTTATTTTTATTAAAAACAAATATTATTAAAAATAAATAATAAATAAAATAAATATTACAATTATTAAAAATAAATAAAATAAATATTATAAATAATAAATAAAATAAATATTATATTATATTATTAAAATAAATATTGAAATAAATAATTAATATTAGAATAAATAATAAATATTAAAATAAATAATAAATGCCACAAAAATTATTTCGGATCATTTTAAAATATTTGTACTGGACTTGGTAAAAAATTAAGGGTCTACAGTTTACCCCCTACTTGAACGATCTGAGACTTTAAGTAGAAGAGAGTGAAAAGCAATATGACTTTTAGTTGATTTTGGATGAGGATAGGTACTTGAAATGAGTTTTGGACTAAATAAAAATTTGGATACTTGGACCCGAGACTGAATTGATTTTGATTTGGCACTTGGACCCGAGATTGGATACTTGGACTAGAGACTGGGTTGGGTACTTGGACCCGAGATTGAATTGGATTTGGACACAAGATAGGAGTTGGGTGCTCGACCCGAAACTGGATTTGGATACTCAATCCTAAACTGGATGTGGATTCTCAATCCTAAATTTGATTTGGATGCTCGACCTGAAATTAGATTTGGATTCTCTATCCTAAACTGGATTTGGATGATTGATCCTAAACTAGATTTGGATATTCAATCCTAAATTGGATTTGGATACTCGATCTAAAACTGAATTGGGTACTTGGACTTAAGACAGGAGTTGGGCGCTCGACCCAAAACTGGATTTGGGTGCTCAATTCAAAACTAAATTTTGGGTGCCCGACCTGAAACAGAATTTTGGGCTCTCGACCCAAAACTGGATTGGGTACTTGGACCTAAGATAGGAGTTGGGTGCTCGACCCAAAATTGGATTTGGGTGCTCAACCTAAATTTTGATTTTGGATGCTTGACCCAAAAGTAGATTGAGTACTTGGACCCGAGATAGGAGATGGGTGCTTGACGAGAAACTAAATTTGGATATTCGATCATAAACTACATATGGATGCTCAATCTTAAATTGGATTTCATCCTTTTGAGAGTTCTAATGTTCCATTTTTTTTGTTATTCCTTTTGGAAAAATTCATCTACTTTATAGATGACCCTTATATCTTCTCTTTGCCCCCTGCGTGGTAAAATATTGAAAGTGAGTCTGAAAATATTTTATAAACGCATAAACTCAAAAATTAAAAAGGAGAAACTTTGTACCCTGTGTAGGCTCAAACCAATGATTTTTCTCATGCAGGTTCATATTGATATTTGTGTTGTCTAGTTCTTCGCACAAGCATGCATTTCTTCTTTTGCAAAATGACTAGAGCTTCCTCCATCAATGGCCTTTCTATGCCCCCTGATTCAATATCATCTTTTGATTCTCTACTTCACAGGGTGTTTGCTATTCACTTTGACAAATAATAGGTAGCACAAGATAACAGAATGCAATGTGATATGCTCATGTATGCATGATATGAATGAATAATACTTACAGTGGTTTCGTCGACTCACAAACCGAGGTGATCGGCTAAAGTGTTCTCATTGACTCATTCCAGATGCCTGTTCAGGTCTTGCATTGGAATGACAAAAAGCTTTGCATTTATGGCTTTTATCTTCAAGATGTTGAAAACATGAGTGGTGAGGCCTAAGCAGTAGAGATACATCCATTTCAAATTAGGAATCAGCATGCCAGTTGGCAACTTTTTCACAACCATGCCAATATTTATTCACTTTGCCCAATGTGTCCTTTGAGGTTTGATGGTTCAACAAACTTCCCTTAACTTGAAGGAAAAAAATATTTTTTTATTTTAAATCAAATGTTAACTTTGTCACATCAGTGTCATTGTACCTCAGGACTCAATTTTGCAAATTAACATATCTACTACATGACAACCCTAGCTATCGTACTAAACTTGAAAATTATTTCTATTTGAACAAGAACTGTTGCACTTTAGATAGGCACATACACATTACTTAGCCAAGGGTCTCATTGAGTTTAAATATTGTCTACCTCATATGCATGCTTATTCAAACTATCTTCACTAATAGACTCTACCTACCAAAAGAGATCAATTGGTCTTTGATAGGCTTGAAATGGGGTCTATAAGGGACGTGGGTTAAGCGGAGGCCAATTGTAAGTTGGAGTTGATGTGACAATATGGATAAACCCTCATACTATAATTTTCCTATTTATATAGTTGGAAAAATGAAAAGATGGAGCTTTGAACATCCTTCTTTCTTTTTGACATTAATCTGGATCTCGATTGGGATAGTCTTTGCCTTTGCAAAAAGTTTTGTACCCATATTCATTTATTTTCTTCTTTTCCCTTTTCTTTCTCTTTCTTTTTCTTACTCTTTCCTTTCTTTGAGCATTTTATCATTTTGTCCTTCTTCTCTATAGGATTATTAAGTACAGGACTTTCAAAAACTAGATGGTCTTTCTCCTTTTTCTCTGATTTTGATCAAATTTTTGGTTGGGTTGGACCAATTCCAGTCAAACTATCCTTATAAACCAAATGGAAGTCTTTTACTGCTTTAGGAAAAAGAGAACTCAGTTGGATTTCTGAACCATTTTGGGTTTTATTTTCTTTTCTTTTTCTTCTTTTTTTATCTTTTTTTCTTTCTTTTTCCTTTTTTTTTCTTTTTTTCTTTTTTTATCCCTTATGGTCTTGACTAGGCATTCCTTTATTTTTGATCTTCTTTCCTCTTCCCCTTAGTGATCATCAGATTTGTCATAAGTATCACAATAGCTTAGGGTAGGTTATCGGGGTTTATAGGCAAATAAAAAGCCAGCTAAAATCTTATGAATGCTCAAAGGGATAACTAAGGATTGATGTCAATAGGGTTGATACTAGTTGTTGGCTTACAAAATAATGCCTAGATCATCTCTCCCTTAAATAAGCAGAGTTCAATTTCACCTCGAAAGTCCTTCAAAGCATGTGCTAAGATTGACTAGGACCTAGACAAAAGTCATTATGCATGAGCCCTCTCTAAGCAAGCATACACAACTCAATGCTATAGAACAAGTCCCTTATCTAGTAAAGTCATTCAAGTCATGATGCATAGATATATTAATTTATGATTATCAAGCTAGATTCGTCATTAGTTGAGCACCAAAATGAATAAAGACCAATAAAAATTTTGATGAAAGTAATTTATTCAAATAATCTTAATTAAAAAAACATAAGTGTTCCAGTTAAATATTTAAAGAAAGCAAAATAGAAAAGCAACATTCAAGTTAAGGGAAGTTTATTGAGTTAAAATTTTTCCTTATTCCACGTCTTCGATACTCACATCTTGAAAGGAGGATAAGACAAAATCTTCCTGCAATCTTCTTCCTACCATGAAAGTTGCCAGTGGAGGCACTCTTCCAAATTTAGGCAAATGATTGCTTTTGGTATTGGGCTTATCTAGCTTGGGTAGATTTCCACTGTCAATTAAATCTTAGATCTCGTACCTTAGATGAGCACATTTATCTATTTCATGCCCTTACATTTGATGAAATTGACAGAAGGCCTCGGCATCGAAGTTCGGTGGCAAAGGAATAGGTAGTGGTTGAGGAGCCAATGGTTGTAACAACCCTTTCTTTTATAGCTTGTTTTTTACTTTGAGAACTACCTTCTATTTCTTTGACCAGTCATATTAACATAAACTTCCTTTTGAGTGCTTTGATTACCCGATTGGTAGTTTCCTTTCTCATTCCTTCTTGCCGAAAAGCGGTTCTTCTCCCTTTCCCATTCTTCAATTTGCAGACCAGCTTAGAGAAGATCTTTGAAATCTTGAATGAGTGTATGAGACATCCTTTCATGAAGACTAGGTAAAACCCCCCTCTCACAATCATTCTTATTTGATCAAATTCATCAGGACTTTTCTTCTGCAAAGCAGCCTTATTCCTCCATCTCTTCACATAGTCCACAAAGTTCTCATTCGACCTTTGTCTAATGGACTCAACTTCCATTAAGGTAACTTCCAGCTCGATATTGTACCCATATTGTTGAATGAAAGCCTTGTATAACAAATCCAAACTCTTTTGAGTACTATCTTCTAAGGTGTTGAACCAATTCTGGACAATAGGGTCTAATGAAAGCATGAAGTACCTTAGAGTCTGAGCCTTAGTAGCTCTAACATACTGCATGGTAGTGATTTATTGCTTAACATGCAAATGAGTATTTCCTGTACTATTATACCTAGCGAAGGAAGGCATCTTGAACTTATAAGGGACCTCTTCAACTTGTTCAAACAACTTGTCGACCTCTGACATTTCTTCGATTTTTAGCTTCTTTTCAAACTTCTTTTCAAAATCGGTATTCAACTTCTCAACATATGAAGTTTTAGTTTTTTCCACAGCTGATCTTTCAACAACCTTCGACTCCTTCTTCTTATTTTGAGGTTCTTGAAAGTATTGAGCCTAATCATCATCGTCAATGACTACCTTATCATCATCAAAATCCTCTTCAGCAACCTTAGCCTTCCCTTTGTCTTTGGGCTTCTTGGTGCTAGCAGATTCCTCGACATTGTTCCCCAAAATTGCAGCCAATTGGTTCTTCATGGTCTCAACCAAGGCATCCTTTATTTCTTCCATCTTGGCATTGAAGGCGTCATCCACCATTCTTTGAATTTGTTCGGGCTCCATTGCTTTTGGTAAGTAATTGAGTCATTGTTGGATTCTATGTCATCGGTGTAAGTTGATTCTATGCTACTATACTCAAGGTCTGTGAGCCATAAAGGGTCAATGATATGTTATGCAATGCGTGTATGCATGTATACATAAACAACAAGCAAAGAAAGATAATTAGGACGTCCCTTCCAACCTTATAACTTCCACACACGAATGATGAGTCTCTTTTCCTAGGTTTATGGTCAACAAAATACCAACATGGGATATTTTATTTTCAAAAAGTTCCCTTAGACGATTTAATCAATAGTTGCATTTTCTAATATATAAGTCGGTCCATGATAATTCCCATTAATTAGGTTTTAATCTATTGAATCTCAATTAAAATAGCTTTTATGCTATATTGGATTAAAACAAAATTAAGAGGGTCATCATAAATAGATTTCTTATTTAGAAAAAGTAACCAATGATTTATGCCAAAAATAATCCCATGATTAATAATTACTGGTATAAACTAGGCTCACAATTGATTTTTGGTATTTCGTAATTGACTTAAATATTTGTAAGCATTTTAAATGCAATGGAAAATAATTTTATTTGTTTGGGCCATAAGGTGTAAAAAGATTTTTGACCCATCTTGAAAGGTTTCATCGTCCAAAGACCTTTTTGAAAATTTTGAAAAAGGTTTTGGTCTTTTGGATCTTAAAGGCAAAGAATTATTTTTGAGCTTACAATATAGGTAGGTCATATTAGAAAAAGAATAAACCAAATAAGCCATGGTTTAAACTAAGATATACCAATCATAGTCAAACAACAAGCATTCAGGGTAAAAACCTAAGGAAAGTAACTAGGTCAATTACATGGGCTTAAATCTTTGGGTTGAAAGTTTTAGGTTCCCATAGCAAGTATATACCAAATGGTCATACCTTGAGTGAAAGTATGGTATCCCTTACATGGCACAATACGGATATCACAGGCATCCTAACTTACGCACACAATGCAGACTAAATGATGCAATGGACAATATCATAATAAGAAAGAATAAAATAATATAAAGACCAACGAAATCAACTTCTCCTATCCCCAGTGGATTCTCCACTGTGAGCAGGGATTTTCACCCCTACTACCATATGGAATGGTTCTTGGAACTTCGGCATTGTGAGGCTCAGGGCCTTAGAGAATAGGGCCTAAACTCGGAGAAAATGGAGTCGCCACCCGGACAGGTTGGTAAAAAGAAAGGGGTGAATGACTCAAATCCTAAGGAATCCCCAACCCCCAAATAGGTTTAGAAAGTTGTAGGGAAGGTGAGAAATGGCCCAGGACCCCCACAATGCCTGGTTTATTTGAACCGGCCTCCTTTTCAGGTCTTAATATTATAAAATTCTTAAATATAATGACATTATCCATAATACATGCAATAATAAGAATAATAAATACTTTATTAAAATTACAATGATGCCCAAACAAAATAAATAAATGGACATCCATCCGAGGATGGAAACATGTGCTTACATTGTCCAATGTCCAAAAGAAAATAAATAAAATAGGATACTCACTAATTGGTGGAAACATATTCTTTACATTGATCCACAACTTGAAATAAATTAAATTACATGATGTTCAATACATGAGGTACCCAAAACATGGAGACATACCTCTTACAATGTTTTGAAACCAAAGCAAATCAATAAAAACAACCAACCAACCATTCATCATAAATAAATCATTCATTGAAGATATAAATCAAAGATATAAATAAATCACTAATGAAATATATAATAAATATTCATTTAATAATGAAGTAAATAAGGATGCAAGTTTAGGTTTACGTATCAATTTATGGTTTCTTAAATAACGTTTAGGGTTTTGGAGTTTATATTTAAAAGCTAGGGCTTTGAAATTTTAAAGAACTAATATTATTGTAATTTTTTTTAAAAATAATTATGCTACTATGTGATTAATTAAAGAAAAAGAATTGATTAGGGTTTGGATTAAACTAGAAATTTTAGATTTCTAAGAAAACTTACACTATTATATTTGTTTTTGAAAGGATAATAACTATTGTGATATATTTTGAAAAATAGACTTAATTAGAGCTTTATGATTTTAAGTGAATTATGGCTTGGATTTTTATGAAAATAGAATTTAATGTTTTGGAATAAAAAAACCTACTATGTTATATTAAAAAGAAAATAAATAGGGTTACTATGATTTATTAAAAAGAAAACAAATAAAGCTATTGTGTCTCTAAAAATTAGAAAACATGTCCATTGGTTTTTTTATTGGATTATTACATAAGATTTGAGAGTTGTAATTTATTAATTTTAATGGATCAATAACTAATGGATGAAGATGATTTTTGATGAACAAAGTTAAATAAACATACCTATGTTTGAAGGCTCCACCAAAATTATTAGATGAAAATTTTGGAGTAGCTAATCACCAAGACAATTACCACTTGTTTGCTACATTGATTATTGTCTTTTGTTGAAAATTGTCCAAGCTTTAGAGTCTTCCTCTGCCAAGAAAGAAAAGACTCTCTGTCTCTTTTTTTTTAAAATTTCTCCCGTCCAAGAAATTCTCCAAAGTCCCTCCTGTAATTGCTTTAATGTGGTATTTATAAGAAAAAATAAAAATCCAATACTAATTTATTAAGGAAATAAAATTGTTTAGGAAATAAAATTTTAAAACTGAGTAAAATAAGGTTTGGTCGAAAAACTGTGTGTGCTGGCCAAGCTACTGGCGCTGCTGCGTGCTAGGCGTGCTGGGGTGCTAGGCGCTTGGCACTGGACAATGAGATTTGTTGTGTCGCGGGCTGGGGTGCTAGGTGGAAAGGCTTCCTGCGATGGGGCAGGCAGCAATTTGCCCCAGGCCCAAGCCTGCGGAGAATTAGCTACTGCTAACCAATTCACCGTAGGCCCAAGCTGCAGCGAATTTGCTGCCACCAGCCAATTGCTACTTGTCGATCCGTCCGATTTTTTATTATTTTTTATTTTTTATTTTATTTTTTATTAAAAAAATGTTATTGTATTATTAAAAATAAATAAAAATAAAAATAAAAATTACAAATTACAAATAATAAAAATAAATAAAATAAATATTATAAATAATAAATAAAATAAATATTATAAATATTATAAATAAAATAAATATTATATTATTAAAATAAATATTAAAAAATAACAAATATTAAAATAAATAATAAATACTAGAAAAATTATTTTAGACCATTTTAAAATCTTTGTACTGGACTTGGTCAAAAATTAAGAGTCTACACATAACAAGAAGTTATGAACTCAAAAACACTTATTATAGTGTGCTGCCATCCTTTCATGGATTGCCGAATGAAGATCCTCTCAACTTCATTTGATATCTTTACACAACATTGCATACTTTCCCTTTACAAGCATTAACTGTAAATGAAAGTAAAATGAGATGTTTCCCATATAGTTTGAAAGATAGGGTAAAAGTGTGGTTGATGACCTTACCGGAGAATTTCTTGACCACTTGGATCGAAGTGTATAACAAATTCATGGGAAAATTTTATTCACACCAAAAGACAAAGGAGCTTAGGGGAGTATTGCGACTTTCACCCAATTTGATGGGAAACCATTTCATGAGGTGTGGAATTGCTTCAAATCTTTATTATTTCAATGCCCTCATCACTATTATCCATAACAATTAGTCAATCAATTCTTCTATGGTGGGATAACTCAACAATGTCAAAACACAGTGGATAATGCTGCAGGACGGGCAATGGGTGAGAAAACAGCTGCTGAAATGGTTGCATTATTTGAAATGTTGGGAGCAAATTCTTAACAAAAGAGTATTGGGGAAATGAGAAGAAAAGCATATGAGCTGAATGCAAACTCAGAAATGGCAAGGTAAATTGCCGAGTTGACAATGGCAAGGTAAATTTTCGGTGCCAAGCCAAGAATCATGTGCATCATATGGTGTGGTAGGCCATAATGCAAATGTATGTCGTTCAAACTTTGACCAATTCCAAGAAGGGCAAGAGCAAGTTTTTTCTTTTAAAGTGTTCTAAAAAAGGGGAAGGAATCACCTGCACTCAAATTCTTATAATGCTGGTTGGAAAAATCACCCTAATTTTTCATGGAAGAACCAACAACAAGTTCCACCTCAACATTCATTCCAACCTAATCAAAGGGGATGCCAATTTCAACGGCAATGTTTAAATTTTGATCAAGTGAAGAAACCTTCACTTAAAGACATTTTGAATGCTTTCGTTCAAATAAGCACTCAAAATAAAGGGGTGAACAACAAATGATTTGACTCTTTGGAAGCCTCACTTAAGAAGGTAGAAACTCAAGTGGGTCAATTGGCTAATCAACTGCAGGCTAATTAAAAAGGAAAATTTTCAAGCCAACAGAAGCAAGCCAAAGCAATCATAGTTTTAAGAAGTGGTAAGGTACTTGATAATAAAATCGGTGATAAACAATTGATGATTCTTTGGATGCAGGCATAATGCAAGAGAATGGTGAGGAAATACCAGAAGGCCAAGCTCATCCAAGTGAGCCAAAGAAAAATAGTGAGGAGAAATCAGTTGCACCAAAGCTGCATAAATCTCCAAATTCATATAGACCGCCAATTCCTTTTCCAAACAAGTTAAAAATTGAAAAGCATGATAAATAAATTTTTTTAATTTATAATATGCTTTCAAAGGTAAGTATTAACCTCCCCTACTTGAGATGATTAAAAACATGTCATCTTATACCAAATTCTTTAAAGAGCTTACACAAAAAAGAAAAAGTATGAGTTGAATGAGAAGGTGATAGTCTCAGAAGTAACAAGTGCTATTTTACAATGCAAGTTACCTCCAAAACTAAAGGATCCTTTCAAATTGTTTTAAATTGATGATGAGCTAATTTACTCATGCCTTGGGTTGTAGTATATTTGATTAAATAACTTGATTTGATAATTCCATTAGTATACCTTGTTATTGGTTGATTACATTGGACTTAAAGTTAGATTGATAGATTGGCCACCTATTAATCACTTAATATTAAATGATGGACCAAGAGGTGAAATTCGATATCAAAAATATGTAATTAACCACTCTAAGAATGAATTAGAAATATAAGTTCTAGGGTTTTATTAATTTTCAATTTCAAAATAATTGGTTGTTGTTAATTCATGAATGTTAAAACTAATGGATTGGTAATTACTAATTAAACTCAAGGAACAAATTAAAATACAAGGTTATATTAATGGATAATTTGAGAATTAAGCTTTGATTAAATTGACCTATAACTCTAGGCACCAGTCCTAGAATTGAATTAACCTTATACAACTACTACTCATTTTTACTTTCAAATTTTAATTATAATTCACCAATTCAACAACACTCACTAATTTTTTTTTTATTTTGTTTAAATCAAACTATTGCAAAACAATTCCTTCCTTGTGAGATGACCTTGGGGTAATTACCATTGCTATAACTACCTCGTATACTTGCAAATGTTGCTTTATAGTAGTAATTAATCGAGCACAACAATCATGATGTATAGACACACTAATTTATGAATATCAAACTAGATTCATCATCAGTTGAGCATTAAAATGATAAAAACCAATAAAATAATAAATTCAACAAAAGTAATTTATTAAACAATCTTAATTTAAAAAATATAATAGTTCTAATGCAATAACAAAGAAAGAATAAATAAAATACACTTAAGCCTAAGGAAGTTTATTGAGTTGAAGTTGAAAATGCTTTATCTACTTGAACATTCTAGGGGCGAGGATTTTTCCATCATTAATGAGGTTTTGTATTTCGTGCCTCAAACATATACATCGATCCGTATCATGACCTAGTGTTTGATGGAAGTGACAATAATGTTGAGTGTTGAGCTTAGGTAGTAAAGGATATGGTAATTGTCGAGGTGCCAATGTTTGTAGCAAATCCATCTTTATAAAATTTTTGAACACCTTTTACAAAGGTTCCCCCAAGTCTAAAAATTTATGCTTCTTTACTGGCTAAGTTGTTGCATTTATCTCAACATCTTTCTGTCCCCTTTGACTTTTCCCACTAAGATGGTAGCAATCCTTATTGCTCCCTTTTCCATTGTATATTTTCTTTTCTTTTTCCCATTCTTCTTGCTGAAGGTCAACTTCATACAAGTATTAAAAACACTTAGTTGGTATATGGCTCAATTGATCTTATAGAATATGAATTGAACCCTCATTTCTTATCTAGTCTCTATCACTAGACTTGTTCCTTATTAAAGTTACCTTCCGCTTCTTCTTTATGTTAGTGGCAGACGCCTTATTAGCAATGTTGACGATCTATATAATCTTTTCAGTCTTTATAATCCCAGCTAATTAATCCCATAACTCAACCATCCTAGCTTTGATAACTTCATCAACCATCTCCCTAAGTTGTTTTGCATCCATCCTCTCAATGAAACACTAAAATTATTATTGTAATTGGTGTTGTCGTATGCTCTTGAATTGTTGTACTCCAGGTCTGTGAGTCAAAAAGGATTAATGCAATGTAATGCGATGCATGTATTCATGTATGTATGAGCAAACAAACAAATAAAGCTAGGGCATCCCTTCCAACCTTATATTTTCCATACATGATTGTCAAATCTCTTTTCCTAAGTATTGTGGTCAACAAAAATATCAACAAGAGATACTTTTGTTTTTGTATCACTCTTAAACGAATTAACCATTAACTATATTTCCAAATGTTGAAACCAAGTTATGATAAATCTCATTAATTGAGTATTAATCCTTTTAGGTCCACTAAAATTTAGCAGCATTTTGGCTGCATGTTGGATTTATATCAAATCAATAGGCTTATAATAATTAGGTTTCC
Source organism: Garcia nutans (assembly GCA_947685225.1). NCBI lineage: Eukaryota > Viridiplantae > Streptophyta > Magnoliopsida > Malpighiales > Euphorbiaceae > Garcia > Garcia nutans. Next base: position 10,727,838 of record CANTUV010000013.1, on the reverse strand, counting down.
TATCATTTCAAAAGGAAAACTAACGGTTCATGCCATAAAAAGCCTATAACTAATAAATCTTGGCATAAATAAGGCCCACAATTGATTTTAACATTCCATAATTGACCTAAAGCCCATTTCAAAATTTTGACCCTTTGTAGAAAGATTTCAAAGCTTCGAGAAAATGGGCCATAAAGTAAAAGGATGTTTTTAAGCCCTTCCTTGAAAAAGTTTATTTCAAAAATTAATTTTGGGTTTTGAGATTGGGAGGAGACCCATATTAAAAAAAAAAGGTTTTAAACTTACTTTGAAAAGTTTTTGAAAATGATTTTGGATTTGGGTTTAAAAGATTTTTGGCCCATAAAATAATTTTGGGCTTATACCATAATTAGGTCATATTAGAAAAAGGAAAACCAAATGGGTCAAAACTCAAACTAAGACATGTTAATCATTGTCAAACAATAATCAATTATGGTAAACTTAAGAAAAATTACTAGGCCAACTACATTGGCTTTAGTCTTTGGGTTGAAAAGATTAGGTTCCTATAGCAAGCATATACCAAAATGTATAAGGCTATGAGTGGTTATGCAATGCTCGATCTCCATACCTTGAATGAGAGTATTGTATCACTCATATGCATATAACATGGGTTCCATAGTGTATCCTAACTCACACGCAATGCAATCTAAATGATGCAATGAATAATATCATAATAAGAAAGAATAAAATAATATAAAGACTAATGAAATAAACTTCTTTTTTCCCCAGTGGAGTCACCATTGTGAGTAGGGATTTTTCCCCCCACTCCCGGTGGAATTATTCTTGTGACTGCGACACTATTATGCTTTAAACCTTAGAGAACACAGGCCTGAGCTCAGAGAAATGGAGTCACCACCTGGACGGGCTAGGAAAGAAATAAAGGGGTGGATAACTTGATTTTAAAGAATCTCCAACCCCCTACTAGGTTCATAAAGTTGGGCAGGTATAAGGAAGGTGAGAATGACACAACACCCTCATAACATCCGGTTCATTGGAACCAGCCTCATTTTCAGGTCTAAAAATTATTAAATTCTTAAATAACATGGCATCATCAATATTACATATAATAAAAAGAAATCATATTGTTAAAATAAATAAAGCAAAATGGGCACCCATCCGGAAATGGAAACATACCCTTACAATGTCCAAAGTCCACAAAGAAAGTAAAATACATAAAACAGGACACCCATCATAGGTGGAAATGTGCCCTTATAATAGTCCAAAAATCCTTAAAATAAACTACTTAATTAAAAATAGCTAAGGCACCCATAAGGTGAAAATACGTCTTTTACAATCTTTAAAATTTGAATAAATAAGTAAATATAATTCACTTAAATAAAGTAAGAAATAAGGCAATCAAAATGCATCATCCACCATAAAACATATAACAATAGGTCAAAATTAAGGTTACATAATTTATTTAAAATTAAGTTGCAAAAATAAGGTTTAGGGTTTCTATTGATCCACTTAGGGTTTTTACTTGCAAACCAATATTAAAATATGTAAACTACAGTTTGGAAGAAAACTAAGACTAAAACATGTGAATTAGGGTTTAGATTACAATTTAGGGTTTTACATGTGAGATTAGGGTTTTGGGATCAAGACATAACAAATTGGTGTTTTATCTTGTAAACTGGGGTTTCAAAGATAATCTTGGGTTTTCGAATGCAACACTAAGATTTAATCCTAAAACTAAAGTCCTATATGTAAGATTAACATATAAGACATGCATTGAAGATCCTATGATATAATTCTACAATGTAAAATATAATTAGGGTTTTTGTTGGTTAAAGCCATAAATCTACAACTTACTATGAAATTAAGATCACTTATGAAATCATATGTATAACTTGTCAATTCAATAAATCAAATATTAAAGCTAATTAATGAATTCGGTTGGATAAATTAATAAGAATCGTACCTCCTTTTGTTGGCTCCACTAACATTAATTTATTGAACCATGCTTGATGTTGCTACTGCCTGGACAAATTCATTTTTTAGTTGGAGAACAATGATCTGAGGATCATTTGTATTTAAGCTACTGCCTCTCTTGATGCTTTGATTTCTATTTGTTCTCTTTTCTTTTTTACTTTGCTTTGCTCTTATTTTTTATAATTATGGTTGTTAAAGATCATTCCCCCCGTGGCTGTTTGTTTGTTATTTTTTATAGGCAATTCATAGGGCAATTTGGTGCTGAACAGTACTAAACCCTTCAAGAAAAGCCAGAGACAGTCCCTAGTCCCATTAGAATTTAAATGATTTGAAATAGGGCTAGCTAGCTTCCCCAATTTGACATGGAAACTTGTCCATGTCGAATTAGCTCTCCAATTTGACATGGTCTTTGGTTTTTTGGTCAAACTGAGTCAGTTTGGCTCTTTCAAAGTTGGTCCATCATTAGTTTGGACTTCTAAAGTTAAACCGAACTTAATTCAAGCTTTTAACAATTCAGCAAGACTAGGTTTAAGCCTCTAAAATTGTACCGGACTAGGTTTAAGCTTCTTGGACTTGACCTGACCCTTATTAATTGGGACTAAAATTATTGGGGCCAAAATTAAGGGTCTACAGTGTGCATGACCATACTTTAGAAAGCGCAACCGCACTTGAAGATAGAGTATTCTGATATATCACAGTAGAGAATTCTGAAGAGAATGGGTGCTAAGCACTAGTGCGTGACTTCCCAATAGGAAGGCTTGACGGCACCTCATCCTTAAGGAGAAAATAAGAGAGTTTTACTATATAGTTCATGATCTCAAGCACAACCTGAAGCTCAATGAGAGAGCCAGTCTATTCGCAATTCAGGCAAGGAATGACCGTGCTTTTTAATTTTTGGTAGTTTTTTTCTCTCTGCCAATATCACATCAACAAGTAGCATAACCATTGGAGGGAAAATTCAAATTGGATGAAGCATGACTGCACCAAGCTTATTGGTAATGATGAGTTTCTCAAAGTTTGGCACACTATTTTAACGCTAGCCACGTGTACTAGTCATTAAAACTAGCCAGTACACACAAATTCAATACTCATGATTACCCAAAGTCAAGGACAACTATGAAATCATGAAGAATGACCACACCAACAAGGCAGGCCACCGCTATCTCCTCTGATAGCATTTAATGCAATAGATTTGGTTGGTGAAAAGCTTGATTTTCCTATACTCAATGCAAATAGGAATTTTTAATGAAGATGGCTCTAAATAAACGGCCAACCACCATTTTAAAAAACTTTTATGCATTTATTATCCAACATCTTGCAAAATTATTTCTCAATTGTGCCTTGTATTAATTTTTACATTTATTCTTAAGTGAGTGTTAGGTGTAAGCGTTAAACACCAAATGTTATGATTAGTTTTAGAGTGAGCCAAGGGGAAAACTCTTGTTTAGGTTGTAAGGATACATATGTACAATTTTGGTGTGATCTTATGAAAATACAAAGTTAGGGTTTAACTTGTAAAGACCCAAGTTTAGTGGAATACTCAACTTGTTATTAAGGAGTATATGTAGGACTGGTATAATCCAAACTACTATAAATATTTTGTGTTCAATCTTCTAATCCTATCCTCTTGCTCATTAATTAAAATTTTAAGTTGCCCTAAATCTCCAAATCAACCAATTCACCCTCCTTTTGGTTGTCAAGGGGACTAACAATTGGTATCAAAGCCTTCAAATTTCATAAAGTTTAATTGTAAAATATTGATTCAAGATGACAACCACACCTCCTCCTACCACATCATCTTCTATTTCGACCTCGAATGCTCCCTCTCATGGAAATCTCAATTCCTATCTTAGACTTTATTTTGATGGAACTGACTATTCATGTTGAAAATATAAAATTTACTTATTTCTAGATAGTGAGGGAATTAAGCTATGAAAAATTATTCAAGATGAGTGGAAACTTCCTACTCAAGAAGTTGATGGCGTTCAAGAGCCTTTTCCTAGAGAACAGAAGATGAAAACTTAGAAAAGAGCTCTTTACAAAAATAATAGAGCATACTACATCTTGGTGAACTCAATGTCAAGAGAAGAAGTTGGAAGAGTCCAGCATAATAAAAGTGCATATGGCATTTGGAAAACCTTAGAGAAATATCATGAGGGTGCTACTCAAGTGAGGTTCACTAAAATACAAATGCATGTTTGTGCATGAGTATGAGATTTTCAAGATGAAGCCAAATAAAAATGTCACCGACATGACTAATTGATTGTTGGCAATTGTCAATAATCTCAACAAATATGGAAAGGCTTATGCTCAAGAAGATGTTTATAGCAAGATCCTTAGGCCATTAACAGAACATCCTAAGAAGATCTTTGATCCCAAAATATCATCAATTAAAGAAGCTCATGATCTAAGCAAGCTTAAAACAAATGAGCATGTTGGAAAGCTTCTCACCATAAGTTGACTATTGAGAAGGAAGATGATAAGGGTGAGAAAGACAAGAAAAAGGAATTGTACTTAAAGCCTCTAAGGAGAGCGAAAGTGAAGATGAAGATGAAGAAGTTTCTCTTCTTTCAAAAAGGGTTATGAAAGCTATTGTGAGGAGAAAGAAGAAAGAGAAGTCTTATTCCAAGAAGGGCTCAAGTCCTACCTTTTCCTCCAAAGACAAAGAGATTAAAAGTGAGGTGAAATGTTTTGAATATGGAAAGCAAGGCCACATCAAGAGTGAGTTTTCCAAAATGAATAACATGAAAAAATGGGACAATGCTAGGAAGAAATCTCTCAAGGCCAAATAGGATGATGATTCTTCAAGTGGGGAAGATGAAGAACATGAAAGTACAAATCTTTGCCTCATGACCAAAGGAGAGGAACGAGAAGCTTCAAATGAGGCAACTATTCTATCCTTACCTTCTAAGGATTGCATTAAGAATGATGTTGATGAGGTAGGTGGTATTGATGATCAAATTCTAGCACATATGAACCAAAAAGGTGTAAAAATATTTTTCAAAAATGAAATTCTATGAAGACAAATATTCTAAATTAGAAAAAGACTTTATTGAACTCAAAAATGCTACCATTGAAATGAAAACTTCCAAAGAGAGATCAAAAGCCTCTTTGAATGAACAAGCTCCTTCTAGCTTAGAGAAAATTTCAAAGGAAAATGCATTTTTAAGAAAAGAGATTGAAGAATTAAAAAAACTTTGTTTGTAAATTTCACAAAGGAAAGGAGGTTTTGGACATTATAATTAGTATGTAAAAATCACCTAGCACCAAAAGTCATTTAGGCTATGACAGTTCATCTCCATCAACCTCAAATGGGCCAAAATTTTTCAAAGCTTCAATGCATCAAACTTCTAGTATTGAGGTAGTGAAGAACACTAAAGCACCCAAAAAACCTAAAGGTTTCATAACGGCCACACAAGGCTCATAAAGCTCTATATCTAAGCCTCGGAGAGCTAATCATGCAAATATGTTCAAAAAAATGTACACAAGCACAAGCATGCAGAAAATGAGTTTCATTTACAACACTCACATGCATGTCAAAAAAGTCAACATCATCCTCCAAGGTTTATAAGAAGAAAGATACATAGACATAGACCTTTATATCAATGTCATTATTGCATGAAATTTGGACAAATAAATTCCTTTTGTCATATAATGAATTCTCATCTCAAGCTGAAGGATCCTTCAAGAACTAGCTCTCTAGGACCCATGTAATATCCCAAATGATACCCTAAAATTTTGGAATGTTAATTGTTGAAATTGGATTAAATGATTTTAAGTGTATATTTGATTGAGTGACAAAGATAAGATAATAGGAAGATGTGTATATGTTGTATATATGAGGATATATACAAAATATATACAACTCAATGGGTTTATTTTGGTCAAGGCATATTTTGATTATATTATTAAATATTGTTAGTGGAAGATGATGTAAGTGGGTTTTAATTGCTTGGTGGAAAGTGATTTGAGGAGAGAGTGTTTGGTTAAAAGAGGTTGACTTTCTTCTTCTTTGCATTTTCTTCATTTATTCTTTCTCCTCCTTGGCCAGCCACCATTATAAAACAAAGGAAAAGGGATTTTGTTGCTTCCAAACTCAAGTGATTGAAGGGGTTTCAAGAGATCAAGTTGGAGTTTTAAGGATTTTCTTCACTTTGGTAAGTTTCCAACTTGTTCCTTTATTTTCTTTTGAGTTTGTGTTCTTAGGTTTGTTGGATTGGCTGTGTAGATGTGTTTATGGTTGATTTGGTATTTTTGAGGTTGTGTTGTTTTGTTAACTTTGATTTTTGGGGTTGGATTGAAGAGAGAAAAGGGTTAAGTTTGGTGAAAGAAGCAAGTGTGTGGATTGTGTAAGTTTGAGTTGTGATATATGGTTGTGATTGTGTTTTGATGTTTGTGATGGAGTTGTTTTAATGTTTACTCAAGTATTATATGGGTTGTTGATGGTTTTGGTTCAGGTTGTTTGGAGTGGAAAAGAGTTTTAAGAAGGTATTTGTTGGATGTGCCCTTGTTGGTGTCGATTTCAGGGTTTTTAGCCTGACACGCCCATTAACACGGCCATGTCTTTGGGCATGTATTTGGTTCTATTTTCTGGGTTGTTGACATGAGTAGTGACATGCCCATGTCATTGAGCATGTCACAGCTTTTGTGTTGTAGTAGCATTGACACGGCCAGTGACACGCCCATGTCACTGAGCGTGTCATAGCTACTGTGTTGTTAGGTTTAGGGCACGATCAGGGACACGCCTGTATTATTGAGCGTGTCAAGTGTCGAGTTTGCCCTAGATAGTTCCCTTCCTTTTTTTCTTATGTGTATCACCAAGTGAGTGTGTATGATCACCTTTAGATTAAGTTTTGAAGAGATTTGAGCTACCTTAATTCAAGTGTTGAGAGTTATCTTGGAAGAGGAGTTGATAGAGTGGTGTTGTTTCTTTTAGAGGTAAGTACAAACTTTGAATGATTGCATACATTTACATGATATTGAGACTTAACACATTTAGTTGAGAAAAGTGTGAAGTTACTTGATACATTGTTGATGAATGAATTATATGGTATGATATGCATAATGTGAATTATGTTGTTGTATCAAAGCAATTGAGTAATGTGTTAGAAATGAAAGTAAATGTGGAATAACATGATGAGATATATGAAAACATAATGTAACCAATCGATATTGAGATAAAATAGAAGAATGAGAAAAATGAGAAAAGATGATATACGAAGGCAATGAGCCTAGTTTGATTATAAGAAATGAAATGAGAAATGAATTGTGAAAGAGATTGATAATGAGATAAATGAATTAATTGTGTGCCTAGTATGTTATTCAATTTTAAGAGTTCTGGGTTTGGCGGCATGCCTATGAATTGCTGGGCAGGTGAAAAGATCGGATCGTAAGCCGAGCCCAGCTAATAAATGTGATGTTTTTGGGGTGAAAAGACCAGGTCATAAGCCTCAAAAACTATAACAGTCTAGCTGAGTTGAGGACCAAGATACTGGGGCCTCAGGGTCTAGCCGAGTTGAGGTCCAAGAGACTGGGTCTATTACATTTTCCATGGATATATATATTGCCTATAGGGCTAGAGACAAGGTGTTAATATGGACCAAAGTAGTAATTCTAAACTTTGAATAGCATATTAGTTTCATTTTGGGCCCATGTTTGTCTTTGCTTAAATGTGAATTATGAAATGTGATGCAAATGATTAAAATGTTGAGATATAATGCAATGAGTTGATATATTCATATATATTGTGCATGAGCATTGCATTGATCTATATTGAATCAAAGTTTGTACCACTAAGCTTTCTGCTTAGCGCAATTGTGGTTCATCGCACAGGTGACAGGGTAGATCCGGTTGTGCCGGAGAGCTCGTCTAGACCGAGTCGAGTCTAGGCTTGAGTTTGTGAGAGCAGTGTTGAGTTATGGACATCAAGATCAGAGACGAACTGCCGGCATGTATAAATTCTATACTTTTGTAAACATTAATTTTGATATATATACATATGTATTTTCCGCTGCTTATTTAACAAATATTTTGAACAGACTGTTTTGGATAAACTTTTGGGTACTAATGTTATATATATATATATATGTATTTTATCGAGAAATGTTTTCCATATTGATTTCTATGATGTTAAGTTAAATGTTTTTAGTTTATTTAGATTTTAGAAATGATTGCTTTGATTTTATTGTAAGGATTGGTTTGTTTTAAAATGTATTGTGACACCCTTATATCCTCTATACATATATCACATGTTGTGCGGATGTTTGCGGTGTGCGTATATGGGGTACGGGCTTGTTACAACCCAAGTTTATTTGGGTACCAAAAAAGAAATGAATTCTTTTTAACTTGTAGGTGTGCCTCAAATCTACAACCAAGGATAGCATTTGGCTAATTAATAGTGGATGTTCAAGGCACATGACCAAAAATTCAAGGCTCTTCAAATCTCTTACCTCAAAGAAAGGTGGAAATGTCACCTTTGGAAATAATGCTAGAGGAATGTTTGTTGGCATTGGTTCCATTGGTGCAAATGGTAAGGAATTAATTGACAATGTGTTAGTTAGTAGATGGGTTAAAGCACAACTTGCTTAGTCTATATCAATTGTGTGGTAAAGGCTATAATGTCAACCTTGACTCCCAAGAATGTAAGGTCACATCTCATGATGGTGGACTTGTATTCAAAGGAGGAAGAGTTGGCAACACCTATAAAATTGACTTACATCTTCATTCGATCAATGTCTTTGCTTGTTTAGTATCTATAAACAATGATGCATGGTTTTGGCATATAAGAATGGAATATGTAAGTATGGAGCAACTCCAATGACTTAGCAAGGAAGAATTAGTTGATAGGATCCCCATGATGAAATTCTATAAAGACAAGATATATGGACCATGCTAACTTGGGAAGCAACACAAAAGTTCTTTCAAATCTAAAAGAGTTGTAAGTACCTCTAGACATCTTAAATTAATTCATTCAGATTTATTTGGACTCAATAGAGTTGCTAGTCTAGGAGGAAAACTATATGCATTTGTCCATGAAGATGACTACTGTAGATTAATAACTTAGGTTAATTTCTTATAAAAAGCTTCAAAATAAAAAGGCTACATGATTGCCTCTTTTAGAAGTGATTATGGTAGAGAATTTGAAAATGAAGATTTTGAAAATTTTTGTAATGAACATGGAATTTCTCATAACTTTTCTGCGCCAAGAACACAACAACATAATGTTGTTGTTAAGAGAAAGAACAGACAATAGTTGAGATGGCAAGAACCATGCCCAATGAGTATGAACCGCCTTTATACTTTTGGCCCAAAGACGTTAATACTGCATGTTATGTTATAAATAGAGTTTATAAAATACCTTTAATTAACAAAACATATTATGATCTGTGGAATGGTAGAAAACCCAAGGTTTCATACCTAAGAGTATTTGGATGCAATGCTATATACTAAACACTAAGGACAACCTTGGAAAATTCTCATCTAATTCAGATGAGAGAATGTTTTCAGGATATTCCTCAACTAGAAAGGCATACAAAGTCTTTCATATGAGAACTTTAATTATAGATGTAACACCCTTATACCTCATATCTGTATAATACACACACACCTAGTATATGTAAAATACATATATACGGTATAAAAATGTCATAACCCTGTTTAATAAAAACTTTCTTATTCCCCATTCCTTAAAACATTTATATATTAATATCAATATATATATATAAAGCCTCACATTACTCATTTATACAAAACCTTCTTGATAATTAATAGTATATATATTTATACTCCAAAAACATAATATTGAAAAGTACTATAACATAAATATATACATGCTGGCAAAATGGCTATGATCCTATTGTAGCAGAAGTGCTTCAAGCTCAACAAACTTAAAACTAGACCCGACTTGGTCTAGTAGAACTCTTTGGCTTTACCGGATCACCCCTGTCACCTATATGATGAGTTACAATCGTGCTAAGCCAAGGGACTAGTGGTACAAACTTTGATAATAACAAAACTAAAAAAAATAATGCCAATGCAAAATGCTCATATGTTATGTCATAATGTGACATTCAAGTTCACTTTTAGATATATACTTTCATCACTAAATAATTCATACAAACACATACACAAGCATGGGCCCAAATAACTAATACATCATTTAAATCTTAGAGTTACTGTTTTGGTCCATAGTGACACCATGTGTCTAGCCCCGAAGGCAAATCAAGTAATGCTCAAAAGCTAGCCCCGAAGGCAATTCATATCATAGTGATGCCAAGTGTCTAGCCCCGAAGGCAAATATTGAAGATAACCTTATAGGCATGCCGCCAAACACAGAACTCTAAAAATTGAATAACATACTAGGCACACAATTATTTCTTATTTTCCATCCTCAATTCCTGTTTCATTTTCCCATTTTCTTATTCATATCAATGTCATTTCATTTCAACATTTCATCTAAGCATAGGATATTTCATAATGAAACTACATTACCCAAACACTTTAGGTCATTTTCATAATTTGCACACACTTCACATTTTACTCAATTTAGCCATTAATAATGGCTTTTCATAATGCATACTAATATGTACATAACAATTCTCATGCCATGGCTTAATGTTCATGTATCAAGTAGCTTAACACATTTTTCATCAAAAATGTGTTAGGCCTGATGTAATGCAATCACATTCAATTTATCAAGAGTTTATACATACCTTAGAATGCACTCTGAAACAGGCTTCAAAACTCCCTCCAATCTACTCTTCCAAGTTGCCCTTCAACACTAGGGTTGGACAAACTACTATCTCTCAATGCCTATACCAAATGTGATTATAAAAAACCATTTAATATCACATTCTAAGGCATTCTAACCTTCAAACCATTTAAATTAAGAATTAAAAATGAAATACAAAGAAAAGAGTTATTTTGGACTATTCTCTCAAGTAACACGTCCAACATTATGGGCGTGTTAATGACCATGTCATTAACCCCCTCTTACAAAAGCTTTCACACATCTAATCTCCCCGTTTCATTCATTTCACCTTATAAAAACTCTGACACACTCAACAACGTGGGCATGCTAATGGTCGTGTCAATTATTTTGCCTTACAGTAGCTATGACACACTCAAAGACATGGCCGTGTTATTGGTCGTGTCATCAACGTTGAAACTCAGCACCATTGACATGCTCATTGACACGGCCATGTCACTGGCCATGTCAGGCAAAATTCCTACATTACGTACACTTAACCATTCAACACAATGACTTCCAAACTCAACTTAATATCAATCACTTCTTCAATCTAATCTTAAAATCTTTATTAACTACTCACAACTTCATATATGCCCAAATACGCTATTAAAACTTGCTAATACACAATCCCAAAATTGACATATCATGTTCTTCTATAGAATCCAAAGAACTTGCAAGATTTGTAAAGTAACTTACCAGTTGATGAAGAATCCTCAAAAATTACACTTGAATCCTTGAAATTCCTTCAATTTTTGATGTATGGAAGAAGAAATTAGATCCTCTCTTTCTCTCTCTAGCTCACGTTCAAAGGAATAAAAGAAGATGAAGAAAGAAATCTCTTCTCTTTCCATTCATCCTTATCTATATATATACATATAAAACAATAATAAAAATCATAAGTCACTGTTCACTTATTCTCTCTTTTATATGTGGTGTATATGTTGGTTATATGTATATGTTGTGTTTATTTTAAATATATTTCAAATATACATTTTACTTTATAACTAAAATCCTTTCATTTTCCAATTAAATCATTTATTTAATTTATCTAATTTAATTTTTAATTTATTTAATTTATTATTATTTTTTAAAATTAGGGGTATTATAGTGGAAGAGTCCATGCATGTTACAATTGATGAATCAACTAAACTTGATAATGGGGAAGGTAGTACTCTTTATGATATTGTAGGTACACTTGAAAAGCTTGAAGTAAATGAGCATCAAATGGAAGATAAGCGGAACCTTCTCAAAATCAAGTTATGCATCAAGAGGAACCTCAAGTGGACGAGATCCAAGAGCTTCCAAAGGAATGGTGATATCACAAGGATCATCCTAAAGAACTCATAACTGGAGATACCTCTAAGAGGGTAAGTGGTCATTCTAAATTTAAATATTTAGATTATAATGTAGCCTTTGTTACTCAAATTGAGTTAAGGACCATTAAGTAGGCTCTTGGTGATAAGTGTTGGGTGATTGCTATGCAAGATGAACTCAACCAATTTGAGAGAAACAAAGTGTGGGTGCTAGTTCCTATACCCAAATCCTATCCAATTATTGGATATAAATGGGTTTATAGAAACAAGCTTGATGAGGATGGTCTCATTACTATAAATAAAGCTTGATTGGTTTCCAAAGGTGATAACAAAGAGGAAAGTATTGATTATGATGAGACATTTGCTCCCCGTAGCTAGATCAGAAGCTATTATACTCTACTTGCATATGCTTGTCACATGACCTTTAAATTATTTCAAATAGATGTCAAATGTTTGCTTCTAAATGGTTTCTTAGATGAGGAAATTTATGTTAAACAACCTCTAGGTTTTGAACACTATAGACTTCCTAACCATGTTTTTAAATTAACAAAAGCCTTATATAGTTTAAAATAAGCACCAAGAGCTTGGTATGATAGACATAGCTCTTATTTAATAGAAAATGGATTTTCTAAAGGAAAGGTAGACAAAACACTTTTTTTAAAAAAATTGCAAGTCATTTAAATTGTGAAAATTTATGTGGATGGTATTATCTTTAATACTACTAATGAAGCCTTGTGCCAAGAGCTTGTTAATTATATGACTAGGGAGTTTGAGATAAGCATAATGGGAGAGGTCAAGTTTTTCCTTGGTCTACAAATTAAGCAATGCAAGGATGGTAACTTCATCAACCAGTCCAATTACACCATGGAGTTTCTCAAGAAGTTTGGTATGGATAGCTACAAGGCTAGTAATACTCTAATGAGGACATCCTTGCAGTTGGACAAGGACGAATGTGATAAGAAAGTTGATAAGAATAAGTATTAAAGTATTATTTATGTGCATACTTATGGTATTGTTCATGTCTTGTGTATATGTATGCATAATTTGCTCTTAGAACCTTAGTTCTAGAGCCTAGTGTAGTCTTTTTTAGGATTTTTAGGCTCAGTGTGTGCATATGTATTCTTTACAACTTCAACACTAGAGGATTGAGTTATAGATGCTTTAACAAATGTTGGTGTATTAGATATAGTAGTGAAAGAGCAATTGAACCCTAAATCATACTTGGAGGAAGGTGACCTTTCGACACTAATTAATGTATCCAAGACTTCCTTACCTTTGTGAAACTTTAAGACATAATTTTTTTAAGTGTTATTTTCCTTGATTATCTTTTCTAATCTATGTGAATTTCTAGACATTTCATCAATGATTTCAACAATTGTTCATTTGAGGTCTTTAATTCTAAACTAGAATTTTTTAATGAAACAAAATCCTTTTATAGCTTACAATATTTTTTTTTACTATTAGGTTCATACGCTCAACTAGATCATGGTCATCCAAAGCATCATCAACATTATCCCTATATGTATTTAAGTTAAAGGATTGAGTACCTACCTCATTGATATGATCATCATCATCTTTAATAGCCACAAGACAAAGATTTGCAATTCCTTGCTCTTCCTCCTCTTCTTCTTCATTTAAAGAAACATCATCCCATTGGCTTTGAGAGAATTTTTCTTCTCCTTGTCCAATTTCTTTTTATTCTTGATTTTGAAGCAATTCATTTTGATGTGACCTGGCTTGCCACATTCATAATATTTTACTTCATTTTTCTTCTCCTTATCTTTGAAAGAAAATTTGGAAGAATTACCTTTTGCTTGTAATATCCTCTTTCACTTCCATTTAGTTACTCATTTAGATAGCATGTCCATGTCTTCAGCATCATCACTATCTTCTTTACTTGGGCTCTCAACGTCTTTGGTGACTTTGAGAGCTATTGCTTTTCTCTTTTCTTTCCCATCTTTCTCATCTTCCTTTTTAGTATGCAATTCAAAAGTGAGGGATAAAATTGTTTATGTGAAAACTTATTATTGTATCCTTGCCTTGTGTATATGTATGCATAATTTTCTCTTGAAACCATAGTTCTAGAGCCTAGTGTAGCCTTTTTAGGATTTTTAGGATTGGTGTGTGCATTTATATTCTATACAACTTCAACACTAGAAGTTTGAGTTATAGAGGCTTTAACAAATATTGGTGCATTGGATGTAGTAGTGGGTGATCAATTGAACCCTAAACCATACTTGGAGGAATGTGACCTTTGAACACTTATCAGTGTATCTAAGGGGTCCTTACCTTGGTGAAATTTTGTGATAGAATTTTTTGATTCATTTATTTCTTCTTTCAAGATTTTATTTTCCATAGTAATTTTATCTAAGCTAGATGAATTTTTAGATGCATCATTTAAAGACTTCATTAATTGTTCATTTGAGTCTTTAATTTAAAATATATTTTTTTAAAGAAACAAAGTCTTTTTCTAGCTTAGAGCATTTTTCTTTATAGAATTTTATCTTAGAAAAATATTTTTTGACTCTTAGGTTATTATGCTTTACTAGATCACTATCACCTAAAGCATCATCAACATTATCACTATATACATTCAAGTTCAAGGATTGAGTACCTACCTCATTGTTGTGATCATCTCCAAAAGCCATGAAAAAAAGATTTGCAATTCCTTGCTCTTCCTCCTCTTCTTCTTCACTTGAAGAGTCATCATCCCATGTGGCTTTGAGAGATTTCTTCTTCTCCTTGTCCCATTTCTTTTTCTTCTTGATTTTGAAGCAATCCATTTTGATGTGACCTGACTTGTCATATTCATAGCATTTTACTTTATTTTTTTCTTCTTATCTTTGAAAGAGAATTTGGAATGATTACTTTTCCCTTACAATCTCCTCTTTCTTTTTCATTCTCTTACTCTTCAAGTTAGCATGGCAATTTCTTTATCATCGTCACTATCTTCTTCACTTGAGCTCTCAACTTTTTTAGTGACTTTGAGAGCTATTGCTTTCTTCTTGTCTTTCTCACCTTTGTCATCTTCCTTTTCCATGTGCAATTCCAAGGTAAGAAGTTTTCCAACTAACTCTTTGGTCATCAGTGTGCTAAGATCTTGAGCTTTTTCAACTGAAGAAACCTTTGATTCATAGTTCTTCTTCGCTCTAAGTGCTCTTAATATTTTGCTATTGACATCACCTTGATCATAGATTTTTCCATATTTATTCAAGTCATTGACAGTAGCAAGTAGCCAATTTGTCATCTTGGTGACATTTTTTTTGGCTTCATTTTGAAAAGTTCATACTCATGCACATGCATTTGAGTCTTAGTGAACTTCACTTGGGTAGTTCCCTCATGATAATTCTCAAGAGTTTTCCAAATACTATGTGGACAAGCAAGATGTTGGATTCTTCCAACTTCTTCTCTAGACAATGAATTCACCAAGATGGAGGCTGCTCTAATGTTCCTGTAGTGAGCCCTTTCTTGAGCATCTGTCCATTTGTCTCAAGGAAGAGGCAGTTGAACTCCAACAACTTGATGAGTTGAATGTTTCCACTTATTTTTCACACATTTCCAAAGCTCAATTCCCTCACTATCAAGAAACAAATACATCTTGTATTTCCACCAATATTAATTTGTTCCATTGAAGTAAGGTCTTAGATAAGAATTGACATTTCCATGTGATTGAGTAATGGAGGAAGATGGAGGAGTGGCTTCCATTGTGGATGAAAATTCAAAATTAAGCTTTTTGAAAATTGAGGCTCTTATACCAATTGTTGTCCCAAGATGGCAACCAAGATGGGGGGTGAACTGGTTGTTTTGAAGAAGTGATGATAAATTGAAAATTAAAAACAAATAACAAAGCAAGTAAATAGAAGATGAGTTGAGTAGAGAAGAATGAACACAAGAGATTTGTAGTGGCTCAGATTAAATCAATCCTACATGCACTCCCTAACTTCAAGTTGAGAATTTCACTAACCTTGGATTTTTACAAGCTTAATCCAAACTTGGTGTTTCAACAAGCTCACACTGAACTTTTACAAGGTTTGAGTAACTTCTTCATAACCCAATAAGAGTTTTCCTAGGCTTACCCTAAAACATAAGTGTTTTAAAGCATACACTCAAACTTAGAATGGTGTTTAATGCACAAACCCAACACTCAATGATTGCAATAGAGATTTTTAAAGTAATGAAATTAAAATTGTTTGCTTTGGCAATTATTACCATAAAATCACTGAAATATTAAGATTCTTAGGGTATTTATAGCCTCCAAGTCTTCAACTAGCCGCTTGAGGTAGTTGCCAACATGATTGATTCTTGTCTCCCACTTTAATCATTAGTCAAAGCAATTTCATGGTCGCACTATCTTAGATCCGGTCATACCATGTAGGTTCGGTCAAAATTTACCTAGTCTTGTCATACTATTTAATTTTCTGACAGATGCTCCTCTAACTATTGGTGCACGTGGCATTCGACAGGACTAAGATGGTCTAGTCAAAATTTACCTAGCCCTATCATACTACTTAATTTTGTGAAAAATGCTCATCCAACGATTGGTTCACATGGTATCCACCAATTGAGTGGAAGAATGACAGGCATAATTTTGAACATTCTCGATAGGTCTAGTCAGAATTGTTTGTGGTCTGGTCAGCTATTAGTGGTATGCTCATAAACTTGGAGTACATTTCACTTTGAAACTCTCTAGAAGTATTTTTGCATTTGTTCCTTGCAAAGGTTCAATTGCACTTCTCCTAGTCTGGTCGAACTTTTCATGGTCTGGTGAAAATGTGGGGGCACTTCCAGTCGTGAAACTCTTTGGATGTTTTTGTTCAAAATTCACCCTAAGGTTCGGTCGAAATATCAAGTGGTCTGATTAGAATTTCCCTGGTACAGTGAAAATGTGAGAGTAAATTGGGCTGTGAATCTTTTCGTGTATTTTTTCTCAAATGGTCTTGTCGAGATGCATTGTGGACCGATCAAACTTTTTGAATTTTCTTCAAAAATTAAGTTTCTGCAAAGTATATCTTGGTATAAACATTAGTGTCATTCAATTTAATTGCCTAAGATCAAAATATATTGAATTAGTTCAAGGGTTTTGTCTAATAGATGAATTTGCCAATTTTTCAATTAATGGTACGGTCAGACTATAAGTTGGTTCGAACAGACTTTATGTGGTTCGGTGAGAGTTTGAGAGTACCCTTCTCCATGAATCTTTCTTTAAATGGTTCAGTCGGGCTTCCTAATGGTCTGATCATACTTTTCATACATTCTTCAAGGATTGACTTCCTGCAAAATGTAACTTGGTGCAAATGTTAGTTCTATTCAATTTCATTGCTTAAGATCAAAATAGAGTTATCAATCTCCCCCTTTTTACTTTGGCAATTAAATTTAATTAAATGATTGAAAAGCTCCCCCTTAATGTATTCTTTCTCCCCTTTAATGTATTTCTTACCTCTCCATATGTGAACTTAGTTGATAGGTTAAGTTCAATAGATTAAGTTAGTTACTATCTCTCCCTCTTAGACAAAGGCAAAAAGGAACATGCAAAGAAGTAAATAAACATAGAACATATAATTTGAAGAAAAGAAATAATGTATGATCTTTTTACATAGAATACCACAAAATATTGTGAGATCATACAAAAGAAATTACAAAGAAGTAAATAAAAAATTGTCTTTAATCCTCATCATTATCTCCATCATCCTCTTCATTTCCTTCACGTCCATCTCCTTCTTCTTCTTCATCATTTCCACTTTCTTCAAGATGAGTTCCAACTTTTTCACCCTCACCCACATGAGGAAATGAAGCATGAATTGATGAGGAAAGACTTGGTTCTTCCTCATTGGTGATAATAAATTGAGAAAGTCCTAAAGCACCTTGAATTTGTTGAATGTCAATGTGAAGATGAGAGAATTGAGGGGGCATGTCTTGGAGGATAGAGAAAATAGTTCCTTATGCCCTAGAAGCTTGAGATCTAGGAATTTCTGTAACACCCTTACATCATATATATATATATATAATGCACACACCTAGTATATGTAAAATATGCATATATGATACAAGAATGTCACAATCCGATTTAATAAAAATTTTCAAATTCCTCATTCCTCAAAACATTTATACATATATATTTATACTTATATATCTCAAAATATATAGAACCTCAAATTACTCAATTATTCAAAACATTCTTCATAATTTACAATATATATTTATACTCCAAAAACATAACATGATAAACATAATATAAAGAAGTACTATGACATAAAATATATACATGCTGGCAAAATGGCTCTGATCTTAATGTAGCAGAAATGCATCAGGCTCAATAAACATAAGCCTAGACATGACCAGGTCTAGTAGAACTCTCCGGCTCTACCGAATCACCCCTATTATTTGCGCAATGAGTTACAATCACGCTAAGTCAAGAAGCCAGTGGTACAAACTTTGATAATAATAAAAGTTTAAAAATAATGCCAATGCAAAATGCTTATATGCTACGTCACAATGTGGCATTGAAGTTCACTTTTGAATATATACTTTTATCACTTAATAATTCACACAAACACATAGACAAGCATGGGCCTAAACAACTAATACATTATTCAAATCCAGAGTTACTATTTTTGTCCATAATGACACCAAGTGTCTAGCCCCGAAGGCAAATCAAGAAATGCTCAAAGCTATCCCCGAAGGCAAATCATTTCATAGTGACACCAAGCGTCTAGCTCCAAAAGCAAATCATATCATAGTGATGCCAAGCGTCTAGCTTCGAAGGCAAATCATGTCATAGTGACACCAAACGTCTAGACTCGAAGGCAAATAGTGAGGATAACCTCATAGGCATGCCGTTAAACACAGAACTCTGAAAATTGAATAACATACTTGGCACACAATTATTTCATATTTTCTATCACCAATTCCTTTCTCATTTTTCCATTTTTCGCACTCATAACATTGTCATTTCATTTTTTTCACATTTCATAACAATGTAAGATATTCCATAACAAAATCACATTATCCAAACACTTTGGGTCATTTTCATATTTTGGACATAATTCACATTTTATTCAATCTAGCTATTAACAATGGCTTTACATAATGCATACATAACAATTTACATATCATGGCACAATGTTCATGTATCAAGTAGCTTAACACATTTTCTATACAAAATGTGTTATGCCCAATCTAATGCCAACATATCTAATTTATCAAAATTTTGTACTTACCTTAGAAAGCACTCCAAACAAGCTTCAAAAACTCCCTCCAACCTTCTCTTCCAAGTATCCCTTCAACACTAGATGTAATATCCCAATGTATGCCCTAGAAGTTTTGAATATTATTGTTGTTTTAATTGGATTGAATGTATATGTTAATTTGAAAGAGAAAAGAATTTTTAGAGGAAGTGTATATGTTGCATATATACTAGTATAAATAACATATACATAAGTCAAGATGGATGGTCAATGCAAGAGGATATTTATTTGTGATATGTGAAATTACTTAAATGGGCATATAAGTGAAAGAAGCTAAGTTAAATGGTTGAGGGCATTTAGGTAATTGCTTGGTTAGAATTGCTTGGTGGAGATTTAAAGAAGAAGAGAAGTTTGACTTGTCTTTATTTTCTTCTCTTCTCATTTTGTGTGGCCGGCTACCAAAGAAAAGAGAGAGCAAGAGAGGTGTTCTAAGTTCTAAACATCAAATTGAAGGGAGAATCAAAGGATTAAGTTGGAGATTTGTGAAATTTCTTCAATTTAGGTAAGTACTCTCTTGTTTTCTTTTGTTATTTGTGAAGTTGTGTTTGACGTGAGTTATGATTTGTTGTTATT
The DNA here is from genome assembly GCA_947685225.1 of Garcia nutans. Taxonomy (NCBI): domain Eukaryota; kingdom Viridiplantae; phylum Streptophyta; class Magnoliopsida; order Malpighiales; family Euphorbiaceae; genus Garcia; species Garcia nutans. The sequence goes on along the minus strand of CANTUV010000013.1, from coordinate 10,708,009 downwards.
ATGATTAAGTGTGTTTGAGATGTGTTTATAAGTGTTGAAATTGATTGTAAGTTACAAAGTTAAATTGGTGTTGGTTTTGGTTTGAAGATGGTAAGTTAAGTGGATGTTGATATGGAAAGAATAAGAATGATGTTGGTTTTAGGGTTTTGAAGTGGTATGTGTTTAAATGTATTGTTAATGTGATTATTGTGATGAACATGTAAAATAAGTGTTAAAGACATTGATTATATCCATTTGAATAAGGTTATGTTGTGTATAATGTGTTTTAATTCAATCAAAAGAGAATTGGCCATGTTTAGGGTTTTTGTTCATGAGAGACACGGCCAAACTAAGGATGAGACACGGCCAAAACTAAAGATTTTTGGGAGACACGGCCAAGTTTGAGGAAATTTGGCCGTGTTGGATCAATTTTGGAGAGACACGGCCACTGGCTTGGCCGTGTCCCTTGCCCGTGTTTGCCACTGCCTGGTGTTGGTTGAGAGACACGGCCGTGTTCCCTTGCCCATGTCTGCCTCGGTTGATTTGGTGTTGAGAGACACAGCCACAAGCTTGGCCTTGTCCCTTGAGTGTGTTGGCTACTGTGATGGTTCTTTGCTCTTTTTGTATTGATGAGATTGAACATACATTTGATGATGCATATGATACTATATGAACAAGGTTATGTTTTATGCATTGTGAATCTTGTAAATGGTAATGTGTTATATAAATAATGTACTTTGTAATGTTACATCAAAGATGCTATATGTAAAATGTGAAGGAGATGATGAAGTAATTGATTATGTATAGCTTGATGGGAGTAGTTCTTGAGGTAAGTACAAACTTACCTAGATGCATTCTTTTATATGATTTTGAGACTTAAAACAATGTTAATTAATTTATTATATTGTTAATATAATGTGACAAGTATTATGACTTGTATAGTGTGAAAGAGATGAGGATCATTCAAAAAGGTATGTACAATGCAATTTATTATGATAAATACTTTTATGATGAATTACCTGAATGTAAATTGAGACACAAAGAGATGTGAAACTAATGTTTTGAGTTATAATGATATGTTTGTTTAGTTAATGTAATTGAGGTTGTATATTATATGATGATTCAAATGAGATATGAAGCCATTGTGATTGGCTATGATAACACAAATGTGATGTAAAGCCATTGTGATTGGCTATGATGATTCAATTGAAAGACATAAGGCATGTTTGCCTAATTGATGATGAGAATTGAGAATGAAATTGATAAATGAATTGTGTAGCTAATGTGTCATTCCATTTTCAGAGTTTGTTGTTGGTGGCATGCCTAATATTAGTAACAATCTCTTGAAGTTAGGTTGGGCTTGATCCTTGAAGCCAAGTTAGGTAGAAGTTTAACATGTTTTACTCCCCTTGAAGCTTGGTTGGGTCTAGTCCTTGAAGCCTAATTGAGATGTTTCAACCCTTGAAGCTAGGTTGGGTTGGTTCTTGAAGCCAAGTTGGGTTGATACTTAGCATGCTTTGTTCCCCTTGAAGCTTGGTTGAACCTAAATCCTTGAAGCCTAGTTGGGTCTATGATAATGATAAATGTGATAACAAAACCAAAGCATTAACTCTGAAAATTGAATGGCATATTAGTGTCTTTTGGGCCCGAGTCTGTCTTTGTTGTCAATATGATATACAAATGTTGAGATAATGAGTAATGAGATTTATGGTTGACTTTGTTGGAAATGTGATTTATGATTGGTGAATTGTGAATAAAGTAATGTTATGAAGTATGTTGTGCAATGTGTGTATTGATATATTGATTGTGAGTGTTAGTGATGGATTATGATTGGTGAACTGTGAATAAAACAATGTTATGAAGTATGTTGTGTAATGTGTATATTGATATATTGATTGTGAATATTAATGATGGATTGTGGTTGGTGATAATGATATGAATATAATATATGAAATTAGTCGAGATATATGAAAGGTGCAATTCAAAAGGAAAAAACATGGTAAGAAACTAATGGTACATGGAAGTGATATTTCATTATATGTTAGAATTTCTATAATGTATGTTTATATGTTATATTTGTACTACTAAGCTCTCGGGCTTAGCGCGGATGTATAATCGCGCAGGTGACTAGGTGGAAGATATGAAGTCTTTTGTTGCCACGAGAAGAGTAAAAGTTTATTGAGACCAACTAGAGGGTGATGCATACATGTATAATTTAAATTATGATGTATTTCTGACAAGAGTATATTTATATGTATAAATGAAGTTTTGATAAAGATAAGATCATTGAAAGTATAATGATTTTGCAAATATTCTTTAAATTTATGTATTGTGGTTTGAACTCTGTTAAAGGTTTTAAAAATGTAACGAAAAGTGACATCCTTATACTTTATATACTTACTGTATGTATACTAGGTGTATATATAGTACTTATATGGAGTATCGGGGTGTTACACTAGAATTGGACAAACTACTGTCTCTCAATGCCTAAGCCAAATGTGATCATAAACAACCATTTAATATCACATTCTAAGGCATTCTAAGCATCAAATCATATAAATTAGGAATTACAAATGAAAGACAAAGAAAAGAGTTATTTTGGATAATATCCTCAAGTAACATGCCCAACAACACGGGCATGTTAATGACCATGTCATTAACCCACTCTCACAGAAGCTTTGACATGTCCAATGTCATGGGCATGTCACTGTCGTGTCATTAATTTTTCCTTACAGAAATTTTGACACACCCAACAACACAGGTATTCTACTGGGCATGTCAGTTATTTTGTCATATAGTAGGTATGACATGCTCAGAGACATGGTCGTGTTATTGGTCATGTCATCAACGTTGAAACTCAGTACCGTTGACATGCCCAATGAGATGGCCATGTCACTGGCCATGTCATGCAAAATTTCTGCATTTTGCACACTCAACCATTCAACATAACCACTTCCAAACTCAACTTAAATTTCAATCACTTCTTCAATCCAACCTTAAAATCATCATTAACTACTCACAAAAACTTCATACATACACAAATACGCTATTGAAACATGCTAATAAACAATCTTAAAATCCACATATCATGTTCTTCCATAGATTTCCAAAGAACTTGCAAAATTGATGAAGTAACTTACCAATTGATGAAGAATCCTCAAAAACTCCACTTGAATCCTTGAAATCCCTTCCATCTTTGATGTATGGAAGAAAAAGAAAATCTCCTTTATTCTCTCTTAATTCATGTTCAAGGAAGAAGAAGAAGAAGAAGAAGAAGAGAAAAGAAAATATCTCACCTCTTCCTTTAATCCATCCTTATGTGTATATATATATATATTAAGTCATTGTTCACTTAATTATACAATATATATGTGATGTATATCTTGGATATATGTATATGTTTTATATATGTCTTGTTTACTTCAAATATATATTTCAAATATACTTTATACTTTATCACTTAAAATCCTTTCATTTTCCATTTAAATCATTTATTTAATTTATCCAATTTAATTTTAATTTATTTTATTTAAAATTTTCAAAAATTAGGAGTGTTACAATTCTCTCCCCCTTAAAAAAATTTCATCCGCGAAATTACCTTCTTTCAACTCTAGAACAACTGGAGATACTGACTCTGCATCAATTGCTCACTCTCCCATGTTGCATCCTCAGTAATATGATTCCTCCAAAGGACTTTCACAAGTGATACTTTCTTATTTCTCAACTCTTTCATTTCTCGTGCCAAAATTGCCACTGGTTCTTCTTCATAAGTCAGATATGGGCTCACCTTAATGGACCCCATTGACAAAATATGAGATGGGTCTAATCTGTACCTCCGAAGCATAGAGATATGGAAGACATTATGTATTAGGTCTAAATCATACGGCAGAGCCAACCTATAAGCCACTGGACCAATTCTCTCTAGAATCTCATATGGTCCTATGAAACGATGACTCAATTTCCCTTTGTGACCGAATCTCAAAATCTTCTTCCATAGAGATACCTTTAGAAACACTTTATCTCCCTCACTAAACTTTATACCTTTTAAAATCTGTATAGGATTTTTGTCGATCTGAAACTACTTTCAAATGATCACGAATCAATTTCACTTTCTCTTCTATTTCCTTAATCAAATCAAGACCAACTAGTTTACCTTCTCCAACTTCATTCCAACACAACAGTGTTCTACATCTTCTGCCATACAAGGCCTCACAAGGTGCCATCCTAATAATGGACTGATGATTGTTGTTATAAGCAAACTCAATCAGTGTTAAAAATTTGTCCCAGCTCCCTGTGAAATCAATAATATAACTTCTCAATATATCCTCTAGAATTTATATCACTCTCTCTAACTGACCATCTGTCTGAGGTTAGAAAGCAGTACTAAAATGCAATCGAGAACCCAATGCATCCTACAAACTCCTCCAAAATCTCAATGTAAATCGGGGATCTCGGTCTGATAATAAAGAAACTGAGATTTCATGTAACCTCACTATCTTACTGATATACAACTCAACCAACCTCTCAAGTGAGTAATCCATCTGAACTAGAAGAAAATGAGCAGTCTTCGTCATCTGATCAACAATCACCCAAATTGTATCATGCTTCTTCTAGTTCAACGGCAATCCAGTCACAAAATCCATCATCACTCATTCCTATTTTCATTCTAGTACTGATAATGGCTAAAGCAACACTGAAGAAACTTGGTGTTCAACTTTCACTCTCTGGCAAATGAGACATCTGGACACAAACACAAACCCAAAACACACATATTCAAACTTTCATGGAAATCCAAAGAAAAAGTGAGTAAACTTACTTATTAAAGAGGAAAAGCTTAAAAATCCACTTGAAACTTTGTAAATATTTCAATTAAATGAGTTTGGAAGAAGCAAATCCCTCACTTAAAGCCATGAAAGTCGTCCTTGAAGGAAAGAAGAAGAAGAAGATGAAAAAAAGTGATTTTCTCTTTCCTCCCACTCACATTTTCAACCTTATATATATTATTATTTTAATATATTTTTAATTAATTAATTAATTAATTAATTAATTAAAACCTCAAAATATTATCTTCCATCCAAAATTATTTATTTTTGAATTATTTTATTAATTTTAAATTTTTAAAATTTAATTACCAAAATACCCTTTTACTTTGACTTTTCTTTTAAAAAGTGTTGACTTTTATATGTTGTATATATTTTACATATATATCACATATATATTCCATTTTTTCATTTAAAATCCCTTCATTTTTTATTTAAAATCATTAGTTTAATTTATTCATTTAAATTATAATTTATTTTATTAAATTTTCAAAAATTAGAATTTTTCAAAAAATTTGGGATATTATACATATGCATAAGTAATGTGTATCTTATATACACATCAAATGTACCTTATATGTGTATTAAATATATTAAGTATGTAATGTATTAATCTAATATATACAATTAATATACCATATGTATATGTTATATATATTCTAGATATATATATTGGGTATGTATAAAATTTTATACAATTAAATAATTTCGTCCTCGAAATTATCCAGTACGGTAATAAATCATCCAAATCATTATTTCATCAAATCACAAATTCTATTATCCCCCTTAGGTTCATTCTCAATTACCATTTTACCATTCCCTAACACATCATTATATTGTCTATTTACTCAAAAAGTCACAACAAATTATCATATCATCAATCGAATTGTCATTAGACAAAAATTAGTTCATCTCTTTAATATAAATACCCACACTCCTATTGCACTCAAGATATTTGATTACTTCATTATCTTAGAAATATACTCATCACCTTAAATTCAAATGTTAATAACTTTTATCTTAACACAATAATTTTACACATCTTCACTTTGATCCTACTCTTTATATAATTACCACATATTAATTTAATATCACCATTATACAATAACAAAATCTTATTTCCTCAGTAAGATTCATTCCAATTATACTATAACTAACATTTTTCTCTTATAATTATTTGAAACTAACATAACCTAGCTCCTTTCATGTGTATATACATATCAAAACGCTGTACTATGCATATTATCATATAGCTTGTGTAACACCTCTATACCCTGTATACGTACCAAGCATGCTTAAACGATCGTAATATACGTATACTGAATATAGAAAATGCCACGGTTTAAAAAAACACAACAAATATCTTTGTAAATAAGTGAAACCAATCTCAAACAAATAAAATAAATCCAAAAGACACTATATATAAAATGTTTAATAATTCACAGCGGAAGTTATTACAAATATGTTATAAATCAAAGTTTACAAAACATAGAATATATATACATGATTGGCAGCTCTTCTTTGATCTTTAAGTCCCAAAAGAAAAATCCCCAATGTCTAGTCTCACTTGGTCTCGAGGAGCTCTCAGGTTCAACTCTGTCACCTGCGCGATCAAACACTATCGCGCTAAGCCATCGGCTTAGTAGTACAAAATATACCAACATTATACTTTAAGGCAAAGTAATGTTACACATCTAAATCATAAAGTTAACATCATAAGTGAAAAGCTAACATCACACCTTTATATTTCATAAACCATACACATAGAAGCACATCACATTACCCCATCATACTACATTCAATATCATAACAATATTCATATTACATCTTCATAGTTTCATTGATTTTACCATTCAAGAATCACATTATATACAAAGACAAGCATGGGCCCAAAACACTCTAATATGTCATTCAATTTTCAAAGTTAGTGCTTTGGTTTTATTATCACATTTATCATTATCATAAACCCAACTAGGCTTCAAGGATTAGGTTCAACCAAGCTTCAAGGGGAACAAAGCATGCTAAGTATCAACCCAACTTGGCTTCAAGAACCAACCCAACCTAGCTTCAAGGGTTGTAACATCTCAATTAGGCTTCAAGGATCAAATCCAACCTAACTTCAAGAGAATGTTACCAATAGGCATGCCACCAACAACAAAACTCTGAAAATGAATAACACATTAGACACACAATTCATTTATTATCTCATTCTCAATTCTCATCATCAATTAGGCAAACATGCCTTATGTTCTTTCAATGGAATCATCATAGCCAAATCACAATGGCCTCATATCATTTCATATCTCCATTCATATTATACATATAACCTCATTAATATAGCATTTCAAAGTACATTATTCATATACACATTACCATTCACAAGATTCACAATGCATAATACATAACCTTGTTCATATAGTATCATATGCATTATCAAATGTAAGTTCAATCTCAACCATGTAAGAAGAGCAAGGAAAAATCACAGTGGCCAACACACTCAAGGGACACAGCCAAGCTTGTGGCCGTGTCTCTCAACCAAAAGCAACAGAAGCAAACATGGGCAAGGAACACGGCCGTGTCTTCTCCAAAATTTATCCAACATGGCCAAATTTCCATAGACTTGGCCGTGTCTCTCAAAAATTCTTTAGCTTGGCCGTGTCTCTTCCTTGGTTTAGCCGTGTCTCTTATGAACAAAAGCCCTAACCATAACCAACACTCTTTTGATTGAAATTAAACACATTATGCACAACATAAACTCATTCAAATGGATGTAATCAAAGTCATTAACACTTATTTTGCATGTTTAACACAATATTCACATAAACAATACATATAATCATTTACCACTTCAAAACTCTAAAACCAACTTCACTCTTGATCTTTCACCATCAACATCCACTTAACTCACCATCTTCAAAACAAAACCAACACCAATTCAATTTCTTTTAACTTACAATCAATTTCAACACTTGTAAACACATCTCAAACACACCAAATCATAATATCAACAAATTATAACTCATCTTATACACAACTTCAAAATAACAAAAGGAAACAAGAGAGTACTTACCTTAAATGAAGAAATTTCACAAATCTCCAACCAAAACCTTTGATTCCTCCTTCAATTTGATTCTAGCATTAAGAACACCTCTCTTGCTCTCTCTTTTCTTGGATAGCCGGCACAAAAATGAGAAGAAAAGAAAAATAAACACAAGTCAAACTTCTCTTCTTCTTTAAATCTCCACCAAGTAATTCTAACAAGGCAATTACCTAAATGCCCTCATCCAGTTAACTTAACCTTTGTCACTTATATACCCATTTAAGTAATTTCACATATCACAAATAAATATCCTCTTCCATTGACCATCCCTTTTGACTAATGTATATGTTATATATATAACCATATACCCAACATATACACTTTCTCTCTACACATTACTTTCCTTTTTAAACAATACATAAACATTCTCTTTTCAATCTTTTTTTTTTCTTTCAAATCAACATATACATTCAATCCAATTAAAACAACAATAATATTCAAAACTTCTAGGGCATACATTGGGATATTACAATTCTCCCCCTCTAAAAAGAAATTTCGTCCTCGAAATTACCTGATATCAAGTCTGAAACAACTGAGGATATTGATCTCGCATTGCTTGCTCACTTTCCCAAGTTGCTTCTTCTCTTGCATGATTCTTCCACAGAACCTTCACCAAAGGCACTTTCTTATTTCTCAATGCTTTTACATCACGTGCCAAGATAGCAACTGGTTCCTCTTCAATTGTTAAATCTGGATTCACTTCGATAGATTCAATTGGCAACACATGAGATGGATCCGATCTGTATCTCCTCAACATAGAAACATGGAATACATTATGGATCCTCTCCAACTCAGGTGGCAAAGCAAGCCGATAAGCAACTGGCCCAACTCTTTCCAAAACTTCATACGGTCCAATGAAACGAGGACTCAATTTCCCTTTCCGACCAAACCTCAAGATCTTTTTCCAAGGAGACACCTTCAAAAATACTTTATCTCCCACATTATATTCAATGTCTCTCCTCTTCAAATCTGAATAAGATTTCTGTCGGTCCGAAGCTGTTTTCAACCTATCTCGAATCATTTTCACTTTCTCTTCAGTTTCTTTAACCAAATCAGGACCAATTAACTTACTTTCACCAAGTTCATTCCAACATAGAGGTGTCCTGCACCGTCTACCATACAATGCTTCGAATGGGGCCATACCAATGCTGGATTGATGACTGTTATTGTAAGCAAATTCAACAAGTGGTAAGAATCCATCCCAACTTCTCGAGAAATAAATGACACAGCTTCTCAACATATCCTCAATAATCTGTATCACCCTCTCAGACTGCCCATCTGTCTGAGGATGGAAAGCAGTGCTGAAATGTAATCGAGAACCCAAAGCACCATGTAAACTCTTCCAAAACCTTGAAGTAAATCGGGATCTCGATCAGACACTATAGAAGTTGGAACACCATGCAACTTCACAATCTCATGGATATACAGCTCAGCTAACCTCTCCAAAGAGTAATCCATCCGAACCGGAAGAAAATGAGCTGTCTTAGTCAACCTGTCAACAATCACCCAAATAGCATCATGCTTTCTTTGTGTCAATGGCAGACCAGATACGAAATCCATGGTTACTCTATCTCATTTCCATTCAGGCACTGCTAAAGGTTGAAGTAACCCTGTTGGAACTTGATGCTCAGCTTTTACTCTCTGACATGTGAGACATTTAGACACAAAATCTGCAATGTCTCTCTTCATACCGGACCACCAATAATGCTGTCTCAAATCATGATACATCTTTGTATTACCCGGATGCATAGCAAATACTGATTGATGTGCTTCCTTTAAAATAATCCTTCTCAATTTAGCATCATCAGGTACACACATTCTGTTCTTAAACCAAAGACTCCCATCACCTCTCACAATAAAATCTCGACTCTTTCCATTCTGACAATCTGAAACAATCTTTTAAATCTTTGCATCAGGCAATTGAGCCTCTTTAATCTGATCCAACAATACTGGTTTTAATTGCAATTGTGCCAACAATGCACCATCATCACAAGATACAAAACTAGCATGCAACGCTCTCAACTCAATAAGCAACGAGAGCGAATAAACAGTCAAACCTGCTAAAGACTTCCGACTCAAGGAATCAGCAACAACATTTGCCTTACCAGGATGATAATCAATCAAACAGTCATAGTCCTTAATCAACTCCAACCATCTCCTCTGTTGAAGATTAAGCTCTTTTTGGACACCCAAATATTTTAAACTTTTATGATCAGTATAGATAAAACACTTTTCCCCATACAGATAATGTCGCCAAATCTTCAATGCAAACACAATGGCTACCAACTCTAAATCATAGATCGGATAATTGAACTCATGCGGTTTCAACTGTCGAGAAGCATAAGCTATCACTTTACCTTCTTGCATCAGAACACAACCCAAACCACTATGTGAAGCATCACTGTAAATCGCATATGGTTTATCTTCCACAGGTAAAGTAAGAACAGGCGCTTGAGTCAACATTTCTCTCAATTGTTCGAAACTAGCCTGACACTGATCTGTCCACACAAATCTAACTCCCTTTCGAAGTAATCTGGTAAGTGGAGTAGCTATCAAAGAAAATCCTTTCACAAACCGTCGGTAATAGCCTACCAAAACCAGAAAACTTCTAACTTCAGTCACAGACTTTGGTGGACTCCAATTCAAAATAGCTTCAACTTTACTCGGATCCACTCTAATACCCTCTACTGAAACTATATGACCGAGAAAAGTAACTTGGTCAAGCCAAAACTCACATTTCGACAGTTTAGCAAACAATTGCTTCTCTCTCAAAATTTGCAACACAATCCGCAGATGCTTGTCATGCTCTTCCTCATTACGCGAATACACCAAAATATCATCTATAAAGACCACTACAAACTGATCCAAATAGGGCCTAAACACCCTATTCATCAAATCTATAAAAACTGCAGGTGCATTCGTCAAACCAAAAGGCATAACTAGAAACTCATAATGCCCATACCTGGTCCGAAAGGCGGTATTAGGAACATCTTCAGCTCTGACTCTCAACTGATGGTACCCTGATCTCAAATCAATTTTGGAAAACACTACTGCACCTTTCAATTGATCAAAGAGATCATCAATTCTAGGCAAAGGATATTTGTTTTTAATAGTCACCTTGATCAATTGCCTATAATCGATACACAATCTCATAGTACCATCCTTCTTCTTCACAAATAAGACAGGAGCTCCCCACGGTGAAACACTAGGGTGAACAAACCCTTTATCCAGCAACTCCTGTAACTGCACCTTCAGCTCTCTCAGTTCAGCAGGTGCCATTCTGTAAGGAGTAATAGAGATAGGAGTGGTACCAGGCAATAATTCAATACCGAACTCCACCTCTCTCTCAGGAGGCAACCCTGGCAACTCCTCTGGAAACACATCTGGAAACTCTGCAACTGTGGGTATATCATCAAGTTGAGAACCTTTTACTCTAGTATCCACAACATAAGCAAGGTAAGCATCACACCCTTTTCTAATGAATCTCCTAGCTGCAACAGTTGAAACAAACAAGGATGCTAGCTGTCCCTGCTCACTAGATACTAACACCTCTATACCATCGCTAGTTCTCAAGGTAACAACTTTCTTTTGGCAGTCAACCACAGCTCTATGTCTAGATAACCAGTCCATGTATAGGATCACATCATATTCCTTAAAAGGCATCTCAATCAAATCTCCAAGAAACTCCTCACCTTGCACCATCACTGCACTATCTCGGTGCACTTTGCTAACAATCACACTATGCCCTAACGGATTTGTCACCAATACATCAAATCCTAGGGATTCAGCATGCACATTAGACACAGGCAAAACAGATGCACTAATATATGAATGCGTGGATCCGGGATCAATCAAAGCAAGTACTGAAATACCAAATAAAGAAAAAGTACCAGCTATGACTGCCGAAGCATCTGGTTGCCTCTGCATCACATAAATCCTCTGAGAAGATCCAGCCTCCTCTGGTCTACTCTCCCTGGATGTAGAACCTCCTCTAGAACTGAACCCAGATCTGCCTCCTCTGCTGAAACCTCTGCCTCCTCGACCTCCCCTCACACTAGGTAGGGAAGCTGCAGTATCCACTGACATCCGCTCCTGTCTCTCAGGACAATCTCTCACAAAATGATCGGGAGATCCACATCTGAAACATACCCCTGCTACACCAGTCTTCCAACAAGTACCACCATGTGGCCTACCACAATGAATGCATATGGGTAAGGTGGATCTCTGAGTCACTGGGGTCGGAGCACTCACCACTGAAACTGTAGGTCTGGATCTCTGCCTCTAAAACTGTACTGACCTACCCGCTGGCCTCTGACTCCTACTAACCCGAGGAACAAAACTTCCTTTACCTCTTTTCACAGACGAAGACCTTGCCTCAAACTGGGGCCTTCTAACCCTGATCTCTTCCTCTGAAGCAGCTGCAATATCCTGAGCTCTCTCCACACTCCTAGCTGTTGCAACCAGCTGGGAAAAAGTCACGGTATCTAGATCCAGCCACCAAACACATGATAGAGGGCCTCAATCCCTCCTCAAATCTCCGGCATCTATCTATCTCATCAGATATAATACCCCTAGCATACTGGCTCAACCGGATAAACTCTAACTCATATTCCGTCACAGTCCGGTGATCTTGCTTCAAGCTTAGAAACTCCATTTTCTTCACATCTTTGTACTCCCTAGGAGTATACTTCAATTCAAACTCTCTTAGAAAATCAGCATAGGACAATGTTGGTGGATCATCCATAGCATGGGGCACTGTCTTCCACCAGTCATATGCGTCCTTTTGCAACAATGATCTTGCATAATCAAACTTTTCCTCTGGAGTGGCTTGCAACTGAATAAATATTCTCTGTACTTTATCTAGCCACTGCTCAGCTACAGCTGGATCAATAGTACCCAAGAAGTCTTCTGCTCCATATTTCCTTAATTTATCATACCGTCTCACTGATACCAAAGGCTGTGGGGGTGGCGGTGGTGGTTGTACTGGTGCTTGCCTCAACAAATCAATCACATGCCTAAACCAACCTGGAGGAACCTTGTCACCAGCTGGTCTCCCCGACACAGAAGCAGGTACCTCTCCAGCACTATCCACTCTAGCTCCCTCTCTAATCTCATCAGGAGCTATACTCTCAGCACTACCCTCGACTGACTGACGTGAGTGAGAATCCATCACAACCTATATCTGCAAACACAGCAGAATACCTCTCATTAAAGATCAGAGACTGCCAATGCCAAACATGTAGGTTATTCAAAAATCCACGTTTTAAAATCAAAACACTCTTTTTCTTACACTTGACCTAGGTTGAGAATCTCTAACCTAGGCTCTGATACCAAAACAATTGTAACACCTCTATACCCTGTATACGTACCAAGCATGCTTAAATGATCGTAATATACGTATACTGAATATAGAAAATGCCATGGTTTAAAAAAACACAACAAATATCTTTGTAAATAAGTGAAACCAATCTCAAACAAATAAAAGAAATCCAAAAGACACTATATATAAAATGTTTAATAATTCACAGCGGAAGTTATTACAAATATGTTATAAATCAAAGTTTACAAAACATAGAATATATATACATGATTGGCAGCTCTTCTCTGATCTTTAAGTCCCAAAAGAAAAATCCTCAATGTCTAGTCTCACTTGGTCTCGAGGAGCTCTCAGGTTCAACTCTGTCACCTGCGCGATCAAACACTATCGCGCTAAGCCATTGGCTTAGTAGTACAAAATATACCAACATTATACTTTAAGGCAAAGTAATGTTACCCATCTAAATCATAAAGTTAACATCATAAGTGAAAAGCTAACATCACACATTTATATTTCATAAACCATACACATAGAAGCACATCACATTACCCCATCATACTACATTCAATGTCATAACAATATTCATATTACATCTTCATAGTTTCATTGATTTTACCATTCAAGAATCACATTATATACAAAGACAAGCATGGGCCCAAAACACTCTAATATGCCATTCAATTTTCAGAGTTAGTGCTTTGGTTTTATTATCACATTTATCATTATCATAAACCCAACTAGGCTTCAAGGATTAGGTTCAACCAAGCTTCAAGGGGAACAAAGCATGCTAAGTATCAACCCAACTTGGCTTCAAGAACCAACCCAACCTAGCTTCAAGGGTTGTAACATCTCAATTAGGCTTCAAGGATCAAATCCAACCTAACTTCAAGAGAATGTTACCAATAGGCATGCCACCAACAACAAAACTCTGAAAATGAATAACACATTAGACACACAATTCATTTATTATCTCATTCTTAATTCTCATCATCAATTAGGCAAACATGCCTTATGTTCTTTGAATGGAATCATCATAGCCAAATCACAATGGCCTCATATCATTTCATATCTCCATTCATATTATACATATAGCCTCATTAATATAGCATTTCAAAGTACATTATTCATATACACATTACCATTCACAAGATTCACAATGCATAATACATAACCTTGTTCATATAGTATCATATGCATTATCAAATGTAAGTTCTATCTGAACCATGTAAGAAGAGCAAGGAAAAATCACAGTGGCCAACACACTCAAGGGACATGGCCAAGCTTGTGGCCGTGTCTCTCAACCAAAAACAACAGAAGCAAACATGGGCAAGGAACACGGCCGTGTCTTCTCTAAAATTTATCCAACACGGCCAAATTTCCATAGACTTGGCCGTGTCTCTCAAAAATTCTTTAGCTTGGCCGTGTCTCTTCCTTGGTTTAGCCATGTCTCTTATGAACAAAAACCCTAACCATAGCCAACACTCTTTTGATTGAAATTAAACACATTATGCACAACATAAACTCATTCAAATGGATGTAATCAAAGTCATTAACACTTATTTTGCATGTTTAACATAATATTCACATAAACAATACATATAATCATTTACCACTTCAAAACTCTAAAACCAACTTCACTCTTGATCTTTCACCATCAACATCCACTTAACTCACCATCTTCAAAACAAAACCAACACCAATTCATTTTCTTTTAACTTACAATCAATTTCAACACTTGTAAACACATCTCAAACACACCAAATCATAATATCAACAAATTATAACTCATCTTATACACAACGTCAAAATAACAAAAGGAAACAAGAGAGTACTTACCTTAAATGAAGAAATTTCACAAATCTCCAACCAAAACCTTTGATTCCTCCTTCAATTTGATTCTAGCATTAAGAACACCTCTCTTGCTCTCTCTTTTCTTGGATAGCCGGCACACAAATGAGAAGAAAAGAAAAATAAACACAAGTCAAACTTCTCTTCTTCTTTAAATCTCCACCAAGCAATTCTAACAAAGCAATTACCTAAATGCCCTCATCCAATTAACTTAACCTTTGTCACTTATATGCCCATTTAAGTAATTTCACATATCACAAATAAATATCCTCTTCCATTGACCATCCCTTTTGACTAATGTATATGTTATATATATAACCATATACCCAACATATACACTTTCTCTCTACACATTACTTTCCTTTTTAAACAATACATAAACATTCACTTTTCAATCTTTTTTTTTTCTTTCAAATCAACATATACATTCAATCCAATTAAAACAACAATAATATTCAAAACTTCTAGGGCATACATTGGGATATTACAGCTTGCATATTCTTAATACAACTACAAACATTGAATTTCAAAAAATACTTGTAAACTTATTACATTTCAGATCAATTGATCTAACTATCACAATATGACCATCACAACCTTATTCTATTCTGACCAACCTTTAGTCTATTTTCAATTCATCAATCTATTTTCCATTCATGACCTAATTCTATTAGGTCAAATTTATTCTCAAATCTTATTTCCCTTCGAATTCATCATTACAAATAATATTCATTTCCTCTAGTCTCGTTCACTTTAAACATCATTTTCATCAACATATTCATTTTATAACACTTTCAAACGCATTAAATATAGTTCTTACTCACATTTCTTATAGTTACCATATTTACAAAAATTACTTTTCTTACACATTATTTAAAGCTCATCATATTTTCACAATTCTCTTCTGTTCCACACTTTATATAATTATAAACAAATTTCTAACATAAAATTATAAGATACAACTATGCAAACCATAAATCTTGACCATGTTTCTTGTAGCATAACTATCAATCTCACCAAATCTATCCAATAGTCATGTCATCTCAGACCCATGCCCGTGGATAACAAAACTAATCGGTCAATATACTAAACAAATCATACGAACATGGCATAATAATGGTCATGCCTGTGGCTTATAAATAAATACTGCTCCTCTATCATTCTTCTTCAAACATTTTCAATCACAACATTAAGTTCGTATCGCAAAAATCACATATTCATTTTTTTTAATCTTTTGCTGCACGAAGAGTTAACACATTTCATCTCTATTTCAAAGCAATTTACTTTTGATCACTTGATCATCAATAGCCTAACTTATGTTTCAACAATATTATCATTAACATCTCTTACATATACACATTCGTTCATATGCTAATTTTACACAATTTCCATTTATTACTCCATTTCTAATCTATCTCTTATAAATATTTTCATTCATATATATATATATATTTCCATTTCCATTTCCATACTTTCTTCATTATACTTTCTTTTTCCTTACAATCTCTTATTTACACGCATATACTTTGGGCCCAAAACACTACACAATCATTAATTTTGGTTGTTACAATAACAATTTCACCGTCCAACACTGCTAGGGTCCATTCTCAATCTCAATTTCATCACATGACCTATCTCTATGCAAGTCAAGACCTAATCTCTCTTAGGTCTATTAATATATGTAATATCATTCTCAATATCACTAGACAAGTAATTGAATAAGGTAACAAACACTTGATAACAATTTTTTTTAATCATCCACATACACCTTCATAAGTCATATTCACAATGTGACTTCCTTTCCACATTTTCTTACTTATCATATTTGTGTTCATATTGAAAAAAAAATCTCATCACACAAATCATATAATTATACTCAATTCCTCTTTTACATACAACCTATACAAAGTTAACATTTATCACCTTTCAGAGAACATTATCATTTCTCATTCTTTTGACATTACTTAGGTTATTCATCAATTCAACATATATATACACTCTGACCACAACATAATTAACATCTTTCTTATTTAATCGCCCATCTTTTAAATAAGTTTCTTATTATATTTTTTTCTAACACTTCACATAAATCTTAGTCATGTTTCCAATGTGACATCTCTCTCACTTTTTTTTTATGCATTGATCACACCTTTCATATCCATTTTCATCATTTTCAATTCAATTAACTAAAGTAACTCATTTTTACTTGCTTATCTAAGCATAAATACTATAATGGATCTTCAGTTCTAGTCAATGTTTGATAAAAGTAAATAAATCAGAAGCGTACCTTGATCCATGGCTTTTCCTGTTCCGTAGAAAACTGCGTTCTGCGTTCAATAGTTTTCTTCCCTCTAATCTGTTTCCTTAGGTTTTTTCTCTCAATGGTCAGAAAATCTGTTCTCTTAGATAATAAAAATAACCGTACGTACCTTTAAAACAGTTATTCTATTATTTCTATTTCTTTATTATTTTTATTTAATAATTAGAGGGAAGGGTATTTAAACCCAAACCGGTTCTTAAACTTTAGACCCAATAACCATCATCTCGGGCCAACTTTAATTAGAATCGGTCGTCTTTAATTAAATTCCGTCAAGTAATTACATGGGCCACATTATGGATTATTAAAATAATCTAACAATCTCCCACTTGGCCCATGCGCATACTTGAATATCCATTAACTTTTATTTGGAATTAAAATGATTGAATTATGGCGGTCACAAGTCATTAAGTCGACATGATCCCTTCCATATATCACAAACCACCTCAATTCACAAAGATACTTTAATTGAGAAAATACAACAAACAATACATTGTTGCTTTCAACATCATTGTTATCACACTCAAACAATAAATGTATACAACTATAATGTGGACAACAATTAAATAAAGCAATATCCATCTTTAATTGAATTCTTAAGTGTCATAACATAATGAACAAAGTAACCATATGTACATATGAATATCATGCTAACAAGGACTTATCTATAATGCCCATCCTCTCTACATGGCCAATAAAGGTTTTGGGCGGTAAGCCTTTAGTTAACGGATTCGCTATCATCAAGTCAGTACCAATATGCTCAATTGACACTTTGAGATTTTGCACTTCTTCTTTCACAGATAGGTATTTTAAATCCATATGTTTAGCACCTTTAGAATACCTATCATTCTTAGAGAAGAAGACAGCTGCAGAATTATCACAATAAATTCTCAACGGTCTAGTTATACTGTCGACAATACTTAGACCTGAGACAAAGTTCCGCAACCACAATGCTTGAACAGTGGCCTCAAAGCATGCCACAAATTCGGCTTCCATAGTGGAAGTAGCAATGACAGACTGCTTTCCACTTTTCCATGAAATTGCTCCTCTAGCCAAGAGAAACATGTAGCCAAATGTAGACTTTCTCGAATCTACACAACCGGCATAGTCTGAATCTGAATATCCTACCACTTCTAGATGGTTGGATTTTTGGTATGTGAGTATGTGATTCTTAGTGCCTTGTAGATATCTAAGTACTTTCTTTGCAGCTCTCCAATGATCCATTCCGGGATTACTTTGATATCGACCTAACATTCCGACCGCAAAACTGATATCCGGTCGAGTACATGTCTGAACATACATTAAGCTCCCAACTACTGAGGTATGAGGAAAAGACTCCATTTCTTTTCGTTCCAAATCATTTTTAGGACATTGCATTTCGCTAAATTTGTCTCCCTTCTGAATTGGAACTATCCCTGCGGAGCACTTTTCCATCCTAAATCTCTCTAATACTTTGTTAATGTAAGCTCTTTGAGACAATCCTAACAATCCTTGTGATCTGTCACGGAATATTTCTATTCCTATCACATAACCCATATCTTTCATTTCAAAGTTCTTAGAAAGAAATTCCTTTACATCATGTAACATGCCAATATCATTTGCAGCAAGAAGAATATCATCAACATATAAGACTAAAACAATGAACTTGCTCCCACTAATCTTCATATAGATACACCGATGAACAGTGTTTTCTATAAAACCATATGAAGTAATTGTACTATTAAACTTAAGGTACCATTGACGAGAAGCTTGTTTTAGTCCATATATTGACTTCTTTAATTTACACACTAAATTTTCCTTTCCTGTGGTCATAAAACCTTCCGGTTGGTCCATATATACTTCCTCCTCTAATTCACCATTAAGAAAAGCAGTTTTTACATCCATTTGGTGAAGCTCTAAATCATAATGAGCTACCAAAGCCAAAATAATTCTTAAAGAGTCCTTTTTAGAAACAGGAGAAAAGGTCTCTTTATAGTCAATGCCATCTTTCTGAGTATAACCTTTAGCAACAAGTCTGGCCTTAAACCTTTCAATGTTGCCTTTCGAGTCTTGTTTAGTCTTAAAGACCCATTTACAACCGACTCGTTTAGAACCTTTAGGCAACATTACTAAGTCCCAAACTTTGTTATCACTCATTGACTTTAACTCTTCTTTCATGGCATTTAACCACTTTTCAGAATTACTACATTTCATGGATTCCTGAAAAGAGACTGGATCCTTATCAATGCTCAAATCACATTCATGCTCAAGAGAGTATACGACATAATCACTTGAAATAGCTGGTCTTTTCTGTCTTTCTGACCTCCGCAATGCTATTTCTTGTGTAACCACTTGCTCATTTATGACTTGTTCATTATTTTCAGGCTCATTATTTTCAGGCTCATCATTTATATGATCATTTTGTGTGGAATGTTATTTTGTTGTTCAATTGCTTTATTAGCCCGTGATACAACAAAAGGAACGACAATAGAAGAAGAGACATTAGGAGAATCCATCTGAATTGGATTCTCAACCTGAATCTCTTGCAAATCCACTTTACGTTGTTCACTACTCCCACTAGATTGACCATTCTCAATGAACCGAGCATTTCCAGACTCAACGATTCTTGTACTATGGTTAGGACAATAAAATCTGTACCCTTTTGACTTTTCAGGATATCCAATAAAAAATCCACTAACTGTTCTAGCATCAAGCTTCTTTTCATGTGGATTATATATCCTAATTTCAGCTGGGCAACCCCAAATATGAAGATGCCTCAAACTAGGTTTCCTTCTTGTCCACAGTTCATAATGGGTCTTAGGAACTGCTTTACTAGGAACCCTATTAAGCAAATATGCAGTAGTCTTTAATGCATGCACCCACAATGATAAAGGTATAGAACAATTATTTAACATACTCCTAACCATTTCAATCAGAGTACGGTTACGCCTCTCAGCTACACCATTTTGCTGAGGCGTACCAGGCATTGTACACTGTGCACAAATGCCTCGCTTTTCAAGGAATTTTGCAAATGGACCTAGACATTGTCCATTTTCATTAAATTTACCATAATATTCACCACCTCTATCAGACCTCACAATTTTAACTTTTCTATTTAGCTGCCTTTCCACCTCATTAATGAATATTTCTAGAATATCCACTGATTGAGACTTTCCATGTAGTAAATATACATAACCATACCGTGAGAAATCATCAATAAAAGTGATAAAATACTTTTCACCGCCCCAAGATGGAACGTCAAAAGGACCACAAATATCAGTGTGTATAAGATCAAGAAGTTCACTACTTCTTATGGCTGGGTTCTTTAATGTGTGTTTAGTTTGCTTGCCTTTAATGCAGTCTATACACACATCCCAATCAGTAAAATCCAATTGAGGTAAGATTCCACCTTTCACTAACCTCAAAATCCTTTCTTTGGAAATGTGTCCTAATCTTTGATGCCATAAGAAAGCAGAACATTCATCATGTGCACTACGTTTATTACCTATATTGTGCTCAACATTAAACAAAGATTCCATAAATTTAGCATCAAGATTAAGACGATATAAACCATCAATTAAAGTACCAGAACCATAAAAGTACTTATGTTTATACAAAGAAAATGTACCATTACCAAACTTAATACTAAAACCATTATTATCCAACATTCCAACAGAAACCAAATTCCTAGCACAATCAGGAACATAAAGACACCTTTCAAGATCTAAATGACAACCAGTGTCCAAGATCAATCTGTAAGTCCCAATTCCTTCTATTTGTGCCTTCATTCTGTTTCCCATATAAAGAAACTGTTCAGTTTCTTTTATGGTTTGGATCGAAAGGAATCCCTGTAAAATGTGAGACACATGAGTAGTCGCACCAGAATCTATCCCCCAGGTATTATAAGGCACTTCAATAAGATTTGATTCGAAACATACTGAAACATAAAAAATACCTTTCTTTTCAAACCACATCTTTCTTTTAGGACAATCCTTCTTGAAGTGACCAGTCTTCTTACAGAAATAGCACTTCGATTCCTTATGGATTTGGCCCTCATTGACCTTCATTGAGGCTTTGTCCTTTTTCTTGCCTTTCTTCCCTGATCTGTTCTTGCTGCTTCCAGCTCCATCATGAAAAGTGAGATTGGCAGAGTGTTCTTTTACCTTCTTTAATCTCCCTTCCTCTTGAATCAAAATGGCTTTGATTTCCTGAATGTTCCATTTTTCCTTAAGGGTGTTGTAATGCACCTGGAACTGACCAAACTCAACAGGAAGTGAGTTAATAATAAACTGAACAAGGAAAGTTTCACTCACATCCATTCCCATTGAATTCAATTTTGCTGCCAAATTCTGCATTCCAGTCACATGATCATGAATGGATTGTGACCAATTAAACTTCTTGGTCATGAGCTCACTCATCAAGGAGCCTACTATAGACTTGTCAGCAATGTCTGACTGGGAGTACTCCTTAATTTTCAGCATGTACGCTCTGGCGTCATCTGTTTTAGGCATTGACGGCTTGACATTTTCAGCCATCGTCATCCTCATTAAGTTCAAGCTCAGCCTATTAGACCGTTCCCAAGCCTCATAGTGAGACTTTTCCTCTTCAGAACTGGTCTCTGTAATGGCTGCTGGCTTTTCAGAAACTAACGCCAAGTCTAGGTCCAAAACTCCCAACTGGTAATGGATTTGTTCAGACCAGTCATCATAGTTCAATCCATTGAACTTAATCAACCCAGTACCCATAGCAAACATCTTAGAATAAGCTGCAATACATACTCACACATTAATGCTTTGAGATAACATAATAGATTCAAACTAATAACAACTTCAATTATGTATTTAAGTTTACCTTTGGGTAATACTTAAATACAAAGATTCAAACATACGACGATGCCAAGAATAAGAATACTATAATAGACTTTCAATTATACTATAGACAATACGCATGTTATCTTTTGATATACATTCATACTTACCAAGCATAATCTCAAGTCTCTTTGATGTCATTAACTATAAGTAATGGTCTACCTTTGGGTAACCTCACAACATTATAATTAATGATCTCAATTGTTCAATTTTATCTTTCATGTCATTTAACGGCATCAAAATACGAACAATTGAAATACACAATTAAATGTTTAAATAAATTCCAAGCAAGACCACTTTGGTGACTAACAAGCTATCCATACATTAAACATCTAATTTGCATAAACCTTATAACCAATTCCATACTATCAATGTCATTATACAATAAATTATGCATAATAATCAACTGGAACAAAATACAATTATCAGTAAATTTATATCATTAATTTTCTGTTCTGTATAAATATATATTACATGAAAAGAGAAACAACAGTATGTACTAATAATGGTTATAATAAAATATAACTCAACCATTTATATTTAAATCATGATATAATAATGACATTGAAATGGTTATAATACAAGACAAAATCACATATGGACAAACTTTCATATTGTAAAAGCCTACTATGATTGGAACGTGGTCCCAGTCCATTCATGGACTAAAAGTGATTTCAAAGTTTCAAGAAGAAAACAATTTGATTGAGAATTCTGTTCGGATTAACTAAAAAACAAACAATACTATATCATTCAATTAAACCAACATACTTTCTACGCTTAAATCCGTTTCTAAACTTTCCGAAACGGCAACAAACAAATTATTTAGTTATGCACTTAAATCTGTTTCTAAACTTTTCGAAACAGTAACAAGCAATTCTCGATTTCTATAATATTAACTTGATCCAAAACAAAATTAATCACCACTAATCAAATCAGGTGCAAAATTAATCAAACAAAACTAGAACAAAACCTTGCTCTGATACCAATTGTAAGCATAAATACTATAATGGATCTTCAGTTCTAGTCAATGTTTGATAAAAGTAAATAAATCGGAAGCGTACCTTGATCCATGGCTTTTCCTGTTCCGTAGAAAACTGCGTTCTGCGTTCAATAGTTTTCTTCCCTCTAATCTATTTCCTTAGGTTTTTTCTCTCAATGGTCAGAGAATCTGTTCTCTTAGAAAATAAAAATAACCGTACGTACCTTTAAAACAATTATCCTATTATTTCTATTTCTTTATTATTTTTATTTAATAATTAGAGGGAAGGGTATTTAAACCCAAACCGGTTCTTAACCTTTAGACCTAATAACCATCATCTCGGGCCAACTTTAATTAGAATCGGTCGTCTTTATTTAAATTCCGTCAAGTAATTACATGGGCCACATTATGGATTATTAAAATAATCTAACAGCTTAATCATTTCCCTTTATTTCATAACAAATTTCTATATTATCAACCACATTACACCTTAGTTAGTACTTTTATAAATAATATTACTCATTCAAAATTACTCACATGCTTATTAAACATTAAACTATCAATATCTAAAAAATTCTCGTCGAAATTCCCTTACGACTCTAAATTTTCAACTTACTACTTTACTTAAACTTCATTCTATTAATCTCACTTTCAAGAGCTAACTTTATAAATATTATTTTTATATTAATATAACATCAAAACACATCCCTATCACAATTATGGAAACCCATTTCAAAAATTCAAATTTCATATAATAAAACCAATAACATGAACCTCACCAAATCTCATCCATATCACATTCTCAATCTTAAGATCATAACATTTACTTTTAAACAACACTAATTCATTTCTTTATACTAATTAACATCATCAATTAGATATCTTACTTTTACATACTCAACCCTAAATCATGTATCATTCATTTTTTTATGAACTCTTTGTTCTAAATTATTAAAACTACATATTCTTTCTTCATACTTCTACCTGTATGCATATAAATTTTCATAATTGTTCTTATTCATTTGTCTCATGAAATTAATTTATTACTCATGTACATAAAATTGTTTTAGTTTCTTAGTTTCATGTCACTCTTACTTTCAATTTTTATATTCCTTACCAATTCTTTATAAAAGCTTGTAAACTTTTATCCATGTGCACTTGACACATATATGGACTTATATTTAAATTTTTAGATTTTTCCAAGTTGATTTAATATATTTAAAAATTAATTCTTCCAAAATCAGAGAATCTATCTCTTTAATAATTTCTCTGGCAGCACCCAGTTGTCCATTTTTTTCAGGTATCAAACCTTAACAAAAATTCATGAAATTTTAACCATATATTATGGGAATACATATAATATTGTGTGTAAATTTTTAGATTTTTCTGGGTTGGTTTACCATAGTTTCTAAATTTATTTTTTCTCAATTTCTACAGATTTTGAGTTGCTGGAACTCCTGCAATAATTTGTGTTCTTCTACCTTTCTTAATTAGTAATTCCTCTTTAAAAATTATGAAATTTTATACATTATATTCTAACATATAGAAAAACTTTTCATTATATTTTCAAAATCATCCAACATTTCTAGATTTGTCCAAAAATTCAGACAATATCACTTTGCAATACACCTATAAAATTTTATGTAACTATCATTCTCATTTCTCAAACTTATTATTTTTATATCTTAAATCATTTCCTAGATTGTTTTTCTAATTTCACTTATTTATCAATTGAATCAGTTATGAATTTTAAATTTCAAATAAAAGTTTCAAAAATTCTTAATCCATAATCTCTAGAATGACGCTTTCACTGCGCCACTCTGATTTATATAACCCAGACGCCATCTCAACTCATATCCATTATATCAAATGGACATTGCCACATCAGGGATCAGATAAATTGCCAGTGCCAATGCATGCATCATAATTGAAAATCATTTTTTTTAAATTCTAATTTTCTCTCTCTAACAGCCCACCTAGGTCGAGAACCCCAAACCTAGGCTCTGATATCCAAACAAATGTAACACCCTTATACCCTATATACGTACAATATATATTTTCAGCATATGTAAAATACACATATACTGTATAAAAAATATCACAGACCGATTTAATAAAAATTTTCACATTTCTGTTTTAAGATTTCAAATACTAATATATAAAATAAATAGTATATAAATATTCTTTGCTTGTCATAGGAATCCAAAATAAATATTTTATATGAAATTCTCTGGAAAAAAAATCGCCAGAGTTTTGTTTGTAATTTGGACGTTCCCAAAATTCAGCAAAACACAACCTGCATAAAGTAAACAGTCCCAATAAAAATCAATTCACCATTTCACCAATACTTCTCAATTTCTCCATATTTTCTCAAAATACTTATATATAGATATATAAATTAACAACACATATAAAATCTCATCTGAACAAATTATTCAAAACATTCTTTACAATTTACATTATATACTTCCAAAAACATATCATAACATATATAATATCAAAATACATTGTAATATCAAATATCTATATGATAACAACTGGCTCTGATCTTGATGTACCCAAAAACAACTCTTCAAGCTCAATAAATACAAACCTAGACCCGACCAGGTCAAGTAGAACTCTCCAGCTCTTCCAAATCATCCACGACCCTTGCGCGACGAATTACAATCGAGCTAAGCCGAAGCCTGGTGGTACAAACTTTGATGATAACAATAAAACTCAATGCAATGCCAATGTAAAATGCATATAGATGTCACATCATTCTACTTTTTTATATTTTTCAAATATTTCATAATCAAAACTCATAGCATTATATTGCTCAATTGTATCACAATTCATAATTCACATTAAAGCAAAGACAAGCATGGGCCTAAAAAGGATCTAATATGCTATTCAAATTTCAGAGTTACTGCTTTGGTCCATAATGACACCATGTGTCTAGCCCCATAGGCAATATATCCATGGATAATGTAACAGTCCCAGTCTCTTGTACCTCAACCCAGCTAGACCCTTAGGCCCTAGTATCTTGGTCCTCAACCCGGCTAGACTGCTACAGTTTTTGAGGCTTACAATCTAGTCTTTTCACCCCAAAAACATCATATTTATCAGCTGGCCTGGCTTACGACCCAGTCTTTTCACCATTCTAGCGTTTAGCCTGTAGGCAATCATAGGCATGCTACCAAATCCAGAACTCTGAAAATTGAATAACATGCTAGGCACACAATTTATTCATATTTCTCATTATCAAAATCTTTCATAATTCCTTTATCAAAACTTTTCTCATTTTCTCACGATCAAACTAGGCACATTGCCTTATTATATCATCTTTTTCTCATTATTTATTTATTTATTCAATTTTCTCATTATTAATCTCTTTCTCATTGTCACATATTCAATCTAGGCACATTGCCTTATTTTCACATTTTTTTTTCTCATTTTTTGCATCTTTCTCATTTTTCTCACTTTTCTCATTCTTCTCTTTTTTATCAATATCAATTCATTTCATTATTCCACATATCACATTTTTGCATTCACAACACATTACCCAATTACTTTGGGTATTTTCACATAATATACATATTTCACATTCTACACAATTTAGCCATTATCAATGGCTTTTCACAATGCATTTAACACATATATGACATTACAAATGTCATAGCACATTATTCATACTCAATCAATGAACCAAGTAACTTAACACATTTTCCAACCAAAATGTGTTAATCCCAAATGTCATGCAAATATAAACAATATATTCAAAGTTTGTACATACCTCTACTAGCAACCAAAAGCAAGCTTAACACAACCTTCAATCCTATCCTTCCAACTTGCCCTTCACCACTTGGATGAAGCAAATCAACCTCCCTCAATGCCTATACCAAATGTGATCATACATAATCATTTAATATCACATTCTAAGGTATTCTCAACATCAAACCATAATTAAACATCACTCTAAACCAAATCCCAAAATTAAGCTTCACCTCACTTTAACTTTGAAAAACCATATCAAGTCATTTAAATTAGTGTTTTAAGTTTATTAATATCATTAGAAACATGTTTTAGCATGTTTAAACCAATTACATTAATTAACCACATGCTTATGCTCAAAATCCTAAAATGGCATAACCTTCACCATTGAAGGATCTCCATTCCAACTCAATCCAATTATCATTTCAATCTTATTTCCACCACTTATATCCTTAAATAACATGATTTAAGCATTAAAATCAAACAAATAATCATACTTTGAAAATTCACCTTTCCAAAACCCTAAATCAATACTACCATCTTCAAACTCTATCCAAACTTAACTAAATCCATCATTTGATTTTAAAATCCTTCTTTATGCATCAAAACAACACATTTGGAACCAATTTACACAATTAAAACTCATGATTTCAAAAACTCAAATGTTCCATAACCCTAAATTCTCTCTCTTCACCAAACTCAACTTAAATTCAACCATTTCTTAAATATAACCTTAAAATCATTTTTAATCACTTAAAATAACTTCATCCATATACAAATAGATAATTAAATCTTATAACTTCAAAAATTCAAAAAACACATATTCAAACGTTCATGGAAATCCAAAGAAAAAGTGAGTAAACTTACTAATTAAAGAGGAAAACCTTAAAAATCCACTTGAAACTTTGTAAATATTTCAATTAAATGAGTTTGGAAGAAGCATATCCCTTTCTTGAATCCATGAAAGTCGTCCTTGAAGGAAAGAAGAAGAAGAAGATGAAAGAAAAAGTTATTTTCTCTTTCCTCCCACTCACATTTTCAACCTTATATAATATTATTTTAATATATTTTTAATTATTTAATTAATTAATTATTTAATTAATTAAAACCTCAAAATATTATCTTCCATCCAAAATTATTTATTTTTGAATTATTTTATTAATTTTAAATTTCTAAGATTTAATTACCAAAATACCCTTTTACTTTGACTTTTCTTTTAAAAAGTGTTGACTTTTATATGTTGCATATATTTTACATATATACCACATATATAATCCACTTTTTCATTTAAAATCCCTTCATTTTTTATTTAAAACCATTAATTTAATTTATCCATTTAAATTATAATTTATTTTATTAAATTTCCAAAAATTAGAACTTTTCAAAAAATTTGGGATATTACACATATGCATATGTGTATCTTATATACACATCAAATGTACCTTATATGTGTATTAAATATATTGATTATGTAATGTATTAATCCAACATATACAATTAATATACCATATGTATATGTTATATATACTCTAGATATATATATTGAGTATATATAAATTTTATATCTCCAAAATCACAGATGTGACAAAAGACTTCTGACTCAAGGCATCAGCAACAATATTTATCTTGCCAGGATGATAATCAATCAAACAATTATAGTCTTTAATAAACTCTAACCATCACCTCTGCCGAAGATCCAACTCTCTCTAAATATCTAAATACTTCAAACTCTTATGGTCAGTATAAATGAAACACTTTTCTTTATACAAATAATGCTGCCAAATCTTCAATGAAAAAACTATGGCTGCTACTTCTAAATTGGGTATTCAGCTCATATGGCTTCAACTGTCGACATGCATAAGCAATGACTCTACCCTCCTCCATCAAAACACAACCTAAACTACTATGTGAAGAATCATTGTATATCATATATTGTTTACCTTCCACAGGTAGGGTAAGCAAAGGAGCCTGAGTCAACATTTCCCTCAGCTACTCAAAACTCGCTTGACACTGATCTGTCCACATAAATCTAACTCCTTTCTAAAGTAATCTGGTAAGTGGTGTAGTTATCATAGAAAAATCATTCACAAATTGACGATAATTGCTTTCTAAACCTAGAAAACTTCTAACCTCTTTCACAGTCTTCAGTGGATTCCAATTCAAAATAGCCTTAACTTTACTCGGATAAACTCTAATACCCTCTGTTGATAACACATGACCAAGAAAAGTTACCTCATGGAGCCAAAACTCACACTTAGACAACTTAGCATACAACTGCTTCTCTTTCAAAGTTTGCAATACAATCATACATGCCTAACATGATCCTCCCTATTACGTGAATACACCAGAATATCATCAATGAAGACCACCAAAAACTGATCTAAGTATGGTCTAAACACTCTGTTCATCAAATTCATAAATGATGTTGGTGCATTTGTCAATCCAAAGGGCATCACCGAAACTCATAATGCTCATACCTCATCCGAAAAGCTTTCTTAGGTATATTTACATCTCTAACTCTCAGCTGATGGTACCTTGATCTCAAATCAATTTTAGAGAATATTACTTCTCCCTTCAACTGATCAAAGAGATCATCTATCTGGGGTAATGGATACCTATTCTTGATGGTCACCTTATTCAACTACCTATAATCAATACATAATCTTAAAGTGTCATCCTTCTTCTTCACAAATAAAATAGGTGCTCCCTACGGAGACAAACTAGGGCAAATAAATCCTTTATCAAGTAACTCTTGCAACTGCACCTTCAACTCTTTCAATTCTACATGTGCCATTTGATAAGGGGTAATAGAGATAGGAGTGGTACTCGGTAACAAATCAATACCAAACTCCACCTCTCTATCAGGAGGCACCCCTAACAACTCATCTGGAAACTCGGCAACTATAGGTATACTGTCAAGTTGGGACCCCACTACTCTGGTATTTACAACATGAGCAAGATAAGCCTTACTTTCCTTCCGAATCATCCTCCTACATGAAACAGCTGAAATAAATATGGATGAAAGATGTCTATGTGTGAGCGGGGATTTTTGCCCTCACTCCCATGTGGAATGGCTCTTACGACTTTGGCACTATTAAGCTCAGGGCCTTAGAGAACACGGGCCTAAGCTCAGAGAAAATGGAGTCGCCACCCAAATTGGCCGGGAAAAAGAAAGGGGTGGATGACTCAATTCCCAAGGAATCCCCAACCCCCTAATGGTTTTGAAAAGTAATGTACGTGTGGGCAATGTGAGAAATGGCCTAGCACCCCCATAACACCCGGTTCATTGGAATCGGCCTCCTTTTCAGGTCTTAATATTATGAAATTCTTAAATATAATGGTACTATCCATACTACAAGCAATAATAAAATAAAGCATCACTATATTAAAATAAAAGTAATGTTCAAACAAAATTAAATAAATGGACACCCATCCGAGGATGGAAATGTGTCCTAATATCATCCAATGTCTAAAACTAAATAGGGTACCCAACAAAAGGTAGAAACGTATCATTTACATTAATCCCAAAATATAAAAACAAATTAATTTACTTGAAAATTAATTAATGAGATACCCAATCATGGAAACATACCTCTTACAATTTTAATAAATAAATAATAATTGAAAAAATATTCATCCATGATAAATTAAATAAACCAAACATCAAAATTAAATAAATCAATCATCAAGACATATAATAAACTACATAATTAAATCTAGAACCAAATAAAGCAATAAATATATAAGTCTAGAATTTACATATTAAATTACAGTTTTGGAATTAATATAAATATTATTTACAATATTTAGGCTACTGTAAATATTTTGAAAAAGTGGAGTTGCGGTTTTATGGTTTAGATTTACAAAACTAATATTATTATCATAGCTTTAAAAATATGAGGCTACTGTAAAGGTTTTAGAAAATATAACTAATTAGAATTTTAGATTTTAAAAAGAAAAAACGGATTTAGGATTTGATGTCTTAAAAGGTGATGAGGGTTTGGGAAAACGGATTTTTGTTTTAAGGTTTTAGAAAAAGACAATTAGGGTTTTAGGTATTCTATGTAAGATTAATCAAATCTAAGACACAATTTGATAAAGTTTAGAGTTTATGACAATAAAGGCAGGGTATATATTAACACTATTATCTTTTTTAATTCAAATCTATGGCCTATTATGGATGATTGATTTACATATTCAGTTTGTAAATAAATTAATTCAATGGAATAATTATTAAGAGCAATTAATGAATTTAATGCAAAGAGGGAATCAAACCTACGTTGAGGGAAACTATTGCCTCTGTCTAAGTCAATGGTTATATGTTTACTGCTTTAATCTCTCTCCCCTTCCTTAGTTCTCAACTTCTCTCAGTTCCTGTCTATTAATTCAGTCTCCAAAGTTCAAAAAAATCTTCAAAGGTCTCTGCCACTTTTGTGTTTCTGCTTCCCGTCCAAAAAAATTCTAAAGGTCCTAGTCCGAAGAAAAAGTCCTTTTAATTCTTCAATCATCTTTTCTCCCCTGTTTTATTTTTTAAAGCTCACATTCATAGCAAAAACCTAATGATAATTCTATTTGATTAAGGAAATAAAGATTATTTAAGAAAACATACAAAACCAAAGTAAACAAGGTTTTGGCAAAATTGGCAGCGCACGCAGGCTGTTGGGCGTTGGGCCTGCTGCAAGGAACGAGCTGCGAGAACTGGTGCGAATCGCCTGTGACACTCACAAGTGCCTGGGCAAGGATCTCAATTTTCCGTAGGCCATGCCCGCGGCGAATTGGCTTGCGACAGGCCAATTGTTGCCGACTGCACGTCGTTCATCGATCCGTTCAATTTTTTATTTTTTACTTTTTATTTAATTTTTTATTAAAAAATATTATTATATTATTAAAATAATTAATAAATAAAAATAAATGAAATAAATGAAATAAATAAAAAATAATAAAAAATTATTAAAATAAATATTAAAATATATAGTAAATAATAAAATAAATAAATAATAAATATTTAAATAAATAATAAATATCACAAAAATTATTTCAGACTTTTGCACTAGACCTGGTAAAAAATTAAGGGTATATAACTTGTCCCCTACTTGAATGATCTAGGACTTTCAGTTGAACCCGAGATTGGGTACTTAGACCCAATACTGAATTTCATTTGGGTGCTTGGACCTGAGACTAAATTAAAAATAAATATTATTATATTAATAAAAATAAATAATAAATAAAAATAAATAAAATAAATATTATAAATAATAAATAAAATAAATATTATTTTATTGAAATAAATATTAAAATAAATAGTAAATATTAATTTAAATAAATAATAAATATTTAAATAAATAATAAATATCATAAAAATTATTTCAGACTGTTTTAAAATCTTTAGACTGGACCTGGTAAAAAATTAAGGGTCTACACTATACTAATTAGATACCACCATAACTCTACCATCATGTGTTCTCAGGGTAACACATTTCCACTGATAGTCTACCATAGCCTCATGTCTGGATAACCAATCCATACCCAGAATCAAATCATACTCCCTAAAAGGCATCTCAATCAGGTCACTGAGAAACTCCTCATCCTGAATAACAACTTGACTATCTCGGTGCACCTTGCTAACCACAAACTATGCCCTAAAGGATTTGTAACCAAAATATCATATCCTAGGGACTAAAAATATAAATCACTCACAGGAAGTATGGATGAACTAATATATGAATGAGTCGATCCAGAGTCTATCAATGCAAGAACTAAAGTACCAAATAAAGTAAAAGTACCGGCTATATTAGCTAAAGCACCCGACTGTCTCTGCATTACATAAACTCGTTGTGATGGCCCTACATCCTCTGGTCTACTTCCTGCTATAGAACCTCCTCTCTGACCAGATCCTGATTGACTACCTCTACCAAAACCTCTCCCACCATGACCCCCTCTAACACTAGGTGTAGAAACTATTGTATCTGTCTGTCTATCATCTGGTTGCTCTAGACAATCTCTGAGAAAATGGTCTGGTGATCAACATCTGTAACACACTGCTGGTGCACCTATCCTCTAGCAGACACCTCTATGTGCTCTACCACAATGAACACAAGTAGATGGAGCGGGCCTCTGAGTCACTAGGGTTAGAGCACTAGCCACTGAGACTGTAGGTCTCTGCCTCTACTGTTGTACTGACCTGCCATGCTGCCCCTGACTCCTACTAAACCTCTGAGGATATCCCCCTTAGTCTTTCCTTGATAATGAAGATTCTGCCTCACCCTGGGGTCTCCTCACTCTGCTCTCCCTTGCTCTGGTTGCTGCTGTAAGTCCTTGTGCTCTCTCTACACTCCTGGCAGCTACAACCAATTGAGAGAAATGCCAATACCGAGAACCTGCCACTAAACACATAATAGAGGGTCTCAGCTCTTCCTCAAAGCTCTAGCATCTGTCAAACTCATTTGAAATAATTCTTTCAGCATACTGGCTCAACCTAATAAACTCAATCTCATACTCAGTCACTGTCCTTGTGTCCTACCTCAAACATAGGAACACCATGTTTTTTACATCCTTATACTCCCTTGGAGTATACTTTTTCTTGAATTCCCATAGGAAATCATCATAAGTCAAAACTGATGGATCATCTGTACCATAGGGAACTGTCTTCCACCACTTATAGGCATCCCCCTACAGAAGTGATCTAGCATAATCAAACTTCTCCTCTGGACTAGCCTGCAGCTGAATAAATACTCTCTAGAACCTGCCCAGCCACTGCTATGCTACAGTAGGGTCAATAGTGCCAACAAAATCTGTGGCTCCAATTTCCTCAGCTTGTATACTTCCGCATCGGCAACTGCTGCTATGGAAACGACTGTGGTGGCTATTGCGGCTACTGAACTAGAGCCTGCCTCAATAGCTATACTATATGAGGTGTCCAGCCCAGTGAAATCTCCTCAATTGCTGGTCCAGCAGGCACAGAAGCAAATGCTTCACCAGCAGACTCAACACCAGCTCCAACTCTACCCTCATCATGAACTACACTCTCTGCACTACCCTTTGTAGACTGATGTATCCGAGATGCCATAACCACCTATTTCTATAAATACAGCAAAAATTTCCACATCAAAAAATAGAAAATTCCAATGCCAAAGCATGTATCGCAATTAAAAACCATATTTAAAATCCTCATTTTCTCTTTCTAACAATCCTCCTAAGTCGAGAAGCTTAAACCTTAGCTCTGATACCAAAATAAATGTAACACCATTACACCCTATATACATATAATACACACACCCAGTATATGTAAAATACACGTATATGATATATGAATGTCATAATCCGATTTAATAAAAATTTTCATATTCCCCATTCCTCAAAACATTTATCCATATATATTTATACTTATATATATATATAAATATATAAAACCTCACAATACTCAATTATTAAAAATGTTCTTTATAATTTACAATATATATATTTATACTCCAAAAACATAACATAATATACATAGTATCAAAAAGTATTATGACATAAAATATATACATGCTAGCAAAATGACTCTGATCTTGATGTAGCAGAAATGCTTCAAGCTCAATAAATGCAAGCCTAGACTTGACCAGGTCTAGTAGAACTCTTCGGCTCTACCGGATCACCCCTGTCATCTATGTGATGAGTTACAATCTTGCTAAGCCAAAAGCCTAGTGTAGAAACTTTGATAATAATAAAACTTTAAAAATAATGCCAATGCAAAATGCTTATATGCTATGTCACAATGTGGAATTCAAATTTACTTTTAAATATATACTTTTATCACTTAATAATTCACACAAACACACACACAAGCGTGGGCCCAAACAACTAATACATTTTTTAAATCCCATAGTTACTGTTTTTGTCTCATAGTGACACCAAGTGTTTAGCCCCGTAGGCAAATCAAGAAATGCTCAAAAGCTAGACCCGAATGAAAATCATATCATAGTGATGCCAAGTGTCTAGCCTTGAAGGCAAATCATGTCACAGTGACTCCAAGCATCTAGCCCCAAAGGCAAATAGTGAGGATAACCTCATAGGCAAGCCGCCAAACACAAAAGCCTAAAAATTGAATAACATACTAGACACACAATTATTTCAAATTTTCTATCACTAATTTCTTTCTCATTTTCCCATTTTTTTATTCATAACAATGTCATTTCATTTCAATTTATCACATTTCATCACAATGTAAGATATTCCATAACAAAATCACATTACCTAAACACTTTGGGTCATTTTAATATTTTGCACATAATTCACAGTTTATTCAGTCTAACCATTAACAATGGCTTTTCATAATGCATAATAATGCATACATAATAAGTTAATATCAATAGAGGGTATTAGAGTTAATATCAACAAGTTAAAACTCCCTCCAACCTTCTCTTCCAAGTTACCCTTCAACACTATGGTTGGGCAAACTACTCTTTGTCAATGCCTAAGCCAAATGTGATCATAAACAACCATTTAATATCGCATTCTAAGGCATTCTCAGCATCAAACCATATAAATTAGAAATACAAATGAATGACAAAGAAAAGAGTTATTTTGGATAATATCCTCAAGTGACATGCCCAACAACACGGGCATGTTAATGAACGTGTCATTAACCCACTCTCACAGAAGCTTTGACACGTCCAATGACATGGGTGTGTCATTATCCGTGTCATTAATTCTGCCTTATAGAAACTTTGACATGCCCAACAACATGGGCATGCTACTGGCCATGTCAGTTATTTTGTCTTACAGTAGCTATGACACACTCAGAGACATGGCCGTGTTACTGGTCGTGTCATCAACATTGAACTTTAGCACCTTTGACATGCCCAATGACATGGCCGTGTCAGTGGCCATGTTAGGCAAATTTTTGCATTTCGAACGCTCAACCATTCAACACAACCACTTCCAAACTCAACTTAAATTTCAATCACTTCTTCAATATAACCTTAAAATCATTATTAACTACTCACAACAACTTTATACATACCCAAATAAGCTATTAAAACATGCGAATACACAATCCCAAAATCCACATATCATGTTCTTCCATAAAATTCTAAAGAACTTGCAAAATTAATAAAGTAACTTACAAATTGATGAATAATCCTCAAAAAATCCACTTGACACCTTGAAATCCCTTCAATCTTCGATGTATGGAAGAAGAAGAAACTCTCCCTTACTCTCTCTCAATTCACGTTCAAGGAAGAAGAAGAAGAAGGGAAAAGAAAATATCTCACCTCTTCCTTTAATCCTTTCTTATCTATATATATATAATAAGTCAATATTCACTTAATTAACCAATATATATATGTGATGTATTTCTTGGATATATGTATATGTCTTATATATGTCTTGTTCACTTCAAATATATATTTCATGTATGCTCTCTACTTTATCAGTTAAAATCCTTTCATTTTCCATTTAAATCATTTATTTAATTTATCCAATTTAATTTTAATTTATTTTATTTAAAATTTCCAAAATTAGGGGTGTTACAATTTCCATTTCAAATGTTTCCTCAGATTCTTCTATAATTCTAGACCTTTTCTTTGTTGTGCCCTAGCTCTTGTGCACCTAAAAGATACACATAAGTTCCATCATCATCTCTAATGCATTTAGCATGTTTGAGATAGCCAATATTGATAGACTTTATGGTTAGATCAAAAGGGAGAGAGAGTATAGCTTTATTTGTTAGGGTAAGAACACTAACCTATTTTGCAATTTGGGCAATTTGAGAGGAAAGTAGAATGAATCTAGCTTTAGTTTTCCTAATATGGAAGAAGGTGTCAATTAGGAATTTTCTGGTATGAATAGCTTGGCCTTGGATTAGGCAAAAGAGAAAGAGAATGTCTTTTTGAGTCACTTTCTCGTTACTTTTACCTCTAGCACTAATAGTGTAGGTCACTATCCTATGCAACATCCAAAAGGTTAAGCTTCTAAGGTGTTTGGCATTGGATTGATTATGAAGAGTTATTTCAATAGAAATTTCTCTCTTAAATTCTAATTGGACATAGGAAGTGAGAATCTCATTGGAGGGATGGGACATGCCATCAACTTGAAATCCCCAAACGGAGGAGAATTCTTCTAAAGAGAGGCCATATTCTTGGTTAAAATGCCTAAAAGAAATTCAATAACAGCTTAGAGAATCATTAGTTTTCTTTCTAAAAACTAGAGTAGTAAAAAATTCCTTTGTCAAGGATTCCCACCCAAGGTCATCATGTCTAAGAAAGATAATTTTTTCCCATCCCAAGTTGCTAAGATATGCCTTGATTTCATTCAATGTTTAGGTTTTCTAGAGTTAAGGTAGAAAAGAGTCAGTTGGGTTCTACAATTTTGTCTTTGATAATAGCATACCTTCTTCTCTCATCATCATCTTTGAATCAAATCTTGAGAGCCCTTTTTGGAGTTTTGTCAATTTGAGAAGAGGTGGCAATGCCCTTGCTTTTCTCCTTCTTAAAGGACTTCTTCTTAGAATGATCTTTTGGAGCCATTAGTCGAGTCTTGAGATTATGATGAAGGAAGAGATAAAGAGTAGAAGAGATGATTATTTGAGTGTGATAAGTGTATAATTGATGATATTTTTGTCCCTATTTCTTAATATATTTATTGTTAAATTGAGTTTAATTTGTTTGTTCAAGTGTTTATTAGGGTTGATTCCAGGAACTTTTGACACGTTGGGACCTTAACGTTATTTAGGACAAAATCACATATGAAAGACAAGGGAAGAAGCTATTTTAGCAAATTTTTCATGTGACACAACTAGTGACATGGGCGTGTCACTGAACGTGCCATTACTCCTGACTTATAGAAGCTGTGTCCCTAACTCAACATTGCAGTAGCAACAACACGCCCAAGGACATGGACGTGTCACTGCCCATGTCATTAAGGTTCGAAACAGCACCATTGACATGCCCACAGACACGAGCGTGTCTATGGGCATGTCAGGCAAAAATATCTGGCCTATAAGATTTAATCCAAGATCCAAGGATTGAAGTGAAGAACCACAAAATGTTCATTATGGATTATTTGAATTCTTTTACTTATTTCCTCTATTTTAGTTTTTTGGTTATGAACATGAGCTAAACATTTTATCTATCTAGATATTGATGAACCCTAGCTTTATTGTATGGATAGAATAGTTCTTATTAATTTAAATCATTTGATTCAGTTGTTTTATCCTTTTGATTCTTAATTTCTTATTTCCAATTGATAATAGCATGCTTATTGATTGGTTGCAATTTTCATGTTCTCGACTTGAAAAAGCTTGATATGAATAGAATGCTCATTAGGATTGAGGATTGATTAGAGTGCTAGTGAGATAGACTTACATGACCCTTTGGTTTAAAGTTCCTTGTTCTCATTGCAAGATCTATTTAATTATGCTTGAGAAGAGATTCCTAGCATTCTACTTAGTGATTAGGGATTAATTCACTTGAAAGAGGTTTTAATCTAATTTAGGGGAATGCCAATTCAGCTCTATTATCTGATTTAATTGAATTGATATTCATAAATACTTTTCATGGCTAGGGAGATTCAATATCTATATAGTATTTTCATCACCAACTTTTATTGCACAATATTCAATTTTTCTAGTTTATTGCAAAATTTGTCTTTTATTTTAATCATCACACAAACTATTGATTTACTAAATAACAGTTAAAATTTGCACTAATATTTGTCCTTGTCCCCAGTGGAATGATATCTTAGTCATTGTTTTATTACTTGAGGGACCCGTGCACTTGCGGTAACACTGCGATAGCATAGATCCGTCATCAGAGTTTTTAAGTATTTAGAGATTGATAAAAATTTACAAATCTAATATTTAAGTGTATTTATAGAGTTTTTGGCTAAAACTAGTTGTTTATAGCTATTAGACAAGTTTCTTGCACGTTTTTTGAAATGCAGAGGTAAAGTCTACTCGGACATACCTTGAACTAGTGGTGAACTTTAAAAAAGCATTGAAAGTTTGGTCAAAATATGAAAAGACTAAACAAAATTTGATTTTAAACACAACGATTAGAAAAAGTTGAATTATACCACGCAGACCACAGAAGGTCTGGTCAGAGCGGGGAATTTCATCCTTACTCCGAAAGGAATAGTTCTTGTGACTTTAGCACTTTTTGCTCAGGGCCTTAGAAAACACAGGCCGAAACCCAGAGAAAATAGAGTTGCCACCCGGATGGGCTGGGAAAAAGAAAGGGGTGGATGACTCGATTCTTAAGAAATCCTCAACCCCTATTAGCTTTGGAAAGTTAGGTATGCATGGGGAAGGTGAGAAATGGCCCAACACTCTCATAGCTTACTACATTGTTGGTGCATGATAATATGCTATGATTTGTATAATGTGAACTATATGCAAAATATGATAATGACTCAAAACGTATGGGTAATGCAATTTGTTATGTGTTCATTAAAAATGGTATGTAAAGTCATTGGTAATGGCATATTGATAAAAGTGAGATATTTGAGGCATTGTGCTTAGTTTGATCAAGAGAAAATGAGAAAGAATTTGATAATGGAATTATGAAAGAATTGTGTGCTTAATATGTTATTCAATTTTCAGAGTTTTGTGTTTGGCGGCATGTCTAAGACGTAACAGTCCCTTGAAGCTGGATTGGGCTTGGTCTTTGAAGCCTAGTTGGGATGTTACATGATGTAGCAGTCCCTTGAAGCTGGGATGGGCCTAGTCCTTGAAGCCTAGTTGGGATGTTACATATGAGGTAATCCTCATTGTGATTATGATTTACCTTCGGGGCTAGACAAATGTTGTTATCTTGGACTAAAGCAGTAACTCTAGAATTTGAATAGCATATTAGATCCTTTTGGGCCCATGCTTGTGTTTGCTTTAATGTGAATTATGAATTGTGGAACAATTGAGCAATATATTAAGATATAATGTTATGAGATATGATATCCTTATCTGTTGTGCATTGGCATTGCATTTGAACTATATTGTTATCAAAGTTTGTATCACTAGGCTTTTGGCTTAACACGATTGTGATTCATCGCGCAGGTGACAGGGTAGATCCGGTTGAGCCAGAGAGTTCGTCTAGACCAAGTCAAGTCTAGGCTTGAGACCTTGAGTGCAGAGTTGATTGTTGGACATCAAGATCATAGACAAACTGCCAGCATGTATATATTTTATATTTTTGTACATATTGATTTCATGTATATTATGCTATATTTTGATGTATATATATGCATATTCCGCTAACTATCAAAAATGTTTTGGATAAACCTTTGGTAATGAAGTTATATATGTGTTTTAACAAGTAACATTTCATCTATTATTTATATGATATCAGTTAAATGTTTTAAGTTTATATAGATTTTATAAGTGAAGATTTGTTTTGCTAAAATGGGTTGTGACATTCTTGTATCATATATTCGTATATTACATATGTTAGGTGTATGTAGTGTACGTATAATGGGTATAAGGGTGTTATATTTGTTTTGGTATCAGAGCCTAGATTTGAGGTTCTCAACCTAGGTGGGTTGTAAGAGAAAGAAAATTGAGATTTTTAAATATGATATATGCATTGGCACTGGCAGTTTCTAACCTTTGATGTGGCAATTTCTGTTGTGTTTGCAGATATAGGTAGTTATGGCATCTCAGACACGTTAGTTTGTAGAGGGTAGTGCAGAGAGTGTGGCTCCGGGTGAGGGTAGAGATGGAGATAGAGTTGAGATAGCTGGAGGGGCACCTACTCCTGTGCCAGAGAGACTAATAGTTGATGAGATTCCGCCGGGCTAGGTACTGTATATGGTGGAGCTGTTAAGGCAGGCTCCTGTTCAGCAGTCGCAGCCACAGCTGCAGTTATCGACGAGGAAATATGATAAGTTGAGGAAGTTTAGAGCTGAGGACTTTATTGGTACTACAAACCCTACTGTAGCAAAGCAGTGGCTAGATAGAGTCCAGAGAGTGTTCATCCAGCTGCAATCTACTCCAGAAGAAAAGTTTGATTATGCTAGATCTCTTTTGCAGAGGGATGCATATGATTGGTGGAAGACGGTTCCACATGCCCTGGATGACCCACCAATTCTAACCTATGACAATTTTCTGCGGGAGTTCGAGTAGAAGTATACTTTGAGGGAGTATAAGGATGCAAAGAAGATAGAGTTCTTGAGTTTGAGGCAGGATACTAGGAACCTATCAGAGTATGAGATAGAGTTTACTCGACTGAGTCAGTATGCCGGTGGGATCATTTCTGATGAGATTAACCGGTATCGAAGATTTGAGGAGGGGTTGAGACCCTCTATCATATGCATTATCTCAGGCTCCTGGTATTAAGATTTTTCCCAGTTAGTTGCAGCTGCCAAGAGTGTTGAGAGAGCACAGGGTCTTGCAGCAATTGCTAGAGATGAGGAGACCAAAGCTAGGAGACCCCAAAGTGAGGCCAGATCTTCATATGTGAAGAGAGGTTGAGGAGGATATTTTTGAGGTTCAATAGGAGCCAGAGGCAGTTTGGTAGGTCAGTACAGCAGCAAAGACAAAGATCGAGACCTACAGTTTTTGTGGCTAGTGCTCCAACTTCAGTAGTTTAGAGGCCAGTTCCATATACATATGTCCATTGTGGTAGGGCACATGGGGGTGCTTGCTGGAAGACAGGTGGACCAGTAGTGTGTTATAGATGTGGGTCACCAGATCACTTCTTTAGAGATTACCTAGAGCCACCAGAGGATAGACATATAAATATTGCAGCTTCTCGACCTAGTGTTAGAGGGGATCGTGGTGGCAGAGTTTTTAGCAGAGGGGGTCGAACATGGTCTGGTCAAAGAGGAGGTTCTACCGCAGGTAGTAAACTAGATGAGGCAGGGTCATCTCAGCGGGTATATGTAATGCAGAGGCAACCAGATACTTCAGCTGTTATTGCTGGTACTTTTTCTTTATTTGGTACTTTTTCTTTGATGTTTTGGTGACAAATCCTCTAGGGAATAGTGTTGTAGTTAGCAGGGTGCACTGAAATAGTCCAATTGTGGTTCAGGATGAGGAGTTCCTTGGTGACTTGATTGAGATGCCTTTCAGGGAGTATGATTTATTTTTAGGCTTGAATTGGTTACCCAAGCATGGGGCTGTGGTAGATTGTCAGCAAAAGTGTGTTACCTTGAGAACATGTGATGTTAGGAATGTGATGGTATCTAGTGAGTAGAGACATCTTTCATCCATGTTTTTTTCAACTGTTTCAACTAGGAGGATGATTCAGAAGGGATGTGAGACTTATCTTACTCATGTTGTAGATACCAGAGTAGTGGGTTCCTAGCTTGATAGTATATCCATAGTTGCAGATATTTTTCCTGAGGAGTTGCTAGGGATACCCCTAAGAGAGAGGTTGAGTTTGGTATTGATTTATTGCCTGGAACCACTCCCATCTCTATTACTGCTTCTCTTATGGCACCTACTGAGTTGAGAGAGTTGAAGGTGCAGTTGTAGGAGTTGTTGGATAAAGGGTTCATTCGCCCTAGTGTGTCTCCGTGGGGAGCACCTATTTTATTTGTGAAGAAGAAGGATGGTACCTTAAGATTGTGTATTGATTACCGGCAGTTGAATAAAGTGACTATCAAGAACAAGTATCCATTGCCTCGGATGGATGATCTCTTTGATCAGTTGAAAGGAGCAGCAGTGTTCTCTAAGATTGACTTAAGATCAGGGTACCATCAGTTGAGAATTAGAGATGAAGATGTACCTAAGATAGCTTTCCGCATGAGGTATGGGCATTATGAGTTCTTGGTGATGCCCTTTGGATTGACGAATGCACCGACAACATTTATGGATTTGATAAACATGGTATTCAAACCCTATCTAGATCAATTTGTGGTGGTTTTCATTGATGATATTTTGGTGTATTCACGTAATGAGGAGGATCATGACAAGCATTTGCGGATTGTATTGCAGACTCTAAGAGAGAAGCAGTTGTATTCTAAGCTATCTAAATGTGAGTTTTGGCTTGATCAAGTGACTTTTCTTGATCATGTGGTTTTAGCACAGGGTATTAGAATTGATCCGAGTAAAGTTGAGGCCATTTTTAATTGGAGTCCACCGAAGACTGTGATAGAGGTTAGAAGTTTTCTAGGTTTGGTAGGCTATTATCGACGGTTTGTGAAATGTTTATCTATGATAGCTACTCCACTCACTAGATTACTTATGAAGGGAGTTAGATTTGTGTAGACAGATCGGTGTCAGGTGAGTTTTGAACAGTTGAGGGAGATGTTGACTCAGGCTCCTGTCCTTACTCTGCTTGTGGAAGGTAAACCTTATGTGATTTATAGTGATGCTTCACATAGTGGTTTAGGTTGTGTTCTAATGCAGGAGGGCAGAGTCATTGCTTATGCCTCTCGACAGTTGAAGCCGCATGAGCTGAATTACCCGACGCATAATTTGGAGTTAGGAGCTATAGTTCTTGCTTTGAAGATTTGGCGACATTATTTGTATGGGGAGAAGTGTTTCATTTATACAGATCACAAGAGTTCGAGATACCTGGGTTCAGAGAGAGCTAAATCTTCAATAGAGACAATGGTTAGAATTGATTAAAGACTATGATTGTTTAATTGATTATCATCCTAGTAAGGCAAATGTTACTGCTGATGTCTTGAGTCGAAAGTCTTTGGCAGGTTTGACTGCTTATTCGCTCTTGTTGCTTATTGATTTGAGAGCATTGCGTGCCATATTTGAGTCTTGTGATGATGGTGCATTGATGGCTCAGTTGCAATTAAGGTCAGTGTTATTGGATCATATTAGGGAGACTCAGTTGGCGAATGAGGAAAACTAGAAAATTATATTGGATTGCCAAAAGAGGGAGAGTCGAGACTTTCATGTGAGAAGTGATGGCAGTTTGTGGTACAGAGATAGGTTATGTGTTCCTGATGATGCAGGACTAAAAAGGGTAATTTTGGAGGAAGCACATCAGTCAGCATATGCTATGCACCCTGGGAGTATCAAGATATATCGGGATTTGAAACAATATTATTGGTGGTCAGGTATGAAGAGGGACATAGCAGAGTTTGTATTCAGATGTCTCACTTGTTAGAGATTGAAGGCGGAGCACCAAGGTCCTTCGGGATT
This sequence comes from Garcia nutans, assembly GCA_947685225.1. NCBI lineage: Eukaryota > Viridiplantae > Streptophyta > Magnoliopsida > Malpighiales > Euphorbiaceae > Garcia > Garcia nutans. The sequence goes on along the minus strand of CANTUV010000013.1, from coordinate 10,663,972 downwards.
TCTTCAGCTATTATCAGTGCCAGAGTGGAAATGGGAGCGAGTGACGATGGATTTTGTGACTGGATTGCCTTTGACTCAGAAGAAGCATGATGCGATTTGGGTATTAGTTGATCGAATGACGAAGACAGCTCATTTTCTTCCTGTTCAAATGGATTATTCTCTTGAGAGATTGGCTGAGCCATATATCAGTGAGATAGTGAGGTTACATGGAGTCCCAATTTCTTTGGTATCTTATTGAGATTCCCAATTTACATCAAGATTGTGGAGAAGTTTAGGATGCTTTAGGCTCTCGGTTACATTTTAGCACTGCTTTCCATCCTCGGACAGATGGGCAGTCAAAGAGAGTAATACATATTTTAGAGGACATGTTGAGGAGCTCTATCAACGATTTCTCTTGGAGATAGGACAGATTCTTACCATTGATTGAGTTTGCTTATATCAACAGTCATCAATCTAGTATGAGAATGGCACCTTATGAGGCATTTTATGGTAGGAGATGCAGGACACCTCAATGTTGGGATGAGGTTGGAGAAGGTAAGTTGATTGGTCCCGATTTCATTAGGAAAACAGAAGAGAAAGTAAAGGTGATTAGGAATTGTCTGAAAACAACCTCAGACCAACAGAAATCATATTTATATTTAAAAAAGAAGAGACATAGAGTTCAGTGTAGGAGATAAAGTATTTTTAAAGGTGTCTCCTTAGAAGAAAATTTTGAGATTCGGTCGCAAAGGGAAGTTGAGTCCTCATTTCATAGGACCTTATTAGTTACTGGAGAGAGTTGGACCAGTGGCCTATAAACTATCTTTACCGCCTGAGTTGGATCAAATTCTCAATGTCTTCCATGTCTCTATGCTTCGAAGGTATAGGTCAGATCCATCTCACATTTTGTCAGTAGAGTCAATTGAGGTGAGTCCAGATCTGACTTATGAGGAAGAACCAGTGGCTATTTAAGCACATTAAGTGAAGGAGTTGAGAAGTAAGAAAGTGCCACTTGTGAAAGTTCTTTGGAAGAATCATGCTACTGAAGAGGCAACATGGGAGAGTGAGCAGATGATTCAGAATCAGTATCCCCCAATTGTTCCAAACATGAGAGCAGGTAATTTCGAGAATGAAATTTATTTGTAGAGGGGGAGAATTGTAATATCCCAAAATTTTGAAATATATTAATTTTTGAAAATTAATTAAATGATTTAAAAGTATATTTATATATAATTAAGTGAAAAAGGAAAAATGTGTATATGATATATATATGTAGATATACATAATATATACAAGTCAATATTTTAATATGGGTTAAATGTTATTCTAATTATTAAGATATTAATTAAGTTGTTAGTGGAAGATGATATTTTTTATGTATTAATTAAGTAATATGTTTTTACTTGGCGAAGAGTGAAAGTTGGACAATTGTGTGGTTAAAAAAGATTAGTTGGATAATTGTGTGGTTAAAAAGGAGATTAGTTGGATAAAGAGGAGTTGGTGATTATCTCCTTCTTTTTCTTTCTGCATTGAAGCCGCCTACCTCTATCAAAGGAAAAGAGAAATTTGCTTCTTGCTAACTCAAGTAATTGAAGGATTTCAAGTGTTCAAGTTGGAGTTTTAAGGATTTTCTCCAAATTTGGTATGTTTCCAACTTGTTTCCTTGATTTTCTATGGAAGTTGATATATGTGTTAATTGGATGTTTGGTGTAGTATGTGCTAATGGTTGTTATTGGTATGTTTGAAGTTCTTTTGGGTAGTTAACTATGAGATTAGGGTTGGATTGAAGATAAGGTTAAGTTTGGTGAAGAGAATAAGAGTTTTGGGTTGTGTAACTTTTGAGTTATGAAGTCATGGTTGTAATTGTGTATTTTTGCTTTTAATTGAGTTTCTTTGATGTTTATACAAGTATTTTGTGGTATAATGATGGATTTGGTTAAGTTTGTATAAAGTTGAAAAGGGTAATGAAAGATAATTTTGGATGTGACAATTATGGGTTGATATCAGAATTTTTGGCCTGACACACTCGGTGACATGGCCATGTCTTTGGGCATGTCGATAGTTCTATTTTTAGTGTTGGTGACACATGTAGTGACATGCCGATGTCACTGAGTTTTTCACAACTTCTATAATGTTATAGTATTTACACATGCATTGACACGCCCATGTCACTTAGCGCGTCATATCTACTATATTTTAGGAGTTTTGGCACGGGCAGGGACATGCCCATGTCTCTAGACGTGTCTTATCTATTGTAATTCAAAGCTTTGGACATGGTCATTGACACACCCATGTCACTGAGTGTGTTAGTGTGTCAAAGGTTCTGTGTTGTGGGTTTACAGCACGGTCATTGACATGCCCGTGTTGTTGAGCGTGTCATGTGTAGAGTTTGCCTTAGATAGTTCTTTTTCTTATTTTCCTTTGTATGTCTTATCCTTGTGTTGAGAGGTTTTGTTTATACCTATAAGTGTATCACTAAGTGATTATTTATAATCACTTTTGGTTTAGGCATTGAAGAGACTTGAGTTGCCCCAGTCCAAGTGATGAGGGATATCTTGGAAGAGGAGGTTGAAAGTGGTGTTTGTTGCTTTCAGAGGTAAGTACAAACTTTGAATAATTACTTATATTTACATGACATTGGGACTTACCACATTAAGTTGGAAAAATGTGTTAAGTTACTTACTACATTGTTGGTGCATGAGTAATATGCTATGATTTGTATAATGTGAACTATGTGCAAAATATGATAATGACCTAAAACGTATGGGTAATGCAATTTGTTATGTGTACATTAAAGATGGTATGTAAAGTCATTGATAATGGCTATATTGATATAAGTGAGTTATTTGAGGCATTCTGCCTAGTTTGATCATGAGAAAATGAGAAAGAATTTGATAATGGAATTATAAAAGAATTGTGTGCCTAGTATGTTATTCAATTTTCAGAGTTTTTTATTTGGCGGTATGCTTAAGATGTAACAGTCCCTTGAAGTTGGGTTGGGCTTGGTCTTTGAAGCCTAGTTGGGATGTTACATGATGTAGCAGTCTCTTGAAGCTGGGTTGGGCCTAGTCCTTGAAGCCTAGCTGGGATGTTACATATGAGGTAATCCTCTTTGTGATTATGATTTGCCTTCGAGGCTAGACAAATGTTTTTATCTTGGACCAAAGTGGTAACTCTGAAATTCGAATAGCATATTAGATCCTTTTGGGCCCATGCTTGTGTTTGCTTTAATGTGAATTATGAATTGTGGAACAATTAATCAATATATTAAGATATAATGTTATGAGATATGATATCCTTATGTGTTGTGCATTGGCATTGCATTTGAACTATTTTGTTATCAAAGTTTGTATCAATAAGCTTTTGGCTTAGCGCGATTATGATTCATTGCGCAGGTGACAGGGTAGATCCAGTTGAGCCAGAGTTCATCTAGACCAAGTCAAGTCTAGGCTTGAGACCTTGAGTGCAGAGTTGATTGTTGGACATCAAGATCATAGACAAACTGCCAGCATGTATATATTTTTTATTTTCGTACATATTGATTTCATGTATATTATGTTATATTTTGATGTATATATATGTATATTCCGCAAACTATCAAAAATGTTTTGGATAAACCTTTGGTAATGAAGTTATATATTTGTTTTAACAAATAACATTTCATCTATTATTTATATGATATCAGTTAAATGTTTTAAGTTTATATAGATTTTATAAGTGAAAATTTGTTTTGCTAAAATGGGTTGTGACATTCTTGTATCATATATCAGTATATTACATATGTTGGGTTTATGTAGTGTGCCTATATTGGGCATAAGGGTGTTCCATTCCAGATGCTTGTTCAGGACTTGCATTAGAATGGCAGAAGACTTCACATTTATGGTTTTTATTTTTAAGATGTTGAAAACATAAGGGGTGAGTCCCAACCAGCATATTCAGAGATACATCCATTTCAAACTACGATTCAGCACATTAGTTGGTAGCTTGTTCATAACTTTTCAAATAATCATTTATTTTGCCCAATGTGTCCTTTGAGGTTCGATGGTGCAACATACTTCCCTTAACTTGAAGATTTATGCAACAAGAAAACATTTTTTTTTAAATCAAATGATGACTTTGTCAAAATCTGTGTCACTGCACCTCAGGACTAAATTTTCAAATTTAACGTATCTATAACATAACAACCCTAGTTACTGTACTAAACTTGGGAATCATTTTCATTTAGTCAAGAACTATTGTACTTCAGATAGGCACATACACATTACTTTGCCAAAGGTCTTATTGAGTTTAAATATTGTCTATCTCATATGCATGCTTAATGAAACTATCACCACTAATAGATTCTACCTAGAAAAAGAGATCAACAAGTCTTTAATAGGCTTGAAACGAGGTCTATAAGGGACATGGGTTGAATGAAGTCCATTTTTAGATTGGAGCTGATGTGATACTGCTGACAAACCTTCACACTACAATTTTCCTATTGGAACTGTATACTGTTAGAGATTCCATTTTCACCTTTTGGGCATCACTTTTATCTTTTGACTTCATGAAAGTACAAAGGTTGAATGTCCTTCCATCTTATTGGTAAAATTTTGGTTCTAATCAGTATGATCTTGATCTTTAGACCACCATTTTTCTTCCTTTATCTTTTCGTTCTTTTCCCTTTTGGAATATCGAGTCTAAGTCCTTCAAGATTGCAAACCTGGACCTATGTTGGATAAAAATCAAAGATGGTCTTTCCCTTATGATTTTGATTCTTTGTCTGAGCTGGACCAATTCAAGTCAATCTATCCTCATAAAATAAGTGGAAGTCTTCTGCTTGCTTTAGGTAAAAAAGAACTCAGGTTGCTTTCTAAATTGCCTTTTTGGATTTTCTTTTCTTTTCCTTTTTTTTCTTCCTTTTTTTTCTTTTCTTTTCTATTATTTTTCTTTTTCTTTTTTTTTTCTTTTGCCCTAGCTCTAAGAGAGCTATCTTATTTGTACCATTTTATGCTTCTAGCTATGAATGGGGTATGATGAGTCTACTTCAGTGAGGATGAATCCTTTGTTGCCCTTATATCATTTTGTGACATTTGGTCTAGTTCAGGTGAACTTCGACTATCCTTATGATCTTGATAATATACACTTTTCTTTGATCTTCTTTGCCATTTGTTCCTTAGTGAACATTAGACATGCCATAAGTATTACAATAGCTCAGGGTAGGTTATTGAGTTTACAAGCCAATAAAAAGCAAGCTAAAATCTTATGAAGGTTCAAAGGGACAAACTAGGATTTATGTTAATAGGGCGGATACTAATTCTTGGCTTACCAAATAATGCCTAGATCATCTCCCCCTTGAATCAGCATAGTTCAATTTCACCTTGAAAGTTCATCAAAGCATGTTCTAAGATTGACTAAGACCTAGACAAAGGTAATCATCTAGGAGCCCTCTCTAAGTAAGCATACACAACTCAATGCAACAGAAAAATTTTCTCACCCAGTAAAGTCATCAAATTATAATGCATAGATACACTAATTCATGAATATCAAGATAGACACATCATTGGTTGAGAACCAAAATGAATAAAGACCAATGAGAATTTAATGAAAGTAATTTATTCAAATAATCTTAATTTGAAAAACATAATTGTTATAGAAAACATCAAGGAAAGAAAATGAAACAAAAACCAAACAAGCTAAGAGAAGTTTGTTGAGTTGGAGCTGAAAAATGCTTCATCAACTTGGACATGTCAGGGGCAAGGATCCTTTCATCTTCAATGAGATTTTGTATTTCATGCCTCAAACGTGCTCATCAATTTATGTCATGACCTAGAGTCTGATGGAAGTGGCAATAATGCTGAATGTTGAGCTTAGGTGGCAAAGAATATGGTAATGATTGAGGTGCCAATGGCTGTAGCAAATCCATCTTCATTAGACTTTCAAACACCTTTGACAAAGGTTCCCTTAAATCTAAAAATTTATGCTTCTTTACTGGCTTAGTTGTTGTATTAATCTTCCCCTTTGACTTAGCCCATTGGGATGGTAGCAACCCTTATTGATCCACTTAGACAGCATATGGTTCAATTGGTCTTGTAGAATATTTCTTCTTTGATTTCTATCAGTGGACTTATACCTTATTTTTATGAGAGATGCCTCATTGGCATTGTTGATGAACTCTAAAATGTCAATCAATTGGGTCTTTAAAATCTTAGCCAATCGATCTTGTGGCTCAGCCATCCTAGCTTTGACAACTTCATCGACTATATCCCTTAGCTAGTTTTCATCCATCCTCCTAATGAAGCACTTGAATCAAAATCACTATTGTTGGTGGTATTATCATATGCTCTTGTACTGCTGTACTCCAGGTCTGTGAGCCAGAAAGGATCAATGTCATGTAATGCAATGCATGTATGTATGTATGCACAAGTAACAAATAAACAAAAATAATTAGGATGCTCCTTCTAACCTTATAACTTCTACACATGAATGGTGAGTCTCTTTTCCTAGGTATATTGTCAACAAAATATCAACATGAGACATCTTGTTTTCAAAAAATTTACTTGGACGGTTTAACCAGTAGTTGTATTAATAAACATAGGAATCAGTCCATGATAATTCTCATTAATTAAGCCTTAATCCATTGGATCAACAAAAAATAGCTTTTATGCTATATTATGGATTAAAATTAAATTAAGGAGTTTATAGTAAATAAATTTACTATTTGGAAAAAAACTAATGATTCATGCCACAAACAAACCCATGATTAACAATTCTTGGTATAAATTAAGCCCACAATTGATTTTTGGTATTCCATAATTGACCTAAATAGTTGTAAGCTCTTTTAAGAAAAAATTTATAATTTTAGATGAAGTGAGAAGTAGAGCCTTGGGATAACGGTAAGCATTATCGCCATGTGACCTGAGGTCATGGGTTCGAGTCATGGAAACGGCCTCTTGTAATTGTAAGGGAAGGCCGCATACAATGACCCAATGGGCCCTTCTCTTCCTCGAACCTCGCGTATAGCTGGAACGTTTGTACACCGGGCTGCCATTTTTTTAGGTGAAGTGAAAAATAATTTTATTTCAAAGCCCATTGTAAAAAGGTTTATTTAAAAATGAATTTTGGGCTTTTTATTTGGGCCATAAGGTAGAAAAAAATATGTGACGTATTTTTATGTCCAAAGACTATCTTGAAAATTTTGAAAAAATTTATTTTTGGTCTTTTGTGCCTAAAGGAATAAAAATTATTTTGAGCTTACTCTATAATTAGGTCATATTAGAAAATGAACATACCAAATAAGATATGGTTCAAACCAAGATATATCAATCATAGTCAAAAAATAAATATTTGGGTAAAAACCTAAGGAAAGTGACTAGGCCAATTACATGAGCTTTAGTCGTTGGGTTGAAAAGTTTAGGCTCCCGTAGCAAGTATATATAGAAAGGTATGAGGCTATGAGTTGTTATACCATGCTTGATCTCCATACCTTGAGCGAAAGTGAGGTATCACTTACATAACACAATAAGGGTTACACGAGCATCCTAACTCACACACACAATTCAATCTAAATCATATACAATGGAAAATATCATAATTAGAATAATAAAATAATATAAAGACCAACAAAATTAACTTCTCTTATCCTCAGGAGAGTCACCACTGTGAGTGGGGATCTTTGCCCCCACTCCCGGTGGAATGGTTCTTGCAACTTCAGCACTGTTAGGCTCAAGGCCTTAGAGAATTCGAGCTTAAACTAAAAGAAAATTGATTCGCTACCAAAATGTGCTGGGAAAAAGAAAGGTGTGGCAAACTCGCTTCCTAAGGAATCCCTAACCCCCTATTGAGTTTGGAAAGTTACGTACATATGGGAAAGGTGAGAAATGGCCGAGCACCCCCATGGCAGCTGGTTCATTGGAACCAGCCTCCTTTTTAGGTCTAAATATTATTAAATTCTTAAGTATTATAATAATCTCCATACTGCATGCAATGATTAATAAAATGGATTCAATCATTAAAATAAGATAAAACATTATATCACCAAAATAACATGGGTACCCATCCTTAGATAGAAACATACCCCTGCAATTCTTAAAAGTTTACAAAGAAAACAAATAAAATATGATACCCACCAAAAGGTGGAAATGTGTCCCTTACAATTGTCCTAAAGTCTGTAAATAAATTACAATATAAATAAATAAGACACCCACAGAGTATGAAAACATGTTGTGAGCGGGGATTTTCACCCCCACTCCCAGTGGAATGGTTCTTGTGACTTCTGCATTGTTTAGGCTCGGGGCCTTAGAGAACACGGACCTAAGTCCGGAGAAAATGGAGTCGCCACCCGGACGGGCTGGGAAAAAGAAAGGGGTGGATGACTCAATTCCTAAGGAATCCCCAACCCTTTAATGGGTTCGGAAAGTTGGGTACGTGTTGGGAAGGTGAGAAATGGCCCAGAACCCCCACAACGCTCGGTTCATTGGAATCGGCCTCCTTTACAGGTCTTAATATTATAAAATTCTTAAAAAGAACAATATTATCCATACTACACACAATAAAAAGAAAGCATCATTATATTAAAATCAAAGCAATGTCCAAACAAAACAAAACAAATAAATGGACACCCATCTAAGGATGGAAACATGTCCTTACATCACATGCCTAGATAGGACACCCACCAAAAGGTAGAAACATGCCCTTTACAACGGTTCTAAAATAGAAAAGAAAATTAAATTACATGATGTTTAACTAATGAGGTACCCACCAAGTGGAAACATACCTCTTACAACTTTTGGAAGTCTAAATTAATTGATAAAAGTAAATAATCATCCATAATAAATAAATCATTCACTAAAAGTATTTAAATATCAATAAAATAAACATCCATCCATGATAAATTAAATAAATCAAGTATTGAAATTAAATAAATTATAGCATAAGAGATAAATCAAAGCAAAATCAAATATGGAATTGAATAAAGCAAATAAAAGTTCAATTATAGCTACTGTGAATTTTTATGGAGTTAAAATAAATTAGGGTTTTATGTTTTAAAAGGTTGGTAAGACACTTTGATTGACCAAATTAAGATTTGAATTGTGAAATCATGAAACTAGGGTTTTAAATACCTTAAAATACTTTAATTTATGATTTATGATTATTGAATTTTAAGCTACTGTGCAATTTTTGGGTTTTTATTTTTTTATGTTTTTTAATGTTTTAAAAGGAACAGGGTTCATAAAAATTAGGGTTTAAGGTTTTAAAAGGATTAGGGTTCATTATTTTAGGTTTAAAAGTTAAATTTTGGATTTTAGGGTTTTGAAATTTGGGTCTCGGGTAATGAAGAATTTTTAGGGTTTTAAAAATCAATTTGATATTTTATGAAATTTTATGAATTTAAACAAAAGGATTGAAGTTTTTATAAGTAAAAAGATGTTTTTGAATGAAATAAAACCTACTTTAAAATCTTAAAAGAAACAGAATTTGGTTTTGGTTTTGTTGAAAAATATGTTCAATTAGAGTTTTAAGATTTTTAAGAAGAAAAAATAAACAATTTTAAGTATTTTTAGAAAAAAGGTCACGTTTTAGTGTTTTAACTTTGGAAAACTAAATTAAAGTTCTAAGATTTTAACTTTTGAAAAACACAAAAAATCCCTAGTTTAGCTACTGTGTAAAAAAAATTAGAATTTAGAATTTCATACCTTCTTTTGTAAGTTGCTCCAAAATTGCTTCTTCTTGGATGAACTAGCTCCAAAGACAAGCCTTTTTTTGCCTTTGGAATCCCTTTAATCGTGATGTTGCTGTCTAGAAAAGATTTAAATTGAATTTCTTCTTTTCCTTCCTTGATTTGGTTTCAAACTTTCCAAACTCCCTTTGGATTTCCTCTCTCTCGGCCACCTCCTAATTTCAATGCCTTTGGTCCTTATTTATAGTAGTTTAAGGTTATTTATTCCTAATTAATTAAGGTAAGTAATATTAATAAAAAAAAAGAAATTAAAACCTAATTGGATTAGGTTTCAAAAAAATTGCGTTGAAAAATTTTGCACTGGCAAAAACTGTGGCAGCCGGGGCTATGGCTGGGGCCAGTGGGCGTGCCAGCTCGCAGGCCTGCGAGTGAGCTGCTGCTGGGCCGACGGGCCCGCACGACCACTTTTCGCTGTCAATTTTTTTTTTCCGACTTCGATTTTATTTTTTTATTTTTTATTTTTTATTTGTTATTTTCATTTTTTATCAATAAAAATTAAATACTAAGGTAAAAATTATTTAATTAAAATTATTTTGAACCAATCAGACAACAAAATTTATTTTGGGCTAAATAAAACATATTAGATCGGATTGGGTAAAAAATTAAGGGTCTACAGTTTGCCCCCTGCTTGAATGATCTGAAACCTTAGTGAAAGAGAGTGAAAAGCAATAAGACTTAATTTTTGAGGTTTTGGGTTCTGGATGCGAGAGATTTGGACACTCGATCCTAAACTAGACTTGGATACTCGATCTTAAATCGGATTTGGATACTCGATCCTAACTTGATTTGGATACTCGATCCTAAACTAGATTTAGATACTCGATATTAAACTGGATTTGGATACTCGATCCTAAATCGAATTTGGATACTCGATCCTAAATTGGCTTTGGATACTCAACCCTAAACTAGATTGGGATACTCGATCCTAAGCTGGATTTGGATAATTGATCCTAAACTGGCTTTGGATACTCTATCCTAAACTGGATTGGGATACTCGATCCTAAGCTGGATTTGGATACTTGATCCTAAACTCGATTTGGATACTCGATCCTAACTTGATTTGGATACTCGATCCTAACTTGGATTTGGATACTCGATCCTAAACTTGGTTGGGATACTCGACCCTAACTGGATTTGGATACTCGATCCTAAATCGGATTTGGATACTCGATCCTAAATTGGATTGGGATACTCAATCCTAACATGATTTGGACACTCGATCCTAACTGGATTTGGATACTCGATCCTAAACTGGGTTTGGATACTCGATCCTAAACTGGATTGGAATACTCGATCCTAAACTGGATTTGGATGCTCGATCCTAAACTTGATTGGGATACTCGATCCGAACATGGGTACTTTGACTTGAGATTTGAATTGATTTTGATTTAATTTGGGTACTTGGAGCTGAGATTAGATTTGATTTGGGTACTTGGACCCGAGAATGAATTTGACTAACCTTTAATCAGTTGAGAAGTCTGACTGCTCTGGTTGTTCTATGCATTGTGATTCGTCACCCTTAGAATGGATCTTCATCCTTGGAGATTAGGTCTTCACCCTTGAGACAAGGGTCTTTATCCATTGGAGGTCGGGTCTTTACCCTGGCTTTAGCTTTTTTAGCTGGATTGGTCTTTTGTCTTTTGCATCTTCATTCTTTTGAGAGTTCTAATGTTCTATTCTTTTGTTCTTCCTTTTTTAAAAAATTCAGCTATTTTTAATTGGACCTTATACTCTCTCCTTGCCCCCCTGCTTGACAAAATATTTGCAAGTGAGTTTGAAAATATTTGGTATATAAACTCAAAAAATTGAAAAGGAGAAACTTTGCCCCCTGTGTAGGCTCAAACCAAAGATTTTATCCATGCAAGCTTTGATTGATGTTTCTGCCATCTAGTTCTTCGCACAAGCACGTATTTCGTCTCTTCGTAAAATGACTGGAGTGTCACATCCGCCCATCGCATTTATGCATAGCAGTCACGTGCACAGTGAGAGAAGGGGAAAGGAGAAGTCAATTCCTGACAACGGCCTCAGATAAGGCTATAGGACCAATGGGACCTAATTGAAGAAATGCAAAGTTTTGGGGAGGTGACTGTAATTTCCAAAAGTTTTGGGGAGTGACTGTAATTTCCAAAAAGTTTTGGGAAGGTGACTGTAATTTTCAAAAGTTGTACTTTAGGTTCTTAATAGTGCACATAACAGACTCCAAAAATGGAGAGTAGAGAAAAATCGGGTCACAACGACGAGTAACGATTTTTCTAGGAAACGCCCCGTTAGAGAAAAATGAAGACATGTAGACTAGGGCCATTTTGGTCATTACTAATTAAAATTTATACATGAATCCAAAGTAGGAAATAAACATACGAGTGCGTAGAGGACGTCGAGGGGTTGAATATGAAATGATCGTCAGCAGAAACGGAGCCCGAGCAAAACCTGAGCAAAGAAAGGACCTAAATGGAATTTTGTAAAAAGTTGAGTGCTTATTGGTAATTTTTCAAAATGACTTGGAAACCTAAAATAGACCTTAAAAATAGAAAGTAGAGGTCAAGAGAATCAAAACCATATGTAGTTTGCCTCGTGGAACTGTACAGTTTAAAAATTACGACCGATTAATCGCCGAAGCGTAAAGTGGGGCTGGTTCCATGTAGGTACCATATGGGTGACATGGAACAAATTAGAGTACCAAATGGGAAGAGGGACAAGTTGGAGGACTTAATTGGAAAGAAAAATATAAAAATCTTTTTGATGGCCAATCACCATTAGCCATTTAGAAGTCATAAAAAGAAGAAAAGAAAAAGGGATGGACAAATGGCCCTAAGGCATTCATCCAACCCAAAAGTGGACATCATTTCCACTATATATATATATATCATAGCAAGAAGAACAAAAACTCTCTCTCACACACTCCAAACCGTCAGCCTCCATAGGAAGAACACCAAAGAATTTCTAATTTTTGTCAAGTTTGATTCAAGTTCAAGGTAAGTTTTAAGGTTTTAAAACATGTAGATTTCAATTCTAGTATCAATCTTAAGTATTTATATATCTATTGGAAGATTGGAAATTAGGGTTCTTATGGTGGATTTGGGGAAAATTTAAGTAAGTGATGATATTGGTTAATTAAATGGAAGAATCAAGGTTTCTAAGGTTTAATAAGGTTAGATTAGGATTTAGTTTGAAAAGAAATGGAAGGGTAGTGCATGTTCTAAATTTCTAAGGTTTATGTTTAAGGTTGTGTTCTTGAATTTCTTGAAGGAAAAACAAAGATTAAGGAAGGAGAAGAAGGAAAAGAAAAGGGGAATTAAAAGAACAAGGTTTGGTACTTTACCTTGGAAGAATTAATTTTCCTTTCAATTTCTTACCAAAACTTTATCTGTGAAAATTTTGCTATGGATGCATAAATGTGTTGTTTGAGTTTGAATTCAATTGTTGAGTGGTATTTTTAAATCCATGTGATGATTGGGTTGTTCAAATTCAAATGAAATCAAATGTTTCCAATGATTTTGGTAAAAGAGTTTATGAACTCTATTTAGTCCAAATTGATTTAAACAATCAAGTTATTTTAAAAGGGAAGTGTCTAAGTCTTCATTACATTATTAGGGAAGCTTTGTGTAACACCCCCATACTCTATATAAGCACCATACATATACCTGGTATATATATATATACGATGCGTAGATAAAGTATAAGAATGTCACTTTTCGTTTTAATTTCAAAACCTTTATCCAAGTTCAAGTACTATTGCATTAATTATAAAGACCAAATCCAAGAAACATTATTCTTATAAAAATAAAACATAATTAATATAACATATGTATGCATCACCTTCTAGTTGGTCTCGAGACACTCTTACCCTTCTCGTGGCATAACAGCTAAACTTCCAGATCAACCGCATAATACCTGCACGATTAAACATCCGCGCTAAGCCCGAGAGCTTAGTAGTACAAAAGAAAACAATAAAAAATACACTTTACCAAAAGAATCATACCTCAAAGTTTTAGCATTAAGTTTTATTGTTTCCTTGCCACTTTTTCCTTTCTCAATGCACTCTTCAAAAGTTCCTACTATCCTTGTAAATTTGATATAGAATTACATGGAACATTCATAACCCAATACTTACCCTATTTATTTCACATACATGTAACATACAATTTATTTCACATACATGTAACATACATCATTTCCACAAAACACCATTCTATGATCTATGCAAACCTTCATGAAAGCAATTCTCACAAATTCCACATTCATATACATTTTACACATCATACAACATTTTCATAAACCCATATCTCAACAAAATTCCTCAAACATATTCCTTTTCAATACATCAATGCACATATTACAAAATCATACTTCATAACATCACTTTGTTCACAATTCATCAAGCATGAATCACATTAACAACAAAGACAGACTCGGGCCCAAACAACCCACTAATATGCCATTCAATTTTCAGAGTAAATGCTTTGGTTTTATTATCACATTTATCAATATCATAGACCCAACTAGGCTTCAAGGATTAGATTCAACCAAGCTTCAAGGGGAGCAAAGCATGCTAAGCTTCAACCCAACTTGGCTTTAAGAACCAACCCAACCTAGCTTCAAGGGTGGTAACATCTCAATTAGGCTTCAAGGATTCAATCCAACCTAACTTCAAGAGATTGATACACTTATTAGGCATGCCACCAACAACAAACTCTGAAAATGGAATAACACATTAGTCACACAATTCATTTGATTCTCAATTGAATTATCATAACCAATAACAATGACTCTCATTTTATTTGAATCATCATAGCCAATCACAATGGCTTCATCACATCACATTTAAATCATCATAGCCAATAACAATGGCCCACATCTCATTTGAATCATCATATCATTTGAATTATCATTGCCAATAACAATGGCTTCACATCTTCTTAAATTTCAACTCACATTTCATCTTTCATCACAACATCACATCTTTTATATTTCATATTTCATCATAATCTCACATCATTCATATAACACATTACAATTTACAAAGCATAGAACATAACATTGTTCATATAGTATCATCATTATCATCAAATCATATTGATCAATTCATCACTCAAATACACATAATCAATAACATGGTACATACCTTTTTCCATGATCATTGTATCTTCCACATTTCCTATATCATCATTGTTAGATACATAACAATTTACATCATTCATGGATTTATAATCTTCTATACATCTTTGGTTGGATCATTATTGTTTTAAGTGTGTTTAAGTACCAAAAGATCCTTTTGAAGATCCAACAATATAAGAATAACATATAACAATCACAATAATTAACACCCTCACAGGACACGGGCAGCACATTTGAGGGACACGGCCAAGCTTGTGGCCGTGTCTCTCAACACAATTTTTGCAGTAGCAAACACGGGCATGGGACACGGCCAAGCTTGTGGCCGTGTCTCTCAACACCAAATCAAATAGAGGCAGACACGGGCAAAGGACACGGCCGTGTCTCTCAACAAAAGTCAGGCAGTAACAAACACACCCAAGGGACACGGCCAAGCTTGTGGCCGTGTCTCTCCAAAATCCATCCAACACGGCCATGTTTGCCCTAACTTGGCCGTGTCTCTCATAACTTGGCCGTGTCCTTCAAGGATTCAAAGACCAAGCCTTTCCAAAATTCATACCACACCATTTTAATCATCATCTTTGTTCATATTTATCAATTCCATATCACTTTAACATTTATATAACTTCATTAAATCATCATAATAATCAATATATATATACATCACTATAACCAATTACTCAAAATACCAATTCATTCTTATTAAATCCTAATTCAACAATTCATCAACATCCTCACAATTACCCCAACTTATCAATGCTTAAATATCAATTCAACACAATTACATACTTCAATCCTTCATTTCCATCATCTTATACACCAACCATAACTTCAATCCAAAGAAACCCAAAACAAGAAGATAAAAACCTATATATACATAATCAATAAAATCAATTCAAGAGAGGAGTACTTACTTGAATAGCTTGCCAAATCTTCAATATCCACTTGCAAGCCTCTTGATATCCTTAATCTTTGGTGTAATTAGAAGCAAAATTCACCTTTCTCTCTCTAGCTTCTCTCTCTCTCTCTCTCTCTCGTTTACTATGAAGAAGAAGACGAAGGAGAAGAAGAAAGAAAGATCTCGTTCTTTCTTTCGTTCTTATCATATATATATATATATAATAATAATAATAATAATAATAACAATAATAATAATAACAATAATAATACAATTAAATCTCCTCCACACAAATTTCTTTTTGTCCTTATCATCATTATTATTAACTAATCATACAAATATATATATATATACAACTCACTTTTCCTACACCATTTTATACCTCATGTATTTGTGATATATATAGATATAAGTATATGTCATATATATATTGTATTTATAATTCCCATATTTTCTCTTCACTTCTTTTCTCTTTCCCTTCAATACACACATTGAATCCAAATACAACAATAACCCCAACACTTTTAGGGTATACTTTAGGATATTACACTTTGAAATGGGTTTAAAACAGAAAAATAAACAATTTTGCACGAAGTGCAAGTGTGGGCCGAATTGGTATCCTTTGGGATCCAATTCTGGACCTAATTTTGGGTAGCCAGTTAAGGTAGCAAATGATGAAATTTTTCGACGAAATTTTACATGCAATTAGTCAACATATGAAATAAGTTTCCTGTAAAATTTCAGAGAAAAATAAGATCATTTACCTGGTCAAATGTAAGACTGAAGTGGACTGAAATCTTGACGAAAACCCAGATTTTACTACTCATTTGGCGCTTGCCTTTTGCGTTGCCGATTTTACGCGCCGCGACACTATTCATTTGGTCAATTTGTGACCTTTTGAGGAATGCTTTGAAATGTTTGATATGTTTATTGTGGATGTTAAATATGTGAAAAAGAGTAATGGTTTGACTAAAGAATGTGGTGCGCGACGTAAATGGCAAAGCGCGACGGGAATTAAAATGATTTCTCGAGTCATTCTAAAATGAAGTTTGAGACTTAAATTGAATCATTTTAACCTTTATGCTCTACTGGGTAGTTGAGAGTGGTAGATAAGGGTATGGTGCACTATACTAACTTATGCAGTACTGCTTGATATTGTGATTGAATTGTTATGATCTGAATTCAATGGTGAGGGCCGTTGAAGCCAATGGTGAGGGCCACTCCTGTGATATGATAATGTTGGTGAGGGCCACCTATGTTACAGTGGTGAGGGCCACTGCCTTATCGTTATGGTTCCCTATATACCAGTAGAGCCAAAGTCCTATTTTTTTTAAACTACGTAATGCAAAATGAGTTTGAATTATGGTTATTACATTTGTTGAAAGCATATTTACACTGAAGGTACATTAACTTCCATTGGTTTAATGTTGGTTGATTTTTGATTTAATTATTTCCTTTTATTTCAAATGCTTTCATGTTTTACTTTTATTTCCATTGGTAAAGTACCCACTGAGCGACATTACTCAGCAAGTTAAGTTTTCCTTGACTCGTAGGTTCGGATCAGTAGCTAACTCTTGGGAAGCGACGACCAGACCCACAGCATCTCAGGGTAGATCTCTTAGTTTCCATTATGAGTTAGCTAGTTGTGGCATGTATATGTATATATAAGATTGAGAATTACTATGTTATATTGTACGTTAGTAGTATGTAATAATAATAAACCTCTACTTTATTTTGTACTAGAAGTGTAAATTCTTCTTGCAGGTTTATAGTTGAGGTTATAAGGGGGATTCATTGGGAGTGTATTGATACTGATTGTGTTTGCATTTGTTTGTGTAAAAATGTTTTCAAAAATCAGAAAAACAAGTTTTGTCGACACTTGGGACCCAATTTCTAGGCGAACCTCTGGCAAAATTTCTGTAAAAACCGGAACTAAAATTTGACTAAGTAAAATTGGTAGCAACATTAGGTTAGTGTGGCGCCTCTACTCGGCTTATACACGTAGGCTGGGAAGGGGTGTTACAATTTTTGGTATCACAGCTCCGGTTTAGTCGGTTCTGGGTAGTTAGTTGAACTAAACCTTAAATGTATGACACATAGGGTTAGGTTAGGGGTTCTAATTATGTAACTATACATGTGTGTAGTATTGTTAGTTATGTTATTCTAATTATAACAGGAGTAATTATGGGTGATCGAAAGGATGAGATGAGGGAGCTGAGGATGGAAGTAGAGAGGCTAAAACAGATAGTGCAGGAGCAAGATGATATCCTAGAAATTTTGGCAGATCGAAGTATACAGGATCATGAGGACCTGAGATTAAAAGATGAGATGATTACCTCCTTGATAAGAGACGTGCAGATGTTAAAGGAGGACAGGCTCAGTCATAGTGTGGAGTTTGATAGTGCCTGTAGGAGCCTCGGGGTAGCATATAGAGATATCCGTGCTTTGCAGGAGAGGGTTAGGAGCTAGGCCAGCACTTACCTGGTGAAGCATCGCATGACCCAGAGTTTGACCCTGAGATAGAAGAGTATTTGTCTGACAGTGCCACCTCACCTAGGGCACCTACTCACTGAGCTTCGAGATGTGTTGTTTTTTTGGAGGTTCTTTTAGTTATGTATATATGCGACATCGGGGTATCGTGTAAATATTGTATGGTAGTAGGACATGATAATATAGTAGTAAGTAGTCCTAAATTTTGGAATGTACATAAGGGCTTCCTAGTAATGTAAAAACTTTTGCTTAGAAATAAATAAAAGTTGTGTTGTATATGTGTTATTTAAGAGTTTTATCTTTATATACATGCCACCTAGGGTAATATGATGTTGTTGGGCTGGGTCGTTACTGATGATGGGATTGTATACGTTTTGCTCTATTTTTTTTAGATGTCGTGAGTAGCGCAGCGTGATATAGAGGAGGAGGTCGAGTCTCAGGCCTCCTGAACCGTAGAAACGCATGTATCAGAGATACCTGCATTTTAGCAACCACCATCTGATGCTCCTATTCCCAATGAAATGTTGCAACAAATGGTTGCCATATTACGGCAGATAGCCGGCACCGCCCCAACACCAGCACCAGCACCCATACCAGTAACTGCTGTAGGAGGGGAAAGGAAACCCCTGATCGAAAAGATAAGAAAGTATGGGGCAAATGAGTTTAGGGCCCGAAGGGACGATGATTCTTCTACAGCCGAATATTGGCTGGAAGGAACGGTACGAGCCTTAGATCAGTTACAGTGTACGCCAGAAGAGCGAGTGGTATGTGCTACTTCCCTATTAGTGGAAGAAGCATATATATGGTGGGACACAGTTCACCAACGAGTTCCACCGGAACAGAGGACATGGGATTTCTTTGTAAATGAGTTCAAGAGGAAGTTTATATCGGAGACATACCTAGATGCCAAGAAAAAGGAGTTTCTACACTTAAAGTAAGGTCGATTGACCATTGCCGAATACGAAAGGGAATTTACCAGGCTGAGTAGGTATGCCAAGAAGATAATTGAAGATGAACATGATAGGTGTAAACAATTCCAGGATGGTTTGAATAATGAGATTAGGATGCAGCTAATTGCTGACAATATCAAGGAATTTTCCGAATTGGTCACTATTGCTCTGGAAGTAGAGCAATGTCAGTCTGACGAGCAGAATAGAAGACAGAAGATGAAATAGAAGAGAGGTACCCAAAACTATTCGGGAAACTTCCAATCACCAAGGAAGCGATTCCGAGGCAGTGGTTCCACGGGAGGCGGTCAACGACGGGGTTACAGTCAGGGATCGAATCGCAATGGCCTAAGTCAAGCCACCTCAGTCGCTAGTACCGAATGATTTGAAAGAGGGCAAGGAAGAGGATTTAACTGAAGCGGAGGTAACTTTTCTACCGGTTTGAGAGGTAATGAAGGCGAAAATACTAATCCACGCTGTGATCAATGCAGACGCCGCCACATGGGAGAATGTTGGGGTTGGACATTTGCATGTTACATATGTGGATCTCTAGATCACCTTAAGTGAGAGTGTCCCTAGCGTATGCAGAATTTACCTAGGGCAACTGAGGGATCGCAAGCGGCAGCAAGGCGAGGCTGAGGCAGAGGTAGGGGTGGAAATTCGTCACATGTCCAGTCTGAGACGGTGGATCGATCAGAAGCAAGGGCTCCTGCTAGAATGTATGCCATGAGGGGGCGAGAAGATGAAGAAGCACTAGATGTGATTGCAGGTCAGTTGTCTATGTTTGGAGTTCCGCTTTACATTTTAATAGATCCGGGTTCTTCACACTCATATATTTGCACGAAAAATGAAAAACTTGGGAACCTAGCGGTAGAACTAGAGGAAGAGGGAATATTAGTTACAAGCCCATTAGGGAGTGAGGTGATTACAAGGAAGATAGTGAAAGATTGCCCCGTGGAGATACACAGACGTATCTTTTGGGGAGACTTATTTGAACTACCATTTCAAGAATTCGACGCTATCCTTGGAATGGATTGGTTGGCTAAACACGATGCACTGGTTGACTGCAAACGGAAGAGAGTTACTCTGCATACATCAGACGGCGACGAAGTGACCTTAGAGGGAAAGAGGAAGGACTATCTAACTAACATCATTTCCGCTATGACGGCTAAGAGGTTAGTACAAAAAAGGCTGCGAGGCATACCTGTTATGTGCGTCAAAAGAGAAAAGAAAAGACACCAAAGCTACAAGACATACCTACTGTTTGCGATTTTCTCAACGTATTTCCTGACGATTTACCCAGATTACCACCTAAACGAGAGGTGGAATTCACCATAGACGTGTACCCGGGAGCTGCACCAGTATCCATCACACCTTACCGAATGGCGCCAGCGGAGCTAAAAGAACTAAAGGTACAGCTACAGGAACTTTTAGACAAGGGGTTCATTAGGCCAAGCGTGTCACCATGGGGAGCGCCAGTATTGTTCGTGAAAAAGAAAGACGGATCCCTAAGGTTGTGTGTGGATTACCGTCAACACAATAAGCTGACCATCAAGAACAAGTATCCACTACGTCGCATAGACGATTTGTTTGATCAACTCAAAGGTGCTGGAGTCTTTTCAAAAATCGATCTACGATCGAGTTATCATCAATTGGGGATCAAAGACAAAGACATACCAAAAACTGCATTCAGAACTCGCTATGGACATTATGAATTCATTGTTATGCCTTTCGGATTAATGAATGCACTTGCAGTATTCATGGATTTGATGAACAGAATCTTCCACCCGTATTTGGATTAGTTCGTAGTTGTATTCATTGATGACATATTGGTGTATTCAAAGAATCGAGAGGACCATGATCGCCACCTTAGAATTATTTTACAAACTCTACAAGAGAAGCAGTTATACGCTAAATTCAGCAAATCCAAATTTTGGTTGAAACAAGTAACCTCGTAACACCCCCATACCCCGTATATGTACACAGCATGCTTATATGATCATAATATACGTATACCGAATATAGGTGTGCCACCATTTATAAAACATACAAATAATCCTTTCAATAAAAGTATAAATAAATATGAAACACAAAAGACTCAATGTTTATTAAATACACAGCGGAAAATGTAACAAATATTTACAAATACATATACATTAAAACTCAAGTTTTACAAAACATAAATATATACATGTTTGGCAGTATGTCTTCGATCTTTAAGCTTCACTAGCAACACCTCAAGATCTAGCCTCTACTCGGCCTAGAGGAACTCTCCGGTTCTTCCCTGCTACCTGCGCCATAAATCATAATCGCGCTAAGCCAACAACTTAGTGGTACAAACTATAATATTACTATGTTTTGATGCAATGGGATGCCAATATAATATGTTCAAACATTATACTTATACATAAGGATATCACCCATCAAAATCTTACATTGAATCTCATTATTCATTAGTCACATTTAAACAAAGACAAGCATGGGCCCAAAGACACTAATATGCCATTCAACTTTAAGAGTTAATGTTTTGGTTTAATTTTCACATTTATCATTATCCCAACTAGGCTTCAAGGATTTAGGTTCAACCAAGCTTCAAGGGGAACAAAGCATGCTAAGTATCAACCCAACTTGGCTTCAAGAACCAAACCCAACCTAGCTTCAAGGGTTGTAACAGCTCAATTAGGCTTCAAGGACTAGATCCAACCAAGCTTCAAGGGGAGTAAAACATGTTAAACTTTAACCCAACTTGGCTTCAAGGATCAAGCCCAACCTAACTTCAAGAGATTGTTACTATAGGCATGCCACCAACAACAAACTCTGAAAATGGAATAACACATTAGCCACACAATTCATTTATTATTTCCTTCTCAATTCTATTCTCAAATCTCATCATTATCTAGGCAAACATGCCCCACTTATTTAAATTGAATCATCATAGCCAATCACAATGGCTTCTCATCAAATTTGAATCATCATGGCC
Source organism: Garcia nutans (assembly GCA_947685225.1). Classification (NCBI taxonomy): domain Eukaryota; kingdom Viridiplantae; phylum Streptophyta; class Magnoliopsida; order Malpighiales; family Euphorbiaceae; genus Garcia; species Garcia nutans. The sequence goes on along the minus strand of CANTUV010000013.1, from coordinate 10,641,848 downwards.
AATTACAATGGCTTCACATCTCAATATTCAAGTATACATAATCAATTACATTGAACATCATCATATAGTCATACATGCCTCAATTATCTCAATTCACATTATGCAAAACATAATATTATTAATATGCATCAACAATGCAATAGAGTACTTATCACATTAATAATCATATGGATTAAGTCTCAAGATCATATGAATGTATGCATTAATTTAGGGTTTGTACTTACCTTGAACACCACTTATACAAATCTATATACTTCCTTTTCCAATACTTCTTCACCACCTAATTAGGGCAAATCAACCTCTTCACAACCTAATCCAAAACAATAATTCATATGAGATAAAATAGATTAGGTTAACTAGGGCAAACTCTACACCTGACACGCTCAACAACATGGGCGTGTCCCTGACCGTGCCCTAAACTCACAACACAGAAGCTTTGACACGCTCAGAATCACGAGCGTGTCACTGAACATGTAATACATTCTGTCTCACAGAAACATTGACACGTCCAACAACATGGGCGTGTTCATGGCCGTGTCAATTCCTCACCAACACAGTAGCTATGACACGCTCAGTGACATGGGCGTGTCACTGGACGTTTAAATACTACTACTACACAGAAGCTGTGACACGCTCAGTGACATGGGCGTGTCATTGCTCGTGTCACCCATCAAAAACACAGAATCATCGACACGCCCAAAATCTTGGTCGTGCTCATAGGAGTGTCAGGCCAAAAATACATATTCCGGCCAAAACAACACTTCCTCCAACAAAACCCTTCCTTTCACCAACATCCACTTCAAAAAAAAAAAAAAAAACTTAACCCAACATACCCAAAACTCATAACAAACTTGTAAAAACACTAAAACAACTCAAAACATATATCAATCACAAATCATAAACATCACCACAAACCTTAAACACAATCACACACTTTCTCTTCCAATCAACTTACTCTTTTCTTCAATCCAAACTCAAAAATCCAAGAATCAAATGAATTAAACACTCTTAAACACAACACAACCAAAACACACTCCTATCATCAACAATAATCTATCAAACTCAAACACAACTTCAAAATAAACAAGAAAAATCAAGAGAGAACTTACCAAAGTTGATGAAACCTCAAAATTTCCAACTCAATCACTTGATTCTTCCTTCAATTAGCTCTTAGAATTCAAGAACCCCTCTTGCTCTCTTGTGACTTTGATGAGCCGGCCAAGCAAAGGAAAAGAAAAAAAATGAAGAAACAAAGTCAAACTTTTCTTGTCTTTAAACCTCCACCAAGCAATCTAAAAAGAAAATTACTTACACACCCTCTTCTATAAAATTTTTAATTCTCTTTCACCTTATTGCCCTTTTTAGTAATTTCACAAATAACAAAATAAATATCTTCTTCCTTTGACCAACACATTTGACTTGTATATATGTTGTATATATTTCCATATACACAACATATACACTTCCCTTTAAAGTTCTCTTCTCTTTAAAATTTAACATATACATTCAATACAATTACAACAATAATATCAAAACTTCTAGGGCATACTTTGGGATATTACAATTCTCCCCCTGTAAAAAGAAATTTCGTCCTCGAAATTACCTGATATCAAGCCTGAAACAGTTGAGGATATTGATCTTGCATTGCATGCTCGCTTTCCCAAGTTGCCTCATCTTTCCCATGATTCTTCCATAGAACCTTCACCAATGGCACTTTCTTATTCCTTAACTCTTTCACTTCATGTGCCAAAATAGCAACTAGTTCTTCTTCAAATGTCAGATCCGGACTCACTTCAATAGATTCCACCGGCAAGATGTGAGATGGATCTTATCTATACCTCCGCAACATAGAAACATGGAATACATTATGGATTCTATCCAATTCAGGCGGTAATGCTAGACGATAAGCAACTGGCCCAACTCTTTCCAAAACTTCATACGGTCCAATGAAACGAGGACTCAGCTTCCCTCTCCGACCAAATCTCAAAATCTTCTTCCAAGGAGACACCTTCAAAAATACTTTATCTCCAATATCAAATTCTATGTCTCTTCTTTTCAAATCTGAATAAGATTTCTGTCGGTTTGAAGCTGTTCTTAACCGATCCCGAATTATCTTCACTTTCTCTTCAATCTCTTTTACCAAATCAGGACCAACTAACTTGCCCTCTCCCATTTCATTCCAACATAAAGGCGTTCTGCATCTTCTGCCATACAATGCCTAAAATGGTGCCATACCAATACTGGATTGGTGACTGTTGTTGTAAGCAAATTCCACAAGTGGCAAAAATCTGTCCCAACTTCCAGAGAAATCAATGACACAGCTTCTCAACATATCCTCAATAATCTGTATTACTTTCTCTGACTTCCCATCTGCCTGCGGATGAAAAGCAGTACTAAAGTGTAATCGAGAACCCAAAGCACCATGCAAACTCTTCCAAAACCTTGAAGTAAACCGAGGATGTCGATCAAACACTAAAGAAATTGGGACTCCATGCAACTTCACTATCTCACTAATATACAGCTCAGCCAACCTTTCAAGAGAATAGTCCATTCTAACAAGAAGGAATTAGCTGTCTTTGTTAACCGATCAACAATCACCCAAATAGCATCATGTTTCTTCTGAGTCAATGGCAACCCTGATACAAAATCCATTATCACTCTCTCCCATTTCCATTCAGGCACTGTTAAAGGTTGAAGCAACCCTGTTGGAACTTGATGCTCAGCTTTTACCCTTTGACAAGTGAGACATTTGGTCACAAATTCTGCTATGTCTCTCTTTATACCAGACCACCAGTAGTGTTGTTTCAAATCATGGTACATCTTTGTACTACCCGGATGCATAGCAAAACTCGATTGGTGTGCTTCCTCTAAAATAATCTTCCTCAAACTATCATCATTAGGTACACACAACCTATCCTTAAACCAAAGACTACCATCACTCTTCACATAGAAATCTCGGCTCTCCCCATTTTGGCAATCTGACACAATCTTCTGAATTTTCTCATTAGCTAATTGAGCCTCTTTAATCTGATATAACAATACTGGTCTTAACTGCAACTGAGCCAATAATGTACCATCATCACAAACTTCAAAATTAGCATGCAACGCTCTCAATTCAACAAGCAACGAGAGCGAATACATGGCCAAACCTGCTAAAGACTTTCGACTCAAGGCATCAGCAACCACATTTGCCTTACTAGGATGATAATCGATTAGACAGTCGTAGTCTTTAATCAGTTCTAACCATCGCCTTTGCCAAAGATTCAGCTCCTTCTGTACACCCAAATATTTCAAACTTTTATGATCTATATAGATAAAACATTTCTCCCCATATAAGTGGTGTCGCCAAATCTTCAAAGCAAACACTATAGCTGCCAACTCCAAATCATGAGTCGGATAGTTAAGCTCATGCGGCTTCAACTGTAGAGAAGCATAAGCTATGACTTTAACCTCTTGCATCAAAACACATCCTAAACCATTATGTGAAGCATCACTATAAATCACATATGGTTTATCTTCCACGGGTAAAGTAAGAACAGATGCTTGAGTTAACATTTCTTTCAACTGCTCAAAGCTAGCTTGACACTGATTCGTCCACACAAATCTAACTCCCTTCTAAAGCAATCTGGTGAGTGGAGTAGCTATTAAAGAAAAACCTTTCACAAATCATCGGTAATAGCCTGCCAAACCCAGAAAACTTCTAACTTCAGTCACTGACTTCGGTGGACTCCAATTCAAAATAGCTTCAACTTTACTTGGGTCGACTCTTATACCATCTGCTGAAACTATATGACCCAGAAAAGTAACTTGGTCAAGCCAAAACTCTCACTTTGACAGTTTAGCGTATAACTGCTTTTCTCTCAAAATCTGCAACACAATCCGCAAATGCTTGTCATGCTCCTCCTCATTACGTGAATACACCAAAATATCATCGATGAAAACTACCACAAATTGATCTCGATAAGGCCTAAACACCCTATTCATCAAGTCCATGAAAGCGGCAGGCGCATTCGTCAACCCAAAAGGCATTACTAAAAACTCATAATGCCCATACCTGGTGCGGAAAGCTGTCTTTGAAACATCTTCAGCTTTAACCCTCAACTGATGGTACCCGGATCTCAAATCAATCTTGGAAAACACTGCTGCTCCCTTCAATTGATCAAAAAGATCATCAATTCTAGGCAAAAGATATTTATTCTTAATAGTCACTTTGTTCAATTGCCTATAATCAATGCATAACCTCATAGTACCATCCTTCTTCTTTACAAACAACACAGGAGCTCCCCAAGGAGAAACACTGGGGCGAATAAACCCTTTATCTAATAACTCCTGCAACTGCACCTTCAATTCTCTCAATTTAGCTGGTGCCATTCTATGAGTGATAGAGATGGGAGTGGTACCAGGCAACAGATTGATACCAAACTCAACCTCTCTCTCAGGGGGTAACCCTGGCAACTCCTCAGGAAACACATTCGGAAAATCTGCAACTGTGGTTATATTATCAAGTTGAGAACCCCCTACTCTAGTATCCACAACATGAGCAAGATAAGATTCACACCCTTTTCTAATCAACTTTCTAGCTGTTACTACTGATACAAACAAGGATGCAAGTTGTCTCTGCTCACTAGATACTATCACATCCCTACCATCACTGGTTCTCAAGGTAACACACTTCTTTTTACAATCCACCACAGCTCCGTGTTTAGACAACCAATCCATGCCTAAGATCAAATCATATTCTTTAAAAGGCATTTCAATTAAATCACCAAGAAACTCCTCACCTTGCACCACAACAGCACTATCACGGTGCACCTTACTAACAACCACACTATGTCCTAAAGGATTTGTCACCAAAACATCAAATCCTAAGGATTCTGTATGCAATTCAGACACAGGCAATATGGATGCACTTATGTATGAATGAGTAGATCCTGGATCAATTAAAGCAAGTACTAAAATGCCAAATAAAGAAAAAGTACCCACTATGACTGCTGAAGCATCTGGCTGCCTCTGCATCACATACGCCCTCTGAGAAGATCCGGCCTCCTCTGGCCTACTGCCTCCGGATGATGATCCTCCTCTTTGACTCAACCCAGGTCTACCACCTTTGCTAAAACCTCTGCCCCCTTGACCCCCTCTGCTGACACTGGGTCGAGAAACTGTAGTAGCAGTTTGCCTATCATCTTGCATCTCTGGGCAATCTCTAATAAAATGATCTGGTGACCCACATTTATAACATACTCCGGATACTCCAGTCCTCCAACAAACACCTCCATGAGGCCTGCCACAGTGAACACATACAAGTAGAGTAGACCTTTGCATCACGAGAGTCGAGGCACTAGCTACAGAGACTGCCGGTCTCGGCCTCTGATACTGCACTGATCTGCCTGACTACCTCTGACTCCTACTCATCCTCGGAGCAAAACTTCCTCTACCCCTCTTCACAGATGAGGACCCTGCCTCAACTTGGGGTCTCCTTACCCTAGTCTCCTCCTCAGTAGCAGCTGCAGCTATACTCTGGGCTCTCTCCACACTCCTAGCTGCTGCAACAAGCTGAGAGAAATCCTGATACCGAGAACCAGCCACCAGGCACATGATAGAGGGCCTCAATCCCTCCTCAAATCTTTGGCACCGATCTATTTCATCGGAGATAATCCCCCCAGCATATCGACTCAACCGGACGTACTCAATCTCGTATTCTGTCACCGTCCGATTGTCTTGCCTCAAATTCAAAAATTCCATCTTCTTAATATCTTTATACTCCCTCGGAGTATATTTCTGCTCAAACTCCCTCAAGAAATCACCATATGATAGTGTAGGTGGATCATCCATAGCATGAGGGACCGTCTTCCACCAGTCATAGGCATCTTTTTGTAAGAGGGATCTGGCATAGTCAAACTTCTCATCCAAAGTGGCTTGCAACTGAATAAATATCCTCTGTACCTTATCCAACCACTGCTCAGCCACTGCAGGATCGGTAGTGCCTAGGAAATCTTCAGCCCCATATTTCCTCAACTTGTCATAATGTCTTACCGGCACCTGAAGCTGTGGTGGTGGTGGTGGCTGCATTGGAGCTTGTCTAAATAATTCCACCACATGCCTTAACCAACCCGGCGGAGCCTCATCTGCAGCTGATCTCTCTGGCACAGAAACAGGTGCCTCACTAATTCTCTCAACCCTAGCTCCATCCCTACTCTCTCCTGTAGCTACACTCTCGGTGCTTCCTTCCACTGTCTGACGTGAATGGGACTCCATTACTACCTATATCTGCAAACACAGCAGAATATTCCTCATTAAAGATCAAAGACTGCCATACCAAAACATGTATTTTACTCAAAAACCAACTTTTAAAATCAAAATATTCTTTTTCTTACAATTCACCTAGGTTGAGAATCTCAAACCTAGGCTCTGATACCAAAATAATTGTAACACCCCCATACCCCGTATATGTACACAGCATGCTTATACGATCGTAATATACATATACCGAATATAGGTATGCCACCGTTTATAAAACATACAAATAATCCTTTCAACAAAAGTATAAATAAATTTAAAACATTTAAAGGAATTTATGAAACACAATAGACTCAATGTTTATTAAATACATAGCGAAAAATGTAACAAATATTTACAAATACATATACATTAAAACTCAAGTTTTACAAAACGTAAATATATACATGTTTGGCAGTATGTCTTCGATCTTTAAGCTTCACTAGCAACACCTTAAGATCTAGCCTCTACTCGGCCTAGAGGAACTCTCCGGTTCTTCCTTGCTACCTATGCGATAAATCATAATCGCGCTAAGCCAATGACTTAGTGGTACAAACTACAATAATACTATGTTTTGATGCAATGGGATGCCAATATAATATGTTCAAACATTATACTTATACATAAGGATATCACCCATCAAAATCTTACATTGAATCTCATTATTCATTAGTCACATTTAAACAAAGACAAGCATGGGCCCAAAGACACTAATATGCCATTCAACTTTCAGAGTTAATGTTTTGGTTTAATTTTCACATTTATCATTATCCCAACTAGGCTTCAAGGATTTAGGTTCAACCAAGCTTCAAGGGGAACAAAGCATGCTAAGTATCAACCCAACTTGGCTTCAAGAACCAAACCCAACCTAGCTTCAAGGGTTGTAACAGCTCAATTAGGCTTCAAGGACTAGATCCAACCAAGCTTCAAGGGGAGTAAAACATGTTAAACTTCAACCCAACTTGGCTTCAAGGATCACGCCCAACCTAACTTCAAGAGATTGTTACTATAGGCATGCCACCAACAACAAACTCTGAAAATGGAATAACGCATTAGCCACACAATTCATTTATTATTTCCTTCTCAATTCCATTCTCAATTCTCATCATTATCTAGGCAAACATGCCCCACTTATTTCAATTGAATCATCATAGCCAATCACAATGGCTTCTCATCACATTTGAATCATCATGGCCAATTACAATGGCTTCACATCTCAATATTCAAGTATACATAATCAATTACATTGAACATCATCATATAGGCATACATGCCTCAATTATCTCAATTCACATTATGCAAAACATAATATTATTAATATGCATCAACAATGCAATAGAGTACTTATCACATTAATAATCATATGGATTAAGTCTCAAGATCATATGAATGTATGCATTAATTTAGGGTTTGTACTTACCTTGAACACCACTTATACAAATCTATATACTTCCTTTTCCAATACTTCTTCACCACTTAAATTAGGGCAAATCAACCTCTTCACAACCTAATCCAAAAGAATAATTCATACGAGATAAAATAGATTAGGTTAACTAGGGCAAACTCTACACCTGACACGCTCAACAACACGGGCGTGTCCCTGACCGTGCCCTAAACTCACAACACATAAGCTTTGACACGCTCAGAATCACGAGCATGTCACTGAACGTGTAATACATTCTGTCTCACAGAAACATTGACACGTCCAACAACATGGGCGTGTTCATGGCCGTGTCAATTCCTCACCAACACAGTAGCTATGACACGCTCTGTGACATGGGCGTGTCACTGGACGTGTAAATACTACTGCTACACAGAAGCTGTGACACGCTCAGTGACATGGGAGTGTCACTGCTCGTGTCACCCATCAAAAACATAGAATCATCGACATGTCCAAAATCCTGGTAATGCTCATGGGCATGTCAGGCCAAAAATACAGATTCCGGCCACAACAACACTTCCTGCAACAAAACCCTTCCTTTCACCAACATCCACTTCAAAAAAAAAAAAACTTAACCCAACGTACCCAAAACTCATAACAAACTTGTAAAAACACTAAAACAACTCAAAACATATATCAATCTCAAATCATAAACATCACCACAAACCTTAAACACAATCACACACTTTCTCTTCCAATCAACTTACTCTTTTCTTCAATCCAAACTCAAAAATCCAAGAATCAAATGAATTAAACACTCTTAAACACAACACAACCAAAACACACTCCTATCATCAACAATAATCTATCAAACTCAAACACAACTTCAAAATAAACAAGAGAAATCAAGAGAGAACTTACCAAAGTTGATGAAACCTCAAAATTTCCAACTCAATCACTTGATTCTTCCTTCAATTATCTCTTAGAATTCAAGAACCCCTCTTGCTCTCTTGTGACTTTGATGAGCCGGCCAAGCAAAGGAAAAGAAAAGAAAATGAAGAAACAAAGTCAAACTTTTCTTCTCTTTAAACCTCCACCAAGCAATCTAAAAAGAAAATTACTTACACACCCGCTTCTATAAAATTTTTAATTCTCTTTCACCTTATTGCCCTTTTTAGTAATTTCACAAATAACAAAATAAATATCTTCTTCCTTTGACCAACACATTTGACTTGTATATATGTTGTATATATTTCCATATACACAACATATACACTTCCCTTTAAAGTTCTCTTCTCTTTAAAATTTAACATATACATTCAATACAATTACAACAATAATATCAAAACTTCTAGGGCATACTTTGGGATATTACAAACCTTCTTAGGACATATTGTATCGGCAGAAGGAATAAAGGTCTATCCCAAGAAAATATAAGCAGTATTGGAATGGAAGGCACCTAAGACAGTAACGGAAGTCCGTAGTTTCTTGGGGTTAGTAGGATATTATCGGAGATTCGTCAAAGGGTTTTCCATGATCGCTGCACCTATGACCAAGCTACTTCAGAAGAATGCCAAATTCCAGTGGACCGACGCTTGCCAACGGAGCTTTGAAAGGCTGAAGCAAAAACTTGCTGAAGTGCCCATTCTTATACAACCCGAATCAGGAAAAGATTTTGTGATCTATAGTGATGCATCCCACATCGGGTTAGGTTGCGTATTGATGCAGGAGGGCAAAGTCATTGCGTATGTCTCTCGATAGCTCAAGCCACACGAAAAGAATTATCCCACGCATGACTTAGAATTAGCAGCGATTGTTTTGGCTTTCAAGACGTGGAGGCACTACTTATACGAGGAAAAGTGTTACATTTATACGAACCATCAAAGCCTGAAGTACCTGCCCACGCAGAAAGATTTAAACCTGCGACAGCGAAAATGGATGCAATTGTTAGCCAACTACGACTATACGATTAATTATCACCCGGGCAAAGCAAATGTTGTAGTAGATGCACTTAGTAGAAAGTCAATGCAAGCGCTACGTGCTATGAGGGTAGAATTAGAGCCCACAGATGATGGAGCTATCTTTGCAGAAATGCACGTGCGACCTACCTTACATCAACAAATATGTGACACTCAGAAGGAAGATGAAAAAGTGAAAAAGTGGAGTCAACAGGCACAGAAGAATTCATCAGGAGATTATCAAATTCGTCCAGATGGTATCCTATACTACAAGAAGAGAATGGTGGTACCTAAGTCCGAGGAACTGAAGAAATAGATTTTGCAAGAAGCTCATAACAGTCCTTACACAATGCATCCGGGAGCAACAAAAATGTACCGAGACTTGAAGGAGTATTACTGGTGGCCAGGAATGAAAAGAGACATTGTGGATCACATGACGAAGTGTCTGATCTGTCAGCAAGTGAAAGCGGAACATCAACTACCCTCAGGACTACTACAACCTATCACGATTCCAACATGGAAATGGGATTATATCACTATGGATTTTGTCATAGGATTGCCTATGACTAGGGACAAACATGATGCGATCTGGGTAATCGTGGATCGGCTTACTAAGTCCGCTCATTTCTTACCAGTACGTGTGGATTACTCGCTAGACAAGTTGGCAGACTTGTACATCAAAGAGATCGTACGTCTCCACGGAGTTCAAACTTCAATCATATCAGATCGAGATCCACGCTTTACGTCAAATTTTTGGCAGAAGTTCCAAACAGACCTTGGGACTCGAATGTACCACAGTACAACATTTCATCCCTAGACAGATAGACAGTCGGAAAGAGTGATTCAAGTTTTGGAAGATATGCTGAGGGCGTGCGTTTTAGAATTGAAAAACAGCTGGGACAAACACCTGAGCTTAATAGAATTTGTGTACAACAACAACTATCAATCCAGCATACAAATGGCTCCTTACAAAGCACTGTACGGTCAAAAATGCAAAACTCCAGTTTGCTGGACAAAATTGAGCGAGGAAAAGATGTTGGGGCCAGACATAGTTAAGGAAACTGAGGAAAAGGTAGAGATCATTCGAGACTGATTAAAAGCAGCGGCGGATAGGCAAAAATCATACGCGAATCTAAAGAGGAAAGACATACAGTTTGAGGTGGGCGACAGAGTATTCCTCAAAGTCTCTCCTTGGAAAAAGGTGTTACGATTTAAACAGAAAAGCAAGCTAAGCCCTAGATTCATCGGACCATATGAGATCATCAAACGGGTAGGTCCAATAGCTTACCAGTTGGCGTTACCACCTGAATTAAGTAGAATACATGATGTTTTCCACGTTTTAATGCTAAGGAGGCATCGTTCAGATCCAACCCACGTCATACAAGCTCAAGACATCGAGATTCATCCCGACATGACATACGAGGAAGAGCCGGTAGAAATCCTAGCACGGGAAATCAAAGAGTTGCGGAATAAGAAGATTCCATTGGTCAAAGTGCTTTGAAGGAATCACAAAGTAGAAGAAGCCACATGGGAATGCAAAGAAACTATGAGGAAGCAGTAACCATATTTATTTCCACCTGATGGGCTTCGGGACGAAGCCTAAATTAATGAGGGAGGAACTGTCACATCCGCCCACCGCATTTATGCATAGCAGTCACGTGCACAGTGAGAGAAGGGGAAAGGAGAAGTCAATTCCTGACAATGGCCCCAGATAAGGCTATAGGACTAATGGGACCTAATTGAAGAAATGCAAAGTTTTTGGGAGGTGACTGTAATTTTCAAAATTTTTGGGGAGGTGACTGTAATTTCCAAAAAGTTTTGGGGAGGTGACTGTAATTTCTAAAAGTTCTACTGGAGGTTCTTAATAGTGCACATAACAGACTCCAAAAATGGAGAGTAGAGAAAAATTAGGTCACAACGACACGTAACGGTTTTTCCAGGAAACGCCCTGTTAGAGAGAAATGAAGACATATAGACTAGGGCCATTTTGGTCATTATTAATTAAAATTTATACATGAATCCAAAGTAGGAAATAAACATATGAGTGCGTAGAGGACATCGAGGGGTTGAATATGAAACGATCGTCAGTAGAAACGGAGCCCGGGCAAAACCCGAGCAAAGAAAGGACCTAAAGGGAATTTTGTAAAAAGTCGAGTGCTTATTGGTAATTTTTCAAAATGACTTGGAAACCTAAAATAGACCTTAAAAATAGAAAGTAGAGGTCGAGAGAATAAAAACCATATGTAGTTTGCCTCGTGGAACTGTACGGTTTAAAAATTACGACCGATTAATCGCCGGAGCGTAAAGTGGGGCCGGTTCCATGTAAGTACCATATGGGTGACATGGAACAAATTAGAGTACCAAATGGGAAGAGGGAAAAGTTGGAGGACTTAATTGGAAAGAAAAATATAAAAATCTTTTTGATGGCCAATCACCATTAGCCATTTAGAAGTCATAAAAAGAAGAAAAGAAAAAGGGATGGACAAATGGCCCTAAGGCATTCATCCAACCCAAAAGTGGACATCATTTCCACTATATATATATATATCATAGCAAGAAGAACAACACACTCCAAACCGTCAGCCTCCATAGGAAGAACACCAAAGAATTTCTAACTTTATCAAGTTTGATTCAAGTTCAAGGTAAGTTTTAAGGTTTTAAAACATGTAGATTTCAATTCTAGTATCAATCTTAAGTATTTATATATCTATTGGAAGATTGGAAATTAGGGTTCTTATGGTGGATTTGGGGAAAATTTAAGTAAGTGATGATATTGGTTAATTAAATGGAAGAATCAAGGTTTCTAAGGTTTAATAAGGTTAGATTAGGATTTAGTTTGAAAAGAAATGGAAGGGTAGTGCATGTTCAAAATTTCTAAGGTTTATGTTTAAGGTTGTGTTCTTGAATTTCTTGAAGGAAAAACAAAGATTAAGGAAGGAGAAGAAGGAAAAGAAAAGGGGAATTAAAAGAACAAGGTTTGGTACTTTACCTTAGAAGAATTAATTTTCCTTTCAATTTCTTACCAAAACTTTATCTATGGAACTTTTGCTATGGATGCATAAATGTGTTGTTTGAGTTTGAATTCAATTGTTGAGTGGAATTTTTAAATCCATGTGATGATTGGGTTGTTCAAATTCAAATGAAATCTAATGTTTCCAATGATTTTGGTAAAAGAGTTTATGAACTCTATTTAGTCCAAATTGATTTAAACAATCAAGTTATTTTAAAAGGGAAGTGTCTAAGTCTTCATTACATTATTAGGGAAGCTTTGAAATGGGTTTAAAACAGAAAAATAAACAATTTTGCACCAAGTGCAAGTGTGGGCCGAATTGGTGCCCTTTGGGATCCAATTCTGGACCTAATTTTGGGCAGCCAGTGGAGGCAGCAAACGATGAAATGTTTTGACGAAATTTTACATGCAATTAGTCAACATATGAAATAAGTTTCCTGTAAAATTTCAGCCAAAAATAAGATAATTTACCTGGTCAAATGTAAGACTGAAGTGGACTGAAATGTTGACGAAATCCCAGATTTTACTATTCATTTGGCGCTTGCCTTTTGCGTTGTCGGTTTTACGCGCCGCGACACTATTCATTTGGTCAATTTGTGACCTTTTGAGGAATGCTTTGAAATGTTTGGTATGTTTATTGTGGATGTTAAATATGTGAAAAAGAGTAATGGTTTGACTAAAGAATGTGGTGCGCGGCGTAAATGGCAAAGCGCGACGGGAATTAAAATAATTTCTCGAGTCATTCTAAAATGAAGTTTGAGACTTACATTGAATCATTTTAACCTTTATGCTCTACTGGGTAGTTGGGAGTGGTAGATAAGGGTATGGTGCACTATACTAACTTATGCAGTACTGCTTGATATTGTGATTGAATTGTTATGATCTGAATTCAATGGTGAGGGCCATTGAAGCCAATGGTGAGGGCCATTGGTTATAACCAAGATGGTCAGGGTCATTCCTGTGATATGATAATGGTGGTGAGGGCCACCTATGTTACAGTGGTGAGGGCCACTGCCTTATCGCTATGGTTCCCTATATACCAATAGAGCCAAAGTCCTGTTTTTTTTTAAACTACGTAATGCAAAATGAGTTTGAATTATGGTTATTACATTTGTTGAAAGCATATTTGTAACACCCTCATACTCTATATAGGTACTATACATATACCTAGTATACATACAATACGTATATAGAGTGTAAGAATGTCACTTCTAGTTTTAATTTAAAAAATCTTATCCAAGTTCAAACAATACTATCTTTAGATTTTAATAACATTTAGTAAATAATTATACATATTAATATATGATTGTGAATAATATAACAAAATTAAACTTTACATGTATGCATCACCTTCTAGTTGGTCTCAGAACACTCTTACCCTTCTCGTGGCATAACTGCTTGATTTCCCGATCAACCGCATAATCACCTGCGCGATCACACAACCGCGCTAAGCCCGAGAGCTTAGTAATACAAATAAATCATATACACATATAATAGAGAAAATCATATTTTCATTTTAACTTATTATGACATTATTTTCTTACCATGTTTTTCCCTTTTTGGTTATACTTTTCATATATATATATACTTCTACTAATGTTTTACCAATATACATATTCATACATTTTATTTCAGTAATTCACAATCCAATGACTTATCAAATTCTTTATGAAACAATATCCACTATTTCCACATTCATATACATTTCACACATCATAAATCATCATATACAATTTACACATCATAAACTCATCATTTCACATAGCTTCTCAAGCTATACTCATCTTCAATATTTCACTTATGTATTGTATGCATCTCATTCCATAGTTATCACTATATATCACACAACATTAATTTCCTTCCATAGTTCACATTAAAACAAGGACAAACATATATCTCATTATTCATTTTCATTATTCAGGAATCACATATATATATATATACAAACACACACATGGGCCCAAGAACACTAATATGCCATTCCACTTTCAGAGTTAATGTTTTGGTTTAATTATCACATTTATCATTATCCCAACTAGGCTTCAAGGATTAAGGTTCAACCAAGCTTCAAGGGGAACAAAGCATGCTAAGTATCAACCCAACTTGGCTTCAAGAACCAATCCAACCTAGCTTCAAGGGTGGTAACATCTCAATTAGGCTTCAAGGTTTTGACCCAACCAAGCTTCAAGGGGAGTAAAACATGTTAAACTTCAACCCAACTTGGCTTCAAGGATCAAACCAACCTAACTTCAAGAGATTGTTACTATTAGGCATGCCACCAACAACAAAACTCTGAAAATGAATAACATATTAGACACACAATTCATTTATCAGTTCATTATCAATTGAAATCATCATAGCCAATCACAATGGCTTCTCATATCATTTAGATCATCATAGCCAATCACAATGGCTTCTCATATCATTTAGATCATCATAGCCAATCACAATGGCTTCTCATATCATTTAAATCATCATATCTCAATTCATATCATAGCTTTTCATCTTTCAAATACACAATCATTTATCTCAAATACTTCACATTTCATATAACATCATTATCAATCACAATTACATCACATCTTATTTGGTCTCAATTCACATTAGAATACTTCATTATTTACATATTCATAATCAAACACATTTAACATTCATCAAGAATGATCATCATTGATATACACATATATAATTTACCTTATTCTTAGATTTGGAATCCTCAACATACCTTTGTTTCATATATATTTGAAATATAGATTCAACAATACAATAATAATCAAGAATAAGAATCATTAACTAACCAATTTGAGGGACACGGCCAGCATCATTTGAGGGACACGGCCAAGCTTGTGGCCGTGTCTCTCAACCCTAATTGGCAGTAGTGAACATGGCCAGGCGACACGGCCGTGTCACTCAACACAAATTCAGACAGTAGCAAACACGGGCAATGGACACGGCCAAGCCCGTGGCCGTGTCTCTCCACACAAAAATCCAATAGCAGACACGGGCAAGGGACACGGCCGTGTCTCTCCACAAAAATCCAACAGTAAGAAACACGGGCAGAGGACACGGCTGAGACTGTGACCGTGTCTCTCCCAAAACCAAACCAACACATATAATTTTCCTTGACTTGGCCGTGTCACTCACAAAATTCAACCCAAACCTAACCAAACCTCTTCTTTTCTCATTAATTCACAACACAATACCAATACACACCAACCATGCACTAAATTCATTAACACAAGTACTAATAAATGTGTTTTAAGTTTGAATATCATATCAAAACATTAATTAAGGTAGTTTGTTCTTACCTTAAGAATCACTCACAAATCTACACACTTTACCTTCCAAGAACTCTTCACCACTTAGCAATCCACTATCTTCACAACCTAATTCAAATCAAATAATAAGATACATGAATTTCAATACAAATATTTTATGTTTTCAACTCCCTTAAACACAATCATATATCAATTACTCAAATCCCCACTCCTATATCAAATTCTTATTAAACAATTTCAATAATCCTTCATCATCTTCACCAATAACCATTTGAGTCTATACACATCTTTCAATCTTTCACTATCATCATTTTACCATATTAACTACCTCAAAACTCAACTCAATTAATGAAAATCAACACAAAGAAATGAATACTTACTTGAATATGTTGCCAAATCTTCATCTCTATCTTCAATTCTCTTAGAATCCTTAAGAACTTTGATGTGAAAAGCAACAAAATCACATCTCTCTCTCTCTCTCTCTCTCTCTCTCGTCCAAGCAGCAAGAAGAAAACGAAGAAGAAGGAGCAGAAGAGGAAAGAAGTTTCTACTTCTTTCCTTCGTTCTTATCCTATATAATAATAATAATAATAATAATAATAATAATAATAATAATAATAACAATAACAATAACAATAACAATAACAATAACAATAATAACAATAATAAAAATAACACTTTAAATATCCACCACATAATCTTTCTTTGACTTTCTTCTTCTCTTTTCTTTTTGTCCTTATTATTATTATTATTAATTCATTACACACATATATATATATATATACCATTCACTTATCCTACACCATTCTATATCCCATGCATATGTCTTATATATATTATCTTTATATTTCCCCTATATACATATACATTAAATCCAAATTCAACAACAATAACTCCAAAACTCTTAGGGTCTATTCCGGGATATTACAATTCTCTCCCCCTTAAATAATTTCGTCCTCGAAATTATATAACACAATAACATCCCATTCTTAACATAATACCATCTTAATTTTATCAAATTACATAACTTTTACTCTCTCCCTTAGAGTCAATCATCTTCTCTAAATTCCATAACTTATCATGCTATAAGATTATATATCTTATTACTTCCTCAACAAAGTAATTAAGATAGTTTCTCACATTCCCAATGAAATTACCTTTAGACAAAAATCAGATCATCTTATGGTCTATACATTCCATTCACTTATTACATTCAAGATATTTATCACTTCATCTCTTTATAGATAATCTCTTAACTTTAACCTTGGAAATTATTGAATTATATTATACCATTGCTTATCTTGTCATTATAATCACTTTTGAAGATAGCTACGTATCAAACCTTGATTGATAACAATCTTTTCATTTTGCTTACACTTAAATCTTTCGCTATCATATTTTTCACTTAACATTTATATTAATACAACCTCTGTAAACTTACTTAATAGATAATCAACCTTTTTCCCTTTATATCACTATTTGCAATTGATATAATTCAATTCATCAATGTCCATACATCCATCAAAATATTACATCATCCACATTATCATGTAAATTTTTATACTATTAGTACAACTATACATATTAAATCTTGATAATGATTCACAATCTTAATGCAACTTAAATCATTTGGTTTATCTATCATAAAATATCCACACTTCAATTCAAACCAACAAGTAACTTATTTAAACTTATCCTTAGATTTCACATTATATATATATCCTCATTCCACTCAATCAAAAATTATATCCAATTTCTGATCTTTTCAGATCCATATTCAATCACATTATCATAATAACAAAGCACCTCAGATTGCTCTTCAGTATATATATTTTGTTTTCTATTGTCTTATTATCATTTCCATCAATTCTTATGATAATCTCATATCATGTTGATTATGTATAATTCATTCACTTAAACTTTAAACTCATTCACTTTATACCATACACATTTTTAGCATAACCTTCAATCATCTTTTTATAATTTCTCTCTTTATAATATCTTCTCACATATCACCCCATTGCTATCTTAACAATAAATGTTATCCATACTTAACACATTTTCGAAAGTCTCTTCTGTTTCCTTACGTTTCATAATTATAACCAAATTTCTAACATAAAATCATAAAATATCACTTTACCACATCATAATTATCAATCTCATCAGAACTATACGAGAATCATGTTATCTCAATCCCAAATCAGAAAATAACAAAATTAATCAACCACAATATACTAAACAAACCATAGGATTATAAAAGATTAAGGGTCATGTGTAAAACTTATAAATCCATATGGTTCCTTTATTATTCTGCTTCCAACCTTTTCAATTACCATACTAAATTGAATCTCAAGAATTAACACATTCCAACTCTGTTATCACCCAATTTGCACTAGATTATATAATCATCACTAGCTTAATTCATGTTTCAACAATATTATCATCTTCTTGTATGAACATATATTCCATCATATAAACATTACATAATTTCTCTTTTGTCACATAATTTCTAATCCATTTACAATCTCTTACAATATACAAATACATGAACTTTTCCATAAGTGGATACTTTGGAACTCTAAATATCATATGATCATCAAATTAGTGATCACCATAACAATTTCATTATCCACTATTACACAAGTCTATTCTTACCCTCAATTCCATCATAAAATTCATCTAATTTGTTCAAGTCATAACCTAATCTTTATTAGGTTCACCAATACATACAATATCATTCTCCATATCACTAATCCAATATTTGTACCACATATACATTCATAATGTGATTCATATTTCTTACATATCATAATTTCATTCATATAGAAAAACTCAACTCATACATCCTATACATGTGTATACTTAATTATATGCTCTTATTTTACTTCCTTTTTCATATATTCCAAACAAATCTAATGTTTATCACTTTCCTTTGAACATCATCATTCTCATTTCTTCAATATGATGTAGAGTATTTATCATTACAATAAATATATAAATATTCTAACCATAATAACATTCACATACATTTTAGTCACAATCCTAATGTGACATCTCCTTCACTTTTATCTTTAAAAAATATTTAATATACCTTCATATCCATTTTTACCTTTTCTACTCAAATCACTTAAAATAACTCATTTTTACTTGCTTACTTACTTTCTTTAATCTTCAAATAAATTCTCATATTATTAATCACACTATTCAATTTATAATATTGTCATGTGCAATATTATTCACTTCACATAGCTTATGTATTGAATATACATTAAACTATTAGTATCCAAATAATCTTTATCAAATTCCACTAAAACTTTAACCTTTCAACTTACTACTCCACTTAAACTTCAGTTTACCAAACTCATCTTTTATTAATATCAACTTTTAAATATTATATATATATCACAAAGCAACATCAAACATATAATTCTCACAAATCTTAAGCTCATTTCAAAAATCCAAATATCACATATTATCACTGTTATCATGAGCTTTCACAATATGCAAACATCTCACATTTCCAACATTGAAATCACAATGTTTACATAAAGAAAGATAGTACAAACTATACCCATATCATCTCTTTTTCTTTTAAACACAACCTTAGCTTTACATACCCAAACTTTAAATAATCACACTTTATCTATTTTACTGAATTCATTCAATATTCTACCATACTCTCTTCCTTTAAATAACATATCCTTCCATAATAACAATCTCACCATATTTCCTCTTTCTAACAAACTAAACATAAACTTTGTCATAGAAAGATTCAAATCATAGAGGAAAGAGTACCTACTAAAATCTTGATTTTATTTTCAACTCATTTTCAACTTTATTCTCCTTTTCCTTTCTTTATTTTCCAATCACTTTTCAATAATCAATACTTCAGAATTTACTTTCCTTAAGTAAACTCCCATTCTTGAATTTATCAATTAATCTTGTACAAATGATCATATCATTTCTTTTTCAAATTATTACTTCCATTTAAAATTTTATTCACACACTATCATTCATCTCAAGTCATTCAAATACATCACAAATCACATAATGCCACGTTCGAGACCAACCTAGATGTGAATGCATATGCATGTATTACAAATTTCATTTCAAAACTTTTCTTTTCACTTCTCTTTAAACTTTTCAAAACTTTCTCTTTTTAATTCCACTTAGGCCGAGAATCTCGAACCTAAGCTCTGATACCAAAATAATTGTAACACCCTCATACTCTATATAGGTACTATACATATACCTAGTATACATACAATACGTATATAGAGTGTAAGAATGTCACTTCTAGTTTTAATTTAAAAAATCTTATCCAAGTTCAAACAATACTATCTTTAGATTTTAATAACATTTAGTAAATAACTATACATATTAATATATGATTGTGAATAATATAACAAAATTAAACTTTACATGTATGCATCACCTTCTAGTTGGTCTCAGAACACTCTTACCCTTCTCGTGGCATAACTGCTTGATTTCCCGATCAACCGCATAATCACCTGCGCGATCACACAACCGCGCTAAGCCCGAGAGCTTAGTAATACAAATAAATCATATACACATATAATAGAGAAAATCATATTTTCATTTTAACTTATTATGACATTATTTTCTTACCATGTTTTTCCCTTTTTGGTTATACTTTTCATATATATATATACTTCTACTAATGTTTTACCAATATACATATTCATACATTTTATTTCAGTAATTCACAATCCAATGACTTATCAAATTCTTTATGAAACAATATCCACTATTTCCACATTCATATACATTTCACACATCATATATCATCATATACAATTTACACATCATAAACTCATCATTTCACATAGTTTCTCAAGCTATACTCATCTTCAATATTTCACTTATGTATTGTATGCATCTCATTCCATAGTTATCACTATATATCACACAACATTAATTTCCTTCCATAGTTCACATTAAAACAAGGACAAACATATATCTCATTATTCATTTTCATTATTCAGGAATCACATATATATATATACAAACACACACATGGGCCCAAGAACACTAATATGCCATTCCACTTTCAGAGTTAATGTTTTGGTTTAATTATCACATTTATCATTATCCCAAATAGGCTTCAAGGATTAAGGTTCAACCAAGCTTCAAGGGGAACAAAGCATGCTAAGTATCAACCCAACTTGGCTTCAAGAACCAATCCAACCTAGCTTCAAGGGTGGTAACATCTCAATTAGGCTTCAAGGTTTTGACCCAACCAAGCTTCAAGGGGAGTAAAACATGTTAAACTTCAACCCAACTTGGCTTCAAGGATCAAACCAACCTAACTTCAAGAGATTGTTACTATTAGGCATGCCACCAACAACAAAACTCTGAAAATGAATAACATATTAGACACACAATTCATTTATGAGTTCATTATCAATTGAAATTATCATAGCCAATCACAATGGCTTCTCATATCATTTAGATCATCATAGCCAATCACAATGGCTTCTCATATCATTTAAATCATCATATCTCAATTCATATCATAGCTTTTCATCTTTCAAATACACAATCATTTATCTCAAATACTTCACATTTCATATAACATCATTATCAATCACAATTACATCACATCTTATTTGGTCTCAATTCACATTAGAATACTTCATTATTTACATATTCATAATCAAACACATTTAACATTCATCAAGAATGATCATCATTGATATACACATATATAATTTACCTTATTCTTAGATTTGGAATCCTCAACATACCTTTGTTTCATATATATTTGAAATATAGATTCAACAATACAATAATAATCAAGAATAAGAATCATTAACTAACCAATTTGAGGGACACGGCCAGCATCATTTGAGGGACACGGCCAAGCTTATGGCCGTGTCTCTCAACCCTAATTGGCAGTAGTGAACACGGCCAGGCGACACGGCCGTGTCACTCAACACAAATTCAGACAGTAGCAAACACGGGCAATGGACACGGCCAAGCCCGTGGCCGTGTCTCTCCACACAAAAATCCAATAGCAGACACGGGCAAGGGACACGGCCGTGTCTCTCCACAAAAATCCAACAGTAAGAAACACGGGCAGAGGACACGGCTGAGATTGTGACCGTGTCTCTCCCAAAACCAAACCAACACATATAATTTTCCTTGACTTGGCCGTGTCACTCACAAAATTCAACCCAAACCTAACCAAACCTCTTCTTTTCTCATTAATTCACAACACAATACCAATACACACCAACCATGCACTAAATTCATTAACACAAGTACTAATAAATGTGTTTTAAGTTTGAATATCATATCAAAACATTAATTAAGGTAGTTTGTTCTTACCTTAAGAATCACTCACAAATCTACACACTTTACCTTCCAAGAACTCTTCACCACTTAGCAATCCACTATCTTCACAACCTAATTCAAATCAAATAATAAGATACATGAATTTCAATACAAATATTTTATGTTTTCAACTCCCTTAAACACAATCATATATCAATTACTCAAATCCCCACTCCTATATCAAATTCTTATTAAACAATTTCAATAATCCTTCATCATCTTCACCAATAACCATTTGAGTCTATACACATCTTTCAATCTTTCACTATCATCATTTTACCATATTAACTACCTCAAAACTCAACTCAATTAATGAAAATCAACTCAAAGAAATGAATACTTACTTGAATATGTTGCCAAATCTTCATCTCTATCTTCAATTCTCTTAGAATCCTTAAGAACTTTGATGTGAAAAGCAACAAAATCACATCTCTCTCTCTCTCTCTCTCTCTCTCTCTCGTCCAAGCAGCAAGAAGAAAACGAAGAAGAAGGAGCAGAAGAGGAAAGAAGTTTCTACTTCTTTCCTTCGTTCTTATCCTATATATATAATAATAATAATAATAATAATAATAATAATAATAATAATAATAATAACAATAACAATAACAATAATAATAATAACAATAATAATAATAACACTTTAAATCTCCACCACATAATCTTTCTTTGACTTTCTTCTTCTCTTTTCTTTTTGTCCTTATTATTATTATTATTAATTCATTACACACACATATATATATATATATACCATTCACTTATCCTACACCATTCTATATCCCATGCATATGTCTTATATATATTATCTTTATATTTCCCCTATATACATATACATTAAATCCAAATTCAACAACAATAACTCCAAAACTCTTAGGGTCTATTCCGGGATATTACAATATTTACACTGAAGGTACAATAACATCCATTGGTTTAATGTTGTTGATTTTTTATTTAATTATTTCCTTTTATTTCAAATGCTTTCATGTTTTACTTTTATTTCCATTGGTAAAGTACCCACTGAGCGCATTGCTCAGCGAGTTAAGTTTTCCTTGACTCGTAAGTTCGGATCTGTAGCTAACTCTTGGGAAGCGACGACCAGACCCACAGCATCTCAGGGTAGATCTCTTAGTTTCCATTATGAGTTAGCTAGTTGTGGCATGTATATGTATATATAAGATTGAGAATTACTATGTTATATTGTACGTTAGTAGTATGTAATAATAATAAACCTCTACTTTATTTTGTACTAGAAGTGTAAATTCTTCCTGCAGGTTTGTAGTTGAGGTTATAAGGGGGATTCATTGGGAGTGTATTGATACTGATTGTGTTTACATTTGTTTGTGTAAAAATATTTTCAAAAATCAGAAAAACCAGTTTTGTCGACACCTGGGACCCAATTTCTAGGCGAACCTCTGGCAAAATTTTTGTAAAAACCGGAACTAAAATTTGACTAAGTAAAATTCGTAGCAACATTAGGTTAGTGTGGCTCCTTTACTCGGCTTATACATGTAGGCTGGGAAGGGGTGTTACATGGAGCTTTCTCAAGCAATGTGCTTTCCATGCCGCCTTGATTCAATATCTTCTTTTGATTCTTCACTTCACAGAGTGTTTGTTGTTCACTTTGATAAAGAATAGACAAGAAAGTGTGATGTATTATACTCATGTATGCATGAATGAAACTTACAGTGGTTTTATTGACTCACAGACCGAAGTGATCAGCAGAAGTGTTCTCATTGGTTCCTTTTTGATGCTCATTCAAGTCTTGCATTGGAATGATCACAAGCTTTGCATTTGTGGCTTTTATCTTCAAGATGTTGAAAACATGAGTGGTGGAGACCCTAAGTAGCAGAGTCAGGGATTCATCTATTTCGAACTATGTCTCAGTATGTCAGTTGGTAGTTTCTTCATAACTTTGCCAATAATAATTTCCTTTGCCTAATGTGTCCTTTGGAGGTTCAACATACTTCCCTTAACTTGAAGGCTTTGTATGACAAAACATTTTCTTTTATTTTTTGAAATCAAATGTTGGTTTTGCCAAATTGATGTCAATGTACCTCAGGACTTGATTTTTCCAAATTAATATATCTATAACATGACAACCCTAGTTACCGTACTAAACTTGGGAATCATTTCTATTTAAGCAAGAACTGTTGCACTTCAGATAGGCACATACACATTGCTTGGCCAAAGGTCTCATTTGAGTTTAAATATTGTCTATCTCATATGCATGCTTATCCAAACTATCTCCACTAATAGACTCTACCTACCAAGAGAGATCAACAGGTCTTTGATAGGCTTGAGATGGGGTCTATAAGGGACATGGGTTAAAGTGGAGGCCATTTTGAGATAGGAGCTGATGTGACACAATGGACAAACCCTCACACTACAAATTTCTTGTTGGAACTTTAGACAGCTTGGAGGCAACCTTGCTAGACTCTAAATTTCTTCTATCTTCTTAGCTTTAATTTAGATCTTGATTAGGATGGTTTTTGCCCTTGCATAAAGTTTAAGACCTAAATTTGTTTCTTTTCTTCTTCTCCCTTTTCTTTCTTTTTATTTTTTCTTACTCTTCCCTTTCTTTGAGCATTTTATCATTTTGTCCTTCTTTCTTGTTGGACTATCAAGTACAAAACTTTCAAGAATTGGATGGTCTTTCTCCTTTTCCTCTGATTTTGATTGAATCCTTGGTTGGGTTGGACTAATTCAAGTCAATCCATAAATGGAAACCTTTTGTTGTCTTAGGTAAAAGAGAACTCAGTTGGCTTTTTGAACCACCTTTTTAGATTTTATTTTTCTTCCTTTTCTTCTTCTTTTTTTTCTTTTTTTCTTTTCTTTTTTTCTTTTCTTCTTCTTCTTTTTTTTTCTTCTTTTTTTTTCCTTTTTTGGTTCTAGCTCAAACATAGTTGTCTTGTTTATACCAACTTGGGCTTCCAATAATGGATGAGTGGAGTAACATAAATCTTCTTTAATAGGGATAAATCATTTGTTACTCTAATGTTGATGTTGTCTTGATATATTGGAGACATTAAGGGAACTTTAACTACCCTTAAGGTTTTGATAACATCAACTATCTTTATGGTCTTTAAACTATCTTTATGGTCTTGAGAACTTCAACTATCTTCATAGTCTTGAGAACTTTAACTATCTTCATAGTCTTGAGAACTTCAACTATCTTCATAGTCTTGAAAAATCATTGCCTTTTTTTTTTATCTTATTGCCTCTTCATCTTAGTGATCATAAGACTTGCCGAAAGTATCACAACAGCTCAGGGTAGGTTATTAAGGTTATATGACAATGAAAGAAAGCTAAAATTTTACGAAGGCTCAAAGGAACAACTAGGGATTGATATTTAATTGGGTGGATACTAGCTATTGGCTAACCAAACAATGCCTAGATCATTTCTCTCTTAAATAAGTAGAGTTTAATTTCGCCTTGAAAATTTGTCAAAGCATGTTCTAAGAATGACTAGGACCCAGACAAAGGTAATTATGCAGGAGCCCTCTCTAAGTAAGCATACACAACTCAATGCTATAGAGCAATTCCCTCACCTAGTAAACTCATTCAAGTCATGATGCCTAGATATATGAATTATCAAGCTAGATTCCTCATTGGTTGAGCATCAAAATGAACAAAGACCAACAAATTTTTTGATAAAAGTAATTTATTCAAACAAATTTAAATTTGAAAAACATGATATTTCCAATTAAAGAAAGTAAAATTGAAAAGCAACATTCAAGCTAAGGAAAGTTTATTGAGTTGGAGCCAAAGATGCTCCATTCATCAAGGGCAAGGATTTTTTCCATCATTAAGGATCATGGCTTCATCATCCATAGTTAATCCAAACTTGTTTAGTAGTACATCATCTTTAGCAGCTTCTCTATCCATATCATGATGAGATGACAAGATAAAACTCTTCATGAGGGTTGCAAGCGATGGCGCCCTTCCAATTTTAGGCAGAGGCTTATTCTTAGTATTGGGCTTATCAGGCTCAGGCAGCTTTCCACTGTCAATCAAATCTTGGATTTTGTGCCTTAAGTGAACACATTTATCTGTTTCATGCCCTTGCATTTGATGGAATTGACAGAAGACCTTGACTTCAAAATTTGGTGGTAGAGGCTTATGTAGAGGCCGAGGTGCCAATGGTCGCAGCAAATCCATTTTCATTAGATTTTCTAACATCTTTGACAAAGGCTCCCTTAAATCTGAAAATTTACGCTTCTTTGTTGGCTTACTTGTTGCATCTTTCTCAACACCTCCTCTTTCCCTTTGACTTTTCCCACTAGGGTGATAGCTGCTCTTATTGCTCCACTTAGATAGCACATGGTTTGGTTGGTCTTGTAGAATAGGGATTGATCTCTCATTTTTCATTCTATCTCTATCAGTAGGCATGTTCCTTGTTAATGCTGTCTTTTCCTTCTTTCTTATGTCAATGGGAGATGCCTCATTAGCATTGTTGATGATCTCTAGAATTTGAATCAACTGGGTCTTCATAATTTTAACCAATTGATCTTGTAGCTCGGCCATCCTAGCTTTGACAATTTCATCGATTATATCCCTTAGCTGGTTTGCATCCATCCTTCGAATGAAGCACTTGAATAAAAAAATCAATGTTGAGGTGATATCATTGTATGCTCTTGAATTGTTGTACCTCAGGTTTATGAGCCAGAAAAGATCAATGATATGAGATGCAAATGTATTCATGTATGCACAAGCAATAAACAAACAAGGATAAATAGGACATTCCTTCCAACCTTATAACATCCACACACGAATGGCGAGTCTCTTTTCCTAGGTATATGGTTAACAAAATACCAACATGGGGTATCTTGCTTTCGAATAATTCCCTCGGATGTTTCAACCAATAGTTATATCATTGAAAATGGAAATCAATCCATGATAATTCCCATTAATTAGGTTTTAATCCATTCAACCAACTAAAGTAGCTTTTATACTATATTGGATTAAAATGAAATTAAGAGGCTTATTATAAATAAATTTCTCACTTGAAAAGAGGTAACTAGTGGTTCATGCCAAAAACAAGCCCATAGTTAATTTATTCTTATTGTAAACTAGGCCCACAATTGATTTTTGGTATTTCATAATTGACCTAAATATTTTTGCAAGCTCTTTGTAAGAAAATGTTGGGTGAAAATAGTTTTGTTTCTAAGCCCATTATAAAAGAATTTAGAAAAATGGATTTTGGGCTTAGTATTTGGGCCATGGGCCAAAGAATTTTTGTTTTTAGAAAAGTCTTATGTCCAAAGACCATCTTGAAAAATTTTGAAAATAGTTTTGGTCTTTTGGATTTTAAAGAAAAATTTATTTTGAGCTTGCAAATGTACTTGGGTCATATTAGAAAAAGAACAAACCAAATAAGCCATGATTTAGACTAAGATAAACTAACCATAGTCAAACAACATGCATTTGGGGTAAAACCTATGGAAAGTAGGCCAATTACATGAGCTTTAGTCTTTGGGTAGAAAGGCTTAGGTTCCCATACCAAGTATATACCAAACGGTACAAGGCTATGAGTGGTTATGCCATGCTCGATCTCCATACCTTGAGTGAAAGTATGGTATCCCTTACATAACACAACATGGGTAACACGGGCATCCTAACTCACGCACACGATGCAAACTAAATGATGCAATGGATAAAATCATTATAAGAAAGAATAGAATAATATAAAGACCAACGAAATCAACTTCTCTTATCCCCAGTGGAGTCGCCACTATGAGCGGGGCCTTAGAGAACACGGACCTAAGTCCGGAGAAAATGGAGTCGCCACCCGGATGGGCCGGGAAAAAGAAAGGGGTGGATGACTCGATTCCTAAGGAATCCCCAACCCCTTAATGAGTTTGGAAAGTTGGGTACGTGTGGGGAAGGTGAGAAATGGCCCAGCACCCCTACAACACCCGGTTCATTGGAACCGGCCTCCTTTACAGGTCTTAATATTATAAAATTCTTAAATACAACAGTATTATCCATACTACACACAATAAAAAGAAAGCATCATTATATTAAAATCAAAGCAATGTCCAAACAAAACAAAATAAATAAATGGACACCCATCTAAGGATGGAAACATGTCCTTACATCACATGCCTAGATAGGACACCCACCAAAAGGTAGAAACATGCCCTCTACAAAGGTTCTAAAATAGAAAGGAAAATTAAATTACATGATGTTTAACTAATGAGGTACCCACCAAGTGGAAACATACCTCTTACAACTTTTGGAAGTCTAAATTAATTAATAAAAGTAAATAATCATCCATAATAAATAAATCATTCACTAAAAGTATTTAAATATCAATAAAATAAACATCCATCCATGATAAATTAAATAAATCAAGTATTGAAATTAAATAAATTATAGCATAAGAGATAAATCAAAGCAAAATCAAATATGGAATTGAATAAAGCAAATAAAAGTTCAATTATAGCTACTGTGAATTTTTATGGAGTTAAAATAAATTAGGGTTTTATGTTTTAAAAGGTCGGTAAGACACTTTGATTAACCAAATTAAGATTTGAATGGTGAAATCATGAAACTAGGGTTTTAAATACCTTAAAATACTTTAATTTATGATTTATGATTATTGAATTTTAAGCTACTGTGCAATTTTTGGGTTTTTATGTTTTTTAATGTTTTAAAAGGATTAAGGTTCATACAAATTAGGGTTTAAGGTTTTAAAAGGATTAGGGTTCATTATTTTATGTTTAAAACTTAAATTTTGGATTTTAGGGTTTTGAAATTTGGGTCTCGGGTAATGAAGAAATGAAGAATTTTTAGGGTTTTAAAAATCAATTTGATATTTTATGAAATTTTATGAATTTAAACAAAAGGATTGAAGTTTTTATAAGTAAAAAGATGTTTTTGAATGAAATAGAACCTACTTTAAAATCTTAAAAGAAACAGAATTTGATTTTGGTTTTGGTTTTGTTGAAAAATATGTTCAATTAGAGTTTTAAGATTTTTAAGAAGAAAAAATAACAATTTTAAGTATTTTTAGAAAAGAATGTCACGTTTTAGTGTTTTAACTTTGGAAAAATAAATTAAAGTTCTAAGATTTTAACTTTTGAAAAACACAAAAAATCCGTAGTTTAGCTACTGTGTAAAAAAATTAGAATTTAGAATTTCATACCTTCTTTTGTAAGTTGCTCCAAAATTGCTTCTTCTTGGATGAACTAGCTCCAAAGACAAGCCTTTTTTTGCATTTGGAATCCCTTTAATCGTGATGTTGCTGTCTAGAAAAGATTTAAATTGAATTTCTTCTTTTCCTTCCTTGATTTGGTTTCAAACTTTCCAAACTCCCTTTGGATTTCCTCTCTCTCGGCCACCTCCTAATTTCAATGCCTTTGGTCCTTATTTATAGTGGTTTAAGGTTATTTATTCCTAATTAATTAAGGTAAGTAATATTAATAAAAAAGAAATTAAAACCTAATTGGATTAGGTTTCAAAAAAATTACATTGAAAAATTTTGCGCTGGCAAAATCTGTGGTAGCCGGGCCCGTGGCTGAGGCCTGTGGGCGTGCCAGCCCGCAGGAAATTCCTGCGGGTGAGCTGCTCCTAGGCCGACGGGCCCGTGCGACCACTTTTCGCTGCCGATTTTTTTTTCCGACTTTGATTTTATTTTTATTTTTATTTTTTAACTTTTATATGTTTATTTTAATTTTTTATCAATAAAAATTAAATACTAAGGTAAAAATTATTTAATTAAAATTATTTTGGACCAATTAGATAACAAAAATCATTTTGGGCTAAATAAAACATATTAGATCGGATTGGGTAAAAAATTAAGGGTATACACATGTCTTTTACATCTTTGGAACAAGAATAATCAAATTAAAACAATTAACCGAATACAATTAAACCATTTAGACATTCAAAATAATTAAAAGTTAATCATCCATTATAAACCAAATAAAATAAATCATCCATCATAGGTATATAATGATAAATTTAATAATCAAACATAGGTTTTAATCTTACATTGAATAATAAATATGCAAAATTAGGGTTTTAATATATAAATTAGGGTTTCTTAAAGTTTAGAATACTAAATTAGGGTTTTAGGGTTTAAAATATGATTTTAGGGCTTTAGGATGACAATTAGTATTTTAGTTTAGAATTAGGGTTTTGAATATTGAAAACTAGGGTTTTATAAGATTAGAGTTTTAAAGTTTTCAGAATTCATGAAAATAAGATGACCAAGTTTCTATTTATTTTGATTCAAACCCACGACCTACTATTACAACATTGTTTACTGTCTTAAACATGCAATGAATTAATAAGCAGAAATAAGTAATGAAATCAAATTGGTTTAAGAAAATTGAACCTTCATTGAGGCTCCATCAAGTAGAGTTTACTGTATCAAGCTTGTCCATTTGCCTTTTAGATAACTTGTTTTAGTTGAGTTCTTGGTTGGTTCTTTGATGATCCGAGGATCAAGCTATTGTCCCTTTAGTTGCTATTCATTTTGGCTTGTGTGTTCTCTGTGTTTATTGTAGTATTGTAATATCCCAAAGTTTACCCTAAAAGTTTTGGAGTGTTTATTGTTGTACTGGATTAAATAATTTAAAGTGTATAAGTTATGTATATGGAGATAAAAACAATATATACAAGTCAATGGGTCTTATAAGTCAAAGGAGATATTTTGATTAATTAAATGGATTTATTTAAGTTAGTGGAAGATGATGTTAGTGGTTGAATATTTAATTATTTAAATGTATGGTGCAGAGTGTTTCGAGGAGAGAGTAGTTTGAAGAGTATTGACTTTATTTCTTTCTTTTCTTCTTTTTTTTAATTTCTTTCTTTCTTCTTCTTCTTTCATCTTCATCTTCTTCTTTTCTTCTCTTTGGCTGGCCACCCTTAGCAACAAAAGGAAAAAAGGTTTTGTTGCTTCCAAGCTCAAGAGATTGAAGGATTTCAAGAGATCAAGTTGGAGTTTTAAGGATTTTCTTCACTTTTGGTAAGTTTCAAACTTGTTTCTTGGTTTTCTCTTGAGTTTGTGTTCTTGGGCTTGTTGGATGGTTGTTTTGGTATATTTGAGGGTTGTGTTGTTTTGTTAACTTTGATTTTGGGGTTGGATTGAAGAGAGAAAAGGGATGAGTTTGGTGAAAGAGGCAAGTGTGTAGATTGTGTGATTTTTGAGCTGTGAATATGGTGGTGTTTGTGTTTGATGTTTGATGTTTGTAATTGAGTTGTTTTAAGGTTTACTCAAGTATTTTTGAGTTGTTGATGGTTTTGGTTGAGCTATGTGTTGTTTTTATGGCTATTGGAAGATGATTGTTGGTTGTGGATTTGTTGGTGTTGATTTCTGGGTTTTTGGCCTGACATGCCCAGGAGCACGGCCATGTCTTTGGGCATGTCGTTGGTTCTATTTTCTGGGTTGGTGACACGAGTAGTGATACGCCCATGTCACTGAGCATGTCACAATTTTTGTGTTGTAGTAGCATTAACACGGCCAGTGACACTCCCATGTCACTGAGCGTGTCATAGCTATCATAGCTACTGTGTTGTTGGAGGATTGACACGGCCAATGGCACGCCCATGTCACTGATGTGTCAAACTTTTGTGTTGTGAGTTTAGGACACGGTCAGGGACACTCCCGTGTTGTTGAGCGTGTCAAGTGTAGAGTTTGCCCTAGATAGTTCTCTTTCTTATTTTCTTGTGTATCTCTAAGTGAGTGTGTATGATCACCTTTGGATTAGGTTTTGAAGAGAGTTGAGCTACCTTTATTCAAGTGTTGAGAGTTATCTTTGACGAGGAGTTGATAGAGTGGTGTTGTTGCTCTTAGAGGTAAGTACAAACTTTGAATGATTACATACATGTACATGACATTGGGACTTAACACATTTAGTTGAGAAATGTATTAAGTTAATTGATACATAGTTGATGAATGAGTTATATGTTATGATATGCATGATGTGAATTATGTTGATGTATCAATGCAATTGAGTAATGTATTGTATATGAAAAGAAATATGGAATAATGTGGTAAGACATGTGAAATCCTAATGTAACAAATTAATACTGGTACAAAAGAGAAGAATGAGAAAGGTGAGAAAAATGATGTTATTATAAGGCAATGTACCTAGTTTGATTATGAGAAATGAAATGAATTGTGAAAGAGATTGATAATGAGATAAATGAATTAATTGTGTGCCTAGTTTGTTATTCAATTTTCAGAGTTCTAGGTTTTGGCGGCATGCCTATGAATTGCTGGACAGGTGAAAAGACCGGGTCATAAGCCGAGTCCAACTGAAAAATGTGAAATATGATGTTTTTGAGGTGAAAAGACTAGGTCGTAAGCCTTAAAAACAATAACAGTCTAGCTGGGTTGAGGACCAAAATACTAGGGTCCTAGGGTCTAGTCGAGCTGAGGTCCAAGAGACTAGGTCTGTTACATTATCCATGGACATATATATATATATATCACCTACGGGCTTGATAAATGTGATTGTAGACCAAAGCAGTAACTTTAAACTTTGAATAGCATATTAGATCCTTTTTGGGCCCATGTTTGTCTTTGCTTTAATGTGAATTATGAAATGTGATGCAAATGATTAATATGTTGAGATATAATGCAATGAGTTGATATATTCATATATATTGTGCATGAGCATCGCATTGATCTATATTGAATCAAAGTTTGTACCACTAAGTTTCTGCTTAGCGCGATTGTGGTTCATCGCGCAGGTGACAGGGTAGATCCGGTTGTGCCGGAGAGCTCGTCTAGACCGAGTCAAGTCTAGGCTTGAGTTTGTGATAGCAGTGTTAATTTGTGGACATCAAGATCAGAGACAAACTGCCAGCATGTATAAACTTCATATTTTTGTACTTATTGATTTTGATGTAAACATATGTATTTTCTGCTGCTTAATTAACAAATATTTCGAACATATTGTTTTAGATAAGCTTTTGGGTACTAATGTTATATATATATATATATGTGTGTATTTTAACGAAGAAATATTTTCTCTATTACTATTTATAAAATAGGTTAAATGTTTTAAGTTTATTCGGACTTACTTATGATGCTTATATGTTAAAGATTAAAGTTTGGTTTGTTTAAAATGAACCGTGACACCCCTTTATCCGATATACGTATATCGCGTGTTGTGTGGGTGTATGTGGTGTGCGTATATTGGGTACGAGGGTGTTACAACTGTTTTGGTATTAGAGCCTTGGTTTGAGATTCTCAACCTAGGTGAATTGTAAGAAAAAGAACATTTTGATTTTAAAATATGATTTTAAATAAGATACATGCATTGGCACTTGCAGTTTCTGATCTTTAATGGGGTATTCTGCTGTGTTTTAAGATATAGGTAGTGATGGCATCTCAGTCACGTCAATCTGTAGAAGGTATTGCTGAGAGTGTATCTCCTGTTGAGGGTAGAGATGGAGCTAGGGTTGAGATAGCTGGAGAGGCACCTGCTCCTATGCCAGAGAGAACAGCTGCTGAAGAGATGCCTCCAGTTTGGTTACGGCATGTGGTAGATTTGTTGAGGCAGGCTCCAGTGCAATAGCCGCCACCGCCACCACAGCCGCAAGTATCGGTGAGGCAGTATGATAAATTGAGGAAATTCGGAGCTGAGGACTTCTTTGGTACTAAAGATCCTGCTATAGCTGAGAAGTGGTTGGATAGAGTTCAGAGGGTATTTATCCAATTGCAAGCCACTCTTGAAGAGAAGTTTGATTATGCTAGATCTCTTCTGCAGAAAGATGCTTATGATTGGTGGAAGACAGTTCCCCATGCCATGGATGATCCACCGACCTTGTCTTATGGTGATTTTCTATGAGAGTTTGAATAGAAGTATACTCCAAGGGAGTATAAGGATGCTAAGAAGATGGAGTTTCTGAATCTGAGGCAGGATAACCGGACAGTGACAGAGTATGGGATTGAGTATATCCAGTTGATTCATTATGTAGGTGGAATTATTTCAGATGAGATTGATCGGTGCAGGAGATTTGAGGAGGGGTTGACCCCCTCTATTATGTGTATTATTGCTAGTTCTCGGTATCAGTATCTTTCCCAGCTTGTTACAGTGGCCCGGAGTATTAAGAGAGCACAGGCTATTGCAGCAGCTGCTACTCAGGAAGAGACCAGAGTTAGGAGACCCCAGTTTGAGGTAGGGTTTTCATTTGCAAAGAGAGGCTGAGGAGGTCATTTTTAGAGGTTCAGTAGGGGCCAGAGGTAGCCTGTTAGGTCAGTACCACATCAGAGGCAAAGATTGAGACCTATAGTTTCTATCGCTAGTGCACCGACCCCAGTGGCTCAGAGGTCTACTCCACCTACATGTGTTCATTGTGGTAGGATACATGGGGGTGTTTGTTGGAAAATTGGTGGACCAGCTATGTGTTTTAGATGCGGGTCATCTGACCATTTCATCAGAGATTGTCCTGAGCTACAGGAGGATAGGCAGGCAGATTCTGCAGTTTCTCGACCTAGTGTGAGAGGAGGTCGAAGTGGTAGAGTTTTCAGTAGAGGTGGTAGACCTGGGTTCAGTCAGAGAGGAGGCTCTACATCTGGAGGTAGTAGGCCAGATGAGGCTGGGCCATCTCAGCGAGTGTATGTGATGCAGAGGCAGCCAGATGCTTCAGCTCTCATTGCGGGTACATTTTCTTTATTTGGTATTTCAGTTCTTGCTTTGATTGATCTAGGATCTACGCATTCATATATAAGTGCATCCATCTTGCCTGTGTCTGAATTGCATTCTGAGTCCCTAGGATTTGGTGTCTTGGTGACAAATCCTTTAGGCCATAGTGTTGTGGTGAGTAAGGTGCACCGAGATAGTCCAGTTGTTGTTCAGGTTGTGGAGTTTCTTAGTGATTTGATTTAAATGCCTTTTAAGGAGTATGATTTGATCTTAGGCATGGATTGGTTGTCTAAGCATGGAGCTGTAGTAGATTGTTAGAAGAAGTGTGTTACCCTAAGAACCGGCGATGGTAGAAGTGTTATGGTATCTAGTGAGCAGAGACAACTTGCATCCAGGTTTGTTTCAGCTGTTGCAGCTAAAAGGTTGATTCGGAAAGGATGTGAGGCTTTATCTTGCTCATGTGGTAGATACCAGAATAGTGGGTTCTCAACTTGATAGTATACCCACAGTTGCTGAATTCCCAGATGTGTTTCCTGAGGAGTTGCCAGGGTTACCCCCCTAAGAGAGAGGTTAAGTTTGGTATCGATTTGTTGCCTGGTACCACCCCCATCTCTATTACTCCTTATCGAATGGCACCTGCTGAGTTGAGAGAGTTGAAGGTGCAGTTGCAGGAGTTGTTGGATAAAGGGTTTGTTCGCCCTAGTGTGTCTCCGTGGGGAGCTCCTATTTTATTTGTGAAGCAGAAGGATGGTACTTTGAGATTGTGCATTGATTATAGGCAGTTGAATAAAGTGACCATCAAGAACAAGTATCCTTTGCCTCGGATAGATGATCTCTTTGATCAATTGAAGGGAGCAGCAGTTTTGTCCAAGATTGATTTGAGATCAGGGTACCATCAGTTGAGAATCAGAGAGGAAGATGTTCCTAAGATAGCTTTCTGCATAAGGTATGGGCATTATGAGTTTTTGGTATTGCCTTTTGGACTGACGAATGCACCTGCAGCTTTTATGGATTTGATGAGCAGGGTGTTTAGATCCTATCTAGATCAGTTTGTGGTGATTTTTATTAATGATATTTTGGTATATTTGAATAATAAGGAGGAGCATTATGAGCATTTGCGGATTGTGTTGCAAACCTTGAGAGAGAAGCAGTTATATGCTAAGCTGTCGAAGTGTGAGTTTTGGCTGGATCAAGTGATTTTTTGGGTCATGTGGTTTCAGCAAATGGTATTAGAGTTTATCCGAGTAAAATTGAAACCATTTTGAATTAGAGTCCACCAAAGTCAGTGACTAAAGTTAGAAGTTTTCTAGGTTTGGCAGGCTATTATCGACGGTTTGTGAAGGGTTTTTCTTTGATAGCTACTCCACTCACCATATTACTTTGGAAGGGAGTTAGATTTGTGTGGACAGATCAGTGTCAAGCAAGCTTTGAGCAGTTGAAGGAGATGTTGACTCAAGCTCCTGTTCTTACCTTGCCTATGGAAGATAAACCATATGTGATTTACAGTGATGCTTCACAAAATGATTTAGGATGTGTTTTGATGCAAGAGGGTAGAGTCATAGCTTATGCTTCTCGACAGTTGAAGCCGCATGAGTTGAATTACCCAACGCATGATTTGGATTTAGCAACTATAGTTTTTGCTTTGAAGATTTGGCGACACTACTTGTATGGGGAGAAGTGTTTTATCTATACGGATCATAAGAGTTTGAAATACTTGGGTGTTTAGAGAGAGCTGAATCTTCTGCAGAGACGGTGGTTGGAGTTGATTAAAGACTACGACTGTTTGATTGATTATCATCCTGGTAAGGCAAATGTTGTTGCTGATGCCTTAAGTTGGAAGTCTTTGGTAGGTTTGACTGCTTATTCACTCTCATTGATTGTTGAGTTGAGAGCGTTGCATGCTAGTTTTGAATCATGTGATGATGGTGCGTTGTTAGCTCAGTTGCAGTTGAGACCAGTGTTGTTGGATCATATTAAAGAGGCTCAATTGGCTGATGAGAAAATTCAGAAAGTTGTGTCAGAATGCCAAAAAGGTGAGAGCCGAGATTTTCTTGTGAGAGATGATGGCAGCCTTTGGTTTAAAGATAGATTGTGTGTTCCTAATGATGCAAGATTGAGAAAGATTATTTTAGAGGAAGCACATCAGTCGGCTTTTGCTATGCACCCTGGAGTACCAAGATGTATCATGATTCAAAGCAACATTATTGGTGGTCAGGTATGAAGAGGGATATAGCGAAGTTTGTATCCAAGTGTCTCACTTGTTAGAGAGTGAAGGCCGAGCACCAAGTTCCAACAGGGTTGCTTCAACCTTTATCAGTGCCTGAATGGAAGTGGGAGCGTGTAACAATGGATTTTGTGACTGGTTTGCCGTTGACTCAGAAGAAGCATGATGCAATTTGGGTGATTGTTGATCGGTTGATGAAGGCAGCTCATTTTCTTCTAGTTCGGATGGACTATTCTCTTGAGAAGTTGGCTGAGCTGTATATCAGTGAGATAGTGAGATTGCATGGAGTCCTAATTTCTTTATTGTCTGATCGAGATCCTCGGTTTACTTTAAGGTTTTGGAAGAGTTTGCATGCTGCTTTGGGCTCTCGAATGCACTTTAGCACTACTTTCCATCCGCAGACAGATGGGCAGTCAGAGAGAGTGATATAGATTTTAGAGGACATGTTGAGAAGTTGTATCATTGATTTCATTGGAAGTTGGGACAAATTCTTGCCATTAATGGAATTTGCTTACAACAACAGTTATCAATCTAGTATTAAAATGGCACCTTATGCGGCATTGTATGGTAGAAGATGCAGAACGCCTCTATGTTGGGATGAAGTTGGAGAAGGCAAATTGTTTGGTCCCGATTTGATTAAAAAAACGAAAGAGAAAGTGAAGATAATTCAGGATCGGTTGAAAGCAGCTTCAGATCGGCAGAAATCCTATTTAGATTTGAAG
Organism: Garcia nutans; assembly: GCA_947685225.1. Taxonomy (NCBI): domain Eukaryota; kingdom Viridiplantae; phylum Streptophyta; class Magnoliopsida; order Malpighiales; family Euphorbiaceae; genus Garcia; species Garcia nutans. The sequence goes on along the minus strand of CANTUV010000013.1, from coordinate 10,604,040 downwards.
AGGAGAGACATAGAGTTCAATGTTGGAGATAATGTTTTTCTGAAAGTGTCTCCCTGGAAGAGAATTTTGAGATTTGGTCGCAAAGGGAAGTTAAGTCCTCGTTTCATTGGACCTTACGAGGTACTAGAGAGAGTTGGACCAGTGGCTTATCGACTAGCTTTGCCTCCTGAGTTGGATAAAATTCACAATGTCTTCTATGTTTCTATGCTACGGAGGTACAGGTCAGACCCATCTCATGTTTTGTCAGTGGAATCCATTGAGGTGAGTTCGGATCTGACATTTGAAGAAGAACCAGTGGTCATTTTAGCACATGGAGTGAAAGAGTTGAGACATAAGAAAGTGCCAATTGTAAAGGTTCTTTGGAAGAATCATGGTAGAGAAGAGGCAACTTGGGAGAGTGAGCAAGTGATGCGAGATCAGTATCCTCAATTATTCCAGACTTGAGAACAGGTAATTTCGAGGATGAAATTTCTTTTTAGAGGGGGAGAATTGTAATATCCCAAAGTTTACCCTAAAAGTTTTGGAGTGTTTATTGTTGTATTGGATTAAATAATTTAAAGTGTATATGTTATGTATATGGAGATAAAAACAATATATACAAGTCAATGGGTCTTATAAGTCAAAGGACATATTTTGATTAATTAAATGGATTTATTTAAGTTAGTGGAAGATGATGTTAGTGGTTGAATATTTAATTGTTTAAATGTATGGTGGAGAGTGTTTTGAGGAGAGAGTAGTTGAAGAGTGTTGACTTTCTTTCTTTCTTTCCTTCTTTCTTTCTTTCTTTATTCCTTTTTTTCTTCTTCTTCTGTCATCTTCATCTTCTTCTTTCTTCTCTTTGGCTGGCCACCCTTTGCAACCAAAGGAAAAGAGGTTTTGTTGCTTCCAAGCTCAAGAGATTGAAGGATTTCAAGAGATCAAGTTGGAGTTTTAAGGATTTTCTTCACTTTTGGTAAGTTTCAAACTTGTTTCTTGGTTTTCTCTTGAGTTTGTGTTCTTGCGTTTGTTGGATGGTTGTTTTGGTATATTTGAGGGTTGTGTTGTTTTGTTAACTTTGATTTTGGGGTTGGATTGAAGAGAGAAAAGGGATGAGTTTGGTGAAAGAGGCAAGTGTGTGGATTGTGTGATTTTTGAGTTGTGAATATGGTGGTGTTTGTGTTTGATGTTTGTAATTGAGTTGTTTTAAGGTTTACTCAAGTATTTTTGAGTTGTTGATGGTTTTGGTTGGGCTATGTGTTGTTGTTATGGCTATTGGAAGATGATTGTTGGTTGTGGCTTTGTTGGTGTCGATTTCTGGGTTTTTGGCCTGACATGCCCAGGAGCACAACCATGTCTTTGGGCATGTCGTTGGTTCTATTTTCTGGGTTGGTCACACGAGTAGTGACATGCTCATGTCACTGAGCGTGTCACAGTTTCTGTGTTGTAGTAGCATTGACACGGCCAATGACACACCCATGTCACTGAGCGTGTCATAGCTATGGTGTTGTTGGAGGATTGACATGGCCAGTGACACGCCCATGTCACTGAGCATGTCAAAGCTTCTGTGTTGTGAGTTTAGGGCACGGTCAGGGACACGCCCGTGTTGTTGAGCGTGTCAAGTGTAGAGTTTGCCCTAGAAAGTTCTCTTTCTTATTTTCTTCTTGTGTATCTCTAAGTGAGTGTGTATGATTACCTTTGGATTAGGTTTTAAAGAGAGTTGAGCTATCTTTATTCAAGTGTTGAGAGTTATCTTGGAAGAGGAGTTGATAGAGTGGTGTTGTTGCTCTTAGAGGTAAGTACAAACTTTGAATGATTACATACATGTACATGACATTGGGACTTAATGCATTTAGTTGAGAAATGTGTTAAGTTAATTGATATATTGTTGATGAATGAGTTATATGTTCTGATATGCATGATGTGAATTATGTTGATGTATCAAAGCAATTGAGTAATGTATTGTATATGAAAAGAAATATGGAATAATGTGGTAAGACATGTGAAATCATAATGTAACAAATTAATACTGGTACAAAAGAGAAGAATGAGAAAGGTGAGAAAAATGATGTTATTATAAGGCAATGTGCCTAGTTTGATTATGAGAAATGAAATGAATTGTGAAAGAGATTGATAATGAGATAAATGAATTAATTGTGTGCCTAGTATGTTATTCAATTTTTAGAGTTTTGGGTTTGGCGGCATGCCTATGAATTGCTGGATAGGTGAAAAGACCGGGTCGTAAGCCGAGTCCAGTTGAAAAATGTGAAATATGATGTTTTTGTGGTGAAAAGACCGGGTCGCAAGCCTCAAAAACAGTAACAGTCTAGCTGGGTTGAGGACCAAGATACTGGGGCCCTAGGGTCTAGCTGGGTTGAGGTCCAAGAGACTAGGTCTGTTACATTATCCATGGATATATATATATATATCACCTACGGGCTTGATAAATGTGATTATAGACCAAAGCAGTAACTCTGAACTTTGAATAGCATATTAGATCCTTTTTGGGCCCATGTTTGTCATTGCTTTAATGTGAATTATGAAATGTGATGCAAATGATTAATATGTTGAGATATAATGCAATGAGTTGATATATTCATATATATTGTGCATGAGCATCGCATTGTTCTATATTGAATCAAAGTTTTTACCACTAAGTTTTCTGCTTAGCGTAATTGTGGTTCATCGCGCAGGTGACAGGATAGATCCGGTTGTGCCGGAGAGCTCATCTAGACCGAGTCGAGTCTAGGCTTGAGTTTGTAATAACAGTGTTAATTTGTGGACATCAAGATCAGAGACGAACTGCCAGCATGTATAAACTTCATATTTTGGTACTTATTGATTTTGATGTAAACATACGTATTTTTCACTGCTTAATTAACAAATATTTTGAACAGACTGTTTTAGATAAGCTTTTGGGTACTAATGTTATATATATATATGTATTTTAATGAAGAAATATTTTCTCTATTACTATTTATAAAATAGGTTAAATGTTTTAAGTTTATTCGGACTGACTTATGATGCTTATATGTTAAAGATTAAAGTTTGGTTTGTTTAAAATGAACCGTGGCACCCCTTTATCCGGTATACGTATATCGTGTGTTGTGTGGGTGTATGCGGTGTGCATATATGGGGTACGGGGGTGTTACAAGTATTGCTACCATTTTCTTTTTAGTTGTTGTTATTCCTCCCTAATATCTCTCTTTCTAAATTGCTCTCGTTGTTTGATAATTGTGGTTGTCCTTATTTTTCTTAATAATGCTGGCCGCTAAAGATCCTTAAACCTAATTTACTCTCCCCTTGTTTAATTGTTAAACCCCCTATTTATAAGAATGAATTAGGTTAAAACTAGTGAATACCGAGCTAAGTCCCAGCTCCATCCGGATTTACAATTAAAACTATACTTACTTGAAATTGGGGCCAAGTGCCTTGCCAATTTGACATAGAGCCTTATAATAAGGCTCATGTCAAATTTTCAAGTGCCAATTCGACATGACCTTTGGCCCACGTTCGAATTGGCTCTCCAATTAGACATGGTTTCCAGGTTTTGGGTCAAACCAAGCTGGTTTGGATCAAATCAAGTCGGTTTATCATTGTTTTGGCCTTCTAAAATTAAACCGGACCCCTTTTAATTGGGAATGAACTTAATTCGTGATAAAATTAAGGGTCCACACATACTTTTATGAAAAATTATGATGCAAAGATTTTTAAGAGTAGTACGGTCGGACCATCTTGAAGGCTAATTGGAATATTTACAATTTTGTGAAAAAATGAGGATTTAAAAAAAAGAATGAGGATCTCTTTTTGTATATTTAATGTATGATCAAAATAGACGTAATTGATGAATTAGATCATGTAAAATGCATACATTCGTAAGAGATTCTAATTTCATCATTGATATGCACATTCGATCCAATCAAAATATATTTAACGTAGAGTGTTCCCATTTATCATCTCAATTTTTTGTTTTATAAACTTTAATCTTTCTTCTTTCAGAGGTTTTATGAAAATATCTGCAAGTTGATTTTGGGTGTCTATAAATTCTAAGGCAACATTTTCTTTTTAAACATTGTCTCTTAAAAAATGGTATCTAATGTCTATATGTTTAGACCTAGAATCTTGAATTGCATTTTTAGATGAATTAATGACACTTGAGTATCACACTTACTGGGAATATGATTAAATACTTTACCATAATCTAGGAATTGTTGCTTCATCCATAAGATTTGTTTGCAACAAAAGTAAGCTACAACATATTCGGCTTCCGCTGTATATAGAGCAGCTGACACTTGTTTCTTTCTAAAATAAGAAATTAGGCAATCACCAAGAAAATGGTATGTATTGGTCATGTATTTCCTATCCAATATGCTACTGGCAAAATGCAAATTCGAAAAACCTAAAATGTCAAATGATGTATTTATAGGATACCAAAGTCCTAAATCTAATGGTCCACTTAAATACTTTAAAATTATTTTAGTAGGCTCCAAACATAATTCTTTAAGGCATAATTGAAATCTAGCATACTACCAAACACTACTCGTTATATCGAGTCTAAAAGTGGTAAGATAAAGAAGTGATCCGATAATACCTCGATATTTCTTTTCATCAACTTTCTTACCAATTTCATCTTCATCTAATTTCAAGAATATGCTCATTAGAGTCTTACTTGCCTTACAACCATCCATGCCAAATTTTTTGAGAAGTTCCTTTATATATTTTTATTGGTTGATGAAGATTCCATCCTTGCATTGCTTAATTTGCAGGCCAAGAAAGAATTTGAGTTCACCCATCATGCTCATTTCAAATTCTCTAGTCATACAGGAGGCAAATTCTTAGCACAAAGATTCATTAGTAGCACCAAATATAATGTCATCAATATAAATTTGCAAAACTAAAATGTTATGCAATTTTTTTTAACAAAAGTACAGTATCAACTTTGCCTTTCGAAAAACCATTTTCTAATAAATATGCACTAAGTCTATTATACCAAGATCTTGGAACTTGTTTCAATCCATATAGTGCCTTAGTTAATTTAAAAACATGATTTGGAAATTTATAATCTTCACAACCAGGAGTTTGTTCAGCATATACTTCTTCATTAATAAAACCATTCAAAAATGAACTTTTAAATCCATTTGAAAAAGTTTGAAACTGATATGACATGCAAATACAAGCAAAATTCTAATTGCTTCTAATCTTTCTATGGGGCAAGTGTCTCATCGTAATCAATGTCTTCATCTTGATTATATCTTTTGGCTACCAATCTAGCTTTATTCCTAGTGATGGGACCATCTTTATCAAGCTTATTCCTATGCACCCATTTATAACTAATAATTTGATAATCCTTGGGTCTAGGAACAAGTTCTCATACTTTGTTTCTTACAAATTGGTTGAGTTTATCTTGCATTTCAATCACCCATCATTCATCACTAAGAGCCTCCTTAATTTTCTTTGGCTCTATTTGAGAAACAAAACCAACATTAGAATCTATATACTTAAATTTTGATCTAATAGTTGCTCCCATTGAAGTATCAACAATAATAAGTTCTTTAGGATGATCCTTTTGATAATGTCAATCTTAGGGTAATTCTTGAGTCCCATCTATCTTAGGTTTTTATTATTTCTCTATTTATTCTAACTCATCATTTTTTCCTTTGAAATATCTTTTATCTCAAGTTCTTCAAATGTACCTAGAAAATCATCAAGAATACTACTTTTCCCTTGATCAAGCTTACAGGATTCATCAAAGATAACATGCATTGATTCTTCAATTACCAGAGTCCTATTATTGAATACTTTATTTGCTTTAGTAGTAGATGCATAACCTAAGAATACTCCTTCATCCGATTTGGATGAGAATTTTCCAAGGTTGTCCTTGGTATTTAATATAAAGCATTTGCATCCAAATAGTTTAAGGCGTGAAATTTTGGGTTTTCTTCCATTCCAAAGCTCATAAAAGTTATATTCCTTAAAGGTCTTTTGAAAACTCAATTTCAAATATAACATGTGGTATTAATGGCCTCTACCCAAAAGTAATAAGGTAAGCTATACTCATTGAGCATTGTTATAGCCATTTCTACCAATGTTCTATTTTTTTTCTTTCAGACACACCATTTTGTTGTCTTGTTCTAAGTGATAAAAAATTATGTGAATTACCAAGTTCATTGCAAAAATTATCAAAGTTTTCATTTTCAAATTCTTTACCATGATAACTTTTAATGAATGTGATCACACAGCCTTTTTCATTTTGAACTCTTTCGCAAAAAATTTTGAAATGGTTAAAAGCTTCATTTTTATGAGCTAAGAAATTAACACAAGTACACCTAGAGTAATCATCAACAAGGACAAATGCATATAACTTACCTCCTAGACTAGCATCTCTATTTCATCCAAACAAGTCCAAATGAATTAATTCTAAAGGTCTTGAAGTTCTTACAATGTTCTTAGATTTGACAGAGCTCTTGCATTGTTTCTCAAGTTGACATGGTTCACATATCTTATCTTTATGATATTTCATTTTGGATAGTACATCCATAAGTTCTTCCTTATTTAAACATTATAATTGATCCATATTAGCATGCCCTAATCTTCTATGCCAAAGCCAAGCATCATTACTAATAGTAATTAAGCATTCAAAAGCATTGTTAGAGTCTACATCAATTTTATAAGTGTTGCCAATTCTACCTTTTTTGAATGCAAGTTCACCATTAGGAGAGTTAATTTTGCATCCTTTAGAATTTCTCCTAGCTATTACATTTCCTCCTTTCTTATAAGTAAGAGTTTTGAAGAGTCTTGCATTACCGGTCATATGCCTTGAGCATCCATTATCTACATGCCAAATGCTTTAATAGATTGTAGATTTTAGACTCACCTAAAAGATAATGAGATTCATCTTTTTTTTAGGTACCCAAATGAACTTAGGTCCTTGAGGGTTAGTTATTGAAGGATCCTCTAATTTGCGGTAATCCTTCCTAATATAGCAAAATGTGCTTATATGTCCAAATTTCGTGCAATAATGACATTGATACAAGGTTTTATATCTTTGCATTCTTTTTCTATTAAAGCTTAATGTATTATGTGGATAATCACAAATATGTGTGGAATGAATATGTTTTAGTGCATATTTTTGCTTATGTTCATATTTTGTGTACATGTATGCATAATTTGCTCTTGGCAACTTAGTTCCATGGCCTAGAGAACCTAAAATATTCTTTTTGGGACTATAGGCTCAGTGTATGCATTGGTGTCCTTTGGAACTTCAACACTAGAGGTTTGAGTAGTGGAGGCATTAACAAATGTTAGTGCATTAGATGTTATAGGAGTTGAGCCATTGAATCCTAAATCATATTTGGAGTAAGGTGACCTTTGATTGCTAATCAATGTGTCTAAGGCCTCCTTGCCTTTGTTAAATTTTGAAATAAAATTCTTGAGTTTATTTAATTCTTCCTTTAAAATTTTATTTTCCATAGTAAAACTAGATGAATTCTTAGATATTTCAATCGAAGACTTCATTAATTGTTAATTTGAGGATTTTTTAAGAGAAACAAAGTCTTTTTCTAACTTAGAGCATTTTTCTTTATAAAATTTCATTTTGGAAAAGTATTTTTGTCTTTTAGGTTTATATGCTTAACTAAATCATCATCATCTAAAACATCATCAACATTAAAAGATTGAGTGCCTACCTTATTAGAGTGTTCATCATCTCCCATAGCCATAAGACAAAGATTTGCAATTCCTTGCTCTTCTTCCTCTTCTTCACTTAAAGAATCATCATCCCATGTAGCTTTAAGGGATTTTTTCTTTACCTTATCCCATTTATTCTTATTTTACAATTTGAAATAATCCACTTTTATGTGATTCAGTTTGCCACACTTGTAGCATTTCACTTCATTCTTTTTCTCCTTATCTTTGTAAGAAGATTTATAGTATGTACCTTTGTTAGCTTGAAGTCTCCACCATCTGCTCCATTCACTTACTCTTTTTGACATTATAGCCATTTCTTCATCTTCATCACTATAATCTTTATTCGAGCTTTCTTCTTCTTGAGTGGCTTTGAGAGCTATGACTTTCTTATTGTCCTTCTCACCATTAACATCTTTTTTCTTAGTATGCAACTCGAAGGTGAGAAGTTTGCTAACTAGCTCATATTTCTTAGTGTTCTAAGATCATGAGCTTCATTAATTGAAGAGACTTTTCACTCAAAGTTCTTCTTAGCTCTAAGTGATCTCAATATTTTGCTATTGACTCACCTTGATCATATGATTTTTGATATTTCTTCAAGTCATTGACAATAGTGAGTAAGCAATTTATCATTTTGGTGACATTTTCATTGGGCATCATCTTAAAGAGTTCATAATCATGTATGAGCATTTAGGTCTTAGTGAACCTCACTTGGGTGGTACCCTCATGATAATTCTTAAGAGTTTGCCAAATGCTATAGTACAAGTAAGATGTTGAACTCTTCTACCTTCTTCTCTAGACATGGAGTTCACCAAGATGGAGGTTCCCCTATTATTCTTTTAAAGAACCTTTCATGAGCATTGGTCTATTGTGCTCTAGAAAGAGGCACTTGAGCACCATCAACCTCATGGTTAGGAGGTTTCCACTCATTTAGCACACATTTTCAAAGCTGAATTCCATCACTATCAAGGAACAAATACATCTTGTGTTTCCAATAGGAATAATTGTTTCCATCAATGCAAGGTCTAAGATAAGAATTAATATTACCATGAGATGAAGAGTTTGAAGTAGTAGAGCTAGATAATGTAGTATCTGCCATTTTAGATCAAATTTCACACTTAAGCTTCTTGAAATTTTGAGGCTTTGATACCAATTGTTATCCCAAGATGGCAACTAAGAGGGAGGTGAATTGGTTGTTTTGAAAAGGTGATGGCAAATTAAAATTTAAAAACAACAAAGCAAGGAAGGCAAAGAATAAAGTAGAGTAGAGTAGAAGAATGAACACAAAGGATTTATAGTGGTTCAGATTCCTCAATCCTACATCCACTTCCTCAACAACTTGTTAAGTTTCTACTATTAATGAGTTTTTACAAGCACAACTCTAATTTATTGTTCTCACTAGCTCACACCAAACTTTTACAAGGATTGAGTATTTTCCTTATAACGCAACAAGAGTTTTCCTAGTCTCACTCTAAAACCTAAGTGTTTCAAAGCTCACACTCAAGCTTACATAGTGGTGTTTAATGCTCACACCCAACACTTAAAGAATAAAAAAAGAAATTTTAATGCAAAGAAATAAATGTTGTTTATCTTAGCTTTTTCAATCACCATCCCAGTGAAAAATGAGGTTTCTTGGTATTTATAGTCTTCTAGTCCTCAACTAGCCATTTGAAATGGGTGCCAACATGTTTAAATCTTGTCTCCCACTTCAATCATTGTTCAAAGCAATTTCTTAGTCAAACTTTGCTTGGTCCAGTCATACTTATCAAAGGCTGGGGTTAGAATTCTTGTAGACCAGTCATACTTTTTTAAATTTTTGACAGACGCTCCTCCAATGGTTGATCAACATGGCATCCACCAATTGAGTGATGGAATAGCGGTTATGAATTTGAAAATATTTGCATAGGTCCAGTCAGAAAGATAGATGGTCCGATCAAACTAATGGTGGTATGCTTAAAATTTGGGAGTACCTTAGGTCATGAACCTTATTGGATATTTTTAGACATTTCCTACAGCTAAGGTCCGATCAAAATTTTATTTGGTCCGGTCAAAATTTTTTTAGTACTCTGAGAAATTGAGAGTGCTTTTAATCATGTACCCTTCTGAATGAATTTGCCAATTTTTTAGTTAATGGTATGGTCGAATTATGAGTTGGTCTGAATGGACTTTAGGTGGTCCAGTGGGATTTTGAGAGTGCCCTTCCCCATGAACCTTTCTGTGTGATTTTCACTTGAGTTTATGTCAATGGCCTGGTCGGGCTTCCTAATTTACCAATTAGACTTTTCATAGACCTTTCATGGATTGACTTACTGCATAATGTAACATGGTGCAAATGTTAGTTATATTTAATTTGATTTCCTAAGATCAAAATAGAGTTAACACAAGGCATAAGAATATGCTCAATGACCCAAACCTTGCCACCTTGATAAACCCCCCTTTGACATCTCCTCTAATGTGGTTATCATAGACTACTTGGAGCATGCTAGTTGTGTGAGAAAAATTGATGGAGTGTATGTGTAATAATTTGGTAGCAAGGGTATAGTAGACAAAAAGAAGAAAAGGCCTAGGTACACCATTATACAAGGAGAAGAAGGAGGTGAAACCATGGAAATAATTCTTGCTCCTCTTCATATGTAGGCAAAAGCTCCTTCACCAACCTTATTCTCAAAGCCATCAAATCTCTTTAAAAACAATTATTTCATTTCAAAGAGGTCTAAAAAACTGAATAAAAGAATTGACTCCTCTCATGTTCATGATGACTTGTATGATATGCAAGGAAAATTTGACATGTCTGTAGACCCTTAATTTTTGACCCAGTCCAGTCCGATATTTTTAAACAGTCCAAAATAATATTTTGTGGTATTTTAATATTTAATATTTATTTTAAACTAAATAATATTTATTTTAATAATATTTATTACTTATAATATTTATTTTTAATAATGATAATAAAAAAATAAAAAGATAAAACAAAGATAAAAAAAGGGCGATGGGAAAAATCGGATACAAAATTTTTGGTCGCTGGTGACGAATTGGCTTAGGCCAATTCGCTGCAGGAAGGCAAATTGGCTTGAGGCCACTTCGCCGCATGTAAAACCTACGACGAATTGGCCACAGGCCTATTCGTCGTAGGTTTTACATGCGGCAAAGTGGCCTCAAGCCAATTCGTCGCAAGTTTTGCTTGTAGCGAATTGGCTGCGGGCCAATTTTGCAGCAGGCAAAATTGCGGCAGAAATCACGCGGCCCATTCACCCAGCCAGCAGCTCCCCGCAGCAATTTTTTCCAATGCAATTTTTGCCAGCGCAGTTTTTTTGAAACCCTATTCTACTTAGTTTTTAATTTTATTTCCTAAATAGTTTTTATTTCTTTAACCAATTAGTATTAGATTTTTAATTTTTCTTATAAATACCACATTAAAGACATAGAAAAAGGAGATTGGGATTTTTCGGCTAGAGAGAGGATCAGACTTTTGAGGGAATGGCCAAAATTAATCAAGAGTTCCAATTAGACTTTTAAACCTGGAAGTAGTCTGAAGCAGCAAAGAGCAAAAAGAACCCTTCCAGCCACAAGGCAACAAGGCAGTGTTGTCTTGATCAAGGTTTCCTCACAATTTCAACCGTGCAATTGTGGTGGAACCAACAACAAAGGTTTGATCTTAACCAATAAATTCTTGTATTCACAGTAGCCATAAGATGCTTCTTTTTTAATCTTTTGTTAAAGTATTTTGATATTAATTTTCCAGTAGTATGAAATTGTTGAATCTAAATAATATGTTTTATGAACAAAAACCCTAATACCTTAATACCCATAAAACTAATTTTTGAAATCTAAAACCCTAATTACACTTTTCTAAAACCGTAAAACAATATTTTATTTTCTTGAAACCATAATCAATTCTATTTTTCTAAGATTTACAGTAGCTTATTTCTTCCAATTTTGAAACCCTATTTTCTAAATCTTAAACCTTAAAATCTTAATTTTCAATTCCAAAACCTATAACCCTAAAAGCCAGTTTCAAAATCTTCTAGGGCACGGCCCTCGACCCCACAAGGGGCACTGCCCCCTTGATCCCTACCCGCTAACAGGCTAGTGGGATCACTGTATGGGCTCGTCGAAAGGGTCAATATTTATTTGTGTATTATAAGCCTTTGTGTTTAACTCCCTTTATTTAAAAATCCTAATTTGGTTATTAAAATTCTAAAACCCTAAATTTATGCATTTATTACTTTATTTAATTTTAAATTTGATTATGTAGTTTATTATATGTTTTGATGATTGATTTATTTAATTTTGATATTTGATTTGTTTATCATGGATGGATGATTTCTTTATTATTTTTATTTTGGTGTTAAAATCATAAGAAGTATATTTCCATGATTGGGTACCTCATTAATTAATCTTTATGCAAATTAATTTATTTTCATATTTTGAAATTAATGTAAAGGACATGTTTCCACCTTTCGGTGGGTGTCCTATTTAGTTTTAAACATAGATGATGTAAGGACATATTTCCATCCTCGGATTGGTGTCCATTTATTTGTTTTATTTAGACATTATTGCGTTTTTAATAAAGTATTCATTTATTCTTATGATCGCATGTAGTATGCATAATATCATTATATTTAAGAATTTTATAATATTAAGACTTGAAAAGGAGGCTGGTTCTAATGAATCGGGCGTTGTGGGGGTGCTGGGCCATTTCTCACCTTCCCCACATGTACCCAACATTCCAAACCCATTAGAGGGTTGGGGATTCCTTAGAAATTGAGTCATCCACCCCTTTCTTTTTTTCAGCTCGTCCGGGTGGCGACTGCATTTTCTCTAGGCTTAGGCCCCGAGCCTAAATAGTGCCAAAGTCGCAAGAACCATTCCACCGGGAGTGGGGGCAAAAATTCCTGCTCACAATGCCCTAATGTGATTTTGATAATTGGGATGTGAGTGAGCATAAGGAGAGCCTCTTTGAAGAAGAATCAATAGAAGTCAAAGAAGACACCTCTACTGATGAAGAAAAGGCTAATCAATCTCCTCAAGATAAAGGAAAGGCCCCTGTGGTTTAAGAAACCAAAAATGATGATGAATCATATTAGCCATTTCTCCTAACCTCTTTTTTGTCATTTTTTTCTATTCTTTTTGTTTTTGTATGATCCCTTTTCTCTTGGTGGACACTTTATTGTTGTGATCATACATTACTCATTATGGTTATATTGTTATTTTACTTAATGAAGTGAGCATAATCTCTTTAAAAACAATTATCTCACTTCAAAGAGGTTTAAAAAATATAATAAAAGAATTAACCTCCTCTCTCATGTTCACTTTGACTTGTATGATATGCAAGGAAAATTTGACATGCCCTAATGTGATTTAGATGATTGGGGTTTGAGTGAGCATAAGGAGAGCCCCTTTGAAGAAGAATCAATAGAAGTTGAAGAAGACACCTCTAGTGATGAAGAAGAGGCCAATCAAGCTTTTTAAGATAAAGTAAAAGCCCCCATGGTTGAAGAAACAAAAAATGATGATGAATCATATTAGCCATTTCTCCTAACCTCTTTTTTATCAATTTTCTTTTTTTTTCTATTTTTCTTTTTATTTTTGTATGAGCCCTTTTCTCTTAGTGAACACTTCATTGTAGTGATCATACATTACTCTTTATGGTTATATTGTTATTTTACTTAATGAACTGTATGTTTTCTAAATGATATGTTTCAATTCTTATTATATTTATTTCTTTTTTTTCTTTGTCAAAGGGGACAGAGCACAAATTGAATAAACAAAGGGGAGAAATAAATAGAATAATATGAAGAATAAAGAAATTAAAATAAAATGAAATTGAACAAATTGAAAGCCTTAAAAAAGAATAAAGAGAGGAAACTTAGCAAAAATAATACATAAGCTTATGGGGAGTTGTTTCAATTTTTGCAATTTTATTACTTTTTAACATTTCACTTCAATTTGATTGCCAGAGTTTAAAAGGAGGAGATTGTTAACAAAATGTATGGTACAAAGACTCTCTATTTTGATCTTTAGCACTTAAATTGAAAGGCATTTAGCTTGGCTTTTAAGTATTTAAGTTGCAGGAACATTTGCCTTAGTTTTTTCTAGAACATGACATTGTTTGCAACCATCCTTAGGCATTGGGAAACCTCACCTTATATCAAAAGAGAAAGAAAGATAATAGAGTTCACAGTGAGAAACCTAACCTTAAGGATGGCCACTAACTAGGTGTGCATGGCCATCCTTTAGAAGGCGCGACCGCACCTGAAGATGGAGAATTTTGATGTATCACATTAGAGAATTTTGAAGAGAATGGGTCCTAAGCATTGGTGCGCAACTGCCCAATAGGAACGTGCTAATAGGAACGTGCTACTGCACTTTATCCTAAAGGAAAAAATCAGAAAGCTGGCATTTGAGTTCATGATCTCAAGTGCGATATGAAGCGCAACACGAGAGCCTTGTCTAATAGTGATTCAAACACGAAGCGACTGCACTTTTCAATTTTTGGTGGTGTTTTCTCTCCACCAATATCACATCGACAATTGGCATAACCGTTAAAGGAAAAATTCAAACTGGATGAAGTGCAACTGCACCAAGCTTAGGGGAGACCATGTGTTTTGCAAAGTCAGGCAAGTTGTGTTTCATGCTGACTTGTCAAAGCCATGTGTCCTGGTCGTTAAAACTAGCTAGTACACATAAATTCAATATTTGCAATAACCAAAAGTCAAGGATGACCGTAAAACCATGAAGCACGACTGGACTAGCAAGGCAGGTGACTGCATATCTCCTTTAACAGCATTAAATATAAGAGATTTGGTTGGTGAAAAGCTTAATCTTACTCTACTCGACTCAAATGGGGATTTTTTGATGAAGATAGCTATAAATACACTGCTAATCACTAATTTAAGAGACTTTTGAGCATTTATTATCCAATCTCTTGCAATTTTATTTCTTAATTGTGCTTTGTATTCATTTTTACATTTATTGTTTAGTAAGTTTTGGATGTGAGCATTAAACACCAAGTGTAAGGATTGGTTTTAGAGTGAACTAATGGGAAAACTCTTATTTTGGTTGTGAGGATACACATACCTTGTATAAGTTTGAAGTGACATTGTGAAAAATAGAAAGTTAGGGTTTATCTTGTAAAAACCCAAGTTTAGTGGAATACTCAACTTGTTGTTGAGGTGTAGATGTAGGATATGTATAATTTGAACTGCTATAAATCTCATGTATTCAATATTCTAATCATATCCTTTTACTCAATAATTAAAATTTTAATTTGCTCTAAATCTCTAAATCAACCAATTCATTGCCCTCTCGATTGTCAAGTGGAGCAACAAAAATTATTCTAATAAAAGTTAATGTTTTAGTATTATTTATTTTTAAATTAGTAATTTCATTAATTTTTTGACCATTGTGACAGAGAAAAATTATTAGTGCAATAGCATAATACTATATAAAATAAATAATACTTTTCTGATAGATAATACTTTTATGATTTCATGATACTTAATTTTGTGGTTTATTGTTCTTATGCAATTAAATTTTTTGAAAGTTTCAAATTGCACAAAAAAAAACAATATCAATTTTTACTATAAAAATGAGCAAAAAAAATAAAGATACTCAATTTTTTTCCTTATGAAATTATAATCAGCATAATAATCAAAGTGGCAAGCACTGATTTCCAATATTATTTTATATATGAATGAGGTAATTACTATAAAATTGAAAATGTATTAAACAATTATTTTCCACTATTGTTTTTTGTAAATTTTATTTTACTGCTCAAAGTTATTCTGTAAACTTGAAAATCAACATGAAATACTAAACAATATCAATTTATGGCTGATATTATTACTAGGAAAAACAAATTGACCCGCTCGACCCAATGCTCATTAAGCGGGTTCGATCGAATCGGTTAAATAAAGCGGGCGGAAATGGGTGATGCTATTTTATTTTCTTGGGCTCGGTTGGTCTGTCAGGTGAAGGGTTTTTGTATAAACCGACACTCAACCGACATATATTACTTAAATATATTTTAATATACATATGTAAGAATTATTTTTGGGAGGGTTCATTTACCCGAGCCACACAACCTAAAAAATCTCACATTTACCCTAGTCGCACAACCTAAAAAAATCTCACTCTCTCTGATCTTTCTCTCTCTCTAATCTCTCTCTCATTTCTCTAGAGAGTTCTTCTCTCCTTAACCATTCTGACTCTTCCCTCCGATCGTGTGTGTCTCTCCGCTACCATTCATTGTTATAGATTTTGTAGATATGTTTATTTTGACTACCTGCTTCTATATCTGATTTATTTCGCTTTTGTCTTTCTGTGTTTAGTTTCTACTCAATGTTGTTGTGGTTATGAAAAAATTATACTTTTTTTTACTGATTATGTATATTTGGATTTTTCTTGATGGATTTCTTAGTATTTGTTATATCAATAGATCTACTATAATTGGTAAAAAATATTGATGTTTAGTTTGGTGGAAGCTTTAGTTCATAAATCTGGGTTTTTTGGGTTGTATTGCTCGTGTTTAATGTTAGGGGTTTTGTAGATATATTTATTTTTGACTCTTTGCTTGCTTGGCTACTTCTATATTTGGGTTTTCTTATAGAATAATTTTTTTATGATTGGTTAATTGATGTACCAATTATTGAAGATCTGTCATTGGGTTTTCTTTTGACTGATGCTTGCTGCCGGTAGACTTTTGCTTTTGGATTCAAATGGATCACTTATTATGTAAGTATAACTGTTAATCTATTATAATTTAAATTTGTCTTTTATATGATTATGTTGTCCCAAGATGGCAACCAAGAGGAGGCTGAATTATTATTTTTTTTTGAAGAAGAAGAAGTGGTAGTAAATTAAAATTTTAATATCAAACAAAGCAAGAGAGGAGTAATGTAGAGAAGAACACACATAAATAATTTATAGTGGTTCAGATTACCTCAATCATATATCTACTTCCTTAACAACTTGTTAAGGTTCCACTAATCTTGAGTTTTTACAAGCTCAACTCTAACTTGGTATTTTCATAAGCTCACACTAAACTTTTATAAGGTTTAAGTCTTTTTCTCACAACCCAATAAGAGTTTTCCCAGGCTGACTCTAAAACCTAAGTATTTCAAAGCTCACACTTAAACTTACATTGGTGTTTAATGCTCACATCTAACACTCAAACAATGCAAATAAATATTTTGATGCTAAGAAATGAAAATTTTTTATCTTGGCTAAATCAATCACACATTATCTGAAAAATAAAGTTTTTTGAGATATTTATAGCCTTCAAGTCTTCAATTAGCCATTTGTGATGGGTGCAAATATGTTTGAATCTTGTCTTCCACATTAATTATTGTCCAGATCAACTTCATGGCCAGACCATCAATTTCCCGGTCATACCTATGAGCGGAAATTTTTGCCCTCACTCCCCGCAGAATAGTTCTTACAATTTTGGCACTGTTAGGCTCTAGGTCTTGGACAATAGAAAGAGGTAGATGACTGGATTCCTAAGGAATTTTCAACCCCTTATTAGGTTCAAAAAGTTGGGCACACATGGGGAAGGTGAAAATGACCCAGCATTCCCATAACACCCGGTTCATTGGAACTGGCCTCCTTTTCAGGTACAAATATTATTAAATTCTTACATTATTATAATACTATTCATATTACAAGTAATTAAAAAGTAAATAAATGAAAATAACCATATTATAAAACAAGCAAATAATAAAGTGGGCACCCATACTAGATGAAAACATCCCCTTACAAACAACAAAAATCCATAAAACTAAATAAAACAGGACACCCACCAGAGGTAGAAACATGTCCTTTACATTAATCCCCAAATATAAATTAAATAAAAGAAGAAAATTAAATAAAGCACCCATAAAGTGCAAACATTCCTTTTACAAGTCTCTTAAAATCTCAAATAATAAGAAATTAAAATCCATAAACACATAAATAATAATCATATGCATAATCATTAAACAATCATAAAATTAGGGCTTATCTAAAAGGAAATTAAAAATTGCAATCCACTATCTCATCTTAATATTAACCCATAATAAAATATAGTTCACAACACACACGGCAATCCCTCTAGTCAGTTAGTGGGCTGAG
Source organism: Garcia nutans (assembly GCA_947685225.1). Classification (NCBI taxonomy): domain Eukaryota; kingdom Viridiplantae; phylum Streptophyta; class Magnoliopsida; order Malpighiales; family Euphorbiaceae; genus Garcia; species Garcia nutans. The sequence continues at coordinate 10,586,268 of CANTUV010000013.1, read as the reverse complement.
GTGGGGTAACGCCTCTTGCGGGGGATCGAGGGCAGCGCCTCCAAAAGGTAAATGATTTACCATATAGGATTTTGTTGTGTAATTAGGGTTTCGTTATGGAATTAGGGTTTTGAATTTGCAAAAATATGGTTAAAATACAATTTGTCATTAGAGTAAATTTAATCCTAAATCTAGAGCTTACTGTAAAAAAACTTACAAAAACAAATTTATAATTTGGTGACACAGTAAGTCAAGTATTGAAATTAATTAATAAATTTGGTTTGATTGATTAATAAGAATTATACCTCCATTGGTTGAGTGAACACAATTCAAAAATAATTGATATGTTTTAATTATGTGTTTTTTATTATTCAAAGTAGATCTCTGGATTATTGATCAATCCAAATTCTTTTGTCTTTTGCAAATCATTCTTACTTTGGTGATTGTTTCTCTAATTGCTAAAAGGTGGCTCCCACAATTTGTGCCTCACTTGTTGTATTTGTAATAGTATTTAGGGCAACCTTCTGAGCCATCCAAGCTTTCTAGTTCTATTAGGACTCAATTTCTTTAGGCTGACTTCAACTTAAACAAGGATTCATGTTAAGGTGGTCGCCAATTTAGCATGAGTTCTAAAACTCATGTCAAATTAGGCCAATTTCAACATGAGTTTAATACTAATGTGGAATTGGCTTCTAATTCGACTTGAGGTTCTACTCATGTAAATTTGAACACTAATTCAACATGGAAGAAAGTTATTGTTGGCCCTTTAGGTCCAAATGAGTCATTCTAGGCCTTTCAATTAGAACTCAATCCTTTTAAAATTATATTGGACCATGTTAAAGCCTCTGAATTCATTCAGGGCCAAAATTAAGGGTCTACAATACGATAAAAAGTATGGTCATACCACCAATGGTCCGGTCAGACTTTTTGATTTTCTGACAATAATTCTTCAATGGCTAGTATACGTGCTTCCACTAATTGAGTGGAGGAGCAACGGCCATAGATTTTGAAAACTTTATGAAGGTCCAGTCAGAAATTCATATGGTCTAGTGGGAAATTCATATGGTCCGATCGAACTTCTGATGGTATGCTCAAATTCTGGGAGTACCCTTGGCTGTGAACCTTACTGGATGAATTTGGACAATTTCTGCTATAAAGGTCCAGTCCAAATTTGAGTGAGTATGGTCGAACTTTTTATGGTACTCAGAAAAGTTAGGAGGACTTTTTCCTTCAACCTTACTGGATAAATTTGCCAAATTTACATTCAATGGTATGGTAGGATTGTAACATGGTACGAGCGGACGTAACCTGGTATGGTGAGATTTTAAAAGTACTCTTCACCGTTAACCTTTCTCTGTGACTTTCACTAAAGTTTGTAGCAATGGTCCGGTCGAGCTTTATGATGGCCCAATCCAACTGTTCATGAATTATTCAAGAATTATCTTTCTACAAAATATAGCTTGATACAAATATTAGTTTTGTTCAATTTGATTGCCTAAGATAAAAAAATAGAGTTCATCAAACTAGGTTCATACTCAAAGCATTGAGAGAGTGCCAAAGCTTCTTGAATTTGTTGCATGTTTAGATGAAGATGAGAGAGTTGAGTGGTTAGGCTATCAATCTTTGTCCTTTGGGAGGTAATTTGGCTTGGGATGTCTTAGAGACTGGAGAAACCAAATCCTTGTGCCCTAAAGGTTTGAGGTATTGACTGTCCATTTGAAATGCTTCCTTAGATTCTTCTACAACCCTAGGCCTTTTTCTTTGTTGTGCCCTAGCTCCATGTGCACTTAAAAGGTATACATAAGTTCCATCATCATCTCTAATGCATTTATCATGTTTAAGATACCCAATGTTGATGGACTTTGTGGTTGGATCAAGAGGGTTTGAGAGTGTAGCTTTATTTCTTAGGGTAAGGGCACCAACATGTTTTGCAATTTGAGTAACTTGAGAAGAAAGAATAATGAGTCCAACTTTGGTCTTCCTAATATGGAGGAAGTTATCAATTATGAATTTTTTTTGGTTTGGATAGCTTAGCCTCATACTAGGCAAAAGAGAACGAAAAGGTTTTTTTTTAAATGACTTTCTCATTGCTTTCACCTTTAGCATTAATAGTATAGGTCACTATCCTATGCAACATCCAAACAGTTAAGATTATAAGGTTCTTGGTGTCACGACCCAATTTGTACATATGTACAGTACATCCATGTATAGTACATCCGCGTACAGTAAGAGGAGCCATCCCGAGTAACCACCAAAGAACACGAAGTGAAAGGAAGCTCTATAGGACAAAAAGGACCTAACTGAAAAGATTGTAAAGTTTTGTGTAGGTGACTGTAATTACCAAAAGTTATTCTGGAGGTCGTTAATAGTGCATATAATAGACTTCAGAAATGGAAAGTAGAGAAAAATCGGGTAGCAACGACGCGACACGGTTTGGAAGATATAGGGGATTTTGACCAGGGGCATCATAGTCATTTTAAAAAGTGTTTTGAAAGTAATAATGGATCTCAAAAATGAAAAGTAGAGAAAAAACTGAGTCAAAAAGTGTACCACAGCATCCAGCGGAATGCGCGGTTTAAAAGTTACGAACGAGTAATCGCCAGAGGGTATTTTGGTCTTTTCACACCTTAGACCATAAAATTACAGCACAAGGAGGTTGAGGGGCCAAAATATAATTAAAAGAAAGTCCAAGGGCTTGGGTTTTAAATAAATAAAAGAAAGAGACATTTGGACCAATGAGAATTAGCCATTTTCCCACCTAAGTGTACCAATGGGATATCAACACTTACACCATCACATCTTAACCTCTCTTGGCTGCCATTTGGAGGAGAGAACACAAAAAAATAAATAAATAAAAGCTAAGAGCTCTCTTTGTTCTTGCTTGGCCGAATAGAAGAGAAAGGGAAAAGAGAGAGAGATTGTTTTCAAGTAGCTATTTTTGGTTACAAACTTGGGTGGGGAATAAGACTTTATGTAACACCCCTTCCCGACCTACATATGTAAGCTGAGTAGAGGCGCCACACTAACCTAATGTTGCTACCAATTTTACTTAGTCAAATTTTAGTTCCGATTTTTTTTTTTCAAAAATTTTGCCATAGTTTCGCCTAAAAATTGAGTCCCAAGTGTCGACAAAACCGGTTTTTTTCTTATTTTTAAAAACATTTTACACAACCCAATGCAAACAAAATCATTCTCAGTACACTCCCAATAAATCCCCCTTGTAACCTCAACTACAACCTGCAAAAAGAATTTACACTTCTAGTACAACATAAAATAAAGGTTTTGTGACAATCCCCCATTTTTAAATATTACACAGCGGAAGTTATAAAATATTTACATATTTACATATTAAACATTTCTTTACAAAATATAAAGAAATATACATGATTGGCAAGTCTACTCTGATCTTTAAGCTCCCAAAATGGATTCAACAAGGTCTACTCTCACTTGGTCTTGAAGAACTCTCGGGTTCAACTCTATCCACTCTATTACCTGCGCGATTAAACACTATCGCGCTAAGCCAACGACTTAGTAAGATAAAACATGCTAATAGTATGTTTTAATGCAATACAATGCCACATATGCTATTAATAAGATCAACATTATAAATATAAAGTTAACACATAATTATGCATTTCACAAATCATAGTCATATGAGCATACCACATTTCAACATCTTTCCACATTCAACATTACTCAATAACCAACATCTTATTTAATTAACTCATAACATTATTTAGGACATTCATATAACCTTGACACCTATGGGCCCAACAAATATTTAATACGATATTCAGAGTTCAGAGTTACTACTTTGGTTCATAGTCACAATTCTCATAGTGTAACAGACCCAGTCTCTTGGACCATCAACTCAACACATTTGAGGAGATCCTCAACCCGGCAAGACTGTTACAAATCATATATTTCATATTCACAATTCTCATAGTGTAACAGACCCAGTCTCTTGGACCATCAACTCAACACATTTGAGGAGATCCTCAACCCGGCAAGACTGTTACCTTTCATCATTTCTTAGGCATGCCACCCAAATCCAGAACTCTGAAACTGAATAACATATTAAACAAACAATTCATTTATTATATACTTACCATTTCCATTCTCAAATTCTCATCACATTTAGGCAAACATGCCTTCTTTCTTTCAATATCATCATCATAGCCAATCACAATGGCATTGTCTCATATCATGTCTTATTTGAATTATCATTTCAATTTCAATGTATATCATTCATGAAACACATAACCATTCACAATGCATAACATAACATTGCTCAATCTCAACAATGCAATTAGGGCAAAGAACAATTGATATGATTCATATAAATAATACATTCTGGTTTTAGACTCCATTTTATCCTTATTTTGAAAAATTGTATAAAATAATCTACTTGACTAAAAATTCTAAAATTTTTACAGAATTTAGTTTTGTATCTTAAAATCATCCCTTTAAAATTTCAGATCAAACTGAACACAAAATCTTGGTCAAATAGTTCACCTAACCAGACTGCCCCAATTGCCCTGCATCCTGGCAGCAGTTCTGAACTTTGTGAATTCCATAAATCAAATTCAATCAACGTGGTTCCAAATTATTTTTCTCAAATACTAGACTCACTAAGCAACAACATATCCAAAATTCAATTGAATATGATTTTTCTACATTTTATTAAAAATCCCGAAATAGAGCTGTCTCAGTTAAGGTACCTGCTGGAACAGGTCTAATAAAAATAATCTTTCTAAACTCATAACCATTCCAAAATCGAATCAACATATTTTTCAGTCATTCTAGACTCATAGAGGCACAACATATCAAAAATTCACTTCAAGAACATTTTTCTAAAATTAATTAAAAATCATACAAGTCACAGCCTTTACTAATCCTAAAACAGAAACAATTTCACTAAACACCAATCTTACTCTTCCATCACCCACACCAACCCAACTTCTCATCTATCAAGCAAAATCAATACTTACAATCATACCATAAGCAACTTAATCATACCACTTCAAAAGAATTGAAGAAATTAGAGAAAAGATCTTACCTTAGTTAAAAACTTCTTAAATCAACACTTGAACACTTAATCTTTCTTCAATTTAAGCTTGAAATCATCAAAACCATCACTTGTCTCTTTCTTTCTCTTTGGCTATGGAGGGCCGGCCATCAACAAGAAGAGGAAGAAGAAATGATGAAGAAAACACAAGTCAAACCTTCTTTAAATATCCACCATGTGATTTTATCCAAGCAATTACCAAAGTGCCCTTATTCACATAATTATCTTTTTGTCTTATATGTGCCCAATTAAGTAATTTACCAATCTCAAATAAATATCTTCTCTTGCATTGACCAAGCCTTTTGACCACTTTATATGTCATATATATTAACATATACACAACATATAAATTTGTCTCTAAACCCTATTTCTTCCCAAAATACATATACATATACTTTCTCTTCTCAATTTCTTTTCTCTTACAATTTAACACATATATTCAATCCAATATATAACAATAACAACAACAACAATATGCAAAACTTCTAGGGCATAAATGAGGATATTACAATTCTCCCCCTCTAAAAAGAAAATTTCGTCCTCGAAATTACCTGATATCAACTCTGAAACAACTGCGGATACTGTTCTCGCATGGATTGTTCACTTTCCCAAGTTGCTTCTTCTTTTCCATGATTTTTCCACAAAATCTTCACCAATGGCACTCTCTTGTTTCTCAACTCTTTCACTTCCCGTGCCAAGATAGCAATTGGTTCCTCTTCAAATGTCAAGTCTGGACTCACTTCAATAGATTCAAATGGCAACACATGAGATGGATCCGACCTATATCTCCTCAACATAGAAACATGGAATACATTATGAATACGATCCAACTCAGGTGGCAAAGCAAGTCGATACGCCACTGGCCCAACTCTTTTTAACACTTCATACGGCCCAATGAAACGAGGACTCAATTTTCCTTTCCGACCGAACCTCAAAATCTTCTTCCAAGGAGACACTTTCAAAAATACCTTATCTCCAACATCAAACTCTATATCTCTCCTCTTCAGATCTGCATAAGACTTCTGTCGGTCTGAAGCTGCTTTTAACCTGCCTCGAATCAACTTTACTTTTTCTTCAGTTTCTTGAATCAAATCAGGACCAACCAACTTATTATCTCCAAGCTCATTCCAACAAAGAGGTGTCCTACACCGTCTGCCATACAATGCTTCAAACGGTGCCATACCAATGCTGGATTGGTGACTGTTGTTGTAAGCAAACTCCACAAGAGGTAAAAACCTATCCCAACTTCCAGAGAAATCGATGACACAGCTTCTCAACATGTCCTCAATAATCTGTATCACCCTCTCTGACTGTCCATCCGTCTGTGGATGAAAAGCAGTGCTGAAGTGCAGTCGAGAACCCAAAGCACTATGCAAACTCTTCCAAAATCTGGAAGTAAACCTGGGATCTCGATCAGACACTAAAGAAGTTGGAACACCATGCAGTTTCACAATCTCATGGATATACAGCTCAGCCAATCTCTCCAAAGAGTAATCCATTCGAACCGGAAGGAAATGAGCTGTTTTAGTCAATCTATCCACAATCACCCATATGGCATCATGCTTCTTTTGTGTCAATGGCAAACCAGACACAAAATCCATTGTCACTCTTTCCCACTTCCATTCTGGCACTGACAATGGTTGAAGCAACCCGGTTGGAACTTGATGCTCTGCTTTAACCTTCTGACAAGTGAGACATTTCGACACAAAATCTGCAATGTCTCTCTTCAAACCAATCCACCAATAATGCTGTCTCAAATCATGATACATCTTCGTATTACCCGGATGCATAGCAAACATTGACTGATGAGCTTCTTCTAAAATGACTCTTTTCAAATCAGCATCATCAGGTACACACAATCGGTTCTTAAACCAGAGACTCCCATCATCTTTCACAACAAAATCTCTAGTCTTCCCATTCTGACAATCTGAAATAATCTTCTGAATTTTCTTATCAGCCAATTGAGCCTCTTTGATCTGATCCAACAAAATCGGCTTCAATTGCAACTGTGCCAATAATGCACCATCAACACAAGGTACAAAACTGGCATGCAATGCTCTCAACTCAACAAGCAACGAGAGCGAGTAAACTGTTAAACCAGCTAAAGACTTCCGACTCAAGGCATCAGCAACAACATTTGCTTTACCTGGATGATAGTCAATCAAGCAATCGTAGTCTTTAATCAATTCTAACCATCTCCTCTGACGAAGATTGAGTTCTTTCTGGACACCCAAATACTTCAAACTCTTGTGATCAGTGTAGATGAAACATTTCTCCCCAAACAGATAATGGCGCCAAATCTTCAATGCAAAAACAATGGCAGCCAATTCCAAATCATGGGTCGGATAGTTAAGCTCATGCGGTTTCAACTGTCGAGATGCATAAGCTATAACTTTCCCTTCCTGCATCAATACACACCCCAAACCTCTATGTGAAGCATCACTGTAGATCACATATGGTTTGCCTTCAACAGGTAAAGTTAAAACATGCGCTTGAGTCAACATTTCTCTCAACTGCTCAAAGCTAGCCTGACACTGATCCGTCCACACAAATCTCACTCCCTTACGAAGCAATCTGGTGAGTGGAGTAGTTATCAAAGAAAACCCTTTCACAAACCGCCGGTAATAGCCTGCCAAACCCAGAAAACTTCTAATCTCTGTCACTGATTTAGGTGGATTCCAATTCAATACAGCTTCAACTTTGCTCGGATCAACTTTAATGCCTTCTGCTGAAACAACATGTCCGAGAAAAGCTACCTGATCCAACCAGAACTCACACTTCGACAATTTAGCAAACAACTGCCTCTCTCTCAAAATCTGCAACACAATCCGCAGATGCATATCATGTTCCTCCTCATTCCGCGAATACACCAGTATATCATCAATGAAGACCACTACAAACTGATCCAAATAGGGCCTAAACACCCTATTCATCAAATCCATGAAAGCTGCAGGTGCATTCGTCAGACCAAAAGGCATAACTAAAAATTCATAATGCCCATACCTGGTCCGAAAGGCGGTCTTAGGAACATCTTCAGCTTTGACTCTCAACTGATGATACCCAGATCTCAAATCAATTTTGGAGAACACTGACGCTCCCTTCAACTGATCAAAGAGATCATCGATTCTAGGCAAAGGATATTTATTTTTAATAGTCACTTTATTCAATTGCCTATAATCGATACACAACCTCATAGTACCATCTTTCTTTTTCACAAATAGAACAGGAGCTCCCCAAGGAGAAACACTGGGGTGAATAAATCCTTTGTCCAACAACTCCTGTAATTGCACTTTCAACTCCCTCAATTCTGCCGGTGCCATTCTATAAGGAGTAATAGAGATAGGAGTGGTACCAGGCAACAATTCAATACCGAACTCCACCTCTCTCTCAGGAGGCAATCCTGGCAACTCCTCTGGAAACACATCTGGGAACTCTGCAACTGTGGCAATGCTATCAATGGGAGAACTTCTTACTCTAGTATCTACCACATGAGCAAGATAGGCTTCACATCCCTTTCTAATCAACCTCCTGGCTGCAACAGCTGAAACAAATAAGGAGGCTAGCTGTTCCTGCTCATTAGATACTATCACCTCTCTACCATCAACAGTTTTCAAAGAAACAATTTTCTTCTTACAATCTACCACAGCTCCATGTCGAGATAGCCAATCCATACCTAAGATCACATCATATTCCTTAAATGGCATCTCAATCAAATCCCCTAAGAACTCCTCACCCTGCACCACTACTGCACTATCTCTATGCACCTTACTCACAACCACACTATGCCCTAACTGATTTGTCACCAACACATCAAATCCTAGGGACTCAGCATGCAAATCAGAGACAGGCAAAACAGATACACTAACATATGAATGCGTGGAACCCGGATCAATCAAAGCAAGTACTGGAGTATTAAATAAAGAAAAAGTACCAGCTATGACTGCCGATGTATCTGGCTGCCTCTGCATAACATACATCCTCTGGGAAGATCCAACCTACTCTGGTCTACCCTCCCTGGATGTAGCACCTCCTCTAGAACTGAATCCTGGTCTACCTCCCCGGCTGGCACCTCTGCCTCCTCTGCCTCCCCTCACACTAGCTCGAGAAGCAGCAGAATCCACTGGCATCAGCTCCTGCCTCTCAGGACAGTCTCTCACAAAGTGGTCAGGTGATCCACACCTGAAGCATACAGCTAATCTACTGTACCTCCAACAAACGCCCCCATGTCTTCCACCACACTGGTCACACAGGTAAGGTGGATCTCTGAATTCCATGAGTAGGAGCACTCGCTACCGAAGCTGCAGGTCTAAATCTCTGCCTCTGGAACTGCACTGACCTACCCGCTGGTCTCTGGCTCCTACTACTCCGAGGAACAAAACTTCCTCTACCCCTCTTTGCAGAAGAAGACCCTGCCTCAAACTGGGGCCTCCTAACCCTAACCTCTTCCTCTGACGCAGCTGCAATAACTTGAGCTCGCTCTACACTTCGAGCTGCTGCCACAAGCTGTGAGAAATCCTGATATCTGGATCCAGCCACTAAGCACATGATCGAGGGCCTCAATCCCTCCTCAAATCGCCGACATCTATCAATCTCATCAGCAATGATGCCCCCAGCATACTGGCTCAGTCGAATAAACTCCACTTCATACTCAGTTACGGTCCGATGATCTTGCTTCAAATCTAGAAACTCTCTTTTCTTCCAATCTTTATACTCCCTAGGAGTATACTTCAACTCAAATTCTCTCAGAAAATCCGCATAAGACAAGGTTGGTGGATCATCCATAGAATGGGGCACTGTCTTCCACCAGTCGTAGGCATCCTTCTGTAGCAAAGATCTTGCATAGTCAAACTTCTCCTCTGAAGTGGCTTGCAACTGCACAAATACCCTCTGAACTCTATCAAGCCACTGTTCTGCTACAGCCGAATCAACTGTACCAAAGAAATCCTCTGCTCCATATTTCCTTAGCTTATCATAGTGCCTTACTGGTACTGAAGGCTGAGGGGGTGGTGGCGGTGGCTGTGGTTGCACAGGTGCTTGTCTCATAGCTTCCATCATAAGCCTAAACCAGGCTGGCGGAACCTCCTCCCCAGCTGGTCTACCGGACACCGAAGCAGGTGCCTCCTCAACACTATCAACCCTAGCTCCCTCAGCAGGAGCAATACTCTCGGCACTACCCTCAATCGACTGACGTGAGTGAGAATCCATCACAACCTAACACTGCAAACACAGCAGATTATATCTTATTAAAGATCAGAGACTGCCAATCTCAAACGTATATGTTATTCAAAACCACTTTTTAAGTAAAAATATTATTTTTATTACATTTTACCTAGGTTGAGAATCTCAAACCTAGGCTCTGATACCAAAAATTGTAACACCCCTTCCCGACCTACATATGTAAGCTGAGTAGAGGCGCCACACTAACCTAATGTTGCTACCAATTTTACTTAGTCAAATTTTAGTTCCGATTTTTTTTTTCAAAAATTTTGCCATAGTTTCGCCTAAAAATTGAGTCCCAAGTGTCGACAAAACCGGTTTTTTTCTTATTTTTAAAAACATTTTACACAACCCAATGCAAACAAAATCATTCTCAGTACACTCCCAATAAATCCCCCTTGTAACCTCAACTACAACCTGCAAAAAGAATTTACACTTCTAGTACAACATAAAATAAAGGTTTTGTGACAATCCCCCATTTTTAAATATTACACAGCGGAAGTTATAAAATATTTACATATTTACATATTAAACATTTCTTTACAAAATATAAAGAAATATACATGATTGGCAAGTCTACTCTGATCTTTAAGCTCCCAAAATGGATTCAACAAGGTCTACTCTCACTTGGTCTTGAAGAACTCTCGGGTTCAACTCTATCCACTCTATTACCTGCGCGATTAAACACTATCGCGCTAAGCCAACGACTTAGTAAGATAAAACATGCTAATAGTATGTTTTAATGCAATACAATGCCACATATGCTATTAATAAGATCAACATTATAAATATAAAGTTAACACATAATTATGCATTTCACAAATCATAGTCATATGAGCATACCACATTTCAACATCTTTCCACATTCAACATTACTCAATAACCAACATCTTATTTAATTAACTCATAACATTATTTAGGACATTCATATAACCTTGACACCTATGGGCCCAACAAATATTTAATACGATATTCAGAGTTCAGAGTTACTGCTTTGGTTCATAGTCACAATTCTCATAGTGTAACAGACCCAGTCTCTTGGACCATCAACTCAACACATTTGAGGAGATCCTCAACCCGGCAAGACTGTTACAAATCATATATTTCATATTCACAATTCTCATAGTGTAACAGACCCAGTCTCTTGGACCATCAACTCAACACATTTGAGGAGATCCTCAACCCGGCAAGACTGTTACCTTTCATCATTTCTTAGGCATGCCACCCAAATCCAGAACTCTGAAACTGAATAACATATTAAACAAACAATTCATTTATTATATACTTACCATTTCCATTCTCAAATTCTCATCACATTTAGGCAAACATGCCTTCTTTCTTTCAATATCATCATCATAGCCAATCACAATGGCATTGTCTCATATCATGTCTTATTTGAATTATCATTTCAATTTCAATGTATATCATTCATGAAACACATAACCATTCACAATGCATAACATAACATTGCTCAATCTCAACAATGCAATTAGGGCAAAGAACAATTGATATGATTCATATAAATAATACATTCTGGTTTTAGACTCCATTTTATCCTTATTTTGAAAAATTGTATAAAATAATCTACTTGACTAAAAATTCTAAAATTTTTACAGAATTTAGTTTTGTATCTTAAAATCATCCCTTTAAAATTTCAGATCAAACTGAACACAAAATCTTGGTCAAATAGTTCACCTAACCAGACTGCCCCAATTGCCCTGCATCCTGGCAGCAGTTCTGAACTTTGTGAATTCCATAAATCAAATTCAATCAACGTGGTTCCAAATTATTTTTCTCAAATACTAGACTCACTAAGCAACAACATATCCAAAATTCAATTGAATATGATTTTTCTACATTTTATTAAAAATCCCGAAATAGAGCTGTCTCAGTTAAGGTACCTGCTGGAACAGGTCTAATAAAAATAATCTTTCTAAACTCATAACCATTCCAAAATCGAATCAACATATTTTTCAGTCATTCTAGACTCATAGAGGCACAACATATCAAAAATTCACTTCAAGAACATTTTTCTAAAATTAATTAAAAATCATACAAGTCACAGCCTTTACTAATCCTAAAACAGAAACAATTTCACTAAACACCAATCTTACTCTTCCATCACCCACACCAACCCAACTTCTCATCTATCAAGCAAAATCAATACTTACAATCATACCATAAGCAACTTAATCATACCACTTCAAAAGAATTGAAGAAATTAGAGAAAAGATCTTACCTTAGTTAAAAACTTCTTAAATCAACACTTGAACACTTAATCTTTCTTCAATTTAAGCTTGAAATCATCAAAACCATCACTTGTCTCTTTCTTTCTCTTTGGCTATGGAGGGCCGGCCATCAACAAGAAGAGGAAGAAGAAATGATGAAGAAAACACAAGTCAAACCTTCTTTAAATATCCACCATGTGATTTTATCCAAGCAATTACCAAAGTGCCCTTATTCACATAATTATCTTTTTGTCTTATATGTGCCCAATTAAGTAATTTACCAATCTCAAATAAATATCTTCTCTTGCATTGACCAAGCCTTTTGACCACTTTATATGTCATATATATTAACATATACACAACATATAAATTTGTCTCTAAACCCTATTTCTTCCCAAAATACATATACATATACTTTCTCTTCTCAATTTCTTTTCTCTTACAATTTAACACATATATTCAATCCAATATATAACAATAACAACAACAACAATATGCAAAACTTCTAGGGCATAAATGAGGATATTACACTTTAAGTTAAGGAATTCAATTCTAGTATCAATTTATTCATTTAGTTGATGTTTCTTAAGTTATCATCAAAAGAAAGATTGGGAAGAATATGGAAAAGTTAAGAAAGTGAAGAGAAATTAGATTAAATGATCCATACATGTAGAATTGATGAATAAATGGTAATTAGTAGCTTTAGATAGCAAGAATCAAGGCTTGAACATATGGTTTTTATAATGTTCTTATTATGGAAATTATGAAAATTATAGGAAATCAAAGGGATAAAGAAGAAGAAGGGAAGAAAGAATAGGACAGGCAAGGAACAAAGCAAATAAACAAGGTTTGGTACTTAAATCATTGCCCTTTTCAATTAATTCACATATTTTGCATTATGGGACTTTTGAAATGGTTTTGAAATGATGTTATTATGTGTGGTAAATATGTGGGAAAGTGCTCTTGAACCATTTGTAATCAATTGATTGTGAAAAGAATGAAAACAAAACAAACTAACTAAATTTGCTCAATTATTCATAAACTTTGATGAACTTGTAATCACCCCTTTGGTTTGATTTTTGAAAGAGGGACCCTTAATCCTTCAATGGTATCACAAAAGGAGTCTAAAAATCAATTTTTCAAGAAAAAAATGAATTCCCGTCAAGTTTTGAAAATTGGGCCGAATGGTCCCTTTTGGGCACCATTCTGCAGCTTTCATTTTGGGCAGTCCGTTGAAGGGGCAAACGAAGGAATTTTTCAACGAAATTTTACATGAATTTAGTTAACTTATGAAGGAGTTTTCCTGAAAAATTTCAGCCAAAAATAAGTTTTTTTACTTGGTCAAAACTGTTTCCAAAGTTGACTGATTTTCAGCAGTAAAAACAGATTTTACCATTTAGTTGTCGCGCGCCATTGTGTTGCCGATTTTACGCGCCGTGCCACTATTCATTTGGTCATTTTTCTAAATGTGTTAAAACTTGAATATTATGATATGTATTGATGTTAAATCATATAAAATGACATGAAGGAGAATTGGAAATGATCAGAAAGGCATCATGACAAGCTATTCCGACAATACCTGCATTATGGAAAAATCATGGCTTATTGAATATCATGATCAAATTAATTAATAAATGGTTTTCGCTCTACGTGGTTGTGACAGAACCCTTGAGATAAGAGTATGATGCATCATACTATTATTGCAGTACTGCTCATGACATGACATGATATTTCGGCTGAAGGCCGATGATTACAATGACATGATCAATGATTCAATCAATAATGGCTATTAGCACATGTGCAAGAATTATGATGAAGGATGATGAAATATGCACCATGACGCATATCATCCTGTAATATCTCACCATGAAGAGATATATTTATCATGACCTGTAACACCCCTTCCCGACCTACGTGTGTAAGCTGAGTAGATGCGCCACACTATCCTAATGTTGCTACCACTTTTACTTAGTCAAATTTTAGTTCCGATTTTTACAGAAATTTTGCCATAGTTTCGCCTAAAAATTTAATCCCAAGTGTCGACAAAACTGGTTTTTTTCTGATTTTTGAAAACATTTTTACACAAACCAATGCAAACAAAATCATTCTCAGTACACTTCCAATAAATCCCCCTTATAACCTCAACTACAACCTGCAAAAAGGATTTACACTTCTAGTACAAAATAAAGTAAAGGTTTATTATGAAATACAGCAGATAAAATATTTGTTCACTATGCAACGGAAAGTAATAATATTTACAAATTCATATACATCGAAACTCAAGTTTTACAACACATAAAATTTATACATGTTTGGCAGTCAGTCTTCGATCTTAAAGCCCACTATTCACTCTTCAAAATCTAGGCTTGACTCGGCCTAGAGGAACTCTCTGGTTCTTCCCTGTCACCTGCGTGAAGAATCACATTCGCGCTAAGCCAACGGCTTAGTGGTACAAACTACAGTGTTATGATGCTTTAATGCCATGCTAATGTCACACAATCAAGATTCAAGATCAATTCAAGAGAATATTATATTCCACAATTTTACATTATTTAATAATTAATCAAAACATTCATGATTCATATTGAAAACAAAGACAAGCATGGGCCCAAAATACACTAATATGTTATTCAAAGTTCAGAGTTACTGCTTTGGTCCATAATCATAATCATCAAGCCCGTAGGCGATATACACATATATATATTTATCCATGGATAGGGTAACAGACCCAGTCTCTTGGACCTCTATATGGCTAGACTCAAGGAGATCCTCAACCCGGCAAGACTGTTACCAAAACAAGTGTAACAGACCCAGTCTCTTGGACCTCAACCCGACTAATCTCGAGGAGATCCTCAACCCGGCAAGACTATTACTATTATTCATATATTTCATAGGCATGCCACCACACCCAGAACTCTGAAATTTGAATAACATATTAAGCACACAAATATTTTATTCAGCTCTTCATAATCTCTTTCTCAATTCATTTTATATTTCATAAGCAAATTAGGCAACCATGTCTCAATAATCTCAATATCATATGAATGTATGCAATAATGTAGTTTGTACTTACCTTAAAACCAACTCACACCAATTTATACACTTACTCTTCCAAGAATTCTCAACACTTAGATTAGGGCAATTCAACCTCTTCACAACCTAATCCAAAAAGGAGTATTAGCAAAATGACCATATGAATAGTAAATTCTGGTTTTGTACTCAACTTAATCCTTATTTTGAAAAATTGTATAAAATAATCTACTTAACTAAAAACTCTAAAATTTTTACAGAACTAAATTTTACATCTTAAAATATTCCTTTAAAATTTTAGATCAAACTGAACACAAAATCTTGGTCAAATAGTTCACCCAACCAGACTGCCCCAATTGCCCTGCATCCTGGCAGCAGTTCTGAACTTTGTGAATTCCATAATCCAAATTCAATCAACGTGGTTCCAAATTATTTTTCTCAAATAATAGACTCACTAAGAAACAAAATATCCAAAGTTCAATTCAATTTTATTTTTCTACATTTTATTAAAAATCCCGAAAGATAGCTGTCTCAGTTAAGGTACCTGCTGGAACAGGTCTAATAAAAATAATCTTTCCAAAATCATAACCATTCCAAAATCGAATCAACATATTTTTTAGTCATTCTAGACTCATAGAGGTACAACATATCAAAAATTCACTTCAAGAACATTTTTCTATATTTAATTAAAAATCATACAAGTTACAGCCTTTACTAATTGTAAAACAGAAAAGATTTCACTAAACACAACTCTTACTCTTCCATCACCAACACCAACCTAACTTCTTATCTTTAATTCCATTTCCAACACATACAAACACACCACAAGCAATCCTAACCATATTATCAACAACACTTCATAAAACTCAAAAATAACTTCAAAAACAACAAGAGCAATCAAGAGAGAACTTACCAAAATAATGAAATTTCTTGAATTTCTAGCTTGTTTTCTTGAAATGTCCTTCAATTTTTTTTTGAGCTTGAGCACAAAACTCTCTCTTGCTCTCTTTTGTCTCATTAAAGTGGCTCTTTCCTTTCTCGTTTCCTCTAATTCTTGAGTTTATGGTGATTTTCTTGAAAAACCACACATAAACTATCTAATTCCCATAAAAATTTGAATTACTTCCAATGGATTCTAAGTTTCAAGTAAAGAAATGAAGGAAGATGAAGAAAGTAAAAGAAATGGTGATGGTGAAGATGGAGTCCACGTTTTATGGAAGGAAGAAGAAAAGAAAATGAAAAAAAAACAAAAAGAGACAAAGTCAAATTTATAGTCTTCAAACATTCTCCACCAAGTCTTTTAATAATAAAATAATCAATTATTTCCTCTTCCACTCATTTATTTCTTCTAATTAATTCTTTAATTCAATAATAAACAAATATCTTCTTTAGTTGACCATCCATTTTGACTTGTATATATGTTATATATATTTCCATATATACAACATATAAACTCTCTCTTAATTCTTTTTTCTTTCCAATTACACATATACATTTAATTCAAATAAAACAACAATTATATCAAAACTTCTAAGGCACACTTTGGGATATTACAATTCTCCCCCTCTAAAAAGAAATTTCGTCCTCGAAATTACCTGATATCAAGTCTGAAACAGTTGAGGATACTGATCTTGCATCGCTTGCTCACTCTCCCAAGTTGCCTCTTCTCCACCATGATTCTTCCAAAGAACCTTTACAAGTGGCACTTTCTTATTTCTCAACTCTTTCACTTCATGTGCCAAAATAGCAATTGGTTCTTCTTCAAATGTCAGATCCGGACTCACCTCAATAGATTCAACTGGTAAAACATGAGATGGGTCATATCTATACCTTCGCAGCATAGAAACATGGAAGACATTATGGATTCTATCCAACTCAAGCGGCAAAGCAAGACGATAAGCAACTGGCCCAACTCTTTCTAATATCTCATACAGTCCAATGAAACGAGGACTTAACTTCCCTTTTTGACCAAATCTCAATATCTTTTTCCAAGGAGACACTTGGATACAAACTCCGCTATGTCTCTTTTCGTACCTGACCACCAATAATGTTGTTTCAAATCATAGTACATCTTTGTATTTCCTGAATGTATAGCAAAAACCGACTGATGTGCTTCTTCTAAAATAATTTTTCTCAATTTAGCATCATCAGGAACACACAATCTATCCTTAAACCAAAGGCTACCATCACTTCTCGCAAAGAAATCTCAGCTCTCCCCGTTTCGGCAATCTGAAACAATCTTCTGAATTTTCTCATTTGTCAATTGAGCCTCCTTAATCTGATCCAACAATACTGGTCTCAATTGCAACTGAGCCAACAATGCACCATCATCACATGCTTCAAAACTAGCATGTAACGCTCTCAACTCAACAAGCAACGAGAGCGAATAAACAGCCAAACCTGCCAGAGACTTCCGACTCAAGGCATCAGCAACTACATTCGCCTTAGCAAGATGGTAATCAATCAAATAATTATAGTCTTTAATCAGTTCTAACCATCGCCTTTGCCGAAGATTCAGCTCCTTCTGAACACCCAAATATTTCAAACTTTTGTGATCCGTATAAATAAAACATTTCTCTCCATACAAGTAATGTCGCCAAATCTTCAAAGCAAAACTATAGCTGCCAATTCCAGATCATGTGTCGGATAATTAAGCTCATGCGGCTTCAACTGCCCAGAAGCATAAGCAATGACTTTACCCTCTTGCATCAAAACACATCCTAAACCATTATGTGAAGCATCACTGTAAATCACATATGGTTTATCTTCCATGGGTAAAGTAAGAACAGGTGCTTGAGTCAACATTTCTTTCAACTGCTCAAAGCTAGCTTGACACTGATCCGTCCACACAAATTTAACTCCCTTCCGAAGCAATCTGGTGAGTGGAGCAGCTATTAAAGAAAAACCTTTCACAAATCGACGATAATAGCCTGCCAAACCCAGAAAACTTCTAACTTTAGTCACTGACTTTGGTGGACTCCAATTCAAAAATAGCTTCAACTTTACTTGGATCGACTCTTATACCTTCTGCTGAAACTATGTGACCCAGAAAAGTTACTTGATCAAGCTAAAACTCACACTTTGACAGCTTAGCAAACAACTGCTTCTCTCTTAAGATCTGTAACACAATCCGCAAATGCTTGTCATGCTCCTCCTCATTATGTGAATACACCAAAATATCATCGATGAAAACCACCACAAACTGATCTAGATAAGGCCTAAACACCCTATTCATCAAATCCATGAACAGGTGCATTCGTCAACCCAAAAGGCATTACTAAAAACTCATAATGTCCATACCTGGTGCGGAAAGCTGTCTTAGAAACATCTTCAGCTCTAACCCTCAATTGATGGTACCCTGATCTCAAATCAATCTTGGAAAACACTGATGCTCCCTTCAATTGATCAAAGAGATCATCAATTCTAGGCAAAGGATATTTATTCTTAATAGTCACTTTATTCAATTGCCTATAATCGATGCATAACCTCATAGTACCATCCTTCTTCTTCACAAACAAAATAGGAGCTCCCCACGGTGAAACACTAGGGCGAACAAACCCTTTATCCAACAACTCCTGCAACTGCACCGTCAACTCTCTCAATTCAGCTGGTGCCATTCTATAAGGAGTGATAGAGATGGGAGTGGTACCAGGCAACAAATCGATACCAAACTCAACCTCTCTCTCAGGGGGTAACCCTGACAACTCCTCTGGAAATACATTTGAAAACTCAGCAACTGTGGGTATACTATCAAGTTGAGAACCCATTACTCTGGTATCCACAACATGAGCAAGATAAGCATCACACCCTTTTCTAATCAACTTTCTAGCTGAAACAGCTGAAACCAATAAGGATGCAAGTTGTCTCTGCTCACTAGATACCAATATACTTCTACCATCACCAGTTCTCAAAGTAACACATTTCTTTTGACAATCCACCACAGCTCCATGCTTAGACAACCAATCCTTGCCTAAAATCAAATCATATTCTTTAAAAGGCATTTCAATCAAATCTCCACGAAACTCCTCACCTTGCACCACAACTGCACTATCTCGGTGCACCTTGCTAACAATCACACTATGCCCTAAAGGATTTGTCACCAACACATTAAATCCTAGGGACTCAGAATGCAATTCAGTCACAGGTAAAATAGATGCACTTATGTATGAATGAGGAGATCCTGGATCAATCAAAGCAAAAACTAAAATGCCAAATAAAGAGAATGTACCCGCTATAACTGCTGAAGCATCTGGCTGCCTCTGCATCACATATACTCGTTGAGAAGGCCCAGCCTCATCTGGTCTACTGCCTGCGGGTGTAGAGCCTCCTCTCTGACTGACTTCAGATCTGCCACCTCTACCAACACCTCTGCCACCTCGACCACCTCTCACACTAGGTCGAGAAACTGTAGAATCTACCGGCCTCTATTCCTACATCTCAAGATACTCTCTAATAAAATGATCAGGTGATCCACATCTGAAGCACACCGCTGGTCCACTATTCTTCCAACAGACACCCCTATGTGACCCCCCACACTGAACACATATAGGTGGAGTGAACCTCTAAACCGCTGGAGTCAGAGCACTCGCTACTGAAACTGTAGGTCTCGATCTCTGCCTCTGAAACTGAACTGACCTACTAGCCTGCCTCTGACTCCTACTGATCCAAGGAACAAAACTGCCTCTACCTCTCTTCACAGATGAAGACCCCGCCTCAAACTGGGGTCTCCTAACCCTGGTCTCCTCCTCGGTAGCAGCTGCTGCAATACCCTGGGCTCTCTCTACACTCCTAGCTGCTGCAACAAGCTGGGAAAAATCTTGATATCTAGAACCAGCCACAAGACACATAATAGAGGGCCTCAATCCCTCCTCAAATCTTCTGCACCGGTCTATCTCGTCTGAAATAATACCTCCAGCATAGTGACTCAACCGGATGAACTCGACCTCATATTCTGTCACAGTCCGGCTGTCCTGCTTCAAATTCAGAAATTCCATCTTTTTCACTTCTTTATACTCCCTCGGAGTATATTTCAGCTCAAACTCCCGTAGAAAATCACTGTAGGACAATGTAGGTGGATCATCCATGGCATGAGGAACTGTCTTCCACCAATCATATGCATCCTTCTGCAACAGTGATCTAGCATAATCAAATCTTTCTTCTGGAGTTACTTGCAACTGGATGAATATTCTTTGTATTCTATCCAACCATTGCTCAGCTACAGCTGGATCAATGGTGCCATAGAAATCTTCAGCCCCGTACTTCCTCAATTTATCATAATGTCTCACTGGTACCTGAGGCTGTGGTGGGGGTGGTGGCTGCTGCACTGGAGCTCCTATCAACAAATCTACCATGTGCCTAAACCAACCTGGCGGTACCTCATCAGCATCTTATCTCCCTGGCACAGGGGTAGGGGTCTCACTAACTTTATCTACTCTAGCTCCATCTCTATTCTCTTCAGGAGCTACACTTTCCGCACTACCCTCAACAGACTGTCGTGAATGAGATGCCATTACAACCTAAATCTGCAAACACAGCAGAATATACCCCATTAAAGATCAAAGACTGCCATACCAAAACATGTATTTTACTCAAAAACCAACTTTTAAAATCAAAATATTCTTTTTCTTACAATTCACCTAGGTTGAGAATCTTAAACCTAGGCTCTGATACCAAAAATTGTAACACCCCTTCCCGACCTATGTGTGTAAGCTGGGTAGAGGCGCCACACTATCCTAATGTTGCTACCACTTTTACTTAGTCAAATTTTAGTTCCGATTTTTACAGAAATTTTGCCATAGTTTCGCCTAAAAATTTAATCCCAAGTGTCGACAAAACTGGTTTTTTTCTGATTTTTGAAAACACTTTTACACAAACCAATGCAAACAAAATCATTCTCAGTACACTTCCAATAAATCCCCCTTATAACCTCAACTACAACCTGCAAAAAGGATTTACACTTCTAGTACAAAATAAAGTAAAGGTTTATTATGAAATACAGCAGATAAAATATTTGTTCACTATGCAACGGAAAGTAATAATATTTACAAATTCATATACATCAAAACTCAAGTTTTACAATGTCTGGCAGTCAGTCTTCGATCTTAAAGCCCACTATTCACTCTTCAAAATCTAGGCATGACTAGGCCTAGAGGAACTCTCTGGTTCTTCCCTGTCACCTGCGCGAAGAATCACATTCGCGCTAAGCCAACGGCTTAGTGGTACAAACTACAGTGCTATGATGCTTTAATGCCATGCTAATGTCACACAATCAAGATTCAAGATCAATTCAAGAGAATATTATATTTCACAATTTTACATTTTTTAATAATTAATCAAAACATTCATGATTCATATTGAAAACAAAGACAAGCATGGGCCCAAAATACACTAATATGTTATTCAAAGTTCAGAGTTACTGCTTTGGTCCATAATCATAATCATCAAGCCCGTAGGTGATATACACATATATATATCTATCCATGGATAGGGTAACAGACCCAGTCTCTTGGACCTCTACTTGGCTAGACTCAAGGAGATCCTCAACCCGGCAAGACTGTTACCAAAACAAGTGTAACAGACCCAGTCTCTTGGACCTCAACCCGACTAATCCCGAGGAGATCCTCAACCCGGCAAGACTGTTACTATTATTCATATATTTCATAGGCATGCCACCAAACCCAGAACTATGAAATCTGAATAATATATTAAGCACACAAACATTTCATTCATCTCTTCATAATCTATTTCTCAATTCATTTTATATTTCATAAGCAAATTAGGCAACCATGTCTCAATAATCTCAATATCATATGAATGTATGCAATAATGTAGTTTATACTTACCTTAAAACCAACTCACACCAATTTATACACTTACTCTTCCAAGAATTCTCAACACTTAGATTAGGGCAATTCAACCTCTTCGCAACCTAATCCAAAAAGGGGTATTAGCAAAATGACCATATGAATAGTAAATTCTGGTTTTGGACTCAACTTAATCCTTATTTTGAAAAATTGTATAAAATAATCTACTTGACTAAAAACTCTAAAATTTTTACAGAACTAAATTTTACATCTTAAAATCATTCCTTTAAAATTTCAGATCAAACTGAACACAAAATCTTGGTCAAATAGTTCACCCAACCAGACTGCCCCAATTGCCCTGCATCCTGGCAGCAGTTCTGAACTTTGTGAATTCCATAATCCAAATTCAATCAACGTGGTTCCAAATTATTTTTCTCAAATACTAGACTCACTAAGAAACAACATATCCAAAATTCAATTAGATATTAATTTTCTACATTTTATTAAAAATCCTGAGAGATAGCTGTCTCAGTTAAGGTACCTGCTGGAATAGGTCTAATAAGAATAATCTTTCCAAAATCATAACCATTCCAAAATCGAATCAAAATATTTTTCAGTCATTCTAGACTCATATAGGTACAACATATCAAAAATTCACTTCAAGAAAATTTTTCTATATTTAAATAAAAATCATACAAGTTACAGCCTTTACTAATTGTAAAACAGAAAAGATCTCACTAAACACAACTCTTACTCTTCCATCACCAACACCAACCTAACTTCTTATCTTTAATTCCATTTCCAACACATACAAACACACCACAAGCAATCCTAACCATATTATCAACAACACTTCATCAAACTCAAAAATAACATCAAAAACAACAAGAGCAATCAAGAGAGAACTTACCAAAATAATGAAATTTCTTGAATTTCTAACTTGTTTTCTTGAAATCTCCTTCAATTTTTTTTTGAGCTTGAGCACAAAACTCTCTCTTGCTCTCTTTTGTCTCATTAAAGTGGCTCTTTCCTTTCTCTTTTCCTCTAATTCTTGATTTTATGGTGATTTTCTTGAAAAACCACACATAAACTATCTAATTCCCATAAAAATTTGAATTACTTCCAATGGATTCTAAGTTTCAAGTAAAGAAATGAAGGAAGATGAAGAAAGTAAAAGAAATGGTGATGGTGAAGATGAAGTCCACGTTTTATGGAAGGAAGAAGAAAAGAAAATGAAAAAAAAACAAAAAGAGACAAAGTCAAATTCATAGTCTTCAAACATTCTCCACCAAGTCTTTTAATAATAAAATAATCAATTATTTCCTCTTCCACTCATTTATTTCTTCTAATTAATTCATTAATTCAATAATAAACAAATATCTTCTTTAGTAGACCATCCATTTTGACTTGTATATATGTTATATATATTTCCATATATACAACATATAAACTCTCTTAATTATTTTTTCTTTCCAATTCCACATATACATTTAATTCAAATAAAACAACAATTATATCAAAACTTCTAAGGCACACTTTGGGATATTACATGACCCGTGCCTTATCCGTTGATGTTCTGTTAAACCAGTAGAGCAACCAAAATGATAAAAGCAAGAAAAATAATTTAAATTCAAATTATTCAGTCAAGTCTTTTTACCTTCTGTGTTTTGTATTTATTCCCTTCAATTATTTAAAATATATAAATGTATGTTCAAATCATTCTTTCATTTTATTTATTTATTGCAATGATTTAAGTACCCACTAAGCAATTGCTTAGCGAGTTTAGTTTCCCTCTAAACTCGTAGGTTAAATGAGGAGACGAGATTGCAGCATGTCCTGCGCAGCTGGCCTTGACTACTACTTTGGGTAGGAGCTTGGATATGATTGATTGTAGCAATATGGCATGTACATAAGCTTGTATGATCTAGCAAATAAATGTATTATACTGAAAAGCTAGAACACGTACACTACTAGTAATCTAATAAATCTTATTTGAATTTAGCACTTATGTATGCAAGTATAGAAGTGTAAAGTTTTAGTGCAGGATTTGGTGGAGGATATAAGGGTGATGAATATATAAGTGCTTGAGGAGTGTTGCGATTGTTTGATTGAGATCAAAATTGTTTTCAAAAAAATAAAAAATCAGTTTTGGCGACACTTGGGACCTCCATTTTTAGGGGAGGTTATGGCAAATTTTTTTTTAAAATCTGCACTTAAAATTGGCTAAGTAAAATATTAAGACACAACCACCATGAGTTAACAGTCCATCTTGGTCTATAAACATAGGCTAAGATGGGGTGTTACACTTGGCATTTAATTATTTGTAGAGTGAGGTCTCAATGGAAATCTCTTGCCAAAAGTTCAATTGAACTTCAGGAGTGAGAACGGTGTTGGAGATGTGAGAAATCCCTTCCAATTGAAAACCCCAAATGGATGAAAATTCTTCAAAATAAAGGCCATATTATTGGTTAAAAATCTAAAGGAAATTCCATAATAACCTAGAGGATCACTACTCTTCATGCTAAAAACTAGAGTGGTGAGGAATTCCTTTGTCAAGGATTCCCATCAACCGTCATCATGTTCCCAAAAAATAATTTTTCCCATCCAAAGTTGATAAGATAGGCCCTAATTTCATTTTCAATTCTTAGGCTTTCTAGAGTCAAGGTAGATAAGAAATGATTGGGTTCTATAAGTTTGTCTTTAAGGATAGCATGCCTCTTTCTTTCATCATCATCTTTTAATCTAATCTTGTGAGCTCCTAGTAGGATGTCTTCTATTTGAGAAAAGGTGGCAATTCCCTTACCTTTCTACTTCCTAAAGGACTTCTTCTTTGAATGTTCTTTAGGGGGCCATGAGTTGGGCCTTGATATCTTGATGAAGGAAGAGAGGAAGAGTAGAATAGATGTTTATTTTGAGTGTTTAGATGCTTAGAATTAGATAAAAGTTTGTAAAAACTGATATTTCAGTGTATTTATAAATTTTTTGGCTAAAACTAGCTGTTTATAGCTATTGGAGAGCATTATTGCACGTTTTCAAAGGTTTCCAACAACTAAAAAATTTTGAATATAGAGCAAAAGTCCGGTCGAACCTACCTTGGTCCAGTGGTGAAATTTAAAAAAATACATAAAGACCAGTCGAAACATGGTAAGACCGAATGGAATATTGATTTTGAACACAACGGTTAGAAAATTTTGAATTATATTGGTCGGACCACATAAGGTATGGTCATACTTTCATGAAATATTTTAAGTCAAAGATTTTCAAGGGAAGTACGGTCGGACCAATTGATTTTCTAATCAGTAAACTTTAAAAATTAAGAAAATTTGGGAAAATTTGTGTATTTCAATTTGTGATTCTAATTTATAATCAAATAGATGTGAATGAGAAAATAGGTCTTCTAAAATGTATATATTTTAAAGCAAATCTAATTCCATTAATGATATGCACATTTAAATCAATCAACAAAGTGTATTTAATCTAGAGTGTTCCCATCTATCATTCAAATATGTTGTTTTATAAAGTTTAATCTTTCTTCATTCAAAGGTTTTGTGAAAATATCTATAAGCTAATTTTGGGTGTCTATTATTTCTAAAACAACATCTTGATTTTGAACATTGTCTTTTAAAAAAGATGCCTAATATCTATATATTTAAACCTAGAATGTTGAATTGAATTTTTTTGATAAATTAATGGCACTTGTATTATCACATTAAATGGGAATTTGATTAAAATTTTTTCCATAACCTATCAATTATTGCTTCATCCATAAAACTTATGTACAACAAAAACATGTAGCAACATATTCAGCTTCCGCAGTGGATAGGGCATCCGACACTTGTTTCTTGCTAAACTAAGAAACTAAGCAATCACTAAGAAAATGACATGCACCGGTTGTGCTTTTCATATCCAATAAGCTACCGGTAAAACCTAAGATGTCAAATGATGTATTTCTAGGATATTAAAGCCCTAAATGCATTGTTCCACTCAAATATTTTAAAATCCTTTTGGTGGAATTCAAATGTGATTCTTTAAAGCATGATTGAAATCTAGTGCACAAACAAACACTATACATTATATTCGGTCTAAAAGTGGTTAAGTAAAGGAGTGTTCCGATAATACCTCGATATTTTTTTCATCAACTTTCTTACCAATTTCATCTTTGTCCAATTTTAAGGATGCACTCATTGGAGTCTTGCTTGCTTTGCAACCATCCATGCCAAACTTCTTGAGAAGTTCATTTGTATATTTGGATTGATTGATGAAGATACCATCCTTGAATTGCTTAACTTGTAGACCAAGAAAAAAGTTGAGTTCATCCATCATGCTCATTTCAAATTCCCTAGCCATACAAGAATATCATCCTCATTTAAAATTTCCTAGTCATACAAGAAGCAAACTCTTGGCACAAAGATTCATTAGTAGCAATTTGTACGATTAAAATGTTATGCAGTTTCTTTTAACAAAAAGTGTAGTATTAACTTTGCCTTTTGTAAAGCCATTTTCTAATAAATAAGCACTAAGTCTATCATACCAAGCTCTTGGAGCTTGTTTCAATCCATATAGTGCCTTGGTTAATTTAAAGACATGATTTGGTAACTTATAGTCTTCAAAATCAAGTGGTGTTCAACATATACTTCTTCATTAATGAAACCATTCAAAAATACACTTTTGACATCTGTTTGGAAGAGTTTAAAATTCATGTGACATGAAAATGTAAGCAAAATTCTAATTGCTTCAAATCTTGCTATGGGAACAAATTTCTCATCATAATCAATGCCTTCCTCTTGGTTATAGCCTTTAGTTACCAATATAGATTTATTTCCAGTAATGAGACCATCTTTATCAAGGTTATTCCTATATACCCAATTGCACCAAATAATTTGATGATCCTTGGTCTAGGAGCAAGTTCCCACACTTTGTTTCTTTTAAATTGGTTGAGTTCATCTTACATTGCAATCACCCAACATTCATCACTAAGAGCCTCCTCAATGGTTCTTTGCTCTATTTGAGAAACAAAAGCAACATTAGAATCTAAAAACATAAATTTTGATCTAGTAGTTACTCCCTTTAAAGTATCACCAATGATGAGTTCCCTTGGAAGATACTTTTGATAATGCCAATCTTTGGGTAGTTCTTGAGTTTCTCCCATCTTAGGCTCTTCTTGTTCCACTATGTGTTCTAGTTCATCATTGTTTTCCTTTGGAGTATCTTTTGTCTCAAGTTCTTCAAATGTACCTCATTGGTGTGATCATTATCATAGCCATGAGACATAGATTTGCAATTTCATGCTCTTCCTCATCTTCTTCTTCAATTAAAGAATCATCATCCTATGTGGCTTTGAGAGATTTCTTCTCCTTTTCCCATTTCTTTTTGTTCTTGGTTTTGAAGCAATCCATTTTGATGTGACCCATCTTGCCACATTCATAACATTTTACTTCATTTTTCTTCTCCTTTTCTTCGAAAGAGAATTTGGAGGGATTACCTTTTACTCTCTTAGATAGCATGGCCATTTCTTCATCATCATCACTATCTTCTTCTCTCAAGCTGTCAACTTCTTTGGTGACTTTGAGAGCTATGGATTTCTCTTATCCTTCTCACCCTTACTATCTTCTTTCTCGATATGCAATTCAAAGGTGAGGAGCTTGCCAACTAACTCATCAGCTCTTAGTATGCTAAGATCATGGGCTTCTTCAATTGAAGTGATTTTTGATTCAAAGTTCTTCTTGGCTCTATGGGCTCTCAATATTTTGATATTGACATCACCTTGATCATATATTTTCCCATATTTTTTCAAGTCATTGACAATAGCAAGTAACCAATTCATCATTTTTGTGACATTTTTGTTGGGTTTTATCTAGAAAAGTTCATACTCATGTACAAGCATTTAGGTTTCGGTGAACCTCACTTGGATAGTACCTTGATGATAGTTCTCAAGAGTTTTCCAAATGTTGTGTGCATAAGAAAGATGTTGGATTCTTCCAACTTCTTCTCTAGATAAGGCTTCATGAATACAATGAGCATTTTCCACTTAGCTATTACACACCCAATAACAGGCTTCATGATGGTCCGATCAGACTGTTCATAAATTCTTCAAGAATTGTCTTCCTGCAAAATGTAACTTGATACAAATGTTAGTTCTATTCAATTTGATTGCCTAAGATAAAAAATAGAGTTCATTAAGCCAAGAGTTTGGCTAATAGATTATTTACTTTTTGATTTTAGATGATAATATGTCTTGCTTGAGGTCCTAACATTTTTTATTGACTAAGCTCTGATTGACAAGTTTGAAGGACAATTAAGTAATCTTTTTGTATTTGCTGGTTTTATATGGAATTTTGGTGGATATAGTCATTAAGGCATTATAAGTATCATAATTAATTTGAGCTTGCTATTTTATTTTTCTTTCATTTGCTTATAACTATTGATAGTAAATGGAAAGATTTAGGGAACTTTTCATTTTGCCTTGTTGTTGGTTATGTTATTTGATTGAATGATTCACCTAAAAATTAAGTATCTTTTAATAAACTTTTAGTTTCTCCATATTATTAATTTGATCTTGCTTTGTTTTTTATATATATTAACTAATTCATAAAATTTGAATTATGTAGGTTTGAACTTTGATGGAAAAATGTTTATTAACTTTTTGCTTCTTTTGTAATTTACTATCTTGCTTTGTTTTCTTTCTTTATTGAATATTAGCAAATTGATAAATTGAAAAGTATGCAAGTTTGAACTTTGATGGAATTGTGTTTTTTAGCTTTTTGCTTATTTAAAAATTAGTTGCACATAAACTGATTGTAGGTAACTAACTATCACTTTTAGGTTTTTGCCTTATTTTTAAATTTGATCTTGTATTTTTTTTTTTGAATATTAGCTAATTAATAGAATGTGAATTATATAGGTTTGAACTTTTGATGTAACAACCCTAATTTTTGGAAAATTTAAATAAAATAAATTAAAATTTAATTGGATAAATTAAATAAATGATTTAAGTGGAAAATGAAAGGACTTTAAGTGATAAAGTAGAATATATATTTGAAATATATTTGAAGCAAAAACAACACATACACCACATATAAAAGGAGTAAAAGTAGAAAAGTTAAAATATAAAATAATAATATTTTATATAAAAATCTAAAATAATTAATATATATATATATATAGATAAGGATGGGTTTGAAAAGGAAGAGGTGAGATATTTCTTTTCCTTCTTCTTCTTCCTTGAATGTGAGCTAGAGAGAGTGTGAGTAAGGAGAGCTTTCTTCTTCTACCATACACCAAATTTACAAGGGATTTCAAGAGATTTAAAGATGGATATTAAAGGTTTAACAAGAATTCAAGTGTTTATCTCTAAGCTTGTTTCTATATGATTTCATATAAATATGTATAACAAGGTCAATGAGAGAAAGTGATGATTGATTGAATAAGATAATAGTTATGAGATGTTGAAATAATATATGTGTTGAATTGATGGGTAAATCATGCGTATAAACTAAAGTGATGAATAAGGATTGTGTAGAGATGAGTTTGGGAATGATTGTATTGAAATGGTTGAGTATACAAAATGCAAAAATTTTGCCTGACATGGCCAGTGACACGGCCATATCATTGGGCATGTCAATGGTGCTAAGTTTCAATGTTAATGACATGATCAGTAATACATCCATGTCTTTGAGCGTGTCGTAGCTATTGTAAGAAAAAATAAATAACACGGCCAGTAATATGTCCGTGTTATTTGGCATGTCTAAGTTTCTATAATGTAGGAGCAATGACACTAGTGGTGACACGCCCATGTCATTAGATGTGTCAAAGCTTCTATAAGAGTGGGTTAATGACACGGTCATTAACACGATCGTGTTGTTGGGCTTATTACTTGAGGAAATTTTCCAAAATAACTCTTTTCTTTGTCTTTCATTTGTAATTCCTAATTTAAATGATTTGATGTTGAGAATGCCTTAGAATGTGATATTAAATGGTTGTTTATGATCACATTTGGCTTAGGCATTGAGAGAGAGTAGTTTCCCTACCCCTAGTGTTGAAGGGCAACTTGGAAGACAAGGTTGGAAGGAGTTTTGAAGCTTATTTTGGAATGCTTTATAAGGTAAGTACAAACTTTTGATAAATTAGATATGTTGGCATTAGATTGGGCTTAACACATTTTGGATGGAAAATAATTGTGTGCCTAATATGTTATTCAATTTTTAGAGTTCTGTGTTTGGAGGCATGCCTATGAGTTTATCCTTGCTATTTGCCTTCAGGGCTAGACGCTTGGCATCACAGTGATATGATTTGCCTTCGGGGCTAGCTTTTGAGCATTACTTGATTTGCCTTCGAGGCTAGACACTTGGTGTCATTATGGACCAAAACAGTAACTCTAGGATTTGAATAATGTATTAGTTTGTTTGGGCCTATGCTTGTGTATGTGTTTGTGTAAATTATTAAATGATAGAAGAATATATTAAAAAGTGAGCTTGGATGCCACATTATGACATAGCATATAAGCATTTTGCATTGGCATTATTTTAAAAGTTTTATTATTATCAATGTTTATACCACTAGGCTTTTAGCTTAGCACGATTGTAATTCATTGATCAGGCGATAAGGGTGATCTAGTTGAGCCAGAGAGTTCTGCTAGACCAGGTTGGGTCTAGGTTTGTGTTGGTTGAGCTTGAAGTGTTTTTGCTACATCAAGATAAGAGCCATTTTTCCAGCATGTATATATTTTATGTTATAGTAATTTTTGATATTATGTATATTATATTATATTTTTAGAGTAAAAATATATATATTGTAAATTATAAAGAATGTTTTGAATAATTGAGAAATGTGAGGTTTTATGTGTTTTGATGTATATAAATAAGTAATTGTATAAATGTTTTGAGGAATGGGGAATAAGAAATTATTATTAAATAGGATTGTGACATTTTTATACCGTATACATGTATTATACGTATACTAGGTGTGTGTATTATGTGTTTATAGGGTATAAGGGTGTTATTTAATTTGGTATCAAAGACTAGGTTTGAGGTTCTCAACCTAGGCAGGTTATTAGAGAGAGAAAATTAGGATTTTAAAATATGATTTTCAATTGTGATACATGTTTTGGCACTAGCACTTTTTGATTTTTAATGTGGCAATTTCTGTTGTATTTGCAGAAATATGTGGTTATGGCATCTCGGACACATCAGTATGCAGAGGGTAGTGCAGAGAGTGTAGCTCCTAATGAGGGTAGAGTTGGAGCTGGTGTTGAGTCTGCTAATGAGGTGTTTGCTTCTATGCTTGTTAGACCAGCAGCTGAGGAGATTCTGCCGAGCTAGGTATGACATATGGTGGAACTGTTGAGGCATGCTCTAGTTCAACAGCCGCCACCACAACCACATCGGCAGTAGTAGTTGCCAACACGAAAGTATGATAAGCTGAGGAAATTTGGAGCCACAGATTTTCTTGGCACTAAGAACCTACTGTAGCAAAGCAATGGCTGGACAGGGTCCAGAGGGTATGCATTTAGTTGCAGGCTAGTCCAGAGGAGAAGTTTGATTATACTAGATCACTTCTGCAGGGGATGTTGTACACCCTTCATTTTGGTCCTAATTTTTCCATTGCCTGAGTTATAAACATTTTTATTAGATGGCATAATGGTTGAACTTTTAAAATCCTAAAGAGGTTTGTGTTGAAGATTCTATTGGATCTAATTCGATGTTAGGGCATTCAGGGGTGTGTTGGAGTCAAACCGGCCTCTCCAATTCAATATGGGAAGTATCAAATTGGGGTGCATATCAAATTGGGATGCATATAGAATTGGGGCATCCCAATTCGATATGGGGACCTTTAATTAAGGCCCATATCGAATTAGAAGTCCAATTCGATATGGGATAGGCTCCATATCAAATTGGAGCCTTCCAAATTTCAATATGGACTTATGTTTTGATGGGTTTGCTTAGTTTGAGTCCGATATGGTCTCGGTGTACTATGTTGTTTTAATTTGATATGGATCAGAGAGGATCTATTTTTAAAATGAAAACTCCCATGACTTTTTAACCTAATACATGCACGTTGTTATAAATACAAACTTTAAAACAGAGACAAGAGGGGGAGCTATTAGGGAATTTTAGCAGAGAGCAGCCTTCACGAACTTTCAACTTGAACAGACTTTTAAACTCTAGCAACCAACAGGAAGAGGACTTTTAACTGGGAGCTAGAGCAAACTTTTGGACTGTAACTTGAAACAACATGCAACAAAGAAGTAAAAATGAGAGAGAAGCATCAAACCATTTGAATAATTTTACAAAGGTAGTGATACACTGTCTTGGTTTCAACTCATCCAGAATTTAAACGGTGCAGTTGTGGTGGTGCCAATAAGGTTTGGTTTTAAACTTATTTAAATTTATAAAGAGTTGTGCAATTAATTCATATTTATTGGGATTTTATTTAATCATGTCCAGATACTGAATTTAAGTGTTAAACCTTAACAAGTGCATCCAAAACCCTATTTTCATGTTTTTAAAACTAAAATCCTAATTTGATCTCTAAAACCCTAAATTTTAGTTTAAAACCATAATCTAATTTTCTAAAAACATAAAACCTTAGTTTTGTTTCCAAATACTTGTTTCCAAATACCCATAAAATCACAG
The DNA here is from genome assembly GCA_947685225.1 of Garcia nutans. NCBI lineage: Eukaryota > Viridiplantae > Streptophyta > Magnoliopsida > Malpighiales > Euphorbiaceae > Garcia > Garcia nutans. The sequence goes on along the minus strand of CANTUV010000013.1, from coordinate 10,553,312 downwards.
TTTTGATCTAAACCCTAATATTATTTTCATAAAAGCTCCAAACCCTAATGTTGTTTTAAAAAAAATCCTAATTCAAGTTGTAAACCTAAAATTATATTTTTATTGCTTTATTTAAGTTTAAATGAATGATTTATTATATGACTTAGTAAATCGTTTATTTTTATTTGATTTATTTGAATGGATGAGTATTTTCTTTATTATTATTTGTTTATTAATAATGTAAGAGGTATGTTTTCACTTTATGGATACCTCATTAATTAAGCTTCATGTAATTTAAGTTATTTTCATATTTTGGGATTAATGTAAAGGACACATTTCACCTTTCGGTGGGTGTCCCATTTAATTTTAGATATTAGATGATGTAAGGACATGTTTCTGTCCTCGGATGGATATCCATTTATTTTCTTTGCTTGAACATTGCTTTGATTTTAATACAATAATGCTTTTATTTTAATTATCATATGTAGTATAGATAATATCATTATATTTAAGAATTTTATAATATTAAGATCTGAAAAGGAGGCTGGTTCTAATGAACCAGATGTTATGGAGGTACTGGGTCATTTCTCACCTTCCCCATACGTAACCAACTTTTTGAACCCAATAGGGGGTTAGAGATTCCTTAGTTATCAAGTCATCCACCCCTTTCTATTTTCTTAGCTTCTCCAGGTGGCAACTCCATTTTCTCCGATTTTAGGCCTCTATTCTCTAAGGCTCCAAGCCTAACAGTATCGAAGTTGCAAGAACCATCCCCACTCACAGATGCCTATGAGTGGTGGAAGATGGTTCCCCATGGTATAGTTTATCCACCAGTTTTGACCTATGCCGATTTCTTGCGGGAATTTGAGAAGAAGTATACTCCGAGGGAGTATAAGGATAGAAAGAAGATGGAGTTCCTAAGCTTGAGGCAGGACACCAAGACAGTGACAGGGTATGAGATTGAGTTTATTCGGCTCAGCCAGTATGCTGGAGGGATTATATCAGATGAGTTTGACTGATATTGAAGGTTTGAGGAGGGGCTGAGACCCTCTATCATGAGTTTAGTGGCAGGTTCTTAGTATAATGATTTTTTTCAGTTAGTTACAGTTGTCAGAAGTGTAAAGAGGGCACAGGGACTTGCAGTAGTAGCCAGAGTAGAGGAGAGCAGAGGTAATAGACCCCAAGGTGAGGCAGGGTCTTCATCATTGAAGAGACTCCTAGGGGGATATCCTCAGAGGTTCAATAGGAGCCAGGGGCAGCCTGGCAGGTTAGCACAGTAGCAGAGGCAGAGATCTGCAGCCTCAATGGCTAGTGCCCCGACCCCGTTAACTCAGAGGCCTGCTCCACCAACCTATGTTCATTGTGGCAGGGAACATAGAGGTGTCTGCTGGAGGGTAGGTGCACCAGCAATATGTTATAAATGTGGATCATCAAATCATTTTCTCGCAGATTATCCAAAGCCACGAGATGACAGATAGAGAGATACAATAGTTTCTAGACCCAGCATCAGAAGGGGTCATGGTGGCAGAGGTTTTGGTAGAGTAGAGGATCAGGGTCTTGTCAGAGAGGAGGTTCTATAGCAAGAAGTAGACCAGAGGATGTAGGGCCATCATGATGGGTTTATTTGATATAGAGGCAACCAAATGCTTCAGCTGTTATAGCCGGTATTTTTACTTTATTTGGTACTTCAGTTCTTGCATTGTTAGACCCTAGGTCTACTCATTCACACATTAGAACATCCATACTACCTGTGAGTGATTTGCATTCTGAGTCCCTAGGATTTGATGTTTTGATTACAAATCCTTTATGGCACAGTGTTGTGGTTAGTAGGGTGCACTGAGATAGTCCAATTGTCATTCAGGATGAGGAGTTTCTCAGTGACCTAATTGAGATGCCTTTCAGGGAGTATGATCTAATTTTGGGCATGGATTGATTATCCAGGCATAGAGCCATGGTAGACTGTCAATAGAAATGTGTTATTGGTGGTCTAAGTGTGAGTCTTTATTGATGATATTATGGTGTATTCATGTAATGAGGAGGATCATGATAGGCATTTATGAATTATATTGCAGACATTAATTGAGAAGCAGTTGTATGCTAAGTTGTCTAAGTGTGAGCTCTTGCTTGATCAGGTAACTTTTCTCGGTCATGTGGTATCAGCAGAGGGTATTAGAGTTGATCCGAGTAAAGTTGAGGCTATCTTGAATTGGAGTCCACTTAAGATTGTGACAAAGATTAGAAGTTTTTTGGGTTTGGTAGGCTATTATCGTCGATGTGTGAAGGGTTTTTCTATGATAGCTACACCACTCACCAGATTACTTTGGAAAGGAGTTAGATTTGTGTGGACAGATTAGTGTCAGGCAAGTTTTGAGCAGCTGAGGGACATGTTGACTCAGGCTCCTGTTCTTACCTTGCCTATGGAAGGTAAACCATATGTAATATATAGTCATGCTTCACATAGTGATTTATGTTGTATTCTGATACAAGAGGGTAGAGTCATTGCTTATGCATCTCGACAGTTGAAGCCGCATGAACAGAATTATCTGACTCATGATTTGGAGTTAGCAGCCATAGTTTTTGCATTGAAGATTTGGCGGCATTACTTATATGGGGAGAAGTGTTTCATTTATACTGATCATAAGAGTTTGAAGTATCTGGTTGTTCAGAAAGAGTTGAATCTTCGACAGAGATGATGGTTAGAGTTGATTAAAGATTATGACTATTTAATTTATTATCATCCTGTTAAGGCAAATATTGTTATTGATTTTCTTGAGTCAAAAGTCTTTGGCAAGTTCGACTGCTTTTTCATTCTCATTGCTTGTTGAGTTGAGAGTGTTGCATACAAGATTTGAGTCTTGTGATGATGGTGCATTAATGGCTCAATTGTAATTGAAGCTAGTGTTGTTGAATCATGTTAGGAAAGCCCAGTTGGTAGATGAGAAGATCCAGAAGATTGTGTTACATTGCCAAAAAGGGAAGAGTCGAGACTTTCATATAAGAGATGATGGAAGTTTATGGTACGAAGATAGATTGTGCATTTTTTTATGATGTTGGATTGAAGAGGACGATATTAGAGGAAGCACATCAGTCAGTTTATGCTATGCACCCTGGTAGTACAAAGATGTATCAAGTTTGCAGGATGCATTGGGTTCTCGATTGTATTTTAGTATTGATTTTCATCCTCAGAAGTGATACAGATTCTAGAGGATATGTTGAGGAGTTGTATCATTGATTTCACAGGGAGCTAGGATAGATTCTTGTCGTTTATTGAGTTTGCATATAACAACAGTCATCAATACAGTATTGGGATGGCACCTTATGAGGCCTTGTATGACAGGAGATGCAGGACACATTTGTGTTGAGATGAGGTTGGAGAAGGTAAACTGGCTGGTCCTGATTTGATTAAGGAAACAGAAGAAAAAGTGAAATTGATTCGGAGTCATCTAAAAGCAGCTTCAGACCAACGAAAATCCTATACATATTTGAAGAGGAAGGATATAGAGTTCAGTGTGGGAGATAAAGAGTTTCTGAAGGTGTCTCCATGGAAGAAGATTTTGAGATTCAGTCGTAAAGGAAAGTTGAGTCCTCATTTCATAGGACCATATGAGATTTTAGAGAGAGTTGTTCCAATGTCTTATAGATTGGCTTTGCCACCTGAATTAGACCAATTACATAATGTCTTCCATGTCTTTATACTTCTGAGGTACAAGTCAGACTCATCTCATATCTTGTCAGTGGAATCCATTAAAGTGAGCCTGGATCTGACTTATGAAGAAGAACCAGTGGCGAATTTAGCACAAGAAGTGAACGAGTTAAGGAACAAGAAAGTACCACTTGTGAAAGTCCTTTGGAAGAATTATGCCACTAAGGAGGCGACATGGGAGAGTGAGCAGTTGATGCAGTGTCTGTATCCCCAGTTGTTTCAGAGTTGATAGCAGGTAATTCTGCTGGCAAAATTTTCTTAAGGGGGAGTGAATTGTAACACCCCTAATTTTTGGAAATTAAATAAAATAAATTAAAATTAAATTGGATAAATTAAATAAATGATTTAAATGGAAAATGAAAGGATTTTAAGTGATAAAGTAGAATGTATATTTGAAATATATTTGAAGTAAAAACAACATATACACCACATATAAAAGGAAAAAAAGTAGAAACGTTGAAATATAAATAATAATATTTTATATAAAAATATAAAATAATTAGTGCATTTATATATAGATAAGGATGGGCTTGAAAAGGAAGAGGTGAGTCTTTTCTTTCTTCTTCTTCTTCTCTGAACATGAGTTAGAGAGAGATGTGAGAATAGAGTGAGTTTTTCATATTTACACTAAGGATTGAAAGAATTTTAATTATTCAAGAGAAGTTTCAGAAGTTCTTCATCAATTGGTAAGTTTCTTTATCAAGTTTTGCAAGTTCTTTGGAATTCTATGGAAGAACATGATATATGGTTTTTGGAATTGTGTATTAGCATGTTTTAATAACTTATTTGGGTATGTATGAAGTTGTTGTGAGTAGTTAATAATGATTTTAAGGTTGGATTGAAGAAGTGATTGAATTTAAGTTGAGTTTGGAAGTAGTTGTGCTGAATGGTTAAGTGTAGGAAATGCTAAAATTTTGCCTGATATAGCTAGTGACACGGCATGTTGTTGGGTGTGTCAACAGTGCTGAGTTTCAATGCTGATCACACAACCAGTAACACGGCCATGTCTCTGAGAATGTTGTAGCTACTATAATGCAAGACAATAGACACGGCCAGTATCACACCCGTATTATTGGGCTTGTCAAAGTTTCTGTAGTGTAGGAGTAATGACATGGGCAGCAACATGCCCATATCATTGGACATGTCAAAGTTTCTATAAGAGTGAGTTAATGATACGGTCATTAACATGCCCATGTTGTTGGGCGTGTTACTTGAGAAAATTGCCCAAAATAACTCTTTTCTTTGTATTTCATTTGTAATTCCTATTTAAATGATTTGATGTTGAGAATGCCTTAGAATGTGAAATTAAATGACTATTTATGATCACATTTGGTATAGGCATTAAGAGGAAGTAGTTTGCCCAACCCTAGTGTTGAAGGGAAACTTGGAAGAGAAGCTTGGAGGGAATTTTGAAGCTTGTTTTGGAGTGCTTTCTAAGGTAAGTATAAACTTTTGATGAATTAGATATGTTGGCATTAAATTGGGCTTAACACATTTTGGATGGAAAATATGTTAAGCTACTTGATACATTGAGTATTAAAAAATATGGTGCTATGACATGTAAATTGTTATGTTTGCATTATATGCATTATGAAAAGCCATTGTCAATGGCTAGATTGAATAAATTGTGAATTATATGAAAATGACCCAAAGTGTTTGGGTAATGTGATTTTGTTATGGAATATCTTACAATTGAAATAAAGCATCGTTATATTAAAATCAAAGCAATGTCCAAGCAAAGCAGATAAATGGACACCCATCCGAGGATGGAAACATGTCCTTACATTGTTCATGTCTAAACTAAATAGGACACCCACCAAAGGGTAGAAATATTTCCTTTACATTGGTCTAAAATATAAAAGCAATTTAAATTACATAGAACTTAATTAATGAGGTACCCACAAAGTGGAAACATACCTCTAATAAATCGATAAAAGTAAATAACCACTCATCATAAATAAATTATTCATCAAAGATATTAAACATCAATCAAAATAGAAATTAACCATCCATCCATGATAAATTAAATAAATCAAGCATTGAACTTAAATAAATCAAAGCATATAATAAACTACATAATTAAATCTAAAAATAAAGCAAGTAAAGATACAGATTGAGGTTTACTGTTTCTTATTTAAAATTCTTTAATTAATATATTAGGGTTTTGGAATTTTAGTATTTTAGTATTTTTTTAACCTACTATAAAAGTTTTGGAAAATTGTAATGAAATAGGGTTTCATGAATCAAATTAGGATTTAGGGGTAACATTATGAAATTAGGGTTTTAGGATATTAAAACATTAGCTTTATAGTTACTGGTTAGTGAATTGTTGTTTTTAGGCTTACTGTGTTGAGTTTTAACATTTAGGTTTATACGATTTTAAGGTTTTAAGGATTAGGGTTTAGAAAAATTAGGATTTGCGATTTTAGGGGAATTAGGGTTTAAGAAAACTTAGGGTTTAGGTTTACTAGTTTGGGGTTTACTATTTTTTATTTTGAAGTTGAATTAGGGTTTTTAGTGTTTCGAAAAATATATTTGATTTTAGAATTTGAGAAAACAATTTATAGTTTTATAAAGCTTTATGTGATTTTTAGAAACTGTAAGGTAAATTTAGGGTTTGGACATGTAACAAAACATTTGGGAATTTTGGAAAAAAGTGAGAGGAAAACAGTTTAGGGTTTTTTTAAAAGCTTTTGGAAATATGAAAAATGTTTTAAGGTTTTTGGAAACAAAAGAGTATTTCTTAGGGTTCTTAAGGTTTAGAAAAGACAGAATTATAAATTTTAGAAGAAATAGAATTAGGGTTCTTGAGTTTTTAAAAGAAACAAAAGGAGCGATTTAAGAATTTTGGAAAATAAAGAAACGAATTAGGGTTTTTAAGGTATTTAGAAACAGAGGAAATCATTTAAGGTTTTTGGAAAGGAAGATCAAATTATTACATCTTCAAAGATCAAAGTTTTGAATGTATAATAGTATGAATCAAAGAAACAAAGCTATAAATAGTTTATGATTAAGGATCAAATCTGCGTAGTTGGTTCCACCAAAAAGTTGTTTTCTGGATGAACAAAGACAAAGGCAAGATGGCTCCTTTGATGGATTGATTGCCTGCTTGCTTATTCCTCTCAAAAGTCTAATCGTTTTACTGCCAAGTCCCTTTTTCCCGTGTCTTTTTTAGTCTTATTTGTAGGAAATTTAGATGATTAATTTTAATTGTTTAAGGAAATGTATTTAATTAGGAAAAGAAAACCGAAACCAAATAAAATTTGGTTTTGAAAAAAATTGCGTTGGAAAAATTTTGCTGGCAAAAACTGCATCGGGCTGCGAGGGGCTACGAGCACTGGCGGGCCTTGGCCATTTCATCCCGCAGGAAGTTCCTGTGGCCAAAATGGCCCAAGGCCATTTCGTCCACTATTTTCGGCGACGAATTTTCCCGTCGCCGATTTTTATTTTTATTTATTTGTTTATTATTATTATTTTTTATTATTATAATAATTTTTAAAAATTATAAAAAATAAATACTAAAACAAATATTATTTAATTAAGATAACACAAAAATTATTTTGGACTAAATAAAATATATTGGACCGGACTGGGTCAAAAATTAAGGGTCTACAGTTTGCCCCCTGCTTGAACGATCTCAGACTTTAGTAAAAGAGAGTGAAAAGCAATAAGACTTAATCTTTCTGAGATGGTTGAGGTTTTGGGTTCTGGACCCAGTTTGAGTTCTGGACTCAAAGAATAGTTTTAGGTTTTGGACCTAAGGGTAATTTTGGGCTCTGGACCCGGGCTAAGTTCTGGACTTAGAAGAGATTTTAGGTTTTGGACCTAAGGATAATTTGGGTTCTAGACCCAAGCTAAGTTCTGGACTTATAAGAGATTTTAGGTTCTAGACCTAAGAATAATTTGGGTTCTGGACCCAAGCTAAGTTCTGGACTTAGAAGAGATTTTAGGTTCTCGACCTAAGGATAATTTGGGTTCTGGACCCAAGCTAAGTTCTGGACTTATAAGAGATTTTAGGTTCTAGACCTAAGGATAATTTGGGTTCTAGACCCAAGCTAAGTTCTGGACTTAGAAGAGATTTTAGGTTCTCGACCTAAGGATAATTTGGGTTCTGGACTCGAGCTAAGTTTTGGCCTTAGAAGAGATTTTAGATTCTGGACCTAGAAGTAATTCAGGTTCTGGACCCGAGCTAAGTTCTGGACTTAGAAGAGATTTTAGGTTCTGGATTTAAGGATAATTTGGGTTCTGGACCCTAGCTAAGTTCTGGACTTAGAAGAGATTTTAGGTTATGGACCTAAGGATAATTTGGATTCTGTACCCGAGCTAAGATATAGACTTAGAAGAAATTTTAGATTCTGGACCTAATGGTATTTGGGTTCTGGACCCGAGCTAAGTTCTGGACTTAGAAGAGATTTTAAGTTCTGGACCTAAGGATAATTTGGATTCTAGACCCGAGATAAGTTCTGGACATTGGAGGATTTTTAGGTTCTGGACCTAAGGATAATTTGAGTGCTGGACCCGAGCTAAGTTCTCGATTTAGAAGAGATTCTAGGTTCTGGACCTAAGGTTAATTTGGGTTCTGGACCCGAGCTAATTTCTGGACTTAAAATGAATTTTAGGTTCTAGACCTAAGAATAATTTGGGTTCTGGACCCTAGCTAAGTTCTGGACTTATAAGAGATTTTAGGTTCTGGACCTAAGGATAATTTAGGTTGTAAACCCGAGCTGATAGAGATTTAATTATCTGGTATTAACTTACCTAGCTCCGTGTTAGCATCATCATTGTGCTGTTCGGGCTAGAGGGTGTATCTACAAAGCCTAACAATGGTATGATGTAGCGCCTTCTTGGGTAAGGCGGATTATCCGAGATTGCGACTTTGAGAGCTTCATCTTACAACTACCATCCGAAGAGTATCTGATAGACCGGAGCATAGTCCAGGCACTTGTAGAACGATGGTTGGACACAACTCATACTTTCCACTTGCCCATTGGAGAGATGACAATTGGTCCAGTCAACTTTGCTATTATAACTGGCCTTCGGTATGATGGTGCTCCGGTTCCTCTGACCAACGATATTTTGACATTTGAAGAAATTCAACAATTAATTGGCATGGAACAATCATATAAACCCCCTTTTAAGATAAAAATTGAGCCAATTCATAGTTATTGGATGAACTACAAAGGACGGGTTCACAAAGACACGACCCAACAGTATGCTAGAGGATTTTTGTTATATTTGCTTGGGTCGACCATCTTAAGCAGCACTAAATCCGCCATCCATTTGTTAGTGTTGAAGGCCCTTTCTTATTTTAGGATGGTACCACTTTATGGCTGGGGTGAAGCTTGTCTCGCCTGTCTTTACCATGGTCTTGATAAAATTTGTTGAAATAAGAAGTCTTTCATTGGCTTTATGGCGGTTGTTGAGGTACTCTTCTTCCACCAATGTTGATTTCATTCTTTTATTGTATGAATTTGATCTCTATTGTTATTGTAGGCATGGGCATACGAGCACAACCTTGTTAGGGTGCCTGGTATTTCTCGAGAGAGAGTCGGGTATCCGAGATTAAATTTCTGGTTGTCAGATCGCGTGTGTTGAGCCGCTTAACCTGGGACCAGGTAAAATAGTATTAGTATAAATTTTATATGAAAGTTTACTTACTTTATGTCATTTTGCAGGTGAATTTGGCCTGGTGGAACCTTGAAGAGAGGACAAACTGGACTCCCTTCATGAATGTTGCACTATCTTTCCAACATACTCGTCGAGTCATCGCTGGCCCAGTGTTTAGTGGATGGTTTCTCGAAGAGAGAGTTTATGAGTGGTTTTTTGGTCCAAAATAGGGGAGGGTTCTAATGCCTTGCCTGGAATATACTTTAAATATTTATCAATGCCAGAGGATGCATGGTGGTTGGCTCAGCATGGTTATGGTGTTAAAACATTTCTCTATCCACCGAGTACATCTTATGCCCATTTTATTCAAAGAAGGCTCTTGAACTTTGATGTATCTCCTATTGGTGTATGGGAAATTCCCAAAGAAAATGAGGGTAGAGTTGAAGAGGAACATCATGGAGATGCAAGAGAGTTCATTCCACATCTCGGGGCTGGCACTTTTCAGGTAAAACTTTTACCATTTTTCCATTGCAATCGCTTCTTTTAAGTTTTTGATTCTTTAATGATTATTGCAGGCTATTGACTCATTTGATCATGAGGCTGGATCTTCTTTTACTGCTCCTTCATTTGCTCATTTTAGTTCGCTAGATATGCCATCTCATTCGCAGGGCATTGATATGAATAACCTAGTGAGTTTTCTTGTTTCATGGTAATTTATGCTATATGTATGCATGATTATGCATGCCCTTACCTTTTTCTTTTCTGGCTCATAGCGGATGCTTGAAGAACAAAATAAGAAACTTCAAGAAGAGTTGGATGCAAGTTGTCAGCGGGCTTCTCATTTCAAAAATTTGTATTATCAATCAGAATAAAATTTTTGAGACTTCCGATTTCAAGGGATGAGGGATCCTGGTGCTTCTTCATCTAGAGGCCCCCAGACTGATAACCATGAGATCCTTTCGTCTAATTTTGATGAGGTCCGTGACAGATCAGAACTCCAAGGTAATAGAGATTTTGGTGCTCCTACTTTAGACAAACTTGGGACGAGTAATTTGCCTCCTCCTCCAACAGGCAATGATTTTTTCAGGGCTTTATTTGATGACCTACCACCACCTTCTTAGTGACTTATAAACATTGTACAATAAGCATAAAAATGACAATACATAATTTCCATCTTTACTGTAACTCTTTTTTTCTTTTCTTTTTTTTTCTCTTTTTTATTATTATTATTATTACTGCGCCACAATCATTATACTTTCTTTTTCATATTTTAACGTTTACACAGCATCACCACAAAAGCCAAATGCAACACTGTAAAGTGATTTCGTCGCTAATTCTTTTCCTTATACAATACGGTCTCGCCCTTTTCCCATCACCTTTTCCTTATCAATTTTGGAAAAGCTTGTTTCCTCTATATAAATCACCTTTTACGCCATAATTTCATACAGAAGCCAAAAGACTTTCCATTTCAACGTAAAAAACTCCCTTTAACAATTTTGATTTTCCTTCATTCATCAACCATGACTGAACTTTATTTAAAGAAGATAAAAACTAAATTTAAGAATATGGATGCTATTCAGTGGAAGCAAATGTCTTGGTCAAAACTTGATATTTTAAAGTGTTTTCAAAATGTTAAATTGGACCACTCCTTTTTACATGCCATGGCTTCCTTTCGGAATGTGGATTCTTGGACATTTAAAATTAATGGCTTTGAAATATGTCCCTTGTAACACCCCTTCCCGACCTACGTGTGTAAGCTGAGTAGAGGCACCACACTATCCTAATGTTGCTACCAATTTTACTTAGTCAAATTTTAGTTCCGATTTTTACAGAAATTTTGCCATAGTTTCGCCTAGAAATTGAATCCCAAGTGTCGACAAAACTGGTTTTTTTTTCTGATTTTTGAAAACATTTTTACACAAACCAATGCAAACAAAATCATTCTCAGTACACTCCCAACAAATCCCCCTTATAACCTCAACTACAACCTGCAAACAGGATTTACACTTCTAGTACAAAATAAAGTAAAGGTTTATTATGAAACACAGTAGATAAAATATTTGTTCACTATGCAGCGGAAAGTAACAATATTTACAAATTCATATACATCAAAACTTCAGTTTTACAAAACATAAAATTTATACATGTTTGGCAGTCAGTCTTCGATCTTTAAGCCCATTATTCACACTTCAAAATCTAGACTCGACTCAGCCTAGAGGAACTCTCTGGTTCTTCCCTGTCACCTGCGCGATGAACCACAATCGTGCTAAGCTCACGGCTTAGTGATACAAACAACCATAATATTATGCCTTAATGCAATGCCAATGTCACACAATCAAGTTTCATAAACAATTCAAAAGAATATTATATTTCACAATCTTACATTATTTAATAATTAATCAAAACATTCATGATTCACATTGAAAACAAAGACAAGCATATGACCAAAATACACTAATATGTTATTCAAAGTTCAGAGTTACTGCTTTGGTCCATAATCACAATCATCAATACATTTATCCATGGATAATCAACTAGATTTGAGCTTACGACCCAGTCATTTCACTCAATCTAGTTTCAATAATTTGTTTTTGAGGTTTAATACCCGATCATTTCACCCCAAAAACATCACATTTCACATTTTCTAACTGGAATCGGCTTACGACCCGGTCATTTCACCTATCCAGTGATTCATAGGCATGCCACCAAAACCAGAACTCTGAAAATTGAATAAACATATTAGGCACACAATCATTTTATTTATCTTTTTTTTTTCAATCTCTTTTCATTTCATTTCTCATAATTAATTAGGCAACCATGCCTCCATTATATATCTCATTTGCATCATCATAGCCAAAAACCATGGCATCATATCTCATATGATCTCAAATCACAATAAAACAATTCTTCATAACATCATATCTTTCACATTTCATTTCCATATTTCATTTCATCATCATATAAGCAAATATGTTTCAACAATCTCATATTATATTTCAAATCACATTAATCAGTTCATTATTCAAATGGATATAATCAATGGCATTAACACATATTTTACATGCTCATCACAACATTCACATATTACCAAACATAATGTGATTTTTAATATCCATCAACAATGCATTAGGTTCCTTATCACATTTACAATCAAATGTGTGTCAAGTCTCAACATCACATGAATGTATGCAATAGTGTAGTTTGTACTTACCTTAAAACCAACTCACACCAATCTATACACTTACTCTTCCAAGAATCCTCAACACTTAGGTTAGGGCAACTCAACCTCTTCACAACCTAATCCAAAAGGAATATTAGCAAAATGACCATATGAATAGTAAATTCTGGTTTTAGACTCAACTTTATCCTTATTTTGAAAAATTGTATAAAATAATCTACTTGACTAAAAACTCTAAAATTTTTTACTGAAATTAATTTTACATCTTAAAATCATTCCTTTAAAATTTCATATCAAACTGAACACAAAATCTTGGTCAAATAGTTCACCCAACCAGACTGCCCCAATTGCCCTGCATCCTGGCAGCAGTTTTGAACTTTGTGAATTCCATAAATTAAATTCAATCAACGTGGTTCCAAATTATTTTTCTCAAATACTAGACTCACTAAGCAACAACATATCCAAAATTCAATTGGATAACATTTTTCTATATTTAATTAAAAATCATACAAGTCACAACATTTACTAATTGTAAAACAGAAAAATTCCAACTTCACTAAACACAACTCTTACTCTTCCATCACCAACACCAACCTAACTTCTTATCTTTAATTCCATTTCAACACTTTTACACACACCATACACAAACACACTCCAACCATCAACAACACTCCATCAAACTCAAACAAAATTCCAAATAGAACAAGAGAAATCAAGAGAAAACTTACCAAAAATGATGAACTTCTTGAATTTCCAACTTAATCTCTTGAAAACTCCTTCAATTTTGAGTTTGGAACAAACAAAACTCACTCTTGCTCTCTTGCTTTGGATAGCCGGCCAACAAAAGGGAAAGAGAAGAAAATGAACAAGTGAAAGAGACAAAGTCAAACTTCTCATCTCTTTAAACCTCCACCAAGCATTTCAAAAAGAAATTACTTGAATACCCTCATCTATTTATTTTAACTTCCTTTCACTTACATGCTCTTTTTAGTAATTTCATAATTAACAAAATAAATATCTTCTTCCTTTAACCATCCATTTGACTTGTATATATGTTATATATATTTCCATATATACAACATATACACTCTCTTTTAAATTCTTTTCTCTTTCCAATTACACATATACATTTTAATTCAAATAAAACAACAATTATATCAAAACTCCTAGGGCACACTTTGGGATATTACATCCCTTGATTGAAGAATTTGAGGCCATCCTTGGATATCCAAATAATCAACAAATGGCATTGCCCATACTAATTTCCAAGACTCAACAGAAGATGCATATGTTATTTCAAATTTCAAAGCCCAAAGTTCTTCAGTTGATGAGAGGTGAAAAAATTCTACTTGCTCCCTTGATCGATTTTTGTCTTGCTCATTTGGCTCCTACTAAGGCATGGGGACGCATGCTTTGTCTTTTCCTGCTTGGCCAATTCCTGCTTCTTTCTTCTGACAGAGGCTTGTCACCGATATTATGGACCAAATGGAAGGAGGCTTGTCACCGATACCAGTGATCTTAGCTGAAACTTTAGTTGGATTAGATCGACTTAAATCAGGCTTGTCAAAGAGACTGTCTGGGAGTCCGTTGTTGCTTCAGGTAATAACCTAATCTACCCTTTCGGGTTTTCAATTTAGGTTTCCCTTTTCTTCCTTTTTTTTATTATTGCTCTAATTTTTTCCTAGTCCGCCCATACAGGTTTTCGGAGCTAGCAAGCTGTCCTAATTTTTGCCTAAGCTGCCCTTGCGGATTTTCAACTTAGCAGACCTCTTTTATTATATTTTTTATTTTATAGTGCTCTAATTTTTGCCTAGTCTGCCCATGTGGGTTTTCAAAACTAGCGAGCTATTCTAATTTTTGCCTAAGCTGCCCTTACAGGTTTTCAACTTAACGGATTATCTTTTTTTTAAATTTAATTTCCCTCACAAATTTGGCTTCAGGAGCATCTTTTCTTGCTTGATACTCCATCTATGGATTTTTTCTGATATCTGTCATGGCATCATTCTGCTAGGAAGCTACTCCATCCTGCTTCTTCATATGCTGACTGGGTTGACTGTATCCACTCACATGCTGAAGTCAACATCCGTTGGTTGGTTCCTTGGTGGAAGATTTCTCGTATCACCATGTAGACATACTTGATGTATGTTCCTCTTACTGCTCTTTTTCAAGGTACTTGCTATGATCCTTGCCGACTTGGCCATCAGTATGGAGCTGAGCCTCGTGAATCTGACTTTACTCACAATTTAGACATGCCTTGCTTAACTGAAGCCTTGTAACACCCCCATACTCTATATAAGTACTATACATATACCTTGTATACATACAGTACGTATATAAAGTATAAGAATGTCACTTTTCATTTTAGATTAAAAACCTTTACTCTAATTCCAAACAATAATACATTTTATTTAAAGAACATTTACAAAATCATTATACTTTCGATGATCTTACATATATATAATGATCCTGTCTTTACCATAATTCGTTTATACATATGAATACATTTTTATCAAAATACAACATGATTAAATTGTACATGTATGCACCACCTTCTAGTTGGTCTCGAAATACTCTTACCCTTCTCGTGGCATAACAACTTGATTCCCGGAGCAATCATCTACTCACCTGCGCAATATACACAACCGCACTAAGCTCGAAAGCTTAGTGGTACAATAAATAATATAACATTCATTACACAAAAGTCCTACTTCCTATATTAACATCATGTTTTCTCTTTTCAATGCACTCTATATTTTTCCACTAATCTCATACTTTATATACATATATACATATATCATTACAACAAACCACAATTCAATGACTTATCATAACATTCATGAAATAATACTCACAATTTCCACATTTATATGCATATTACACATCATATTGTATTCATCTCATTCCATAATTATCCTCATACATCTCAATCCATAAAGTCACATTAAAGCAAAGACAAGCATGGGCCCAAAAAGGATTAAATATGATATTCAAAGTTCAGAGTTACTGCTTTGGTCCATAATCACAATCATCAAGCCCATAGGCGATATATATATTTATCCATGGATAATCCAACTAGATTTGAGCTTACGACCCAGTCTTTTCACTCAATCTAGCTTCAAGGATTTTTTTTTGAGGCTTACGACCCGGTCTTTTCACCCCAAAAACATCACATTTATCAGCTGGACTCGGCTTATGACCCGGTCTTTTCACCTATCCAGCGATTCATAGGCAGGCCGCCAAACTCAGAACTCTGAAAATTGAATAACATATTAAGCACTCAATTATTTCATTTATCTCTTTATCATTCTCTTTCTCAATTCATTTCTCATTTCATATTCCATAATCAAATAGGCAATCATGCCCCAATTATTTCATTTGCATCATATCTCAATTCACATCTCATCATTACGATATACATAACCACTTGCATTGTACATACACTTTGAATGCTCATTATATCTTTCATACTTATTTTTTTACCTTTATATCCATTAACAAGAGTTTCATATTTCATCATTGAGATATACATAGCAAATTATATTCTTATTCAGAATCTTCAACATACATTCCACATAGTACACATAATACACATCATAGCACATTTCTCACACATCAACAATATAATAATAACTTTACACATTTTCCAATCCAATGTGTTAAGTCCCATAGTCATGCAAATACATACCATCATATAGATATCTTTCACATTATGCAATTCATAATATTAATCAAATATATCAAAAATGTAATGGATTACTTAACACATTTACAACCAAATGTGTTAAGTCCCAAAGTCATATATATATATATATATATGCAATAATATAGGGTTTGTACTTACCTCAAGAGAAACTCACACCAATCTAAACTCCTCTTCCAAGAATTCTTCAATTCTTCACACCTAGGTTAAGGTAACTCAACCTCTTCACAACCTAATCCAAAAGGAAGAATACACACTTACTTACAAATACACATGAATTCCAATATAATTATTCACCTATTAGTCTCATACTAGACTCATAGATCACAAATTACAAACCAAAACCCTTATCTAAGTCTCCACGGTCGTGGCCTCACAACCCCATGGCCGTGGGTTAGCAAATGAATCTGCCCACTTTTCTCTAAACCCCTACGGTCGTGTAAACTTGCCTCTGTTTCGGACCAAACTCATGTATTCTGTGTTTTTAACTTCAATAAACACAAACATATAGAAAATCCAAGATAATAATTGATCAAACTCATAACATGCATCAATTACCAATTAATCTAACACTTATAACTTTAACATATCATAATAATAATCATTATATACATCATCCATATATCAATTATTCAATTCCCCAACTCATTTATATTAAACCCTTACTAAACAATTTCTACAATCCATCATCATCCTCACAAATAACCATATTATCATCATCTAAATACCAATTCAACATATATACTTCAATCTTTCATTATCATCATCTTCACACACTAACCATATCAAATATAAACACAATCAATAGAAATCAACACAAAGAAATGAACACTTACTTGAATTCTTTGCCAAATCTTCAATATCCACCTTCAATTCTCTTAAAGCCCTTAAGAATTTGATGTGTAAGCCAACAAAATCACATCTCTCTCTCTCTCTCTCTCTCTCTCTCTCTCTCTCTCGTTCAAGAAGAAGAAGAAGAAAGAAATAAAGAAAATCTTCTCTTCCCTTTCAAACTTATCTTATATATATATATATATAATAATAATAATATAATTAAATATCCCTAAAAAATTCTCGTTCAAGAAGAAGAAGAAGAAAGAAATAAAGAAAATATTCTCTTCCATTTCAAACTTATCTTATATATATATAATAATATAATTAAATATCCCTAAAAAATTCTCCACCACAAGATTTATTCTTCCCTTTGACTTTCTTTTCTTCTTTTTCTCTTGTCATTATTATTATTATTATTATTTACTTTTCCTACACCAATATATACATCATGTATATGTGATGTATATGTTGCTATATGTATATCTCTTATATATTGTATTTATATTTTCCATATTTTTCAAATACCATATATACATATCATCCTTCATATACATCTATCTCTTATAATATTTCCTTTTAATTAATTTATCTTCTTTTGACTTTCATTTCTTTGACTTGTATATGTTATATATATATATATCTATATATACAACATATACACTCTCTCTTTACTTCTTTTCTCTTTCCATTAAACATATACATTAAATCCAAATACAACAATAATTCCAAAACTTTTAGGGTATACTTTGGGATATTACAAGCCTACTTGGATCGGCTGAGGCAAAGCTGGCTTACACATTACACTTATTGTCTGCCATAGACTTTACATTTGTCAATTCAGAAAGTGTATTGTTAGGATGAAAAATAATTAAAGTAATAAAAGACGCTTCTTTTCCATTTATAATTTGTCATCACCTTCTGTTATTGTGTTTATTTATTTCATCCATATCTGGTCAAATACTTATAATAGTGCACATAGAACAACTTTAACAATAATTCTGTTTCATTAAATTGGGAAACAACCAAACTTAAAGTCAGCATACACAAGATCACTCCTATTGCCAACTTGCCCTTTTGGGTTTTCTAATTGATGATTTTCTCTCATTTAGCCCTAATTGTTTCCTAGCTTGTCCTTTTGGGTTTTTGGAACTAGCGGACTGCTATAACTTTTGCCTAGGCCCCCCTTTTGGGTTTTCAACCTAGCGAGCTCTTTTTTTTTTATTTCATACATAAAACCTCTTCAACCCGTCAATGTTTACTGGCTCACTAAACTCATTCTCATCCATGTCTGATAGCTTCACTGCTCCCTTATTCATGACTTGTTTCACGACATATGGCCCTTCCTAGCTAGGCCTAAACTTCCCTCTTGGATCAGATACGTTAGGCTTATATTGCTTCAACACCAAATCCCCGACTCTGAGTTTTCTGATTTTAACCCTTCTATTGTAGGCCCGAGCTATCTTCTTTTGATATAGTTGGTGATGATACAGTGCCTTTAACCTTCTCTCCTCTAGTAAAGTTAACTGTGTGTATTTGCTTGCTACCCATTCTATTTCAGGTAGTTCGGCTTCCAAGACTACTCTCAATGACTTGATCTCTATTTCAATTGGTAACACTGCTTCCATCCAGTAAACCAAAGAGAATGGTGTCATTCCAGTAGGTGTTCGTACACTCGTCCTATATCCCCATAAAGCAAAGGGAAGCATCTCTGAACAATCCCTGTAAGTCTTGGTCATCTTGGACAGAATTTGCTTAATTGTCTTGTTTGTTGCTTCTACCGCACCATTAGCCTTTAGTCTATAAGGAGAGGATCTATGATTATGGATTTAGTACTTCAAGAATAAATTCTTAACTGCTCCTTAAAACTGTACCCCATTTTCTGATATCACACTATGCAGGACCCCATATCTGTAGATGAGGTTCTTTTCAATAAATCTAGCCATTTGACTTGCGCCCAGTTTGTTGAAGGATTCAGCTTCGACCCATTTTGAAAAATAATCTACTGCTACTACAATGAAATGGTGACCGTTTGAGGTTGTTAGATGTATCTCCCCTATAATGTCGATACCGCAAGTGGCAAATGGCCAGGGTGAAGACATAGAATGTAATTCTTCAGGAGGTATGTGATTCAAGTTACCATACATCTGACATTGTTGACACTTCTTTATGAACTCAATACAATCTCTCTTCATGGTTAACCAGTAGTAACCTTGTCGAATAATTTTCTTTACTAGGGCCAAACCACTCATATGCGGTCTGCAATTTCTCACATGTAGTTCTGACATGATACGCTCCACTTCAGGCTTTCTTAAACATCTTAAATGCACCCCCATTAGGCCATCTTTGATATAACTCCCCATGGAATGTGACGTATTGCAAAGACCACCACCTTATGGCTCTTCTTTCTTTCTTTGTTGCCCCTGACGGGTATTCTCTTTCCTCCAAAAATCACCTTACAGTATCATACCACACATCATGGTCTGTATCAGTTTCCATGATTGTCTCATATTCATAACAAGGAGTTGATGAACTGGTCAAAACTAGAGGCTTAAGGAATAAACTGACAGGATTTTCCCATACCGAAGCCAATGTGGCTAGGGCATCAGCCATCTGATTTTCTTTTCTTGATAGGTGTATAAATCTACACTCCTTAAAGTTCTTCTTCATCATGGTCAAGTAATGGTGGTATGGTTTTAATTTTTCCTCTTTCAACTCCCACTGTCCATTTACTTAGGATACTACTAGTAATGAATCGCCAAAAACTTCCACCATATCCATCTTCATAATTATTAGGGTTTCCAAACCGAAAATACAAGCTTCGTACTCCACCATATTATTGGTTGCCCTAAATTTCAACTTTTTGGCTAAAGGGATAAGTTCCCCTTCGGGCGATTCTAGTATAACTCCCAAAGCTGCTCCTTTCCTGTTTACTGCTCCATCAAAATACATTTTCCACCCTTGTACTTCAATTGCCTCTAAATGTTCATCCGCAAATTCAAAGATTACCTCTTCGCTTTCTGGTAATGGTTGTTGGGACAGGAATTTTGCCACTGCTCTACCTTTGATTGTTTTCCTGGTTACATATTCATTCTCAAATTCTTCCAATATTATTAACCATCGACCATATTTCCCAATCAAAGAGGGTGTCTCCCTTAAGTACTTCATTGGATCCAACCTGGAAATTGCTTGCACACTATACGATTGAAAGTAATGCCGCAACTTCTTAGAAGACCAAACTGTAATATCCTCATATATGCCCTAGAAGTTTGATTATGTTGTTGATGTTGTTGTTAGTGTTGTTGTTGTTATATATTGGATTGAATATATGTGTTAAATTGTAAGAGAAAAGAGATGGGAAGAGAATGTATATGTATATGTGTGTAGTTGGAGAATGCATTGTGTAGAGAGAAGTGTATATGTAGTGTATATGGTGATATATATAAAATATATGTTGGTCAAAATGAAAAGTCAAGGGAGGAGGATATTTTATTTGTGAGATGTGAAATTACCAATATGGGTATATATATGAGACAAAAGCTTAGTTAAGTGGATGAGGGTATTATGGTAATTTTCTCTTGGATGGCTATTTAATGCATATTGACTTTGTGTTTTCTTCATCATTTCTTCTTCTTCTTCTTTGTGTTGGCCGGCTCATCATAGACAAGGGAAAACAAAAGAACAAATGAGGGTTTTTTTATTTCCAAGCTCAAAGTGAAGAAAGCTTTCAAATTTACAAGTTGGAGTTTCAAGGAATTTCACTATTTGGTAAGTTTCTCTTGTTTGATCTTGTTATTTTTGGAAGTTATACTTGAGTTGAGCTGTGATTTGATGATGAGATGATTATAGTTGTTTATGGTGTGAATTTAAGTGTTGAGATTGCTTGTTAGATAAGAAGCTAGGTTGGTGTTGGTGATGGAAGAGTAAGAGTTGTGTTTAGTGAAAATTTTTCTGTTTTACAATTAGTAAAGGCTGTGACTTGTATGATTTTTAATTAATTATAGAAAAATTTTCTTGAAGTGAATTTTTGATATGTTGTGCCTCTATGAGTCTAGAATGACTGAAAAATATGTTGATTCGATTTTGGAATGGTTATGAGTTTAGAAAGATTATTTTTATTAGACCTGTTCCAGCAGGTACCTTAACTGAGACAGCTATATTTCGGGATTTTTAATAAAATGTAGAAATATCATATCCAATTGAATTTTGGATATGTTGTTGCTTAGTAAGTCTAGTATTTGAGAAAAATTATTTGGAACCACGTTGATTGAATTTGATTTATGGAATTCACAAAGTTCAGAACTGCTGCCAGGATGCAGGGCAATTGGGGCAGTCTGGTTAGGTGAACTATTTGACCAAGATTTTGTGTTCAGTTTGATCTGAAATTTTAAAGGAATGATTTTAAGATACAAAACTAAATTCTGTAAAAATTTTAGAATTTTTAGTCAAGTAGATTATTTTATACAATTTTTCAAAATAAGGATAAAATGGAGTCTAAAACCAGAATATACTATTCATATGATCATTTTGCTAATATTCCTTTTGGATTAGGGTTTGAAGAAGATGATTTGCCCTAATTTGAGAAGTGAGAAATCTTATGAAGAAAGGATTGCTTAGAGTTGTGTGAGTGTTCATAAGGTAAGTACCAATACATATGATTGTATTTATTTACATGATTTGAGACTTAATACATTTGTTTGCAAATGTATTAAGTGGTTTACTATAATGTTAATATAATTGGATTAAGGTGATGATTGAATGATGTGAAGGATGTGAAGATCATTAAAAAGGTAAGCATGAACTCTATTTGATTGTATATCCTTATATGTCTTTGAATTTTAACACATTTGGATGAATGTGTTAAATACTCTATTATATTGTGGATGTAAATGAATAATGTAAATTGCTATATATATATATATATATATATAGAGTGGATAAAATATGAAATGGGAAAGGTAGGAAGAAATGAGGATCATTCTTAAGGTATGTGCAATTTGTTATGATAAATGCTCTAATAATGAATGGTGTTAGTGTGTTTTAAGAAATGATGAAAGGTTATGTTATATGCATTGTAAATGACAATATGTTATATGAATAATATATTTTGAAATGTTATATCAATGATGTTATATGTATCATATGGATTGAGATATGATATGTTGTGAAACCATTGTGATTGGCTATGATGATCCAATTGAAAGAAATAAGGCATGTTTGCCTAGATGATAATGAGCATTGAGATTGAAATTGATAATGAAACAATAAGTGAAATATGTGTTTAATGTGTTATTCAGTCTTCAGAGTTCTGGGTTTGGAGGCATGCCTATAAAATGAAAAAGGTAACAGTCTTGCCGGGTTGAGGATCTCTTCAAATTGAGTTGAATTGAGGTCCAAGAGACTGGGTCTGTTACACCATAAGAATTGTGAATATGAAATATATGATTGGTAACAGTCTTGCCGGGTTGAGGATCTCCTCATGATGAGTTGATGGTCCAAGAGACTGGGTCTGTTACACTATCCATGGATAGAAATATTGATATATGATGCCTACGGGCTTGATGATTATGATTATAGACCAAAGCAGTAACTCTGAACTCTGAATAACATAGTGGTGTCTGTTGGGCCCGAGTCTGTCTTTGTTGTCAATGTGATATACAAATGTTGAAAGAAATGGATAATGAAATCTTTGGTATACTTCATTGGACATGTGGTTGATGATATGTAATATGTGTGTTGAAATATTGATTATGAGCACTAATGGTGAATTGTGAATAAAGAAATGTTATGATTGGTATGATGTATAATGTGTGTATTAGCATTGATTGTGAATTCAATTGATGAATTGTGGTTGATGACAATGATTGTATTAATTGGAAATGTGACTTATGGTTAGTATGATGTATAATGTGTGTATTGAGATGTTGATTGTGAATATTAGTGATGGGTTGGAATTGGTAGAAATGTTATGTATATATGGGTATAAGATATGAAATTAGTTGAAAGATATGAAAGGTGCAAATGAAAAGGGATAAACTTAATAAGAACTAAAAGTATATGGAATTGATATATCTTTATATGTTAGTGTTTCCATGATATATGTTTGTATTTTATATTTGTACTACTAAGCTTTCGAGCTTGGCGCGGATGTATTATCGCGCAGGTAGCTTGGTGGAAGATATGAAGTCTTTTGGTATGCCACGAGAAGAGTAAGATTTTGTCGAGACCAACTAGAGGGTAATGCATACATGTATCCACTTTAAGTATGTTATATTATATGTATAAGTGAAGTTTTGATAAAGACAATGATTTCGTAAGTGTTCTTTATATTGACCTATTATAGTTTGAATTTTGTTACAGGTTTTTTTTTTTAAAAATTAAAAGGAAAAGTGGCATCCTTATACTTTATATACTTACTGTATGTATACTAGGTATATGTATAGTACTCATATAGGGTATCAGGGTGTTACACAAACCACGACTATATAGGTCTTTTCAATGATACTATACTTAATTTCATAAGGTAGGAGCTTTCTACTCAAATAGTAAACTGCATGCTCAATTTCTGACTCATCTGCTTGGGTTAGCATGGCTCCTATTGACTCTTCTTCTACTACTAAGTATAGTAATAGAGGTTTGCCAGGTTTAGGTGGTTTTAAAACAGGTGGATTCAGCAAATACTCTTTTATTCACTCAAAGGCCTTTTGACACTCTTCATTCCATATGACTGGCTGATTCTTTTTAAGAAATTTGAAGATAGGCTCACAGATTGTTGTGAGCTTTGCTATGAATCTGCTGATGTATTGCAATTTACCAATAAATGCCCGAACTTCTCTCTCCGTCTTAGAGGCTGGCATATCTCTGATTGCTTTAACTTTGTCGAGATGAATCTCAATGCCATTTGGTCCAATCACATGTCCCAATAATTTTCCTGAGGTAACCCCGAACACACACTTCTTCGGGTTCAATCTTAGCTTATATTTCAATGCTCTATCGAAAAATAATTCTAAGTTTTGGAAGTGTTGCTCCCTTGTATCGGATTTCACCATCATATCATCAACATATACTTCAACTTCTTTGTGCATCATGTCATGAAATAGTGTGGTGGCCATCCTTTGGTAGGTTGCTCTAGCATTCTTTAAGCCGAACGACATCACCCTATAACAAAATATACCCCATGTAGTAATGAAAGCAGTTTTGGCTTTATCCTCTTGGGCCATTAACACTTGGTTGTATCCAAAAAATCCATCTACAAACGAGTGTAGCACTCTAGAGGCTGCACTATCAATGAGAACATCTATATGAGGTAAAGGAAAATTGTAATATCCCAAAGTGTACCCTAGAAGTTTGGTATATTAATTCTTGTAATTGAATTAAGTGTATTTGTGTTTAATTGGAAAAGAGAAAAGAAGTGAAGAGAGTGTATATGAAGTTTATATGAAATATATATAACATATATACAAGTCAATGAGAAAGTCAAAGGAAGAGATTATTTATTATTAATTGTGTTTAAGGAATTAATTATTATTAAGTGGGATTAGAGTTAGTGGAAGTGGAGAATTAAGTGAGTGGAATGAGATATTTTATTATTTTATTATCAAATGATTGGAGGAGATCATTTTGAGGAAAGAGTGGTTGAGATTTGACTTGGTGTCTTCTCTCTTCTTCTTTCTTTCTTCCATTTTTGCCGTGGCTCTCTTTCTTTCTTTCCTTTGCTTTCATTTGGTCGGCTAACAAAGAAACAAGAGAACAAGGGAGATATTTGAACTTCTAAACTCAAGATCTAAGGAAGTTTTCAAGTGTTCAAGTTGGAAAGTTAAGAGCTTCTTCATCCTTGGTAAGTTCTCTCTTGATTTCTTGTGTTGTTTTTGAAGTTATGTGGGTTTGTGAGTTGAAGTTGTGTTTGAGAATGTGTTTGGTTTGATTGTGTTTGGTTTAAGAGTATTTGGTTTAATTGATTTTGGATTTTGGGGTTGGATTGAAGAAAAGAGTAAGTTGGTTGGTATTGATTGAGTTGTGGTTGTGTTTAGAGTTTTGATGATGTTTGTGATTTGTGTTTGATGTGTGTTTTGGCTTGATTTGGTGTTGTTGTAAGTTTGAGATGGTTTTTGGGTATGTGTTGTTAAGTTTGGTTGAAGTGGATGTTGATGGATAGAAGTGATTTGTTAGTTGTGGTGTTGTTTTGGCCGGAATCTGGGTTTTTGGTCTGACACGCCCATGAGCATGTCCAGGGTCCTTAGGCGTGTCAATTGTTCTGTGTGGCAGTAGGTTTGACACGGCCAGTAACACGCCCGTGTTATTGAGCATGTCATAGTTACTGTGAGTATGGAGAATTTACACGGCTAGGAGCACGTTCAGAGTGTTGGACGTGTCGATGTTTTTGTGTGAGGCAATATGTATTACACGCCCAGTGACACGCCTGTGTGGTTGAGCGTGTAATAGCTTCTGTGTTGTGGAGTTAAGGCACGGACAGGAACACGCCCATGTTGTTGGGTGTGTCATGTTTAGAGTTTGCCCTAGTTTGTTCTTAGCCTTATGTTCTTATGTGAGTTTCATCTTCCTTTTGGAATAGGTTGTGAAGAATGTGAATTACCCTAATTCAAGTGGTGTAAGATTATTGGAAGAAGAGGTGTTTAGTATTGTGAGGGTTGCTTTTAAGGTAAGTACCAATCTTGCGTTGTTACATACATTCATATGATGTTGAGATTGAACATACATTTGATGATATTGATGATGCATATGAATAATGTTATGTTGTGTACAACGTGGGATATAATGTGAACATTGATGATGCCTATCCAAAATATTATGTGTTGCATAATGTGAAATGAGATAATTGAGGCATGTATGCCTACATGAATGATGATATGCTTGTTTAGTGAATGTAATTGATGTTGTATATTATGATGATGAAAATGAGAAATGAATTGAGAAAGTAATGTTTAAAGAGATAAATGAACGGACCTATCTGCCTCCTGCGGAACCATGCGGACCCAATGGGTGGGCAACCGAACTTGGACTACCGACTTGGTTGGGGGAAGGTTCGATACAGTCAGTATTACGTTCCTATCTGCCTCCTGCGGAACCATGCGGACACAATGAGTGGGCAACCGAACTTGGACTACCGACCTGGTTGGGGGAAGGTTCGTTACTGATAGTCTTATACA
The DNA here is from genome assembly GCA_947685225.1 of Garcia nutans. Classification (NCBI taxonomy): domain Eukaryota; kingdom Viridiplantae; phylum Streptophyta; class Magnoliopsida; order Malpighiales; family Euphorbiaceae; genus Garcia; species Garcia nutans. Next base: position 10,527,147 of record CANTUV010000013.1, on the reverse strand, counting down.
TGCCTATCTGCCTCCTGCGGAACCATGCGGACCCTGTTGCTTGGGCAACCGAACTTGGACTACCGACCTGGTTGGGGGAAGGTTACGTATAAGAAGCCATGGTTGTGACTATAATGATGAACTTTGAATGAGTATAATGGATAATGATATAATTGTTGAAATAATGAAATGTAACATTTATAAGTATGATCTTTCTTGGTTGAACATATGACATTGATATTGACATTGCATAATATCATTATGGTTTGTACTACTGAGTCGTTGGCTCAGCGCGATTGTGGTTCATCGCGTAGGTGGTAGAGTTGATAGGGTTGAGACGGAGGATTCTTCTAGACCTAGTTGAGTTTATGCTTGAAGAGTTGGGCTAGAGCTTAAAGATCAGAGAGTCAAGCTGCCAATCATGTATATATTCTATGTTTTGTATATTTTGATTTTATGCATTTGAACTTGTAAAAGTTTGTAATAACTTCCGCTGCGGGTTGATAAACGTTTTATCTATTGTGTCTTTTGAATTTCTTTTAAATGTTTAAAATTTGCTTCACTTATTGATGAAGGATACGATTTGTGCATTTTTAGACTGTGGCATTTTCTATATTCCGTATACGTATATTACGATCGTATAAGCATGCTTTGTACGTATAAGGGATATAGGGGTGTTACAATTATACATGCTATGGACGATCCACCTACTTTTTCCTACAGTGATTTTCTACGGGAGTTTGAGCTGAAATATACTCCGAGGGAGTATAAGGATGTAAAGAAAATGGAGTTCCTGACCTTGAGGCAAGATCACCGGTCTGTGACAGAGTATGAGTTAGAGTTTATCCGGTTGAGCCACTACGCCGGGGGAATTATCTCGGATGAGATTGACAGGTGTAGAAGGTTTGAGGAGGGATTGAGACCCTCAATTATGTGTCTTGTGGCTGGTTTTAGATATCATGATTTTTCCCAGCTGGTTGCAGCAGCTAGGAGTGTGGAGAGAGCTCAGAATATTGCAGCAGCTGCCACAGAGGAGGAGACCAGGGTTAGGAGACCCCAGTTTGAGGCAGGGTCTTCATCCATGAAGAGAGGTAGGGGAAGTTTTGTTCCCAGGATCAGTCGGAGCCAGAGACAGGCTGGTAGGTCAATTCAGTTTCAGAGACAGAGATCGAGACCTACAGTTTTAGTAGCGAGTGCTCCTACTCCAGTAGTTCAGAGATCCACTCCACCTGTGTGTGCTCAGTGTGGTGGTATACATAGGGGTGCTTGTTGGAAGAATAGTGGACCAGCTGTGTGCTTCAGATGTGGTTCGCCTGATCACTTTATTAGAGAGTGTCCGGAGATGCAGGAGCAGAGGCCGGCAGATTCTGCAGTTTCTCGACCTATTGTCAGAGGTGGTCGAGGGGGCAGAAGTTTCAGCAGAGGGGGTAGACCTGGGTATAGTCAGAGAGGAGGATCTTTATCCTGGGATATTAGACCAGATGAGGCCGGGCCTTCTCAACGAGTATATATGATGCAAAGACAACCAGATGCTTTTGCAGTCATTGCTGGTACTTTCTCTTTATTTGGCATTTCAGTTCTTGCTTTAATTGATCCAGGCTCTACTCATTCAGATATTAGTGCATCTGTTTTGCCTGTATCTGAGTTGCATTCTGAGTCCCTAGGATTTGATGTGTTGGTGACAAATTCGTTAGGGCATAGTGTGATTGTTAGCAAGGTGCACCGAGATAGTGCAATAGTGGTGCAAGGTGAGGAATTTCATGGAGAGTTGATTGAAATGCCTTTTAAAGAGTATGATTTGATTTTGGGTATGGACTGGTTGTCTAGGCATGGAGCTCTGGTAGATTGTCAAAAGAAATGTGTCACATTGAGAACTAGTGATGGCAGGAGTGTAATGGTGTCCAGTGAGCAGAGACAACTTGCATCCTTGTTTGTATCAGCTATATCAGCTAGAAGGTTGATTAGAAAAGGGTGTGATGCTTACCTTGCTCATGTTGTGGATACCAGAGTAGGGAGTTCTCAAATTGATGATATAACCACAGTTACAGATTTTCCAGACGTGTTTCCAGAGGAGTTGCCAGGGTTGCCCCCTGAGAGAGAGGTTGAGTTTGGTATCAATTTGTTACCTGGTACCACTCCCATCTCTATCACTCCTTATCACATGGCACCTGTTGAATTGAGAGAGTTGAAGGTGCAGTTACAGGAGTTGTTGGATAAAGGGTTTATTCGCCCCAGTGTTTCTCCTTGGGGAGCTCCTGTGTTGTTTGTGAAGAAAAAGGATGGTACCATGTGGTTATGCATTGATTATAGGCAATTGAACAAAGTGACTATTAAGAATAAATACCCTTTGCCTAGGATTGATGATCTCTTTGATCAATTAAAGGGAGCAGCAGTGTTTTCCAAGATTGATTTGAGATCTGGGTACCATCAGTTGAAAGTTAGAGCTGAAGATGTTTCTAAGACAGCTTTCCGCACCAGGTATGGGCATTATGAGTTTTTAGTAATGCCTTTTGGGTTGACGAATGCACCTGCAGCTTTCATGGATTTGATGAATAGGGTATTTAGACCCTATTTAGATCAATTTGTAGTAGTTTTCATCGATGATATTTTGGTGTATTCGCGTAATGAAGAGGAGCATGATAAGCATTTGCGGATTGTGTTGTAGATCTTGAGAGAGAAGCAATTGTATGCTAAGCTGTCGAAGTGTGAGTTTTGGCTTGATCAAGTGACTTTTCTTGGTCATATAGTTTCAGCAGATGGTATTAGAGTTGATCCGAGTAAAGTTGAGGCTATTATGAATTGGAGTCCACCCAAATCTGTGACCGAAGTTAGAAGTTTTCTGGGTTTGGCAGGCTATTATCGACGCTTTGTGAAAGGATTTTCTTTTATAGCTACTCCACTTACCAGATTACTTCGGAAGGGAGTTAGATTTGTGTGGACGGATCAGTGTCAAGCTAGCTTTGAACAGTTGAAAGAGATGTTGACACAAGCACCTGTTCTTATTTTACCAGTGGAGGATAAACCATATGTGATTTTCAGTGATGCTTCACATAATGGTTTGGGGTGTGTTTTGATGCAAGAGGGTAAGGTTATAGCTTATGCTTCTCGGCAGTTGAAGCCGCATGAGCTTAACTATCCAACTCATGATTTGGAGTTGGCAGCTATAGTGTTTGCTCTGAAGATTTGGCGACATTACTTATATGGGGAGAAATGTTTTATTTATACTGATCACAAAAGTTTGAAATATTTGGGGGTTTAAAGAGAGCTTAACCTCCGGCAGAGACGATGGCTGGAATTAATCAAAGACTACGACTGCTTGATTGATTATCATCCCGGTAAGGCAAATGTTGTTGCTGATGCCTTAAGTCGGAAGTCTTTGGCAGGTTTGGTTGTTTATTCGCTCTCGTTGCTTGTTGAATTGAGAGCGTTGCATGCAAATTTTGAAGTATGTGATGATGGTGCATTATTGGCCCAACTGCAGTTGAGACCAGTATTGTTAGATCAGATTAAGGAGGCTCAATTGGCGGATGAGAAAATTCAAAAGATTGTTTCAGATTGCCGAAGTGAAGAGAACCAAGATTTTCATGTGAAAAGTGATGATAGCCTTTGGTTTAAGGATAGGCTGTGTGTTCCTGATGAAGATAGTTTAAAAAGGATCATTTTGGTAGAAGCACATCAATCAGTGTTTGCTATGCATCCGGGAAGTACAAAGATGTACCATGATTTAAGACAGCATTATTGGTGGTCTGGTATGAAGAGAGACATAGCGGAATTTGTGTCCAAATGTCTCACTTGTCAGAGGGTAAAAGCGGAGCATCAAGTTCCAACACGGTTGCTTCAACCTTTAACAGTGCCTGAATGGAAATGGGAAAGAGTGACAATGGATTTTGTTTCTGGTTTGCCATTAACTCAGAGGAAACATGATGCTATTTGGGTGATTATTGATAGATTGACAAAGACAACTCATTTTCTTCCGGTTTGGATGGACTATTCTCTTGAGAAGTTGGTTGAGCTGTATATCCATGAGATTGTGAAGTTGCATGGAGTCCCAATTTCTTTAGTGTCGGATCGAGATCCCCGGTTCACTTCAAGGTTCTGGAAGAGTTTACATGGGGCTTTGGGTTCTCGATTGCATTTTAGCACTGCTTTCCATCCGCAGACAGATGGACAGTCAGAGAGAGTGATACAGATTATCGAGGATATGTTGAGAAGCTGTATCATTGATTTTTCAGGAAGTTGGGACAGATTTTTGCCACTTGTGGAATTTGCTTACAACAACAGTCATCAATCCAGTATTAGAATGGCACCATTTGAGGCATTGTATGGTAGACGGTGTAGAACGCCTCTATCTTGGAATGAAACTGGTGAAGGCAAGATAATTGGTCCTGATTTGATTAAAGAAACAGAAGAGAAAGTAAAGATAATTCGGGATAGGTTAAAAGCAGCTTCAGACCGACAGAAATCCTATTCAGATTTGAAGAGGAGAGACATAGAGTTTAATATTGGAGATAAAGTATTTTTAAAAGTGTCTCCTTGGAAAAAGATTTTGAGATTTGGTCGTAAAGGAAAACTGAGTCCTCGTTTTGTTGGACCGTATGAGATATTGGAAAGGGTTGGACCAGTTACGTATCGACTTGCTTTACCGCCTGAATTGGATAGAATTCACAATATCTTCCATGTTTCTATGCTAAGGAGGTACAGATCAGACCCATCTCATGTTTTACAAGTTGAATCTATTGAAGTGAGTTCGAATCTGACTTTTGAAGAAGAACCAGTGGCTATTTTAGCATATGGAATGAAAGAGTTGAGACATAAGAAAGTACCAATTGTAAAGGTTCTTTGGAAGAATCATGGTAGGGAAGAATCAACTTGGGAGAATGAGCAAGCGATGCTAGACCAATATCCTCAACTTTTTCAGACTTGATATCAGGTAATTTCGAGGACGAAATTTCTTTTAGAGGGGGAGAATTGTAATATCCCAAAGTGTACCCTAGAAGTTTGGTATATTAATTGTTGTAATTGAATTAAGTGTATTTGTGTTTAATTGGAAAAGAGAAAAGAAGTGAAGAGAGTGTATATGAAGTTTATATGAAAATATATATAACATATATACAAGTCAATGAGAAAGTCAAAGGAAGAGATTATTTATTATTAATTGTGTTTAAGGAATTAATTATTATTAAGTGGGATTAGAGTTAGTGGAAGTGGAGAATTAAGTGAGTGGAATGAGATATTTTATTATTTTATTATCAAATGATTGGAGGAGAGCATTTTGAGGAAAGAGTGGTTGAGATTTGACTTGGTGTCTTCTCTCTTCTTCTTTCTTTCTTCCATTTTTGCCGTGGCTCTCTTTCTTTCTTTCCTTTGCTTTCATTTGGCCGGCTAACAAAGAAACAAGAGAACAAGGGAGATATTTGAACTTTTAAACTCAAGATCTAAGGAAGTTTTCAAGTGTTCAAGTTGGAAAGTTAAGAACTTCTTCATCCTTGGTAAGTTCTCTCTTGATTTCTTGTGTTGTTTTTGAAGTTATGTGGGTTTGTGAGTTGAAGTTGTGTTTGAGAATGTGTTTGGTTTGATTGTGTTTGGTTTAAGAGTATTTGGTTTAATTGATTTTGGATTTTGGGGTTGGATTGAAGAAAAGAGTAAGTTGGTTGGTATTGATTGAGTTGTGGTTGTGTTTAGAGTTTTGATGATGTTTGTGATTTGTGTTTGATGTGTGTTTTGGCTTGATTTGGTGTTGTTGTAAGTTTGAGATGGTTTTTGGGTATGTGTTGTTAAGTTTGGTTGAAGTGGATGTTGATGGATAGAAGTGATTTGTTAGTTGTGGTGTTGTTTTGGCCGGAATCTGGGTTTTTGGTCTGACACGCCCATGAGCACATCCAGGGTCCTTAGGCGTGTCAATTGTTCTGTATGGCAGTAGGTTTGACACGGCCAGTAACACACCCGTGTTATTGAGCGTGTCATAGTTATTGTGAGTATGGAGAATTTACACGGCCAGGAGCACGTTCAGAGTGTTGGACGTGTCGATGTTTTTGTGTGAGGCAGTATGTATTACACGCCCAGTGACACGCCTGTGTGGTTGAGCGTGTAATAGCTTCTGTGTTGTGGAGTTAGGGCACGGACAGGAACACGCCCGTGTTGTTGGGCGTGTCATGTTTAGAGTTTGCCCTAGTTGGTTCTTAGCCTTATGTTCTTATGTGAGTTTCATCTTCCTTTTGGAATAGGTTGTGAAGAAAGTGAATTACCCTAATTCAAGTGGTGTAAGATTATTGGAAGAAGAGGTGTTTAGTATTGTGAGGGTTGCTTTTAAGGTAAGTACCAATCTTGCGTTGTTACATACATTCATATGATGTTGAGATTGAACATACATTTGATGATATTGATGATGCATATGAATAATGTTATGTTGTGTACAATGTGGGATATAATGTGAACATTGATGATGCCTATCCATAATATTATGTGTTGCATAATGTGAAATGAGATAATTGAGGCATGTATGCCTACATGAATGATGATATGCTTGTTTAGTGAATGTAATTGATGTTGTATATTATGATGATGAAAATGAGAAATGAATTGAGAAAGTAATGTTTAAAGAGATAAATGAACGGACCTATCTGCCTCCTGCGGAACCATGCGGACCCAATGGGTGGGCAACCGAACTTGGACTACCGACCTGGTTGGGGGAAGGTTCGATACAGTCAGTATTACGTTCCTATCTGCCTCCTACGGAACCATGCAGACCCAATGAGTGGGCAACCGAACTTGGACTACCGACCTGGTTGGGGGAAGGTTCGTTACTGATAGTCTTATACATGCCTATCTGCCTCCTGTGGAACCATGCGGACCCTATTGCTTGGGCAACCGAACTTGGACTACCGACCTGGTTGGGGGAAGGTTACGTATAAGAAGCCATGGTTGTGTTTATAATGATGAACTTTGAATGAGTATAATGGATAATGATATAATTATTGAAATAATGAAATGTAACATTTATAAGTATGATCTTTCTTGGTTGAACATATGACATTGATATTGACATTGCATAATATCATTATGCTTTGTACTACTGAGTCGTTGGCTCAGCGCGATTGTGGTTCATTGCGCAGGTGGTAGAGTTGATAGGGTTGAGACGGAGGATTCTTCTAGACCTAGTTGAGTTTATGCTTGAAGAGTTGGGCTAGAGCTTAAAGATCAGAGAGTCAAGCTGCAAATCATGTAAATATTCTATGTTTTGTATATTTTGATTTTATGCATTTGAACTTGTAAAAGTTTGTAATAACTTCCGCTGCAGGTTGATAAATGTTTTATCTATTGTGTCTTTTGAATTTCTTTTAAATGTTTAAAATTTGCTTCACTTATTGATGAAGGATACGATTTGGGCTATAGCTTAAAGATCAGAGAGTCAAGCTGCAAATCATGTAAATATTCTATGTTTTGTATATTTTGATTTTATGCATTTGAACTTGTAAAAGTTTGTAATAACTTCCGCTGCGGGTTGATAAATGTTTTATCTATTGTGTCTTTTGAATTTCTTTTAAATGTTTAAAATTTGCTTCACTTATTGATGAAGGATACGATTTGTGTATTTTTAGACTGTGGCATTTTCTATATTCTGTATACGTATATTACGATCGTATAAGCATGCTTTGTACGTATAAGGGATATAGGGGTGTTACAAAAATCATCTTTAGGGGAAGCCTTATTTAAATCTCTATAGTCCACAGACCCTTATTCTTCCATCTTTCTTTAGTACAGGTACTATGTTGGCTAGCCAATCTAGATATTCTATCACTTCAAGGAACTTCACTTGTATTTGTTTAATGACCTCTTCTTTAACCAATTCAGCCCACTCAGGTCTTAATCGCCTAAGCTTTTGTTTGACAGGTTTCATGTGAGTGTAAGTAGGAATAAGATTTTTGGCTATGTCTCGATATATACCAGGCATATCCTCATAAGACCAAGCAAATACTTCTTCATATTTTTTGAATATTTTTTCAAATCTCTCTCTCTCATCAGGAGTAAGGTCGGATCCTATGCTAATGTTTTTAGGATTTTTTATTGTTCCCAAATTTAATGATTATGTGTTAACATAATTAATATTAAAGATGCTCATGTAACTGCCATTTGAATGTATGCAACCATCAGGAGAAACATCACACAAGTAAGCAAAATCATACTTTATTGCATTCATTTTGGAAAAGAAAATATCATCATCCTCATACAAAGCAGACAAATTAAAATCAAAATCATAAGGCAGGATGTCTTCAAACTTTTCTTCAACTAGGGTAGCAATCTCCTCTGGAGTCTTCTCGGCTTTCAGGATAGCTTCCTTCTTCTCTTTCGGATTGGATTCTTTGTTGGCTGGCAGGGTGAGCTCTTTCTTTACTTGCTCCACTAGCTCGGCAACATCTGCAAAAATTTCAAAACCCAGGATCAACTTTCCCATGAACATGATTGGCTCAGGCTTTCCTTGGAGTCATCCCATGTCTAGAGCTTTAACATAGATCTCTTCAAGTGGTGGGAAGTTCATCTTCTCATTCTTCTTTGGCAAGGAATTGTTGGCTTCATCATATCCCAACCCCTTCTTGGAAGTTTGAGTTTTAAAATCTGGCAACCTTGTTAAACCGGCCTTACCTTTTCCAATACCAGCTCCGGGAAGGTAGTTCATGCTCTGCATCATATTCAAGACTTTGGAAAACACTACTTCATCATCAGAAATTGCAGCTACTTGAAAACCATTGAGAGGCCTCTCAATCATTAGAGCGTTAACAATCTGATTATCTTCGGCCTCAATGACCACTGTCTCATCTCCGTTAGGGAACTTGATCTTTTGAAGAAGGGTGGAAGGAACTCCACCGAGAGGGTGAAACCATGGTCATCCCAAGAGTAAGGCAAAGGTAATAGGTATGTCCAAAACAATAAATTCAACCATAGATTCAATTGGATGACCTTGACAGCAGCTTTGAAAGTTCCTTCGGCATGTCTCTTAGTATTATCATAAGCCCGAATGGTTACTTTGGTCGGGTTTAGATCCCTTGTTGACATGGCTAGCTTTGGCATTATCTTAAGTAGACAAACATTTATGGCAGACCCATCATCGACCATCACACATGGAGTCCTTTTCCCTTTGATTTCTATTTTGATAAAGAGAGGGTGGATGTGATCTCTCCCCTCTTTCAGTAAATCCGCATCTGAGAAAGAAATCGCTTCCATATTAACTTCACTCTTCTTTTAAACCTCTTCACATTTCATTACCCCCTCCAATTTTTATGAAGTTGATCAGCTCCTCTGGTGTTGTGGAGGTAGAGATTGGCATGCTAGCTAAAGCCTTGGCCATAGTTTCTCGGTGCATTTTAGAAGTAGCTAATAAGTTCAAAATGCTAACACTTGCTTGGGTTCCTTTCAATTGCTTGAGCACAGCATCATCTTCCTCTTCTTTATTTCCTACTTCAACTTCCTTTCCCCTATTAGTTTCTACCTCCTTAGGTGGTCGCCTTGCATAAGGCTTACCGGACCTAGTGTTCATTACTTCATCTTCTTCGGGCTCGGACCAAGTCCATTCCTCTTTATTGGATACAAGATTATCATCACTATCGCTTGAATCCCAAAATCCATTAAAAACACAAATTGCTACTTCTTTACCTACCATAGCTTATTTAATTTCGCCAAATACCTCTTCTTCTTTGGTTGCTTCTCCACCCACATCTTGAAAAGAAGACATGACAAAATCTTCAAGCAAACCTCCTCCAATCATGAAGGTTGCCGGTGGTGGTACTCTATTGAACTTTGGTAATGGGTTGTCTTTTGTGTTTTGCTTATTGGGCTTGGGAAGCTTTCCACTATTAATTAGATTTTGGATCTCATGTCTCAACTTCACACATCTATCCATGTCATGCCCTTGCATTTGATGAAACTGATAAAATGCTTTAGTGTCGAAATTAGGTGGGAGAGGGTTAGGCAAAGGATGAGGATTTAAGGGTTGTAGCAATCCCTTTCTTTGAAGCTTATTGAGAATCCAAGACATCGGTTAACACCTACTGCCTTTTGTATACTTTGGCTACCAGGTTGATAGTTTCCTTTCTCATTCCTTCTTGTTGAAAAATGGTTCCTCTCTCTCTCCCATTCTTCAATTTGCAAACCATCTTGGAGAAGGTCTTTGAAATCATGGATGAGTGTATGAGACATCCTTTCATGAAGACTAGGCAACACCCCTCTCACAATCATCCTTATTTGATCAGATTCATCGGGCCTCTTCTTGCGCAAAGCGGCCTTGTTTCTCCATCTCTTCACATAATCAACAAAATTCTCATTCGACCTTTGCCTAATGGACTCCACTTCCATTAAGGTAACTTCCATTTCGACATTATATCCATATTGCTGGATGAAGGCCTTGTATAGCAAATCCCAACTCTTTTGTGTTCCATCATCTAAGGTATTGAACCAATTTTGGACAACAGGGTCCAATGAGAGCATGAAGTACCTTAGAGTTTGAGCCTTAGTAGCTTGGGCAGACTGCATGGCAGTGATATACTGCTTCACATGGAGATGAGGATTTTCGGTTCCATTAAACTTCGCGAAAGATGGCATCTTGAACTTGTACGAAACTTCTTCATCTAGCTTAAATAATTTGTCAACTTTGGACATTTCTTCAATATTTAGTTTCTTCTCAAATTTCTTTTCTAAGTTCGCAATCATCTTTTCAACATCAGAAGTTTCGATTTTCTCCATAGCTTTTAAACAATCTTCGGTTCTTTCTTCTTGTCTTGAGCATCTTGGTAGTATTGAGCCCAATCATCATCATCATCAATGATCACCTTTTCATCATCAAAAACCACTTCACCAACTTTAGTCTTCCCTTTGTCCTTTGGCTTCTTAATGCTAGCAGATGCTTCGGCATGATTTCCTAAAATTGCAGTCAATTGGTTCTTCATGGTCTCAGCTAGGGCCTCTTTTATTTCTTCCATTTTGGCATTAAGGGCTTCATCCACCATTCTTTGAATTTGTTCAGGCTCCATTGCTTTTGGTGGAAAAGAGATTGAGTCGTTGCTAGGTACTTCATCTCCGACGTAGGTCGGATTGTCGTAAGCTTTTGAACCGTCGTAATCCAGGGCTGTGAGCCAGAAAGGATCAATGATATGAGATGCAAATGTATGCATGTATGCATGTATGCACAAACAATCAACAAACAAGGACAATTAGGACGTTCCTTCCAACCTTATAACATCCACACACGAATGGCGAGTCTCTATTCCTAGGTATATGGTTAACAACATACCAACATGGGGTACCTTGTTTTCGAATATTTCCCTCGGACGTTTCAACCAATAGTTATATTTTCAAAAATGGAAATCAGTTCATAATAATTCCCATTAATTAGGTTTTAATCCATTTAACCAACTATAGTAGCTTTTATGCTATATTGGATTAAAATTAAATTAAGAGGTTTATTATAAATAGATTTCTCACTTGAAAAAGTAATTAATAATTCATGCCAAAAACAAGCCCATGATTAATTACTCTTAGTATAAACTAGGCTCACAATTGAATTTTGGTATTTCATAATTGACCTAAATATTTTGTAAGCTCTTTGTAAGAAAAGGTTGGATGAAAATAATTTTATTTCTAAGCCCATTGTAAAAAGATTTTAGGAAAAATGGATTTTGGGCTTAGTATTAAGGTTATGAGCAAAAGAATTTTTAATTTGTTTTTAGAAAAGTTTTATGCCAAAAAACCATCTTGAAAAGTTTTGAAACTTACCTTGGTCTTTTGGACTTTAAAGAAAAATTTATTTTGAGCTGACAATGTACTTAGGTCATATTAGAAAAAGAACAAACCAAATAAGCCATGATTTAAGCCAAGATAAATTAACCATAGTCAAACAACATGCATTTGGGGTAAAACCTAAGGAAAGTAACTAGGCCAATTACATGAGCTTTAGTCTTTCGGTTAAAAAGCTTAGGTTCCCATAGGAAGTATATACCAAATGGTACAAGGCTATGAGTGGTTATACCATGCTCGATCTCCATACCTTGAGTGAAAGTATGGTATCCCTTACACAACACAACACGGGTAAAACGGGCATCCTAACTCATGCACACGATGCAATCTAATATGATGCAATGGATAATATCATTATAAAAAAGAATAGAATAATATAAAGACCAACGGAATCAACTTCTCTTATCCCCAGTGGAGTCACCACTGTGAGAGGGGATTTTTCCCCTACTCCCGGTAGAATGGTTCTTGCGACTTCGGCGCTGTTTAGGCTCGGGGGCATAGAGAACATGGACCTAAGTCTGGAGAAAATGGAGTCGCCACCCGGATGGGCTGGGAAAAAGAAAGGGGTGGATAACTCGATTCCTAAGGAATCCCCAACCCCCTAATGGGTTTGGAAAGTTTGGTACGTGTGGGGAAGGTGAGAAATGACCCAGCACTCCCATAACGTCCGGTTCATTGGAACTGGCCTCCTTTGTAGGTCTTAATATTATAAAATTCTTAGGCATAACATTATTATCTATATTACGCACAACAATTGAAATAAAGCATCATTATAATAAAATCAAAACAATGTCCAAGCAAAGTAGATAAATGGACACCCATCCGAGGATGGAAACATGTCCTTAATCTTTCATGCCTAAACTAAATAGGACACCCACCAAAAGGTAAAAACATGTCCTTTACATTGGTCTAAAATATAAAAGCAATTTAAATTACATATAACTTAATTAATGAGGTATCCACAAAGTGAAAACATACCTCTTACAACATTTGGAAATCAAAATAAATCAATAAAAGTAAATAACCACTCATCATAAATAAATTATTCATCAAAGATATTAAACATCAATCAAAATAGAAAGTAAACATACATCCATGATAAATTAAATGAATCAAGCATTTAACTTAAATAAATCAAAGCATATAATAAACTACATAATTAAATCTAAAAATAAAGCAAGTAAAGATACAGATTGAGGTTTACTGTTTCTTATTTAAAATTCTTTAATTAATATATTAGGGTTTTGTAATTTTAGTATTTTAGTATTTTTTTTAACCTACTGTAAAAGTTTTGGAAAATTGGAATGAATTTAGGTTTCATGAATCAAATTAGGGTTTAGGGGTAACATTATGAAATTAGGGTTTTAGGATATTAAAACATAAGGTTTATAGTTATTGGTTACTGGATTGTTGTTTTTAGGCTTACTGTGTTGAGTTTTAATATTTAGGTTTATAAGATTTTAAGGTTTTAAGGATTAGGGTTTAGAAAAATTAGGGTTTAAGGTTTTAGGGGAATTAAGGTTTAAGAAAACTTAGGGTTTAGGTTTACTAGTTTGGGGTTTACTGTTTTTGGTTTTGAAGTTGAATTAGGGTTTTAGTGTTTCAAAAAATATATTTGATTTTAGAATTTGAGAAAATAATTTATAATTTTATAAAGCTTTATGTGATTTTTAGAAACTGTAAGGTAAATTTAGAGTTTGGATATGTAACAAAACATTTGGGAATTTTGGAAAAATGTGAGAGGAAAATAGTTTAGGGTTTTTTCAAAAGCTTTTGGAAATAAGAAAAATATTTTAAGGTTTTTGGAAACAAAAGAGTATTTCTCAGGGTTCTTAAGGTTTAGAAAAGATAGAATTAGGATTCTTAAATTTTAGAAGAAACAGAATTAAGGTTCTTGAGTTTTTAAAAGAAACAGAAGGAACGATTTAAGATTTTTGGAAAACAAAGAAACAAATTAGGGTTTTTAAGGTATTTAGAAACAGAGGAAATCATTTAAGGTTTTTGGAAATGAAGATCAAATTATTACATCTTCAAAGATCAAAGTTTTGTATGTGTATTAGTATGAATCAAAGAAACAAAGCTATAAATAGTTTATGATTAAGGATCAAACCTGCATAGTTGGTTCCACCAAAAAGTTGTTTTCTGGATGAACAAAGACAAAGGCAAGATGGCTGCCTTTGATGGATTGATTGCTTGCTTGCTTATTCCTCTCAAAAGTCCAATCATTTTACTGCCAAGTCCCTTTTTCCCGTGTCTTTTTTAGTATTATTTATAGGAAATTTAGATGATTAATTTTAATTGTTTAAGGAAACTGTATTTAATTAGGAAAAGAAAATCGAAACCAAATAAAATTTGCTTTCGGAAAAAATTGAGTCGAAAAAATTTAGCTGGCAAAAGCTGCGTCGGGCTGCGAGGGGCTACGAGCGCTGGCGGGCCTTGGCCATTTCGTCCACTATTTTCGGCGATGAATTTTTTTGTCGCTGATTTTTCTGTCACTAATTTTTATATTATTTTTATTTTTATTTTTATTTATTTGTTTATTATTATTTATTATTATAATAATTTTTAAAATTTTAAAAAATAAATACTAAAACAAATATTATTTAATTAAGATAACAGAAAAATTATTTTGGACTAAATAAAATATATTGGACCGGACTGAGTCAAAAATTAAGGGTCTACAACTGGGTGTGTGTTTTATGTGTTTATAGAGTATAAGGGTGTTACACCAGAGGATGCAGGGCCATCACAGCGGGTTTATGTGTTGCATAGATAGTCAAATGCTTCAGTTGTTATAGCCGGTACTTTTTTTTTATTTGGTACTTCAGTTCTTGCATTGATAGACCTTGGGTCGACTCATTCATACATTAATGCATCCATACTGCTTGTGAGTGATTTGCATTCTGAGTCCCTAGGATATGATGTTTTTTTATTTACAAATCCTTTAGGGCATAGTGTTGTGGTTAGCAGGGTGCACTGAGATAGTCCAGTTATTGTTCAGGATGAGGACTTTCTCGGTGACCTAATTGAGATGCCATTTAGGGAGTATGATTTGATTCTGGGTATGGATTGATATCCAGGCATAGGGCTATGGTGGACTATCAGTGGAAATGTGTTACCCTGAGAAAACGTGATGGTAGAGTTGTGGTGTTATCTGGTGAGCAAAGATACCTTTCATCCATATTTATTTCAGCTGTATCAGCTAGGAGGATGATTCGGAAGGGATGTGAGGCATATCTTATTCACGTTGTAGATAGCACAGTAGTGGGGTCCCAACTCGATAGTATACCTATAGTTTTTAAGTTTCTAGATGTTTTCCCTGATGAGTTGCCAGGGGTACCTCCTAAGAGAGAGGTTGAGTTTGGTAATGATTTGTTTCCTAGTACCACTCCCATTTCCATTACTCCTTGTCGGATGGCACCTGCAGAATTGAAGGAGTTGAAGGTGCAGTTGTAAGAGTTGCTTCATAAAGGATTTATTCACCCTAGTGTGTCTCCATAGGGAGCACCTATTTTGTTTGTGAAGAAGAAGGATGGCACTTTGAGATTATGTATTGATTATAGACAGTTGAATAAGGTTACAATCAAGAACAAGTATCAATTACCTCATATAGATGATCTCTTTGATCACTTGAAGGGAGCAGCAGTATTCTCTAAGATTAATCTGAGATCAGGGTACCATCTGTTGAGAGTTAGAGATGTAGATGTGCTTAAGATAGCTTTCCACATGAGGTATGGGCATTATGAGTTTCTAGTGATGCCCTTTGGATTGATAAATGCACCAGCAGCATTTATGGATTTGATGAACAGGGTTTTTAGACCATACTTAGATCAATTTGTAATGGTATTCATTGATGATATTCTGGTGTATTCACATAATAAGGAGGATCATGTTAGGCATCTGCTGATTGTATTACAGACTTTGAGAGAGAAGCAGTTGTATGCTAAGTTGTCCAAGTGTGAATTCTGGCTCGATTAGGTAACTTTTCTCGATCATGTGGTATCAGCAGAGGGTATTAGAGTTAATTCGAGTAAAGTTGAGGTTATCTTAAATTGGAGTCCACCTAATACTGTGATAGAGGTTAGAAGTTTTCTAGGTTTGGTAGGCTATTATCGTCGATTTGTGAATTTTTCTATGATAGCTACATCACTCACAAGATTACTTCAGAAGGAAGTTAGATTTATGTGGACAGATCGGAGTCAGGTAAGTTTTGAGCAGCTGAGGGAGATGTTGACTCAGGCTCTTATGCTTACCCTACCTGTGGAAGGTAAACCTTATGTGATATACAGTGATGCTTCACATAGTGGCTTATGTTGTGTTCTAATGTAGGAGAGTAGGGTCATTGCTTATGCATCTCGACAGTGAAAGCCACATGAACTAAATTACCCGACTCATGATTTAGAGTTAGCAGCCATAGTTTTTGCATTGAAGATTTGGCGACATTACTTATATGGGGAGAAATGTTTCATTTATACTTATCACATGAGTTTGAATTATATGGGTTTTCAGAAAGAGCTGAATCTTCGACAGAGATGATGGTTAGAGTTGATTAAAGACTATGACTGTTTAATTAATTATCATCCTGGAAAGGCAAATGTTATTGTTGATGCCTTGAGTCGGAGGTCTTTAGCATGTTTGACTGCTTATTCACTCTTGTTGCTTGTTGAGAGAATTACACGCCAGATTTGAGTCTTGTGATGGTGGTGCATTGATGGCTCAGTTGAAATTGAAGCCAGTGTTGTTCGATCAAGTTAGGAAAGCCTAGTTGGCATATGAGAAGATTTAGAAGATTGTGTTAGATTGCCAAAAAGGGGAGAGTCGAGACTTTCATATAGGGATGATGGCAGTCTATGGTATAAAGATAGATTGTACATTCCTGATGATGCTGGATTAAAGAGGATGATATTAGAGGAAGCACATCAGTCAGTTTATGATATGCACCCTGATAGTATCAAGATGTATCAAGATTTGAAAAAGTATTATTAGTGTTCAGGTATGAAGAGGGACAGCAGAATTTTTGTCTAGATGTCTCACTTGCCAAAGAGTGAAAGCTGAGCACCAAGTTCCTTCCTAATTACTTCAGCCATTGTCAACACCAAAGTGGAAATGGGAGCGAGTGACAATGGATTTTGTGACTGGATTGCCTTTGACCTAGAAGAAGTATGATGCAATTTGGGTGATTGTTAATCGGATGATGAAGATAGCTCATTTTCTTCATGTTTGGATGGATTACTCTCTTGAGAGGTTGGATGAGCTATATATCAGTGAGATAGTGAGGTTACATGGAGTCCCAGTTTCTTTAGTATCGGGCCAAGATCCTCAATTTACATCGAGATTTTGGAGGAGTTTGCAGGATGCATTGGGTTCTCGATTGTATTTTAATACTGCTTTCCATCCTTAAACAGATGGGCAGTCATAGAGAGTGATATAGATTCTAGATCATATGTTGAGAAGCTGTATCATTGATTTTATAGGGAGCTAAGATAGATTTTTGTCACTGATTGAGTTTGCTTATAATAACAGTCATCGGTCTAGTATTGGGATGACACCTTATGAGGCCTTGTATAGCAGAAGATGCAGGACACCATTGTGTTGGGATGAAGTTGGAAAAGATAAATAGGTTGGTCCTGATTTGATTAAGGAAACAAAAGAGAAAGTAAAATTGATTCGGAGTCTTCTGAAAGCAGCTTCAGACAGATAGAAGTCCTATACAGATTTGAAAAGGAAGGATATAAAGTTAAGTGTGGGAGATAAAGTGTTTCTGAAGGTGTCTCCATGGAAGAAGATTTTAAGATTCGATCACAAAGAGAAATTGAGTCCTCGATTCATAGGACCATATGAGATTCTTGAGAAAGTTGGTCCAGTAGCTTATAGGTTGGCTCTGCCGCATGAGTTAGACCGGATGCATAATGTCTTCCATGTCTCTATGCTTCGAAGGTACATATCAGACCCATCTCATATCTTGTCTGTAGAATCTATTCAGGTGAGCCCATATTTGACTTATGAAGATGAACCAGTGATGATTTTGGCATGAGAAATAAAAGAATTGAGAAATAAGAAAGTACCACTTGTGAAAGTTCTTTGGAGGAATCATGCCACTGAGGAGGCGACATGGCAGAGTTAGCAGTTGATGCAGAGTCAGTATCTCCAGTTGTTCCAGAGTTGATAGCAGGTAATTTCGCGGATGAAATTTTCTTAAGGGGGAGAGAATTGTAACACCCCTAATTTTAGAAAAATTTAAATAAAATAAATTAAAATTTAATTGGATAAATTAAATAAATGATTTAAATGAAAAATGAAAGGATTTTAAGTGATAGAGTAGAATGTATATTTGAAATATATTTGAAGTAAAAACAACATATACACCACATATAAAAAGGAGTAAAAGTAGAAAAGTTTAAATATAAAATAATAATATTTTATATAAAAATCTAAAATAATTAATATATATATAAGGATGGGTTTGAAAAGGAAAAGGTGGGATATTTCTTTTCCTTCTTCTTCTTCCTTAAACATTAGCTAGAGAGAGAATGAGTAAGGAGAGCTTCCTTCTTCTACCATACGCCAAATTTTCAAGGATTTCAAGAGATTTAAAGGTGGATATTGAAGGTTTAATAAGAATTCAAGTATGTGTTTATCTCTAAGCTTGTTTCTATGTGATTTCATATATATATATATATGTATGTATAACATGGTTAATGAGAGAAAGTGATGATTGATTGAATAAGATGATAGTTATGAGATGTTGGAATAATATGTGTGCTGAATTGATGGGTAAATCATGGGTATAAACTAAAGTAATGAATAAGGATTGTGTAGAGATGATTTTGGGAATGATTGTGTTGAAATGGTTGA
Source organism: Garcia nutans (assembly GCA_947685225.1). NCBI lineage: Eukaryota > Viridiplantae > Streptophyta > Magnoliopsida > Malpighiales > Euphorbiaceae > Garcia > Garcia nutans. The sequence continues at coordinate 10,508,529 of CANTUV010000013.1, read as the reverse complement.
GTGTACGAAATGCAAAAATTTTGCCTAACATGGCCATGTCGTTGTACGTGTCATCAGTGCTAAGTTTCAATATTGATGACACGACCAGTAACACGGCCATGTCTCTGAGCGTGTCGTAGCTACTGTAATGCAAAATAATTGACACGGCCAGTAACACACCCATGTTATTGGGCGTGTCAAAGTTTTTATAATGCAGGAGTAATGACAAGGGCAGCAACATGTCTATGTCATTGGACGTGTCAAAGCTTCTGTAAGAGTGGATTAATGACATGTCATTAACACATCTATGTTGTTGGGCGTGTTACTTAAGGAAATTGTCCAAATTAACTTTTTTCTTTGTCTTTCATTTGTAATTCCTAATTTAAATGGTTTGATGTTGAGAATGCCTTAGAATGTGATATTAAATGGTTATTTATGATTACATTTGGCTTAGGCATTCAGAGAGAGTAGTTTTCCCAACCCTAGTGTTGAAGGGAAACTTTGAAGACAAGGTTGGAGGGAGTTTTGAAGCTTATTTTGGAGTGTTTTCTAAGGTAAGCATAAACTTTTGATAAATTAGATATGTTGGTATTAGACTGAGCTTAATACATTCTGGATGAAAAATGTGTTAAGCTACATGATACATAAACATTGTGCCTTGACATGTAAATTGTTATGTATACATTATTATGCATTATGAAAAGCCATTGTTAAAGGCTAGATTGAATAAAATGTGAATTATGTGCATAATGGAAAAATGACCCAAAGTGTTTGGGTAATGTGACTTTGTTATGGAATATCTTACAGTGTGATAAATTGAAATGAAATGACATTGATATGAATGAGATAAATGGGAAAATGAGAAAGGAATTGAGGATGAAAAATATGAAATAATTGTGTGTCTAGTATGTTATTCAATTTTTAAAGTTCTGTGTTTGGTGGCATGCCTATGAGGTTATCCTCAATATTTGCCTTCAAGGCTAGGCATTTTGCGTCACTGTGATATGATTTTCCTTCAGAGCTAGCTTTTGAGCATTGCATGATTTGCCTTCGAGGCTAGACACTTGGTATCATTATGAACCAAAATAATAACTCTGGAATTTGAATAATGAATTAGTTTGTTTGGGCCCATGCTTGTGTATGTGTTTGTGTGAATTATTCAATGATCGAAGATATGTTTAATAGTGAGCTTGGATACCACATTATGACATAACATATAAGCATTTTGCATTGGCATTATTTTATAGTTTTATTATTATCAAAGTTTATACCACTAGGCTTTCAGCTTAGCGCAATTGTAATTCATCACACAGGTGATAGGGGCGATCCGGTAGAGCCGAAGAGTTCTACTAGACCTGGTCAGGTCTAGGCTTGCATTTGTTGAGCTTGAAATGTGTTGTTATTTCAAGATCAGTCATTTTGCCAGCATGTATATATTTTATATTATAATACATTTTGATATTATGTTATGTTTTTTTTGGAGTATATATAATGTAACTTATAAATAAAATTTTGAATAATTGAGTAATATGAGGTTTTATATATTTTGATGCATATAAATATAAATATATGTATGTATAAATGTTTTGAGGAATGGGGAATAAAAATTTTTTTATTAAATCGGATTGTGATATTCTTATATCGTATATGCGAATTTTATATATACTAGGTATGTGTATTATACATATATAGGGTGTAAGGGTATTACATTTGAAGGAATTTTGTTTTTTATAATTTTGTTGGTTTTCTTATTTGGTGCATATAATCTGATTATAAGTAACTATGTGTGATTTTTTACTATTTTAGAATTTATTAATTTTAAGTTATTGTGTTCTTATTGTTTGTTTATTACCCATGAATTAGCTAAATAGGGTCTGGAAATTTTGATACTCTTGTAATATCCTAATTTTTTTTGAAAATTTTTAATTTTTAGAAATTTGATAAAATATATTATAATTAAATTAGATAAATTAAATTAATGATTTTAAATGAAAAAAGAAGGAATTTTAAATGAAAAAGTGGAAAATAAATATGATATATATGTAAAATATACATAACATATAAAAGTCGACACTTTTTAAAAGAAAAGTTTAAAGTCTAAGGGCAAAATAGTAATTATACCTTATAAACTTAAAATTATTTAAATAAATTAAAAATAAATTATTTTTTATTTGAAGAGATAAGTTGGGGTTTTAAAATAATTCAATAATTAATTATTTATTAAAATAAAATAATATTTATATATGGTCATATTTTTTTTAAGTAGAAAGAAAGAGAAAATTAAAATTAGTCTTCTTCAAAAAAAAAAAAACAAACAAAATTCCATGGCCATGGGAGTAATTTTTCTTCATCCAAATACTCATTTTGACAAGAATTTTCAAGAATTAATTGAAGTTTTGGTGGATTTCCAATAGGTTAGTAAGCTTCTTTTCTTAATTTTTAATTTTCTATAAAAATATGAATATGTGGATTTTGGGATTTTCTATGAGCATGATTTAATTGTTTAATTGGTATGAATGAAGCTATTTTGATTAATTATTAATGATTTTCAAGTTCAATAGAAGATAGAATTAAGTTTGGGATGACTTGGGTGAAGAGAGAGAATTTATGATTATGAAAAATTTGGATTCTTGGAATCATGTGTTTTAATTGTGCAAATTGATTCCAAATATGTTATTTTAATGCATAAACAAGGATTTTAAAGTCAAATGGTATTTAGTTAAGTTTGGTTGGAGTTTGAGAATGGAAGTGTGATTTAGGGTTTTGGAAAATGATTTTTTCAAAGTTATTGAATTGTATAATTTTATTGGTTTAATCTTGTTGTTTGGTGATATAAGTGATGAATATAAGCTTAAATTGATTAATGGATTGTGTTGGAATAGAAAACCTTCAATGGGGGAAGGTTATGTCATTTTAGGATTTTATGTATAAGAGTGTGTTTTTGTAATGTAAATGATTTAAATGTATTAAAATATATTTCTAATAATATAAATAAACTTAATATATTAAAATGAATGGCCTAGTATGAGAATCTAAAGTTAGAGTGAGGTTAGCCTTAAATTTTGAATTTTTGCTTGGATGGGGTTTAATTATAGTTTAATATTGAAAATGCCATTAAATGTCATACTAAATGATTATTTGCTATCACATTTGGTTTAGGCATTGAGGGAGGTTAATTTGCTTCATCCAAGTGGTGAAAGGCAAGTTAGAAGGATAGGATTGGAGGTTATTTTAAGCTTGTTTTGATTGCTATTTGAGGTAAGTACAAACTTTGAATACATTGGTTATGTTTGCATGACATTTGGGCTTAACACATTTTGGCTAGAAAATGTGTTAAGCTACTTAATACATTGGTTATGTATGAATAATGTGCTATGACATTTGTAATATCATATATGTGTTAAATGCATTGTGAAAAGTCATTGATAATGGCTACATTGTGTAAAATGTGAAATATGTGTATTATGTGAAAATTACCCAAATGTGTTTGGGTAATGCCATTTGTTGTGTATGCATTAAGTGCATTGTTAAAAAGCCATTGGTATTGGCTAGATTACATTAAATGTGATTAATATGTGAATTATGTGGAAATACCCAAAGAATTTGGGTAATGTGTTATAAATGCAAAAAGGCGGTATAATATAATGAGATATGTGAAAACATAATGAAATTAATTTATATCGATATAAATGAGAAATTTGAATAAATTGTGTGCCTAATATGTTATTCAATTTTCAGAGTTTTGTGTTTGGCAGCATACCTATGATTTGCCTACGGGTTAGACGCTGGGTGGGTGTCACTATGAAAATATTTTTGAGGTGAAATCACCGGGTTATAAGCCTCAAAATAAGTCCTTGAAGCTGGGCTGAGTGAAATGACCGAGTCATAAGCTCAGACCTAGTTAGACTATTACATTGATATTTTATCTACGGGGCTAGACACATGGTGTCATTATAAACCAAAATAGTAACTCTGGAATTTGAATAGCATATTAGTTATCTTTGGGCCCATGCTTGTGTTTGTTTTTATGTGAATTGTGGATTGTGAAATATTTGAAAAATATGCATAAATGGAATGATGTGATATCCATATGCATTGTGCATTTGCATTGCATTTGAGTTTTATTGTTATCAAGTTTGTATTACTAGGCTTTTGGCTTAGCACGATTGTTTATATCGCGCAGGTGATAGGGTAGATTTGGCTGAGCCAGAGAGTTCTTCTAGACCAGGTCGAGTCTAAACTTGAGGTTGTGCTTGTAGAGTTGAAATTATGATCAGAAACACTATCAGCAGCATGTATATATTTTATGTTATTGTATATTTTGGGTATTATGCATATTATATCATGTTTTTAGATTTTATGTATTGTAAAATATAAAGAATGTTTGGGTTAAGTTATTTAAAATGGGGGTTTAAATGTGTTCTAAATTATCTATATATATATATAAATGTTAGAGAAACTTGGTGAAATTGAGGAGTATGGGTGAAATGGTGATTTGAAATTATTTGGGAGTGTTTTCTGATGCAGGTTGTGTAATTGATAAATTTTGGAGTGTCCAAATTACAGACAAAACTCTGGCGAATTTTTCTCAGAGATTTTTATATAAAATGTTTATTTTGGGTTCCTATAACAAGTAAAGAATATTTATATATTATTTAATTTTATATATTTAGTATTTGAAATTTTAAATCAGAAATGTGAAATTTTTTATTAAATCAGTCTGTGACATTTTTGTACCGTATATGCATATTTTACATAAGCTGGAAATATGTATTGTACGTATATAGTGTATAAGAGTGTTACATTTATTTTGGTATCAGAGCCTAGGTTTGAGGTTCTCGATCTAGGTGGGTTGATAGAGAGAGAAAATGGAGGATTTGAAAATAGTTTTCAATTGTAATACATGCATTGGCACTGGCAGTTTCTAATCTTTGATATAGTAATTTCTGTTGTGTTTGTAGATATAGGTAGTTATGACGTCTCAGACGCATCAGTCTGCAGAGGGTAGTGTAGAGAGTGTTGCTCCAGATGAGGGTAGAGATGGAGCTAGACTTGTGTCTACAAGTGAGGTGTCTATTTCTGTGTCTGTGAGACCAGCAGCTGATGAGATTTCGCCTAGTTGGGTACGACATATGTTAGAGTTGTTGAGGCAGGCTCCAGTTCAGCAGCCACAGCCGCAACCGCTGTTGCCGGTGAGGAAGTATGATAAGCTGAGAAAGTTCAGAGCTGAGGACTTCATTGGTATTACAAACCCTGCTGTAGCAGAGCAGTGGCTAGATAGGGTTCAGAGAGTGTTCATTCAGTTGCAAGCTAGTCCAAAAGAGAAGTTTGATTATGCCAGATCGCTTCTGCAGAGGGATGCATATGATTGGTGGAAGACGGTTTCACATGCTCTAGATGATCCACCAGTCCTGACTTATGATGATTTTTCTGCCGAAATTTGAGCAGAAGTATACTCCAAGGGAGTATAAGGATGCAAAGAAGATAGAGTTCCTGAGTCTGAGACAGGATACCAGAACAGTGACAGAGTATGAGATTGAATTTATCCGGTTGAGCCATTATGCTATGAGATCATTTCTCACGAGATTGAAAGGTACAGGAGGTTTGAGGAGGGACTGAGACCCTCTATCATGTGTATCATAGCAGGCTCTCGGTATCAAGATTTTTCTCAATTGGTTGCAGCTGCCAGGAGCATAGAGAGAGCATAGATCTTGCAGTAGCTGTCATGGTTGAGGAGACCAGAGCTAGGAGACCCAGAGTGAGGCAGGGTCTTCATCAATGAAGAGAGGCCGAGGGGGATATTTTCAGAGGTTCAGTAGGAGCCAGGGGCAGTTTGATAGGTCAATATAACAGCAGAGATAGAGACCTGCAGTTTCAATGGCTAGTACTTCAACCCCAGTGGCGTAGAGGCCTACTCCACCTACTTGTGTTCATTGTGGTAAAGCACACGGAAGTTTCTGCTAGTGGAAAGGTGCTTTGAGAGTGTGTTTTAGATGTGGGTCGTCAGACCATTTTATCAGAGATTGTCTAGAGCCACCAGAGGATAAACAGGCAGAAACTGTAGCTTCTCAACCCAGTGTCAGAGGGGGTCAGGGTGACAGAGATTTTGGTAGAGCTAGTTATCTAGGACTAGTCAGAGAGGAGGTTCTACAGCTGGAGGTAGTAGATCAGATGAGGTAGGACCATCACAGTGGGTTTATGTGATGCAGAGGCAGCCGGATGCTTCAACTGTTATTACTGATACTTTTACTTTATTTGATACTTCAATTCTTGCATTATTAGACCCTGGGTCGACTCATTCTTACATCAGTGCATCCATCTTGCCTGTGAGTGATTTGTATTCTGAGTTCTTAGGATTTGATATTTTGGTCACAAATCCTTTAGGGCATAGTGTTGTGGTGAGCAGGGTGCACCAAGATAGTCCAGTTATTGTTCAGGATAACGAGTTTCTCAGTGACCTAATTGAAATGCCTTTCAAGGAGTATGATCTAATTCTGGGCATGGATTGGTTATCCAGGCATGGGGTTATGGTAGATTGTTAGAAAAAATTTGTTACTTTGAGAACATGTGATGGTAGGGATGTGATGGTATCTAGTGAGCAAAGGTATCTTTCATCCATGTTTGTTTTAGCTGTTTCAACTGGGAGGATGATTCGAAAGGGATGTGAGTCTTATCTTGCTCATGTTGTAGATACTAGAGTAGTGGGGTCCCAGCTTGACAGTATACCCACAGTTGTCGAGTTTCCAGATGTTTTCCCTGATGACTTGCCAGGGGTACCTCCTGAGAGAGAAGTGGAGTTTGGTATCGATTTGTTTCCTGGTACCACTCCTATCTCTATTACTCCTTATCGGATGGCACCTAATGAGTTGAGGGTTGAAGGTGCAGTTGCAGGAGTTGTTAGAAAAAGGGTTTGTCTGCCCTATTCTGTCTCCGTGGGGAGCACCTGTTTTGTTTGTGAAGAAGAAGGATGACACCTTGAGATTGTGCATTGATTATAGGCAGTTGAATAAGGTGACCATCAAGAACAAGTATCCATTACCTCGGATAGATGATATCTTTGATCAGTTAAAGGGAGCAGCAGTATTCTCTAAGATTGATTTGAGACCAGGGTACCATTAATTGAGAGTCAAAGATGTGGATGTACCCAAGATAACTTTTTGCACGAGGTATGGGCATTATGAGTTTCTGGTGATGCCCTTTGGATTGACGAATGCACCAGCAGCTTTTATGGATTTGATTAATAGGGTAGTCATACCATATTTAGATCAGTTTGTAGTGGTCTTCATTGATGACATTTTGATGTATTCGCATAATGAGGAGGATCATGACAAGCATTTGAGAATTGTATTATAGACTCTAAGAGAGAAGTAGTTGTATGCTAAGATGTCTAAGTGTGAGTTCTTGCTTGATCAAGTAGCTTTTCTTGGTCATGTGGTTTTAGTAGAAGGTATTAGAGTTGATCCGAGCAAGTTTGAGGCTATCTTGAATTGGAGTTCACCGAAGACTGTGACAGAGGTTAGAAGTTTTCTAGTATTGGCAGGCTATTATCCCCGGTTTGTGAAGAGTTTTTCTATGATAGCTATACAACTCACCAGATTGCTTTGGAAAGGAGTTAGATTTATGTGGACAGATCGGTGTCAAGTGATTTTTGAGTAGCTAAGGGAGATGTTGACTCAAGCTCATATCCTTACCCTGCCTGTGGAAGGTAAACAATATGTGATATACAGTGATGCTTCGCATAGTGGTTTAGGTTGTGTTCTAATGTAGGAGGGTAGAGTCATTACTTATGCCTCTCGACAGTTGAAGCCACATGAGCTGAATTACCCGACGCATGATTTGGAATTAGTAGCTATAGTTTTTGCCTTGAAGATTTGGCGGCATTATTTGTATGGGGAAAAGCATTTTATTTATACGGATCACAAGAGCTTGAAATACCTAGGTGTTTAGAGAGAGCTGAATCTTCGGCAGAGACGATGGCTAGAGTTGATTAAATACTATGACTGTTTGATTGATTATCATTCTGGTAAGGCAAATGTTGTTGCTGATGCCTTGAGTCGAAAGTCTTTAGCAGGTTTGACTGCTTATTCGCTCTATTTGCTTGTTGGATCATATTAGGGAGGCTCAGTTGGCAGATGAGAGAATCCAGAAGATTGTGTTGGTTTGTCAGAAGGGGGAGAGTCAAGACTTTTATGTGAGGGATGTTGGCAATCTATGGTACAGAGATAGGTTGTGTATTCCTGATGATGTAGAATTGAAAAGGATGATATTAGAGAAAGCACATCAGTCACATTATGCTATGCATCCTAGGAGTACCAAGATGTATCAGGACTTGAAGCAACATTATTGGTGGTCAGGTATGAAGAGGGACATAGCAGAGTTTATATCTAGATGTCTCACTTGCCAGAGAGTGAAGGTTGAGCACCAGGTTCCTTCAGGGTTGCTCCAACCTTTATCAATGCCTGAGTGGAAATAGGAGCGAGTGACAATGGATTTTGTGACTGGACTGCCTTTGACCTAGAAGAAGCATGATGCAATCTGGGTGATAGTTGATTGGATGATGAAGTCAGCTCATTTTCTTCCAGTTAAGATGGATTATTCTTTTGAGAGGTTGGCTGAGCTGTATATCAGTGAGATAGTGAGGTTGCATGGAGTCTCAGTTTCTTTGGTATTGGATTGAGATCTTTGATTTACTTCGAGGTTTTGGAAGAGTTTGCATGATGGTTTGGGTTCTCAGTTATATTTTAGTGCTTCTTTTCATCCTCAGACAGATGGAAAGTCAGAGAGAGTGATACAGATTCTAGAGGATATGTTGAGGAGCTGTATCATTGATTTTATCAGGAATTGGGACAAAATTTTGCCACTAATTGAATTTGCTTATAACAACAGTCATCAGTCCAGTATTGGGATGGCTCCTTATAAGGCATTGTATGGCAGGAGATGCAGGACACCTTTGTGTTGGGATGAGGTCGGAGAATATAAACTGGTCGGTCCCGATTTGATTAAGGAAACAAAAGAGAAAGTGAAAGTGATTCGGGGTCATTTGAAAGCAGCTTCAAACTGACAGAAATCCTATTCAGATTTGAAGAGAAGAGACATAGAATTCAGTGTGGAAGATAAAGTGTTTCTGAAGCTGTCTCCATGGATGAAGATTTTGAGGTTCGGTTGAAAAGGGAAGTTGAGTCCTCGTTTCATAGGACCATATGAGGTGATGGAGAGAGTTGGTCCAGTAGCTTATAGACTAGCTTTGCCACCTGAGTTGGATCAAATTCATAATGTCTTTCATGTCTCGATGCTCTAGAGATACAGGTCTGACCCATCTCATATCCTATCAATGGAGTCTATTGAGGTGAGTCCATAACTGACTTACAAGGAAGAACTAGTGGCAATTTTGGCACGAGAGGTTAAAGAATTGAGGAATAAAAGGGTGCCACTTGTGAAAGCCCTTTGGAGAAATCATGCCACTGAGGAGGCGACATGGGAGAGTGAGCAGATGATGTAGAGCCAGTTTTTTCAATTGTTCCAGATTTGAGAGCAGGTAATTTCGATGACGAAATTTGTTTTAGGAGGAGAGAATTGTAATATCCCAATTTTTTTTTGAAAATTTTTAATTTTAGGAAATTTGATCAAATATATTATAATTAAATTGGATAAATTAAATTAATAGTTTTAAATGAAAAATGAAGGGATTTTAAATGAAAAAGTGGAATATAAATGTGATATATATGTAAAATATACATAACATATAAAAGTCAACACTTTTTAAAAGAAAAGTCAAAAGTCTAAGGGCAAAATGGCAATTATACCTTATAAACATAAAATTATTTAAATAAATTAAAAATAAATGACTTTTTATTGGAAGAGGTAATTTGGGGTTTTAAAATAATTAAATAATTATTTATTTATTAAAATAAAATAATATTTACATATGGTCATATTTTTTAAGTGAAAAGAAAGAGAAAATTAAAATTAGCCTTCTTCAAAAAAAAAATGAAACATGGCCATGGGAGTGATTTTTCTTCATCCAAATACTCATTTTGACAAGAATTTTCAAGAATTAATTAAAGTTTTGGTGGATTTCCAATAGGTTAGTAAGCTTCTTTTCATAATTTTTGATTTTCTATGAAAGTATGAATATGTGAATTTTGGAATTTTCTATTAGCATGATTTAATTGTTTAATTGGGTTTGAATGAAGTTATTTTGATTAATTATTAATGATTTTCAAGTTCAATGGAAGAAAGAATTAAGTTTAGGATGAGTTGGGTGAAGAGAGAGAATTTAGGGTTATGAAAAATTTGGATTCTTGGAAGCATGTGTTTTAATTGTGCAAATTGATTCCAAATGTGTTGTTTTGATGTATAAACAAGGATTTTAAAGTCAAATGGTAGATTTGGTCAAGTTTGGTTGGAGTTTGAGAATGGAAGTGCGATTTAGGGTTTTGGAAAATGATTTTTTCAAAGTTGTTGAATTGTATAATTTTATTGGTTTAATCTTGTTGTTTGGTGATATAAGTGATGAATATAAGCTTAAAATGATTAATGGATTATGTTGTAGAAAACCTTCAATGGGGGAAGGTTATGCCATTTTAGGGTTTTTTTGTATAAGAGTGTGTTTTTATAATGTAAATGATTTAAATGTATTAAAATATGTTTCTAATAATATAAATAAACTTAATATATTAAAATGAATGGTCTGGTATGAGAATCCAAAGTTAAAGTGAGGTTAGCCTTAAATATTGGATCCTAGCTCGGATGGGGTTTAATTATAGTTTAATATTGGAAATGTCATTAAATGTGATACTAAATGATTATTTGCTATCACATTTGGTTTAGGCATTGACGGAGGTTGATTTGCTCATCCAAGTGGTGAAGAAAAAGTTGGAAGGATAGGATTGGAGGTTATTTTAAGTTTGTTTTGATTGCTATTTGAGGTAAGTACAATGTAGACCCTTAATTTTTTACCCAATCCAGTCCAATATGTTTTATTTAGTCTAAAATGATTTTTGTTGTCTAATTGGTCCAAAATAATTTTTATTAAATAATTTTTGCTTTAGTATCTAATTTTTATTAATAAAAAATAGAAATAAACAAATAAAAGTCAAAAAATAAAAATAAAAATAAATGTAACACCCCTATACCCCGTATACGTACACTACATATTACTACGCCTGTAATATACGTATACCGAATATAAGAATGCTATGGTTTACTAAACAAACAGTTCATTCCTTTATACAATAATATGAGCAAACTCAAAACATTTAAGTTATATCATAAAATTCAATAAATAAAACGTTCATTCAATACACAGCGGAAAATGTAGAGATATTTACAAATACATAAACATCAAAATCAAATTTTTACAAAACATAAAGTTTATACATGTTTGGCAGTCAGTCTTTGATCTTTAAGCTCACAATCAACACTTCAAAATCTAGACTCGACTCGGTCTAGATGAACTCTCTGGCTCGACCCTGTCACCTGCACGATGAATCACAATCGCGCTAAGCCAACGGCTTAGTGGTACAAACTCCAATAACAATATGTTTCAATGCAATGCCAATATCATATGTTCAAACATTATAAACAATACATAAGAATATCACATTTCAAAGTCTTACATTGAATCTCATTATTCATTTGTTTCACCATTCATGAATCACATTTAAACAAAGACAAGCATGGGCCCAAAAGACACTAATATGCCATTCAACTTTCAAAGTTAATGTTTTGGTTCAATTATCACATTTATCATTATCATTATCCCAACTAGGCTTCAAGGATTAGGCTCAACCAAGCTTCAAGGGGAACAAAGCATGCTAAGTATCAACCCAACTTGGCTTCAAGAACTAAACCCAACCTAGCTTCAAGGGTTGTAACATCTCAACTAGGCTTCAAGGACTAGACCCAACCAAACTTCAAGGGGAGTAAAGCATGCTCAACTTCAACCCAATTTGGCTTCAAGGATCAAGCCCAACCTAGCTTCAACAGATTGTTACTATTAGGCATGCCACCAATAACAAAACTCTGAAAATGGAATAACACATTAGACACACAATTTATTCATTATTTCATTATCAATTCCATTCTCATTTTCTCATGATCATTTAGGCAACCATGCCTCAATTATCTCATTTGCATCATTATAGCCAACAACAATGGCTTCACATCTCATCAATCGAGTATACATAATTAATTGCATTGGACATCATCATCTAGGCAAACATGCCCCACTTATTTCATTTGAATCATTATAGCCAACCACAATGGCTTCACATCTTATCATATCTCAATTCATATCAAAGCAATTCATCATTAAAGTATTCATAACCAATTGCATTGAGCATACATTATGAATGATCATCATATCTTTCACATTATACAAATCATAACATTAATCAAATGTATCAACAATGTAATAGATTACTTAACACATTTACAAGTAAATGTGTTAAGTTCCAATGTCAAGTAAATGTATGCAATAATGTAGGGTTTGTACTTACCTCAAGAACAACTTACACCAATCTATACACTTCCTTTTCCAAGAATCCTCAACACTTAGGTTAGGGCAATTCAACCTCTTCACAACCTAATCCAAAAGGAATAATACACACTTAATTACAAATTCACATGAATTCCAACACAATTATTCACCTATTAGTGTCATACTAGACCCATAGATCATAAACTACAAGACAACATCTCTCTCTAGGACCCCACGGTCGTGGCCTCCCAACCCCCACGGGCGTGGGTTAGCAAATGGACCTGCCTCCCTTGCTCAAAACCCCCACGGCCATGGCTTCCAATGGCCACGGTCGTGGTAGCCAAGGGCCACGGGCGTGGCATCCAAAATGCTTCTGTTTTGGACCAAACTCATATTCTATTCTTCTAACTTCATTAAACACCAATATCATAAAGATCTACAAGAATAATTAATCAAACTCAACATCTACAACAATAATCACCAATTCACAATCCTAACACAAACACAACTCATACACTTCCAACACCAACATCAACCTAACTCCTTATTTCAATTCAAATCCAACACTCTCAAACACACCACAATCAAACACACTCTTATTATCAACAACAATCTATCAAACTCAAACACAACTTCAAATAAAACAAGAGAATCAAGAGGGAACTTACCAAAAATGATGAAACTTCTTGGATTTCCAACTTAACTACTTGAAATCTCCTTTAATTTTGATCTTGGAAAATCAAAACTCTCTCTTGCTCTCTTACTTTGGAAAGAGCCGGCAAGACAGGAAAAGAAAATGAGAAGAAGAAAAATGAGAAGCAAAGTCACATACTCAATCTCTTTAAACCTCCACCAAGCAAAAATTATATTAAAATAATCAATTATTTTCCTCTTCCACTCATATTAAATTTCCTTTTTAATTACTTAATTAAATTTAAAATAAATAAATATCTTCTTTTGACCATATAATAATTTGACTTGTATATGTTGTATATATCTCTATATATATAACATATACACATCTCTCTTTACTTCTTTTCTCTTTCCATTAAACATATACTTCAAATCCGAATACAACAATAATTCTAAAACTTCTAGGGCATACTTTAGGATATTACAATTCTCCCCCTCTAAAAAGAAATTTTGTCTTCGAAATTACCTGATATCAAGTCTGAAACAACTGAGGATATTGATCTCGCATCGATTGCTCACTCTCCCAAGTTGCCTCTTTTCTACCATGATTCTTCCAAAGAACTTTCACAAGTGGCACTTTCTTATTTCTCAACTCTTTCACTTCATGTGCCAAAATAGCAATTGGTTCTTCTTCAAATGTCAGATCTGAACTCATCTCAATAGATTCAACTGGTAAAATATGAGATGGATATGATCTGTACCTCTGTAGCGTAGAAACATGGAAAACATTATGGATTCTATCCAACTCAGGCGGCAAAGCGAGTCGTTAAGCAACTGGTCCAACTTTTTCTAATACTTCATAAGGTCCAATAAAACGAGGACTTAGCTTCCCTTTTCGACCAAATCTTAAAATTTTTTTCCAAGGAGATACTTTCAAAAATACTTTATCTCCAACATCAAATTCTATGTCTCTCCTCTTCAAATCTGAATAAGATTTCTGTCGATCTGAAGCTGCTTTTAATCGATCCCGAATTATTTTCACTTTTTCTTCCATCTCTTTAATCAAACCAATTTGCCTTCTCCAACTTTGTTCCAACACAGAGGCGTTCTGCATCTTCTTCCATACAAAGCCTCAAATGGTGTCATTCTAATACTAGATTGATGACTGTTGTTGTAAGAAAATTTCACAAGTGGCAAAAATCTGTCCCAACTTTCAGAAAAATCAATGACACAGCTTCTCAACATATCCTCTATAATCTGTATCACTCTCTTTGACTGCCCATCTGACTGTGGATGAAAAGCAGTGCTAAAGTGCAATCGAGAACCCAAAACACCATGTAAACTCTTCCAAAACCTTGAAGTAACCCGAGGATCTCGATCAGACACTAAAGAAATTAGGACTCCATGCAACTTCACTATTTCACTGATATACAGCTCAGCTAACTTCTCAAGAGAATAGTCCATTCTAACAGGAAGAAAATGAGCTGTCTTTGTCAACTGATCAATAATCACCCAGATAGCATCATGCTTCTTCTGAGTCAATGGCAAACCAGACACAAAATCCATTGTCACTCTCTCCCATTTCCATTCAGGTACTGCTAAAGGTTGAAGCAACCATGTTGGAACTTGATGCTCAGCTTTCACCCTCTAACAAGCGAGACACTTGGACACAAATTTCGCTATGTCTTTCTTCAAACCTGACCACCAGTAATGTTGCTTCAAATCCTGATACATTTTAGTACTCCCAAGGTGCATAGCAAAAACCGATTGATGTGCTTCTTCCAAAATAATCTTTCTTAAACTAATATCATCAGGAACACACAATCTATCCTTGAACCAAAGGCTACCATCACTTCTCACATGGAATTCTTGGCTCTCCCCATTTTGGCAATCTGAAACAATCTTCTGAATTTTCTCATCAATCAATTGAACCTCTTTAATCTGATCCAACAACACCGATCTCAAATGCAACTGAGCTAACAAGGCTCCATCATCACATAATTCAAAATTAGCATGCAACGCTCTTAACTCAACAAGCAACGAGAGCGAATAAATAGCCAAACCTGCCAAAGACTTCCTACTCAAGGCATCAGCAACAACATTTGCCTTACCAGGATAATAATCAATCAAACAGTCGTAGTCTTTGATCAGCTCCAACCATCGTCTTTGCTGAAGATTAAGCTCTCTTTGAATCCCCAAATATTTCAAACTCTTATGATCTGTATAAATAAAACATTTCTCTCCATACAAGTAGTGTCACCAAATCTTCAAAGCAAACACTATGGCTACTAACTCCAAATCATGCGTCGGGTAATTAAGCTCATGTGGCTTCAACTACCGAGAAGCATAAGCTATAACTTTACCCTCTTGCATCAAAACACAACCTAAACCATTATGTGAAGCATCACTGTAAATCACATACGGTTTATCTTCCACAGGCAAAGCAAGAACAGGAGCTTGAGTCAACATCTCCTTCAACTACTCAAAACTAGCTTGACACTGATCTGTCCACACAAATCTAACTCCCTTTCGAAGTAATCTGGTGAGTGGAGTAGCTATCAAAGAAAAACCTTTCACAAAGCATCGATAATAGCCTGCCAAACCCAGAAAACTTCTAACTTCAGTTACAGACTTTGGTGGACTCCAATTCAAAATATCCTCAACTTTAATCGGATCAACTCTTATACCATCTGCTGAAACTATATGACCAAGAAAAGTTACTTGATCAAGCGAAAACTCACACTTCGACAGTTTAGCATACAACTGCTTCTCTCTCAAGGTCTATAACACAATCCGCAAATGCTCGTCATGCTCCTCTTCATTACGTGAATACACCAAAATATCATCAATAAAAACCACCACAAACTGATCCAAGTAGGGCCTAAACACCCTATTCATCAAATCCATAAAAGCTGCAGGTGCATTCGTCAATCCAAAAGGCATCACTAAAAACTCATAATGCCCATACCTTGTGCGGAAAGCTGTCTTAGAAACATCTTCAGCTCTAACCCTGAACTGATGGTACCCTGATCTCAAATCAATCTTGGAAAACACTACTGCTCCCTTCAACTGATCGAAGAGATCATCAATCTGAGGCAAAGGATACTTATTCTTTATAGTCACTTTGTTCAATTGCCTATAATCGATGCATAATCTCAAAGTACCATCCTTCTTCTTTACAAACAAAACAGGAGCTCCCCACGGAGAAACACTAGGGCTAACAAACCCTTTATCCAACAACTCTTACAACTGCACCTTCAACTCTCTCAACTCAGCAGGTGCCATTCGATAAGGAGTAATAGAGATGGGAGTGGTACCAGGCAACAAATCGATATCAAACTCAACCTCTCTCTCAGGGGGTAACCCTGGCAACTCTTTAAGAAAAACATCTGGAAATTCCGCAACTGTGGGTATACTATCAAGTTGAGAACCCACTACTCTGGTATCCACAACATGAGCAAGATAAGCATCACACCCTTTTCTAATCAACTTTCTAGCTGTAAAAGCTGACACAACCAAGGATGCAAGCTGTTTCTACTCACTAGACACTATCACACTTCTACCATCACTGATTCTTAGAGTAACACACTTCTTTTGACAGTCTACCACAGCTCCATGCTTAGACAACCAATCCATGCCTAAGATCAAATCATACTCCTTAAAAGGCATTTCAATCAAATCACCCAAAAACTCCTCACCTTGCACCACAACTGAACTATCACGATGCACCTTACTCACCACAACACTATGTCCTAATAGATTTGTCACCAAAACATTAAATCCTAAGGACTCTAAATGCAATTTAGACACAGGCAAGATAGATGCACTTATATATGAATGAGTAGATCCTGGATCAATCAAAGCAAGAACTGAAATATCAAATAAAGAAAATGTACCCGCAATGACCGCTGAAGCATCCGGCTGCCTCTGCATCACATACACTCTCTGAGAAGACCCAGCCTCATCTGGCCTACTGCCTCCGGATGTAGAACCTCCTCTCTGACTGATCCCGGGTCAACCACCTCTACTGAAATCTCTGCCCCCCTCGACCACCTCTGCTAGAATTAGGTTGAGAAGCTGTAGTATCAGTCTGTCTATCATCCTGCATCTCAGGGCAATCTTTAATAAAATGAGCTGGTGACCCACATCTAAAACATACTCCTGATCCACCTGTCTTCCAACAAGTACCCCCATGGGTCCTACCACAATGAACACATACAGGTGGAATAGATCTCTGAACCACTGGAGTTGGAGCACTCGCTACAGAAACTGTAGGTCTGGATCTCTGCCTCTGATACTGAACTGACCTACTTGACTGCTTCTGGCTCCTACTAATTCTTGGAACAAAACTACCTTGGCCTCTCTTAATAGATGAAGACCCTGCCTCAAACTGGGCTCTCCTAACTCTGGTCTCCTCCTCAGTAGCAGCTGTTGCAATAGATTGTGCTCTCTCAACACTTCTAGCTGCTACAACCAATTGAGAAAAATCCTGATACTGAGATCCAGCAACAATACACATAATAGAGGGCCTCAATCCCTCCTCAAACCTCCTACACCGGTCTATCTCATCTGCAATAATCCCCCCGGCATAATGACTCAACCGGATGAACTCTATCTCATACTCTGTCACAGTCTAGTTATCTTGTCTCAAATTCAGAAATTCCATCTTTTTGACGTCCTTATACTCCCTCGGGGTATATTTCTGCTCAAACTCCCTCAGAAAATCACTATAAGACAACGTAGGTGGATCATCCATAGCATGAGGAACCGTCTTCCACCAATCATAAGCATCTTTCTGAAGAAGGGATCTAGCATAATCAAATTTCTCTTCAGGAGTGGCTTGCAACTGGATAAATACCCTCTGCACTCTATCCAACCACTGCTCAGCTACGGCAGGATCTATAGTACCAAGAAAATCCTCAGCCCCATACTTCCTCAATTTATCATAATCTCTCACTGGTACTTGAGGTTGTGGTGGTGGTGGCGGCTGCACTAGAGCTCGCCTCAACAATTCTACCACATCCCGTAACCAACCCGGCGGAACCTCATCAGCAGCTGATCTCCCTGGCATAGGAGTAGGGGCCTCTCCAGCTCTATCAACCCTAGCTCCATCTCTACCCTCTTCAGGAGCTACACTCTCAGCACTACCTTCTACAGACTGACGTGACTGAGATGCCATCACTACCTATATCTGCAAACAAAGCAGAATATACCTCATCAAAGATCAGAGACTGCTAATACCAAAGCATGTATCTTATCACATTTATCATTATCATTATCCCAACTAAGCTTCAAGGATTAGGCTCAACCAAGCTTTAAGGGGAACAAAGCATGCTAAGTATCAACCCAACTTGGCTTCAAGAACCAAACCCAACCTATCTTCAAGGGTTGTAACATCTCAACTAGGCTTCAAGGACTAGACCCAACCAAAATTCAAAGGGAGTAAAGCATGCTCAACTTCAACCCAATTTGGCTTCAAGGATCAAGCCCAACCTAGCTTCAACAGATTGTTACTATTAGGCATGCCACCAACAACAAAACTCTGAAAATGGAATAACACATTAGACACACAATTTATTCATTATTTCATTATCAATTCCATTCTCATTTTCTCATGATCATTTAGGCAACCATGCCTCAATTATCTCATTTGCATCATTATAGCCAACAACAATGGCTTCACATCTCATCAATAGGGTATACATAATTAATTGCATTGGACATCATCATCTAGGCAAACATGCCCCACTTATTTCATTTGAATCATTATAGCCAACCACAATGGCTTCACATCTTATCATATCTCAATTCATATCAAAGCAATCCATCATTAAAGTATTCATAACCAATTGCATTGAGCATACATTATGAATGATCTTCATATCTTTCACATTATACAAATCATAACATTAATCAAATGTATCAACAATGTAATAGATTACTTAACACATTTACAAGTAAATGTGTTAAGTTCCAATGTCATGTAAATGTATGCAATAATGTAGGGTTTGTACCTACCTCAAGAACAACTTACACCAATCTATACACTTCCTTTTCCAAGAATCCTCAACACTTAGGTTAGGGCAATTCAACCTCTTCACAACCTAATCCAAAAGGAATAATACACACTTAATTACAAATTCACATGAATTCCAACACAATTATTCACCTATTAGTCTCATACTAGACCCATAGATCATAAACTACAAGCTAACATCTCTCTCTAGGACCCCACGGTCGTGGCCTCCCAACCCCCACTGGCGTGGGTTAGCAAATGGATCTGCCTCCCTTGCTCAAAACCCCCACGGCCATGGCTTCCAATGGCCACGGTCTTGGCAGCCAAGGGCCACGGGCGTGGCATCCAAAATGCTTCTGTTTCGGACAAAAATCATATATTCTATTCTTCTAACTTCATTAAACACCAATATCATGAAGATCTACAAGAATAATTAATCAAACTCAACATCTACATCAATAATCACCAATTCACAATCCTAACACAAACACAACTCATACACTTCCAACACCAACATCAACCTAACTCCTTATTTCAATTCAAATCCAACACTCTCAAACACACCACAATCAAACACACTCTTATTATCAACAACAATCTATCAAACTCAAACACAACTTCAAATAAAACAAGAGAATCAAGAGGGAACTTACCAAAAATGATGAATCTTCTTGGATTTCCAACTTAACTACTTGAAATCTCCTTTAATTTTGATCTTGGAAAATCAAAACTCTCCCTTGCTCTCTTGCTTTGGAAAGAGCCGGCCAAGAAAGAAAAAGAAAAAGAGAAGAAGAAAAATGAGAAGCAAAGTCACATACTCAATCTCTTTAAACCTCCACCAAGCAAAAATAATATTAAAATAATCAATTATTTTCCTCTTCCACTCATATTAAATTTCCTTTTTAATTACTTAATTAAATTTAAAATAAATAAATATCTTCTTTTGACCATATAATAATTTGACTTGTATATCTTTACTTCTTTTCTCTTTCCATTAAACATATACTTCAAATCCAAATACGACAATAATTCCAAAACTTCTAGGGCATACTTTGGGATATTACAATAAAAATCAGAGTCGAAAAAATCAGCGACGAAAAAATCATCGCGCGGGCCCGTGGGCATTTCGCACGCAGAAAAATTCTGCCTGCGAAATGGCTACGGGCCCGTTCCGCACGTGCTGCCGCAGCCAAGTGCGGCAGAATTTTTTTGCCAGCGCATTTTTTCCTGCGGCAATTTTTTTCAGCAACGCAATTTTTCTGACGCAAATTTTTTGAAACCTAATTCAATTAGATTTCGGTTTCTTTTTTTATTAATATTACTTACCTTAACTAATTAGGAAAAAACCACATCAAACCACTATAAATAAGGACCAAAGGCAATTAAAAAAGGAGGGGCCGAGAGGGACAAGGAAAAAAGAAAATCCAAATTCATAAAGGAAAAGCTTGAATTCAATTGATTTTAAAGTAGCAGAAACACGATTTAAGGGATTCAAAAATGCAAAAAGACTGGTCTTTTGAGCTTGTTCATCCAAGAAGCAATTTTGGTGCAACTTACAAAAGAAGGTATGAAATTCTAATTTCTTTATTTTTATTACACAGTAGCTAAAACTAGGAATTTGTTTTTTTTTTCAAAATCTAAAATCTTAGAGTTTTAAATTAGTTTTTCTAAAGTTAAAAGCTTTATTTCGTTGGTTTATCTTCCAAAAGGCTTAAATTTGTTATTTTTACTTCTTAAAAATCTTAAAACTCTAATTGAACATAAAACTAAGATTTAAATTTTGTTTTTTTTTTAAATTTTAATGTAGGCTCTATTTCATTCAAAAATCTTTAAAAAACATCTTTTCTACTTATAAAAATTGTAATTTGTTTGTTTAAATTCATAAAGCTTCATGAAATTATCAAATTGATTTCCAAATTCCTAAAAATTAATTCACCACCCGTGGCCCTAAATTCTAAAAATACTAAACCCAAATTCAACTTCCAAAATTCAAAATAATATACCCTAATCCTTTTAAACTTTAAACCCTAATTTTTATGAACCCTAATCCTTTTAAAACATTAAAAACCATAAAATCATAAATAGATTAAATTTACACAATAGCTTAGAAACCCAATAACCGAAAATCATAAATCAAAGTATTTCAAAGTGTCTAAAACCCTAGTTTCATTATTTCACTATTCAAACCTTAATTTAGTTAATCAAAGAGTCTTACCAACCTTTTAAAACATAAAACTCTAATTTATTTTAATTCCATAAAAAGTCACAGTAGCTATAATTGGACTTTTCTTTGCTTTATTTAATTCTATACTTGATTATGCTTTGATTTATCTCTTATACTTATTTAATTTCAATACTTGATTTATTTAATTTATCATGGATGGATGTGTAATATCCCAATGTATGCCTTAGAAGTTTTGAATATTATTGTTGTTGTTGTTGTTTTAAATTGGATTGAAGGTATATGTTAATTTTGCAAGAGAAAAGAAATTGAAAAGAGAATGTGTATGTATTGTTTAAAAAGGAAAGTAATGTGTAGAGAGAAAGTGTATATATTAGGTATATGGTAATATATATAACATATAAGTTGGTCAAAATAAGTGGTCAAGGGAAGAAGATATTTTAATTGATGTATGTGAAATTACTAAAAGGGGTTTGTGGATGAAAGGTAGCTA
Organism: Garcia nutans; assembly: GCA_947685225.1. Lineage (NCBI taxonomy): Eukaryota > Viridiplantae > Streptophyta > Magnoliopsida > Malpighiales > Euphorbiaceae > Garcia > Garcia nutans. The sequence goes on along the minus strand of CANTUV010000013.1, from coordinate 10,486,745 downwards.
GAACAAGTGAGAAAAGGGTATGTTGGTAATTGTCTTGTTAAAATTGCTTGGTGGAGATTTAAAGAGATGATAATTTGACTTTTTCTTCATCATCTTTTCTTCTTTTTCTTTATGGTGGCCGGCTCATCCAAAGACAAAGAGAGCAAGAGAGCAAGAGAGGATCTTGAAGTTTTAAGCTCAAATTGAAGGAAGAATTAAGTGATTAAGTTGGAAAGTTGTGAAATTCATCAACTTTGGTAAGTTCTTTCTCTTGTTTTCCTTTGTTCTTTTTTGAAGATGTGTTTGGAGTTGATGGATGATTATGGATTGTATGATTAGGTGTGTTTGTGATGTGTTTTCTAATGTTGAAATTGATTTTAAGATGAGAAGTTAAGTTGGTGTGTGAGTTGAAAGATTAAGTTGTGTTGTATTAGGGTTTTGATGTGGTGAGTGAAGTGTAACTTGAGTTTGATCAAGTATTTTCATAGTTTTTCATGTTATTTGTGTTTGTTGGAGTTGTAAGCTCAAAATATGAGATTTTGGCCGAAGGCAGTAGCATTGTGGATGCCACGCCCGTGGCCTTGGTTGCCATGGCCGTGGTCATGTGTAGCCATGGCCGTGGAGGATGGGAGCAAGAGTGGCAGAATCATCCTTTAACCCACGCCCATGGGGGTTGTGGTGGCCATGGCCGTGGGGCCTTTATGAATGATGTTGAATTATACTTTGTGATCTAAGGGTCTTAAATGAGGTTTATAAGTGATAAATTGTGTTGGAACTCATGGATTGTAGCAATTTTTGGATTAGGTTTTGAAAGAAGGTGATTTGCCTTAATTTGGGAAGTGAAGAATCTTGGATAAAGAAAAGTGTTTAGAGTTGTGTGGATTCTTATTGAGGTAAGTACAAATCACATTATTGCATATATTTACAAGGTGTTGAGGAAGAATCTTGGATAAAGAAAAGTGTTTAGAGTTGTGTGGATTCTTATTGAGGTAAGTACAAATCACATTATTGCATATATTTACAAGGTGTTGAGGCTTAACACACACTTGCTTGTTAATGTGTTGAGAAACCTAATGCATTGTTGATGCATATTATTATTGTTATGTTGGCATAATGTGAATGTTGTGATGAGTATGAATAATGTATTTTGTTATGCTTATGTTAATGATGATATATGTATAATGTAAAGGATATGATGTAAATTGTTATGTTTATATCAATGATGACAAGGGTATAATGTGAAGGATATGATATTAATTGTTATGTATATATCATTGATTAAATATGAAATGTGATTTGAGATATAATGACATGTGAAGCCATTGTGATTGGCTATGATAATTCAAATGTGATAGGAAGCCATTGTGATTGGCTATGATAACTCAAATGTGATATGAAGCCATTGTGATTGGCTATGATGATTCAATTGAGAAGGAAATAATAAATGAATTGTGTGGCTAATGTGTTATTCCATTTTCAGAGTTTGTTGTTGGTGGCATGCCTAATATTAGTAACAATCTCTTGAAGTTAGGTTGGATTTGATCCTTGAAGCCTAATTGAGATGTTACAACCCTTGAAGCTAGGTTGGGTTGGTTCTTGAAGCCAAGTTGGGTTGATACTTAGCATGCTTTGTTCCCCTTGAAGCTTGGTTGAACCTAATCCTTGAAGCCTAGTTGGGATTATGATATTGATGAATGTGATAATTGAACCAAAACATTAACTCTGAAAACGGAATGGCATATTAGTGTCTTTTGGGCCCAATGCTTGTCTTTGTTTAAATGTGGTTTATTGATGTTGAAATAATTAAATAATGAGATCGTTGAAAGGACTTTGAAATGCAATCTGTTTATACGAGTGTGAGTTATGAAACATAAAGGTGTGGTATTATCTTTACAACTATAATGTTGTTGTATTATTAATGTGTATGACATTGCATTGCATTATAGCATAATGTTGGCATACTTTGTATTACTAAGCCGTTGGCTTAGCGCGATAGTGTTGATCGCGCAGGTAACAGAGTTGAACCTGAAAGTTCCTCGAGACCAAGTGAGAGTAGACATTTAAGATTTATTTTGGGATTTTAAAGATCAGAGAAGAGCTGCCAATCATGTATAATTTCTTTATGTTTTGTAAAGTATTTATGTTAATGTAAGTGTATGTATAATTGTAAATATGGTTTTGAAAGTATTCATATATGTAAATATTTTATAAATTTCGCTGCGTATTAAGTAAAAGAGTTTATATCTACTTTGTTTTATATTACAAGTTAATGACTTATTTTCTATAATGTCTAATGAGAAAGATCATGGTATCATTTAAAAAGTTTTGAATGTTAAGGAAAACTGTAGCATCCCTATGTTCAGTGCACGTATATTACATTGTGGTGTTTGTAGTGTGTATGTACCGAATGTAGGGGTGTTACAATTATTTTGGTATCAGAGCCTAGGTTTGAGATTCTCAACCTAGGTCAAGTGTAAGAAAAAGAGTGTTTTGATTTTAAAAAGTGGATTTTTGAATAACATACATGTTCGGCATTGGCAGTCTCTGATCTTTAATGAGAAGTATTCTGCTATGTTTGCAGATATAGGTTGTGATGGATTCTCACTCACGTCGGTCAGTCGAGGGTAGTGCTGAGAGTATAGCTCCTAATGAGATTAGAGAGGGAGCTAGAGTGGATAGTGCTGGAGAGGTACCTGTGTCTGTGTCGGGGAGACCAGCTGGTGAGGATGTTCCACCAGTTTGGGTTAGGCATGTGGTAGAGGCTTTGAGGCAAGCACCAGTGCAACCACCGCCACCACCCCCACAGCCTTTGGTAACAGTGAGACAGTATGATAAGCTAAGGAAGTATGGAGCAGAAGACTTCTTGGGTACTATTGATCCAGCTGTAGCTGAGCAGTGGCTAGATAAAGTACAGAGAATATTTGTTCAGTTGCAAGCCACTCCAGAGGAAAAGTTTGATTATGCAAGATCATTGTTGCAGAAGGATGCATATGACTGGTGGAAGACAGTGCCCCATGCTATGGACGATCCGCCTACTTTGTCCTATGCTGATTTTCTAAGAGAGTTTGAATTGAAATATACCCCAAGAGAGTATAAAGACATGAAGAAGATGGAGTTTTTGAGTTTAAAGCAAGATAACCGGACCGTAACTGAGTATGAGGTTGAGTTTATTCGATTGAGCCATTATGCTGGGGGTATTGTATCTGATGAGATTGATAGATGCAGGAGATTTGAGGAGGGATTGAGGCCCTCTATCATTGTCATGTGGCTGGATCTAGATATCATGATTTTTCCCAGCTTGTGGCAGCAGCTAGGAGCGTGGAGAGAGCTCAGGTTATTGCAGCTGCTTCAGAGGAAGAGATCAGGGTTAGAAGGCCCCAGTTTGAGGCAGGGTCTTCATCTGTGAAAAGAGGTAAAGGAAGTTTTGTTCCTCGGGTTAGTAGGAGTCAGAGGCCAGCGGGTAGGTCAGTACAGTTTCAGAGGCATAGATCTATACCTACAGTTTCAGTAGCGAGTGCTCCGACCCCAGTGATGCAGAGATCCACCTTACCCATATGCATTCATTATGGTAGACCACATGGTGGTCCTTGTTGGAGGACTGGTGTGACAGGGGTATGTTTCAGATGTGGGTCGCCTGATCACTTTGTTAGAGATTGTCCTGAGAGACAGGAGCGGATGTCAGTGGATACTGCAGCTTCCCGACCTAGTGTGAGGGGAGGTCGTGGAGGCAGAGGTTTCAGCAGAGGAGGTAGATTTGGGTTCAGTTCTAGAGGAGATTCTACATCCAGGGAGAGTAGACCAGAGGAGGCTGGATCTTCTCAGAGGATTTATGTGATGCAGAGGCAACCAGATGCTTCGGTAGTCATAGCTGGTACTTTTTCTTTATTTGGTATTTCAGTCCTTGCTTTGATTGATCCGGGTTCCACACATTCATATATTAGTGCATCTGTTTTGCCTGTGTCTGATGTGCATGCTGAATCCCTAGGATTTGATGTATTGGTGACAAATCCGTTAGGGCATAGTGTGATTGTTAGCAAAGTGCACCGAGATAGTGCAGTGATGGTGCAAGGTGAGGAGTTTCTTGGAGATTTGATTGAGATGCCTTTTAAGGAATATGATGTGATCCTAGGCATGGACTGGTTATCTAGACATAGAGCTGTGGTTGACTGCCAAAAGAAAGTTGTTACCTTGAGAACCAGTGATGGTAGAGAGGTGTTAGTAGCTAGTGAGCAGGGACAGCTAGCATCCTTGTTTGTTTCAGCTGTTGCAGCTAGGAGATTGATTAGAAAAGGGTGTGATGCTTACCTTGCTTATGTTGTGGATACTAAAGTAAAAGGTTCTCAACTTGATGATATACCCACAGTTGCAGAGTTTCCAGATGTGTTTCCAGAGGAGTTACCAGGGTTGCCTCCTGAGAGAGAGGTAGAGTTTGGTATTGAATTATTGCCTGGTACCACTCCTATATCTATTACTCCTTATAGAATGGCACCTGTTGAGCTGAGAGAATTGAAGGTGCAGTTGCAGGAGTTGTTGGACAAAGGGTTTGCTCGCCCTAGTGTTTCACCGTGGGGAGCTCCTGTTTTGTTTGTGAAGAAGAAGGATGGTACTATGAGATTGTGTATCGATTATAGGCAATTGAATAAGGTAACTATTAAAAATAAATATCCTTTGCCTAGAATTGATGATCTCTTTGATCAATTGAAGGGTGCAGCAGTGTTTTCTAAAATTGATTTGAGATCAGGGTACCATCAGTTGAGGGTTAGAGCTGAAGATGTTCCTAAGACCGCCTTTCGGACCAGGTATGGGCATTATGAGTTTCTAGTTATGCCTTTTGGTATGACGAATGCACCTGCAGTTTTTATGGACTTGATGAATAGGGTGTTTAGGCCCTATTTGGATCAGTTTGTGGTAGTGTTTATCGATGATATTTTGGTGTATTCGCGTAATAAGGAGGAGCATGACAAACATTTGCGGATTGCGTTGCAAATTTTGAGAGAGAAGCAATTATTTGCTAAACTGTCGAAATGTGAGTTTTGGCTTGATCAAGTAACTTTTCTTGGTCATATAGTTTTAGCAGAGGGTATTAAAGTTGATCCGAGTAAAGTTGAAGCTATTTTGAATTAGAGTCCACCAAAGTCTGTGACGGAAGTTAGAAGTTTTCTGGGTTTGGCAGGCTATTACCGACGGTTTGTGAAAGGGTTTTCTTTAATAGCTACTCCACTTACCAGATTACTTCGAAAGGGGGTTAGATTTGTGTGGACAGATCAGTGTCAGGCTAGCTTCGAATAGTTGAGAGAAATGTTGACTCAAGCGCCTATTCTTACTTTACCTGTAGAAGATAAACCATATGTGATCTACAGTGATGCTTCACATAGTGGTTTGGGTTGTGTTCTGATGCAAGAAGGTAAAGTTATAGCTTATGCTTCTCGACAGTTGAAACCGCATGAGCTCAATTATCCTACCCATGATTTGGAGCTAGCAGCCATTGTGTTTGCGTTGAAGATTTGGCGACACTATTTGTTTGGGGAGAAGTGTTTTATCTATACAGACCATAAAAGTTTAAAATATTTGGGTGTCCAAAGAGAGCTCAATCTTCGTCAGAGAAGATGGTTGGAATTGATTAAAGACTACGACTGTTTGATTGATTATCATCCTGGCAAAGCAAATGTTGTTGCTGATGCCTTGAGTCGGAAGTCTTTAGCAGGTTTGACTGTTTATTCGCTCTCGTTGCTTGTTGAGTTGAGAGCGTTGCATGCTAGTTTTGTATCTTGTGATGATGGTGCATTGTTGGCACAGTTGCAATTGAAACCAATTTTGTTGGATCAGATTTAAGAGGCTCAATGGGTTGATGCAAAGATTCAAAAGATTGTTTCAGATTGCCAGAATGGAAAGGGTCGAGATTTTATTGTGAGAGATGATGGGAGTCTTTGGTTTAAGAACAGAATGTGTGTACCTGATGATGCTAATTTGAGAAGGATTATTTTAGAGGAAGCACATCAATCAGTATTTGCTATGCATCCGGGCAATACAAAGATGTATCATGATTTGAGGCAGTATTATTGGTGGTCCGGTATGAAGAGAGACATTGCAGATTTTGTATCCAAATGTCTCACATGCCAGAGGGTAAAAGCTGAGCATCAAGTTCCAACAGGGTTACTTCAACCTTTAGCAACGCCTGAATGGAAATGGGATAGAGTAACCATGGATTTTGTATCTGGACTACCAATGACACAAAGAAAGCATGATGCTATTTGGGTGATTATTGACAGGTTGACTAAGACAGCTCATTTTCTTTCGGTTCGGATGGATTACTCTTTGGAGAGGTTAGCTGAGCTGTATATCCATGAGATTGTGAAGTTGCATGGTGTCCCAATTTCTATAGTGTCTGATCGAGATCCTCGGTTTACTTCCAGGTTTTGGAAGAGTTTACATAGTGCTTTGGGTTCTCGACTGCACTTCAGTACTGCTTTCCATCCGCAGACAGATGGGCAGTCTGAGAGGGTGATACAGATTATTGAGGATATGTTGAGAAGCTGTGTCATTGATATTTCTGGAAGTTGGGATGGATTCTTACCACTTGTGGAATTTGCTTACAATAACAGTCATCAATCAAGCATTGGTATGGCACCATTTGAAGCATTGTATGGTAGATGGTGTAGAACACCTTTATGTTGGAATGAACTTGGAGAAGGTAGGTTAATTGGTCCTGATTTGGTTAAAGAAATTGAAGAGAAAGTGAAAATGATTCGAGATAGATTAAAAACAGCTTCAGACCGATAGAAATCTTATTTGGATTTGAAAAGGAGAGACATAGAGTTTGATGTTGGAGATAAGGTATTTTTGAAAGTGTCTCCTTGGAAGAAGATCTTGAGGTTTGGTCGAAAAGGGAAATTGAGTCCTCGTTTCATTGGACCGTATGAAATTTTAGAAAGAGTTGGGCCAGTTGCTTACCGGCTTGCTTTGCCACCTGAGTTGGAGAGGATCCATAATGTATTCCATGTGTCTATGTTGAGGAGGTACAGGTCGGATCCATCTCATGTTTTGCCAATGGAATCTATCGAAGTGAGTTCAGATCTGACATTTGAAGAAGAACCAGTTGCTATTTTGGCACATGAAGTAAAAGAGTTGAGGAATAAGAAAGTGCCTTTGGTGAAGGTTCTATGGAAGAATCATGGAAGAGAAGAAGCAACTTGGGAGAGTGAGCAAGCTATGCGAGATCAATATCATCAGTTGTTTCGGATTTGATGACAGGTAATTTCGAGGACGAAATTTTTTTTTTTAGAGGGGGAGAATTGTAATATCCCAATGTATGCCTTAGAAGTTTTGAATATTGTTGTTGTTGTTGTTGTTTTAAATTGGATTGAAGGTATATGTTAATTTTCCAAGAGAAAAGAAATTGAAAAGAGAATGTGTATGTATTGTTTAAAAAGGAAAGTAATGTGTAGAGAGAAAGTGTATATATTGGGTATATGGTAATATATATAACATATAAGTTGGTCAAAATAAGTGGTCAAGGGAAGAAGATATTTTAATTGATGTATGTGAAATTACTAAAAGGGGTTTGTGGATGAAAGGTAGCTAGAACAAGTGAGAAAAGGGTATGTTGGTAATTGTCTTGTTAAAATTGCTTGGTGGAGATTTAAAGAGATGATAATTTGACTTTTTCTTCATCATCTTTTCTTCTTTTTCTTTATGGTGGCCGGCTCATCCAAAGACAAAGAGAGCAAGAGAGCAAGAGAGGATCTTGAAGTTTTAAGCTCAAATTGAAGGAAGAATTAAGTGATTAAGTTGGAAAGTTGTGAAATTCATCAACTTTGGTAAGTTCTTTCTCTTGTTTTCCTTTGTTCTTTTTTGAAGATGTGTTTGGAGTTGATGGATGATTATGGATTGTATGATTAGGTGTGTTTGTGATGTGTTTTCTAATGTTGAAATTGATTTTAAGATGAGAAGTTAAGTTGGTGTGTGAGTTGAAAGATTAAGTTGTGTTGTATTAGGGTTTTGATGTGGTGAGTGAAGTGTAACTTGAGTTTGATCAAGTATTTTCATAGTTTTTCATGTTATTTGTGTTTGTTGGAGTTGTAAGCTCAAAATATGAGATTTTGGCCGAAGGCAGTAGCATTGTGGATGCCACGCCCGTGGCCTTGGTTGCCATGGCCATGGTCATGTGTAGCCATGGCCGTGGAGGATGGGAGCAAGAGTGGCAGAATCATCCTTTAACCCACGCCCGTGGGGGTTGTGGTGGCCATGGCCGTGGGCCTTTATGAATGATGTTGAATTATACTTTGTGATCTAAGGGTCTTAAATGAGGTTTATAAGTGATAAATTGTGTTGGAACTCATGGATTGTAGCAATTTTTGGATTAGGTTTTGAAAGAAGGTGATTTGCCTTAATTTGGGAAGTGAAGAATCTTGGATAAAGAAAAGTGTTTAGAGTTGTGTGGATTCTTATTGAGGTAAGTACAAATCACATTATTGCATATATTTACAAGGTGTTGAGGAAGAATCTTGGATAAAGAAAAGTGTTTAGAGTTGTGTGGATTCTTATTGAGGTAAGTACAAATCACATTATTGCATATATTTACAAGGTGTTGAGGCTTAACACACACTTGCTTGTTAATGTGTTGAGAAACCTAATGCATTGTTGATGCATATTATTATTGTTATGTTGGCATAATGTGAATGTTGTGATGAGTATGAATAATGTATTTTGTTATGCTTATGTTAATGATGATATATGTATAATGTGAAGGATATGATGTAAATTGTTATGTTTATATCAATGATGACAAGGGTATAATGTGAAGGATATGATATTAATTGTTATGTATATATCATTGATTAAATATGAAATGTGATTTGAGATATAATGACATGTGAAGCCATTGTGATTGGCTATGATAATTCAAATGTGATAGGAAGCCATTGTGATTGGCTATGATAACTCAAATGTGATATGAAGCCATTGTGATTGGCTATGATGATTCAATTGAGAAGGAAATAATAAATGAATTGTGTGGCTAATGTGTTATTCCATTTTCAGAGTTTGTTGTTGGTGGCATGCCTAATATTAGTAACAATCTCTTGAAGTTAGGTTGGATTTGATCCTTGAAGCCTAATTGAGATGTTACAACCCTTGAAGCTAGGTTGGGTTGGTTCTTAAAGCCAAGTTGGGTTGATACTTAGCATGCTTTGTTCCCCTTGAAGCTTGGTTGAACCTAATCCTTGAAGCCTAGTTGGGATTATGATATTGATGAATGTGATAATTGAACCAAAACATTAACTCTGAAAACGGAATGGCATATTAGTGTCTTTTGGGCCCAATGCTTGTCTTTGTTTAAATGTGGTTTATTGATGTTGAAATAATTAAATAATGAGATCGTTGAAAGGACTTTGAAATGCAATCTGTTTATACGAGTGTGAGTTATGAAACATAAAGGTGTGGTATTATCTTTACAACTATAATGTTGTTGTATTATTAATGTGTATGACATTGCATTGCATTATAGCATAATGTTGGCATACTTTGTATTACTAAGCCGTTGGCTTAGCGCGATAGTGTTGATCGCGCAGGTAACAAAGTTGAACCCGAAAGTTCCTCGAGACCGAGTGAGAGTAGACATTGAAGATTTATTTTGGGATTTTAAAGATCAGAGAAGAGCTGCCAATCATGTATAATTTCTTTATGTTTTGTAAAGTATTTATGTTAATATAAGTATATGTATAATTGTAAATATGGTTTTGAAAGTATTCATATATGTAAATATTTTATAAATTCCGCTGCGTATTAAGTAAAAGAGTTTATATCTACTTTGTTTTATGTTACAAGTTAATGACTTATTTTCTATAATGTATAATGAGAAAGATCATGGTATCATTTAAAAAGTTTTGAATGTTAAGGAAAACCGTAGCATCCCTATGTTCAGTGCACGTATATTACATTGTGGTGTTTGTAGTGTGTATGTACCGGATGTAGGGGTGTTACAGAATGTTTATTTTCTATTTTGATTAATAGCTTTGATGAATGATTTATTTATGATGAATGCTTATTTACTTTTATCAATTAATTTAGATTTCCAAAAGTTGTAAGAGGTATGTTTCCACTTGGTGGGTACCTTATTAGTTAAAAATCATGTAATTTAATTTTCTTTTCTATTTTAGAACCTATGTAAAGGGCATGTTTCTACCTTTTGGTGGGTGTCCTACCTAGGCATGTGATGTAAGGACATGTTTCCATCCTTGGATGGGTGTCCATTTATTTGCTTTGTTTGGACATTGCTTTGATTTTAATATAATGATGCTTTCTTTTAATTATTGTGTGTAATATGGATAATGTTATTATATTTAAGAATTTTATAATATTAAGACCTGTAAAGGAGGCCGGTTCTAATGAACCGGGCGTTGTAGGGGTGCTAGGCCATTTCTCACCTTCCCTACACATACCTAACTTTTCGAACCCATTAAGGGGTTGGGGATTCCTTAGGAATCGAGTCATCTACCCCTTTCTTTTTCCCGGCCCGTCCGGGTGGCGACTCCATTTTCTCCGAACTTAGGTCAGTGCTCTCTAAAGCCCCGAGCCTAAACAGTGCCGAAGTCGCATGAACCATTCCACCGGGAGTGGGGGGCGAAAATCCCTGCTCACAGTGGCGACTCCACTGGGGACAAGAGAAGTTGATTACGTTGGTCTTTATATTATTCTATTCTTTCTTATAATGATATTATCCATTGCATCATCTTAGATTGCATCGTGTGCGTGAGTTAGGACGCCCGTGTTACCCGTGTTATGTTATTTAAGGGATACCATACTTTCACTCAAGGTATGGAGATCGAGCATGTCATAACCACTCATAGCCTCGTACCTTTTGGTATATACTTGCTATGGGAACCTAAGCCTTTTTACCCAAGGACTAAAGCTCATGTAATTGGCCTAGTTACTTTCCTTAGGTTTTACCCCAAATGCATATTGTTTGACTATGGTTGGTTTATCTTAGTCTAAATCATGGCTTATTTGGTTTGTTCTTTTTCTAATATGACCTTAGTATATTGTAAGCTCAAAATAAATTATTCTTTAAAATTCAAAAGACCAAAACTATTTTCAAAATTTTTCAAGATGGTCTTTGGACATAAGACTTTTCTAAAACAAATCAAAGATTCTTTGGCCCAAATACTAAGCCCAAAATCCATTTTCTAAAATCTTTTACAATGGGCTTAGAAACAAAACTATTTTCACCCAACCTTTTCTTACAAAGAGCTTGAAAAAATATTTAGGTCAATTATGAAATACCAAAAATCAATTGTGGGCCTAGTTTACATTAAGAATAAATTAACCATGGGCTTGTTTTTGGCCTAAATCACTAGTTACTCTTTTCAAGTGAGAAATCTATCTATAATAAACCTCTTAATTTAGTTTTAATCCAATATAGTATAAAAGCTACTATAGTTGGTTGAATGGATTAAAACCTAATTAATGGGAATTACTATAAATGGATTTTCATTTTCAAAAATATAACTATTAGTTGAAACGTCCGAGGAAATTATTCGAAAGCAAGATACCCCATGTTGGTATTTTGTCGACCATATACCTGGGAAAGAGACTCGCCATTTGTGTGTGGGTGTTATAAGGTTGGAAGGAACATCCTAATTATCCTTGTTTGTTGATTATTTTGTGCATACATGCATACATGCATGCATTTGCATCTCATATCATTGATCCTTTTTGGCTCACAGCCCTGGATTACGAAAGTTCAAAAGCTTACAACAATCTAACCTACGCCGAAGATAAAGAATCTAGTAATGATTCAATCACTTGCTCACCAAAACCAATGGAGCCCGAACAAATTCAAAGGATGGTGGATGAAGCCCTCAACGCCAAAATGGAAGAAATCAAAGAGGCCCTAGCTGAAACCATGAAGAACCAGTTGAGTGCAATCTTAGAGAACCATGCCGAGGCATCTGCTAGCACTAAGAAACCAAAGGACAAAGGGAAGACCAAAGCTAGTGAAGTGGTTTTTGATGATGAAAAGTTGATCAATGAAGATGATGATGATTGGGCTCAATACTACCAAGATGTTCAAGAGAAGAAGAAAGAACCGAAGGCTGTTGAGAAAACAACTATTGAAAAGACCGAGACATCCAATGTTGAAAAGATGATTACTGATTTAGAAAAGAAATTTGAGAAGAAGCTGAAAACTGAAGAGATGTCCGTAATCGATAAACTATTTGAACAAGATGAAGAAGTCCCTTATAAGTTCAAGATGACTTCCTTCGCTAGGTACAATAGAACCGGAAGCCCTCATCTCCATGTGAAGCAGTACATCACTACCATGCAATCTGCCCGAGCTACTAAGGCTCAAACCCTAAGGTACTTCATGCTCTCATTAGACCCTGTTGTCCAAAATTGGTTCAATACCTTAGATGATGGAACACAAAAGAGTTGGGATCTGCTTTACAAGGCCTTCATCTAACAATATGGATATAATATCGAGATGGAAGTTACCTTAATGGAAGTGGCGTCCATTAGACAAAGGCCAAATGAGAATTTTGTGGACTATGTGAAGAGATGGAGAAACAAGGCCGCTTTACTCAAGAAGAGGCCTGATGAATCCGATCAAATAAGGATGATTGTAAGAGGGGTGTTGCCTAGTCTTCGTGAGAGGATGTCTCATACACTCATCCGTGATTTCAAAGATCTTCTCCAAGCTGGTCTACAAATTGAAGAGTGGGAAAGGGAGAAGAATCGCTTTTCAATAAGAAGGAATGAGAAAGGGAACAACTAGCCTAAAAATCAAAGCACACAAAAAGAAGTTGATGCTAATGTAACCGGTCAAGGGAATAAAAGACAATTCTCAGATCTGGGGAAGCCTTTGTCTTAGGTCTTCGACAAGCTGCAAAAGAAAGGGTTGTTACTACCGTTAGCTCCTCGACCTTTACATAATCCATTGCCACCAAACTTCAATGCTGATGCCTTCTGTCAATTTCATCAAATGCGAGGGCATGAAACAGATAAATGTGCTCGTCTAAGGCATGAGATCCAAGATTTGATTGATAGTGGCAAGCTACCAAAGTTGAATAAGACCAATACCAAGAACAACCCTTTGCCTAAATTTGGAAGAGTGCCTCCACCAGCAACCTTCATGGTGGGAAAAGGATTGGAAGAAGATTTTGTTTTATCATCCTTTCAAGATGGAAATATTGAAGATGTGAAGGGAAAAGAAGCTTAAACTCAACGAACTTTCCTTAGCTTGAATATTGCTTTTTAATTTTACTTTCTTTAATATTAAATTGGAACAATCTTATTTTTTTCAAATTTAAAGATTGCTTGAATAAATTACTTTCATCAAAATTTTTGTTGGTCTTTATTCATTTTGGTGCTCAACCAATGAGGAATCTAGCTTGATAATTCATGCATCATGACTTGAATGACTTTACTAGATGAGGGAATTGCTCTATAGCATTGAGTTGTGTATGCTTACTTAGAGAGGGCTCCTGCATAATTACCTTTGTCTAGGTCCTAATCAGTCTTAGAACATGTTTTGACAAACTTTCGAGGCGAAATTGAACTCTACTTATTTAAGGGAGAGATGATCTAGGCATTGTTTGATTAGCCAATAACTAGTATCCACCCTATTAAATATCAATCCCTAGTTGTGTAATATCCCTAATTATGCCCTAGTAGTTTTGGTGTTATTTTTGTTGCACTTGAACTATGTATATATATGATAAGTTGATAAGAAATTGGAAGAGAATGTGTTTGTGTTGTTAGAAAGATATATGTGTGTAGAGAAAGGTGTATATGTTATGTATATGGTAATATATATAGCATATAAGTTGGTCAAAGAGTGAGTCAAGGTGTTGGAGATAGTGGAAGAAGATATTTCTTTTGATATTGTGAATTACATAATTGGGCATATAAGAGACAAAAGGTTAGTTTTATAATTAAGGGTGTTTTGGTAATTTTTCTTGTGGAATTGCATGGTGGAGATTAAAAGAAGAAATGAAGGGTTGACTTATCATTTTTCTTCTCTTTTCTATCTTGTGTGGCCGGCTCAACAAAGGAACAAGAGAGCAAGAGAACAATTGAGAGTTTTGATGATTTCAAGCTCAAAGTGAAGGAAGTTTTCAAAGTTGCAAGTTGGATTTTCAAAGAATTCCATTATTTGGTAAGTTTTCTCTTGTTTGCCTTTGTTAATTTTTAAGTTTGGTTTGAGTTGAGTTGTATTTTGATGATGGTGTGATTAAATGGGTTGTGGTGTGAAATTAAGTATTGATTTTGCTTGATAGATGAGAAGTTGAGTTGGTGAAGGTGTTGGAAGTGATTGTGTTGAGTTTGAGTTAGGGTTTTGAGTTGGTAAGTGATGTTTTTGTTATGTTTGATTGGTTATTCTTGTTAATCTTTGAGTTGTTAGTGTTTATTGGTTTTAGAATTGAAGAACACATAATTTTGGAAAGGGGCAGTAGCGTTTGGGATCCCACGCCCGTGGCCTTTTGGTAGCCATGGCCGTGGGGGAGGTGATCATTTTTGGACAGTTTGCTTCCTAAAGCCACGACCGTGGGGGGGTTGAGGTGGCCATGGCCGTGGGCTTTGCTTAGGGTTGTTGAGTTTTGTTTAGTGCTCTAAAGGTCTAAGATAAGGTTAATAAGTGAATAATGTTATAGAAATTGATGTGATGCATCATTGTTTTGGGTTAGGTTTTGGAAGAAGTGAATTGCCCTAATTGTGAAGTGAAGAATCTTTGGAAGAAAGGATTGCTTAGAGTTGTGTGAATGTTTATAAGGTAAGTACAAACTACATTGTTGCATAAATACATATGACATTGAGACTTGATGCATATTTGGTTGTAAATGTGTTATGGAATGTAATGCATTACTAGTGCATATTATAAATGTTATATTGGCATATAATGAATGTGGTGAGAAGCATGTAAAGTATAAGTTAAGACTATTGATTGTGTACATTTGAGTAATGAAATGTGAAACCATTATGATTAATTATTAATGATATAAATAGAATGGTTAAAGTATGTTATTGATATGACAGTGAAATGTAAAATGATATGTAAAAGTGAAGGATGTAATATGATATGTGAAAGTGGTGATAAGTTGCTTTAATGTGGTTATGATGATCAAAAAGAAATGTGAGGCCAACATGATGGGCCAAGATAATTCAATTGAAATTGTGAGGCATGATTGCCTAATGTGTTGTGAATTGTGGAATGAGAAATAAAAGGAAATAATGTGTACTTAATATGTTGATTCAACTTTCAGAGTTCTGTATTTGGTGGCATGCCTTAAAATATTGCCTACGGGGCTAGACACTTGGTGTCATTTGATTAAAATATTGCCTACGGGGCTAGACACTTGGTGTCATTTGATTAAAATATTGCCTACGGGGCTAGACACTTGGTGTCATTTGATTAAAATATTGCCTACGGGGCTAGACACTTGGTGTCATTTGATTAAAATATTGCCTACGGGGCTAGACACTTGGTGTCATTTGATATATATTGCCTACGGGGCTAGACACATGGTGTCACTATTGACCAAAACAGTAACTCTGAACTTTGAATAACATATTAGGGTGTCTTGGGCCCAGGTCTGTCTTGGTTTTAATGTGATTTATGAAATGATTATAACACTTAAGCAAAGATACGAAGTATATTTATGGTATGAGAAACTATAAGGAGTAAGGTGAGAATAGAAATGTATTAGTTTATTGGATTGTGCACAAAACTTGATTGTATGACATGGACATTGCATCAAAGCATATTGATATTGCATTTTGTATTACTGAGCTTGTGGCTCAGCGCGAGTGTGATTTATCGCGCAGGTAACAGAGAGGATCCTGAGAGTTTCACTAGACCGAGTGAGTCTAAACATTGAAGATTTGAGTGGGACTTAAAGATCAGAGAAGAACTGCCAATAATGTATATATTTTGTATTTTGTATATTTCAATGTTGGTATATAAATATTTGTAAATATTTGATCTACTTTCCGCTGTGTTTTAAATAAACTTTGTACCTATTTTGTTTTATGAACTACTTTAAAAGTTTTAAATTTATTCATGGTTTTGAGAATGAATGTTTTGAATATTTTATCAATAGTGACAACCTATACTCAGTATACATATATTACGATCGTTTTAGCATGCTATGTACGTATACGGAATATAAGGGTGTTACAATTATTTTGGTATCAGAGCCTAGGTTTGAGATTCTCAACCTAGGGAAATTGTAAGAAAAAGGATATTTTGATTTAAAAGTTGGTTTTTGAATAAAATATATACTTAGTATTGGCAGTCTCTGATCTTTAATAAGGAACATTCTGCTGTGTTTGCAGATATAGGTTGTAATGGATCCCCAATCACGACAGTCTGTAGAGGGAAGTGCAGAGAGTATAGCTCCTGTTGAGAGTAGGGAGGGAGCTAGAGTTGAGGTAGCCAGTGAGGTACCTGCTTCAGTGCCGGGGAGACCAGCAGGTGATGAGGTTCCACCAGCCTGGTTTAGACATATGATGGAAGTTATGAGGCAAGCACCAGTGCAACCTCCACCACCACCTCAGCCTCAGGTACCAGTGAGACAATATGATAAACTGAGGAAGTTTGGGGCAGAGGATTTTCTGGGTACGATAGATCCAGCTGTGGCAGAACAGTGGCTTGATAAAGTTCAGAGAATTTTTATTCAGTTGCAAGCCACGTCAGAGGAAAAGTTTGATTATGCTAGGTCATTATTGCAGAAGGAAGCATATGACTGGTGGAAGACCGTACCACATGCCATGGATGATCCACCCACATTGACCTATGCTGATTTTCTTCGAGAATTTGAGTTGAAATATACTCCGAGGGAGTATAGAGATATGAAGAAGATGGAGTTCTTGAGTCTGAAGCAAGACCATCGGACCATTACAGAATATGAAGTGGAGTTTATTCGATTAAGCCATTATGCGGGAGGCATTATATCTGATGAAATTGACAGATGTAGGAGATTCGAAGAGGGGTTGAGGCCTTCTCTTGTATGTCATGTGGCTGGATCCAGATATACTGATTTCTCTCAGCTTGTGGCAGCCGCACGGAGTGTGGAAAGAGTTCAAAGCATTGCAGCTGCATCTGAAGAAGAGACTAGAGTGAGAAGACCCCAGTTTGAGATAGGGTCTTCATCAGTGAAGAGGGGCAGAGGGAGCTTTGTTCCTAGAGTGGGAAGGAGTCAGAGGCCGATGAGTAGATCAGGACAGTATCAGAGGCAGAGACCGCGATCTACAGTTTCTGTGGCAAGTGCTCCGACTCCGGTGACTCAGAGACCCACCCCACCTATTTGTGAGTATTGTACTAGGGCCCATTGGGGTAATTGTCGGAGGATTGGTGGTTCGGGGGTGTGTTTTCGATGTGGATCGCCTGACCATTTTATTAGAGAGTGTCCTGAGATGCAGGACCAGAGGTCAGTGGAATCTACAGCTTCTCGGCAGAGTTTTAGCAGAGGAGGTCGAGGAAGCAGGGGTTTCAGCCGAGGGGGTAGATCTGGGTATAGTCAGAGAGGAGGATCTGCACCCAGGGATGACAGACCAGGTGAGGCTGGGCCTTCTCAGCGGGTTTATGTGATGCAAAGACAGCCTGATGCTTCTGCAGTCATAGCTAGTACTTTTTCTTTATTTGGCATTTCTGTACTTGCTTTGATTGACCCTGGATCCACACATTCATACATTAGTGCATCAGTATTGCCTGTGTCTGAAATGCATGCTGAGTCCCTAGGATTTGATGTGTTGGTGACAAATCCTTTAGGGCATAGCGTGATTGTTAGTAAAGTGCATAGAGATTGTGCAGTGATGGTACAGGGTGAGAAGTTTTGTGGTGATTTGATTGAGATGCCATTTAAAGAATTTGATTTGATTCTTGGCATGGATTGGCTGTCTAGGCATGGAGCTGTGGTAGATTGTAAGAAGAAGTGTGTTACTTTGAGAACTAGTGATGATAGAGTAGTGTTGGTATCTAGTGAGCAGAGACAGCTTGCATCTTTGTTTGTTTCAGCTGTTGCAGCTAGGAAGATGATCAGAAAAGGGTGTGAAGCTTATCTTGCTCATGTGTTGGATACCAGAGTGGTAGGTTCTCAATTGGATAGCATTCCCACAGTTTCAGAATTTCCAGATATTTTTCCAGAGGAGTTGCCAGGATTGCCTCCTGAGAGAGAGGTGGAGTTTGGTATTGAGTTGTTACCAGGTACCACTCCTATCTCTATTACTCCCTATAGAATGGCACCTGTCGAATTGAGAGAATTGAAGGTGCAGTTGCAGGAGTTACTGGATAAGGGTTTTATTCGCCCTAGTGTGTCGCCGTGGGGAGCTCCTGTTTTGTTTGTTAAGAAGAAGGATGGTACTATGAGATTGTGTATCGATTATAGGCAACTGAACAAGATAACTATTAAGAATAAATATCCTTTGCCTAGAATTGATGATCTCTTTGATCAATTGAAGGGAGCAGCTGTGTTTTCTAAAATTGATTTGAGATCAGGGTACCATCAGTTGCGGGTTAGAGCTGAGGATGTGCCAAAGACAGCTTTTCGAACCAGATATGGGCATTATGAGTTTTTGGTAATGCCATTTGGTTTGACGAATGCACCTGCCGCTTTTATGGATTTGATGAATAGGGTGTTTAGGCCCTATTTGGATCAGTTTGTGGTAGTGTTCATAGATGATATCTTGGTGTATTCGCGAAATGAGGAGGAGCATAGTGAGCATCTTCGGATTGTGTTACAAATTTTGAGAGAGAAGCAATTGTTTGCTAAGTTATCAAAGTGTGAATTCTGGCTTGACCAAGTAGCTTTTCTCGGTCATATTGTGTCAGCAGATGGCATTAGGGTTGACCCGAGTAAAGTTGAAGCTATTCTGAATTGGAGTCCACCGAAGACTGTGACTGAAGTTAGGAGTTTTCTGGGTTTGGCCGGTTATTACCGACGGTTTGTGAAAGGTTTTTCTGTAATAGCTACTCCACTTACCAGACTACTTCGAAAGGGAGTGAGATTTGTGTGGACTGATCAGTGCCAGTCTAGTTTTGAGCAGTTGAAAGAAATGTTGACTCAAGCACCTGTTCTCACGTTACCTATGGAAGATAAACCGTATGTGATCTACAGTGATGCTTCACATAATGGTTTGGGTTGTGTATTGATGCAAGAAGGTAAAGTGATAGCTTATGCTTCTCGACAGTTGAAACTGCATGAGCTCAATTATCCGACTCATGACTTGGAGTTAGCAGCCATTGTGTTTGCCTTGAAGATTTGGCGACATTATCTTTTTGGAGAGAAATGTTTCATCTATACTGATCACAAAAGTTTGAAGTATTTGGGTGTTCAGAAGGAGCTAAATCTTCGGCAGAGGAGATGGTTAGAGTTGATTAAAGACTATGACTGCTTGATTGATTATCATCCAGGTAAAGCAAATGTTGTTGCTGATGCCTTGAGTCGGAAGTCTTTAGCAGGTTTGACTGCTTATTCGCTCTTGTTGCTTGTTGAGTTAAGAGCGTTGCATGCTAGTTTTATAGTTTGTGATGATGGTGCATTGATGGCACAATTGCATTTAAGGCCAGTATTATTAGACCAGATTAAGGAGGCTCAATTGACTGATGAGGAAACTCAGAAGATTGTGTCAGTTTGTCAACAGGGCGAGAGCCGAGATTTTGTTGTGAGAGATGATGGAAGCTTATGGTTCAAGAGTAGACTGTGTGTGCCTGATGATGAAAGTTTAAGAAAGATTGTTTTAGAAGAAGCACACCAATCAGCTTTTGCTATGCATCCGGGCAGTACCAAGATGTACCATGATTTGAGACAGCATTATTGGTGGTCCGGTATGAAGAGAGACATTGCAGAGTTTGTGTCTAAATGTCTCACTTGTCAGAGGGTGAAAGCTGAGCATCAAGTTCCAACTGGGTTACTTCAACCTTTGTCAGTGCCTGAATGGAAGTGGGATAGAGTAACTATGGACTTTGTGTCTGGTTTGCCTTTGACACAAAGAAAGCATGATGCCATTTGGGTGATTGTTGATAGGCTGACTAAGACAGCTCATTTTCTTCCAGTTCGGATGGATTATTCTTTGGAGAGGTTGGCTGAGCTGTATATCCAGGAGATTGTGAGATTGCATGGTGTCCCAATTTCTTTAGTGTCTGATCGAGATCCTAGGTTCACCTCGAGATTTTGGAAGAGTTTGCATGGCGCTTTAGGTTCTCGATTGCATTTCAGTACTGCTTTCCATCCCCAGACAGATGGACAATCAGAGAGAGTGATACAGATCATCGAGGATATGTTGAGAAGCTGTGTCATTGATTTCTCTGGAAGTTGGGACGGATTTTTGCCACTGGTGGAATTTGCCTATAATAACAGTCATCAATCGAGCATTGGTATGGCACCATTTGAGGCACTGTATGGGAGAAGGTGTAGGACACCTTTGTGTTGGAATGAAACTGGTGAAGGTAAGATAATTGGTTCTGATTTGGTTAAGGAAACAGAAGATAAAGTGAAAATGATTCGAGATAGATTGAAAGCAGCTTCAGATCGACAAAAATCTTATGCAGATTTGAAAAGGAGAGACATTGAGTATAATGTGGGAGAGAAAGTATTTTTAAAAGTTTCTCCTTGGAAAAAGATCTTAAGATTTGGTCGGAAAGGGAAGCTGAGTCCTCGGTTCATTGGGCCATATGAAGTTTTAGAAAGAGTGGGACCAGTTGCTTATCGGCTTGCTTTGCCACCTGATTTGGAGCGGATTCATAATGTCTTCCATGTTTCTATGTTGAGAAGGTATAGATCAGACCCATCTCATGTGTTATCAGTTGAATCTATTGAGATGAGTCCGGATCTGACATTTGAAGAAGAGCCAGTTGCTATTCTGGCACATGAAGTGAAAGAATTAAGAAACAAGAGAGTGCCACTTGTGAAAGTGCTATGGAAGAATCATGGGAGAGAAGAGGCAACTTGGGAAAGTGAGCAAACAATGCGTAACCAGTATCCTCAGTTGTTTCAAAGTTAATTTCAGGTAATTTCGAGGACGAAATTTCTTTTTAGAGGGGGAGACTTGTAATATCCCTAATTATGCCCTAGTAGTTTTGGTGTTATTGTTGTTGCACTTGAACTATGTATATATATGATAAGTTGATAAGAAATTGGAAGAGAATGTGTTTGTGTTGTTAGAAAGATATATGTGTGTAGAGAAAGGTGTATATGTTATGTATATGGTAATATATATAGCATATAAGTTGGTCAAAGAGTGAGTCAAGGTGTTGGAGATAGTGGAAGAAGATATTTCTTTTGATATTGTGAATTACATAATTGGGCATATAAGAGACAAAAGGTTAGTTTTATAATTAAGGGTGTTTTGGTAATTTTTCTTGTGGAATTGCATGGTGGAGATTAAAAGAAGAAATGAAGGGTTGACTTATCATTTTTCTTCTCTTTTCTATCTTGTGTGGCCGGCTCAACAAAGGAACAAGAGAGCAAGAGAACAATTGAGAGTTTTGATGATTTCAAGCTCAAAGTGAAGGAAGTTTTCAAAGTTGCAAGTTGGATTTTCAAAGAATTCCATTATTTGGTAAGTTTTCTCTTGTTTTCCTTTGTTAATTTTTAAGTTTGGTTTGAGTTGAGTTGTATTTTGATGATGGTGTGATTAAATGGGTTGTGGTGTGAAATTAAGTATTGATTTTGCTTGATAGATGAGAAGTTGAGTTGGTGAAGGTGTTGGAAGTGATTGTGTTGAGTTTGAGTTAGGGTTTTGAGTTGGTAAGTGATGTTTTTGTTATGTTTGATTGGTTATTCTTGTTAATCTTTGAGTTGTTAGTGTTTATTGGTTTTAGAATTGAAGAACACATAATTTTGGAAAGGGGCAGTAGCGTTTGGGATCCCACGCCCGTGGCCTTTTGGTAGCCATGGCCGTGGGGGAGGTGATCATTTTTGGACAGTTTGCTTCCTAAAGCCACGACCGTGGGGGGGTTGAGGTGGCCACGGCCGTGGGCTTTGCTTAGGGTTGTTGAGTTTTGTTTAGTGCTCTAAAGGTCTAAGATAAGGTTAATAAGTGAATAATGTTATAGAAATTGATGTGATGCATCATTGTTTTGGGTTAGGTTTTGGAAGAAGTGAATTGCCCTAATTGTGAAGTGAAGAATCTTTGGAAGAAAGGATTGCTTAGAGTTGTGTGAATGTTTATAAGGTAAGTACAAACTACATTGTTGCATAAATACATATGACATTGAGACTTAATGCATATTTGGTTGTAAATGTGTTATGGAATGTAATGCATTACTAGTGCATATTATAAATGTTATATTGGCATATAATGAATGTGGTGAGAAGCATGTAAAGTATAAGTTAAGACTATTGATTGTGTACATTTGAGTAATGAAATGTGAAACCATTATGATTAATTATTAATGATATAAATAGAATGGTTAAAGTATGTTATTGATATGACAGTGAAATGTAAAATGATATGTAAAAGTGAAGGATGTAATATGATATGTGAAAGTGGTGATAAGTTGCTTTAATGTGGTTATGATGATCAAAAAGAAATGTGAGGCCAACATGATGGGCCAAGATAATTCAATTGAAATTGTGAGGCATGATTGCCTAATGTGTTGTGAATTGTGGAATGAGAAATAAAAGGAAATAATGTGTACTTAATATGTTGATTCAACTTTCAGAGTTCTGTATTTGGTGGCATGCCTTAAAATATTGCCTACGGGGCTAGACACTTGGTGTCATTTGATTAAAATATTGCCTACGGGGCTAGACACTTGGTGTCATTTGATTAAAATATTGCCTACGGGGCTAGACACTTGGTGTCATTTGATTAAAATATTGCCTACGGGGCTAGACACTTGGTGTCATTTGATTAAAATATTGCCTACGGGGCTAGACACATGGTGTCACTATTGACCAAAACAGTAACTCTGAACTTTGAATAACATATTAGGGTGTCTTGGGCCCAGGTCTGTCTTGGTTTTAATGTGATTTATGAAATGATTATAACACTTAAGCAAAGATACGAAGTATATTTATGGTATGAGAAACTATAAGGAGTAAGGTGAGAATAGAAATGTATTAGTTTATTGGATTGTGCACAAAACTTGATTGTATGACATGGACATTGCATCAAAGCATATTGATATTGCATTTTGTATTACTGAGCTTGTGGCTCAGCGCGAGTGTGATTTATCGCGCAGGTAACAGAGAGGATCCTGAGAGTTTCACTAGACCGAGTGAGTCTAAACATTGAAGATTTGAGTGGGACTTAAAGATCAGAGAAGAACTGCCAATAATGTATATATTTTGTATTTTGTATATTTCAATGTTGGTATATAAATATTTGTAAATATTTGATCTACTTTCCGCTGTGTTTTAAATAAACTTTGTACCTATTTTGTTTTATGAACTACTTTAAAAGTTTTAAATTTATTCATGGTTTTGAGAATGAATGTTTTGAATATTTTATCAATAGTGACAACCTATACTCAGTATACGTATATTACGATCGTTTTAGCATGCTATGTACGTATACGGAATATAAGGGTGTTACAAGTTGTCCCTTTGAGCCTTCATAAAATTTTAGCTTTCTTTTCATTGGCTTACAAACCCCAATAATCTAACCTGAGCTGTTGTGATACTTTTGACAAGTCCTATGATCACTAAGATAAAGTGGCAAGAAGATCAAAGAAAACAACGATTGGTCAAGATCATGAAGATAGTTGAAGTTCTCAAGACCATGAAGATAGTTGATGTTTTCACGACCGTAAGGGTAGTTGAAGTTTTCAAGACCATAAGGGTAGTTGAAGTTCCTTTGATATCTCCAATATATCAAAACAACATCATCATTAGAGTAACAAATGATTTATTCCTACTAAAGATTATTTATGTTACTCCATTCATCCATTATTGGAAGCCCAAGCTATTACAAACGAGACAACTCTTTTAAAGCTAGAACCAAACAAAAAAAATATAAAAATAAACAAAAAAAAAGAGAGAAGAGAAAAGAGAAGAAAAAGAAAAAGGACAAAAGAAAAAAAAACAAAGAAAAAAAACCTAAAAAGGCGGTTCAGAAAGCCAACTGAGTTCTCTTTTACCTAAGCAGCAAAAGGTTTCCATTTGGTTCATAAGGACATTTTGACTTGAATTGGTCCCAACCCAGCCAAAGATTCTATCAAAATCAAAAGAAAAAGAGAAAGACCATCCAGTGCTTAAATGTTCTATACTTGACAGTCCTATAAGGAAGAAGGACAAAATGCTCAAAGAAAGGGAAGAGTAAGGAAAATAAAGAGAAAGAAAAGGGAAGAGTAAGAGGAAAGAAAAGGGAGAAGAAGAAAAGAAATGAATTTGGATCTTAAACTTTATGCAAGGGCAAAAACTGTCCTAATCAAGATCCAAATTAATGTCAAGAAGATAGAAGGAATTTGGAGTCTAGAAAGATTGCTCTCAACTGTCTAAAGTTCCAATAAGAAATTTGTAGTGTGAAGGTTTGTCCATTGTGTCACACCAGCTCCTATCTCAAAATGGCCTTCACTTAAACCTGTGTCCCTTATAGACCTCATTTCAAGCCTATCAAAAACCTGTTGATCTCTCTTGGCAGGTAGAGTCTATTAGTGGAGATAGTTTGGATAAGCATACATATGAGATAGACAGTATTTAAACTCAATGAGACCTTTGGCCAAGTAATATGTATGTGCCTATATGAAGTGCAACAGTTCTTGTTTAAATAGAAATGATTCCCAAGTTTAGTACGGTAACTAGGGTTGTCATGTTATAGATATGTTAATTTGGAAAAATCAAGTCCTGAGGTACATTGACATTAATTTGGCAAAGCCAACATTTAATTTCAAAATTAAAATTTGAAAAATTAAAAAAAATATTTTGTCATACAAAGCCTTCAAGTTAAGGGAAGTATGTTGAACCTCCAAAGGACACATTGGGCAAAGAAAATGATTATTGGCAAGGTCATGAAGAAGCTATCAGCCGACATACTGAAATTTAGTTGGAAATGGATGCATCCCTGACTTTGCTACTTAGGGTCTCCACCACTCACTTTTTCATCATCTTGAAGATAAAAGCCACAAATGCAAAGCTTTCGATCATTCCAATGCAAGATTTGAGCAAGCGTCAAAACAAAACCAATGAGAACATTTATGTCGATCACCTTGATCTATGAGTCAATGGGATGACTATAAGTATTATTCATGCATATCATGCATACATGAGTATATCACATCTCACTTTCTTGTCTTGTATTGTCTATTCCTTTTCAAAGTGAACAGCAAATACCTTGAGAAGTAAAGAATCAAAAGAAGATATTAAATCAAGAGGGCATAGAAAGCCCATTGCTTGAGAAAGCTCCAGTAAATTTGCAAAGAGAAGAAATATGTGCTTGTGCAAAGAACTAGACGGCAAAAACATCAATCGAAGCTTGCATGGATAAAATATTTGGTTTAAGCCTACACAGGGGGGGCAAGGAGAGGATATAAGGTCCAATTAAAAATAGCTAAATCTTTGCAAAAAGGAAGAACAAAAGAATGGAACATTAGAACTCTCAAAAGAATGAAGATGCAAAAGACAAAAGACCAATCCAGCTAAAAGAGCTAAAGCCAGGGTAAAGACCCGACCTCCAATGGATAAAGACCCATGTTTCAAGGGTAAAGACCTATTCTCAAAGGATGAAGATCCATTTGCAAGGGTGAAGACCCGATCTCAAAGAATGAAGATCCAATTTTCAAGGGTAAAGACCCGATCTTAAAGGATGAAGATCCATTTGCAAAGGTGAAGACCCGATCTCAAAGGTTGAAGATCCATTTTTCAAGGGTAAAGACTCGATGTCAAAAGATGAAGATTCATTTTCAAGGATGAAGATCCATTTGCAAGGGTGAAGACCCAATCTCTAAGGATAAAGATCCATTCTGAGGGTGAAGAATCACAATGCATAGAACAGCAGGAGCAATCAGACTTCTCAACTGATAAAAGGTTAGTCAAATTCATTCTCGGGTCCAAGTACCCATTCTCGGGTCCAAGTACCCAAATTAAATCTAATCTCGGGTCCAAATACCCAAATTAAATAAAAATCAATTCAAATCTCAAGTCAAAGTACCCAGGTTAGGATCGAGTATCCTAATCAAGTTTAGGATCGAGTATCCAAATCAAGTTAAGATCGAGTATCCCAATCCAATTTAGGATTGAGTATCCAAATCTGATTTAGGATTGAGTATCCAAATCTAGTTAGGATCGAGTGTCCCAATCAAGTTTAGGATCGAGTATCCGGATCCAAGTTAGGATCAAGTATCCAAATCAAGTTAGGATCGAGTATCCCAATCCAAGTTAGGATTGAGTATCCAAATCCAGTTTAGGATTGAGTATCCAAATCCAGTTTAGGATCGAGTATCCAAAACCAGTTTAGGATCGAGTATCCCAATCCAGTTAGGATCGAGTGTCCGAATCCAGTTTAGGATCGAGTATCCAAATCCAGTTAGGATCGAGTGTCCAAATCCAGTTAGGATCGAGTATCCCAATCCAATTTAGGATCGAGTATCCAAATCCAATTAGGATCAGTATCCCAATCCAGTTTAGGATCGAGTATCCAAAGCCAATTTAGGATCTAGTATCCAAATTCAATTTAGGATCGAGTATCCAAATCCAGTTTAGGATCAAGTATCCAAAAATCCAGTTTAGAATTGAGTATCCAAATCCAGTTAGGATCGAGTATCCAAATCCAATTTAGGATCGAGTATCCAAATCCGATTTAAGATTGAGTATCCTAATCAAGTTTTGGATCGAGTATCCGAATCCAATTTAGGATCGAGTATCCAAATCAAGTTAGGATCGAGTATCCCAATCCAATTTAGGGTTGAGTATCCAAATCCAATTTAGAATCGAGTATCCAAATCCAATTAGGATCGAGTATCCGAATCCAGTTTAGGATCGAGTACCCAAATACAAATAAGATCGAGTATCCAAGTCTAGTTTAGGATCGAGTGTCCAAATATTTCGGTTTCAGAACCCAAAACCTCAAAAATTAAGTCTTATTGCTTTTCACTCTCTTTCACTAAGGTTTCAGATCATTTAAGCAGGGGGCAAACTGTAAACCCTTAATTTTTGACCCAATCCGGTCCAATATGTTTTATTTAGTCTAAAATGATTTTTGTTGTCTAATTGGTCCAAAATAATTTTTATTAAATAATTTTTTGCTTTAGTATCTAATTTTTATTAATAAAAAATAGAAATAAACAAATAAAAGTCTAAAAATAAAAATAAAAATCGGAGTCGAAAAAATCGGCGACGAAAAAATCATCGCGCGGGCCCGTGGGCATTTCGCACGCAGAAAAATTCTGCCTGCAAAATGGCTACGGGCCCGTTCCGCGAGCGCTGCCGCAGCCAACAAGGGCAGAAATTTTTTCGCCAGCGCATTTTTTCCTGCGGCAATTTTTTTGGGCAGCGTAATTTTTCCGATGTAAATTTTTCGAAACCTAATTCAATTAGGTTTTGGTTTCTTTTTTTATTAATATTACTTACTTAACTAATTAGGAAAAAACCACATCAAACCACTATAAATAAGGACCAAAGGCAATTAAAAAAGGAGGGGCCGAGAGGGACAAGGAAAAAAGAAAATCCAAATTCATAAAGGAAAAGCTTGAATTCAATTGATTTTAAAGTAGCAGAAACACGATTTAAGGGATTAAAAAAGGCAAAAATGCTGGTCTTTTGAGCTTGTTCATCCAAGAAGCAATTTTGGTGCAACTTACAAAAGAAGGTATGAAATTCTAATTTCTTTATTTTTTTTACACAGTAGCTAAAACTAGGATTTTTTTTTTCAAAATCTAAAATCTTAGAGTTTTAAATTAGTTTTTCTAAAGTTAAAAGCTTTATTTCGTTGGTTTATCTTCCAAAAGGCTTAAAATTGTTATTTTTACTTTTTAAAAATCTTAAAACTTTAATTGAACATAAAACTAAGATTTAAATTCTGTTTTTTTTTTTTAATTTAAAGTAGGTTCTATTTCATTCGAAAAGCTTTAAAAAACATCTTTTCTACTTATAAAAACTATAATTTGTTTGTTTAAATTCATAAAATTTCATGAAATTATCGAATTGATTTCCAAATTCCTAAAAATTAATTCACCACCCGTGACCCTAAATTCTAAAAATACTAAACAAATTTAACTTCCAAAATTCAAAATAATGAACCTAATCCTTTTAAAACTTTAAACCCTAATTTTTATGAACCCTAATCCTTTTAAAACATTAAAAACCATAAAACCATAAATAGATTAAATTTACACAGTAGCTTAGAAACCCAATAACTGAAAATCATAAATCAAAGTATTTTAAAGTGTCTAAAACCCTAGTTTCATAATTTCACTATTCAAACCTTAATTTAGTTAATCAAAGAGTCTTACCAATCTTTTAAAACATAAAACCCTAATTTATTTTAATTCCATAAAAAGTCACAGTAGCTATAATTGGACTTTTCTTTGCTTTATTTAATTCTATACTTGATTATGCTTTGATTTATCTCTTATGCTTTAATTAATTTCAGTACTTGATTTATTTAATTTATCATGGATGAATGTTTATTTTCTATTTTGATTAACAGCTTTGATGAATGATTTATTTATGATGAATGATTATTTACTTTTATCAATTAATTTAGATTTCCAAAAGTTGTAAGAGGTATGTTTCCACTTGGTGGGTACCTCATTAGTTAAACATCATGTAATTTAATTTGCTTTTCTATTTTAGAACCTATGTAAAGGGCATGTTTCTACCTTTTGGTGGGTGTCCTACTTAGGCATGTGATGTATGGACATGTTTTCATCCTTGGATGGGTGTCCATTTATTTGCTTTGTTTGGACATTGCTTTGATTTTAATATAATGATGCTTTTTTTAATTATTGTGTGTAATATGGATAATGTTATTATATTTAAGAATTTTATAATATTAAGACCTGTAAAGGAGGCCGGTTCCAATGAACCGGGCATTGTGGGGGTGCTGGGTCATTTCTCACCTTCCCTACACGTACCCAACTTTTGGAACCCATTAAGGGGTTGGAGATTCCTTAGGAATCGAGTCATCCACCCCTTTCTTTTTCCCGGCCCGTCCGAGTGGTGACTCCATTTTCTTTGGACATAGGTCCGTGTTCTCTAAGGCCCCGAGCCTAAACAGTGCCGAAGTCACAAGAACCATTCCACCGGGAGTGGGGGCGAAAATCTCCGCTCACATACAAACTTTGAATACATTGGTTATGTTTGCATGACATTTGGGCTTAACACATTTTGTTGGAAAATGTGTTAAGCTACTTGATACATTGGTTATCTAGTGGCTGACATTTTCACAAAACCACTACCGACTGTTCTATTCAAAAAATGTAAAGTGGCAATTGGGATGAAAGATGGAAGAGAATTGAGTTTAAAGGGGGGATTTGTTGAAAATTGATAAACTCAATTTACATATTTTATATGTGCACTATCCATGCACGTAAATGGGAATGTTTAACTTAATGTTAAACATGTGCACCAGCCATATACATATATAACAATATTTTATTTAGTGTGAAGAATGTGCACCGACCAAACTTGGTCAAAATAATGGGCACCATTCATATTAAAAATAATTAGTTTTAGAAATTTGTCAAAAATAGTAGGCTAATATTTGCTATATAAATGGTCATTAGGCATTTAGAGATATGTAGATTTGAGAGAAGAAAAAGATAAGAGAAAAAGAGTGAGTGGAGAGAAATAAACGTGTGTTTTGTGAGATTATCTTTTGTAAGAGTGGTTTAATATTTTTGAATTAATATAAAAAGTTTGAGTTTTTTTTTATTTTATTTGTCTCAAATTAAACTTTGATTTCATATATTTTTCTACACCTCCGATGATGTCCTTGCTATAGGATAGATTTTTAGGAAAGGGTTAACATGATGATTAGATTTGGGGGCCGGATGACCATAGTTGGATTGCCTGATGATTTTATAATCTTCATGTCCTTGAGTAGGCTTCTTTTTCTTCATTTTAGTTTGATTTTGTGATCAAAATTGCCATTTTTAAACTAAACATATCATAACATATAAAAAGAAAAAGAGGAGGTTTTAGAAATCCAATGGGCAATTATTCCCTTCTTACATGAAACAGTCTTATCTGACAAATCCCTTTTTGATAGCACATTCTTATTATATCTCTTAACATAGCCTATGTCAACAAATTGAAATATAATTATATTTTAGTAAAAATTTTAATTTATTTTTGTCATTAAACTTCATAATTTTTCCGTAATTTTTCCTCCTAGCTATATAGTTACAGCAAGAATTGAGAATTTATACTGTAACAAATTATTGACCAAGTTTGATCTTTTCTCAATCATATAATTACACCAATTAATGGTGACTAGAGTATAACTATTGTTTTGTTTATAGTTGTGTACAATTTCCATTAACAAAGTAGTTTCTTTTTGTTTTTTAAATTTTCCCCATCAAGCTTTCTAATTTGCCTGGCAACATGTTTATGCTTTCGTAAAAATACAATGTGAGCATAGGTCGGCTTAAATGCATAAAAATATTAGATTGAATAATAATAATATAATTACTATATGGGTACTTCTCCATTAAATTACTAGCTATAGAGTTGCAATATATTTATAATCCTCTGACTTCATATCTTTAATTTTATAAAATTTTTTATTTTCACATTTAAAATCAAATTAATGTTCGAAATTTAATTGAAAAAATTAAATTTAAAATTTTGCAAGGAATTATTTTTTTAGTACCTTTAATTTGTTTTATTTTTTCTAATTATACATATATATATGTTATATTTCACTTGCAATTAACATCATCATCAGGATCACACAATTAAAATTTTAAATGTTTTTTGTAACTCGTTTCGTTGAGAAATTAATCCTCTATTATTATATTATCCATTTCATATGCCTTTCTAATTGCAAAACTAAAGTTAAATTAAATCTAATAATAAAGTGGGCCAGCCAATTAAATTTTTTGAATATATAATTTAAATTCATATACATTTAATATATATTTTAATACTTATAAACGTCTGAATATAAATACACACATATATGTATACTTACATGTCAAAAATATTAATATTTTAATAGTCAAATTTAACTATGCTACCGTTTAATTGACATCAAACTCATACAATATCTACAATCAATCAATTATGACAAACATCACTACCAAGTTCCAAATTTTCAAAATCATTTTCGGAAATAAAACTTTCATACTATAAAATTAAAAAACAAATATTGAAAAAAAATAGTCGAGAACACTAGAATAAAACTCGATGACAATTCAAAATCACACTAAACACTTAATTATATGTATCTTTTGCAAAATAAACTTGCAAATGATAAAAATAAAGATGAACTATTCATAAATAATAAATATTTGTCATCTCTAATGTCACACCCCAACTTCCTAAAATTGGAGTGAACTTATTTTACTATAAATCTCAGCTCACAATTTATTTAACTCATATCTCTTATAAGTATATGATCATTTATAATATTTATTTCATCATCTACATCATTAAAGATAATTCATAAAATTTTAAACAATTTCTAAACTAAAATCAAACTGAAAATAATGTTGGCTCAATCTCTTCTATATGCAGAAGAATTTCAAATATAAGAGTTTACATTCTACTAGAATCTACCAAGTTGATCTCCAATAGTATCTGAAAATATTAATAATAAAGGGGTGAGTCAAACTACTCAGCGAATAAGTCAATATATAATAAAGAAGAACAAATAAAGATTAATAATATAAGTAATATAAACATTATAGTTCAACTTGATAAATACAATTATATTCTCTGTTATCTTTTATATACATTCAAATATAAATTCTTACTGTTTTAACTTCAATCCAAAGGCTTA
This sequence comes from Garcia nutans, assembly GCA_947685225.1. Taxonomy (NCBI): domain Eukaryota; kingdom Viridiplantae; phylum Streptophyta; class Magnoliopsida; order Malpighiales; family Euphorbiaceae; genus Garcia; species Garcia nutans. The sequence continues at coordinate 10,454,885 of CANTUV010000013.1, read as the reverse complement.
TGATGACTTAACTCGCAAGCCCAATGAGAAATAACTCCAATATATATGTGCAGAGTAATTATCCCGGCCAAGAGTAATTTTATAATATCATTAAATTTAAACACCCATCATCAATGTGCAATCAGACATGTTTATAAAAGAATGTATATAAATTAATTTACCAACATAATAAAATCAATTATTTATACATATAATAATTTAAACTACTATTAATTGTTCTTACTTAATAAGAACATAATTAATATTCAGAAATAAATTATCACTGTAAATAAATTTACTTAATAAATATTTTTCTCAAAATCAGATATAAATATAATACTTTTAAGAAAAATACAATGTTACATATTTACCCATTCACCTTAGTCAAAAGCTAAATTTGTAAATTTAACTATTTCACCTCTATGATTTATTTCAGCTGTTGTATTCACTGTTAAAGTAATATAAAAATAATTATTAACTAAAAATTATCCTAAAAATATTAAATATTGTAATATCTATTATATGAGATATATATAAAACCTAATCTTAAATTCTAACGAAATATCGATAATATTTATCTAATTATTCTATATAGTTTTTTTCAACTTATTCATAATTCGTCAAAATACTGAATATTTAAAATATTTTAATTTATAATTAATTTAATTTATTTATTCTTATAATTTAATAATTAATATAATATTAATGTTACTAATAAATATATTTTATTAAACTTTTAATAATATTTATTTAGTTTTCTTACAAGTTATTCATTTAATATCAAAATTATATACTAAATTAATGCTGAATAATTCTAAAAGAATAATTTTATAATAATTCTTTATTTATAATTAAAAATTTATTCATTTTAACTCTCTAAAAATACTAAGTTATTACAATCACAATGATAATGAAAATATATTTAATAATATATATATTTACAAAATATATCATTCAAATAGAATAATATTATTTACTTTAATTTTTCTTACTTTGTAGTATTAAATTTTAATAATTAAAATAATTATAGTAAAAGTATTAACAATATTGATACTAAAATTAATATTTGCTAATAATAATAATAATTATAATAAATTTAATAATAAACTTAATAATAATAATAATAATATCTAATTACCATAATCATAATAAATCTTAATATTTAACTACTACTTGATATTATGTTTTAATGACTACTATGGTTCATTAATAACCAATATATATTAATTTTTAATAATAATAATAATAATGTAACTATTTAAGTAAATTTTTAGTAGACTTTAAATAATATACTAAAAAATTACTAATATATAAATAAAACTCTTATTTAGATAATACTTTAATAATAATATTTAATATAATTTACTTTAACAAACTAATAATTTATTATCCTTCAAATTACTGATTTATTTCATAAATATATTTATTTATATCCTTATATCTAAAATACATCCAATTCATTTTATAATTTATATTTTAACAAAATTTATATTTTAAGAATTTATTTTTCAATTATTTTTATTCTAAAGTTAATATTTATTTTCATATATATATATATATATTAATAAATTATTATATATTAACAAATTTCGTAATCATAATTTGATAATAATTTTAAATTCACTAACTAATAACTAACTACTAATTCATAATCTCATATATTCAATTTATATATTAATTTTTTCTATAATTTACTAATAATATTTAAAACTCAATATTTAATTATTTTAATTATATTTAATATTTTTATTTTTATTTTAAATTACTGTCTATATAATTTTAATAATATTAATTGTCTTTCATTCTTATTTCTCTTTTAACAATAATAATTAATTAATTATAATTTCTAATTTAATAAGTTTCTAAATTTTTTCACTACTTTTACTTTTATTTATTCAAAATTCATCTTCCTCTAGTTATTTATTATTTATTATAATGTTTATATCAAAATTAAATCCTAAAATTTTTATTAAACTAAAATTTAACTAATTAGAATTTTAATTATTATTTATATGTAAAAATATATCTACATGTGTATATATATATGAATTTTTAAAATTTTATCTATAATTCACAAGTAATATACCGAATCGAAGCTTAAGACAAGAAAATTCTAAAAATACTCGTATCATCGAAAAATGTCATCGAAAAGTGATAAAAAAAAAAGCCTCCGAAATTGATGTCGGCTTAAGCTTCGATCAACACTTCGGACGATGCGTGCTGTAGTATCCGGTAGAGGTTCACGATGATTTTGATGACATTAGAAAACTCAGCGAGTTGATTTTGCCGGTGGCTAACGCGTGTTGCTTGAAGTTGGCCGAAAGACGTCGAATGAAGCTAATGAAGTTTAGTGCTCCAAGAATTTCTTCCTCTATCTCTACTGTTCTGAACAACCTTCTGTTTAAAATTTTCCAGTTTCTCTCTCTCTCTCTCTCTCTCTCTCTCTCTCTCTCTCTCTCTCTCTCTCTCTCTCTCTCTCTCTCTCTCTCTCTCTCTCTCATGTTTTCCTTTCTTTCTTATTTCCTTCTCTATTTCTTTTTCTTCCTTACAAAATCATTTCTTCAATTTTTTTTACCATTAATAGCCTATTTAATTAATAAATAAAACAATAGTAGTTTGTCCACCAAAATTTATTAATCCATAATTGATGATCCATATTTAAAATTGTGCATTTACCTAATTTATATTATTATTTTATGCATATTTATATTATTTATTTTATTTATTTTTATTTATAATATTATTTTATTTATATATATATATTTTTAATACTTACCTAATTTCTCCACTTTCAAAATTTATTATTATTATTATTATTATTATTATTATTCTTTTTGGTTAGTCAAAAATTACTACCACTATATTAATATAGTCATTTTAATTATTATTTAAATCATATTTTTTAGTTTAATATACTAACTTTAATTATTATATATATATATATTTATTATTGATTATAAGTACTATATATTTATATATATATATATATTTCAATCATCATAATTATTTATTTTACTAATAAATATTATCATTTTTATAAGTTCACTAATAAATTAAATATTATTTAGTATAATATATTAATAAGCACAAATTACCTAGCCTAATGGTAAACTACTTATTATTCTTTCTTATTAACTCAGGTTTGACTCACAGTGATGGCAGACGTCTTTTTTTTTTACATAAATAATCCAACACCTACTCTATTTATTTAATAAATTACATTATTAATAAATATAATTTTTTTTAAATTTGTTGTACATATTATATTATTTATTTTTATAATATATATTTTATATTTTTATATTATTATTTTAGAAAAATACCGGGTGTTATATCTACCATCGTTTGAATCATAAGTGTACACGTATCGTATAAGATTTTATTCAACAATTTGTTAACATCACAAACAATTACGCAATGATCCCAAATTTTAAAAGAATGAAGCATCATATACATTTGTTCTTCAATTGAAATGTAATATTTAAAGGAATTACTCTACTTTAAAATTTATTGTACATACCTTATTATTTATTTTTATTATATATATTTTTATATTATTATTTTAAAAAAATACAGGGTGTTACATCTAACGTCGTTTGAATCATAAGTCTACACGTATGGTATAAGATTTTATTCAACAATTTGTTAACATCACAAACAATTATGCAATGATCCCAAAATTTAAAAGAATGATGCATCATATACATTTGTTCTTCAATTGAAATGTAATATTTCAAGGAATTACTCTACTTTAAATAATAAAAATAAGTCAACATATAAAGCCACAAATAATGCCTTATTGTAGAATTGTAAATGCAATGATAAATAATGGAGATATTAACGTAGAAATCTATTTACTAACTTTTTTTAAAAAAATTATTTTAACCAACATAAATTTATATTCGTTAATTTTTCTAAACTAAATTAAACAAAAAATTGCATTTACACTATAAATTTGATACAACTCACAATTATATACACAAACACATTTCATTTATGGAAAAATATTTCATGTAAAGTTAAATTTATTATAAAATGTTAACAAATTTTATAATATCTTTTTAAAAAATGTAGAAAAAAAATGTTTACCCCTAAATATATATAATATATATAATGACCATAATAGTTAAACTCTATAAATACTCTATACAATTCAATGATAAACAAACACAAAATAAACCTATCAAGTTATTATATCCACACGGGCGCGGGCCAATGCGTAGTTAACAAATAATCTCTCCCTCCTAGTGTTTTCAGAGTTGCGATGCCTTAAGTTCAAACTTAAAGAAAATTCAACAAATAAAATTATAAATGAATTTTAGATTTACTACATGATATAAAAGAAAAAAAAAATTAATTGTAGATGACTTTTTTTTATTAATGAAAGGCAGAAAATAATTGAGGGCGCTCAATTTTTATAAAAATAAAATTACAAACGAGTTTATTATAAAATTAAATATTTAATATTACACTAGTTCAATAATTAATTTATGCTATTAAATTAATTACACCTAACATATGATAATTATTACAACTTTGCATATTCTGAAAACATTACATAATAGCCTTATTTTTAATTTTTAAAATATATATCTTCCTTAACATAACATACCAAACAGTTAATTATTTATATGTATACAAATTTTGTTAAAATTTTATGAATTAAAATAAAAATTTATTTAAATTATATATATAATTATATATAATTCATTTAAATTTATTTAAATTTAAATATATAAATGAATATTTATAAATTCATATATATATAAATGAATGTGTGTGTATATATATTTAAACTCATTTAAATTTAAATATATACATATATATATAAATTTACATATAAATATAAATTATATATATATAAATGAATTTAAATATATAAATGAATATATCATATATAAATATAAAGTTTATACACATATAAATGAATGTGCATATATCATTCATCTGTAATTGAAACCAAATACTATATTTCTATCCAGAGATGAACAATCATTTTTTAGAATTACAAATCCAGTGCTCAACTTTTCAGTCAAAAGATGCAATAAATAAATTGTGAATGCATTGATACGATGGACAACTTTGTTCTCATGGGAAATTCCTTCCTATCCCATATCATAAAAATGATCAGATTTTGTAATATTCATGCATGCAAGAGAAAAAAAAAATCTATTTCATTCCTTGGAATATTGTCCATTAACATGAATTCAATCATGAAATTGTCAAAATCCTTTGATAAGGAAAATTAATTACATAAACCAATCACGCATTTGTTATCATATATGAGTATTTATTATGCCTATCATTAGAAAGCTTTCATAGATGTACTCAAATTTGTTATAAATACCCATAAATGTTTTTGCATTGTAATTTAGCCAAGTCCTTGAAATTGTTAACCTCATTGTTTAGTGATTGCATGCATGCATTGAACAGAAAAAGGTAAAAAAAAAAAATTAAAATTTTGGTAGATCGGTTTTCTTTAAGAATTTCTTATATACAAAGCAAAAGTCACATTGTAGCAACTTCTAATCTCATGTTAAAACAAGAGTAAATTAAATTAAATTATATATTACTTTTAAATTTCTCTATCAGGCTTGTCTAAAAGGATAAAAAGAAATTTAAAGAACTCTCATAATTTTTTTTTCAATAATGAACCTAGTTAGATGTAAATGATAAAGATAACAATATGATACCCGTAGCCTAAAAAGCAAATGTATACTTAAGCAGAAAAATAATTTAAGAATGAGGTGTCGCACTCTCTTTTTTTTTTTTTTTTTTTTTTTTGAATTTTCAAAAATTTTCTTGTTTATAGTTAAATTTGAGACCAAGAAAAAACGAATAAAAGACAAGGACAAAATTCTGAACACAAAAATTGTGTAGTATACGCACATCACAAACCTGATAAAGAAGGTAAAGCCATATGAAGCAAACAATAAAACCATGTTTTGGTGATTTTTGTTTTGTTTGAATTCTCCAATGGAAATAGAGATATAGATGAATCATGCACGTAATCCAACATGCATGTCAATTTACTGGACAGCCCGACGTGAATTATCCTCAGCATTTCATACATGTACATTTGAGTCCAATGTTTCTGTTTGCCCCTCCAACGATTGCTGACAATTAGTCAGAGGAGCTTCTTCTCCGGCAGCCAATGAATCAACAACGGGTTTAATTACCAAAATACCTTCCCCTACAGCAGCTATAACTATTGTGCTTAGAAACGCAAGAAATGCAAATGCGGCATAGGCTGTTTGGTATGGCTCCCACAAAATTGACAGGCAAAGAAAGAGAATTTTTAATGGTAGCATTATTAAAACAGAGAAAGCTAATGCATAAATTCGAATTCTTAGCCCTTTGTTGATGACAATAGTTACTATCTTGAAGCATGATAATGAGAAGCCTACCATGTACCAGATTCCAAAAGCACCGAATATGATAGAGCTCATTAAAGGATATGCACATAATACCATATTGTCACCAAGATCATTTTTAGAAATCACGGAACTTCTATGAAAATTCTCCGGCAACGGCAGGTTTGATCCAGAAAAAAAGACGAGTAAAACTTGCAAGAAAAGAACAGGAAAACATGTAGCCAAGACTAAAACAATAGCCCAAGAACCACTTGGGGTTTTTTTCAGGATTGATAAATTAACAAGAAATAATTGTGTTACATGAAAACCAGGCTCAAAGAATCCTAATGAAAAAACCACATGCACTTTGCAAAAGTTGGCTTGCTGTGTTAAGGATAGGGAAGGAAGGAAAGGGAAGAGGTATTTCCGATGAAACAAGGATAAGCGAAGGAGTTCGTCAAATGCCCAAAAGGTGATAAAGGACACAAGAAGCAAACGAACAGTCCAAAGAGAGTTGAATCTTTGTAAATGATGTACATTGCGAGATTGAAGGCGAAGGTGAAAGACGAAAGCAAGTGAAATGAGAGAGAGAAGAAGGATACCGCTTATGCAACAACGAGTGGCTGAGTTGAAGACAGAGTAATGTAATGGCGTGGAAGGAATGTCGAACATGGCATGTGATATTGCTACAATATATGATATTGATGGTGACAATTATAATGACAACGATAATGACAATGATAATGATAATAATGGAAAGTATTCAAAATGGTTACATGCGATGGCGGTGGTGGTGACAGCAACCGCGACAATAATGATGTTGGCTGCCGGAGAGAAAGAATTAGAAAATGCATGAAATGTTATGAAGAAATGGCATACGTGGTCGGAAGGGGACGGGGGAGAGAAGTGATGGATAATTTTCTCTCCCCAATTCCCAACCGGCGGGGAAACCAAGTTGGTTTAGAGAGAGAGAGAGAGGGTGAGTGGGAGGAGGGAAGGAGGGAGTAACAAAACGGGTTTTTGGTTGATAGAGAGAGAGAGGAAGAAAGAGAGAGAGAACACAAGGAGAATAGGGTTTCGTGGTGGTGTTGATGAGTTGGTTCCTTTATTGTCGGGATGTCATGGTTAAATTAAGGTGGTTTTAGGGAAATGTATGCCCAAAACTAGAGTTTTGTAGGTTTGACGTCGGGATTTTTTTTTCGGGAATTCCTATGAATAGAATATAAGTAATGATTTCTCTAACTAAAATCCAATAAAAACTAACCAATATATTATTTCATTAAACTAATATTAAATATAAAAGAAATAAAAACAATAATCCAATTTTTTAATCTTATTTTATAAAGTTTTGTGCGCAAAACTTGCAAAAGTATGAGCACGGCTAATACGAAAATTAGTTGATTTATAAGTTGGTTATTTTTACTTTATTATTAGTAGCTAAACTTTGTATATTATAAATAGAACAAAACAATTGGACATTATTTCCAAAAACTCATTTACAATAATTGAATTCATTTATATGTTCTTACCCCCGTTTCACTTCGATTAATGATAAAACTTATGTTTAAAATAAGTTTAAAATGAAAAAATTAAATTGAGTTTTATTATTTTGAAATAATTGAGAAGTAAAGATAATTAGTTATTATTTTTCCTTTTTATAAATATAAAGAAAGAATCATGTTTAACTTACATAGGGGGATTTTAGAATTCTTTTTTAATAATAAATTTCATTAAATGAATTGAAGTCTTACAAAATCCTTTTATCTTCAGACGATTTCATTTCATTTAAATGTATTATTTCTTAAGAATTTTTCTAACATGTGCCCAATAATAAAAATTTTAGTTTTTATTAGGATTTGTTTCGCTTTTATTACAATTTTTTGTAATCACTTCTTTTCAAAGTTTTATAGATGAATGCTTAAAGGTCGAGAAACAGCCAGCTAACTAATGGATTGTTTACAAGTGGAAGGAAACGAGGACTACCAAAAAAAAGAAAAATTACATCATAAACTATACTTTAATTTTCATTTTCAATTTTAGTACTGCAATCTTTTTTCACTTTTTAACTTTTCATTTTTCATTTTCACTCATTTTTATATTTTACTTTTACAAAAGTACATTTTTTTTACCACAATTGGATTGTTCTTCTTCTTTTCATTTACTTTTGCTCTCCTTTACCGTCAACTTTGCGTTCACTTCACTTCATGTTTCTATTTTTCACTCCATTTTCTTTGTTGGTTAGTGATTTTTGTAGGCTTTTCGATTTTATTCGTCGTTCTTATTGGTTTGGTTCCATTTTCATCTGCTTCACTTTATGTTTCCATTTTCTATTCCTTTTTTTTTTTTTGTGTTAGGGGTGCTTCCTCTATTATTCCTTTTTGTAAAACTCCTTCACAAATTATTAGGTTAAAAAAAACCTACTAAATGGCTAAAAAGACGATGAAATGTCTGGTAATATCAAACTATAAATCTGGGAGCATGACAGTCCTAGAGTTTAGATCGACTTAAGACCACTAGGTACCTCATAGAACCTATTACTATACTATTATATGTGTTTTACCTTTAATTAGTGGGCTCATTTTTTTATTTAACTTCAATTGATATACACATATATGCATATTACACATATGCACCAGTAATAATATTGTTCTGATTTACAAATAAATACTTCTACATTTTACCATTCATTTTACTAGGGTGCAATCTCTCTCTATATTTTACATATACCGTACATATACTATTCATACACTATATATTTACTATAGAGCTCTAAAAAATACTTACATCTTACTAGTCCATGTATACACATGTAAATCTAACACCATAGATAATGAATGAAGATGTTGCGAACTACTCAGCACTTGCATTTTTGGTTGATATAAAGTGAATTTTCATCTCAGTTAGAAATATAGTACATAAATGTAAATATGGGGCTACCTAGAGTTGAGGTTCACAGTTAAATAATTATTAATTTAACAATAATTCAAAAATAGTAGATCAATATAGCAATAAAATACAATATTAATTAAGGTTATATGTAAACGGGTAAGGTCATTCTCATTGATAGAAAACATAACAATATAATATAATAATATATTTTTACTCTATATAGGGCAGTAACTTCTTCTTTTCAATACAGTAATTCATATATGTACATATATGCATCTTCTATAGGGCTAAGTATCAACTTGGTAGAATAATTACAATAAGTGGATCCATTGATCCTTGTACAAAAGGCTATAGCAACAATTTAATTCAAAAATAATACAATAAAACAATACTAATACATAGAATAATGCAACACCATTGGAAGATATCAATAATAATTTATATAAAAAAGAAGTAACAATAATAAACAGTTATGGTAACCATATTCACATACATATACTATAATTCTCACCTTGTAAAATATTTAATTGAACCCCTCTTTGCTCTAGAATACTCTTCTTGGTTTCTTTTTTCTACATTACATATTAATATATTTTTCTATTATCGTATCGTATTATACGGTTAAGATCAAATGTTCATTTACCGATTTTTTATTTTAATTTGCTATTTGTAAATATTGGTTTATTTAGCTACTAAGTAATTTATAATTAAATTCATATTATTCACGTATTGCATATAATAAATTTCAGCTTTTATATTAAAGCTTTCATGTTAATTAGTTTCTATCTTACTAACTTGAATTCATCATCTTCCTTGATTAAAAGTTGATTATGTTTTTATTAATTAAAAATCTTTCTTTAATTAATTCAAATATTAATAGCATTTAGACATCAAAATCTTCTTTTTTTTTCATCTTATTTGACTAATTAACATGCTCTAGAATAAATGGCAAAGCTGCAGCATTTAAAAATTGAATTTTAAGCAAGGTTTCTTAAGATATTTAGTTATAAAATCATTTGATTTACTCTCTCCAAATCCATACCGACTATATAGTAGTTTAATACTTGAAGGAAATAAAAATTACTTACCTTTTCTTTTCCTTTGATCCACCGAATTTCAAGCTACTATTGGTTATTACTATTACTTAATTTTTTTATACTTTAGTGCTTTGTGTTGGTTTTAAGAAGACAAGAAACAATTGTAAATTTCTTCCTTAAATAATCTTTCGGGGTTTGCTTTTGAAAAGTGAGAGTTGTGTACATTTGATCCCACACATGTCACTCATTAACTTAACAAGTCAATACTTGTCAATTTGTTTTTTATTTTCTTGCCATTTGTCATCTTGTTTATCCCATTTCTGCACCTTACAAAAAAAAAGTTAAAGTTGGTTTCTTCTTTCTTATTATTATTATTATTATTATTATTATTATTATTATTATTATTATTATTATTACAAACCCATCATTTATTTTTTGATAAAAAACTATTTTTATTATTAATAATACATAATGGGAAAAAGGATAAAAAGTTGAGACAATCTACCTAAGTCAATAGACATCCTCCATACATCCATATTTAAACTTCAACAGCTTATATGAAAAAACTCCAATAGCAAGCTCAATACAAAGAAAACATCCATGTAGATTTCTAATACACCAAATTTTCAAGACTCCCAACCTATAAATCATCTACTAAAAATTACAAACCTATTATTACCGTCACCTACTGTACACAAGAATCCACTTCTTGTTTATATTACATACATATTTTTGAGAAATTATATGCTATCATCGCTATTCCAACTTGCATTCCTAGTTGGAGTGGCAATCCAGTAAAAATTTAATATATAATCCTTTTTGTGGGCTCAAATTCTGTAGAAATTTAATGTCAAATTGTTTCGTACATTACGGAGACGTGCCAAATTTATAGACTTTGCACCTTTTTATCTCTGGCGTTTTTCATATATCTATACCTTAATTACCAACTTTCTCAAAATAATTAATTTTTTAAAATTAAAAATTGAAAATTACAACGTAACAACTAATATTAGAATCTTCTAATCATTGTTATTGAATTATTTTAATTAAAATTAAAATTTTTCAACAACTAAAAAATGTCAAGTTTAACTAAAACATTAATATTAAAATATTACAGATAATGAAATATACTAACTAAATATTATTTAAGTTTTTTATTAACGTTTTATTCTTATAAATGAAAACAAATATAAATTAATTTTAGAATAATATAAAAATTTATAAAATTTTTATTGTGTTATTATATTATTTAAAAATAAAATTATATTACGATAATAAGAAAATAATATATTTTTAAATTTTCATTGCCCATTTAATTTAATATAATATTTCTTAAAAAAAATTATAATATCTTACTTGTGTGGTGTCTCACTCAAGTGGGACTCACGAATTAAAAAAAAAAAAGAGGAGCAAGCTGTCAAGATAACTTGCTCCACTGTTTGTCCACCGAGTTGCAATTTGCAAATAATTTTTTTAAATGACAAAATAGTGAGATTTTATTTTTGGTGTTTGAAAAACTCTTATCACTATTTTGGGTTTATCTCAATTATAAATGTAGTGCTTCTAGAATATTTTCTAGAAAAGTCTATCTCTTGTAATCCTACTATTTATTAGTGGAGAAAATTTATTTGGAGTTGTCCTGTGGACGTAGCGCAAATAAAAGGGTGAACCATGTTAAATTTGGTGTGCTATTTTTATCTCAATTTTATAGCTATTATCAATTGTAGTTATTTTGTTATATTGTGCTGTTAATTATCCGAGTAAAATTTTATCTAAAGAGACTGAGTTTTAAGTGGGACCGTTTATGACCCCTTCAACATTTTCTGAGAATTTTCTTAGTATTTTTTTAGTATAATAATCCATATACTATTTACTTGTATAATAGTAAGTAATTTGTATGTTATTAACACTTACTACACAAACAAGTGGTATTAGAGCCTAGTTCAGGTAGATATGCAATGTTAAAGTTATTCTCTTTGTATTAAAGCGATGGAGGCAAAAATAAACAACATGATTAGCCTAAATAGCTCGAATTACCATATGTGGAGAAACAAGATGAAGGATCTTCTATTTGTAATGAAAATGTATTTGCCTATGTTCGCAACATGAAAACTTGATGGGAAATCAGATGAAGACTAGGAGTTTGAGGATGAGCAAGTGTATGGCTTCATCCGACAGTTTATTGAAGATAATGTGTATAATCATATTTGTAAAAGAAACTTATGCTAAGTCTCTATGGAAGAAGCTTAAACAGTTATATGCTTCTAAAACAAGGAATAACAAGTTACTCTATTTGACTAGACTAGTCAAAATTAGTTACTAGGAAGATATATTTATGGTGGACCACTTGAATGAATTTCAAGGTTTCGTGGACTAGTTATCAGGAATGGGTGTAAAATTTGATGATGAGGTGCTCAGTCTTTTAATACTTTCCACTCTGCCAGAGTCCTGGGAGACTTTGAAGATTTTCATCACTAATTCAACGGTTGATGGTGTTGTAGTTTGAAATTTGTTAAGAGTTCGATTCTAATTGAAGAGATGAGAAGGAGATCTCAAAATTCAGTATCTACATCTCAGCCAGATGTTTTGGTTACTGATTCCAGAGGGAGGAGCAACTTTAGGAGTTCAAATTCAAGAGATAAGAGTCGAGAAAAGTCAAACGAATATGTAAATATTGAATGCTATCACTGCAAGAAGAAGGGACACATTGAGAAATTCCGTCGGAAGTTCAAGAAAGAGCATGAGAAGAACAAAGGCAAAGAAATCAAGCGATATGATAGCAGTGGTGATGAACAAGGAACCATGGCTACAAACATTGAAAATTTCATGTCTTTTCTTATGATAATGATATGAAAATAACATCCAGTGAATCGGACTAGGTAGGAGACATTGGTGCAACCATTCTTGCCACATCGCATAAAGAACTCTTCTCAACATAGAAATAAAGAGAATTTGGTATTGTCAAAATGGGAGACAAGGGTGTAGCCAAAATCATCGGTAGATGTGATATTTGTTTGGAGATGGAAAATGGGACAAGGCTACTATTGAAAGATGTCAAACATGCTCCCAACCTTCGGCTAAACCTGATTTTCGATGGCATATTTGATGATGAAGGTTTCAACAGTATTTTCAAGAATGGTCAATGAAAACTTACTAAGGGCTCCTTGGTATATGAAAAAGGTAAAAAGTATTCCAAGCTATATGTGATGCAGGCGAAGCTCTCTAGTGATTTCTTTAATATAGTAGGGAAATAAAATATGACTGAATTGTGGCATAGAAGACTCAGTCATATGGGCGAGAAAGGGATGAAACAATTGGTGAAAAAGAATGCATTATTCAAATTGATAAAGTGAATTTGAAGAAATGTGTTGACTGTCTAGTTGGAAAACAAAAAAGATTTGCTTTCAAAGGTTCCACTTCTTCCATAATGAAAAATGTATTGGATCTGATTCACTCATATCTGTGTGGACCAATATCAAAGTCACTTAGTGGTGCTTAATACTTTGTGACTTTCATTGATGATCACTCAAGAAAGATGTGAGTATACACTTTGAAATCAAAAGACCAAGTGCTAGACGTGTTCAAGCAAATCCATGCCTTAGTTGAAAGAGAAACTAAGAAGAAGTTGAAATGCATTCGGATAGATAATAGTGGATAATACATTGGATCATTTGATGCCTACTACAAGGAGCATGGTATCCGACATCAAACAATACCTCAAAAAACACTGCAATTGAATGGCTTAGCGGAGAGGATGAATAGGACTTTGATGGAGAGAGTCAGATGTTTGCTCTCACATTCAAAGTTGCCTAAGACATTTTGGGGTGAAGCTCTATATGTTGTAGTATATGAACTCAATTTTTCACCAAGTATTTCTCTTCAATATAATATTCTAGAGAAGGTGTGGTTAGAAAAGGATGTTTCCTATCATCATCTATGGGCATTTGGCTACAAAGCTTTTGTGCACATTCCCAAGAATGAGAGGTCAAAGCTTAATGTCAAGACACGTGAATGTGTATTTATTGGCTATGGTCAAGATCATAATCAGCTTGGCTATAGATTTTATGATCCAGTTTAAAAAATATTTGTCAAAAACCATGATATTGTGTTTGTTGAAGATCAAACCATTGAAGACATCAACAAAGTAAAAAAGGATGTTCCTAAATTCAATGGCGACTCAACAAACTTAAAGTTAGTTCCTCCAAAGGCAGTGCCAAAATAAGTTAGAGATAAAATATAAAATTGTCAGCTATAAAATGTTGATATTGATGGTCCCATAAAGGTCCAATCAGATGATGATGAGGACCAGATTGAAAATCAACTACCACAAGCAGCAGAAGTTTTTCAGGTTCCATTAAGGAGGTGTACTAGAACTAGACAACCTTCCACTAGATACTCTAATGATTAGTGTGTGTTGCTTACTGATGGAGGAGAACCTAAGAATTACCAAGAAGCTATAGTAGATGAGAATAATGAGAAATGGATTAAAGCCATGCAAGATGAGTGTGAGCGAAAAATTTTGCCCCCACTCTTAGTGGAATGATTTTTGTGATTTCTACACTGTTAGGCTCGGGGCCTTTAGAGAACACAGGCCTAAATCAGAAGAAAATAGGGTCACCACCCGGAAGTGTTGAAAAAATAGAAAGGGGTGGATACTCGATTCTTAAGGAATCTCTAACCCCATATTGGATTCAGAAAATTGGGTATACATGGGAAAGTTGAGAAATGATCCAACAATCCCATAGCGTCCGGTTCATTGGAACCGGCCTCCTTTTCAAGTCTAAATATTATTGAATTCTTAAATATTATAATATTATCTATACTACATACAATTATTAATAAAATGGATTTATTCATTAAAATAAAATAAAATAGTACATCACAAAATAAACATGAGTACCCATCCTTAGATGAAAATTTACCCTTACAATCCTTAAATATTCACAAAGAAAATAAATAAAATATGATATCTATCAAAAGGTGAAAATATGTTCCTTGTAATTGTCCCCAAAGTCTTTAAAATTAAAAAAATAATTAAAAATAAATATGGCACCCACGAAGTGAAAACGTGCCTTTTATACTGTCTTCACAATCCAAATAATAAACAAACACCCATC
The DNA here is from genome assembly GCA_947685225.1 of Garcia nutans. Classification (NCBI taxonomy): domain Eukaryota; kingdom Viridiplantae; phylum Streptophyta; class Magnoliopsida; order Malpighiales; family Euphorbiaceae; genus Garcia; species Garcia nutans. The sequence continues at coordinate 10,439,510 of CANTUV010000013.1, read as the reverse complement.
ATTCATCACATAACAATAAATCAATAATCAAAACTATGGTTACATCACTAAATTAAGGTTAATTGTAAAATTAGGGTTTTAGAACTCTTTTAATCAACCTAGGATTTAAATCTAAATTAGGGTTTCTTATATTGCTAAGCTAGGGTTTTAGTCTTATAAATTAGGGTTTAGGATCAATGTATGCACAATTAGGATTTTTCATTGCTAACTTAGAGTTTTGTGCTAACCTAGATTTTTATGCATGTAATAAAGAGGTTTAATCCTAAAACTGAAATTCTGCATGCTAGATTTATGTTTACAATATAATTCCAACACCTAAAGTGTAAATTATACTAAGACAAGCAAATTTGGGTTACACTTAAAGGATTAGGGTCTTGGATGGAATTAGGATTAGGATTTATTGATTAAAGGCTTCTGTAAGATCAAATCAATTGAAACAAGAAAAGTAATAAACCTACAAGAGAGTAAGCATTGAATATTATCAATTAAACTAAATAGAATTAGTTAAAGAAAATCATACTTGTGTTGTTGACTTCACCAAAATAAAATTATTGAACCGTGCTTTGTTTGAACACTACAGCCCTACAGAAGCTGATATTGGATGGTACTACTGCTTGGATCAATCTTAAGCTTCAATTGATATCTCAATAATCCAATGATCATTGGATGGTTCATGTCTCTCTTTGTTTTCTTTGCTTTCTGTCTTTTTGTTTTGTTGATATTCTCGGCTCTCTATTTCAGTTCTATATGTTTACTTATTGTTGTTTTTCTTTGATAATCATTGCTTTGATAATTGTAGTTGCTTCTTGTCTCTTGCTAATTATCCCCCCCCCCCTTTTGATAACTGTGGCTCCTCTATTTATAGGCAAAAATAGTTTAATTAAAAAGCCTTAATCTGCTAATCCGAAGGTTATTCAAAGTTTAACTTGATTAGAAAATTAAAACTGTTGGGTAATAAAAATTAAAAATCAAAATTTAAAGACCATGGTGAATTAGGAATGTCTAATTCGCCATGGCGAATTAGGACTCCCCAATTCGCCATGAGCCAAGGTTCATGGTGAATTAGGGAGCCAATTCACCATGAGCCAATGGCCATGGCGAATTGACATGCTAATTGGCCATGTTTTGGCTTTTAAGGTTAAACCGGGCCTAAGCAGACTTTTAAAATTTGGACCAGATTTAATTTAAGCTTTTAAAATTGGGTTGGATCTGATTTGGTTCTTTAAAAATTAAATCAGACTAGGTTAGGATTTTAAAATTGAACCAACTTAATTTAGGCTTTTTAAAACTGAATCGACCTAATTCAAAGCTATAAACTGGGTTTAAACTTTTAAAATCGGACCAAATTTAACTTGACCTTCTTTAATTGAGATCGAACTAGCTTAGGTCAAAAATAAGGCTTTACAATGAGATGAAATCTTTGCATAAAAATAAGACTTTTAAGCTGGTGAAGTTACCAACAAGTAAGAGGGCTTTGAAGAATAAGTGGGTATTCAGGATAAAACATGAAGAATACAGTTCCCAACCACGATTCAAAGCTAGATTAGTTGTTAAGGGATTCAGCCAAAGGAAAGAAATTGACCTTGATGAGAATTTTTCACTAGTGGTGAAGATGACATCCATTCGTACAGTGTTAGGATTACCAGCAAGTTTTCACTTGGAGATCAAGTAGATGGATGTTAAGACTATTTTCCTTCATGGTGATTTGAAAGAAGAAATATAAATGAAATAACCAGAGGATTTCAAGAAAAGAGAAAAAGAAGACCATATCTACAAGTTAAAGAAAAGCTTATACAACTTGAAGCAGGCACCGAGACAGTGGTATAAAAAGTTTGAATTAGTTATAGGGGAGCAAGGATACAAGAAGACTACTTTAGACCACTGTGTTTTTATAAAGAAATTCCCTGGTGATGATTTCATTATTCTTTTTGTTATATGTGGATGATGTATTGATTGTTAGCCGAAATATTTCCAGAATCAACAACTGAGTAAGTCTTTTGTAACGAAAGACTTAGGGTCAGCAAAGCATAGTATTGGCATGAAGATTACTAGAGATAAAGGTGCCAAAAAGTTATGGTTATCACAAGAGAAGTACATTGAGAAAGTACTTCAAAAGTTCAACATGGACAAAGCTAAAGCTGTTAGTTGTCCTCTTGCTAATCACTTTAAGCTTAGTTCCAAACAAAGCCCTTCAATAGAAAAGGAGAAGGAAGAAATGGAGAAGGTTCATTATGCTTCAGCTATTAAAAGTTTGATGTATGTCATGGTATGTACAAGGCTAGATATTATTCACGCAGTTAGAATAGCGAGTCGGTTCCTTTCAATTCCTGGTAAGAAATATTGGGATGTAGTGAAATGGATTCTCAGATATCTCTGTTGTACTTTTAAAGTATGTTTGTATTTTAAAACTACCAATCCTGTGTTAATTGGCTATACAGAAGTAGATATGGCTAGCGATGTTGATTCAAGGAAGTCTACTTCTGAATATATGATTATTTTTACAGGGAGAGCAATTTCTTAGCAATTAAAGTTACAAAAATGTATTGCCTTATCCACCACTGAAGCTAAATATATTGCAATTACCGAAGTAAGCAAAGAGTTACTGTGGATGAAGAAATTTTTACAAGAGTTGAGTTTTGAGCAAGAGAAGTATGTGTTGTATTGTGATAGTCAGAGTGTCATTCATCTTAGTAAGAATTTCACCTTTCACTCACGATCAATGCATATTGATGTGAGATACCACTGGATTCAAGATACACTGGAGTTGAAACAGTTTCAGCTTGAAAAGATTCACACAAATGATAATGGCTCTAACATGATGACTAAAACTCTATCCTTGGAGAAGCTTATTACTTAAAATGATTATTGGTATGGAAGTCCCACCCACTTAAGTGTGAGAGAAAGATTTATGGTGGTGTCTTGTTCAAGTGGAACCCATAAATTAAAAAAAGGAGGAGCAAGCTGTCAACACAGCTTGCTCCACTGTGTGTCCACCGATTTGCATTTGCATATTACAAATGCAATGCGGGAAAGGCTATTATAAATAGCCTCCCCCCATTCAATTCAAATATATCTATTTTTGAAGAAAAAAATAGAGAGAGAGAATAAAAATATTGAGAGAGAGAGAAAAATATTTGTGTGAAATATATTTTTTTGAATGACAAAATAGTAAAATTTTATTTTGGGTGTTTGAAAAACAGTCACCGCTATTTTGGATTTATCTCAATTGTGAATTTAATACATCTAGAATATTTTATACAAAAATCTCTCTTTTGTAATCCTACTATTTATTTGTAAAAAAAAATTATTTGGAGTTTGTCCATTAGACGTAGCCCAAATAAAAGGATGAAACATATTAAATTTGATGTGCTGTAATATCCCAATGTGTGCCCTAGAAGTTGGATACAATTGTTGTTTTGATTTGAATTAAATGTATATATATGTATTTGTAAAGGAAATGAGTGTGTTAAGAGAATGTATATGTTGTGTATATTGTAATATATATAAAACATAAAATGGTCAAATGGGGAGTCAAGGTAAGAGGATATTTTAACTTGTGCTAAGTGAAATTACTATTAAGGGCATGTTAAATGAAAGGAGGTTTAATTATGTTGAAGAGGGCATTTAGGTAATTCTCTTTGTGAAATGCATGGTGGAGATTTAAAGAGATGATGATTTGTCTTTTCTTCATTTCTTCTTCTTCTCTTCTCCATGGTTGGCCGGCCATCTTAAACAAAAGAGAGAACAAGAGGTGTTCTTGATACTAGAATCAATTTGAAGGAAGAATCAAAGGTTTTGGTTGGAGATTTGTGAAATTTCTTCATCTAAGGTAAGTACTCTCTTGTTTGCTTTAGTTATTTTTAAAGTTATGTTTGATGTGAGGTTTGATTGGTTGGAATCTTGATTTGGTGTGTTTGAGATGTGTTTACAAGTGTTTAAATTGATTGCAAGTTAAAAGATTGAATTGGTGTTGGTTTGGTTTTGAATATGGTAAGTTATGTAGAGGTTGATAGTGAAAGATTATGAAGGATGTTGGAATTAGGGTTTTGAGATGGCTTGTGTTTAAATGTGATGTTAATGTGTTGTTTAAGTGATTATTGTGATGATTATGTAGGATATGTGTTTATGTCATTGATTGTATCCATTTGAATGAGGTTATTGTTGTGCAAAAGAGTGTGTAAATGCAATTAAAAGAGTGTTGGCTTTGGTTAGGGTGTTGTTCATGAGTGACACGGCCAAAAGCAAAGAGAGACACGGCCAATTCATGAGAGACACGGCCAAGTCAAGGAAATTTAGCCCGTGTTGGATTGATTTTGGAGAGACACGGCCGTGTCTTATGCATGTGTTTGCTACTGCCAATCAGTTTTGAGAGACACGGCCACAAGCTTAGCCGTGTCCCATGAAGGTGTTTGCTACTGTGATGGTTCTTGACTTTTCTCACTTTGTTTTGATTCTTCAAAGGTTTTGTTGTTCCTAAACCTAAACATAAACACTCTAAACACTTTGAAAACAAAGAATGATCTAAATAAATATATGTGGAACATACATTCATATGATGTTGAGATTATAGCACACATGTGATGAGATTGATGAAGCATATGAACAATGTTAGGCTATATGCATTGTGAATGGTAATGTGATATGTACTTTGAAATATTGTATCAATGATGCATATGATTATGTATAAACAAGGTTATGTTCTGCATTGTGAATCTTGTGAATGGTAGTATGTTATATGAATAATGTGACTAATATTATGACTTGTATAGTGTGGAAGAGATGAGGATCATCCAAAAAGGTATGTGCAATGCAATTTATTATAATAAATGTCTTAATAATGAATGTTGTCAATGTGTTTTGAGAAATGATGAAATGTGAGATCCTCATGGTTGATAATAATGATTGAAATGTTATAAAGGGATATGTTGTTTATATGATGATTCAATTGAAAGATATAAGGCATGTTTGCCTAATTGATGATGAGAATTGAGAATGAAAGTAATAAATGAATTGTGTAACTAATGTGTTATTCCATTTTCAGAGTTTGTTGTTGGTGGCATGCCTAAAATGAGTAACAATCTCTTGAAGTTAGGTTGGCTAAGTCCTTGAAGCCTAATTGAGATGTTACAACCCTTGAAGCTAGGTTGGATTGGTTCTTGAAGCCAAGTTGGGTTGATGCTTAGCATGCTTTGCTCCCCTTGAAGCTTGGTTGAACCTAATCCTTGAAGCCTAGTTGGGTCTATGATAATGATAAATGTGATGAATGAACCAAAGCATTACTCTGAAAATTGAATGGCATATTAGTGTCGTTTGGGCCCGAGTCTGTCGTTGTTGTTAATATGATATATATAAATGTTGTAATAAACGAGTAATGAAATCTATGGTGGATTTGGTTGGAAATGTGATTCATGATTGATGAATTGTGAATAAACTAATAACATGAAATGTTATGTAATATGTATATTGAAATATTGATTTTGAGTATTAATATTGGATTGATGATTGGTGATAATGACATGATATATAATGTGGGTATTAATATGTTGATGGTGATTATTAGTGATGAATTGTGGTTGGTGAAAATGATATGTATATAATACATGAAATTAATTAAGATATATGAAAGGTGCAATTTAAAAGGAGAACATGATAAGAAACTAATGGCACATGGAATTGATATATCATTATATATATTAGTATTTTTATAATGTATGTTTATATGTTATTTTTGTACTACTAAGCTCTCGGGCTTAGCGCGGATGTGTAATCGCGCAGGTAGTTGGTGGAAGATATGAAGTCTTTTGTTATGCCACGAGAAGAGTAAGAGTTTGTCGAGACCAACTAGAGGGTAATGCATACATGTATAACTTTTAATTATGATGTATTTCTGGTAAGAGAATATTTATATGTATAAATGGAGTTTTGATAAAAATAATGATTTTGTAAATGTTATTTAAATTAACGTATTATGGTTTGAACTCTGTTACAGGTTTTTAAAAGATAACGAAAAGTGACATCCTTATACTTTATATACTTACTGTATGTATACTAAGTATATGTATAGTACTTATATAGGGTGTTAGGGTGTTACAATTATTTTGGTATCAGAGCTTAGGTTCGAGATTCTCGGCCTAAGTGAAATTAAAAAGAAAAAAAAAGCTTTGAAAAGTTTAAATAGAAGTAAAAAGGAAAAGTTTTGAAATGAAATTGGTAATACATGCATATGCATTAACACCTAGGTTGGTCTCGGATGTGGCATTATATGAATTGTAAAATATTTGTGTTATATAAGATGGATACTAGTGTGTGAATGATGTTTTACATGAAAGTAAATTCAGAGAAAGGAATGATATGGATTTATATAAGTTTAATTGATAAATTAAAAATGGAAATTTATGCAAGTAAAGTGAATTGTTAAATATGTTGAAGTATAAAGAAATGAAAAGGAGAATAAAATTGAAATTGAGTTGAAATCAAATCGAAATAAAAGTATGTACTTTTTCCTTTATACTTTGAATCTCTTTACAATAGAATTTATGTTGGGTTTGTTAGATAGAGGAAATATAGTTGAATTGTTAATATTGGAAGATATGTTACTAAAATGAGAAAAATATGGTGGAATATTGAATGAGTTGGTTAGTATAGACAAAGTGTGATTATTTAAAATGTGGGGTATGTATATGTAAAGTTAAGATTTTGTTTAAAGGAAAAAGAGATGATATTGATTAAGTAAAAATATACATTGGTATTGTTATTTTAATGCGAACATTGTGAATTCCGTGTTAGAAATGTGAGATGTTTGGATATTGTGAAAGCTCATGGTAATGGTGCTAATATGTGATATTTGAGATTTTTGAAATGAGCTTGATAAATGTGGAAATTATATGTGTTGATATTGCTTTGTGATATATATATATATATGATGTTTTTAAAATGGATATTAAGAAAAGATGAGTTTGATAAATTGAAGTTTAAGTGAAGTAGTAAGTTGAAAAGTTAAAATTTTAGTGGAAATTGATAAAGATCATTTGGATGTTGATGGTTTAGTGTATATGCAATACATGAGTTAGATGAAATGACTAATATTGCATATGAAAGTATTATGAATTGAGTAATGTGATTGATAGTATGAGAATTTGTTTTGAAGTAAAAAGGGAAGTGGATAAGCAAATGAAGATGAGCTATTTTAAGTCACTATATTGAAAAGGGTAAAAATGGATATGGAAATATATTAAATGCTTTTAAAGATGAAAGTGAAAGAGATGTTACATGGGGAATGTGGCTAAGATGGATGTAGAGTGCTATTATAGTCAGAATATATATACATATATCTGTGTTGTGTGAATAAATACTTTGCATCATACTGGAAGAATCGATACTGTATTGCGCTCACTGGCTCTCTTAGTGGGAGGTCAGGGGTTCGATCCAGGAAGGTGACTTGCACTCATATGTCTTGGGTGTAAGTCAAATAAGTGAATCCTGTTGGAAGGCCCGTGAGGGCAGTTTAGTGCTGTAACAGCCCAGCCCAGAGACCCTGAGGGTTTCTCCGGATAGGAATGGCTCAGCAGGTGGACTGGGACGGTTGTTACAGTTATAAAGGAAAATTTGTATTGAATGTATGAAAAATAAAACAATAAATAAGAGCATCAAACTAATTAAATGTATACATGTATATGATATGTGAACTGAGTTTTCAATATGAATGAAATGATGATATATACACAAATGTGTGAATTATATTATGAAGGTGATCTATAAAGATGTATGTGGTATTATTATGGAATTAGTGATATGAAAATGATGTTGTATATATTAGTGGATCTAAGAGAGATTAGGTCTGGAACTGTGAAGAGTTAGATGGATTATGTGATGGAAGTAAGTATAGCATAGATTTGAGTAATATTGGACAGTGGAAATTGTTATAGTGAGTATTGAACTTGATGATTATATAATATTTAAAATTCCAAAGTATTCACATATGGAAAGTTCTATGTAAATAAATTATAAGAGATTGTAAATGGATTAGAAATGAAGTGATGAATAGAAATTGTATAGAATTGCATATGATTGAATATGTATATAGTAATATTGTTGAAACATGAATTAAGTTGATAAAGATCATATAATCGAGTGCAAATTGGTTTGAAACGAGGTTGGAATGTGTTAACTTCTGATCTAGCAAAAATGTAAAGAAAGGAATATATCATTCCTGAGGTACACCTTAGTTTTGTGTTTGTAAAGACTAAGAATAAAATTATATAAGAACAGTATTGATTTGAAAGTTTCAGGCTTGAATATTAATCTCTTAAAGCCATGTGTTTTGTTCAGTATAATTGATCGATTAATTGGTTATCCATGGATTTGGATTTTAGATCAAATGATTGTAATATAGATTTGGTAAGATTGAAATTATGTTGAGAAGTATAGTTAAAAGTTATGATGGATAAAGTTGTACTTTATCATTTTATGTTAAGAATTTGGTTGTAATTATGAAGTTAAAGAGGGAAAAAGGAAATTATGGAGATGTGTTGAGTTATGGGTAATATGACTGAAAGTTATGCTAAATATGTTTATGGTATATAATGAAAAAATGAATAGACTTGAGGTTTAAATGAAAGAACTATTGATAGTAAATATGGTATAAAATTATTATGAGAATTGGTGAGAATTATATTAAGATAATTTAAAATGATTTGTTATCATGATAATTTGATTGAATATGGATCAGAAGAGATCAGGAATTGTATATAAGTTTGCCCTAATGGAATTAGGTTATATATATACATATATGAATATTGTGATCTTTCATGATGAATTTGAATGAATTAATTGTTGATTGGAATGTGAATATATTGTGATAAATAGATCAATTGATCTAGATTTAGCTAAGATTATGAATCATTATTGAGATTTAATATGTGTAGTTGTACCAAAAGTGTAATTAGTTACATAAGGATGTATATGATGTAAAATGTTAAAGTGTGAATGGACATGAATGAATGGAGTTATAGTAGTTATCAATCTTGAAAAAAAAAAGGAAAGGATTGGTTATTTATAAAATAAGTTGAAAGGTAATGTATTAATATGTAAGTTAAGTGAAGAACATGTTAAAGAAGTAACTCCAATTGTGCAAGATAAGGATCTTGTTATCTAATGAAGTGTGATAAATGTCTATTTAGACAGTGATTGTAATGACGGAATAATTAATGCTAAGGTATAAACCAATGATTTTTTTTTTTGGTTAAAGTTAAGAGAGTAATTACAAAGAGGTGAATGAATATAATATAGTGAAAATAAAGATTGGATGAGGTATAAGTGTACTATAAAATGATTTGATTCCTGTATAAAGATATTAATAAGAAATGTAATGAGATCTTTTGAATGTTGATTAAGGAAGTAATGAGATATATAAACATATAGAATGATGAGTTATGGAATTTAAAGAAGATGGTTGATTCTAAAGGGGAGAGTTGAAGTTATATGATTAGATGACATAATAACTGAAGCATATAATTAACCTCATATGGAAGTTAAGATAATATTTTGTTAAGAATGAATTGTTACGGTACCGATAATTTCGAGGACGAAATTATTTAAGGGGGAGAGAATTGTAATATCCCAGTGTGTGCCCTAGAAGTTGGATACAATTGTTGTTTTGATTTGAATTAAATCTATATATATGTATTTGTAAAGGAAATGAGTGTGTTAAGAGAATGTATATGTTGTGTATATTGTAATATATATAAAACATAAAATGGTCAAATGGGGAGTCAAGGTAAGAGGATATTTTAACTTGTGCTAAGTGAAATTACTATTAAGGGCATGTTAAATGAAAGGAGGTTTAATTATATTGAAGAGGGCATTTAGGTAATTCTCTTTGTGAAATGCATGGTGGAGATTTAAAGAGATGATGATTTGTCTTTTCTTCATTTCTTCTTCTTCTCTTCTCCATGGTTGGCCGGCCATCTTAAACAAAAGAGAGAACAAGAGGTGTTCTTGATACTAGAATCAATTTGAAGGAAGAATCAAAGGTTTTGGTTGGAGATTTGTGAAATTTCTTCATCTAAGGTAAGTACTCTCTTGTTTGCTTTAGTTATTTTTAAAGTTATGTTTGATGTGAGGTTTGATTGGTTGGAATCTTGATTTGGTGTGTTTGAGATGTGTTTACAAGTGTTTAAATTGATTGCAAGTTAAAAGATTGAATTGGTGTTGGTTTGGTTTTGAATATGGTAAGTTATGTAGAGGTTGATAGTGAAAGATTATGAAGGATGTTGGAATTAGGGTTTTGAGATGGCTTGTATTTAAATGTGATGTTAATGTGTTGTTTAAGTGATTATTGTGATGATTATGTAGGATATGTGTTTATGTCATTGATTGTATCCATTTGAATGAGGTTATTGTTGTGCAAAAGAGTGTGTAAATGCAATTGAAAGAGTGTTGGCTTTGGTTAGGGTGTTGTTCATGAGTGACAAGGCCAAAAGCAAAGAGAGACACGGCCAATTCATGAGAGACACGGCCAAGTCAAGGAAATTTAGCCCGTGTTGGATTGATTTTGGAGAGACACGGCCTTGTCTTATGCATGTGTTTGCTACTGCCAATTAGTTTTGAGAGACACGGCCACAAGCTTGGCCGTGTCCCATGAAGGTGTTTGCTACTGTGATGGTTCTTGACTTTTCTCACTTTGTTTTGATTCTTCAAAGGTTTTGTTGTTCCTAAACCTAAACATAAACACTCTAAACACTTTGAAAACAAAGAATGATCTAAATAAATATATGTGGAACATACATTCATATGATGTTGAGATTATAGCACACATGTGATGAGATTGATGAAGCATATGAACAATGTTAGGCTATATGCATTGTGAATGGTAATGTGATATGTACTTTGAAATATTGTATCAATGATGCATATGATTATGTATAAACAAGGTTATGTTCTGCATTGTGAATCTTGTGAATGGTAGTATGTTATATGAATAATGTGACTAATATTATGACTTGTATAGTGTGGAAGAGATGAGGATCATCCAAAAAGGTATGTGCAATGCAATTTATTATAATAAATGTCTTAATAATGAATGTTGTCAATGTGTTTTGAGAAATGATGAAATGTGAGATCCTCATGGTTGATAATAATGATTGAAATGTTATAAAGGGATATGTTGTTTATATGATGATTCAATTGAAAGATATAAGGCATGTTTGCCTAATTGATGATGAGAATTGAGAATGAAAGTAATAAATGAATTGTGTAACTAATGTGTTATTCCATTTTCAGAGTTTGTTGTTGGTGGCATGCCTAAAATGAGTAACAATCTCTTGAAGTTAGGTTGGCTAAGTCCTTGAAGCCTAATTGAGATGTTACAACCCTTGAAGCTAGGTTGGATTGGTTCTTGAAGCCAAGTTGGGTTGATGCTTAGCATGCTTTGCTCCCCTTGAAGCTTGGTTGAACCTAATCCTTGAAGCCTAGTTGGGTCTATGATAATGATAAATGTGATGAATGAACCAAAGCATTACTCTGAAAATTGAATGGCATATTAGTGTCGTTTGGGCCCGAGTCTGTCGTTGTTGTTAATATGATATATATAAATGTTGTAATAAACGAGTAATGAAATCTATGGTGGATTTGGTTGGAAATGTGATTCATGATTGATGAATTGTGAATAAACTAATAACATGAAATGTTATGTAATATGTATATTGAAATATTGATTTTGAGTATTAATATTGGATTGATGATTGGTGATAATGACATGATATATAATGTGGGTATTAATATGTTGATGGTGATTATTAGTAATGAATTGTGGTTGGTGAAAATGATATGTATATAATACATGAAATTAATTAAGATATATGAAAGGTGCAATTTAAAAGGAGAACATGATAAGAAACTAATGGCACATGGAATTGATATATCATTATATATATTAGTATTTTTATAATGTATGTTTATATGTTATTTTTGTACTACTAAGCTCTCGGGCTTAGCGCGGATGTGTAATCGCGCAGGTAGTTGGTGGAAGATATGAAGTCTTTTGTTATGCCACGAGAAGAGTAAGAGTTTGTCGAGACAAACTAGAGGGTAATGCATACATGTATAACTTTTAATTATGATGTATTTCTGGTAAGAGAATATTTATATGTATAAATGGAGTTTTGATAAAGATAATGATTTTGTAAATGTTATTTAAATTAACGTATTATGGTTTGAACTCTGTTACATGTTTTTAAAAGATAACGAAAAGTGACATCCTTATACTTTATATACTTACTGTATGTATACTAAGTATATGTATAGTACTTATATAGGGTGTTAGGGTGTTACATGTGCTATTTTTACCTTAATTTTATAGCTATTATAAAGTATAGTTATTTTATTATATTGTGCTAAAATTCTGTCTAAGCAGATTAGATTTTAAGTAGGATCGTTTGTGACACTTTCAGCCTTTTATAAATTTTTTTTGTATTTATTTTTAATATAATATTTTATATAATATTTACTTATATGATAGCAATTAATTTATATATTATTAACACTTACTACACAATACTGCCTGCCTCAAATCATAGATTCATCATTACTATTATTATCTCCTTTGACAAAAATTTATTATATTATTTTTAAAAATTACATAATATTATAATTTTATATTAGTTTAAATTAATTAATTAATATTTATTTTCATTAACAAAAATAAAATATTGATAAATAAAAATAATAATAGATATTAAAAAATATTTATTTTTGGCATATTTTATTATACCTGATATTTTTTTATTAATATTTTAGTTAAACTTGAACATTTTTGAAGAAAAATTTAATTAATTTTTTAGCATTAAAATTGAAGAATCGGTAATTGTGGTATAGAATAAGGAAAATGCTAAAGAGGGAAGATTTGTAAAGCCGACAAATTCGGCCATCTACGACCATTTACGTAACCGTAATGCAAAAAATATTCAATTTCTATAGTATGTGGGCCCAAAAAAGATTATGTGTCAATTTTTTATTGGATTGTCACTCCAACTATTCCAACTAAAATTCCTAGTTGGAGCAGCGGTGTGGTAGCATATAATTTCTCCATATTTTAAGTTTTAAGTTCAATAATTGTTGGATTAAATAATATATATCTATCCAATATAATTATTTTATCATTTATTATAATTATTTTAATTCTCATATTCATTTCCTGTAATCATTACTATCTAACATAATTATACTTTGTTCCCTAGATATCGTACAAGTTTAACAGTTATGTCTCACTAATCTTGTACTTACAAGTGTACATGTGTTTAGTATTGCATAACAAATGTGTTAATGCATTTTATATTAGTTGGGTACCGATTTAAACTTCTTTATAATCTACAACTTAAAATTTAACTATCAAGTTTGCCCATCATTTTACATTCCAAATATAATTGAATTTTCAAACTAATTACTATTATTATTATTATCTATGAATTCACAGACCAACTTATAGATTTAAAGTTCATAATCTAACTTATTTAAATTAATAATCTTATAATACTATTATTCATAATTAAATTTAAATTGGGGTATTAATCTAATTAATTATCCGAATTTATTTATAACTAAGAATTCATATTTATATGATGGCATATCACAACAATTTAACTAAGCTATCCTTATTTTGATTTATCCTTTTATATTAATAATTAGATAGTTAACCTATCATAACATTTTTCTTTCCCTAACAATTATATACATCTTCCTAATTAAAAATTTAATTACTTCCAAGTAAATTTTTACTACATACTAAATAGTTGCGACTTATTTTGGGTTGAGATATTATAAATAGTCGTAATAAATCTTTTGTGAAAAAGATATTTTTTTTGTCTCTTTTTTTGTTCTACATATTTATATTTTTGTTAATTTTTTTTTTCATTTTTATTGTTTTGCAGTTTTCAAAACATATATTACATTTTTATTTTTTTTTTATATAAATGTGTTTTTTATTGCTATTGTTATGATGTTTATGTTTATGAATTTATATGGTATGTATATGTCAAATAAGATGTTATATAATTTTTTTAATGTATATTTGTTTTTTATATATCATATATTAGAAAATATATGTAATATATATAAATATAAAACAGGATTTTTGTGTTTTTTATATAATATATTGGAAAGTATATGTAGTATATATAGACATATTTGTTGTCTTTTAGCATACCAAGTGGAGGGATGAATTGTTTTTTTTTTTTTTTTGTGAAATGAAGTGAATTTAAAAATTGCTTAGAAATTAAAAAGAGTTAGCAATGGGTAACCATTGCCAAATAAGTGAAATACTTTCGGTAATATTCTTAGTTTTGCAACTACTCATCGCAATATTGCGACGGACTAGATACAACCTTATTCTGTTGCTACATTTTGATGACAGTCATTTGTCGCAGCAGACAACAAGTTATTTTCTTTTTTCACTGTCAAGCTATCATAATGTACATACAGATTCAACTATGGATTTTGTTGTCACTAAATACTGACGGACTTCGATAACAAAATTGTCACAATACTTTTGCCAATCTTAAACATTTTCTTCTTTTTACGGTAGTCTTTCTAGGTTAACGACCGGTTCTGCCATTGCTATATTTGAGATGAGACAAATATATCATTAATATTTCTTCAGTGACTATCTCAATAGCTACTATATCTCTCGATCGTCATAATATATCGCTAATCTTGTTTAGTGACTTAATTCATTGTTTCAGCAATTGACTTTTTTTTTTTTATATCACTAAACAACAATTTTCTTATAGTTGATTGATTCTCTAATTAACTAATTGATATTAAACATACCAAGATATGCATCATGGACACTCAATTGTCGAGAATATCAAATGGTTTGACTTTAACCTTTTCACTAACAATTGTCATGCAATCGACTCCTTATATCATATTGTATCTCATTTGATTCATAGTATAGATTTTGTGTTAACTCCCACTAGATTGACTACATCACACTTAGTCTGAATTTATTAGTTATTGGTCTAAAATCTATCATTCAATAAGATGTATCTTTAAGATTCTCTTAAAGTCCATCCACCTTAGCTAAGGATTTGCATAGTAGTGCATTCTTACAAGAAGCCAAGTGATATACTCTCCTTTTATTAGGAGTGATGTATCCTTTGTTGATCCATCAATCATCTTTGAATACCTCATGTAATACTCAATGTCTACCCTATGAGCAATCTCTTATGAGATAATAAGAAATGGGATAAAATATACTACTTAGTACCCAAGATACCCTAGAGATCTCAAGTTTAAGGATATTTACACAACTGTTATGATGAGATATATTCATTGACATTGAATAAATATCCATGTGATCATCTCATAGTTGGGCCATCTAATATACTTCTTTATCCAATATACATCACATGTTAACTCCAAGCAGTTCATGCGTATAGCTTAGAGAATAACTGCTTGATCTAATAAAGAATTATTGTTAATCTATCCATATTAACAATGTGCTATTTGTTAATACTATAACTAGGGATAGTTTTAGTATAACTATATTTGTATGTAATAAGAATATCATATCATAATCTCATCATGATTCCCATTACATTGTGTTTTTTTATACTGTGAACTTTATTAATCATTTTAAGATTAGGATCAACAACATGCATCACATGAGTATTGAATAATAAAGAATGCTTTTATATAAATGAAAAATGTGCAAAGTACAACCTAACATGATTGATTCTAGAGCATACATATCTAACATATTTCAATATCACAAATCAAGTAGTATGAGACTCACAACCTATATAATTTTAAATATCTCGCATTGATTAGAAGAAATAGACATGATGGTCTTCTGAAATAATGACATCCAGTCAATAATCTTATGACAATGGATACTTTAATGTACTTGTACCGTTGTGATATGTTACTCATATTCTCAACTCTTGAAAATAAACGCTCTTAAAAATATTTAAGGACTATAATGGAAAACTTTTCATGTGAAGAACATGTATATTCTGACACAAATTGGGACAATATTTAACAATCACATAGTATATACAGAGGTCTAAGGTATATACAGAGGTCTAAGGTATAAAATACTAACATGTAGTGAAACAATTTCTTTTTTTATTTATTTAATGTAGAGTTATTTTAGACAATCAAGATGTGGTTTATTTTGAATCCAAGATTAAAAGGTTTGCTTTTTATGCTATTAATTGGATATTTGTGAATATAAATTTTGTTAGGCCTTTGAAAATTTTATTCAACAATTGTAAAGAATGAATAAATTTCTCTTTGATTGTTAATTGAAATTTTGCCTAAGGGCAAGCAAATACTTATTAAGTTTATTAGAATTTGATGAATGTGAACTATGTTATTCATATATTCATAGCAATTTTTAAGATTAATCTATTTAATGTTTTATTTATAATGTGTTTCATGTTTCATTGGATTTTCTTTAAATTGTAAAGCAATTTCAAGTGATTTGGAACTTCAAAAGTTATTTGGAAGAAGTCGGAAGCAAAAAATGGCTGAAAAGGGCAAAAATAATTCAATTGGACCTGCATGGTTCTACAAGGAAGGTACATGATTGTGCAGAATGATGGAGCTATTTAGATTTTAAAAAGTACTCTACTATACAGAAAAAAAAAAAGTGCATGCCATCAAGAGAGGTCATGCACATTTTGATAAACTAATAAATATCACATAATTAATTCTCTCTCTCTCTCTCTCTCTTCTTTCTCGTATGTAGAACCTATCGCCCATTGTGGCCTGCTTAATCGAAGCTTTTTTGATATTCACATCAGTTTTATCCAGGTCCAAACTTCTCAACCCCCTTTCTGTCTCTTCCACCTTCTTCTTACCGACTTCTACTCCCCCATCCTTCTCTAAGATGCAAATTATAAGTCCAAAAGTAAATTTTACCCCTCCTAAAATTAAAACCTTATCCCACTGAATAGCAACCTATCTCTTTAGTGCTAACACTAGTAACTACCAGCCATTCATACATCCACCAAGTCCTAATCACAGTCCCCCTCCATCCTTGTTATTTGGTTAGCACTCCAAAATTTGTCTCTCTAGACTCTTTTGCTAAGATCTAATATGAGCATCCTTCTTTGGACTTGCAAAGGCTTCGAATGCAAAAAAGAGAGGTTGAAAGGATAACATCTCATGGGTTCACCTATCTGTGGCATGTATTTCTATATGGATTTTTTTGATTTTATGATTTTAGTCTAAGTTCCGGTGAGTCTTTGAAACCTAATCCCCTTTTTGTTGGAGACTGGAGAAAGTTAACAAAGATATCCACTCTTATAAATGGAACCCAGTCTCTTATAAATGTTTTGTGGATCTAGTATTTTGGAAAAGACTCACATAAGCAAGTCAAGCTACCTCTAAATTTCTTAGGAACCTTTGATAGCTTTGCCTCCCTGATTTGTTTTTTCTTGGTCAGTGTTCGAGGAAGAAGGCCTTTTCATGACTCTAGTGACCTCTTTTTTCCAACTCTTCTCTACTATTTCATCAAAGCTTGTTTCTCAATTGCCCTTTTCAAGTATATTATGTCATTTCTTTCCCTCAATTTTCTTTGTGTTTAAATCTAAGGATGTATGGGATTCTTGGTTTGGGAAGGTTCTTATGTTCTTTTGTGTTAGTTTCCTCTTGTTGGAGAGTTGTTTTAAGGCTTTAGTCATTGATTTCATTCTAGGCCATTTCTTTGATTCTATATGGCCTTTATGTTCAGGGTTGTCTTGGTGTTGCTCCAAGATTCTTAGGAATATGGGAAAGTTTGATAGTTTTTTGCAATCTCTTGTGCCTTGGCATTATAAGGCTGTTTGTAACCCCTTATCCTTCAAATGAAATATTTTACTTACCAATCAAAAAGAGAGAGAGAGAGAGAGAGAGAGAGAGAGAGAGAGAGAGAGAGAGGTCATGCACAAGCATACATCTCTGATGGCCTATGCAAGAATTGCTTCTAGGAAATTCATCTTACCTTTACTCAATTTGAAGAGTATTTAGTATTTCAAATTTCCTAGGCTTTTAAGGACTTCTAAACCTCATTAAACCTGAGTTTTTGACTTCCATATATGAATTAAATTTCTATGAAATTAGATATTAATTTCCCTCCTCTAAATAGGTTATAGTTTTCTTTAGAGATTTAAATTAGTTTTCTTAGAAAGTTTATTACATGAGAAAAGATTCAAATTGAGGACTCATCAAGGCTTGAAGTTTTAATATCTTCAGTTATTCTAGATTTTTTTTTCTGAAACATTTCCTCTTCAATTCAATAATATAATTGTGTTTCCTTTAAATTTTTTATAAACTAATTGCTCTTCTAGCATGTTTGGTATTAGAACTAATCTTTTATTTTAGTGCTTGTTTATTTGAGAAATAGCAAAATTTCAGCTTTTAACTTGGTGCATGCGTGCCAGAGGGTTGAGGTTCTTCATTCAAAATGAGCTAAACAAACTCCTAATAAAAAATTTAAATTCATTGAAGGACCACAACATGAATCAAATTCTCAAGTTCCCTTTAGCGCTTTCCTTGAATTCTACAAAAATTTGCTCGCAAATTGAAAATAACAAACTTGGACAAAGAGAATAATCTTGAATTCTATTAACATTGAAAAAACAAGTGGACAAAATGAAGTCTAATTACAAAATTATGTTGACAATGAATAAAAAACCGAATCACAATGAAGTTTAATTACAGTAAAGGCTAAATGAATTTGAAAATCAAAAATTGCTTGAGGATAAGGTTGATTGCTAGTTTCTGGGTGCTTATGAGCTTTGTTAGTGTCTATCCCATTGTCTCTTTTCACTTTTTATAGCTCTTATTACTATCTCTTCCGAATTTTTCTCCACCTTTGCCACTAACTCAACATTTCCCTAGCAGATTACACGCGTTCCCATATGGATGTTCTCTGCCCACGATTGCCACGCCACTTTCTTCCATAGTGGATTTTGCACTTTGAGCTTCAATTTTTGTCTTGGGCCAAAGTCTACGGCCCAATTTGCATTCAGGCGAAAATACTGCTCAATGCTTGTAATTAACTAAGAATGAAAGCATGATTTACCCACCAAAAAAACTAGGCATTGACAAAAATGTAAGAAAAATTAAAAATAATTTTAAATTTATTATATTTATAAATTAATTATTAAAATATTAAAATTTATAAAATATTTATTAAAATATTAAATTTTTATTGATTTATAATGAGTTTATAATAACTTTATTATGTATTTATCATGAGTTTATAAATTTTATATAATTTATAATAAATTTATTACGAGTTAATAATAAAGTTACTAAAATATATTTGATAATAAAATAAAAATTTTAAAAAAATATGATAAGCGATGTTATTTTTTTTAAAAATTAAGAATAAAAATATGATATTAGTTCATTGAGATATTAAAAAAGGATCAAATTGATCTAAATAAAAAAATTTTTATGTATTAAATATATTAAAAAAATAATTATTTTAATATTATATTTACTATAATTCTCTGATAAACAAGGAAAATCTAAGCCACCAACTCTTAAGGCAACAGATTCTTCTTTTTCTTGGTTAAGGAAATCCAACGTGATATGTCGCCAACAAAAATCTTTTCCCAATTAATTGGTCAATATATTAGGTTGTTTATCTATTTATTTATTTTTATTTTTTAAAATTGCCCAATGAATGGTCCCAATTAGTCAATTACTTATCATCGCAAGAGCACAAGTGTATGTCTGTATGATAAAATCGTACACTCAATTGTCGAAACGATAAAATCGTACACTCAATTGTCGAAACTTTTTTTTTTCATTCATAATTTTGTAGTAGCTATGCTGATAATCTTTAAACATTTTTTTATTTTATCACTTAAATTGATTATTATTTTTTATTATTTTGAAAAAATTTTCTATTTTATTTTATTTTCTTAATTTTAGAATTAACGGAGCAAATGTAAATACGTCCATAATAGATATACAGATCCAGATTAGTTAAGTATTAATTAATGATAAAGGTATCAATTAACAAAATAAAATATATTTTAAATATTATTTAATAGAATCCATTTTAAATATAAAATTCTATGACTATAAAGAATTTAAATAGAGAATCCTACAAAGATTTAGATAAGTCTCCTAGTAAGCCACAGGTTATACACAGGTGATGCCCCTAATTAAAAAGAGAGATATAACAAATTAAACAAGATATCTACAAAACTAGCTAAAAAAAATTATTTTAAAAATACTATAAAATAAAAATATTTATAATTTTAAAAAAGTTAAAATAAAATTTTAAAAATATCTCATTTTTTTTTACTAAAATAAGTATTTTTTTTAAAAAATACTTATTCTCTCACTATACTTCAATTTTCATTATTTTTCAAATTTTACTATTAAATAAAAATATTCTAATAAAATAATAAATATTAATACTTTAAATTATATATTCAGTGCATTAATTTATTAATTTATTAATTTTTTTGTAATTTTAATTACAAAAAATAAATAAAATTATAAAAATAACAAAAAAAGCAAAAAAATATAAAAATATATTAATAAAAATTATTAAATTTATTTTAAAACAAATTTTACATATTATACAAATAAAAAAAATTTTAAAAAATATTAATTTTATTATGTAGACATTGTATAGATATTTCATAGAAATTATGTATGTCTAGCAGATGTTTGGTAGATACTGTAGATGTTTGGTAGATGTGTGTATATAATGTATTTATTTGTATATATTGTATAGATTTTATATTGATGTTGTATGTAAGTTGTATGAATGTAAAATTTTAAAAAATAAAGTTAAAATATTAAAATACTTTACAAATATTTGATAGATGTTTGGTGGATGCTTGATATATGTTATATATTTGTTATTAATTATTATATGTGTATTTTATATACGTATATTTTGTATATGTTGGAGAATATATATGTTTTCACAAAGTTATTTAAAAAGAAACTATCCCACGTTGAAAAAATAAAAAGTTTTTATACACTTTATATATTGTCTTATTTCTTATGGGCTTGTAATGGGTTGAAAGAGAGATAGACCTTGCGCACATGAGAATTGAGCTAAAAACTCATTCAATGGACAAATCGATAGATTTACCCCCCTCATACGTGCGAAATATATGCGAGACCCAACATATGCCCACTTTTTATTACCTTAAGAATTAATTTTCAACCCTTATTTGAAAATATTAATTTTCATATGTTATAATTTCTTTCCAACTAGCTCTATTATTTTGTTCTCTTAATAATTTTCTCACCCACCGGCACTCAGCAGCTTTTCCACTAGCATTAAATAAATATTCCACTAACATTAAATATATTCTTCACTAATG
The DNA here is from genome assembly GCA_947685225.1 of Garcia nutans. NCBI lineage: Eukaryota > Viridiplantae > Streptophyta > Magnoliopsida > Malpighiales > Euphorbiaceae > Garcia > Garcia nutans. The sequence continues at coordinate 10,418,166 of CANTUV010000013.1, read as the reverse complement.
TTATGATATTAGCCTATAAAAGCTAGTGCTAATGAAGCTAAATATACAAATGAAATAAATTTTTCATTATTATCTTTTTGCTTGGTATAAATTAATTCTTCATACTTGTTGTTCTGCTCCTGATAATTCAAAAGAGTTTGTTCTATCCTTGAGAATATTTGCATCCCTTGCAAATAATTCTTAAGTTCAGTGTTGTTTAACACAGCTCAAACTTATAGTTTTCTTTACTTATTAATCTTTCTACAATCTTAAGAATAATGGAAGTTGCTGTGAGCAAAATTTTTTGCTCCTATTCCCATGTGGAATGATTCTTGCGACTTCAGCTCCGTTAGACTCAGGGCCTTAGAGAACACGGGCATCAACTAGTAGAAAATTGAGTTGCCACCCGGACGGGCCGAAAAAAAGAAAGTGGTGGACAACTCGATTTTTAAGGAATTCCCAACCTCTAATAGGTTGAAAAAGTTGGGTATGCATGGGGAAGATGAGAATGACTCAGCACCCCATAGCCCCCGGTTCATTGGAACCGACTTCCTTTTTAGGTTTGAATATTATTAAATTCTTAACTTATTAAAACATCATCCATATTACATTCAATTATCAAAATAAATAATCATTGTATTAAAATCAAAATAAGTTCAAACAAAATAATAAATGGGCACCCATACAAGATGGAAACATGTCCTTACAATGTCCAATGTCCAAAACTAAATAAAAGAGGACACCCACCATTTGGTAAAAATGTGTCCTTTACATTAATCTAAAACTCAAAATAAATTAAATTACATTTAACTTAGCTAATGAGGTAGTGAAAACATACCTCTTACATCATTGAAATCAAAATAATCAACATTAAAATAATTAATCAAATGAATTAAACCATTCAAACATTTACAACAATTAAAATCAAATCATTCAAAAACAAACCAAATAAAATAAATCATTCATCATGAGCATATATTAACAAATTAAATAGTCAAATCTAGGTTTTAATATTACATTAAACAATAGATATGCGAAACTAAGGTTTTATTGGTATGATTTTTGGTTTCTAGGGTTTTAGAAAATAAATTTAAGATTTTAGGGTTTTGATTTCAGAAAAAAACATGATTAGGGTTTTGGATATTTGAAAACTATGATTTTTAGGTAAAACATGATTTTAGGATTTTTAGAGTAGCAATTAGAGTTTTTGGATGAAAATAGGATTTTTTAGGGTTTTAGGGAAAACAATCAAAGTTTTAGGGTTTTATAAAACATGATTAGGGTTTTGGTTTTAGAAAACAGATTTAAGATTTTGAGCAACCCTAGTTACCATTTGAACAAGAACTATAGCACTTCAGATAGGCATATACACATTACTTGACCAAAGGTCTCATTGAGTTTAAATATTATCTATCTCATATGCATGCTTATTCAAACAATCTCTACTAATATACTCTACCTACCAAGAGAGATCAACATATTTTTAATAGGCTTGAAATAGGGTCTATAAGGGATATGGGTTAAGTGGTGGCCATTTGTAAATTGGAGTTAATGTGACACTATAGACAAACCTTTACACTATAGATTTCTTGTTGGAATAGCAGATAGTTGGAAACACTCATAAATTCTAGTTATCATTTCTACCTTCTAGGCGTCTACCTTGCTTGAATGTTCTTCCATTTTCTTGGCAAAAATCTGGATATATTCCAACTATGACAAACCTATTATTTTTCTTTTCCTTTTGCAAAGACTCATGAATCCCTTTTTTCTTTTCTCCCTTTTTTTCTTCTTCTTTTTCTCTTTTTTATTTTTCTTTTCCTTTTTCTTTCTTTTGGCATTTCATCATTTTATCCTTTTTTTTTTGTAGGATTATCAAATACAGAACTTTCAAGATTACTGACTAGAAGGTGTGACGGGTCTCATGAACTAGATGGTCTTTCTCTGATTTTGGCTGAATCTCTAGTTGGGTTGGACCAATTCAAGTCAAACTTCTTCTCGTAGGCTAATTGGAAGTCTTCTATTATTTCAAGTAAAAGAATTCTGATAGCTTTTCTGAAATGCTCTTTCAAACTTTTGTCATTTTGTTTTTCTTTCTCTCTTTTCCTCTTTCTTTTTATTTTTATTTTAGTTCTAAGAGAGTCTTCTTGTCTGTACTGCCCTATACTTCTAATTATGGAGCCGCACAAGTCTGCTTCAATGAGGATAAATTCTTTGTAATCTTGATGTCATCAAACCTAAATTCAGGTAAACTTCAACTTTTATTATGGTCTTGACTAAATATTCTTTCCATTGATCTTCTTGATTCTTGGTAGCTCAGTGATCATTAGACTTGCCATAAGAGCCACAACAACATAGGGTAGGTTATTAGGTTTACAAGCCAATAAAGAGCAAGCTAAAATCTCATGAAGGCTTAAAGGGACAACTACGGATTGATATTTAATTGGGTGGATTCCAGTTGTTGGCTTACCAAATAATGCCTAGATCATTTCTCCCTTAAATAAGCAAAGTTCAATTTCTCCTTAAAAGTTCATTAAAGCATGTTCTAAGATTAACTAGAACCTAGACAAAGGTCATTATACAAGAGCCCTCTTTAAGTAAGCGTACATAACTTAATGCATAAGCATACATAACTCAATGCTATAGAACAACTCCCTCACCTAGTAAAGTCATTCGGATCATGATGCATAGATACACTAATTTATAAATATCAAGGTAGACTCGTCATCAGTTGAGCACTAAAATGAACAAAGACCAATATAAAAATAAATTTAATGAAAGTAATTTATTCAAACAATCTTAATTTGAAAAACATAATTATTCCAGAAAATACCAAAGAAAATAAAATGAAACGAAAACTAAATAAGCCATGGGCAAAGATTTTTTCATCATCAATGATAGTCATCGCCTCATAATCCATAGTTAGTCCAAGCTTGGTTATTCGTACCTCCTCTTTAGCAATTCCTCCATCTGTGTCTTAAAAAGATGACAAAATAAAACTTTCCTTCAATTCTCCCCCTATCATGAAGGTTGTTGGTGGAGGCACTCTTCCAAATTTAGGCAAAGGATTACTCTTGGTATTGGATTTATCAGGCTTAGGGAACTTTCCACTGTCAATCAAATATTGGATCTCGTATTTTAGTCACAAGCATTTGTCTATCTCATGTCCTTGTGTCTGATGAAATTGACAAAAGGCTTTATTAAAATTTGGTGGCAAAGGATTCGACAAAGGTCGGGGAGCCAATGACTATAACAACCCTTTCTTCCTTAGCTTGTTAAAAATCCAAAACAAAGGTTTTCCCAACTCTGAAAATTGTCTTCTATTGCTTGACCAGTTGCTGCATTGACATCTACTACATTCTGTGTACTCAGGCTGCCAGACTAAAAATTTCCACTCTTATTCTTTCTTTCAAAAAATTGGCTCTTCTCTTATTTTCATTCTTCTATCTGTAAGCCAGCTTGGAGAAAATCTTTAAAATCCTTTATGAGAGTGTGAGACATTTGTTTATGTAGATTGGGTAGGACACTCCTTACTATCATTAAAATCTATTTGGACTCATCTGATCTCTTCTTTAGCAGTGCAGCTTTGTTTCTCCACCACTTCACATAGTCAACAAAATTCTTATTTTGCTTTTATATGATAGTTTCCACCTCCATCAGGGTCACTTCCAACTCAATGTATACATACTATTGAATAAAGGCTTTATACAGTAAATCCTAATCTTTTTGGGTGTTCACCTCTAAGATATTGAACCAGTTTTGCACAACAGGGCCCAATGAGAGGATGAAGTACCTTAGAGTTTGAGCCTTAGTAGCTCGATCAAACTGCATGGCTGTGATGTATTACTTGACATGTAGATGAGGATTTCCAGTTCCATCGAACTTAGCAAAAGAAGGCATCTTGAATTTATAAGGGACATCCTCATCTTATTCAAATAGCTTGTCCAACTTTGACATCTCATCAATCTTCAGCTTTTCAAACTTCTTCTCTAAATCAGCAATCATCTTCTCCACATATGAAGTTTCAGTCTTTTTAATAGTTGTTATTTCAACAGCCTTTGACTCTTTCTTCTTATCTTGAGAATCTTGGAAATACTGAGCCCAATCATCATCATCAATCATTACTTTATCATCATCAATATCCACTTCACCAAACTTAGCCTTTCCCTTGTCTTTCTGCTTCTTAGTACTAGCAGATGCTTCAACAGTGTTCCTCAATAGTGCAGCCAGCTGGCTTTTCATGGTCTCAGCTAGGACCTCCTTCAGTTCTTCCATCTTGGAGCTGATTACATCATCTACCATCTTCTGAATCTGTTAGGGTCTATTACTTTTGGTGAGAAGCTGACTGAGTCATTACTAGATTCTACATCACTGGCGTAGGTCAGATTATCATAAGCTCTTGAACTGCTGTACTCTAAGTCTGTGAGCCAGAAGGATCAATGCCATGTAATGCAATGCATGTATATATGTGTGCACAAGTAAATAACCAAATAAAAAAAAAGAAAAAAAGTAGGAACAACCCTTCCAAACTTATATCACCCACACACGAATGGTGAGTTCCTTTTCCTAGGTATATGTTCAATAAAATATCAACATGGGACATCTTATTTTTGAAAAATTCACCCGGTGGGTTTAACCAATAGTTGCATTCTCAAATTTAGAAATCAGTCCATGATAATTCCTATTAATTAAGCCTTAATACATTGGATCAACTAAAAATAGCTTTTATGCTATATTATGGATTAAAACTAAATTAAGGGATTTATCATAAATAGATTTACTATTTGGAAAAATAACTAATGATTCATGCCACAAATAAACCCATGATTAAAAATTCTTGGTATAAATTAGGCTCACAATTGATTTTTGGTATTCCATAATTGACCTAAATAGTTGTAAGCTCATTTAAGAAGAAGGTTAAGAAAAATTATAACTTAAATGAAGTGAAAAATAATTTTATTTCAAAGCCCATTGTAAAAAGGTTTGTTTAAAAATGAATTTTGGGCTTTTGTACTTGGGCCATGAGGTAGAAAAGAATCTTTGACCCATTTTAGAAAAGTTTTATGTCCAAAGACCATCTTGAAAATTTTATAAATAGTTTTGGTCTTTTGGGCTTTAAGGAATAAAAATTATTTTGAGTTTACAATATAATTAGGTCATATTAGAAAACGAACAAACCAAATAAGCCATGATTCAAACCAAGATATATCAATCATAGTCAAACAACAACCATCTGGATAAAAACCTAAGGAAAGTAACTTGGCCAATTACATGAGCTTTAGTCCTTGAATTAAAAAGTTTAGGCTCCCATAGCAAGTATATACCAAAAGGTATGAGGCTATGAGTGCTTATACCATGCTCGATCTTCATACCTTGAGTGAAAGTATGGTATCCCTTATATAACATAACATGGGTTACATGGGCCTCCTAACTTACGCATACAATAATGGACAATATCATAATAAGAAAGAATAAAGTAATAAAAAGATCAACGGAATCAACTTCTCTTATCCCCAGTGGAGTCGCCACTATGAGTGGGGATTTTTGCCCCCACTCCCACGTGGAATGGTTCTTGCAACTTCAGCACTGTTAGGCTCAGGACCTTAGAGAACACATGCCTAAATTTGGAGAAAGTAGAGTCACCACTGTTTTGATCATATATGTATATATATTTAGGTTAATTTTATAGGCTTTAAGATAATTTATCTTTTAAATTGTGTTTAAAGTTTATTTGAAGTGTTTGATTTAGATGGAAGCTCAAAAGAATGAATTGAAGGATCAAAAAGGTGGAAAAGCATGTAACAAAACCAAGAGACATGGCCAAGCCATTGGCCGTGTCCCTCATCCAAGGCAACACACATGACAAGGCCTAAGTTGACAAGCCACTGGCCGTGTCCTTTAGAATAAATTGGCAGAAGCAGACACTAGGAGAATACACGGCTAAGCCACTGGCCGTGTCTCACTAGATGAAGCCAAGAGTGAAACCAAAGAAGCAAAGGCAGACATGAACACACCCAAGAGACGTGGCCAAGCCATTGACCGTGTCTCATGTAAAGAATAAAGCAAGGATGGAAGCATAGTGGAGAACACACTCAAGAGACACAGCCAAGCCACTGGTCATGTCCCATGACATGGCCAGGGCCTTGGCCATGTCCCATATGAAAAAGAAAGGAGATTTTGAGGCAGCCATAGACACGGCCACATGACTTGGCCGTGTCCATAAGAAAATGAGTGACACGACCAAGCTTGAAATGATTTGGCCGTGTCTTGTGGAAATTCTTTCAATCATTTTGTACGAATTGGGGGACAAGATGGGGGACAATAGGTGCTATCTTTTAAAAAGAAACAATGAAAGATCAAAAGCTTGCCTAATTTATGGAAAAAATTATAAACAAAGAAAAAGGTGGGAGACAAAGTGTGGTGTGTGAGTTGGCAAGAGATGGATGTTTTCTTAAAAAAATTAAAAGAAGATGAGAGTGGAGTAGTATATACACGTCGGCTATTTTTGAAGAAGGGGTGTTGAGTTTTGTTCTTGATTTTCACAAGAGGAGAGACACCATTCTCTCTTCATCTCCATTCCCATTTATTCCATAGACAAGAGCCAATCAATATTGGGGATTAAATTGAGTGAGCAAGATTCTTAGACAATTAGGGTTTGAAGAAAGCTTGATTGGAGTTGAAGCTTGAGAAAGTTACATTCCATCCTTCAAGAGGAGAGCCATTGATTTAGGAAGCTTGAAAGTTGTTCATCACACATCAAGGTGGAAGCTAGGAGGAAGACAAGTAGTCAAACATTTGGCATCTACAAGGGGTTTTTCATATTGTCTCTTTTGATTTATTTCTATATTGTTGTTGTTTTATTATGAACATTAATATTACAATGTATAATTTTGATTTGATGAATATGGAGATGGATATGTGTTTTAATTTGATGATGAGCTAATTTGCTCATGCCTTGGGTTGTAGTAGATTTAATTAGATGACTTAATTTGATAATTCCATTAGTATACCTTGTTGTTGGTTGATTGCATTGGATTGAATATTAGGTTGATAGATTGGCCACCTATTAATCACTTAATATTGAACGATGGACCGAGAGGTGAAATTTGATATTGGAACTATGTAATCAACTATCTTAAGAATGAATTAGAAATATAAGTTCTACGGTTTGTTAATTTGCAAATTCAAAATAATTGGTTGTTGTTAATTCATGAATGTGAAAACTAATGAATTGGTAATCACTAATTAAATTCAAGGAACAAATTAAAATACATGGTTATACTAATGGATAATTTGAGAATTAAGCTTTGATTAAATTGATCTACAACCTTAGGCACCATTTCTAAAATTGAAATAATCTTGTACAACCATTACGCACGTTACTTTTATATTTAAATTGTTCTTTCACCATTCCAACACATCACACTCTTGCTTTTAAATTTCTTGCTAATCAAACTATTATAAAACAATTCCTTCCTTGTGAGACGACTTTGGGGTGATCACCGTTGCTACAATTACCTCGTATACTTGCGAATGTCGCTTGTAGTAGTAATTAGTCGAGCGCAACAGCCACCAAGACGGGCCAGAAAAAGAAAGGAGTGGATAACTCAATTCCTAAGAAATCCCCAACCCCTAATGGGTTTGGAAAGTTGGTTACGCATGGAGAAGGTGAGAATGACCTAGTACCCCCATAGCGCCCGGTTCATTTGAACTGGCCTCCTTTTCAGGTGTAAATATTATTAAATTCTTAACTTATTGAAACATCATCTATATTATATGCAATTATCAAAATAAATAATTATTGTATTAAAATCAAAATAAGTTCAAACAAAATAATAAATGGGCACCCATACAAGATGAAAACATGCCCTTACAATGTCTAATGTCCAAAACTAAATAAAATAGGACACTCACCATTTGGTGGAAATGTGTCCTTTTACATTAATCCAAAACTCAAAATAAATTAAGTTGCATTTAACTTAGCTATTAAGGTACCACAAAGTGGAAACATATCTCTTACATCATTAAAATTAAAATAATCAACATTAAAATAATTAACCAAATGAATTAAACTATTTAAAAGCAAATCATCCAAAAACAAACCAAATAAAATAAATCTTCCATCATGAGCATATATGTTGTGGACTCGGCCTCACTATCTGCAAGTGCTCAGATCGTTAACAAGTAATATAATGATGAGTAGAGTATCGTTCCCACGAGGAAGTTTTCTTCCAAGTAATGATCAATTAAAACTAAATATTATTTGGATAATAAAATTTGATTTATGATTAAACAAAACAAATTACTTTGAATTAAATCTAATAATATGAAACTTAGGGTTTATTCACCTTTATTGATTTATCATGGGTTTTTGGAAGTATTGATTTAATTTAGTTTTCCTTTCATTAATGGTTAAATTCTCCTAAATTAAGCTCAAGTCTCTCTCAAGTACTAGAACTCATATCAATTTAATCCTTGTGTCTACTCTCGTGATCACAAGTTATCAAACCAATTCATTAGATTTTGTGAGAATTTTGAATTAACCTCTTAAGTGTTTAACCTTATCTCTAAGTGAGAAACTTCCTTAAGATTGTTACCTTTATGGACTAATGTTATGCTTCTACTCTCGCTCCATCACACAACACCTCAATTTATTTAATTATTGGCCAGATAATTAAAGCATTAAGAGTAAAGATAAGAAAATAATTTAAGGATAAACTAAATTAATTCAAATAGGCATTTATAACTCCATGATAAATTCAATAAAAGGGACCAACCCTAAAGAGGATTAGTTATTCATTATTGAAATAAAGACATTGAAAATATTAAAGAAAGACATTAAAAACATAATTTAGAGAACAAGAAATATCAAACTCTATTTCTTTGAAGAAGAACTTGACTTGGAACTTGAATTTCTTCTTGAACTAGAATTTCATTCTCCTTCTTGAGAAAACTCTAAACTACATTTATTTCTTGAATGAATCTAATCTAATTCTTGTAAATCTTTTCATCTCTTGAAACCTTAGAGGAAGTGTGTTTAAATAGAGTGTTTGGAAGCTTCATTAGTGGGGAAAAACTGAAAAAGGTTAGGCCACATCTTGTTTGGTTCACCACCTATCCAATTTTCTGCTCAAAGTCATGAATTTCGGCCCCGCGGTCGTGGATTTTGAGTGTCACGGTTGTGGCCTAAGTTGGATTGGACGGTTTGAGCACTTTACAGTTGTAAATGGTCGACAAGGTAGGCAACGGTCATGGCTTTTCAATGCCGCGATCCTGGCATGTAAGTGGAGGCTGCCAACTTTGAATTTTCTTCTCTTTCTTGGTTCGGGCAGTAGAGGAATCAATCCCACAGTCGTGCCTTTTGAGTCCCAAGGTCGTGGCATTTGATTTGCTTCTAAAATATGCAAAATCTCTTTAAAACAAAGCCAAAATCAATGCCACGGTCGTAGCTTTTGAGCCTCACGATCGTGGCTTTTAATATGCTTCTGCCCTTGCAATTTCTATCATTGAAAAATTTAGACAGCTTCAAATCAAATCCCATGGCCACAACTTTTTGAAAACCATGGCCCTGAGATTCAAAACGAATATGGACCTCTTGATTTCTCATCTTTAATTCCATTTTCATGTTCAAAATCATGTATCATTATTTATAAGACCATGTAAATTCTTTTTCTTCCATTTTTGAGCTTGTTTTGACATCCTTTTTATTCTTCTTCCATTTTCTATGATTTTTGGCCAAAATAAGATATTTCTTCATACTTGTAACTTTATACTTGAAATGATGAATATTCTAGCATTCACAACAAAAATTGATCAAATTCAATTGATAATAATAAAAATATAACTAGAATAATCATAAAATTATATGCAAAATATGGTCTTATCAACTCTCCCAAGCTTAGATCGTTGCTTGTCCTCAAGCAACAAGAATAATCTCATTCACAGTAGGCCTCATTTTATGTTAAGAATTCTTAGGATTTTGATATACAAAAATTTAAACAAATAAAGTTTCAAAAGTCAATTCTAAATCAAGGTCCATAACTATACTTACATCATTTTTTCCTTATGTATTCAAGAAGTTTTAGCCAATTGCAACCAATTATTGCACTTCAGATAGGCACTTACTCTCTGCATTCATTAAAGATTTTTATACAGTTCATAGAAACTTGCCCATCTCATATGCATATTTAATCAAACTTTCTCCACTAATAGACCTCACTAGCTCAAGAAAAATCAAAAGGTCTTTTTAAGCTTGTAATATGGCCTAAAAGGGTTAAGGCTATAGTGATGTTTAATAATTTGGTCTTTCATCTTTTGACTATCTTCCAATTGTAAGTTACATTTGGTTTGTTCCTTTTCTTAATTTAATTTATCCTCCCTTATTTTGACATACTTTACTTATTGAGATAGGCATATTTCCTTTTTTTTTAATTTATTTTGATTTTATATTTTTTCCCGAAACTTGAGCTTTGATTAGGAGGTCTATTTGTAGGATCAATGATATTATGAATTTGAGCTTAAATACTTTTACAGTAAGAAAATATATATAAAAATAATCAACCTCAAAAGGGTAGCTATTAGGGCTACATGTATGAAAAGAATCGAAAGCTTAAAAAATATTCAATGGTGGATATAAGAATTTGACTACACAAACAATGCCTAAATCATCTTTTTCTCTACTTAGCAAGGTTCAATTTTGCTTCAAAAGTTCTTTTAAACATGTTCTAGGCTTAGGCATAAGATAATAAAAAATAAATGACAATAGAGTAGGAGCCCTCTCTAAGTAAGCATACACAATCGATTACTTTCAACTAAAATCAAGAATGCATACAGGTTAAAATCCATAAAGTATAGCACTTCACAAAATCTTCGTCTCAAATTTTATTTTCAATGAATAACAAATAAGTATTGGCCTCTCATGAACTCAATCATTCAAGTGCAAGAAATCACGCAAAAGTTTTTTAAAAATTTTTACCATGCTTGAAATTTTTTTTTAGTAGGTACCCTATATCCCAATTATTTATGAAAGAGTAAATGAATTCAAAAAGGATTATTTATGAAAGAGTAAATGAATTCAAAAAGGAATAGAATACTTTACTAAATTTCTTAAGTTGAATTCTCCCCCAAGCTTGAAGCTTGCCACTGTCCTCAGTGGTTTAGATATTAAGTAAAGAAGGGGGAGTACATGTCCATTCTTGATTATTTTTCCTTTATAAGAACAATCCATCCAAAAGCTCATTTCCATCCAAGCTTAACCTAAAATAAAAAAAAACACAAAACCATAAAAAAATAATTAAAATAAAAGCAAAAATTTAAATCAAGTATTGGGTTGCCTCCCAATAAGCGCTAATTTATAGTCTTTAGCTTGACTATAATTGTTAATCCTCAAGGTGGAAGATCACAAATCACTTTTTCACCCAAGATGTTTCTTGCTATGTAATCTTTCCAAAACTCTTGATATCCTTCAAGTGATTGTTGCGGAATTGCCTCAAAAGTAATAGGAGAATTATCTACTTCCTTGTTATCAACTTCATTAGTAGGGCCTTGAATTACAAAAGAAAGGTCTTTTGATGTTGTCATGTTGAATTCTATATATTCATCCCCTACTTTTAAAATAAGATTGCCACTTTCCACATTAATTATAGCTCTTGTAGTAGCTAAGAAAGATCTCCCCAAAATTAGTGGAATGTATACATCCTCTTCTACATCCAAGATAACAAAATCAGTGGGAATATAAAACTTATCCACTTTAACTTGTATGTTTTCCATAATTCCCATCAGATATTTAATTGAGTGATCCACAAGTTGCAATGACATCTTTCCAGGCTTCATTTGTGTGAATCTTAATTTTCTAAAAATTGAAAAAGGCATTAGACTAATGCTAAAACCTAAATCACATAAAGCATTTTGAAAATTAATTTCGCCAATTTTACAAGGAATAGAAAAACTCCTTGGTTCTTTAAGTTTGAAAGGGATCTTATCCTGAAGATGATTGCTGCACTCCTCAGTAAGTGCAATATTTGCATTTTCCTCCATCATTTTCTTTAGCCTTTGAGGGAAAGGAATAAGTGGCATATAAGGTTTAACCTCTTGCTTTAATAGTGCCTTCTCTTGTTTAGCTTCACTTTCTTTCATTTTAGAAGAAAAAATTTGTCGAATTTGGGGCTCTTGTGAAGAATCTTCAAGCTGTATGCTATTCAAAAAAAATTACATTACAATATTCTTTTGGATTAATTTCTAGTTGGCTTGGAAGGGCTCCTTGTGGTCAAGTATTAAGAGAACTTGCTATTTGACCAACTTGAATTTCAAGATTTCTATTTTGGACCGTAAGTTGTTCCATCTATAATTCAATCTTATCATATTGTTTTTCCATCTTATTAAACCTTTCTGATGTTGCTCCAATGAATTTCTCCAAAGTAACTTCATATGATGGCTTTTCTAAAGGATTGAATCCTTGATTTTGATTTTTGATGTATGGTGGCCGATAAGGTGCTTTTTGATTGTTTTGGGTTCCCCATGACAAGTTGAGATGATTTCTCCATGTTTGGTTGTATATGTTTCCTTGAGGAAAAGCCGGAGCTCTATTCTGGTTGCCCAAAAACTGGAGCACTATTCTGGTTGCCCAAAAACTGGACTTGCTCCATAATTCTGCAGTCAGCTGTGTTGTGGTTTCCTCCACATCCTTAACAAGTTAGGGATGTAGTAAGGTTGAGATGCTCCAATTTCTTCGCTATTGTATCTACCTTGGCTGCAAGCAAAGAAAAATTTTCAATTTCTTATAAACCAGTAACTTTTTTATGAACATTACATTCCGAAGTCCAATGGTAGTTGTTTGCTGCCATTTCTTCAATCAAATTGATTGCTTCAGAAGGAGCTTTGTTCATAATTGCACCTTCAGCTGCTGCATCAATTGCGCCCTTGATATTTGGATGAAGGCCATTATAAAAAGTTTGAATCAAAAGCCATTCAGGAACTCCATGGTGAGGATAATTTCTTTGTAAATTTTTGAAACATTCCTAAGCTTTATATAAACTTTCACTGTCTTGTTGAACAAAGCTTGTGATATCATTTCTCAATTTAGAATTTTTCGCAGGTGGAAAATATTTGCTAGGAAAGCAGCAGCTAATTGATCCTATGTAGTGAATGTACCAGGTGCTTTAGAAGTGAGCCAATCCTTTGCTTGATCCCTTAAAGAAACTGGAAAAAGTCATAAACGAATAGCATCATCAGATACACCATTAATTTTAAAAGTATCACATACTTCTAAAAAATTAGAGATGTGAGCATATGCATCCTCATGTGAAAAACCATGAAAAACTGATTATTGAATCAGATTGATAAGCACTGGTTTCAAATCAAAAGTATTGGCTTGCACATGTGGTTTAACGATGCTAGATCTTGGCTGAGCAGATGGCATAGCATATTGCTTAAGTGTCATATTTTATGGATCTCCTATGGTTGATTCTTCGTCAGATGTATCCGTAGGATTATTTGCTGAAATTTCTTCCACTTCTTGCTTCTCTTTTCTTTCCTTTTTATTCTTCCTAAAAAGTCATTCAATTTCTGGATGATATGGTTCAAGCGCTGAGTTAGGATTTCTTTGCATATAAACCAAAAATTGAGAAATTTATGCAGAAAAGTAAAAATATCCAAAGCAACACTAGTCTTAATATTATCAATATTAGAATAATCACTTCCCCGCAGCGGGGCTAAAAACTTATTGCTGACTCGGCCTCACTATCTGCAAGTACACAGATCGTTAACAAGTAATATAATGATGAGTAGAGTATCGTTCCCACGAGGAAGTTTTCTTCTAAGTACTGATCAATTAAAACTAAATATTATTTAGATGATAAAATTCAATTTATGATTAAACAAAACAAATTACTTTGAATTAAATCTAATAATATGAAACTTAGGGTTTGGTCACCTTTATTGATTTATCATGGGTTTTCTGAAGTATTAATTTAATTTTGTTTTTCTTTCATTAATGGTTAAATTCTCCTAAATTAAGCTCAAGTCTTTCTCAAGTACTAGAACTCATATCAATTTAATCCTTGTGTCTATTCTTGTGATCACAAGTTATCAAACCAATTCATTAGATTTTGTGAGAATTTTGAATCAACCTCTTAAGTGTTTAACCTTATCTCTAAGTGAAAAACTTCCTTAAGATTGTTACCTTTATGGACTAATGTTATGCTTCCATTCTCGCTCCATCACACAACACCTCAATTCAATTAATTACTGGCCAGACAATTAAAGCATTAAGAGTAAAGATAATAAAATAATTTAAGGATAAACTAAATTATTTCAAATAGGCATTTATAACTCCATGATAAATTCAATAAAAGGGACCAACCCTAAAGAGGATTAGTTATTCATTATTGAAATAAAGACATTGAAAATATTAAAGAAAGACATTAAAAACATAATTTAAAGAACAAGAAATATCAAAATCTATTTCTTTGAAGAAGAACTTGACTTGGAACTTGAATTTCTTCTTGAACTATAATTTCACTCTCCTTCTTAAGAAAACTCTAAACTACAATTATTTCTTGACTGAATCAAATCTAATTCTTGTAAATCTTTTTCTCTCTTGAAACCTTAGAGGAAGTGTGTTTAAATAGAGTGTTTAGAAGCTTCATTAGTGGGGAAAAACTGAAAAAGGTTAGGCCACATCTTGTTTGGCTCACCACCGACCCAATTTTCTGCTCAAAGTCATGAATTTCGGCCCCACAGTCGTGGCTTTTGAGTGTCACAGTTGTGGCCTGAGTTGGATTGGATGGTTTGAGCACTTTACAGCTGTAAAATGGTCGGCAAGGTAGGCCACGGTCATGGATTTTCAATGCCACGGTCATGGCATGTAAGTGGAGGCTTCCAACTTTGAATTTTCTTCTCTTTCTTGGTTCGGGCAATAGAGAAATCAATCCCACGGTCGTGTCTTTTGAGTGCCATGGTCATGGCTTTTGATTTGCTTCTAAAATATGCAAAATCTCTTCAAAACAGAGCCAAAATCAATGCCATGGTCAAGGCTTTTGAGCCCCATGGTCGTGGCTTTTAATATGCTTCTGCCCTTGTAATTTCTATCATTGAAAATTTTGGACAACTTCAAATCAAATCCCACGGCCATGGCTTTTTGACAGCCATGGCCCTGAGATTCAAAACGAATATGGACCTCTTGATTTCTCATCTTTAATTCCATTTTCTTGTTCAAAATCATGTATGATGACTTATAAGGCCACGTAAATTCTTTTTCTTCCATTTTGAGCTTGTTTTGACATCCTTTTTATTTTTCTTCCATTTTCTAAGATTTTTAGCCAAAATAAGCTATTTCTTAACTTTATACTTGAAATGATGAATATTCTAGCATTCACAATAGAAATTTATCAAATTCAATTGATAATAATAAAAATAAAACTAGAATAATAATAAAATTATATGCAAAATATGGTCTTATAAATATATTAATAAACTAAATAGTCAAATCTAGGTTTTAATATTACATTAAACAATAAATATGCAAAACTAGGGTTTTATTGGTATGATTTTGGATTTCTAGGGTTTTAGAAAACAAATTTAAGACTTTAGGGTTTCAATTTTAGAAAAATATGATTAGCATTTTGGATATTTGAAAACTAGGGTTTTTAGGGCTAAAACGTGATTTTAGGATTTTTAGAGTGGCAATTAGAGTTTTTGGATGAAATTAGGGTTTTTAGGGTTTTGGGGAAAATAATCAAGGTTTTAGGGTTTTATAAAAATATGATTAGGGTTTTGGATTTAGAAAATAGATTTAAGATTTTGATTTTAGAAAATAGAATTAGGGTTTTTGGTTTTAGAAAAATGTGATTAGGGTTTTGGATATTTAAAAAAACTTAACTAATGTGATTATATTAATAAGCTTTGGGCCACTAGATGTTTAATTCAAATTAATATTGCATGTGATCAATTGTTACTCCTATCGTGATATTAAGACGTTAATGCTAATTTAATTGAAGAAGCTACTGTGATTTTAAATTAAGGTTTCCCGTAAAACTCAAACAAACTATTATGGATAAATAAAGTAATTCACTGGACATTTAAAAATCAGTTTTGTGGACATAAACTAATTATTGGGTTCTCAAATAGTCTACTAGATATTTCATGAAAAACACAAGAACTAAGTAAAAAACATTTCAATGAGTGAACAATAATGAAAAAACTACTGTAAATTTAAAACAGATTAAATAAGGAAGTTCAAACCTCTGTTTGTTAGTTTCACCAATATTTTACGTTGATCCAAAATTTATATTTGTACCAGTGTCAAATCTCAGTTGAGCAAAGTGAAGGCAATGTCTATTGCCTTCTGGTTTGTTATCGTTAGGGTTCTGTGTATTTTCTTTGCTTCAGTTGTTTTTTTTATATATAATTTTTGCTGCTGCCTCTCTTTTGTTAATTGATGCTTCTGGTTGCTTCTGTGTTTTTTTTTCTTTTTGTTAATAATCACTATTCCGTAATAATTGTGGCTCCCTTATGTATTTATAGTTTAAATCTAAACCCTAATACACTAATCCAACGGTCAAACCGAGTTTGATCTTAATTAGGAATCTTTTAATCTGTCCCTAAACCAATTAAAACCAAAGTTAAATGGCATGGCTAATTAGAAGCATTTTAATTCGCCATGGACCAAAGGTGCATGGTGAATTAAAATGATTATAATTCACCATGAATGGCTCATGGTGAATTAGAATGCTTCCAATTTGCCATGTGCCATGGTTCATGGTGAATTGGGCATCTCAATTCACCATGAGCCAATAGCCATGGTGAATTGGGGTTAAAGCGGGCTTGGTCAGACTTGTACAGGCTTTTAAAATTAGACCAAATTTAATTCAAGCTTTTAAAATTGAGTTAGAGTTCATTTGGTCCTTTAAAAATTAAATCAGACTAGGTTAGGGTTTTAAAAATTGAACCAACTTAATTTAGGCTTTTTAAAATTGGACCGTCCTATTTCAGAGCTCTAAACTAGGTTTAAGCTTTTAAAATCAAACCAAATTTAGCTTGGCCTTCTTTAATTGAGATCGAATTAGCTTAGGGCCAAAATTAGGGGTCTACAACGGCCAACACTGCTATGCCTTCTTCTTCTGCCAATGTTACTGTTGATGCAAACAACACTGTTAATGCAAGCAATACTGCTATTGTTGCTGCAAATGAACTGCTACTGTAAATAACGCTCATGCTGCCTCTGCTGCTGCAATACCTATTCAACCTACTATTATGCTACAATTTCCCTTTGCCAAACAATTTCTAGATATCTCAAAGATTGAACTCTTCGGTGGTCAGAATTTCAAACGATGGGGGGAGCGTATTTACTCTATTCTTGATATGCATGGAGTTCCTACTGCTCTTTCTAATCCCAAGCCATACCACCCTGCTGATCCTAAGCTACTGGATACCTAGACTCATGCTAACAAGGTTTGTAGGCATACAATTATAAGTACTCTTTTAATGATCTCTTTGATATGTATTGTTCTTATAAAGAAGCTAAAGAAACATGGGATTCAATGAATTTAAAATATACTGCTAAGGAAGCAAGAAAACAAAAGTTTATGATTGGAAACTTCTATAAATGGGAGATGGTTAATGAAAATGATATAAAATTCAAATCAATGAGTACCACAAATTGCTAAAGGATCTTAGAGTTAAAAATATCACCCTATAAGATGAGTTTGTTGTAGTATCACTTATTGAAAAATTGCTTGCTTCGTGGAAGGAATACAAACAGCAACTTAATAATAAACACAAGCAATTGTCACTTGTAGATCTCATCACCCATATTATAATTGAAGACACTAATAGAAATGAGCTCAAATATGCAAAAGCAAAGGAGCTGACTTTGAAAGCACATTTGGTGTAGGACAAGACTCACAATAAGTATAAAAGGTACAAAAATAAGAAACTTGATTATGAACCTAGTGTTTTTAACCCCACCTTCTTGTTTTGTTTGTGGAAAACCATGTCATTATGTACCTCAATGTAGAAAGAGAATAAGAAATGAAAATCCTCCAAAACCAAAGGCAAATTTGGTTAAAGGAGATGATATTATTGTTGCAGTCATTTCTCAAGCAAATCTAGTGCCAATGTGAAGGAATGGATGGTAGACTCTGGTGCTACCAGGCATATTTGTGCAAATAGAAGTGCATTTACCTCCTCACTCCAGTAGGAGAAGGAGAAGAACATATATATCTTAGTGATTCTCAAACTACTAATGTACAGGCAAAGGGAAAGTTCTTCTCAAACTCACATCTAGAAATACCTTGGCTCTTAATGAATTGCTTCATGTGCCTACATATGAGAAAATTTAGTTTTTGTGGCTGTAACACCCCTATACCCCGTATACGTACACAACATGCTTATACGATCGTAATATACATATACTGAATATATAAATGCCACTGTTTATAAAATACACAAGTCATATTTTTGAAAATAAGTGAAGCAAATCTCAAACATTTAAAAGAAATTCAAAAGACACTATAGATAAAAACGTTTATTAATCCGCAGCGGAAGTGTTTACAACTATTTACAAGTGCAATTACATTATAAATCAAAATTTACAAAACATAAAATATATACATGATTGGCAGCTTGACTCTCTGATCTTTAAACTTTAGGCCAACTCTTCAAGCAAAAACTCAACTAGGTCTAGAGGAATCCTCCGCTTCAACCCTATCACCTGCGCGATGAACCACAATCGCGCTGAGCCAACAACTCAGTAGGACAAACCATAATGATAATATGCAATGTCAATCTCAATGTCATGCATTCAACAATAGAGATCATACTCATAAATGTTACATTTCATTGTTTCAATAATGCTAACATTTCATTTACATTATCTCATAATTGTATCATCATTCATGGAACACATTTAACATAGACACCTATGGGCCCGACAAGTATTTAATATGATATTCAAAGTTCAGAGTTACTGCTTTGGTCCATAATCACAAATAATCAAGCCTGTAGGCAATACACATATATATCTCTATCCATGGATAGTGTAACAGACTCAGTCTCTTGGACCATCAACTCAACAAGCTTGAGGAGATCCTCAACCCGGCAAGACTGTTACCTGTAATAGACCCAGTCTCTTGGACCATCAAACCGACTAAATTGAGGAGATCCTCAACCCGGCAAGACTGTTACTTTTCATATATTTCATATTCATAATTAACATAGTGTAACAGACCCAGTCTCTTGGACCTCAATTCAACTCAAATTGAAGAGATCCTCAACCCGGCAAGACTGTTACCTTTTCACATTTGATAGGCATGCTGCCAAACCCAGAACTCTGAAATTGAATAACATATTAAACATACAATTATTTCATTTGCCTCTTTATCATTCTCTTTCTCAAATCATATCTCATAATCAAATGGGAAATCATGCCTCATCAATTTTATTTGCATAACCATCGCCAACAACAATGGTTTCATTACATCTCCATTCATATCAAGACAATTCATCATCATACATATAGCACATTACATTCCACAAGATTTACAATGTGCAAAATATCACATTATTCATATGTATCAACAATGCAATATCAAATGGATGTATGCAACAATACAAAGTTTGTACTTACTTTAAAAGCAACCCACACAATACTAAGCACTTCTTCTTCCAAAAATCTTTCACCACTAGAATTATGGCAATTCACTTTCTTCACAACCTATTCCAAAAGAAAGATGAAACTCACATAAGATCATAAGGCTAAGAACCAACTAGGGCAAACTCTAAACATGACATGCTCAAAAACACGGGCGTGTCCCTGACCATGCCCTAACTCCATAACACAGAAGCTTTTACACGCTCAGAACCACGGACGTGTCACTGGGCGTGTAATACATTCTGCCTCTAAGAAACATTGACACGTCCAACAACATGAGCGTGCTCATGGCCGTGTCAATTCCCCAAAAACACAGTGGCTATGACACGTTCAATAACACGGGCATGTTACTGGTCGTGTCAAACCTACTGCCACACAGAACAATTGACACGCCTAAAAACCTGGACGTGCTCGTGGGCGTGTCAGGCCAAAAACCCAGATTCCGGCCAAAACAGCAAAACACCCAGCAAATCACTTCTTCCACCAATATCCACTTCAAACAAACTCAACTACACACATCCAAAAACCATCTTAAACTTGCAAAAACACCAAAACAAGACAAAATATACATTAACCACAAATCATCAATCTCATCAAAAACCCTAAACACACTTTCAACACTATCTCTTTCAACACACTTACTCCTTCCTTCAATCCACCCTCAAAATGCATAATCAATAAACCAAACACTCTTAAACATATCACAATCAAACAACACACTCTTACAATCAACAATAATCTATCAACTCAAACACAACTTCAATAAAATCAAGAGAAATCAAGAGAAAACTTACCAAGGATGAAGAAACTCTTAAATCTCCAACTTGATCTCTTGAAAACTTCCTTCAATCTTGAACTTGGAAGACCAAATCTCTCTCTTGCTCTCTTGTTTCTTTGATGGCCGGATAACAAAAGGAAAGAAAAAAGAGAAGGAGAAGAAATGAAAGAAAGCCACGAAGGAAGAAGTAAAGAAAGAAAACCAAAGAAAACAAAGTCAACACTTTTCCTTAAAACCCTCTCAACCAAGCATTTAATATAAAATAATCAAAATATCATCTTCCACTTCCACTAACTCTAATCCTACTTATAATTAATTAATTCCTTAAACACAATTAATAATAATTACTCTCTTCCTTTGACTTTCCATTGACTTGTGTATATGTTGTATATATTTTCATATACACAACATATACACTCTCTTCACTTCTTTTCTCTTTTCCAATTAAACACAAATACACTTAATTCAATTACAACTATTATTATACCAAACTTCTAGGGTATATTTTGGGATATTACAACTCTCCCCCTCTAAAAAGAAATTTCATCCTTGAAATTACCTGATATCAAGTCCGAAACAAGTGAGGATACTGATCTTGCATTGTTTGCTCGTTCTCCCAAGTTGACTCTTCTCTCCCATGATTTTTCCATAGAACTTTCACCAACGGCACTTTCTTATGTCTCAACTCTTTCATTCCATATGCCAAAATAGCAACTGGTTCTTCTTCAAATGTCAGATCCGAACTTACTTCAATGGATTCAACTGGCAAGATATGAGATGGATCCGATCTATACCTTCTCAACATAGAAACATGGAAGACATTATGGATTCTATCTAACTCAGGCGGCAAAGCAAGACGATAAGCAACTGGTCCAACTCTTTCTAAAACTTCATATGGTCCAATAAAATGAGGACTCAGCTTCCCTTTTTGACCAAATCTCAATATCTTTTTCCAAGGAGACACTTTCAAAAATACTTTATCTCCCACATTATACTCAATGTCTCTCCTCTTCAAGTCTGAATAAGACTTCTGTCGGTCTGAAGTTGCTTTCAATTTATTCCGAATCATCTTCACTTTCTCTTTAGTCTCTCTAACCAAATCAGGACCAATTAACTTACCTTCTCCAGTTTCATTCCAACATAGAGGTGTCCTACACCGTCTACCATACAATGCCTCAAATGGTGCCATTCCAATACTGGATTGATGACTGTTGTTGTATGCAAATTACACAAGTGGTAAAAATCTGTCCCAACTTCCAGAGAAATCAATAACACAGCTTCTCAACATATCCTCGATAATCTGTATCACTCTCTCTGACTGCTCATCTGTCTGCGGATGGAAAGCAGTGCTAAAATGCAATTGAGAACCCAAAGCCCCATGTAAACTCTTCCAGAATCTTGAAGTGAACCGGGGATCTCGATCAGACACTAAAGAAATTGGGACTCCATGCAATTTCACAATCCCATGGATATACAGCTCAACTAACTTCTCAAGAGAATAATCCATCCGAACTGGAAGAAAATGAGCTGTCTTTGTTAACCTATCAACAATCACCCAAATAGCATCATGTTTCCTCTGAGTTAATGGCAAACCAGATACAAAATCCATTGTCACCCTCTCCCATTTCCATTCAGGCACTGTTAAAGGTTGAAGCAACCCTGTTGGAACTTGATGCTCCGCTTTTACCCTCTGACAAGTAAGACATTTGGATACAAATTTCGCTATGTCTCTCTTCATACCAGACCACCAATAATGTTGTCTTAAATCATGGTACATCTTTGTACTTCCCGTATGCATAGCAAAAACTGATTGATGTGCTTCTTCCAAAATGATCCTTCTCAAACTATCATCATTAGAAACACACAATCTATCCTTGAACCAAAGACTACCATCACTTTTCACATGAAAATCTCAGCTCTCTCCATTTCGGCAATCTAATACAATCTTTTGAATTTTCTCATCTGTCAACTGAGCCTCCTTAATCTAGTCCAACAATATTGGTCTCAATTGCAATTGTGCCAACAATGCACCATCATCACAAGATACAAAGCTAGCATGCAACACTCTCAACTCCACAAGCAACGAGAGCGAATAGATAGTCAAACCTGCCAAAGACTTCCGACTCAAGGCATCAACAACAACATTTGCCTTACCAGGATGATAATCAATCAAACAGTCGTAGTCTTTAATCATCTCCAACCATCGTCTCTACCAAAGATTAAGCTCTCTCTGAACCCCCAAATATTTCAAACTCTTATGATCAATGTAGATAAAACACTTCTCCCCATACAAGTAGTGTCGCCAAATCTTCAAAGCTAACACTATAGCTGCTAACTCCAAATCATGGGTCGGATAATTGAGCTCATGCGGCTTTAACTGTCGAGAAGCATAAGCTATAACTTTACCTTCCTGCATCAAAACACAACCCAAACCACTATGTGAAGCATCACTGTAAATCATATATGGTTTATCTTCCACGGGTAAAGTAAGAACAGGTGCTTGAGTCAACATTTCTTTTAACTGTTCAAAGCTAGATTGACACTGATCTGTCCACACAAATCTAACCCCCTTCCGAAGCAATCTGGTGAGTGGAGTAGCTATCAAAGAAAAACCTTTCACAAATCGTCGATAATAGCCTGCCAAACCCAGAAAACTTCTAACTTCAGTCACAGACTTCGGTGGACTCCAATTCAAAATAGCTTCAACTTTACTCGGATCAACTCTAATACCATCTGCTGAAACTATATGACCGAGAAAAGTCACATGATCAAGCCAAAACTCACACTTCGACAGCTTAGCATACAATTGTTTCTCTTTCAAAATCTGCAGCACAATCCGCATATGCTTGTCATGCTCCTCTTCATTACGCGAATACACCAGAATATCATCGATGAAAACCACCACAAACTGATCCAGATAGGGCCTAAATATCCTATTCATCAAATCCATGAAAACTGCAGGTGCATTCGTCAACCCAAAAGGCATTACTAAAAACTCATAATGCCCATACCTGGTGCGAAAAGCCGTCTTAGCAACATCTTCAGTTCTAACCCTCAATTGATGGTACCCTGATCTCAAATCAATCTTAGAAAATACTGCTGCTCCCTTCAATTGATCAAAGAGATCATCAATCCTAGGCAAAGGATATTTATTCTTGATAGTCACTTTGTTCAATTGCCTATAATCAATGCATAACCTCATGGTACCATCCTTCTTCTTCAGAAACAATACAGGAGCTCCCCAAGGAGAAACACTGGGGTGAATAAACCCTTTATCCAATAACTCTTGTAACTGCACCTTTAACTCTCTCAATTCAGCAGGTGCCATGCGATAAGGAGTGATAGAGATGGGAGTGGTACCAGGCAACAATTCAATACCAAACTCCACCTCTCTCTCAGGAGGCAACCCTGGCAACTCCTCTGGAAACACATCTGGAAAATCTGCAACTGTGGTTATATTATCAAGTTGAGAACCCCCTACTCTAGTATCCACAACATGAGCAAGATAAGCATCACACCCTTTTCTAATCAACTTCCTAGCTGTTACGGCTGATACAAACAAGGATGCAAGTTGTCTCTGCTCACTGGACACCATTACACTCCTACCATCATTAGTTCTCAAAGTAACACATTTCTTTTGACAATCTACCACAGCTCCATGCCTAGACAACCAGTCCATGCCCAAAATCAAATCATATTCTTTAAAAGGCATTTCAATCAGATCACCAAGAAACTCCTCACCTTGCACCACAACTGCACTATCTCGGTGCACCTTGCTAACAATCACACTATGCCCTAAAGGATTTGTTACTAGAACATCAAATCCTAAGGATTCTGAATGCAATTCAGACACAGGCAATATGGATGCACTTATATATGAATGAGTAGATCCTGGATCAATCAAAGCAAGAATTGAAATGCCAAATAAAGAGAAAGTACCAGCAATGACTACAGAAGCATCTGGTTGTCTTTGCATCACATATACTCGTTGAGAAGGTCCAGCCTCATCTGGCCTACTATCCCTGGATGAAGATCCTCCTCTTTGACTAACTCCAAGTCTACCCCCTCTGCTGAAACTTCTGCCCCCTCGACCACCTCTGACACTAGGTCGAGAAACTGCAGAATCTGTCGGCCTCTGCTCCTGCATCTCAGGACACTCTCTAATAAAATGATCAGGAGATCCACATCTGAAGCACACAGCTAGTCCACTATTCTTCCAACAGGCACCTCTATGAGAACCCCCTCACTAAGCACATATAGGTAGAGTGGATCTCTGAACTACTGGAGTAGGAGCACTCGCTACTGAAACTGTAGGTCTCGATCTCTGTCTCTGAAACTGAACTGACCTACCAGCCTGCCTCTGACTCCTACTGATCCTAGGAGCAAAACTGCCTCTACCTCTCTTCACAGATGAGGACCCTGCCTCAAACTGGGGTCTTCTAACCCTGGTCTCCTCTTCAGAAGCAGCTACTGCAATACTCTGAGCTCTCTCCACACTCCTAGCTGCTGCAACAAGCTGGGAAAAATCCTGGTATCTAGAACCAGCCACAAGACACATAATTGAGGGTCTCAATCCCTCCTCAAACCTTCTGCACCGGTCTATCTCGTCTGAAATAATCCCCCCAGCATAGTGGCTCAACCGGATAAACTCTAACTCATATTCTGTCACAGTCCGGTGATCTTGCCTCAAAGTCAGAAATTCCATCTTCTTCACATCTTTATACTCCCTCAGAGTATACTTCAGCTCAAACTCCCATAGAAAATCACTGTAGGACAATGTAGGTGGATCGTCCATGGCGTGAGGAACTGTCTTCCACCAATCATATGCATCCTTCTGCAACAGTGATCTAGCATAATCAAAATTTTCTTCTAGGGTGGCTTGCAACTGAATGAATATCCTTTGTACCTTATCCAGCCACTGCTCAGCTACTGCTGGATCAATAGTACCCAGAAAATCTTCTGCTCCAGTTTATCGTAATGTCTCACTGGTACCATTGGCTGTGGTGGTGGTGGTGGCGGTTGCTTTGGTGCTTGCCTCAATAATTCAACCACATGCCTAAGCCAAACTGGCGGAACCTCCTCACCAGCTGGTCTCCCTGTCACCGAAACAGGTGCCTCTCCAGTTCTATCCACTCTAGCTCCATCTCTACCCTCTTCCGGAGCTACACTCTCAGCACTACCCTCAACAGACTGACGTGAATGAGAATCCATTACAACCTATATCTGCAAACACAGCAGAATACATCTCATTAAAGATCAGAGACTGCTAACACCAAACATTTATTTTATTCAAAACCAACTTTTTAATATCAAAATATTCTTTTTCTGACAATTGACCTAGGTTGAGAATCTCAAACCTAGGCTCTGATACCAAAATAATTATAACACCCCTATACCCCGTATACGTACACAACATGCTCATACGATCGTAATATACGTATACTGAATATAGAAATGCCACTGTTTATAAAATACACAAGTCATATTTTTGAAAATAAGTGAAGCAAATCTCAAACATTTAAGAGAAATTCAAAGGACACTATAGATAAAAACGTTTATTAATCCGCAGCGGAAGTGTTTACAACTATTTACAAGTGCAAATACATTATAAATAAAAATTTACAAAACATAAAATATATACATGATTGGTAGCTTGACTCTCTAATCTTTAAACTCTAGGCCAACTCTTCAAGCAAAAACTCAACTAGGTCTAGAGGAATCCTCTGCTTCAACCCTATCACCTGTGCGATGAACCACAATTGCACTGAGCCAACAACTCAGTAGTACAAACCATAATGATAATATGCAATGTCAATCTCAATGTCATGCATTCAACAATAGAGATCATACTCATAAATGTTACATTTCATTGTTTCAATAATGCTAACATTTCATTTACATTATCTCATAATTGTATCATCATTCATGGAACACATTTAACATAGACACCTATGGGCCCGACAAGTATTTAATATGATATTCAAAGTTCAGAGTTACTGCTTTGGTCCATAATCACAAATAATCAAGCCCGTAGGCAATACACATATATATCTCTATCCATGGATAGTGTAACAGACCCAGTCTCTTGGACCATCAACTCAACAAGCTTGAGGAGATCCTCAACCCGGCAAGACTGTTACCTGTAACAAACCCAGTCTCTTGGACCATCAACCCGACTAAATCGAGGAGATCCTCAACCCGGCAAGACTGTTACTTTTCATATATTTCATATTCATAATTCACATAGTGTAACAGACCCAGTCTCTTGGACCTCAATTCAACTCAAATTGAAGAGATCCTCAACCAGGCAAGACTGTTACCTTTTCACATTTGATAGGCATGCCGCCAAACCCAGAACTCTGAAATTGAATAACATATTAAACATACAATTATTTCATTTGCCTCTTTATCATTCTCTTTCTCAAATCATATCTCATAATCAAATGGGCAATCATGCCTCATCAATTTCATTTGTATAACCATGGCCAACAACAATGGTTTGATTACATCTCCATTCATATCAAGACAATTCATCATCATACATATAGCACATTACATTCCACAAGATTTACAATGTGCAAAATATCACATTATTCATATGTATCAACAATGCAATATCAAATGGATGTATGCAACAATACAAAGTTTGTACTTACTTTAAAAGCAACCCACACAATACTAAGCACTTCTTCTTCCAAAAATCTTTCACCACTAAAATTATGGCAATTCACTTTCTTCACAACCTATTCCAAAAGAAAGATGAAACTCACATAAGATCATAAGGCTAAGAACCAACTAGGGCAAACTCTAAACATGACACGCTCAAAAACACGGGCGTGTCCTTGACCGTGCCCTAACTCCACAACACATAAGCTTTTACACGCTCAGAACCACCGGCATGTCACTGGGCGTGTAATACATTCTGCCTCTAAGAAACATTGACACGTCCAACAACATGAGCGTGCTCATGGCCGTGTCAATTCCCCAAAAACATAGTGGCTATGACACGTTCAATAACACGGGCGTGTTACTGGTCGTGTCAAACCTACTGCCACACTGAACAATTGACACGCCTAAAAACCTGGACGTGCTCGTGGGCGTGTCAGGCCAAAAACCCAGATTCCGGCCAAAACAACAAAACACCCAGCAAATCACTTCTTCCACCAATATCCACTTCAAACAAACTCAACTACACACATCCAAAAACCATCTTAAACTTGCAAAAACACCAAAACAAGACAAAATATACATTAACCACAAATCATCAATCTCATCAAAAACCCTAAACACACCTTCAACACTATCTCTTTCAACACACTTACTCTTTCCTTCAATCCACCCTCAAAATCCATAATCAATAAACCAAACACTCTTAAACATATCACAATCAAATAACACACTCTTACAATCAACAATAATCTATCAACTCAAACACAACTTCAATAAAATCAAGAGAAATCAAGAGAAAACTTACCAAGGATGAAGAAACTCTTAAATCTCCAACTTGATCTTTTGAAAACTTCCTTCAATCTTGAACTTGGAAGACCAAATCTCTCTCTTGCTCTCTTGTTTCTTTGATGGCCGGACAGCAAAAGGAAAGGAAAAAGAGAAGGAGAAGAAATGAAAGAAAGCCACGAAGGAAGAAGAAAAGAAAGAAAACCAAAGAAAACAAAGTCAACACTTTTCCTTAAAACCCTCTCAACCAAGCATTTAATATAAAATAATCAAAATATCATCTTCCACTTCCACTAACTCTAATCCCACTTATAATTAATTAATTCCTTAAACACAATTAATAATAATTACTCTCTTCCTTTGACTTTCCATTGACTTGTGTATATGTTGTATATATTTTCATATACACAACATATAAACTCTCTTCACTTCTTTTCTCTTTTCCAATTAAACACAAATACACTTAATTCAATTACAACTATTATTATACCAAACTTCTAGGGTATATTTTGGGATATTACAGTGGCCTTATTAGGAAAAGTTAGGGTTAAAGTGTCATTTGAATATGATAATATTATAATGACAAAGAATAATATTTTTGTTGTCAAATGTTATTATAATCAGGGACTCTTTGTACTTAATGTTTCTAAAATTATAAATGAAAATGCATCTTCTTCTACTTACTTGATTGACTGTTGTGATATATGGCATGCTAGATTAGGACATGTTAGTATTTCTTATGTTAAAAAAATGCAACAGCTTGGTTTAATTTCTGGCATTAGTAATACAAACATGTCAAATATGTGTTGAATCTAAGTTAATTAAGAAAACTTGCACATCTATTCAAAGAGAATATAAACTATTAAGTTTAATTCATACAGATTTAGGGGACCTTAAGAAAATAATGGCAAGTTTATTGATGATTTCTCAAGATTTACTAAAGTATTCTTGCTTAGAAATAAAGATGAAGCCTTTGATATGGTTTTGTCATATAAAGTTAAAGTAGAGAATCTACTAAATAAAAAGACTTAAAGGGTTAGATCTGATAGAGTTGGTGAATATATTTTGTTTAATGATTACTGTGAAAAAGAAGGTATGAATCAAATAGTGTAGCTGAAAAAAAAATAGAACTTTGAAAGAAATGATGAATTGTATGCTTATTAGTTCTCATGCACCTGAAAATCTATAGGGAGAAGCTATATTATGTGCTTGGCACTTATAAAATAGGATCTCATATAAGAAAATTGGTAAGACACCTTATGAGTTATGGAAGGTTTATTCACCTAATCTAAAATATTTAAAAGTGTGGGGGTGTCTTGCAAAAGTAATGTTACCATATCATAAAAAGAAAAAAATAGGCTCTAAAACATCTAATTACATGTATATTGGTTATGCTGAACACAATGCTGCATATAGATTTTTGGTTTTGAACAGTGTTGTGCTTGAACATAATTCTATTATTAAAACTAAGAATGCCAAATTTTTTGAGCATAATTTTCCTTTAAAATTTGATAATATTTCTATGCACCTATTATTCAAAATGATCATAAAAATGAGGATTTGAGAAGTAGTAAAAGAACAAAGAAAGAAAAACCTTTTGGAAATGATTTTATGCATATCTTGTAGAAAATGATCCATTGGTTTTTCTGGTGCAATTTCTTCTTCTGATGTACCATTTTGGAAAGAAGTTATTAAAACAGAACTCGATTCTATTTTACAAATTAATACTTGAAAATTAGTTGATTTACCTCATGGAGAAAAACCCATTGGTTGTAAATGGAATGTTAAAAGAAAATTCAATACTGATGATTAGAAATACAAAGCTAGACTTGTTGCAAAATGTTTTTCACAAAAACAAAATATAGACTATTTTGATACGTTTGGTCCTTTGAGTAGAATATCTTCTATTCATATTTAGATTGTCTTGGCTTCTATTTATTAAATTTTTATTCACCAAATGGATGTTTAAATGGTGATTTGGAAGAAGAAATTTATATGGAACAACTTGGAGGTTATGTAGTTCCTGGTCAAGAAAATAAATTTTGTAAACTTCTTAAATTATTATATGGCTTAAAACAAGCACCTAAATAGTGGCATGAAAAATTTGATTAAGTTTTGCATGGTGATGGTTTTTCTTCTGTTGAAGTAGATAAATGTGTTTTACAAAGGTTGTTAATAATGATTGTGTGATTATATGTCTGTATGTGGATGATATGCTCATTTTGAGTACTAGTCTTGAATTAGTACTTAAAACAAAATGTTTTCTTACTTCTAAATTTGATATGAAAGATATGGGTGAAGCAACTGTAATATTGGGTGTTAAAATCATAAGGAAAGGTGATAGGATAATGGTATCACAAGAATATTATGTTGAGAAATTTCTCAAGAAGTTTGGACATTATGATGTTGCATCAGTGAGCATTTCTTATGATGCTAACACTCAATTAAAAAAATAGAGGTGATCCCATTACTCAATCTGAGTATGCATAAATTATTGATAGTCTGATGCATTTAATGAATTTTTCTTGACCTGACATTGCATATGCAGTATGTAGATTGAGCAAATACACATAATCCAAATTATGAGCATTGGAATGCATTAGTCAGATTGATGAAATATTTGAGATGTACCATAGATTATGATATCTTATACATAGTAGATTTCCTGCTATATTAGAAGGATATAGTAATGCTAACTAGATTTCAGATTCAGATGAAACAAAATCCACTAGTGGTTATGTGGTCACCCTTGGAGGTGGAGCTATTACATGGAAATCAGCCAGACAAACTATTATTGCAAATTCAACCATGGAGTCAGAGTTTATCACTCTGAAACTGGCTGGTAATGAGTCTGAGTGGTTGAAAAACTTCTTAGCAAATATTCTATTAGGAATAAAACTGACACCATCTATGTCCTTACATTGTAATTGCCAAGCGGCAATAGCCATTGCAAAGAACAAAGCTTTCAATGGTAAAAATAAACATATTCGATTAAGACATGATGTGATTAAGCAAATGCAAAAGGATGGAATTATATCCATTGATTGTATGAAGTCAGAAATCCACTAATTTATGAGAAGAATCAATAAGATTATCACCAAAAATCAAAAAGGGGTAAAGAGAAAAGAGAAAGAGAGGAGTTCTTGAAAGTGGTATGTGCTTGTGTATGAGTAATTTGTAAATAGTTAGTTTTCTTAGAATTTTAATGCTTGAATAAGTTAATTGGATAATTTTAATTGAGTTATTGATAAAGAATTGAATAAATGATAAGTTGTGCAAAGAAAGATTGAAGAAGCTCTATATGAAATTTACTTCAAATTTGTAAGAAATAAGTGTGGTGATATTGTTTTTGGTTAAAGAGATGGTTTTGGAGTGTTGATAACTAAATTTATTGCTAAAGATTTGATAAATTGAGAATTGAGTAAAGTGTTTGATTTGGATTCTTTTTATTTGAAAGTTTATTTTTTGGTTCATTTTTATCATTGTTATTAAATGTGTTTAGGTTGTTTTAACTTTAAATGCAAGTTGGAACAACTTTAGCTCACAAAAAAGTAAAATTTTAAGTTTGGCAGATGCTGAAAAATCTACATGGGCTTGTGGCTTTGATCCACATGGCCTTGTGAATTATTCAGCTTCAATAATTCTACTTTCAGTAATATTTTGGTACACACGGGCTTGTGGACTTCTTAGGTACACCCATATCCTCTATGTAACCCTAATTTTCTTCTTTTTCAACACAAAAACACTTTATTTCATATGTTAATATAATTTTCTTGTTCAATTAACATTTATAATATAATTATAACTTAAAAATATGCAAGTTTGTCAAATTAAAGGTTAAAATTTTAAAAATGTCTACAAGTTAGTTTGCAAAGAAGTCTTGGAATTTTGTTAGCATTAGATAAGGATTATATTATCATTTTATTGATGTGATATGTAATTAAATGTAATTAGAGGTGAAGAAGTAATAAATTGCCCAAACCATACTGATGTTAGACCTAGCTTAGGGTTGAATGGCTAGCCAGGGGGTGGATATCCATAATAAAAGTGGGCACTCCGTGCCATTAGTGGACACATCGTGTAACCAGTGATAATGAGCATATTTGCTAAAAGTGAATACACTTGACAGTGGGCCTTTGGCCATATTTTTTATATTAGGCATTAAATTGCTGACAGTGACCCGTTGTCCGAATCTAAGGTCTAAATTCAGTGTGTATGGGCAAAGTAAAAGAATTGCATATGATGTGAACAATATGCCTTGTGACTGATTTATTAAAATTATTGAACATTGAGTTTTCTTGTGTTGAGTATATTGAATATACAAATTTATCAAATTTCTATTAAAGTACCAAAGTGATGATTTTATTATTTTTCATGGATAATAATTCAAAGTTATCTTTCTTAATATTTTCTTGCATTTTATGAATATACAAGCACCACTAAGCTTTGCTTAGCATGTTAGATTTGTTTCTAATGTGCATATCAAATGAGACGAGAAGAACCTATTGAGTGAGATTTATAGAGAACCAAATCAACTGCATCACAAAAAGGTCTTCTAAGAAATATTTTGTATAAAGAGTTTTAGATTGTTCACATGGCGGAGATATATATTTTAAATGACATTTGTATAAATTTATGGGTAGTATGTTATATATATGGGTGTATGTCCAGTTTTTGTGGACTAGCATGAAAGTTTTATAAATTACAATAATTTTAAGGATGTATATATATATATATTATGTATGTTCATATTAATTTATGTTGAGGTTTTGCTTGGATTTGTATGGTGTAATAGAAATGGATGGTTTGAGGAATGAATGTATTAAAAAACTTAAGAAATGGAAATTTTCTTTAAAAGGCAGATTTAAAATAAAATGCACGGGCGTGTCGTTCTATGAGACACGGCCGCGTTGCTTGTGTTTGTTTAAAGTGGCAGTGTTGATTTAAAATGCACGGGCATGTCAGACTTGGTTGACACGGGCCTGTTCTTATCTTAAGTAAGAAAATACTTTTTAAGTTCTATAAAATTGAGTATTTTGACAACATCTCTTTATAGTGAAGTGTACGAACTATTTAGGGGTATCACAGTTCATATGGGTAATAATAAGTCTTTTGTTTTTTATGCTAGCATTTTTTTTAAAATGGTCCATTCCTATGATGTGAGTAGTGCTAGATTGCATTAAGTGAGAGGATGAGTTAAAAACTCTTAATGATTTTCATGTTCCTTATAGGCGGTGTTTATGATGCAATATACACTTGATGAAAATACCAATGTGAATGTGGAGTGAGGCCGCTCCTATGAGATTGTGACATAATTGTTATGATCATTTATGTGTGTGCTTTTAGGATAATTTTATTAGCTTTTGATTAATTTTTCTTTAAATTTGTTCTTAAGTTGCTTAAAGTATTATTGTAACATCCTAAAATTTTTAAAAATTTATAATTTTTGGAAATTTTGATAAAATAAATTATAATTTAAAAGGATAAATTAAATTAATAGTTTTAAATGAAAAATGAAGGGATTTTAAATGAAAAAGTGGAATATATATGAGATATATATGCAAAATATGCATAACATATATAAAAGTCAACACTTTTTAAAAGAAAAGGGTATTTTGATAATTAAATTTTATAAATTCAAAATTAATAAAATAATTCAAAAACAAATTATTTTTGAATGGAAGAGGGAAATTAGGACTTTTAATTTATTAAAAAAATTTAAATAATTAAATATTAAATTATTTTAATATATATATATTTGTTATTTAAAAAAAAGATGAAAAGGAAAAGAAATATTAAAAGTCTTCTTCTTCTTCTTCTCTTTCCTTTGGCTGAATTTTCCATTTGAGTTAGACCAAGAATTTGATTCTTCCATACTCCATAAATTGAAGGATTTAACAATTTTCAAGTGGATTTTTGGTGATTTCCACAAAAATTAGTAAGTTTCCATCTCTTTTCTTTGAATTCCATCGAAGATTGTATTATTTGAGAATTTGGATTTTGATGTAGTATGTTATAATTATTGGAATTGTTGTGTATGATGTTATTTTGAGTAGTTAACAATGATTCTAAGGTTAGATTGAAGAGATGATGGAGTTTGGCTAAAGAATGGTGAAGAGAGAGAATTTAGGGTTATGGATTTTTGGGGTTTTGAAAACATGAACTTTAATTGCGCAAATTGGTTCTAAATGAGTTGTTTTGATTCATAAACAAGTATTTTGAAGTCAAATATTGGATTTGGTGGTGTTGGGTTGGAGTTTGAGAATGGAAGTGGAGATTTAGGGTTTTGGAAAAGTGATTTTCCAAAGTGGTTGAATTTTGTGATTTTATTTGTTTAAGCATGATGTTTAGTGTTAAAAGTGATGAATATAAACTTGGAATGAGTAATGGATTGTGTTGGAATGGAAAACCTTCAATGGGGGAAGGTTATGCCATTTTTGAGATTTTGTGTATAAGAGTGTATTTTTATAATATAAATAATTTAAATGTATTAAAATATGTTTTTAATAATATAAATAAACTTAAAACACTAATTTAATTGTAGTAGAATGGAATTCCAATGTTGAAGTAAGGAAAGGCTAAATTTTTGGAAATTTTGTAGGAGTGATGTGTAATTATGGTTTAATGTTGGTAATGCCATTAAATGTGATACTAAATGAGTATTTGCTATCACATTTGGTTTAGGCATTGAGGGAGGTTGATTTGCTTCATTCAAGTGGTAAAGGGCAAGTTGGAAAGATTGGATTGAAGGTTGTTTTTAGCTTGCTTTGGGTTGTTAGTGGAGGTGTGTACAAACTTTGAATATAATGTTTATATTTGCATAACATTTGGACTTAGCACATTTTGCTTGGAAAATGTGTTAAGTTACTTGGTTCATTGATTGTGTATGAATAATATTCTATGACATTTGTAATGTCATATATGTGTTAAATGCTTTGTGAAAAGCCATTGATAATGGCTAAATCGTGTAAAATGTGAAATATGCATATTATGTGAAAATACCCAAAGTAATTGGGTAATGTGTTGTGAATATAAAAATGAGATATGTGGAATAATGAAATGAATTGTTATTGATAAAAATGAGAAAAGTGAGAAATATGAGAAAAATGTGAAAATTGAGAAAATTGAGAAAAAAAAATGTAAAAATAAGGCAATGTGCCTATATTGAATATGTGACAAAGAGAAAGAGATTAATAAGGAGAAAAATGAATAAATTGTGTGACAAGTATGTTATTCAATTTTCAAAGTTCTGGGTTTGGTTGCATGCCTATGATTGCCTATGGGCTAAATGCTGGAATGGTGAAAAGACTGGGTCGTAAGCTAGGCCAGCTGATAAATATGATGTTTTTGGGGTGAAAAGGCTGGGTTGTAAGCCTCAAAAACTGTAGCAGTCTAGCCAGGTTGAGGACCAAGATACTGGGGCCTAAGGGTCTAGCCGGGTTGAGGTCCAAGAGACTGGGGCTGTTACATTATCCATGGATATATTGCCTATGGGGCTAGACACATGGTGTCATTATGGACCAAAGCAGTAACTCTGAAATTTTAGTAGCATCTTAGATCCTTTTTCGGTCCATGCTTGTCTTTGTTTTAATGTGAATTATGAATTATGATATAATTGAGCAATATAATGTTATGAGTTGTGATTATGAAATATTTGAAAAATATAAGAAAGTGGAATGATGTGACATCTATATGCATTGTGCATTGGCATTGCATTGAGTTTTATTGTTATTATCAAAGTTTGTACCACTAGGCTTCGGCTTAGCGCGATTGTTTCCATCTCGCAGGTGATATGGTAGACCCAGCTGAGCCAGAGAGTTCTTCTAGACCACGTCGGGTCTAGACTTGTAGTTGAGCTTTTTGAGTTGCTATTGAGATCAGAAACACTACCAGAAACATGTATATATTTTTATGTTATTGTACATTTTGAGTATTATGCATAATATATTATATTTTGAATTTTACGTATTGTATATTATAAAGAATGTTTTGGGTCAATGTATTTGAAATGGGAAAGTGTGTTTTAAATTATATAAATGTTTGAGAAACTTGGTGAAATTGAGAAGTATGGTTGAGATGATGATTGGAAATTATTTGGGAGTATTTTCTTTTTGCAGGTTGAGTAATTGCTAAATTTTGAGATATCCAAATTACAGACAAAACTCTGGCGAATTTTTTCCAGAGATTTTTATATATCTTATTTATTTTGGGTTCTTATAACAAGTAAAGAATATTTATATTCTATTTAATTTTTATATATTTAGAATTTGAAATTTTAAATTGAAAATGTCAAAAAAAATTAGTAAACCGGTCTATGATATTTTTATACCGTATTTGCATATTTTACATATGCTGGAAATACGTATTGTACGTATATAGGGTATAAGGGTGTTACAGCTATGATTTAGGTTGAATTGCAAAAATGGAGCTTTAATTCACTTGTTGGATCCTATTTAGAGGAAAAGGCATTGACATGGCAAAGTCACTTACTAACTTGGTCGTGTCCCTCATCAATGTGTCCCTCATGAGAAAAAGAAAGGCAGAGGCAGACACACCCAGATGACACAGCCATGTCACTAGCTGTGTCACCTGACTTGGCCAGGACAATCATGTCTTGGTTGTGTCACTATAATAAGAAAGGAAAAAGAAAGGCAGAGGTAGACACATGCAAGAGACACGGCCAAGTCAGTAGCCGTGTCACATGACACACCCACTAGCTTGGCCATGTCACACCTGAAGAGAGAAAAATATCCAGAGAGGCAGAAGAAGACACCGCCAGGTGACACGGCCGTGTCACTGGCCACATGAAATATACATTACAAGGTAGTGAAGGACACAGGCAAGTTACTTGGTCATGTCCAAGGCAAAATTGATAAGCACGGCCGAGTCATTCATGTCTTGGTCATGTCACATGTGATTTCTTTGAATTATTAGCACGATTAGTGGGGGACAAGGTGGGAGACAAGAGGAATTTTATTTTAAAATAATTAAAAAAGTGAGGTGTTTTTATGGGATGAAAGGTTTAAGAATGAAAAAGAGGGATCTTTCTACCTTCGTGTTCTTGTTCTTATTTCAAGACACCGCCTTCATCACCATCTACATCTTCATCTTCTTTCAATCTTCATTTTCTTCCATAGCAAGTGACTTTCATGTTTTTGGAATAGTATTTGGGTGAACAAGCTCTTAGAGGGTTAGGGTTTGAAGAAAGCTTTGGTTGAAGAGTTGGAGGCTTGAGAGAGTTTTCACTTATTCTTTCAAGGGTGGAACAATTGATTGATGGGTTTGAAGAGAGCTTAGGAGTTCTTCATCATATTCAAGTTGAGCTAGGAGAAACAATAAGAAGTTCAACTCCTGACATCTCAAAAGGGATTTTTCTTGTTTTCTCATTTAATTCATTTCTAGATTATTGTTGTTTTTTATGAACATTAATATTTCAATGGATGATTTGGATTTGAATTATATTGAGATGGCTGTTTACTTTGAAATGATGATGAGCTAAATTACCCATATCTAGTGTTGTAGTAGATTTGATTAAATGACTTTATTTGATATTTTCATTAATATACCTTGTTATTGGGTGTTTGCATTGGATTATATGTTAGGTTAATAGATTGGCCACCTATTGATCCCTTAATATTGAATGATGGACCAAGAGGTGAAATTTGATATTGGAACTATGTAAACAATCACCCTAAGAATGAATTAGAAATATAAGTTCTAAGGTTAAATTAATTTGTAATTTCAAAGCAATTGGTTGTTGTTAATTCATGAATGTAAGAACTAATGAATTGATGATTGCTAATTAATCAAAAGAAATAAATTAAATTACCAGGTTGTATTAATGGATAATTGAGAATTAAACTTCAATTAAATTGATCTATAAACCCTAGGTACCATTCCAAAAAATTTGAATTTATCTTGCATAAATACTACTCCTTTTTACTTTTAAATTTTAATCACATTTTACCATTTCAACAACATTTATTCAACTTTAATAATTATTTTAATCAAATTATTATGAACAACACCTTCCTTGTGAGATGACCTTGGTGCAATTACCATTGCTACAATAATCTTGTCCACTTTATAGTAGTGTTTAGTAGAGCGCATCAAGTTTTTGACGCCGTTGTCGGAGAAGGCTATTTTTAGTAATAGTTCGAATCTCTCATTTTAATTGATTAATTGTTTAAAGTGCTCCTTTTTGAATTGTCCAGGTGATTTATGCAAGGAAAAAGATTACAAGGCAACAAACTTGTTCCCTTTGTAGACAATGTCTATAGACATCCTAGAGCTGAGGAAGTGGATCCTTTGCAATAAGAGGGAGAAAACACCATAGAGCAATTTAGGAAGAACACGGAAGTAGAAATGGGTGAAGTAGAGGAACCACCCATGAAGGAGTTTGCCCGACCAATTATTAGGGTAACCATATCATGTATAAGGTTGAGCAACGCAATAAGAAATAATGAACTAAAAAATATTCATTATAGTATACTGCCCTCTTTCCATAGATTGTCAAATGAAGATCCTCTCAAATTCATTTGTAATTTTACACAACCTTGCATACATTTCCCTAGCAAGCATTGATGGAATATGAGCTGAAAATGAGGTGTTTCCCATACAGTTTGAAGGATAGGGCAAAGGCGTGATTGATGACCTTACCAGAAAATTCATTAACCACATGGACCAAAGTTTATAACAAATTCATGGGAAAATTCTATTCACACTAGAAAACAAAGGAGCTTAGGGAGAGTATAGCAACATTCATCCAATTTGATGGAAAACCATTTCATGAGGCATGGGATTATTTTAAATCCTTGTTATTCCAATGCCTTCATCATTATTATCTGCAACAACTGCTCAATCAGTTCTTTTATGATGGGCTCACTCAACAAAGCCAGAATACAGTGGATAATATAGCAGGAGGTGCAATGGGTGAAAAGACAACTGTTGAAATGGTGCAATTGTTTGAAATATTGGGAGCTAATTCACAGCATAAGAGTATTGGAGAAAGGCATAAAGGAGCCTTTGAGTTAATGCAAATTCAAAAATGGCAAGACAAATCACAGAGTTGATAAGGCAAGTAAAATTACTAAATGCTAAAGGAAACCTGCCTATGTCAAGTTAAGAAACATATGCATCATGTGGTATTATAGGCCATAATGCAAATATGTGCCCTTCAAGATTTGATCAATTCCAAGAAGGGCAAGAGCAAGTATATGCCTTTGAAGGTTTCCAACAATGGGGTAATAATGACCCATATTCCAATTCTTATAATCCCGGTTGGAGAAACCACCCAATTTTTTCTTGGAAAAATCAGCAGCAAATTCCACCTCAACTATCTTTTCAACCTTATTAAAGAGGACATCACTTTCAAGGATAAACTTCAATTCAAGAGCAAATAAGGAAACCTACACTTGAATATAATTTGAATGCTTTCATTCAAATTAGCACCCAAAACCAAGAGGTGAACAACAAGAGGTTTGATTCTTTAGAGACATCACTAAAGAAGGTGAAAACCCAAGTTAGTCAATTGGAAAACCAATTTTAAGAAGACCAAAAAGGGAAATTTTCAAGCCAGCCAGAGCAAGCCAAAGCAATCACAATTTTGAGAAGCGAAAATGTAATAGATAACGAAATTGGAGATTCTTTGAATGCAGGTACTAATCAAGAAGAAAATGGCATGGAGATGCAAGCCAACCAAGATCAATCAAGTCAATCAAAGGAGGATGAGAATATGGAGACATCAACTTCACCAAAATTGCATAAGTCTCCAAATCCGTACAGGCCACTAATTCCTTTCCTAAGTAGATTGAAAGGTGAGAAGTAAGATAAGCAAGTTTCTAAAATCTGCAACATGCTTTCCAAGGTACTATAAATCTTTCATTACTTAAGGTGATTAGGAACATGCCAACCTATGCCAAATTTTTCAAAGAACTAATCACCAAAAAGAAAAGGCATGAACCAAATGAAAAGGTGATGGTTTCAGAGATAGCAAGTGTTGTTTTACAACATAAGTTACCTCCTAAGCTAAAAGATCCTGGAAGTTTTGTAGTTAATATCTCTATAGGGAATAGAAAAGAAACAACTAGCATGTATGACTTAGAAGCTAGTATAAATTTGATGCCTTATTCGATTTATTTACAGTTAGAGCTTAGAAAACTTAAACCAACCAAGATGGTCTTGCAATTGGCAGATAGAATTCTTAGATTCCCTCAGGAAATTTTAGAGGATGTTCTAGCTCAAGTTGGGGGTTTAATATTTTTTGTAGACTTTATATTCCTTGACATGGGGAAAGAGATCCCTAGGGATACTAAAAACCCATTTTTGTTAGGAAGGCCTTTAATGGCTACAACTAACACCTTGATAGATGTTAAAAATGGGAAACTATCCAAGACTGTTTTAGGACAAACTGTGGTATTTTTAATTTTTAACACTCCCCCTATTCCCACTTCTGCTGTTTATGAAAATTGTTCTTTTATTAATTATACTAATCTTGCAGTTAGAGATGTTTCATTACTGGACATTGGTAAAGACAAGGTTGATATGGCTTTGATCTTGGGAAAAGAGATTGAAGTTTTTGATCTAGGAATTGAGGAGTGCAAGTTGATGTTAGATGGTGAGATTGATAAGAGGGGGTTTGATGATATTAAGAATGAAAAAGATATAGTGCAAAAATTCATTGATGATGGAGGTAGCACTTTGTATCTCACATGGGAATGATGGAAATTAGGTTTCAGATGATCTCCTGCTTTTTAAATTTATGCATGTTCACATTGGGGACAATGTGAATCTTTAAGTGTGGGGCAAAGTTTTAAATTTTATTATTTATTTATTATTTTCTTGGTTAATGTTTTAGTAATATAATGTTTTTATTTAATAAATGAATTTTGAAAAGTTCAATTGTTATAAGATTGTTGGTAGATGACCTTTGAAATTTTTAAAGCGTGAATTTGAGAATTAAATGTGAATTGGTGCTTATTGTCAATTTTGATGGTTATTCTTTGCATCACCTTTAAACTTGTGAGGAATTAAGCCTATTAAGTTGGATACCAACTTATTATTCTTTGTATGAGCATTCTTGATTAATATATTGCTAGAACTTGCTTAGATATGCATTTTGAGACCACGTGAAAATTTTAATTAGGCATCAACATGATTAAGGCATTTAGGAGTACCCATTTAGCTTAAAAGGCTAACCTTGAATATGTCTTTAGGAAGCCAATTTTTAGCCTATTTCATTTTTTCATTTCTTTCTTTTATACAATAACATTAGCCATAAACCATTTTGTTTCATTTCTTGTCCTTCTATTGGGAGCAAGAGCATTTGAATAATTTAGTAATTAAAGTTGTTGTGTAAATTAAAGTGTGAGGTTAAATTTAGTAGGTTGAAAGTTGCAAATAAACACTTTGTAATTTTTGTATTTCTTTGTTAGATCTTTTTCTTTCTTATATTATTGTTATATTAAATCTAAAAATAGGAATCAATTCAAAATCCTATGTTATTAAAAAAAGAATAAAAGGAAAAAAAGAGCAAAAAAAAAAGAAGGGAAAAAATTAGAAATTATTGTTTTTATGGATAAGGTTGGAATAAGCTTGGGTGTGATCTTTCCAATAAAATAAGAGGATTCCAATAAAGGGTATTTTAGGGTCAAATGCTAAGTGAGTATAGGCTATTTTAAGATTGTTGGGTTATACATATGATCGGTTACTTCATTCTTGAAGTGCTCTTGAACTTAATGAATACGCTCACATTCTTAAATGTCATACCTTTACCTTATCTCCATTACAACCAAATGAAAGACCTTATTATTGATGCTTGATTGTAATTAGGTGGTGGATATTTGATTCATAAGCAAGCTTATGGTGATATCCTTTCATCGAATGTTGAGAGTGCAAACACTGCTCTGATCAAACACTTGAGAGATTTTGTGAAGGAGTCATATTTTGGGATGCAATGGCAGACCATTGAATTATATAAGTGTTAATTTCATTTGGTTCAATAAAGATTGTAGATAAATGAGAAGGGAGTCTTAATATATATTCTTATAACTCTTGAACTTAATTAAAATTTTCTTATTCGATTTTGTTTTTAACTTTGCTTGAGAACAAGGATTAAGTGTGGGGTAATTGTTATGATTATTTATGTGTGTCCTTTTAGGGTAATTTTATTGGCTTTTGATTAATTTTTCTTTAAATTTGTTCTTAAGTTGCTTGAAATGTTATGATTTAGGTTGAAATGTAAAAATGGAGCTGGTGCGTGTGTACCTAATGCTATAGCAATATTGCAAGTGCACAGGTCGCCCAAGTAATAAAGTAGTGAGCGAAGTATAGTTCCACTGAGGACAAGGTCAAGTACTAGTACAAATCTTAACTGTTGTTTAGCAAATCAATATTTGTGTGAAGTTTTGTAATTGAAGACAAATAACTTAATTAACTGAAAGTAAAGGGAAATTAAATGTTGTGCAAAAAGGATTGATGATAATAATAATACTATCCAGATATTGAATCCCCCCAGCCACAATTATATTTATGAAAATCAATTTAATTAAATCACATAATAGAGTTAAATTGGCATTCCTCTAACTTAGACTAAAGCCTCTCTCAAGTGAATTAATCCCTAATCACTAAGTAGAGTGCCAGAATCTCTTCTCAAATACAATTAAATAGATCTTGCATTAAGAACAAGGAACTATAAACCAAAGGATCTTGTAAGTCTATCTCTAGCACTCCAATCAATCCTCAACCCTTATGAGTATTCAATTCATATCAAGCTTTCTCAAGTCAATAATATGAAAATGGCAACCAATCAATAAGCATGCTATTATCAATTGGAAGTAAATCATTAAGCATCATAAGAATAAAATAACTCCACCAATTAAAATTATTCAATCCATACAAATAAGCTAGGGTTCATCAATATCTAGATAGAGAATGATTTAGTTCATGTTCAATA
This sequence comes from Garcia nutans, assembly GCA_947685225.1. Lineage (NCBI taxonomy): Eukaryota > Viridiplantae > Streptophyta > Magnoliopsida > Malpighiales > Euphorbiaceae > Garcia > Garcia nutans. The sequence goes on along the minus strand of CANTUV010000013.1, from coordinate 10,375,356 downwards.
CTCTTAATACAACAACCACAATAACAACATTAAAATAAATTGAAAGAGACAATAGAAAAACCCCTTTTGTGAAGAAGCCAAGAGTAGGATTACTAGTCTTCCTCCTAGCTCCACTTGGTGTATGATGAAGAGCTCAAGCCCTCTTCATTTGTTGAAGCTTGCCAATGGGAGATGGAGATGATGGAGAGGATAGAAATAGAGGATGAAGATGAAGAGTTAAGGAGAGTGTCACTCCCTCCTTGCCCAAACCGTGTATGCCCAAAGCCTCCTCTAATCTCAACTCAAAACACCTTCTTCCTGTCCTTATTCTCTATCTCCTCCCAAAAAACTGTCCCCCTCTTCTTCCTCTTCTTCTCTTTTTAAATCATTCAAAGCTCAAACCCATACCTTCCAACTCACACCACTCTCCATTGTCTCCCACATTCCCTTTTTTTTATCTTTCTTTTCCTCAAATTAAGCAAGCTTTTCTTTTGTTTAATATTACTTTTGGCAAAAGCTAGTCTTTGTTCCCCACTTGTCTGCAAAAGAATTTAAATATGCAAGGTTGTCCTAGGTGACACGGCCAAGCTTGCTGGCCGTGTCTTCTTTTGCCATTTCTTTCCTTCTTTTCTTCTAGGTGACACGGCCAAGCTCCTGGCAGTGTCATGTGACACGGCCAGTGGCTTGGCCGTGTCATGTGATTGTGTCAGCTTCTGCCTTCGTTTCTTTGGTTTCTTGGTTTTGCTCTTTAGGTGAGACATGGCCAGTGGCTTGGCCATGTCTTCTGACCGTGTCAGCTACTGTCTTGCACTTCTTTTGAGTGAGACGACCAAGCTTGCTTTGGCTTGGCCATGTCTTGCTTTATTCATGCTCTTCCTTCATTGTTTTGATAATCCAAGGGAGTTTTTGCACTGTAACCTAAAACAAACACTTAAAACAAACTTTAAACAAAAATAAAATGAAACATTAACTAAAAACACATCAAAATCATACTAAAAACAAGTACAAAAATGCTCTTATCAAATACCCCACACTTAATTCCTTGCTTGTCCCCAAGCAAGGCTACAATCCAAACAAGCTAAACAAGAAAATTTTGTCAAGTTCAAGAGTTAAAGAAATGCATCAAGATTTCCTTTATCCCTAAATCCACAATTAATATCAAATCGAACAAAATTGATACCAATGCAATTATGTGGCTTTCCATGCATAACCTATGTTGTCACTCCCTCACCAACTCTTAAAAGTGTTTTATCATGGTGGTGTTTACACTCAAAACAATCAATGAAAGATTATCGCCATAGGCTTGCTTATCAATCAAATCTCCACCACTAATTACAATTAAGCATCAATCAAAAGGTCTTTTATTTGGTTGTAATGGGGTTAAGGTAGAGGCATGACATTTCGGAAATGTGAGCTTAATCATTAAGTTCAAGAGCACTTCAAGAATGAAGTAACCGATCATATGTATAACCCAACGATCCCAAAACACCTTCCTCTTATCTACCCCTTGACATTCAAAGAACTTTTCAAGGGAACTCACTTATTACATCTTGCAATGATTATTCCAAACATATTCCAACCCTTTCAACAAGAACAATAATTATTCTTATTTTTATATTTTTTCTTTTTATTTGATTTTTTTATATATATATTTCTTTTTTATATTTTTTATTTTGATTTGAAATCTTAAACCTACTAAATTTAACCCCACACTTAATTTAACACAACATTTGGTCATAAACGCTCTTAAAATGCTCTTGACCTAATGAAAGGGGAAGAGTTAAAATAACAAGGTTCAAGCTAATGGTGTTGTGAAAAAGAAAGAAATGGAAAATAAAATAAGCTCAAAATTGGCTAACTAAGGTTGAATGTAGGGTTGGTCTTTTTAAGCCAAAGTGGGCTCACCTAATTGCCTTAATCATCTTTATGCCTAATTGAAATTTTTATGTAATCTTAAAATGCATATCAAAACAAGTTCTAGCAAGTCATCAATCAAAGATGTTCACCCACAATAAGAATAATTAGTTGATGGCTCAATTCCTCACTAGGTTGATGGTGATGCAAAGAAAAACCAACAAAATTGACAATAAGCACCAATTCTACTCAATTCTCAAATTCATGCTTCAAAAATTCAAAGGTCATCAATCAACAATTTATAATAATTGAACTTTCCAAAATTCATTTATTCAAAGAAAACATGAAAAACATTAACTAAACTAACACAAAAACAAATTAAAAGTAGAAAGAAAACATGAAAAACATTAACTAAACTAACACAAAAACAAATTAAAAGTAGAAAGAAAACATGAAAAACATTAACTAAACTAACACAAAAACAAATTAAAAGTAGAAACACAAAACACAAAATGCACCCCACACTTAAAAATTCACATTGTCCTCAATGTGAGCATGCATAAACTAAGATAGAATTCAGATGAAACCTGATTTCCATCGTTTCCATATGCAATATGTAGGGCTCCTTCCTCCCATAATGCAATTGTAGCCCAGGATTGAGAGAATGGACAGCATGCAACTTCGAAATGTGCCCAATGTATTACAAAGCCTAGGTAGTATCCTTGGATGAGCGAATGGCCAATGGGAACTCATGAAGGCTGTCTTGGGGTGATCTTCCAATGCTATAGGAACTTGGTAAAAATATTCTTCAGTATGCAACATGGTTATATTGATTTTTTTCTTTCTCGCTCCCGAAAGTGGGAGCAATGATCATTGGTTGCATATTGTTCTCCCCAACCAAAACATCTTTCAAAATTTTTGGGGTCTTTTGAAGTTCAACCAAGTTTGGTTGAATCTCATTCTCGTCCTCTTTATCAATTTGAAGTTTCCTCTCAACAACCTCATCATTTAAATTAATTTGTTCTCCTCAATTTCTAAATTGGAAATATTAGGCTTTACTTCTAAGGTCATGGCTACCTTAAACTTATCTACACTATCTTCACTATAAGGCATGTTATAGAGTTCAGGAATATGCATACCTGGTTTCTCTTCCTCCAGCCTACATGGGAATAAAATTGGTGGCATAAAAGGATTTGAAGGTTCCTGCAATTTTATCCAAGTTGATGCTTCCAAATTCTCCTCCTCCTTTGTTTGACTCAGCTCCTCTATGTTGGATTGGATCTCCTCGCCATTTTCTTCTTGATTAGTACCTGTATCAAAGAAATCACAAAAATTGTTATATATTACCTATTCATTCCTCAACTTTGTGATTACCTGGATTTGCTCCAATTGGCTAGGAGACTCCTCCTTTTGGTGTGCTTTGGGGTTGATGTGCCAGCTGCGCAACTTGAGCTTCCAACCTCTTCCATGATTCTTGCAAAGATTCAAACCTCAAATTATCTTCCACTATGTATTACTTGCATTGAGCTTGATGTTGCTCGCTATTTTGAATGAAGGCATTCAATCTTTCCTCCAATGTGAGTTTCTTAGGTTGATCTACATTTTGTGGGCTATTTTGAATGAAGGCATTCAATCTTTCCTCGAAAGTGGGTTCCTTAAGGTGATCTTGATTCAGCGTGTGTTTTTTAATATAGACATTTAACTTATCCTCCAATGTGGGTTCCTTAAGGTGGTCTTGGTTTGAAAATTATTCTTGAAAGTAAGAACTTCTTTGGTAAGGCTGAAAAAATTGTTGAGGTGGAATGTACTGCTGGAAACTTTGATAGTCATATTCTTTTTCTTGCCATTCTTGGTATCGTTCGAAACCAAATGAACATGTATTGGCACTATGTCCTGCATTGCCACATGCTGCACATACCATGTCAGAATTATAGTCCCTATCATAAACTCCCCCGTACTGGGAAAACTGCATCTTTACAGCAAAAAGTACACATAACAATTTAAAGAAAAGTAAACAAACAATTAAATTAAAAACAAATTCAAAAACAACAAACAAACAAATTCAAAGAAAACAAACAAACAATTCACAGAAAACAAACAAACAGTCTTGATTCAAATGAAAATAAAACTAAATCAACAGTCTTGATTATATTACTAATATTGAAACCGTTGTCCCCGGCAGCGACGCCAAAAACTTGGTGCGTGTGTACCTAATGCTATAGCAATACCGCAAGTGCACGGGTAGCCCAAGTAATAAAGTAGTGAGTGAAGTATCGTTCCACTGAGGACAAGGTCAAGTACTAGTGCAAATCTTAACTGTTGTTTAGCAAATCAATATTTGTGTGCAGTTTTGTAATTGAAGACAATTAACTTAATTAACTGAAAGTAAAGGGAAATTAAATGTTGTGCAAAAAGGATTGATGATAATAATAATACTATCTAGATATTGAATCCCCCCAGCCACAATTATATTTAGGAAAATCAATTTAATTAAATCACATAATAGAGTTAAATTGGCATTCCTCTAACTTAGACTAAAACCTCTCTCAAGTGAATTAATCCCTAATAACTAAGTAGAGTGCCGGAATCTCTTCTCAAATACAATTAAGAGGGTGTTTCTCAAAACTAGAGCTTTTCAGCTTATTGTGAATAAGTGATTTTTAGATTATAATCAGATTAAAAATAAGCAGTTAAGCGTTTCTGTAAACTAGTTAATAATCAGCTGATAATCAGTTTATAATCAGTTAAGTGTTTCTGTAAAATCAGCTTATAATCAGTTTTTAATTGCAGAAACTGCCAAAATGACCAAACTGTCCATTAGTTTATTTATTGTATAAAAATAATTTTTTAAATGTCAATTTAAAATTTATTTTACAATAATAATAATAATTATTATTATTATTATTTAATAATAATAATAATAATATTTATTTGATGAGAACTAAAGTGTATAGGGTGAGCAAATTTGAAATATTAAAGATTAGGTAGGGATAGTATGGTCTTTTACTTGGTCAAAACTGCTTAAAAAATAAGTGCTTAAAAAAAAGTAGCAAAACCCAACTTTTAAAAAACTGATTAAAATCAGATTATAATCTACTATTTAAGTTTTCATAAACACTTAAATAAACAACTTATAATCTAAAAACTGCTTATAATCAGTTTTGACCAACTTTTAAGTTTTGAGAAACACCCTCTAAATAGATCTTGCATTAAGAACAAGGAACTATAAACCAAAGGATCTTGTAAGTCTATCTCTAGCACTCCAATCAATCCTCAACCCTTATGAGTATTCAATTCATATCAAGCTTTCTCAAGTCAATAATATGAAAATGGCAACCAATCAATAAGCATGCTATTATCAATTGGAAGTAAATCATTAAGCATCATAAGAATAAAATAACTCCACCAATTAAAATTATTCAATCCATACAAATAAGCTAGGGTTCATCAATATCTAGATAGAGAATGATTTAGTTCATGTTCAATACTCTTAATACAACAACAACAATAACAACATTAAAATAAATTGAAAGAGACAATAGAAAAACCCCTTTTGTGAAGAAGCCAAGAGTAGGATTACTAGTCTTCCTCCTAGCTCCACTTGGTGTATGATGAAGAGCTCAAGCCCTCTTCATTTGTTGAAGCTTGCCAATGGGAGATGGAGATGATGGAGAGGATAGAAATGGAGGATGAAGATGAAGAGTTAAGGAGAGTGTCACTCCCTCCTTGCCCAAACCGTGTATGCCCAAAGCCTCCTCTAATCTCAGCTCAAAACACCTTCTTCCTGTCCTTATTCTCTATCTCCTCCCAAAAAACTGTCCCCCTCTTCTTCCTCTTCTTCTCTTTTTAAATCATTCAAAGCTCAAACCCATACCTTCCAACTCACACCACTCTCCATTGTCTCCCACATTCCCTTTGTTTTATCTTTCTTTTCCTCAAATTAGGCAAGCTTTTCTTTTGTTTAATATTACTTTTGGCAAAAGCTAGTCTTTGTTCCCCACTTGTCTGCAAAAGAATTTAAATATTCAAGGTTGCCCTAGGTGACATGGCCAAGCTTGCTGGCTGTGTCTCTCACTTTGCTTGGAACACGGCCAAGCTTGATGGCCGTGTCTTCTTCTGCCATTTCTTTCCTTCTTTTCTTCTAGGTGACATGGTCAAGCTCCCATTGGCTTGGCCGTGTCATGTGGGTGTGTCACCTTCTGCTTCTAGCTTTATCAATTTTTTTCTTTCTTTCCAAGGGTGACACGGCTAAGCTCCTGGCCGTGTCATGTGACACGGCCAGTGGCTTGGCCGTGTCATGTGATGGTGTCAACTTCTGCCTTCGTTTCTTTGGTTTCTTGGTTTTGCTCTTTAGGTGAGACACAGCCAGTGGCTTGGCCATGTCTTCTGGCCATGTCAGCTACTGTCTTGCACTTCTTTTGAGTGACACGGCCAAGCTTGCTTTGGCTTGGACATGTCTTGCTTGATTCGTGCTCTTCCTTCATTGTTTTGATCATCCAACGGAGTTTTTGCACTGTAACCTAAAACAAACTTTAAACAAAAATCAAATGAAATATTAACTAAAAACACATCAAAATCATACTAAAAACAAGTACAAAAAATGCTCTTATAAGGGCTTTAATTCACTTGTTGGATACTATTTAGAGGAAAAGGCATTGACATGGCCAAGTCACTTACAAACTTGGTTGTGTCCCTCATCAATGTATCCCTCATGAGAAAAGAAAGCAGAGGCAGACACACCCAGATGACATGGCCAAGTCACTGGCCGTGTCACCTAACATGGCCAGAACAATCATGTCTTGGCCGTGTCACTTTGATAGCAAAAGGAAAAAAGAAAGGCAAATGCAGACACATGCAAGATACACGAATAAGTCACTGACCGTGTCACATGACATGTAACACCCTTATACTCTATATACGTACAATACATATTTTTAGCATATGTAAAATATGCATAAACAGTATAAAAATGTCACAGACCGATTTAATAAAAATTTTCACATTTCTGATTTAAAATTTCAAATACTAAATATATAAAATTAAAGTATATAATAATTCTTTACTTGTTATAGGAAACCAAAATAAACATTTTATATGAAAATCTTTGGAAAAAATTCGCCAGAGTTTTATCTGTAATTTGGACATTCCAAAATTTATCAATTACACAACATGCAAAAAGACCACTTCCAATAAACAATAAACCACATCTTCACCTTAACTTCTAAATTTTTTCACAATTTTCTCAAAACATTTTTATATATAGATATATATATATATATAATTTAGAATACATATAACTTAACCCAAACATTCTTTATAGTTTACAATATATAAAATCAAAAAATATGATATAATATGCATAATACCCAAAATATACAATAACATAAAATATATACATGTTGCTGATAGTGTTTCTGATCTTGATATAAACTCTACAAGCACAACCACAAGTCTAGACCCGACCTGATCTAGAAGAACTCTCCGGCTCAGCCGAATCTATCATGTCACCTGCACGATGTAAACAATCACGCTAAACCAAAAGCCTAGTAATACAAACATGATAGCAATAAAACTCAAATACAATGTCAATGCACAATGCATATGGATATTACATCATTCCATTTTCTCATACTTTTTAAATATTTCACCATCCACAATCCACATAAAAACAAATACAAGCATGGGCCCAAAGATAACTAATATGCTATTCAAATTTCAGAGTTACTGTTTTGGTCTATAATGACACCATGTGTCTAGCCGCGTAGGCAAAATATTAATGTAATAGTCTAACTAGGTTTGAGCTTACGACCCGGTCATTTCACCTCAAAAATATTTTCGCAGTGACGCCCAGCGTCTAGCCCATAGGCAAATCATAGGCATGACGCCAAACACAGAACTCTGAAAATTGAATAACATACTAGGCACACAATTTATTCATATTTCTCATTTATATCAATATCGATATCAATTCATTTCATTATGTTTCCACATATCTCATTACATTATACCACATTTTTGCATTTACAACACATTACCCAATTACTTTGGGTATTTCAACATAATTCACATACTAATCACATTTAATGTAATTGATCCAATACTAATGGCTTTTTAACAATGCACTTAATGCATACACAACAAATGACATTACCCAAACACTTTGGGTCATTTTCACATAATACACATAATTCACATTTTACATAATTTAGCCATTATCAATGGCTTTTCACAATGCATTTAACACATATATGACATTACAAATGTCATAGCACATTATTCATACATAACCAATGTATCAAGTAGCTTAACATATTTTTCAACCAAAATGTGCTAAGTCCAAATGTCATGCAAACATAACCAATATATTCAAAGTTTGTACTTACCTCAAATAGCAACCAAAACAAGCTTAAAACAAACCTCCAATCATATCCTTCCAACTTGCCCTTTACCACTTGGATGAAGCAAGTCAACTTCCCTCAACGCCTAAACCAAATGTGATAGCAAATAATCATTTAGTATCACATTTAATAACATTTTCAATATTAAACCATAATTAAACCTCATCCAAGCAAAAATTCAAAATTTAACGCTAACCTCATTTCAACTTTGGATTCTTATACTAGGCCATTCATTTTAATATATTAAGTTTATTTATATTATTAGAAACATATTTTAATACATTTAAACCATTTACATTACAAATATACACTCTTATACACAAAACCCTAAAATGGCATAACATTCCCCCATTGAAGGTTTTTCATTCCAACAGAATCCATTAATCATTTTAAGCTTATATTCATCACTTATATCACCAAACAACAAGATTAAACTAATAAAATTATACAATTCAACAACTTTGGGAAAATTATTTTCCAAAATCCTAAATCACACTTCCATTCTCAAACTCCAACCAAACACAATCAAATCCAATATTTGACTTTCAAATACTTGTTTAAGCACCAAAACAACTCATTTAGAACCAATTTACACAATTAAAAACCATGATTTCTCAAATCCTAAAAGTCTATAACCCTAAATTCTCTCTCTTCGCCATTCTTTATCCAAATTTACCCATTTCTTCAATCCAACATTAAAATCATAAATAACTACCCAAAATAACTTAATACACACCAATTCCAACAATATAACATACTACTTCAAAAATCCAATACTCCCATATTCAAAATTCTCATGGAAATCCAAAGAAAAAGCTAATGAACTTACTTTTTCAAGTGGAAATCACTAAAAATCCTTTTTGAACCTTTGGAATCCTTCAGTTTTTGGAAGCTTGGAAGATCAAAATCCTGTCTTGGCATCCATGGAGATTTTGGCCCTTGAAGGAGAAGAAGAAGGTGAAAAAAAAACTTTTTATTTTCTCTCTCCTTTCATGTTTTATTTATAACCATGTGAATATATTATTTAACATTTTAAAAATTAATTATTTAATAAATTAAAAGTCCAAAAATCTCTCTTTCATTCAAAAATTATTTATTTTTAAATTAATTTGATAATTTTGAATTTTTAAGATTTAATTACCAAAATACCCTTTTTATTTGACTTTTGACTTTTCTTTCAAAAAGTGTTGATTTTTATATGTTATGTATATTTTACATATATATCACATTTATATTCCACTTTTTCATTTAAAATGCCTTCATTTTTCATTTAAAACCATTAATTTAATTTATTCAATTTAACTATAATATATTTTATCAAATTTTTATAAATTAGAAATTTTCAAAAAATTTTGGGATATTAAAATTCTCTCCCCCTAAAACAAATTTCATCCTCGAAATTACCTGATCTCAAGTCTGGAACAATTGAGGAAACTGACTCTGCATCATTTGCTCACTCTCCCATGTCGTCTCCTCAGTGGCATGATTTCTTCAAAGGACTTTCACAAGTGGCACCCTCTTATTCATCAATTCTTTAACCTCTCGTGCCAAAAATGCCACTAGTTCTTCCTCTTAAGTCAGATCTGGACTCATCTCAATAGACTCCACTGATAGGATATGAGATAGGTCAAACCTGTATCTCGAAAGCATCAAGACATGGAAGACATTATGAATTTGATCTAACTCAGACAGCAAAACTAGTCTATAAGCCACTAGACCAACTCTCTCCAATACCTCATATGGTCCTATGAAACGAGGACTCAACTTCCCTTTATGATCGAACCTTAGAATCTTCTTCCAAGGAGATACCTTCAAAAACACTTTATCTCCCACACTGAACTCCATGTCTCTTCTCTTTAAATTTGAATAGAATTTTTATCGGTCTGAAGCTACTTTCAAACAACCCCGAATCACCTTCACTTTCTCTTATGTTTCCTTAATCAAATTGGGACCAACTAGTTTACCTTCTCCAACCTCATCCCAACATAAAGGTGTCCTACATCTTTTGCCATACAAAGCCTTATAATGAGCCATTCCAACACTGGACTGATGACTGTTGTTATAAGCAATCTCAATTAGTGGCAAAAATCTATCCCAATTCCCGGTAAAATCAATGACACAGCTCCTCAACATATCCTCTAGAGTCCGTATCACTCTCTCTGACTGCCCATCTGTCTGAAGATGGAAAGCAGTACTAAAATACAACTGAGAACCCAAAGCATCATGCAAACTCTTCCAAAACCTCAAAGTAAATTGGGGATCTCGATTAGAAACCAAAGAAACTGGGGCTCCATGCAACCTCACTATCTCATTGATATACAGCTCAGCCAACCTCTCAAGAGAATAATCCATCCGAACTGGAAGAAAATGAGTTATCTTCATCATCTAATCAACTATCACCCAGATTGCATCATGCTTCTTCTAGGTCAAAGGCAGTCCAGTCACAAAATCCATTGTCACTCGCTCCCATTTTCACTCGGGCACTGATAAAGGTTGGAGCAACCCTGAAGGAACCTGGTGCTCAGCCTTCACTCTCTGAAAATTGAGACATCTGGATACAAACTCTGCTATGTCCCTTTTCATACCTGACCATCAATAATGTCATTTCAAGTCTTGATACATCTTGGTATACCCAGGGTGCATAGCATAAAGTGACTGATGTGCTTCCTCTAATATTATCCTTTTCAATTCTGCATCATCAGGAATACACAACCTATCTTGTACCATAGACTGCCATCATCCCTCACAAAAAGTCTCGACTCTCCCCCTTCTGACAAACCAAAACAATTTTTTAAATTCTCTCATCTGCCAACTGAGCCTCCTTAATATGATCCAACAAGATTGGCCTCAACTGCAACTGAGCCATCAAAGCACCATCATCACAAGACTCAAATCTAGCATGCAACGCTCTCAACTCAACAAGCAACGAGAGCAAATAAGTAGTCAAACCTACCAAAGACTTCTGACTCAAGGCATTAGCAACAACATTTGCCTTACTAAGATGATAATCAATCAAACAGTCATAGTCTTTAATCAATTCTAACCACCATCTCTGCAGAAGATTCAGCTCTCTCTGAACACCCAGGTATTTCAAACTCTTGTGATCCGTATAAATGAAACACTTTTCCCCATACAAGTAATGCCACCAAATCTTCAAGGAAAAAACTATGGCTGCAAGCTCCAAATCATGAGTTAGGTAATTTAGCTCATGTGGCTTCAACTGTCGAGAGGCATAAGTAATGACTCTACCCTCCTGCATCAAAACATAACCTAAAACCACTATATGAAGCATCACTGTATATCACATATGGTTTACCTTCCACAGGCAGGGTGAGGACAGGAGCCTGAGTCAACATCTCCCTCATCTGCTCAAAACTCGCCTGACACCAATCTGTCCGCACAAATCTAACTCCTTTCCGAAGCAATCTAGTGAGTGGTGTAGCTATCGTAGAAAAACCCTTCACAAACCGATGATAATAGCCTGCCAATCCCATAAAACTTCTAACCTCTGTCACAATCTTTGGTGGACTCCAATTCAAGATAGCCTCAACCTTACTCGGATCAACTCTAATACCCACTACTGAAACCACATGCCCAAGAAAAACTATCTGATTGAGCCAGAACTCACACTTAGACAGCTTAGCATATAACTGCTTCTCTCTCAGAGTCTGCAATACAATCCGCAAATTTCTATCATGATCCTCCTCATTATGTGAATACACCAAAATGTCATCAATGAAGACCACCACAAGCTGATCTAAATATGGTCTGAACTCCCTGTTCATCAAATCCATAAAAGCTATTGGTGCATTCGTCAATCCAAAGGGCATCACCAGAAACTCATAATGCCCATACCTCGTACGAAAAGCTGTCTTGGGTACATCCATATCTCTGACTCTCAACTGATGGTACCCTGATCTCAAATCAATCTTAGAGAATATTGTTGCTCCCTTCAACTGATCAAAGAGATCATCTATCCGAGGTAAAGGATACTTGTTCTTGATGGTCACCTTATTCAACTGCCTATAATCAATACACAATCTCAAGGTGCCATCCTTCTTCTTCACAAACAACACAGGTGCTCCCCATGGGGACACACTAGGGCCGACGAACCCTTTTTTTAACAACTCCTATAACTGCACCTTCAACTCTCCATCTGATAAGGAGTAATAGAGATAGAAGTGGTACTAGGCAACAAATCGATACCAAACTCCACTTCTCTCTCAGGAGGTACCCCTGGCAACTCATCAGGGAAAATATCTGGAAACTCGACAACTGTGGATATACTGTCAAGCTGGGATTCCACTACTCTAGTATCTACAAAATGAGCAAGATAAGCCTCACATCCCTTCTAAATCATCCTCCTAGCTGAAACAACTAAAACAAACATGGATGAAAGATACCTCTGCTCACTAGATACCATCACATCCCTACCATCACATGTTCTCAAAGTAACACATTTTTTTGACAATCTACCACAACCCCATGCCTGAATAACCAATCCATGCCCAAAATCAGATCATACTCCCTAAAAGGTATCTCAATCAGGTCACCGAGAAATTCTTCATCCAGAACAACAACTGGGCTATCTTGGTGCACCCTGCTCACCACAACACTATGCCCTAAAGGATTTGTGACCAAATATCAAATCCTAAGGATTCTGAATACAAATCACTCACAGGAAAGATGGATGCACTGATGTAAGAATGAATCGACCCAGGGTCTAATAATGCAAGAGCTGAAGTACCAAATAAAGTAAAAGTACCAGTAATAACAGCTGAAGCATCTGGCTGCCTCTGCATCACATAAACCTGATGATGGTCCTGCCTCATCTGGTCTACTACCTCCAGCTGTAGAAGCTCCTCTCTTATTAGTCCCAGATTGACTACCTCTACCAAAACCTCTGCCACCACGACCCCCTCTGATACTAGGTCGAGAAGCTGCAGTATCTGCATGTCTATCCTCTGGTGGCTCTGGATAATCTCTGATAAAATAGTCTGAGGACCCACATCTAAAGCACACTCCCAAAGCACCTCTCCACCAGCAGACACCTCTATGTGCTTTACCACAATGAACACAAGTAGGCAGAGCACTAGCCACTGAAACTACAGGTCTCTATCTCTGTTTCTGCTGCTGTACTAACATGCCAAACTGCCCCTGACTCCTACAGAACCTCTGAAAATATCTCCCTCGGCCTCTCTTCACTGATGAAGACCCTGCCTCACTCTGGGGTCTCCTAGCTCTGGTCTCCTCAACCCTGGTAGATGCTGTAAGACTTTGCGCTCTCTCTACACTCGTGGCAGCTGCAACCAACTGAGAAAAATCTTGATACCGAGAGCCTGCTATGATACACATGATAGAGGGTCTCATTCCCTTCTCAAATCTCTTACACCTGTCAATCTCGTCACAAATGATCCCACCAGCATAATGACTCAACTGGATAAACTCGATCTCATACTATGTCACTGTCCTAGTATCCTGTCTCAAACCCAGAAACTCCATCTTCTTTGCATCCTTATACTCCCTCGGAGTATACTTCTACTCAAATTTTTATAGGAATCATCATTAGCCAAGACTGGTGATCATCCAGAGCATGTGGAACCGTCTTCCACTAATCATATGCATCCCTCTGCATAAGAGATCTGGCATAATCAAACTTCTCTTCTAGACTAGACTACAATTGAATGAATACTCTTTAAACCTTGTTTAGTCACTGCTCTGCTAAAGCATGGTCTGTAGTACCAACAAAGTCCTCAGCTCTGAACTTTCTCAGCTTATCATACTTCCTCACCGGCAACTGCGGCTGCGGCTGTGGCGGCGGTGACTGCTGAACTAGAGTCTGTCTCAACAACTCTACCATATTCCGTATCCAGCCAGGCGGAATCTCATCAGCTGCTAGTCTCACAGGCACAGAAACAGATGCCTCACTAGCAGACACAACTCTAGCTCCATTTCTACCCTCATCAAGAGCCACACTCTCTGTACTACCCTCTACAGGCTGAAGCGTCCAAGATGTCATAACTACCTATATTCGCAAATACAGCAGAAATTACTATATCAGAGATTAGAAATTGCCAGTGCTAATGCATGTATTACAATTGAAAACTATTTTCAAATCACCCATTTTCTCTCTTTATCAACCCACCTAGGTTGAGAACCTCAAACCTAGGCTTGATACCAAAATAAATGTAACACCCTTATACCCTATATATGTACAATACATATTTTCAACATATATAAAATACACATATACGGTACAAAAATGTCACAGACTGGTTCAATAAAAATTTTCACATTTCTGATTTAAAATTTCAAATACTAAATATATAAAATTAAATAGTATATAAATATTATTTACTTGTTATAGGAACCTAAAATAAACATTTTTATATGAAAATTTTTGAAAAAAATTTGCCAGAGTTTTGTCTGTAATTTGGACATCCTAAAATTTATCAATTACACAACCTGCAAAAAGAACACTTCCAATAAACAATAAACCACATCTTCACCTTAACTTCTAAATTTTTCCACAATTTTCTCAAAACATTTATATATATATAGATATATATATAATTTAGAACACATTTAAACCCCCATTTCAAACAACTTAACCCAAACATTCTTTATAGTTTACAATACATAAAATCCAAAAACATGGTAGATGCAAGTACCCAAAATATAGAATAACATAAAATATATACATGCTGATGATAGTGCTTATGATCTTGATATCAACTCTACAAGCATAACCACAAGTCCAGACCTGACCTGGTCTAGAAGAACTCTCCAGCTTAGTCGAATTTACCCTGTCACCTGCGTGATGTAAACAATCGCGCTAAGCCAAAAGCTTAGTAATACAAACTTGATAACAATAAAACTCAAATGCAATATCAATGCACAATGCATATGGATATCACATCATTCCATTTTCTCATACTTTTTAAATATTTCACAAACCACAATTCACATAAAAACAAACACAAACATGGGCCCAAAGATAACTAATATGCTATTCAAATTTTAGAGTTACTGTTTTGGTCTATAATGACACCATGTGTCTAGTCCCGTAGGTAAAATATCAATGTAATAGTCCAACTAGGTTTGAGCTTGCGACCTAGTCATTTCACCCAGCCCAGCTTCAAGGACTTGTTTTTGAGGCTTACGACCCGGTCATTTCACCTCAAAAATATTTTTACAGTAACGCCCAGCGTCTAGCCCGTAGGCAAATCATAGGCATGCTGCCAAACACAAAACTCTGAAAATTGAATAACATATTAGGCACACAATTTATTTATATTTCTCATTTATATCAATATCAATTCATTTCATTATGTTTCCACATATCTCATTATATTATACCATATTTTTGCATTTACAACACATTACCCAATTACTTTGGGTATTTCAACATAATTCACATATTAATCACATTTAATATAATCGAGCCAATACCAATGACTTTTTAACAATGCACTTAATGCATACACAATAAATGGCATTACCCAAACACTTTGGGTCATTTTCACATAATACACATATTTCACATTTTACACAATTTAGCCATTACCAATGGCTTTTTAACAATGCACTTAACACATATATGATATTACAAATGTCATAGCACATTATTCATACATAACCAATGTATCAAGTAGCTTAACACATTTTCCAACCAAAATGTGTTAAGCCCAAATGTCATGAAAACATAACCAATGTATTCAAAGTTTGTACTTACCCCAAATATCAACCAAAACAAGCTTAAAACAACCTCCAATCCTATCCTTCCAACTTTCCCTTCACCACTTGGATGAAGCAAGTCAACCTTCCTCAATGTCTAAACTAAATGTGATAGCAAATAATCATTTAGTATCACATTTAATGGCATTTCCAATATTAAACCATAATTAAACCACATCCAAGCAAAAATCGAAAATTTAAGGGTAACCTCACTTTAACTTTGGATTCTCATACTAGGCCATTCATTTTAATATATTAAGATTATTTATTTTATTAGAAACATATTTTAATACATTTAAACCATTTACAATATAAAAAGACACTCTTATACACAAAACCTTAAAATGGCATAACCTTCCCCCATTGAAGGTTTTCCATTCCAACACAATCCATTAATCATTTTAACCTTATATTCATCATTTATATCACCAAACAACAAGATTAAACCAATAAAATTATACAATTCAACAACTTTGGAAAAATCATTTTCTAAAACCCTAAATCACATTTCCATTCTCAAACTCCAACCAAACAAAACCAAATCCAATATTTGACTTTAAAATACTTGTTTAAGCACTAAAACAACTCATTTAGAACCAATTTGTAGAATTAAAAACCATGATTTCTCAAACCCTACAAGTCCATAACCCTAAATTCTCTTTCTTCACCAGTCTTTATCCAAATTCAACCATTTCTTCAATCCAACCTTAAAATAATTAATAACTACCCAAAATAACTTCATACATAACAATTCCAACAATTATAACATACTACTTCAAAAATCCAAAACTCGCATATTCAAAAATTTCATGGAAATCCAAAGAAAAAGCTAAAGAACTTACTTTTTCAAGTGGAAATCACTAAAAATCCTTTTTGAACCTTTGGAATCCTTCAATTTTTGGAAGCTTGAAAGATCAAAATTCTCTCCTGGCATCCATGGAGATTTTGGCCCTTGATCGAGAAGAAGAAGATAAAAAAAAACTTTTATTTTCTCTTTCCTTTCATCTTTTATTATAACCATATGAATATATTATTTAATATTTTAATAATTATTTATTTAATAAATTAAAAGTCCAAAAATCTCTCTTTTAATAAAAAATTATTTAATTTTAAATTAATTTAATAATTTTAATTTTTTAAGATTTAATTACCAAAATACCCTTTTTACTTTGACTTTTGACTTTTCTTTTAAAAAGTGTTGACTTTTATATGTTATGTATATTTTACATATATATCACATTTATATTCCACTTTTTCATTTAAAATCCCTTCATTTTTCATTTAAAACCATTTATTTAATTTATCCAATTTAATTATAATATATTTTATCAAATTTCCAAAAATTAGAAATTTTCAAAAAAATTTGGGATATTACATGACGCATCCACTGACTTGGTCATGTCACACCTGAAGAGAGCAAAATATCCTGAGAGGTAGAAAAAGACACAGCTAGGTGACACGGCAATGTCACTGGCCGTGTCACTCCCCATATGAAATATGCATTGCAAGGCAGTGAAGGACACATGCAAGTAACTTGGTCATGTCCAAGGCGAAATTGATAGACACGGCCAAATGGACATGACTAAATCATTCATTTCTTGACCATGTCACATGTGATTCTTTTGAAATATTAGCACGATTAGTGGGGGACAAGGTGGGAGACAAGAGGAATTTTGTTTTAAAATAATTGAAAAGTGAGGTGTTTTTATGGGATGAAAGATTTAACAATGAAAAAGAGGGATCTTTCTACCTTTTTGTTCTTGTTCTTGTTTCAAGACACCACCTTCATCACCATCAACATCTTCATCTTCTTTCAATCTTCATTTTCTTCCATAGGCAAGTGACTTTCATGTTTTTGGGATAGTGTTTGGGTGAACAAGCTCTTGAGAGGGTTAGGGTTTGGAGAAAGCTTTGATTGAAGAGTTGGAGGCTTGAGAGAGTTTTCACTTATTCTTTCAAGGGTTGAAAAATTGATTGAAGGGTTTGAAGAGAGCTAGGGAGTTCTTCATCATATTCAAGTTGAGCTAGGAGGAATAATAAGAAGTTTAACTCTTGACATATCAAAAGGGTTTTTCTTGTTCTCTCATTTAATTCATTTCTAAATTATTGTTGTTTTGTTATGAACATTAATATTTCAATGGATAATTTGGATTTGATTTATATTGAGATGAATGTTTACTTTGAAATGATGATGACCTAAATTATCCATACCTAGTATTGTAGTAGATTTGATTGAATGACTTGATTTGATATTTTCATTAATATACCTTGTTATTGGCTGTTTGCATTGGATTATATGTTAGGTTGATAGATTGACCACCTATTAATCTCTTAATATTGAATGATGGACCGATAGGTGAAATTTGATATTGGAACTATGTAAACAATCAACCTAAGAATGACTTAGAAATATAAGTTCTAAGGTTAAATTAATTTGCAATTTCAAAGCAATTGGTTGTTGTTAATTCATGAATATAAGAACTAATGAATTGATAATTGCTAATTAATCAAAAGAAAAAATTTAAATTACAAGGTTGTATTAATGGATAATTGAAAATTAAGCTTCAATTAAATTGATCTATAAACCCTAGGTACCATTCCAAGAATTTGAATTTATCTTGCACAAATACTACTCCTTTTTACTTTTAAATTTTAATCACATTTTACCATTTCAACAACATTTATTCAACTTTAATAATTGTTTTAATCAAATTATTACGAACAACACCTTCCTTGTGAGATGACCTTAGTGCAATCACCATTGCTACAATAACCTCATATACTTGCGAGTGCCGCTTTGTAGTAGTGTTTAGTAGAGCGCAGCAAGTTTTTGATCTCTAGAGCATTCATGAAATGCCTAGTGTGTGCATGGCCTATGAGAGCAACACAATCTCAATGCAAGAAATGTGGGGGTGTAATGTGATTGATTAGTCTTTAATATATAATAAGAGTTATCAGTTCATAAAATTGAAAAGCTTTACTAATAGCTATATATATATTATGCCTCTTCAGTCTAGATCTAGTTCATAGTCCAAAAATAAACCAGACACAAAACATTTACACTCATTTCAATCTATACCAAGCAAAAAATCTATTCAATTTGAAATATGTGGGGGATTGTTCGAATATATATAAGTTTTCACAAAGCTATTTCAAAAGAAACTATCCCACATTGAAAAAACACAAAGTTTTCATACACTTTATATATTGTCTTGTTTCTTATGGGCTTGTAATGGGTTGAAAGAGAGGCAAGCCTCGCGCAAATGAGGAATGAGCCAAAAGCTCATTTTGTGGACAAATCAATCAATTTACCAACTTCCCTCTGAGCAGGAAATAAATGTGAGACCTATTATATGCTCACTTTTTATATTCTTCATTAACATTCTAATTTTAGCCTATAAAAGCTAGTGCTAGTGAAGCTAAATATACGAATGAAATGAATTCTTCATTATTATCTTTTTGCTTGGTATAAATTAATTCTTCATACTTGTTGTTCTACACCTAATAATTTGAAAGAGTATGTTCTACCCTTGAGAATATTTGCATCCCTTGCAAATAATTCTTAAGCTCAATGTTGTTTAATACAGCTCAAACTTACAGTTTTCTTTACTTAAAAAAACTTATTCTTTACTTATTAATATTTCTACGGTATATATATTGTGTACATATTTATTTTTTGTGTGTATATTAAAAATATGATATCAATAAAATTAGTTTTGAATAAAAAAATATAAATAAAACCAAATATAAGAAATAAAAAAATATATAATGTCATAAAAAGGAAGAATGAAAAAATGGGCGTATTTTTGAAGAAGTAAAAAATGAAACATTTGAGTCACTGTTTTTGAAAAATGAAAACTTAAAAGAGTTAATTAGCATAATTTCCTCATTAAACAGGTTAATTTAAGACATGAAAAAAAAAGTTGTTTCTAACTTCCTTTCTAAAATTTACATTGGCAAACAAAGAGATATTTGGGGTTTTTAAACTGTGGAAAGAGAAGATAATTTCCATTTATGATTGTTTCTAAATTTCCTAACCCCTAAAAAATATCTAAAATATATGTCTTCTCAGTTTAAACTTCTTCTTTTTTTTTTTTTTGCTAATTGGTGAAATAAATTAATTATTTGCTTCAATTTTATCCTTGGATAGGTTAATAAAATTACCTATCTTAGTTGGATGCTGACATGACAAGCTCGGTTTTATTGCCTTTAAAATAAAGAAAATTACCATTTTGACCTTATGAAAGAATCCAAAACACATTATAGCTTCACAGATTCAATGCAATCATATCTAAAACACAAATTGGGACCATAAACCCTCCAATTAATAGACAAATATATTAAGATTTACTCATCAAGTGATGCGGAACCCTTGGATAAAATATTACATCTAGAACCCCACATATACATATATAGCATAGAATCTTATAACTCAAAAATAAATCCTCCCTACCAAACCCATAGCTAACCTGTAATTAAGAACTTGGGTGATTGGGATGAAATAAATGAATTGATTTAAAACACCACAAGTCAGACTTGATAAATTAGAACCAATTCTTCATGCAACAAGAATAAGAAGAAAACCTCTCAAACTTGAAAACACATAAATTACAATCAACATAATCTGGAAATTTGTATCAGCCCTTTTAGTCCTTTCCACCCCTCTCTATATAGCTAGAAATGAAGAATTAATGGCTTAGAAATCTAGGCTCACATGTATCTAGTCACACTAGTATTAATTATTCATCCACATCAATATTATATTCTAACTTAGTGCCCATAATTCTGATAATATTGATTGGCAAATTCTATATGCCTTTTGGTGTTGGTTCACATGTGTCTAGTTACACTAGCACTAAACCACATCAATATTATATTGTAAATTAATGCTAATGCCCATCAACATATTTATGGACAGATTCTTCATGCTTTTTGGTGAGTTTCTAACTTTCCCTTCATGATTCTTCATATTCAGTACAAGTTGGTCTCCCTCTTCATTAATCCACCTTTGAATGAAGTGTTGGAACACATGCTGGAGTTTCTTTGATTGTGATCTTGTGATTGGTCCACTTGGCATAATGATATCATCAACATATTTGCTGCCTTGTGTAGATTCATCAAGCTTTCTTATAGTTTCCTCATCATTCCCTCCTTGCTCAAAAAGATTTATCCTCAAATCTAAACCTACATCAAAAGGAGAAAGATCACTAATATTGAAAGTTGTAGAAATATTATACTCACCTGGTAGATCAATTTTGTAGGTATTATCATTGATTCGTTCTAAAACTTGAAATGGGCCATCTCCCCTTGCATCCAATTTGGATTTCCTTTGTTTAGGAAACTTTTCCTTCCTCATATGAACCCATACTCATTCACCAGGTTGGAAAACCACATGCTTCCTTCTTCTATTTGCATTATGGGCAAATGATTCATATTTCTTCTCAAGATGAGCTTGTGCCTGCTCATGTATCTTCTTAATCAACTCCGCTTTCCTTTCACTATCTAAGTTAGTTATTTCATTTAATGGTAAAGGAAACATATCAAGTGGTGTAAACGGATTAAAACCATAAGCAATTTCAAAAGGTGAATAACCTGTAGAAGAATGTATGCTTTTATTATATGCAAACTCAACAAATGGCAAATAATCTTCCCAAGTTTTCAAATTCTTACCCACAACAACACGTAACAAAGATCCTAAAGTTCTATTTACCACTTCTGTTTGTCCATCGGTTTGTGGATGACAAGTTGTAGAGAACAACAATTTAGTACCTAACTTATTCCACAAAACATGCCAAAAATGATTCAAGAACTTCACATCTCTATCACTTACAATTGTTTTAGGAATGTTATGCAAATGAACTACTTCCCCAAAGAATAAATTAGCAATATTTGTTGCATCATTAGTTTTGTGACATGCAATAAAATGAGCCATTTTGCTAAATCTGTCAACAATAACAAATATGCTATCTTTCCTTTTTCTAGTGCTAGGAAGACCCAAAATAAGGTCCATAGATATGTCAATCCAAGGTGCATTAGGGATAGGTAGAGGAGTATACAACCCATGAGGTAAAGACTTAGATTTTGCTTGTTTACATGTAATACACTTGGCACAAATTCTTTCAACTCATGTTTGGCCAATAGAAATGTTCATGGAAAATATCTAAAGTCTTAAATATCCCAAAATATCCCATGAGTCCTCCAATATGTGCCTCACGCACAAGCAATTCTCTTAATGAGCAACTAGGCATGTAATATCCCGATTTTTGATGTACTTTAGAATAGTAAATATGGGAGAGCATATGGGTGTAATGGGCAGAGAAAATATTAGATGGATGCTTATGATGGATGTTATATATGAATTATATACATACGAGATACGTGAGAAGGATAAATAGAATATATAAGACATATACATATACCTAACATATACTACACATATGCATGAGGTATACATTGGTGGTGGGAAAGTTGATTTTAATCATTTAATTCATTATTAATAATAATAAATTGATAATAAAAGGGAAAGTAAAAAGTCAAAGGAAGAAAAAAGATGAGTGGTGGAGAATTTAAGTGAAAATTTTATATAATATTTTAATTATATAAGGATAAGGATGGGTAGGGAGAAGATAAGTGTTCTTCTTCTTCTTCTTCAACATGAGTTAGAAAGGGAGAGTGGGGAAGAGTGAATTTTTCATGCTACATGAGATTCAAGAGGGATTAAAGAAAATAGTCAAGATTTGGCAAGTAATTCAAGTAAGTACCTTCTTCTTAAACTTATTTTATGGATTTTATGTATATATGTATGATATAGTTAGTGACAGAAAGTGATGATTAATTGAATAATATTATGACAATGATATATTGATGTGTTTATATATGTGAATTGATACATAGATAAAGAAAATATGATTAGATGTTGGGGGGTAATAATGAGTAGTTGGAATTAAGGAAAAGAACAAGGGTTTGGTAAAGTTGAGTTGGGGGTTGAATGAATTAATATATGGATAATGGTATGAATAAAATATATGATTATTGTCATTATGATTTTGTGTTTAGATTAGCAATAAATAAGGAAAGAAGAGTAAGCTTGGGAATAACCAAAGATTTGTATGTATAACTTCTTTGGTTTGGATATATGATCTTGAGTATTGTATTGATGAAATGGAGTGAAAGAGTATTTTTGCAATGTCATGGGCATACCCAGAGATTTAGCCTAACATGCCCAATGGCACGCCCATGCCCCTAGGCATGTCATAGTCACCGTGATACAGAATTAAAGACACGTGCAGTGACACGCCCATGTTTCTGGGCGTGTCGTAGCTACTGAAAGGTAGTATAATTGACGCGGCCATTAACACGCCCTTGTTGTTGGGCGTGTCAAAGTTTTTGTAAAGCTGAATGAATGACAAGGCAGTGACATGCCCATGTCTCTGGGCATGTCATAGCAATTGTAAGGCAGTATTAAGGACACGGCAGTGATACACCCATGTCCCTGGGCGTGTCAAAGTTGTAGAAGTTGAGTGTGTCATTTGAAGAATTATGAGAAAATATGTTAATTATGCTACATATTGGTATGTTGATGAATCATATGGTGAGTGTGGCTCATGTTTGCATTGTAAAAGTATAAAATGGGAAAATATGGTTAGAAGTCAAGTATGAATTGTAAATGAATAATGATGTGATATTGAAATGTATGAATGAAATAATATGACAGTGAAATGATGATATGAAATGATATGATATTGAAATGAATGAGAAAAATGAGAAATAAAGCATGTGACCTATGCATGAATGAGGTGAACTAGTAATGTGATGTGATCAAGAATGGTGATGATCACTGGAAAAGTATAAACTAAAGTGATATTATATACATGTAACTTATATCATTACTTGTCTAATTGTGTTGAGATTGATTGGATATGCACGAGAGGTCCTAAGCAGAGTTAGGCCTAGATATGCATATGTTAATAGACCCGAGCAAAGCTAGGTCTTGACTCGAGCAGAGCTGGGTCATATGTTTGAAATGATGGTTGACCTGAGCAGAGCTAGGTCTTATGATTGAAATTGAAATTAGATCCAAGCAGAGCTGGGTCAAGAAACTGAAAGTGTGACAGCTGAACTTAGTAATTTCAATGATGTGTGAGTGGGATGTGAAGCCAATAGTTATGTAGAAATATAGAATGTGATTTTCAATAGTGTAATGATGTGTAAGTGAGATGTGAATCCTTATTTTGTATTTATGTATTTGTATATAAATATTGTTTATATGTATCACTAAGCTGTGAAGCTTAGCGCAGTTGTGTGAATCACGCAGGTAAGTAGATGCTGATCTGAGAGTCGGATATTTGTGCTACGTGAAGATTGAGGGTGTGCCAGAGACCAACTAGAAGGTGGTGCATGCATGTCTATTTTGTTATTATGTAGTTTGACCATATAAGTAAATTTTTGGAAAGATAATGTATAAATGTATGTATGCAAGAAAATGAAAAATGATCGTATGTTCTTATATATATATATATATTTGTATGAAAACAATAATGAAAGGTTTGAAAGGATTTGTAACATAGCATTCTTATGTCTTATATGCATAGTGTACATATATGGGCTATGTGTATAGTATGTATATAAGGTATGAGGGTGTTACAAGGCATGCATAATCTTCCATCTTTAAACAAGTATCCATCATGCCTATAAAACTTCTGAAATGCAGAATGCTCGCATGCTTTATAAACATTTGCAAAGTCAACATCATTGGAATACATATCCTTAATTTGCTCAAAGCCTAATAACTTAGCACTAAGAGTTGAGATTAAGGAATACCTTCTTGAAAGTGCATTTGCTACTACATTGT
This sequence comes from Garcia nutans, assembly GCA_947685225.1. NCBI lineage: Eukaryota > Viridiplantae > Streptophyta > Magnoliopsida > Malpighiales > Euphorbiaceae > Garcia > Garcia nutans. Next base: position 10,350,537 of record CANTUV010000013.1, on the reverse strand, counting down.
CTTTGCCATGCTTATACTTTATCACATATGGAAATGGCCCAATAAACTATATCCACTTTCCATGTCTTCATTTTAGCTTGGTTTGTCCCTTTAGATGCTTTAATGATTCATGATCTGTATGAATAACAAACTTTTTAGGCAATAAGTAATGTTGCCACACTTGTAAAGCTCTGACTAAAGCATACAGCTCCTTGTCATAAGTGGAATAATTTAATTGTGCACCATGAAGTTTCTCACTAAAAATGCAATTGGTTTCCCTTATTGCATCAAAATAGCACCTATGCCCACACCTGAAGCATCACACTCTAATTCGAAGGTCTTATGAAAATCTGGTAAAGCAAGAATTGGAGCAATAGTTAACCTTTCTTTCAATAAATTGAATGCCTTTTCATGAATTTCAGTCCAAATAAACTTTATATCTTTTTTTACCAATTCATTTAATGGTGCAGCAATGGAACTAAAATCTTTAACAAACCTCCTATAGAAACTAGCCAAACCATGAAAACTTCTTACCTCACTCACGGTTTTAGGTGCTGGCCAATCTCTTATTGCTTTTACCTTTTCATCATCAACCTCAATTCCTTGTGCACTGACCATAAAACCTAAGAATATGATTTTATCACTACAAAACATGCACTTTTTCAAGTTGGCATACAATTTTTCCTTTTTCAAAACATCAAGAATAGTCCTAATATGTTCTATATGCTCATCTACTGATTTGCTATAAATGAGTATGTCATCAAAATACACAACAACAAATTACCAAGATATGCTCGCAAAACATGGTTCATTAATATCATAAATGTACTAGGTGCATTAGATAACCAAATGGCATATACGAACCACTCATAAAGACCATATTTTGTTTTGAAAGAAGTTTTCTATAACACCCTTATACCCTATATACGTACAATACATATTTTCAGTATATGTAAAATACGCATATACGGTGTAAGAATGGCACATACCAGTTTAATAAAAAATTTTCACATTTCCAATTTTAAATTTTAAATTCTAAATATATAAAAATTAAATAGAATATAAATATTCTTTACTTGTTATAAGAACCCAAAATAAATAATATATATAAATCTCTGGAAAAAAATTCGCCAGAGTTTTGTCTATAATTTGGATATCCCAAAATTTATCAAAACACAACCTGCAAAAAAAGAAAATACTCTCAAATAATTTCCAATCACCATCTCAACCATACTTCTCAATTCCACCAAGTTTCTCAAATATTTATACATATAGATATATATAATTTAAAACACACTTACTCTCCCATTTCAAATAGATTGACCCAAACATTCTTTATAATATGCAATACGTAAAATTCAAAACATAATATATTATGCATAAAACTCAAAATGAACAATAACATAAAAATATATACATGCTGCAGGCAGTGTTTCTGTTCTCAATAGCAACTCAACAAGCTCAACTACAAGTCTAGACCCGACCTGGTCTAGAAGAACTCTGTGGCTCAACTGGGTCTATCTTGTCACCTGCGCGATGGAAACAATCACGCTAAGCTGAAGCCTAGTGGTACAAACTTTGATAATAATAATATAACTCAATGCAATACCAGATGCACAATGCATAAAGATGTCACATCAATCCACTTTCTTATATTTTTCAAATATTTCATAAGCACAACTCATAACATTATATTACTCAATTGTATCATAATTCATAATTCACAGAAAAACAAAGACAAGTAAGGGCCCAAAAAGGATCTAATATGTTATTCAAACTTCAGAGTTACTGCTTTGGTCCATAATGACACCATGTGTCAAGCCCCGTAGGTAATATATCCATGGATAATGTAACAGCTCCAGTCTCTTGGACCTCAACCCGGCTAGACCCTTAGGCCTCAGTATCTTGGTCCTCAACCCGGCTAGACTGTTACAGTTTTTGAGGCTTACGACCCAGTCTTTTCACCCCAAAAACATCATATTTATCAGCTGGCCTGGCTTACGACCCAGTCTTTTCACCATTCCAGCGTATAGCCCGTAGGCAATCATAGGCATGCTGCCAAACTCAGAACTCTGAAAATTGAATAGCATATTAGGCACACAATTTATTCATATTTCTCATTATTAATCTCTTTCTCATTTTTACATATTCAATCTAGGCACATTGCCTAATTTTCACATTTTTTTCTCACTTTTCTCATTTTTCACATCTTTCTCATTTTTCTCACTTTTCTCATTTTTATCAATATCAATTAATTTCATTATTACACATATCTCATTTTTGCATTCACAACACATTACCCAATTACTTTGTGTATTTTCACATAATATGCATATTTCACATATTACACAAATTAGCTATTATCAATGGCTTTTCACAATGCATTTAACACATATATGACATTACAAATGTCATAGCATATTATTCATACACAATCAATGAACCAAGTAGCTTAACACATTTTTCAACCAAAATGTGTTAAGTCCAAATGTTATGCAAATATAGACATTATATTCAAAGTTTGTACATACCTCCACTAGCAACCCAAAGCAAGCTAAAAACAACCTTCAATCCAATCTTTTTAACTTGCCCTTCACCACTTGGATGAAGCAAATCAACCTACCTCAATGCCTAAACCAAATATGATAACAAATAATCATTTCGTATCACATTTAATGGCATTTCCAACATTAAACTATAATTACACATCACTCCTACAAATTTTCAAAAATTTAGCCTTTCCTTACTTCAACATTAGAATTCCATTCAACTATAATTAAATTAGTATTTTAAGTTTATTTATATTATTAAAAACATATTTTAATACATTTAAATCATTTACATTATAAAAATATACTCTTAAACACAAAATCTCAAAAATGGCCTAACCTTCCCCAATTGAAGGTTTTCCATTCCAACACAATCCATTACTCATTCCAAGTTTATATTCATCACTTTTAACACTAAACAACATGCTTAAACAAATAAAATCACACAATTCAACCACTTTGGAAAAATCACTTTTCCAAAACCCTAAATCTCCGCCTCCATTCTCAAACTCCAATCCAACACCACCAAATCCAATATTTGACTTTAAAATACTTGTTTATGAATCAAAACAACTCATTTGGAATCAATTTACACAATTAAAGTACATGTTTTTAAAACCCCAAAAATCCATAACCCTAAATTCTCTCTCTTCACTATTCTTTAACCAAACTCCATCATCACTTCAATCGAACCTTAGAATCATTGTTAACTACCCAAAATAACATCATACACACCAATTACAACAATTATAACATCCTACATAAAAATTAAAATTCTCACATAATCTAAATTTCCAAGGAATTCAAAGAAAAGAGATGGAAACTTACTAGTTTTGGTGGAAATCACCAAAAATCCACTTGAAACTTGTTAATTCCTTCAATTTATGGAGTATGGAAGAAGCAAAATCCTTGGTCTTCAAACTTCCATGGAAGCCACGTTCTTGAGAAGAAGAAGAAGAAGAAGACTTTTAATATTCTTTCCTTTTCATCTTTTTTTTAACCACATATATATATTAAAATAATTTAATATTTAATTATTTTTTTAATAAATTAAAAGTCCTAATTTCCCTCTTCCATTCAAAATTAAATTTTTTTGAATTATTTTATTAATTTTTAATTTATAAGATTTAATTACTAAAATACCATTTTCTTTTAAAAAGTGTTGACTTTTATATATGTTATATATATTTTGCTTATATATCACATATATATTCCACTTTTTCATTTAAAATCCCTTCATTTTTCATTTAAAACCATTAATTTAATTTATTCTTTTAAATTATAATTTACTTTATCCAATTTTCCAAAATTTATAAATTTTCAAAAAATTTTGGATGTTACATTTTCCACTCGTCTCCTTCTTTTATCCTAATTTGATGGCAACCACTTTTCAAATCAATCTTAGTAAAAATGCAAGAACCACTCAACTAATCAAGTATATCATCAAGTCTAGGAATTTGATGTCTATACTTCACCGTGATTTTATTGATTGCTTGGTAGTCTACACACATTCTTCATGATCCATCCTTCTTTTGAACTAATAAAATCGGAACTGCATATGGACTAAGACTTTCATGCACATGTCCTTTTGATAGCAACTCCTCCACTTGCCTTTGAAGCTCCTTGGTTTCCCTCGGATTGCTTCTATAAGCTGGTCGGTTAGGAATTGTTGAGCCTGGAATGAAGTCAATTTGATGCTCAATCCCTCTTAAAGGTGGTAAACCTTTAGGCACATCTTCTAGAAAGACATCTCCAAATTCCTATAAAAGAGAAATAACACAACTAGGCAAAGGATTGTCAAGGTCAGATGTAGAAATCAAGGTCTCTTTGTACCTAAGTACAATCAGACTTCTTTTCTCACAAAAAGCACTCCTTAACTCTCTTTCTTTTGCACAGAATCGCTCACTTTTGTTTTCTCTCCCTTTCTCTTTTTCTCTTACCAATGGGCCATTTTTATCCTTTTTTTTTTCTCACTCTTGGCCTCTTTTATCCCATTTTATTTGTTTTACCCTCACCACCAGAATTCCTTTCAAGTGATCTCAACATCTTCACCTGATCTTCATGCACTTGTTTAGGTGACAATGGAGCAAGAGTGAAATTTAAACCATTTAAGCTGAAAGAATAATGATTCTTAATGCCATCATGCAAAGCCTTTCTATCCAACTACCATGGCTGACCAAGAAGAATATGGATAGCATGCATAGGCACAACATCACAAAAAACTTCATCTTTATATCGCCAATTGCAAAAGAGAACATAACCTACTTTGTTACCTTCACCTCTCCACAATCATTCAACCATTGCAGCTTATAAGGACTAGGATGTTTTGTGCATGTTAACCTAATTTATCCACAAAATCAATACTAGCAACATTTGTACAACTACCCTCATCAATGATCATGCTGCACACTTTTCCATCCACAATGCAATGAGTATGGAAAATGTTCTCTCTTTGATTACTTTCTTCATCTTTAATTTGCATGTTTAAAGCTCTTCTAATAACCAAAGATCCACCATGTGCAGGATAACCAAGAAGAATATGGATTGCATGCATAGGCACAACATCACAAAAAACTTCATCTTTATATCGCCAATTGCAAAAGAGAACATAACCTACTTTGTTACCTTCACCTCTTCACAATCATTCAACCATTGCAGCTTATAAGGACTAGGATGTTTTGTGCATGTTAACCTAATTTATCCACTAAATCAATACTAGCAACATTTGTACAACTACCCCCATCAATGATCATGCTGCACACTTTTCCATCCATAATGCAACGAGTATGGAAAATGTTCTCTCTTTGATTACTTTCTTCATCTTTAATTTGCATGTTTAAAGCTCTTCTAATAACCAAAGATCCACCATGTGCAGGATACTCAATGATATGTTCAATTTCCTCTAATGGTGGCATGCTATCATTATCATCATCATCACTTTCATGATCGCTCGCACTATCAATTTCACCATTATCTCTTATCAGCATGAATTTCTTATTTGGACATTGAGATGCTATATACCTTACTTCTAAACACCTAAAGCATTTAATGGCACTATGCTTTTGATTAGAGTTAGATGTTTTAGAGTTACCTTTAGGGTCGGCTGGAACTTACTTTTCCTTTCCTTTCCAAGCAGCTTCCTTCCCTTGAGGATTATCATCTTTGTTTGGCCACTTTGAAGTGAAACTAGATCTGAAATTAGAAAATCCCTTTGCTGCTCCCTTTAGTTTCAATTTCTTCTCCACTTTCATGGCCATGTGTACCATATCTTCAAGTTCCACATAATGATGCAATTCAACTATTTTGGCAATCTCCCTATTCAGCCCACTCAAAAATTGAGCCATAGTGATTTCTGAATCCTCCTCTATATTAGTTCTACTCATGATCATCTCCATTTCATTATGGTAATGCTGCACTAACATGGATCCTTGAGTTAACCATTGCAATCTTTAGTAAAGCTCCCTATAGTAGTAAGATGGTACAAATCTCTTTCTCATCACAGTTTTCATTTTAGTCCAAGTAGTGATGGTTCTTTCTCCATTTCTCCTCTTAGAAATCATTAATTGATCCCACCAAACTAGTGCATAATCTGTGAATTCAACTGCTGCAAGTTTAACTTTCTTCATTTCACTATAATTATGGTAATCAAACACCAACTCAACTTTTCTTTCCCATTCAAGGTAAGCTTCAGCATCATTTCTCCCTTTGAATGATGGTATCTTCTTTTTATGGAAGATATGTTGTTGTCCCTTTGTTGAGGTCTTCTTTGGGCAATTGATTCCTCACTTTCTTTATCATCTTCCCTTTTTATCTCATCATCATTCATCATGTTTCCTCTCCCTCTATTCTGCCCCCTTCGATTAGTATTATTTTGCTGCCTTTGCATTATGTTGTCTACATCACCTCTCATGTTGTTTATGACCAAATCAAACCTTTCAAATTTCCTTTGCATTGCCTCTAACATGAAGGCTATGTCATTCATGGTCATATCACGTTTTTTACCTCTAGAATTTGACATGGTATAAGAACCTGCAAGAAAATGTTAGTAAAGAAAAATTTTCTCACCACACTCCCTTACGTGTTTCACTCAAGATCATATTGTCACTCTTGTATTTCACTCAAATCTTGGTCCCTTTTCTATTTTTTTTTAAATCTCAAATTCTTGGCCTTTTTACCTCTCAATTCTTCTTTTATCAAGTTGAATTTCAAAACTAGATCCACTTAAATAAAGTAAAACAAGTGTTATTTTAAAGACTCTACAAGGAACCTAATGAACAAAATGAATTCAACAATTTTAGAAGCAATTCAATTTAAATCAACAAGAACTGAAAGTTAACACTAGAGGCAAGAAGTATTTGTGTTAATCAAACCAAAGTAACTATGATTGAGAATTAGCTACTTAATGCATACAAGAAACAAGAGGTATATGAAAGAATGAAACTAAGAGTACAAAGAAAAAAAATAATTCTAGATATTTTAAAAAAAATAGAATTCAAATCACCCCAATGAGCAAGAAACAAGAGGTATATGAAAGAATGAAACTAAGAGTACAAAGAAAAAAAATAATTCTTGATATTTAAAAAAAATAGAATTCAAATCACCCCAATAAGCAATTTGAATATGCAACCTAAATCTATTCCCAATGTAAGCTATGCTCTAAATATCAGATTTTAAATGCTAAATCAATGCATAATGAGGAATTGATGCAATTTGATCAAATATAATAAGATAGAGAGTTGTTAATGGCATAAATAAGCAAAAACTCTTATACACTTGTGTAGAAAAATATTAGACAGAAACAGGTACAAATTTTTTTTTCTTTTTATATATATTGAGAAATTTGAATCTGATTCTTTTTTCCTTTTTTTTTCTTTTGATCTTTTCCTTCTTTTTTTTTTTTAACTTTCAGTAAACAAGAATAACAAATGAAAAGATAAAAATAGATATTTGAAAAATAAGAACAAGGTGCAACAAGAAATGAAAATAAAGAGACGTAGAAACTGAATCTGGTTCTTTTTCTTTTCTTTTGATCTTTTAGTCTTTTTGTCTTTTAAACTTTTAGTAAACAAGAATAGAAAATGATAACATAAGAACACATAATCTAAAGAACAAGAATAAGGTGCAACAAAAATAGAAAAATGAGGTGACTTAGATGATAAACAAGAATAAGAAAGTAGCTGAGATAATTAAAACAGAAAAGATACCTAGAGATTCATCTTCAAGCCAAAGCTCTGATACCAAAATGATACGAAACCCATGAATCAAATATAACATCTAGAACCCCATATATACATATAGCATAGAATCTTAGAACTCAAAAATAAATCCTCCCTACCAAACTCACAACTAACCTGTAATTGAGAACTTGGGTGATTAGGATGAAGTAAATGAATTGATTTAAAATGCCACAAATCAGACTTGATAAGTTAGAACCAATTCTTCATGCAACAAGAATAAGAAAAAAATCTCTCAGACTTGAAAACACATAAATTATAATCAACATAATCTGGAAATTCGTATCGGTCCCTTTAGTCCTATCCACCCCTGTATATAGCTGGAAATGAAGAATTAACGACTTAAAAATCTAGGCTCACATGTATCTAGTCACACTAGTATTAATTATTCATCCACATCAATATTATATTCTAACTTAGTGCCCATAATTCTAATAATATTGGTGGGCATATTCTATATGCTTTTTGGTGTGGTTCACATGTGTCTAGTCACACTAGCACTAAACCACATCAATATTATATTATAAATTCATGCTAATGCCCATCGACATATTTATGGATAGATTCTTCATGCTTTTTGGTGACTTCCCTTTCATGATTCTTCATATTCAGTACAAGTTGATCTCCCTCTTCATTAATCCACCTTTGAATGAAGTGTTGGAATACATGCTGGAGTTTCTTTGATTGTGATCTTGTGATTGGTCCACTTGGCATAATGATATCATCAACATATTTGCTGCCTTGTGTAAATTCATCAAGCTTGCTTATAGCTTTCTCATCATCAGGGGAGGGAGATGATTGGACATTGACGAATTCAGAAGGATACTGGTTCCATTTTTAATTGGACTAAGAGCAACACCAGCCAATGATATTTTTATTTGGTCTTTCAATTAATTTTTTGGATTAGAAGGGAGTTTAAAATAAAAAAAGTTATACACGAATCATAAGAAATTAGACATATTTGTATTATTAATTATCATCTAACTACCATCTAGATTATAAAAAAATATCCTACAACATGAATCTTAAAATTTCTGCTCATCTGAACAATAATCAAAGATGAACGTTCCAATAACAAATAATAGATCAAATTTCATAGATAAACAGCTAAAGGCTAGGAGATTTCAATTAGCAGATCGACACTTGTGCAAAATATATTAGGGTTTCACTATAATAAGAGATCATACAAAAAGGAAATACAAGAATGAACAATAAAAAAAAGAGAAATGATTCTTACCAAGCTGGAAGAATCGAAGAGGATAAAAAGAGAAACCAGAGGTTAAATTGGGCGTTAAGTTTTACTGAGTTAATCTCGTTCACCAATAGCTAAGAAGATTTTTTCTTTTTGGTGAAAGAAGAAGAAGAAGAAGAAGAAGAAAATAGACGCTGGAGCCACTAACATTTTACATGAACCGACATATTAATTAATTAAGTTTTTTTAGTCAAATAAATGCAAAGAATATTCCTAAATTTTAGCAAAAACGGTGAGTTTTGGATTTTGAAGATAATAAACAAAAAATGCAATGTCAACAGCCAACTAGGATCTGTAATTTCTCTAACCCATCCAAGGATAGAATTGAAGCAAATAAATAACTTCTGGTGTCAATTGATAAAAAAAGAATAGTTTTAAAATAAGAAAACATGTATTTTAGATTTTTTTTTTTAAGGGTTTAGCCTTTCTAAATCGATGAAACAAATCAAGAATACGATTATTCACATTTTTAAGAATTACTATATCTATTTTATATTAGTTTATGAATTCTAACATTGGTATAAGAGTTAGTAATACTTGTGTTTGAGTTTAAAATCAATTAGATGTATTCAATTAATTAAAAAAGATTTTGTTAATTAATAAGTTCTATGGACTTTATCGTGACAAATTAAAATTTGAATATTTTAATGATATAAGTGGTAAATTTTAAGGACGGTTGATGATATTAACCCATTGACACGTTTTAGAATTGAAGCACAAATTAACACTTAAAATTTCGATTTATATCCATTCATATTTAAAGCAAAATTGATACATAAATTTTATTTTTACAGCCAATTGAACTTTTCTAAAAAAAATAAAAAATATAAAAAATTTCCAGTCAATTAAAGCTCAAGTTATATATTTTTAATATAAAATATTTCTTATAATAAAAGTAAAATTGGTCAATCCTAAAATCAGAAAAATTGTTATCTTTGAAACTAAAAAAAATTAAAATTAATGAATCTGGATGCTTACAATTTGAAAAAAATGAAAAAGAAAAATAAAATTATTTTTATTAGGTGAAAATTTGAGAAAAATATTTGATGATGGAAAAATTGAGAAAAAAAATTAATGAATGTTAAACGTCTTATGATTTTTGAAACACATAATTCTTAATCTCACCAAAAAAAATTTTATCATTGAAAATATAAAAAAATTAAATTTGATTAATTTAAAAAATAAAATTCCGAAGGATAAGATAAAATTAAAAAGTTAATGTTAATTTGAGCTTTAATCTTGTGTATTATACTTCATATATATGTTTATAATTTTTTTTTTGGCTTATGGGGACAAGCTTAAAATCTTAAAATTACTACATCAAATCTTAAAATCCAGAAACACTGCAAAAATGGAAAAAAAAAAAAAAAAAAAAAAAGCAACACCGGCCATCCAGCGGTTCAGGACTGTCAAGTAGCGTCTTTCATTCGTTACATAGCCATGGCCAACATGCCCATCCCGCTTTTAGAATCATTACCGCCATCACCAATCAATAATGATCCTGATATTTCTCACAAGCTCCGTTACGTTCCTTTTGACAGACCAACACAAGCTCCTCCACCCTTAACCATTTCTCGGCTAACCCTACATTCTCATGTCTCTGTTCTCTGTAATAAACCTGTAAATTCGAGCAAATATGCTTCAATTCTTGAATCCTGTATTTGCCCAAACTTAGGGAAACAGGTTGCCCACGCCATCAAGACTTGGTTTTATAGTCATGATTATGTACAGACCAAGTTGCTTCAAATGTGCGCTAAGTGTGGTTGCTTGGAATATAATGCCGCATAGAAATTTGTATTCTTGGTTGGCCCTTCTCACGGTATTTGGATCATGGTCTCTTTGAGGAAGCTTTTTCACTATTTCAAAAATTACAGTATGAAGATATTGGATTTGAATTCTATGTGTTTCCAGTAGTGTTAAATATATGTAGTGGTCTTGGCACAGTAGAATTAGGAAGGCAATTACATGGGGTGGTAATAAAATGTGAATTCTTTTCAAACATTTATGTCGGTAATGCTTTAATAGATATGCATGGTAAATGTCGAAGCTTAGAGGATGCCAAGAAAGTTTTAGAAATGATGCCCTGTACAGATAGTGTGTCATGGAATTCTGTCATTACAGCTTGCGCTACTAATGGAATGGTTTATGAGGCACTGGAGTTTTTGGAGAAAATGAAATCTTCTGGTATGCTAATGGCAAATCTTGTTTCATGGAGTGCTGTTATAGGAGGGTTTGCATAGAATGGTTATGATGAAGAAGCCATCGAGTTGCTATTTAGAATGCAAGCAGAAGGAGTTGAACCAAATGCACGAACTCTGGCGACTGTTCTTCCAGCTTGTGCTAGACTACAAAAGCTTAGCATTGGTAAAATATTCCATGGCTATGTCACGAGACATGGATTTATGTCTAACTCTTTTGTTGTTAATGGTTTAGTTGATGTGTATAGGAGGTGTGGTGATATGGATAATGCATTTAAGATCTTTTCAAAGTTTTCACTGAAAAATAGAGTATCTTATAATACAATGATTGTTGGTTATTGTGAGACTGGTGATGTGTCCAAGGCTAAGGATCTCTTTGATAATATGGAGCTTGCAGGGGTAAAAAGGGATTTGATTTCATGGAACTCGATGATTTCAGGAGATGTTGATAACTTCTTGTTTGATGAAACTTTGAGCATGTTTCGGGATTTGCTAAAAGCAGATGGGATTGAACCAGATTCTTTTACTTTAGGGAGTGTTTTGGCCAGTTGTGCTGATATGGCTTCTTTGAGACAAGGAAAGCAGATACATTTTCATGCCATTGTTAAGGGCTTGCAATTTAATACCTTTATTGGTGGAGCTCTGGTAGAAATGTACTCTAAATGCCCGGACTTATGGGCTGCTCAGATGGCTTTTAATGAGGTGACTGAAAGGTATAAGCCAACATGGAATGTTCTGATATCTGGCTATGCCCGTTACAACCAGATTGGTAGAATCCAAAATTTGCTTCAGAAAATCAAAGATGATGGTTATGAGCCAAATTTATATACATGGAATAGCATTCTGGCAGCTTATGTGGAAAATGGGCACTTGGATGTAGCTATACAGTTATTTTTTGAAATTCAGACTATGAGGTCTGATATCTATACAGTGGGAATTATTCTGTCTGCTTGTTCAAGATTGGCCACACTTGAGCGAGGGAAACAGGTTCATGCACACTCGATTAAATGCTATTATGACTCTGAAGTCCATATAGGAGCAGCCCTTGTGGATATGTATGCAACATGTGGATGTATCAGGTATGCTCAGTTGGTTTATAACAGGATATCAAACCCTAATTTGGTCTCCCACAATGATATGCTTACTGCATATGCCATGCATGGATATGGAGAGGAGGGAATAGCCCTGTTTCAAAGAATGCTGGCTGCTGGTTTTCTACCTGACCATGTGACTTTCCTATCTGTTCTTTCTTCATGTGTTCACACTGGATCAATTGAGACAGGTTATGAGTTTTTTAATTTGATGGGACTTTATAATGTGAAACCTGCATTAAAATACTATACGTCAATGGTTGATCTCCTAAGTCATGCAGGAAAGCTTCATGAAGCTTATGAACTCGTTAAAAAATGCCTATGGAACCTGATTCTGTTTTATGGGGTGCTTTACTTGGAGGATGTGTTATTCATGGTAACGTTGAAGTAGGCGAAATTGCAGCACTAAAGCTCATAGAATTAGAACCAAATAACAATGGAAATTATTTTTTATTGGCTAATTTATATGCTCATGAAAGAAGATGGTCTGGCATAGCAAGAATAAGACAGATGATGAAGGATAGAGGATTACACAAGAGCCCTGGATGCAGTTGGATTGAGGACAGAAATGAAATTCATGCCTTTGTTGCATATGATAGATTTCATAAGAGAGGTGAAGAGATTTATATAACTTTAAATAACTTAACCTTCCATATGAAAAGAAGGATGTTTAGCTCATTACTCCTGCAATGAAACATGGTAGTGTGAGGACACGCTCTGTATCATTTTGTACTTAAGGAATTCATTTTCTAATGCCTGCAAACATTTTCTAATGAACTGGGGAAATTTTCATTAAGCTAATTTAGATTACATAAAACTAGATAAATCAATAAAATAAAATTATCTTGTTCCCTTCTTAAGCAATAGGTTATTTTCTTGAGATGTCCGAAACTAATTGACCACTTTCTTTTTTCAATTAAATTCATTAATGTGTTTTCAAATACACTGTTTAGTATACTACAATTAATTACCTTTTTTTTTATTGATATGAAGGGCAATACAATTAATTGCATTGTTTTAGAATAAACAAGCTGAATGTCCGACCGCAAGGTATTGCGGAATCAATATTATTATAGAAATAATAAAATAAATAAATAATAATATATTAAATATAACTGTAATATCTATATCTATATTATTATATAAAAGATCTATATTATTATATAAAAGCTAAGCAAATGCATTCTCTCCTTAAAATGCTACGTCATGATATTTTAAAAAATAAATAATTTTATAATTTCTCAATTTCTTTCTATATTTTCAATTTCTCATTTTATTTTTTCTTCTCTCCATATTTTCAATTTCTATATTCTTAAATCAATTTAATTGCGATAATATCAAAATTTAATATGTCATTATTCAAAAATAAATTTTGAGGTACAAAATATATAAAAAGATATCCTAATAATATATGAATAAAATCTAGCATAAAAAAATATAATACAGTTAGCATTTCAAGTGAGTATATTTGAAAAAAATATAAGATACTGATTTATTTTTTTTTTTATGCTTGTAAGTTAAGTGATTATTTTTTTAGTAAGTAACAACTAACTTTATAAGCAATTTCAGATATTTAGATCAGATTATTTTTTTCATATCTCATATTTATAAATCTATAATAAGATTAGCCCCACTTTTTATAACTTTTATAGATTTTCAAGCCTTTTTTATATCTATTAATGATAACAATAATGAGTAATTATGTTAGACACAAAACAGAGAGTATATATATTTTTTATATATTATATTATATTATATTATTCTTTTTAATGAATAAATGAATTATATAACACTTGATATTTAGGAATTCATAAATTTAATGTAAAATTAAAAATAGTCAATTTACTATCTTTCTTTATACTTAAAATGACTTCAACATAGACACTTTCTTTTGCTATCTTATTAAAGTCATCAATCTTAATTCATCATTTTTTAGAAATAACAACTTAACAATTTTTATTTCTTAATGAATTTTTATTTAATTTTAATAATTTATATAAAATTTAAAATTTAATAATTAATAAATTATATTTGTCTTTTAATTTTTTTATTAAATAATTACACATTAATTTAATTTCATAATATTAATTATCTAAATTATATTTTTGGCTTTTAATTTTTTATAAATTAATTATACATTAATATAATTTAATAATATTAATTGATTATTTTTTTTAGAAATTTGAAAAGTTAAAAAAATATATATGATTCTTAATATTTACAATAAATTAATTATAAATTAAATAATATATTTCTAATAAAATATATAACTTTTGATATTTCTGATAAATTAATTATACGTCAATAATTTAATTAGATAATTTATTTAATTAATAATTTAGTTATAATAATTATTACCTTATCTATTTTTTATAAATTTTTATTATATAAAAGATAAGGAACAAAATATTGTGATTGCCACCTCATTGTTTTTTAGATTAGCTACTTCACATTTTTTTCTCTTTCTTAATTAATTTATTATTTAATTTTAATAATTTATATAAAATTTAAAATTTAATAAATAATAAATTGTATTTTTCTTTTAATATTCTTTAATTAAATAATTACATATTAATATAATTTCAAAATATTTAATTAACTAAATTATATTTTTGATATTTAATTTTTTTATGAATTAATTACACATTAATAGAATTTAATAATATTAATTGATTGATATTTTTTAGAAATTTGGAAAGTTAAACAATGTATGACTCTTAAATTACACATTTAAAATTTAATAATTAATTAATTATATTTGTGATTTTTAATTTTCTATAAATTAATTGCACATTAATATAATTTAATAATATATTTATACTTTTTTACAAATGTGAAAAATAAAAAATATATAACTCTTAATATTTATAATAAATTAATTATAAATTAAATAATTTATTTATAATAATAATTAATTTATATGTTTTAGAAATTTAAAAATTTTAAATAATAAAATAAATGATTTTTAAACATTCCTTATACATAAATAAAGGAAAATGAAAATATTATATGGTGCAACAAAATACATATATGCATAATGTAAAAAAATAGTATTTATTATATTTAGTAAAATAATTTATTAATATATGAATATGAAAGATTATGTATTTAATAAATTATTAATTATATTTCTAACTTAAATTATTAATTTATGTATTTAATTAATTATTAATGTAAATTTAACAACTGAAAATATTAATATATAAATATCAAGGACATATATTTAATAAATTTAATAAATTATTAATGAATATTTTAACTGAAACTATTAATATATGAAGATAAAAAATTATATATTTAATAAATTATTAAGAAATTAATAATACTTAATAAATTTTTAACTGAAACTATTAATATATATGAAATAAAAGATCATATATTTAATAAATTATTAATATAATTATAAAATATCTTATATATAAAAAATTTATTCACTAAAATTGAAAAATGAATGAAAAGTAAATTATCACGTAATTTATATATACATTATAGAAATATCATCTGTTATAGTTATTTATCTCTTTATATATTATTTTTTGTCATAATTTTTTATATGAAATTATTAATACACAAATATAAAAAATTAAATCACATTTTAATTTTATTTCCTACAACTATACTAATAATTGTTAATTATATTAAATGTAAAATTTATTAACTAAAACTATTAACATATAAAAATAAAATATCATATATTTAATAAATTATTAATATATAAATATAAAATATCATATGTATAATAAAATATTTATAACATGATAAGAAATCATATCCGTGCATTGCACGGGCACGCGACTAATTATATATATAAAAACTAAGGATGAGAGAAGTATTAAAAGAGTGACACATCATTTATTTTTCTAAATAATGCTCTCTCATTTTTTCCTTTTTAATTATATTTATTTAATATTAATAATTTATATAAAATATAAAATTTATTATTTATTATATTTGTGACTATTAATGTTACATTCATGATTTTGGAGAAATTAAATAAGTAATTGGAGATATAAAATGTAACACCCTTATACCTAATATACGTACACTACATACTCTCAACATATGTAATATACGTATATATGATACAAAAATGTCACAATCATTCTAACAAAATAATTCTTCAAATACAAATTTTGTATAAACTTAAAATATTTAACTAATATCACAATAATAGTAAATGAAATATTATCTGCTAAAACACATATGTATACTTCATTATCAAAGATTTATCCAAAATATTTTCAGTAGTTGCGGAAGTGGGATGTATACATATATATACATCAAAATCAATATGTACAAAAATATAAAATATATACATGCTGGTAGTTAGTCTCTGATCTTGACGTCCAAAACAACTCCGCTCAAGGTCTCAAGCCTAGACTCGACTTGGTCTAGACGAACTCTCCGGCTCAACCGGATCTACCCTGACACCTGCGTGATGAATCACAATCGTGCTAAGCCAAACGCTTAGTGGTATAAACTTTGATAATAATATAGTGCAAATGCAATGGCAATACACAACACATAAAGATATCATATCTCATAACATTATATCATCATAGCTTAATATATGGCTCAATTGTTCCTCAATTTATCATATACATAAAAACAAACGCAAGCATGGGCCCAAAAGGATCTAATATGCCATTCAAATTCCAGAGTTACTACTTTGGTCTATAATGGCACCTTGTGCCTAGCCCCATAGGCAATATATCCATGGATTAATCCAACTAGGTCTGAGTTTACGACCTGGTCATTTTACCCAGCCTAGCTTTAAGAATTTGTTTATGAGGCTTACGGCCCAACCATTTCACCTCAAAAATATTCTTTTCACAATGACGCCCAACGTCTAGCCCGTAAACAATTTATAGGCATACCGCCAAACCCAGAACTCTGAAAATTGAATAACATATTAGGCACACAATTTATTTTTATTTCTCTTTTATTTCCATATCAATTCATTGTATTATGTTTCCACATATTTCATTTCATTATCAAATTCTTTCTCATTTTCTCATGTTCGCATTAGGTACAATGTCTCAAATATCTCATTATATCATTATAGCCATTACCAAGGCTTTACATACCATCTTTATTGTACACATCTTAATTTGCATTATCCATATGTTTTGAATCATTAACATATATTGCACATAGCTCACATTATCCATAACACATTTGTGACATCATATAAATCATAGCATATTATTTATGCACTAACTATGTAGTAACTTAACACATTTTCTAACCAAATGTGTTAAGTCCCAATTTCATGTAAATATAATCAAATATTCAAAGTTTGTACTTACCTCTAAAAGCAACAAACACCACTTCAATATCCTCTTCCAAAATATCTCTCAACGCTTGGATTGGTATCTCAAGTCTCTTCCAAGCCTAAACCAAATGTGATTATAAATAATCGCTAAGTGATAGACAAAGGAAATATAAGGAAAGGAACTATCTAGGGCAAACTCTACACATGACAGGCTCAACAACACGGGCGTGTTTATGACCGTGCCCTAAATCCACAACACAGAAGCTTTGACATGCTCAGTGACATGAGTGTATCACTGCACGTGTCAATTCTCCAATAACACAGTAGCTATAGCACGCTCAGTGACATAGGCGTGTCACTTCATGTGTCAATACTACTCCAACACAATAGCTTTGACACAATCAATGACATGGGCGTATCACTGCACGTGTCAATACTACAACACCACAGAAGTTGTGATACGCTCAATTATATGGGCGTGTCACTGATCATGTCACCAACACTGAAAACAGAACCATCGACATGCCCAAACGCATGGCCATGTCACCGGGCGTGTCAGGCCAAAAA
This sequence comes from Garcia nutans, assembly GCA_947685225.1. Classification (NCBI taxonomy): domain Eukaryota; kingdom Viridiplantae; phylum Streptophyta; class Magnoliopsida; order Malpighiales; family Euphorbiaceae; genus Garcia; species Garcia nutans. The sequence continues at coordinate 10,332,392 of CANTUV010000013.1, read as the reverse complement.
TCCTGATATCCACAAAATAATGCCATATCTGACTATCATCTTTCATTAACCTTTTCAACTTCATACAAACTCAACTAAATTCATCATTTTACCACATAATACTTGTATAAACATCAACGCAACTCAATTAAATATAAAAATACCCAATCACAACCATACTTCACAACTCAATAATTACACAACTCACAACTCTTATTCTCCTAACCAAACTTAACCGTTTCTTCAATCTAACCCCAAATTCATAGTTATCTAGATAAAAATACTTCAAACATACCAAATCAACCATATACACATACCACACCAAACATTCAATTCACACATACAATCTTTCATGGAAATTCAAGGAAACAAGTTGGAAACTTACCAAATATGAAGAAAATCCTCAAAACTCCAACTTGATCACTTGAAATCCTCCAATTGCTTGAGTTAGCAAAAAGAAAAATTTATTTCCCATTGATGGTGATGGTGGCCGGCTACCAAGGAGGAAGAAGAAGAAGAAAATAGTTAATAACCACTCCACTAACAACTAACACTCTTAATCACATGAATTTTCCTTCTTTTAATCTCCACCAAGCAATTATATTATTATAATATAATTACTCTCAAATATCCTCTTCCACTATCCACAATTAATATCTATTTAAATAATTAAATATCATTTGACCTTATGAAATATTAACTTATATATGTTGTATATATCTACATATATACAACATATACTCACTTCCCTTTCTCTCTTTTCTTTTCACTTAATTATAGATATACTTTAAATCATTTAATTTATTTTCAACAATTAATATTTCTAAAATTTTAGGATATTACATAAAAGTTGTATATACTCAATATATATCTAGAGTATATATAACATATACATATGGTATATTAATTGTATATGTTGAATTAATACATTACATACTTCATATATTTAATACACATATAAGGTACATTTGATGTATATATAAGATACACATTACTTGTGCATATGTGTAATATCCCAAAATTTTGAAAATTTCTAATTTTTGAATATTTGATAAAATAAATTATAATTTAAATGGATAAATTAAAATAATGGTTTTAAATAAAAAAAAAGAAGGGATTTTAAATGAAAAAGTGGAATAAATATGTGATATATATGTAAAATATATACAACATATAAAAGTCAACACTTTTTAAAAAAAAGTCAAAGTAAAGGGTATTTTGGTAATTAAATATTAGAAATTCAAAATTTATAAAATAATTCAAAAATAAATTATTTTTGAATGGTAGAGGGATTTTGAACTTTTAATTTATTGAATAAATAAATAAATAATTAATTATTAAATTATTTTAATATATATATATATATATGGTTATAAATAAAGATGAAAGAAAAGACAAAAATAAAAAGCCATTTTCATCATCTTCTTCTTCCTCAGCTGAACCTCCATTGTTGTGGAGTTAAGGATTTTGCTTCTTCGATACTCTACAAATTGAAGGATTTCAAGTATTCAAAGTGGATTTTTGGTAATTTCCACCAAAATTAGTAAGTTTTCAACTTCCTTATTTGGATTTCATGAAAGTTTGAATATATGTATGTTTTGGATTTTTGAAGTTCTAAGATTTAATTATCTATTTGGGTATGGATGAAGTTATTTTAATTGATTAACAATGATTTTAAGGTTGGAGTAAAGAAATGGTTAAGTTTGAGTTAAGTTAGTTGAAGAGAGAGAATTTAGGGTTATAGAATATTTGAATTTTTAAAATCATGAGTTTTAATTGTGAAAATTGTTTCCAAATGTGTTGTTTTGATGCATAAACAAGGATTTTAAAATCAAATGATGGATTTAGTTAAGTTTGGATAGAGTTTGAAGATGGTAGTATTGATTTAGGGTTTTGGAAAAGTGAATTTTTAAAGAATGATTAATTGTTTGATTTTAATGCTTAAACCATGTTATTTAATGATATAAGTGGTGGAAATAAGATTGAAATGATAATTGGATTGAGTTGGAATGGAGATCCTTCAATGGTGAAGGTTATGCCATTTTAGGGTTTTGAACATAAGCATGTGGTTAATTAATATAATTGGTTTAAACATGTTAAAATATATTTGTAATGATATAAATAAACTCAAAATAATAATTTAATGGGTTAATATGGATTTTCTAAGTTAAAGTAAGGAAGACTTAATTTTTGAAATTTTGTAGGAGTGTTGTTAAATTAAGGTTTGATGTTGAGAATGCCTTAGAATGTGATATTAAATGATTATTTATGATCACATTTGGTATAGGCATTGAGAGGAAGTAGTTTAGCCAATCCAAGTGTTGAAGGGCAACTTGGAAGAGAATGTTGGTGAGAGTTTTAAGATTGCTTTGGGTTCCTATTTGAAGTAAGTACAAACTTTGCGTATATTGGTTATGTTTGCATGACATTTGGGCTTAACACATTTTGGCTGGAAAATGTGTTAAGCTACTTGATACACTGATTATGTTTGAATATGTGCTATGACATTTATAATGTCATATATGTGTTAAATGCATTGTGAAAAGCCATTGATAATGGCTAAATTGTGTAAAGTGTGAAGTATGTGAATTATGTAGAAATATCGAAAATAATTGGATAATGTGTTTTGAATGCAAAAAAAAAAAATGTGGTATAATGTAATGAGATATGTGGAAATATAATGAAATGAATTGATATTGATATAAAAAAAATAATGAGAAAAGTGAGAAAAATGAGAAAAGTAAGAAAAGCGAGAAAAAAAAGAGAAAATAAGGCAATGTGCCTATTTTGATTATATGACAAAGAAAAAGAGATTGATAATGAGAAATATAAATAAATTGTGTGCCTAGTATGTTATTCAATTTTTAGAGTTCTGTGTTTGGCGGCATGCCTATGATTGCCTACAGACTAGATGCTGGGCGTCATTGTAAAAATATTTTTGAGATGAAATGATAGGGTCGTAAGCCTCAAATAAGTATTTGAAGCTAGGCTGAGTGAAATGACCGGGTCATAAGCTCAAACCTAGTTGGATTATTACATTGATATATTGCCTACAGGGCTAGACACATGATGTCATTATAGACCAAAACAGTAATTCTGGAATTTGAATAGCATATTAGTTATCTTTGGACCTATGTTTGTGTTTGTTTTTATATGAATGGTGGATTATGAATTATTTGAAAGGTATGAGAAAATAGAATGATGTGATGTTCATGAGCATTTCACATTGGCATTGCATTTGAGTTTTATTATTATTACCAAAGTTTGTACCACTAGGCTTCGGCTTAGCACGATTGTAATTCGTCGTACAAGTGACATGGACGTTTTGGAGCTGGAAAGTTCTACTAGACCTAGTCGGGTCTAGGTTTGTATTTATTGATCTTGAAGAGTTATTTTTTGGTACATCAAGATCAGAGCCAGTTGCTAGCATGTACGTATTTGATATTATAGTATATTTTGATATTATGTATGTTATGATATGTTTTTGAAGTATATATTGAAAATTGTAAAGAATGTTTTGAATAATTTGTTTAAGGTGGGATTTTATATGTGTTGTTGATATATATACCTATATATAAGTATTTTGAGAAAATATGGAGAAATTGAGAAGTATTGGTGAAATGGTGAATTGATTTTATTGGGAGTGTATGTTTTATACAGGTTGTGTTTTGCTGAATTTTGGGAACGTCTAAATTACAGATAAAACTCTGGCGAATTTTTTTCCAGAGATTTTCATATAAAATGTTATTTCGGGTTACTATAGCAAGTAAAGAATATTTATATACTAGTTAATTTTATATATTTAGTATTTAAAATTTTAAAATAAAAATGTGAAAATTTTTATTAAACCGGTCTGTGACATTTTTGTACCATATATGCATATTTACATATGCTAAAAATATGTACTGTACGTATATAGGATATAAGGGTGTTACATTTATTTTAGTATCAGAGCTTAGGTTTGAGGTTCTCTACCTAGGTGGGCTGTTAGAGAGAGAAAATTTGGATTTTAAAAAAATTGGTTTTCAATTATAATACATGCATTGACACTGGCAATTTATTTGATCCCTGATGTGGCAATGTCCATTTGATATAATGGATATGATTTGAGATGACGTCTGGGTTATATAGATCATAGTGGCACAATAGAAGCATCATTTTGGACCTTATGAATTAAAAATTTTTGGAACTTCTATTCAAAATTAAGATTTATAGTTGATTGAATTGATGAATAAGTGAAATTTATAAAAAAAAAATAATCTAGAAAATGATTTAAGATGTGAAATAAAAAGTTTGAGAAATGGGAAAGATAGATATAAAAAATTTTATATGTGTGCTGCAACGTGATATTATTCGAATTTTTGGATAAATCTAAGAATTTTGGATAAGTTTGAAAATTTAATGGAAAGTTATTCTATATGTTAGAATCCAATGAATAAAAAAAATGGATAACTGGGTGCTCCTAGAGGAATTATTAAAGAGACAAATTCTGTGGGTTTGGAAGATTTAATTTTTAAATATAATAAGTCAGCTTGAAAAAAAAGTCTAAAATTTTAAGTATAAATCCATTGGCTTGGAAGTGCCTTTGCATTAATGTTCGTACATATTTTGAATGTTATGCATTAAATTACATTTGTTTAACATATTTTGTGATTGAATGATTTGGTGACTATGTCACTTTGATGTGTGAATTAACATAAAAAGTGCAAAGGTATTTGTTTAAAATTGAAATGTATAATGTATGTGTTTATGATCCACTTTGAGTTGACTAAAAGCATTGTGATGAATGTTTGTGAAAATGCATGAAAATATGTGAAATAAATAAGAAATAATGAAAAAAAAATTAAAATTGGCATAATTGCAAAAGATTGAGAAGAATGTAAAATAGTTTAAGTAATGTGTATAACCTTATGTAATGTTAAATTCTAGAGTATTAGGTTTGGTGTGATACGGTATACCGAACATTTATCTTCGGGCCAAATGTTAGGCGTCATTATTATTGCCTTCGGGCCAGATGCTGGACATTATTATTATCGCCTATGGGCCAGACGCTGGGCATCAATATATTTGCCTTCGAGCCAGACACTAGGTGTCAAATGTGAGTCCAAAATAATATCTCTTGAATTTGAATATTATATAGGGTCATTTGAGCCCAATGCGTGTGTATGAGAAATATGTTAGTTTGAAAGTGTTAATTGAGTGACTTGCATTATGGTAATGTGTATCAAGTTTACATTTTGAAAGAAATATATTTTTCATTATTCATGTGTTTTTCTTTATTTAAAATTATGTACCACTAGGTAATTTTGCTTAGTGCGATTTGTGTATCGCATAGGTGATAGGGTTACTGCAGAGAGCCCCGCTGGACTAGAGCAGGTATAGAGCATTCCTACTTTATGGAGTTTTGAGTTGACCACCATAGACTAGGATCGTGCAAACATGTAATATGTTCATTTTGACAACTTAACTTTTAAATATGTATGTTATATTATAAATATGTAAATGATGTAATTTAGAAAACTTGGGGTTGTATTTTTATAAATAATGGTTATGTATATGTATATATGTATGTTTAAGTGTTTTGGAAAAATTGATGGAGTTTTGAAAGTATGGGATGTTGAAATTATTTTGGGAGTGCATTTTCTGCAGGTTGTGAAATATTAAAATTTTTGGGATATCTAAATTACAAACAAAACTCTGGCAAATTTTTTTTAGAAATTTTTTATTAAATTTTGTATTTTTATAATATAATTACTAAATATTTTTATTTAATTATTAATGTACATTTTAAGTTATAGAAATTTTAGTAAGATTAAGTTGTGACATACTAGTACTGTATATGCGTATTTTATATATACTGGGTATATGTATTAAACGTATATAGGATATTAAGGTGTTACATTTATTTTGGTATCAGAGCCTAGGTTTGAGGTTCTCGACCTAGGTGGGTTTTTAGAGAAAGAAAATGAGATTTTAAATGTGATTTTATAATGTCATATATGCTTTTGCACTGGTATTTTAACTGGTATTTGATGTGATAATTCTTTCTGTATTTACAGACATTTGCAGATATGACATCTCGGATGCATCAGTCTAGAGAGGAAAGTGCAGAGAGTGTTGCTCCTGGTGAGGGTGTTGTAGGAGCTAGTGCTGAGATTGCTAGTGTACCGACCCCACCTGCATGGTCTTACGACAACTAGTCTATTGGGCCTTTTCTCCCCTAGGTGAACTGTAGTCCCAGCCCTCAACCCGGTAGGCCACCACAGTACTGAACTGCCATCGCGGACCCTCCAGCAGGATTTGTTTATTTGGCTCCCAAAGGAGTTGCCTCCCTGGATCGAACACCTGACCTCTCCCTTAAGATAGCCAGTGAGCACAATCCAGTACCATTTCTGGCCAGTACCATTTCTACCAGAAATGGTATTGGATTGTGCTCACTGGCTCTCTTAAGGGAGAGGTCAAGTGTTCGATCCGGGGAGGTGACTCCTTTAGGAGCAAAATAAACAAATCCTACTGGAGGGCCCGCAATTGTAACATCCTAAAATTTTTGAAAATTTCTAATTTTTGGAAAATTTGATAAAATAAATTATAATTTAAAAGGATAAATTAAATTAATGGTTTTAAATGAAAAATGAAGGGATTTTAAATGAAAAAGTGGACTATATATATATATATGATATATATGCAAAATATACATAACATATAAAAGTCAACACTTTTTAAAAGAAAAGGGTATTTTGGTAATTAAATCTTATAAATTCAAAATTAATAAAATAATTCAAAATAATTTATTTTTGAATGAAAGAGGGAAATTAGAACTTTTAATTTATTAAAAAAATAATTAAATAATTAAATTATTTTAATATATATATGTGGTTAAAAAAAAGATGAAAGTAAAAGAATATTAAAAGTCTTCATCTTCTTCTTCTTCTTCTTCAAGGACGTATCTTCCATGGGAGCTTGAAGACCAAGGATTTTGCTTCTTCCATACTCCATAAATTGAGGGAATTAACAAGTTTCAAGTGAATTTTTGGTGATTTTCACCAAAATTAGTATACTCCAAGAGAGTATAAAGATGCAAAGAAGATGGAGTTCTTGAGTCCGAGACAGGATACCAGGACAGTGACAGAGTATGAGATCGAGTTTATCTGGTTGAGTCACTATACTAGTAGGGTCATTTCGGACGAGTTTGACAAGTGCAGGAGGTTTGAGGAGGGACTGAGACCCTCTATCATGTGCATCATTATAGGTTCTCGGTATCAGGATTTTTCCCAGTTAGTTGCAGCTACCAGGAGTGTTGAGAGGGCATAGAGTCTTGTAGTAGCTGTAAGGGTTGAGGAGACCAGAGTTAGGAGATCCTAGAGTGAGGTACGTTCTTCATCAGTGAAGAGAGGCCAAGGGGGAAATTTTTAGAGGTTTAGTATGAGTCAGGGGTAGGTTGGCAGGTCAGTACAGTGGCAGAGACAGAGACAGAGACCTGCAGTTTCAGTGGCTAGTGCTCCGACTCCAGTGGCTCAGAGACCTACTCCACCTGCTTGCTTTCATTGTAGTAGAGTACACGGAGGTGTCTGCTGGTGGAGAGGTGCTTCGGGAGTGTGTTTTAGATGTGGGTCATCAGACCATTTTATCAGAGATTGTCCTGAGTCACCAAGGGTTAGGCAGACAGATATTGCATCTTCTCTACCCAGTGTCAGAGGGGGTTGTGATGGCATAGTGTTGTAGTGAGCAGGGTGCACCGAGATAGTCCAGTTGTTGTTCAAGATGAGGAGTTTCTCGGTGACCTGATTGAGATGCCTTTCAGGGAATATGATCTGATTTTGGGCATGGATTAGTTATCCAAGCATGGGGCTATGGTAGACTGTCAGAAGAAATGTGTTACTTTGAGAACACATGATGGGAGGTATGTGATGGTATCTGGTGAGCAAAGGTATCTTTCATCTATGTTTGTTTCAGCTATTTCAACTGGGAGGATGATTCAGAAGGGATGTGAGGCTTATCTTGCTCATGTTGTATAAACTAGAATAGTGCGATCCCTGATTGAAAGTATACTCATAGTTGCCGAGTTTCCAGATGTTTTCCCTGATGAGTTGCCAGGGGTACCTCCTGAGAGAGAAGTGGAGTCTGGTATTGATTTGTTGCCTGGTACCACTCCTATCTCTATTCCCTCTTATCGAATGGCCTTTACTGAGTTGAGAGAGTTGAAGGTGCAGTTGCAGGAGTTATTAGATAAAGGGTTTATCCGCCCTAGTGTGTCCCCGTGGGGAGCGCCTGTGTTGTTTGTGAAGAAGAAGGATGGCACCATGAGTTGTGTATTGATTATAGGCAGTTGAATAAGGTGACCATCATGAACAAGTATCCTTTGCCTCGGATAGATGATCTCTTTGATCAGTTGAAGGGAGCAGCAGTATTCTCTAAGATTGATCTGAGATCAGGGTACCATCAGTTGAGAGTCAGAGATGTGGATGTACCCAAGATAGCTTTTTGTACAAGGTATGGGCATTATGAGTTTCTAGTGATGCCCTTTGGATTGACGAATGCACCAGCAACTTTTATGGATTTGATGAATAGGGTATTCAGACCATTTTTGGATTAGTTTGTGGTAGTCTTCATTGATGACATTTTGGTGTATTCGCATAATGAGGAGGATCATGATAGGCATTTGCGGATCGTATTGCAGACTCTGAGAGAGAAGCAGTTGTGTGCTAAACTGTCGAAGTGTGAGTTCTGGCTTGATCGGGTAGCTTTTCTTGGTCATGTGGTTTCAGCAGAGGGTATTAGAGTTGATCCGAGTAAAATTGAGGCTATCTTGAATTGGAGTCCACTGAAGACTGTGATAGAGGTTATAATTTTTTTGGGTTTGGCTGGCTATTATCGTCAATTTGTGAAGGGTTTTCTATAATAGCTACACCACTCACTAGATTACTTCAGAAAGGAGTTAAATTTGTGTGGACTGATTGGTGTCAGGTGATTTTTGAGCAGCTGAGGGAGATGTTGACTCAGGCTCCTGTCCTTACCTTACCTATGGAAGGTAAACCATATGTGATATATAGTGATGCTTCACACAGTGGTTTAGGTTGTGTTCTGATGTAAGAGGGTAGAGTCATTGCTTATGCCTCTCGACAGTTGAAACCGCAATAGTTTTTACCTTGAAGATTTGGCGGCATTACTTGTATGGGGAAAAGTGTTTCATTTATACGGATCACAAAAGTTTGAAATACCTGGGTGTTCAGAGAGAGCTGAATCTTCGGCAGAGAAGGTGATTAGAGTTGATTAAAGACTACGTCTGTTTGATTGATTATCATCATGGTAAGGCAAATGTTGTTGCTGATGCCTTGAGTCGAAAGTCTTTGGCAGGTTTGACTGCTTATTCACTCTTGTTGCTTGTTGAGTTGAGAGCATTGCACGCTAGATTTGAATCTTCTGATGATGGTGCTTTGATGACTTAGTTGCAGTTGAGGCCAGTCTTGTTGGATCATATAAGGAAGGCTCAGCTGGCAGATGAGAGAATTCAGAAAATTATGTTGGTTTATCATAAGGGGGAGAGTCAAGACTTTTATGTGAGGGATGATGGCAGTCTATGGTACAGAGATAGATTGTGTAATCCTGATGATGCAAAATTGAAAAGAATGATATTAGAGGAAGCACATCAGTCACTTTTTGCTATGCACCATGGGAGTACCAAGATGTATCAGGACTTGAAGCGACATTATTGGTGGTCAGGTATGAAGAGGGACATAGCAGAGTTTGTATCCAGATGTCTCACTTGCTAGAAAGTGAAGGCTGGGAACCAATTTCCTTCAGGGTTGCTCCAACCTTTATCAGTGCCAGAGTGGAAATGGGAGCGAGTGACAATGGATTTTGTGACTGGACTACCTTTGACCCAGAAGAAGCATGATGCAATCTGGGTGATAGTTGATCGAATGAAGAAGAGAGCTCATTTTCTTCCAGTTCGGATGGATTTTTCACTTGAAAGGTTGGCTGAGCTATATATCAATGAGATAGTCAGGTTGCATGGAGTCCTAGTTTCTTTGGTGTCGGATCGAGATCCCCGATTTACTTTGAGGTTTTGGAAGAGTTTGCATAATACTTTGGGTTCTCGATTGTATTTTAGTACTGCTTTCCATCCTCAGACAGATGGACAGTCAGAGAGAGTGATACAGATTCTGGAGGATATGTTGAGGAGCTGTATCATTGATTTTACCGGGAATTGGGATAGATTTTTGCCATTAATTGAATTTGCTTATAACAACAGTCATCATTTGAGTATTGGGATGACTCCTTATGAGGCTTTATATGGCAGGAGATGCAGGACACCTTTGTGTTGGGATGAAGTTGGAGAAGGTAAACTGGTTGGTCCCGATTTGATTAAGGAAACAGAGGAAAAAATGAAGGTGATTCAGGGTCATTTGAAAGCAGCTTCAGACCGACAGAAATCTTATTCAGATTTGAAGAGAATAGACATAGAGTTTAGTGTGGGAGATAAAGTGTTTCTGAAGGTGTCTCCATGGAAGAAGATTTTGAGATTTGGCCGCAAAGGAAAGTTGAGTCCTCGTTTCATAGGACCATATAAGGTGTTGGAGAGAGTTGGTCCAGTGGCTTATAGACTAGCTTTGCCACCTGAGTTAGATTGAATACATAATGTTTTCCATGTATCGATGCTTCAGAGATACAGGTCTGACCTATCTCATATCTTGTCAGTGGAGTCCATTGAGGTGAGTCCAGATCTGACTTACGAGGAAGAACCGGTGGCAATTTTGGCACGTGAGGTTAAAGAATTGAGGAATAAAAAGGTGCCACTTGTGAAAGTCCTTTGGAGGAATCATGCCATTGAGGAGGCGACCTGGGAAAATGAGTGGGCAATGCAGAGTCAGTTTTCCCATTTGTTCTAGACTTGAAGACAGGTAATTTCAGGGACGAAATTTGTTTTAGGGGGAGAGAATTGTAACATCCTAAAATTTTTAAAAATTTCTAATTTTTAGAAAATTTGATAAAATAAATTATAATTTAAAAGGATAAATTAAATTAATGGTTTTAAATGAAAAATGAAGGGATTTTAAATGAAAAAGTGGAATATATATATGATATATTAGCAAAATATATATAACATATAAAAGTAAACACTTTTTAAAAGAAAATGGTATTTTGGTAATTAAATCTTATAAATTCAAAATTAGTAAAATAATTCAAAAATAAATTATTTTTGAATGGAAGAGGGAAATTAGAACTTTTAATTTATTAAAAAAATAATTAAAAATTAAATTATTTTAATATATATATATATATGTGTGGTTAAAAAAAAGGATGAAAGGAAAAGAATATTAAAAGTCTTCATCATCTTCTTCTTCTTCTTCTTCAAGGACATGTATTCTATGGGAGCTTGAAGACCAAGGATTTTGCTTCTTCCATACTCCATAAATTGAGAGAATTAACAAGTTTCAAGTGAATTTTTGGTGATTTCCACCAAAATTAGTAAGTTTCCATCTCTTTTCTTTGAATTCCATGGAAGATTAGATTATGTGAGTTTTGAGATTTTGATTTAGTATGATATAATTGTTGGAATTGGTGTGTATGATGTTATTTTGGGTAGTTAACAATGATTCTAAGGTTAGATTGAAGAGATGATGGAGTTTGGTTGAAGAATGGTGAAAAGAGAGAATTTAGGGTTATGGATTTTTGGGGTTTTGAAAACATGAATTTTAATTGTGAAAATTGTTTCCAAATGAGTTTTTTTATTCATAAACAAGTATTTTAAAGTCAAACATTGGATTTGGTGGTGTTGGGTTGGAGTTTGAGAATGGAAGTGGAGATTTAGGGTTTTGAAAAAGTGATTTTCCAAAGTGGTTGAATTGTGTGATTTTATTTGTTTAAGCATGTTATTTAGTGTTAAAAGTGATGAAAATAAGCTTGGAATGAGTAATGGATTGTGTTGGAATGGAAAACCTTCAATGGGGGAAGGTTATGCCATTTTTGATATTTTGTGTATAAGAGTGTATTTTTATAATGTAAAAGATTTAAATGTATTAAGATATGTTTTAAATAATATAAATAAACTTAAAACACTAATTTAATTGTAGTAGAATGGAATTCCAATGTTGAAGTAAGGAAAGGCTAAATTTTTAAAAATTTGTAGGAGTGATGTGTAATTATGGTTTAATGTTGGAAATGCCATTAAATGTGATACTAAATGATTATTTGTTATCACATTTGATTTAGGCATTGAGGGAGGTTGATTTGCTTCATCCAAGTGGTGAAGGGCAAGTTGGAAAGATTGGATTGAAGGTTGTTTTTAGCATGCTTTGGGTTGTTAGTGGAGGTATGTACAAACTTTGAATATAATATTTATATTTGCATAACATTTGGACTTAACACATTTTGGTTGGAAAATGTGTTAAGCTACTTGATTTATTGATTGTGTATGAATAATGTGATATGACGTTTGTAATGTCATATATGTGTTAAATGCATTGTGAAAAGCTATTGATAATGGCTAAATTGTGTAACATGTGAAATATGCATTTTATGTGAAAATACCCCAAGTAATTGGGTAATGTGTTGTGAATGTAGAAATGAGATATGTGTAATAATGAAATGGATTGATATTGATAAAAAATGAGAAAAGTGAGAAAAATGAGAAAGATGTGAAAAATGAGAAAAGTGAAAAAAAATGTGAAAGTAAGGCAATGTGCCTATATTGAATATGTGAAAATGAGAAAGAGATTAATAATGAGAAATATGAATAAATTGTGTGCCTAGTATGTTATTCAATTTTTAGAGTTCTGGGTTTGGCGGCATGCCTATGATTGCCTATGGGCTATACGCTGGAATGGTCAAAAGACTGGGTCATAAGCCAGGCCAGCTGATAAATATGATATTTTTGGGGTGAAAAGACTGGGTCATAAGCCTCAAAAACTATAGCAGTCTAGCCGGGTTGAGGACTACGATACTGGGCTTAAGGGTCTAGCCGGGTTGAGGTCCAAGAGATTGGGGCTGTTACATTATCCATGGATATATTGCCTATGGGGCTAGACACATGGTGTCATTATAGACCAAAGCAGTAACTCTGAAATTTGCATAGCATATTAGATACTTTTTGGGACCATGCTTGTGTTTTAATGTGAATTATGAAATATTTGAAACATATAAGAAAGTGGAATGATGTGACATCTAAATACATTGTGCATTGGTATTGCATTGAATTATATTGTTATTATCAAAGTTTGTACCACTAGGCTTCGGCTTAGCATGATTGTTTTCATCGCGCAGGTGACAGGGTAGACCCAGCTGAGCCAGAGAGTTCTTTTAGACTAGGTCGGGTCTAGACTTGTAGTTGAGCTTGTTGAGTTGCTATCGAGGTCAGAAACACTGCCAGCAGCATGTATATATTTTTATGTTATTGTATATTTTGAGTTTTATGCATAATATATTATGTTTTGGATTTTACGTGATTTTACGTATTGTATATTATAAAGAAGGTTTGGGTCGATGTTTGGGATACATGTATAATTGGTAATTGGAAATTATTTGGGAGTGTTTTCTTTTTACAGGTTGAGTAATTGCTAAATTTTGGGATATCCAAATTACAGACAAAACTCTGGCTAATTTTTCCTAGAGGTTTATATATATATTATTTATTTTGGGTTCTTATAACAAGAATATTTATATTCTATTTAATTTTTTATATATTTAGAATTTGAAATTTTAAATTGGAAATATTCAAAAAAAAAATTTAGTAAACCGGTCTGTGACATTTTTGTACCGTATATGTGTATTTTACATATGTTGAAAAATATGTATTGTACGTATATAGGGTATAAGGGTGTTACAGCTAGGGAGGCATCTGTGCCAGTTAGACCAGTCGTTGAGGGGGTTCCACCAGTATGGGTGCGGCATATGGTAAAATTATTATGACAGGCTTTGGTACAGCAGCCGCAGTAGCAGCTGCAGCCATAGCAACAACTGCTGACTCAAAAATATGATAAGTTAAGGAAGTATGAAGCTACAGATTTCTTTGGTATTACTGATCCTACTGTAGCAGAGTAGTGGTTGGATAGAGTACAGAGAGTGTTTATTCAGTTGTAGGCTAGTGCGAAAGAGAAGTTTGATTACGCTAAGTCGCTTTTGCAGGAGGATGCTTATGAGTGGTGGAAGACAATTTCCCATGGAATGGTTGATCCTCCGGTGCTGACATATAATGATTTCCTGCTGAAATTTGAGAAGAAGTATACCCCTCAAGAATATAAAGATGCCAAGAAGGAGTTTTTAAGTTTGAAGCAAGAATCAAAGACGGTGATAGATTATGAGATAGATTTCATCCGATTGAGTAAGTATGCAGGAGTGATTGTTACAGATGAGTTTGATAGGTGCTAGAGATTTAAGGAGGGTTTGAGGCCATCCATCATGTGCTTAGTGGCAGCATCAAGGTATGAAGTTTTCTCCAAATTGGTTGTAGCTGCCATAAGTGTAGAAAAGGCACAGGAACTTACAGTAACTGCAAGAGTAGAGGGTAGAGACAGGAGACTACAAACTGAGGTGGGGTCTTCATCATCAAAGAGAGGTAGAGGAGGTCCTTCATAAAGGTCTAGAAGAGGACAGGGATAGACTGGTAGGGGGTTTCAACAACAAAGATAGAGACAAGGTCCTGCAGCCTCTATAGCTAGTGCTCCTACTCTAGTTACTCAGGGATCTACTCGACCAGTTTATGCTCAGTGTGGTAGGGCACATGGTAGAGTTTGTTAAAGATATGGTGTTTCAACAGTTTTTTTTAGAAGTGGGTCACTAGATCATTTTATCAAAGATTGTTCAGAGCCACCAGAGGTTGGACAGACAGAGACAGCAGTGTCCAGGCCTAGTATCATAGGGGGTCGAGGTGGCTGAGGTAGTGGTAGAGGTGGCAGATTTGGATTTAGTCAGAGAGGGGCATCCACAACAAGGACTAGTAGACCGGACCAGCTAGGATTATCACAGAGAGTATATGTGTTACAGAGGCAAGTAGATACTTCAGATGTTGTGGCCGTTCATTTCTTTATTTGACACTTCTATGCATGCATTAATTGATTCTGGATCAACACATTCATACAGCAGTGCATCCATCTTGCTTGTGAGTGATGTGCATTCAGAGTCCTTAGGGTTTGATGTGCTAGTTACTAACCCTTTAGGGCATAATATGGTGGTTAGTAGAGTATACCGGGATAGGCAGGTGGTAGTGCAGGATGAGGAGTTTCTTGGTGACCTAATTGAGATGCCCTTTAGGGATTATGATCTCATTCTGGGTATGGATTGATTATCTAGACACGGTGTTGTAGTAGACTATCAACATAAATGTGTTACCTTAAGAACACGTGATGGTAGAGATGTAGTGGTATCTAATGAGTGGAGAGACCTTGCATCCATGTTTGTCTCAACTATATTAGCTAGGAGGATGATTTGGAAGGGATATGAGGCTTATTTGGCTCATGTGGTAGATACTAGAGTGGTGGAATCTCAGCTTGATAGTATACCTACAGTTATAGAATTTTCAGATGTGTTCCCAGATGAGTTGCCAGGGCTACCACTAGAGAGAGAGGTGGAGTTTGGTTTCGATTTGATGCCGGGTACCACTCCCATCTTCATCACCCCTTATTGGATGGCACCTATAAAATTAAAAGAGTTGAATGTGCAGTTGTAGGAGTTGATTGATAAAGGGTTCATCCACCCTAGCGTATCATTGTGGGGAGCACATGTTCTATTTATAAAGAAGAAGGATGGCACTTTGAGGTTATGCATTGACTATAGGTAGTTAAATAAAGTGACCGTCAAGAACAAATACCCATTGCCTTGTATCGATGATTTGTTTGATCAGTTAAAGGGGGCAACCGTATTTTCTAAGATTGACTTGCGATCAGGGTATTATCAATTGAGAGAGATGCAGATGTACCCAAGATGGCTTTTCGCATGAGGTATGGGCACTATAAATTTTTAGTGATGCCTTTTGGATAGACTAATGCAACAGCTACATTCTGGGATTTGATGAATCAAGTGTTTCGACCATAATTGGATCAATTTCTGGTGGTATTCATTGATGATATTTTGGTGTACTCTCGCAGTAAAGAAGAGCATGACAGGCATCTGCAAATTGTATTACAGGCATTGAGGGAGAAACAACCGTATGCCAAGTTATCTAAATGTGAGTTTTAGTTAGATCAAGTGACTTTTCTCGGACATGTTGTTTCAGCAGAGGGTATTAGAGTTGATCCAAGTAAAGTTGAGGCAATTTTGAATTGGAGTCCATCGAAGAATGTGATCGAGATGAGAAGTTTTCTAGGATTGGCTGGTTATTATCCTCGGTTTGTGAAGGGATTTTCAATGATAGCTTTGCCACTCACCAGATTACTCTGAAAAGATGTGAAATTTGTGTGGACGAATCAATGTCAGGCGAGCTTTGAGTAGTTGAGGGATATGTTGACTCAAGCTCCAGTTCTTACTCTACTTGTAGAAGACAAACCATATGTGATATATAGTGATGCGTCACATAATGGTTTAGGCTGTGTTTTGATGTAGGAGGGTAGAGTGATTGAATATGATTCCAAACAATTGAAGCCTCATGAATTGAATTATCCGACTCATGATTTGGAGTTGGCAGCCATTGTTTTTGCATTGAAGATATGGCGACATCATTTGTATGGGGAGAAATGTTTCATCTACACTGATCATAAGAGTTTAAAATATTTAGGTGTCTAAAAAGAGTTGAATTTGAGACAGAGGCGATGGCTAGAGTTGATTAAGGATTATGATTGTCTGATAGATTATCACCCTGACAAGGCTAATGTTGTTGCAGATGCTTTGATCAAAAGTCTTTGGCAGGATTAACTGCTTATGCTCCCATGTTTCTTGTTGAGTTGAGAACTCTGCATGCTAGATCTGAGCTTTGTGATGATAGTACTCTTATGTCCTAGTTGCTGGTGAGGCCATTGCTACTTGATCAGATCATAGGAGCACAGAGGACAGATGTGAAATTCCAGAAGATTGTAGAGGACTGTAAAAAAGGGGAGAGTAAAGATTTTCATGTGAGAAATGATGACAACTTATGGTATAAAAATAGATTGTGTGTTCTTGATGATATAGATTTGAAAAAGAAGATTTTAGAGGAAGCACATCACTCTTCATATGATATGCACCCTGGAAATACCAAGATATATCAGAATTTGAGGTAGCATTATTGGTGGTCTGGAATGAAGAGAGATATAGCAGAGTTTGTATCGAAATGTCTTACATGTCAGAGAGTGAAGGCTGAGCACTAAGTTCCTTCAAGGTTGTTGCAGCCTTTATCAGTACCTGAATGAAAGTGGGAGCATGTGACCATGGATTTTGTGTCAGGGCTCCCTTTGACCCAGAAGATACATGATGCAATCTGGGTGATTGTTGATAGGATGACCAAATCAACACATTTTCTTCCAGTGAGGGTGGACTACTCTCTTGATAGGTTGGCTGAGCTTTATATCAGTGAGATAGTGAGACTACATGGAGCCCCAGTTTCATTGGTGTCAGATCGAGATCCTAGGTTCACATCTAGATTTTGGAAGACTTTGCAAGATACTTTGGGTACTCGGTTGCATTTCAGTACTACTTTTCATTCACAGACAGATGGACAGTCTAAGAGAGTGACATAGACATTAGAGGATATGTTGAGGAGCTGCATTATTGAGTTCACAGGGAGCTGGAACAGACATTTGCCACTGATAGAGTTTGCATATAACAATAGTTTTCAATCCAACATTTGAATGGCACCATTTGAGGCTTGTATGGCAGGAAGTCTAGGACACCTTTATATTGGGATGAGGTTGGAGAAGAAAAATTAGTAGGTCCTGGTTTGATTAAGGAAATAAAGGAAAAGGTTAAAGTGATTTGGGATCATTTAAAAGCAGTTTCAGTCTGACAGAAGTCCTATTCAGACCTGAAGAGGAAAGAAATTGAATTCAATGTGGGGGACAAGGTGTTCCCAAAGGTGTCTCCATGGAAGAGGATTTTGAGATTTGGTCGAAAAGGGAAGTTGAGTTCTCGCTTCATTGGTCCTTATGAGATTCTGGAGAGAGTTAAATCAGTGACTTACAGATTGGCCATGCCACCTGAGTTAGAGCGGATCCATATTGTCCTCCATGATTCGGAGGTATAGGTAGGTTCTATCACATGTGTTATCATTTGAATCTATTAAAGTGAATCTGAATCTGACTTACGAAGAAGAACCGGTGGCGATTTTGGCATGTGAGGTGAAAGAGTTGAGAAACAAAAAGGTGTCATTGGTGAAAGGTCTTTGGAGGAACCACTCCACTAAGGAGGCAACATAAGAGAGTGAGCAGATATGCGGAGCCAGTATCATCAACTATTTCAGAGCTAATGTCAGGTAATTTTGAGGACAAAATTACTTGAGGGGAAAAGAGTTGTAACATCCATTATTTTATAAACATTTAAATTAAATTAATAAGTTGGGGAGTTAAATGAGGTACTAGAAGTGAAAAAATATCATATATATATGTGAAATATAATAAAAATATAGATTACATATAAAGTCAAACATGAGTTAGAAAAAGTCAACAGTAGAATAGTAAAAGAAGAGTAAAATGATAATTTTACTTTAAAAATAAATTAATTGAATAATTTAAAAATAATTTTATTTTTGAATGGATGTTGGAAATTAAAGAATTACAAATAATAAAATAAATAATAAATAAAAATTAATTAAATAGTTATATATGGTGAAAATTTTAAGAAAGAAAAATTAAAAAAAGTAACTATTTATCATTATCTTCTTCTTTTCTCTCCCCACCACGAAATTTCACCATTCCAAACACCAAATTTTGAAGGATTTTAAAGGATCAAAGTGCTTTTAGATGATTTTTCCAACAATTAGTAAGCTTTCTTTATTATTTTCTAAGTTTTATGGATTTTTTAGATTATGTGTAATTTGAGGTTTTGATGGGTTAGTTGTTTTTGGTTCTAATGCATGTTAAACATGTTATTTTAATGAGTAGGCAATGATTTTATGGTTGAATGGTTGATAGGTTTAAGCTTTGGTGGAATTTGAGAAAGGTAGTAAGGATAGGGTTATGGAAAAGGGGTTTATTCAAGATTGCAGTTTATTTGATTTTATCATTGAAATCATGTTGTTTAATGATTTAAATGATAGAAATGAACTTAAATTAACAATTAGAATTGATTAGAATGTTGAACCAAAATCAAAGTGGCTTAGGGTTTGAATTTTGGAATTTTGATGGAAGAAAGATACATTGTATTTTAATGCTTGGTATGTGTTAAAATATAATGTTTGTAATATATTTAAGCTTTAAAATCAATTTAGAAATGTTGAGAATGAAGTTTTAATATTAAAGTGTGTTTAGGCACATTTTAGTATTTTTGAAAGGAATACCTTTAAATTGAGTTTTATAGTTTAATATGTGTTTAAATGTGATGTTTAAGACATAATTAAGCTTAAAACTCAATTTGGTATTGGATGGATTAGAATTCCAAAGTTGTAGTGCCTTATGGCTTAAGAAAGGGGAAATTGAAGGATTGGGTTTTAATTGATGTCTGGTAGCTTAAACACCTTAAAATTTGATGCTAATGTATGTTTGTTATTCACATTTTGGTTAGATGTTGAGTAAGTTGTTATTCCAACAACTTAGTAAGTGAAGGAATTTTGGTGAAGTTGTAAAATTGGTGTTTTTGCATAAAGGTACGTACATACTTTGATTGTTTTGCATTAAATTGCATTTGTTTAACATATTTTGTGATTGAATGATTTGGTGAATATGCCACTTTGATGTGTGAACTCACATAAAAAGTACATAGATATTTGCTTAAAATTAAAATGTATAATGTATGTGTTTATGAGCCACTTTGAATTGGCTAAAAGCATTGTTATGAATGTTTGTGAAAAATGCATGAAAATATGTGAAATAAATGAGAAAAAATGGAAAAAAATTAAAATTGGCATATTTGCCAAAGATTGAGAAGAATGTGAAATGATTTAAGTAATGTGTGTAACCTTATGTAATGTCAAATTCCAGAGTATTGAGTTTGGTGAGATACGATATACCAGATATTTGCCTTAGGACCAGACGCTGGGCGTCATTATTATTGCCTTCAGACCAGATGTTGGGCATCATTATTATTACCTACGGGCCAGATGCTGGGCATCAATATATTTGCCTTTGGGCTGGATACTGAGTGTCAAATGCGAGTCTAAAATAATATCTCTAAAATTTAAATATTATATAGGGTCATTTAGGCCCAATGCGTGTGTATGAGAAATGTGTTAGTTTGAAAGTGTTAATTGAGTGACTTGCATTATGGAAATGCATATCAAGTTTACATTTTGGAAGAAATGCATTTTTAATTATTCATGTGATTTTCTTTATTTAAAATTATGTACCACTAGGAAATTTTGCTTAGCGCGATTTATGTATCGCGCAAGTGATAGGGTTACTGTAGAGAGCCGTGCTATACCAGAGTAAATATAAAGCATTCATGCTTTCTAGAGTTTTGAGTTGGCCATCACAGACCAGGATGGTGCAAACATGTAATATATTCATTTTGACAACTTAACTTTTAAATATGTATGTTATATTACAAATATGTAAATGATATAACTTAGAAAACTTGGAGTTGTATTTTTATAAATAATGGTTATATATATGTATATATGTATGTTCAAGTGTTTTGGAAAAAATGGAGTTCTGGAAGTATGAGATGTTGAAATTATTTTAGGAGTGTATTTCTGCAGGTTGTGAAATGTTAAAATTTTTGGAATATCCAAATTACAGACAAAATTTTGGCAAATTTTTTCTAGAGATTTTTCATTAAAATTTATATTTTTAGAATATAATTACTAAATATTTTTATTTAATTATTAAGGTACATTTTAAGTTATAGAAATTTTAGTAAGATTAAGCTGTGACAAACTAGTACTATATATACAAATTTTATATATACCGAATATATATATTAAAAGTATATATGGTATTAAGGTGTTACATATATATTTACTTATATGACATATAAGCTTACTTATACTGCGTATATATTTACTTATATAACATATATATTTAGTTGTACGACATATATATTATATGAGTAGATATATATGATAGATTAGAGAGAAATAACAGTTACATATTTAATTATAATATATATATATATATATGTTACATATAAGTATGTATAAACGATGAATTGGAGAGGAAGAACAATTATATATTTAGTTATACAATATATATATTACCCATATGTCAATTTGCTAAAGAATGAAAGTTTTATAATTTAAGGATCCTGTGTTTTTATAGCCTTATTAATTTGTATATAAATTTTATTCAAGTATTATTAATTTCAAAAAAATAAAAATATAGAATTTAAAACATTTTATGAATAGTAATCATATTAAATCCACAAATATTTTTTTTAAATTCTGAAAAGATTATGTATATCTAATAATTTATAATTAAATATTTGTTTGGATTTGATATATATTTAGTTTGAAAAATTAATGTTTGTCTTAATTAATTTGTATAGTTATTAATTATGCATATAACTAATAGTTCTCTATCTCATTATTTGTTTTTTTCGGCAAATATGTTGCTATTAGTGACCACCTAAAATAAAAAAAATTATTCTTTCAATTAAAATCAAATTATCAAAACCAATGAATTTTGTATATATTATCAACATTTATTAAATTATATCTTTCTTAATATAAAATGTATCACATATGTCAAATTTGATCCAAATATATAACATATATAAGGACATTTATCAAATTAAAAAAAAAAACTCTTTCTTTGGAGCATTTTTTGAACATTTGATGTGTATTTAGATTAAAAAACCAAAAAATCCTAACGAATTACATATATAGAAAAAACACATATAACATCTATTGCAACATTCCCTGACAATTTTTATATAAAACTATCAGAGAATGTTACTCAATAAACTGTTAGTAATCTAATCAATTCATCGACAAAGTTTCCTTTCAAATTGTTACTAACAAAAATTATCAATTAATAATACAATCTGTATAATACAACATTTATAAATCTAACATTTAAACCAATCTCCAGTATCTCCAATAAACCAAATACTAATTATAAATCAGATAACCATCATAAGCTTGTCAATCCAAAATAAATATATAATACACTACTAGATTTGATAATCATTCACTAAAATCTAAAACTTCATTCTCTACATACATGTATTCCTTTCACGTTTACAAATTTGTACAATCTCTCAAATAGCCAAAATAAATTGCACATATATATTTCATACCTTACAAGTATAATATATAGAAAATCTCTATATGCACTGTAGATAATTTCTGAGATCTTTATTTCCACTTTTTAACTTACTCCGATGACATGATACTTGCGTGTCAGAAAAATTCTAATACGCTAAGCTTATAGCTTAGTCGTACTTGTATAAACATATTTTGTCACTTAATATTAAAGAAACTACTTGTGAAAATACGGTAATAACACTTAGTTTTAATAAATATTCCAATATATTAAATATTCTAAATAACAAACAAACACAATATTTTGATTACATAAAATAATAATTTTAACTTTATAAAAATCATCATGCTATACTACACTTTTGGTGTTGCAACTTTTATCTTTTTGAATCATTTTATTTAAGACTTACTTTCTCATTTGTTAACATTGCTCATATTACACTTATTTTGTTTTTTAGTAAGTCTTACTTTTAATTTTCATATATAGGATAATTTCGTTCAATTTATAATTTTGGTACTTTGACTTAGTACTATACTTTGGAGCACTTTGTATCTTATATCATTATATGCACTTTCAATCATTATAACATTTAGAAAGTTATTGAATAATTCAATATTTTGAACATAACATTTCTATTCCATGCATTAGAACTTTCACCTGAAATATAATTATATACATTAACGATCACTTTCACATTATAACATAGTAAGTCGATTTTAAATAATTGACTTATATTATTGTTTTGCATTTCTTCCATTATTTATAACATCATATTCACTTATATTTTCTTGCCCTCATATACTAAATTGTAAATCCTAGATCTGGATAGCCAATCAATCCCAAGCTAGATCTAAAATCAGTATGATTTGAACAATTCATTAGTTTATGTATATCACTTTAATGGAACAATTCTTTGATCAAAAATTAGTATTATACATATTTATCATATATATAAAATTTAATACACTTTGAGGCCTTATGGTTACTTAGGCCGGAATCACGGATGAAAGATAAGAAAAAGAACTATTTTGAGCAAATTCTTCAAGTGACACGACCAACGACATAGGCGTGTTAATGACCATGTCGTTCGCCCACCTTACAAATGCTTTGACATGTTCAATGACAAGAGTGTGTCACTGTCTGTGTCATTAATTATGTATTATAGTAGCTATGACATACATAGAGACATGGCCGTGTCACCAGCTATGTCATCAACGTTGAAAAACAACATCGTTGATATGCCTAGCGACATGGCCGTGTCAGGCAAAAATTATATATTTCGTACACTCAACCACTTAAACACAATATATTCAAGATCTATGATAAAAATGAATCAAAAACCAATTTTTTTGTCATAAAAAAAGTCTATATCAAATAATTTTCTCAAATGTCAATTAATCAATTTTTAACCATCACTCATGGATAAAAACAATGTCAAACCACTCATTTCTTATAATGATTGAATTAAGAATCATACTCGTCACTTATAAGTTCCTTTAACTCATTTTTTACTCATCAATCCATTTAACCATTACTTTTTCAGTAATAATTCATTATAGATTACTCAATCAACCAATTCAAACATTAAAATTCATAGAAATTCAAATATTTGCAAATTAAAATACATAAGCACATACCTCTTTCAAAATCCCTCTTCTTCTCTCTTTTCCCTCTTTTTCTTTGATCACTTATTGATAATCTCACCTACTCTAAATAATTCTCTTAAAAACAATTGTTGCAAAAGATAGATTTCCCTTGATTCTTTGATGAAAGGAAGAAAAAGGTATATAAGATGGTGATGGTGGTGGTAGATGGCGTGCATGATGGAGAAAGAAAAGAAATTTCTATACACACACATACACTTGTATATATATAATAAGTTTAATCTAGTTTGGCTAATCTCATTTTAACAATGGTGCACCCTCTTTCTCATCCTTTGATTTTGATTCGATTTTTAATCCTGTAAAACCATAAAAATAATTTCTTCAGTAAATTTTGAGATATACTATTCACTATTCTCTACTTATAGCATTTATCCACGTTACTTTTATCACTATACACTATTAATTATTAATATTAGTTAAAAAGTTTCATGTTTAAATTTTTAAACATTACAATTCTCCCCCGCTAAATAAATTTCATCCTCGAAATTTACCTGTTATGGCAATAAGCTATTTAATTCATAACTTATCTTAAATCTCGATAAAATTAATTATTTTATTAATTTACATAACTTTTTTTCCCTTATGTCTAATATCACTCAATGTAATACTTGTAGAATAATCATATTATAGAAGTGCAGAAGATGTAGCTCTACACACTTACACTATTCAAGCTCAATTTAGTAATTGACTTTAATTCTCTTTAGAAAATTTTTTAAAGGAATTTTAATTTATCATTTTGATGCCTTAATTCGATATAATATTCTTAATTAATCCTACATTGAAGTACTATAAACCTAATTTCAATTTATTACAAATTACTTTATTTAATAGTCTTTTAATATTTGTATAATCAATTAAAGTAACACTTTAATGATTTTTTTTAATATAATTTGTATCATTATGTTCCACTGTTATATATATATCTCTCTTTCTTTCCCTCATATACTGAACTTTAAATCCTAGTTTCAAATAGCGGGTCACTCATAGCAAGTAAATGCCCACTGTAACGATATGGCCAAAGGCCCTCTATGGCACGAATGCCTACTGTAAGAATAATAAGATAAAAAATCCTCTATGACGCAAAGCGTTCACTGTTGGCATAAAATTCAATATCACTAGGACATAAAAATGTGTCCACTATGGCACAGAGTGCCCACTGTCACTATAGATATTCACCCTTTAGCTAATCCGAAGACTAAATTTAACATCAGTATAATCGGGCAATATATTTATTTCACTGTTTCAAATTATTTTTAATCATAATATCCTCTAGTATAGAAAATTTTCTTTTTAAATTGTTTGTTTATTAATGTGAATTTATAAGATATGAAAAATTATTTCAAATACATTTATCATATGAACAAATATACACATTATATTTGTTTCCGATTAGTTTGACTAATTTTATTTATTCATCAATCTTTATCTTTCAAATCACTTCCATGTTTCCACTGTAATAATGGAATCTAAATAGATTTCCACTCTTACTTGTTTAATTCTTTTCTTAACATATTAAGAATTCACAACTATTCTTTCACTTTAAGAGTATATGTATGTGTATATAATATATTCACTATGTTTAACACACACCCACACAAACATATATATATATATTTCTAACTTGATCCATAGTACATCATTTCATTAGAAGGGTTAAACTACCTACAAATCTCACTACATTCTTTCCATTTCACATTATCAATTCCTTTATTTCTATTGTCATCAATTAGTATCAGTTAACTCTATAACACTTCTATATATAATCTATAACTTGTCTTCAATCACCAAATAATATTACTATCAAGTATTCCATAAGTGCATAATATGTAAATCTCACATTCTTACTTTCATTACTTAGTCAATTCGTATATACACCTCTTTGTTTTCTTTATCTTACTCTTCAAACTATTTAAAATCCTCAAACATTCATCAATATATCATTCTTCTTACCTTGCTTCGTAAATTATCTTATTTCTTCATGAATAATGTGAAATCCACTAATCACTTATAATCATCTTTTATCTTTTCTCTAACCTTACACTTATTTCAAATATCCAATTACATTTATCCATATTTTCCTCAAGTTTTCTCCACATCTAAGTTTCATCATTTAATGGATTGATTTCATTTCAATCTTATAAGCAATCTTTCATCAATTATAACTGTTTCCAAGATGTATTCAATAATTCATTAATAATTCCACCCATAAACCCTACTTTGTGAAGGTATAAGAAGGTAGAAATATGCATGGGCAAATACATGACCGTGCAAGTGATCATGCACATCACTGCTTAAATTATTTTTAAAGTTTTGAAGAACAAAAGTATGCATAGCCAGATGCATGACCACGCAAATGGTCATGCACATCTCTGCTAGAATTTCCTTTCAATGTTTTAAGGGCATAAGTATATGCATAACCATGTGAATTATCATGCGCCTCACTGTTGGGATTTCTTCTCAAAGTTTGAAGAATAGAATATATGCACAAGCATACGCATGACCATGAAAATGATCTTGGGCATCTCTACTAGAATTTCTTTTCAAAATTTTAAGGAACAAAATTATACATAGGCATATGTATGATCATCCGAATGATCGTGCATACTACTTGTAGACCCTTAATTTTTGACCTAGTCAGGTTCGATATTTTTTATATAGTCCAAAATAATTTTTGTGGTATATTTTAGTATTTAGTATTTATAATTTTTAATAAAAATAAAAAAGTAATATTAGTAAAGTTTTAAAAAATGTAAAAATAAAAATAAAGATATATAATAAAAAAATCGACGACGAAAAAATCGGCAATAAAAAATTTCATCGCCGAAGGAGAACCGGCATGGGCCAATTCGCCGCAGGATTTGGCCTTGAGCCAATTCGCTGCAGGAAATTCCTGCGACGAATTGGTTGGCTGCCCAGTTTTTCGTCAGCAATTTTCTAGCACTCGCAATTTTTGGCCAGCAGCAGTTTCAACGTAGTTTTTTCTGAAACCAAAACTCTATTTGGTTTTGGTTTCTTTTCCTAATTAGTTTTAGTTTCCTTAGACAATTAGAAG
Organism: Garcia nutans; assembly: GCA_947685225.1. Lineage (NCBI taxonomy): Eukaryota > Viridiplantae > Streptophyta > Magnoliopsida > Malpighiales > Euphorbiaceae > Garcia > Garcia nutans. The sequence goes on along the minus strand of CANTUV010000013.1, from coordinate 10,305,438 downwards.
TAGGTTTAAGATTTTTCCTATAAATACCACATTAAAACATAGAATTAGGGGTCTGAAAAAAATTGTTTTACAAGGAGAAAAATTGTTTACTGGATTGAAGACTCTAAAAGTTCTATCGGCCAAAAGAGAACCCTAGCAAGCAAGAAACATTAGCAACAAGAAGCAATCAATCCATGAAAGGCAGCAACATTGCCTTTGTTATTGTTCATCCAGAAATTAGTTTTTGGTGGAACCAACGAACGGAGGTTTGAATCTCTATTTTATTTATTTATTTCTTTACAGTAGCTTCATCAATCAAATTGGATTAATTGTTTTATCATACAATTTGATCAAAAACTTAAAAAACCCTAAATCATCCTTCTATTTCTAAAACTTCAAAAACCCTAAATTACTCTTCTGCTTCCAAAACTTTAAAACCCTAACCTAATCACTATTTCAAAAATCCATTAGCCTTATTTTTTTCAAGCATCAAAAGCTTTAATCCTAATTAATTCTTCTTTCCAAAATCACACAGTAAGCATTATTCTTTTAAAAATAACACTAGTTTCTTCCAATTTTGAAACCCTATTTTCTAAATCTTAAACCCTAAAATCTTAATTTTCAACACCAAAATGTACAATCCTAAAATCCAGTTTTCAAAATCTTTCGGGGCGCGGCCCCCGACCCTACAAGGGGCACTGCCCCCTTGACCCCCTCCCGCTAACCGGCTAGCGGGACCGCCCTATGGGCTTGGGTCAATATTTATTTGTGTATTATAAATCTTTATATTTAACTTTCTTTATTATGATTATTCAAAATATAGTAGCTTTATTCAAAATACAAACCTAAACCCTAATTTATTCAAACCTTAAATCTTAATTCTGTTTTCAAATCTTCATAGTAGCTTTTTATAATTTTATTCACTGGGATATTTTGATCTTTCAAATAACTCCATCAAAGACTTTCTATATTTGTTTCATCCAAAAATACTTAAGTAATTACTATAGTCAATATCAAAACCATACTTAACTTTGATCATGGTAAAACATCAAATCCTAAATCATAATTTGCAAAATCAAGGTTTCAAACCATAAAATCCTAATTCATGAAGTTTGCTTAAAACCCTAACTAAGCTTCCTTTTTTTAAGTCACAGTAACATTATTTTCATAAAACATCCAAAACCTTAAATCTTTTAAACATCCAGTAGCTATGTTATTGCTTTAAAATATTTCTCAGAACCCTAGTTATTGAGCATAAAACTCTAGAAACACTAATTAATGTATGAATCCCTAAAGTTAATATATTTACTATTTTATTTACATTGGATGAATGTTTATTATATATTTTGATTGATGTTTAATATCTTTGATGAATGATTTATTTATGATGAATGTCTATTTACTTTTATCGATTTATTTTGATTTCTAAATGTTGTAAGAGGTATGTTTTCACTTTGTGGGTACCTCATTAATTAATTTCTATGTAATTTAAATTGCTTTTATATTTTGGACCAATGTAAAGGACATGTTTTCACCTTTTGGTGGGTGTCCTATTTAGTTTAGATATGAACGATGTAAGGACATGTTTCCATCCTCGGATAGGTGTCAATTTATTTGCTTTGTTTGGGCATTGTCTTGATTTTAATATATTGATGCTTTATTTTAATTGTTGCATGTAATATGGATAATATTGTTATACTTAAAAATTTTATAATATTAAGACCTGCAAAGGAGGCCGGTTCCAATGAACCGGGCGTTGTGGGGGTGCTGGGCCATTTCTCACCTTCCCCACACGTACCCAACTTTCCGAACCATTAGGGTGGTTGGGGATTTCTTAGGAATTGAGTTATCCACCCCTTTCTTTTTCCCGGCCAGTCTGGGTGGCGACTCCATTTTCTTCGGGCTTAGGTCCATGTTCTCTAAGGCCTCGAGCCTAAACAGTGCCGAAGTAGCAAGAACCATTTCACCTGGAGTGGGGCAAAAATCCCAGCTCACACTACTGCAGGAATTTCTTTTCATGATTTAATCAATAAGTTACCAGTAATTCAACTCAAACAAATTAAGAAAATAGGATCTAACCCTTCAAAGCACAATCAAATTAAAATCTAAACTTCCATAACCCTAAAATCTTTCAAAACCTTATTTTCTTCCATAACTTTAAATCAACTCATAAATGAGTCAATGATGGATTTAAACATTAATTTAGTTAATAATCAATAAATACATATTTACATATTGCAAGAATAACTTTACTATCATAGAAGTAAAGTTTTATACTCATATTTTTCACAATTATTCAATATACAATATCTTTCACAAGTAATGGTGTTTTATCAATTCACAAATCTCTTTACATAAAAAAAATCAAGAACAATTCAATAAATAGAAAAATAAGTATTATACAAGCACTAACCTCTTTAAAAATACTCTTCCATCACTTTTCCCTTGAATCTTTTGTTTTGATGATGTTTTTCTTGATAGATCTAGCTTAAAATAGCTAAAATCTATCAAAACTTGGTTTTTCTACCAATTCTCCATTATTTCTATGGTGAGAAATGGAAGAAGAAGAAAAATAGATGAAGATGGAGGTGGAGATGATGATTATGGTGTTTTAGAAGGCAATATAAGACACTAAAAATCTTTAAATAGGCTTTAGGTTTTTATCCAATACACTCACTCATATAATAGTTTATGTGCAGTCACTTTCTATAATTAACTATTACTCTAATTTTTAAACCTGAAACATTGTAAAAATAATTACTTTAGCTACTTTAAAACCTCATTATCCATATTTCACATCTAAATTACACCTCGAGTTCATTTTGGGGCTATAAGGTGTTTTATTAGTTTTTGTCATAAAATTGCTATTTATATATTACGATAATTATTGTTTTCTTCATGCATTTTGGTAGTTTTAATCTATTTGTTTAGTGATTTCAACAATTTGGTAGTTTTTAATTTATCCAGTGTTTAGATCATTTTTGTACTAGTTTTTAGTGTGATGTTTATGTGTTTTTAGTTAATGTTTCATTTGATTCTTGTTTAAAGTTTGTTTTGAGTGTTTGTTTTAGGTTAAAATGCAAAAACTCCCTTGGAAGATCAAAACAAAGAAAGAAGAGCATGAATCAAGTAAGACATGGCCAAGCCAAATCAAGCTTGGCCGTGTCACCTCAAGGAGATTGTAATATCCCAAAGTATACCCTAAAAGTTTTGGAATATTTATTGTTGTATTTGGATTAAATGTATATGTTTAAGTGGAAAGAGAAAAGAGTTAAAGAGAAGAGTGTATATGTTGTATATATAGAGATATATACAACATATACAAGTCAAAGAAATGGAAGGTCAAAAGAAGATTTATTTATTTATTTTTATTAATTAATTGAAATGGAATTAGGAAGTGGATGAGGATATTTATGAATATTTTATTATTTAATTTGCTTGGTTGAGATTTAAAGAGATGAGTGAGTGGTTAAGAGAGAGTTGACTTGTGTTATATTAATCTTCTTCTTCTTTTCTATTCTCTTTGGTCGGCTAACTCCATAGCAAGAGAGAGAGTGAGATTTTGTCTTTTCAAACTCAAGATTTGAAGGTGTTTCAAGTGATCAAGTTGGAATTCTAAGGGTTTTCATCACTTTTGGTAAGTTTTTCACTTGATTCTTTAGTTTTCTTCTAAGTTGGGTGTTTGATTGTTGATGGCATGTGTATATTTGGTTGTGGTGTATTTGAGAGTGTTTGGTTTAATTGATTTTTGATTTTGGAGTTTGATTGAAGAGATAGAGTTAAGTTTGGTGTTGGAAGAGCAAGTGTTGTGTTTGAGTTGTGTGTATGTGACAGTTGTGAATTGGTGTTTGATGTATGTTTTGAATTGTTTTGGTATTTTTGCAAGTTATTATGGTTTATGGGTGTGTTTATTTAAGTTTGTTTGAAGTGAAAAATGGTGAAAGTAATAGGTTTGTTGGATGTGATGTTTTTGTTGCCGAAATCAGGATTTTTGGCCTGACACTCCCATGAGCACGGCCAGGTCTTTAGGCGTGTCAATGGTTCTATTTTCTAGATGGATGACACGTCCAGTGACACACCCATGTCACTGAGCGCGTCACAACTTCTGTGTTGTAGTAGCATTGACACGTCCAGTGACACGCCCATGTCACTGAACGTGTCATAGCTACTATGATGTTGGTGGATTGACACGGCCAGTGACATGCCCATGTCATTGAGCACGTCATAGTCACTATGTTGAGGGAGGATTGACACGGCCAGTGACACGCCCATGTCACTGAGAGTGTCAAAGCTTCTGTGTTGTGAGTTTGGGCACGGTCAGGGACACACCCGTGTTGTTAAGCGTGTCATGTGTAGAGTTTGCCCTAGTTGGTTCTTAGCCTTATTATCTCATGTGTATCTTTAAGTGAGTGTGTATTATTCCTTTTGGATTAAGTTTTTAAAGAGATTGAGTTGCCCTAATCCAAGTGTTGAAGAATTCTTGGAAGTGGAGTTTGGTGTTGTGTGAGTTGCTCTTGAGGTAAGTACAAACCCTACATTATTGCATACAATTACATGACTTTGGTACTTAACACATTTGGTGGTAAATGTGTTAAATAATTTATTACATTGTTAATACATTTGATTAATGTTATGATTTGCATAATATGAAAGATATGATGATCATTCAAAATGTATGTCCAATGCAATTGGTTATGTATACTTTAATAATGAGATGTGAAGCCATTATTGTTGGCTATAATGATGCAAATGAAATAATTAGGGCATGGTTGCCTAGTTTGATTATGAGGAATGAAATGAGAAATGAATTGTGAAAGAGATTGATAATGAGATAAATGAATTAATTGTGTGTCTAATATGTTATTCAATTTTTAGAGTTCTGGGTTTGGCAGCATGCTTATGAATAGCTGGGCAGGTGAAAAGACCGGGTCATAAGCCGAGCCCAGCTGAAAAAATGTGAAATATGATGTTTTTGGGGTGAAAAGACTGGGTCGTAAGCCTCAAAAACTGTAATAGTCTAGCTGGGTTGAGGACCGAGAGACTGGCGCCCTAGGGTCTAGCCGGGTTGAGGTCCAAGAGACTGGGTCTGTTACACTATCCATGGATAGATATATATATATCGCCTACGGGCTTGATGAATATGATTATGGACCAAAGCAGAAACTTTGAACTTTGAATAGCATATTAAATTCTTTTGGGTCCATGCTTGTCTTTGTTTTAATGTGAATCATAAATAGTGAAACAATTGAATAAGATAATGAAATGTAATGTTATGAAATGCAACATTTCTGAATATTGTATCTATTGCTTGAAAGTATGACATTGACATTGCATTAAAGCATATTATTATTGTGGTATGTACCACTAAGCCTATGGCTTAGCGCGATTGTGGTTGGTCACGCAGGTGACAGGGTAGAACCGGAGAGTTCAACTAGACCGAGTCGAGTCTAGACTCTGAAGTGTTGATTGTGGGCTTAAAGATCAGAGACGAACTGCCAAACATGTATAAACTTTATGTTTTGTAAACATTGATTTTGATGTATTTATTTATGTAAATACCGCTACATTTTTTGCTGCATAATGAATAAATGTTTTACCTGTTATGTTCCATAATATATATAAAAATATATATGAAATGTTTTAAGTTTTCTCATATTAATGCAGAAGAGAAAAATTGGGTTGTCTAATATAAACCGTGGCACTCCGGTATCCGGTATATGTATATTACAGATATAGTAGTATGTAGTATGCATATATGGGGTATAGGGGTGTTACAACTGTTTTGGTATCAGAGCCTAGTTTTGAGATTCTCAACCTAGGTAAATTGTAAGAAAAAGAAAATTTTGATTTTAAAATATGGTTTTTAAATAAGATACATGCTTTGGCATTGGCAGTCTCTAATCTTTGATGAGGTATATTCTGTTGTGTTTATAGATATAGGTAGTGATGGCGTCTCAGTCACACGTCAGTCCATAGAAGGTAGTACTGAGAGTGTAGCTCCTGAAGAGGGTAGAGATGGAGCTAGGGATGAGAGAGCTGGAGAGACACCTGCTCCTGTGACAGAGAGACTAGCTGCAGATGAGGTTCCGCCGGTTTGGTTACAGCATGTGGTAGAATTGTTGAGGTGATCTCCAGTGCAGCCGCCACCGCCACCACAGCCGCAAGTGCCAGTGACACATTATGATAAATTGAGAAAGTTTGGGGTTGAGAATTTCTTTGGTACTACAGATCCTGCAATAGCTGAGCAGTGGTTGGATAGAGTGCAGAGGGTATTTATCCAGTTGCAAGCCACTCCTGAAGAGAAGTTTGATTATGCCAGATCACTTCTGCAGAAAGATGCTTATGATTGGTGGAAGACGGTTTCACATGCCATGGATGATCCACCAACTTTGTCTTATGGTGATTTTCTGCGTGAGTTTGAGCAGAAATATACTCCGAGGGAGTATAAAGATGTCAAGAAGATGGAATTTTTGAATCTGAGACAGGAGTACCGGACAGTGACAGAGTATGAGATTGAGTATATCCGGTTGAGTCACTATGCTGGTGGGATTATTTCAGATGAGATTCGTCGGTGTAGGAGATTTGAGGAGGGATTGAGGCCCTCTATTATGTTTATTGTTGCTGGTTCTTGGTACCAAGATTTTTCTCAGTTGGTTGCCGTAGCTAGAAGTGTTGAGAGAGCACAAGGTATTGCAGCAGCTGCTACTGAGGAGGAGGCTAGAGTTAGGAGACCTCAGTTTGAGGCAGGGTCTTCATCTATGAAGAGAGGCCGAGAAAGTTTTGTTCCAAGGATCAGTAGGAGCCAGAGGCAGTCGGGTAGGTCAGTTCAGTATCAGAGGCAGAGACCGAGACCTACAGTTTCTGTAGCTAGTGCTCCGACCCCAGTGGTTCAGAGGTCTACTCCACTTACATGTGTCCATTATGGTAGGATACATGGGGGTGTTTGTTGGAAGATTGGTGGATCAGCTGTGTGTTTCAGATGTGGATCACCTGACCATTTCATCAGAGATTGTCCTGAGATACAGAAGCATAGGCAGACAGATTCTGCAGTTTCTCGACCTAGTGTGAGAGGAGGTCGAAGTGGAAGAGGTATTAGTAGAGGTGGTCGACCTGGGATCAGTCAGAAAGGAGGCTCTAAATTTGGAGGCAGTAGGCCAGATGAGGCTGGGTCTTCTCAGTGAGTGTATGTGATGCAGAGGCAGCCGGATGCTTCAGCAGTTATTGCGGGTACATTTTATTTATTTGGCATTTCAGTTCTTCTTTGGTTGATCCAGGATCTACTCATTCATACATAAGTGCATCTATCTTGCCTGTGTCTGAATTGCATTCTGAGTCCTTAGGATTTGATGTCTTGGTGACAAATCCTTCAGGACATAGTGTTGTGGTGAGTAAGGTGCATCGTGATAGTTCAGTTGTGGTGCAAGGTGAGGAGTTTTTGGGTGATTTGATTGAAATACCTTTTAAGGAATATGATCTGATTCTAGGCATGGATTGGTTGTCTAAGCATGGACCTGTGGTAGATTGTCAAAAGAAGTGTGTTACCCTGAGAACTGGTGATGGTAGAAGTGTGATGGTATCTAGTGAGCAGAGACAGCTTGCATCCTTGTTTGTTTCAGCTGTTGCAGCTAGGAAGTTGATTAGAAAAGGGTGTAATGCTTATCTTGCTCATGTTGTGGATACCAAAGTAGTGGGTTCTCAACTTGATCGTATACCCACAGTTGCTGAATTTCCAGATGTTTTTCCTGAGGAGTTGCCAGGGTTACCCCCTGAGAGAGAGGTTGAGTTTGGTATCGATTTGTTGCCTAGTACCACTCCCATCTCTATTACTCCATATCGAATGGCACCTACTGAGCTGAGAGAGTTGAAGGTGCAGTTGTAGAAGTTGTTGGATAAAGGATTTGTTCGCCCTAGTGTTTCTCCGTGGGGAGCTCCTGTTTTGTTTGTAAAGAAGAAGGATGGTACTTTGAGGTTGTGCATCGATTATAGGCAATTGAATAAGGTGACTATTAAGAATAAGTATCCTTTGCCTCGGATTGATGACCTCTTCGATCAGTTGAAGGGAGCAACAGTGTTTTCCAAGATTGATTTGAGATCAGGGTACTATCAGTTGAGGGTTAGAGCTGAAGATGTTCCTAAAACAGCTTTCCGCACAAGGTATGGGCATTATGAGTTCTTGGTGATGCCTTTTGGGTTAACGAATGCACCTGTAGCTTTTATGGATTTAATGAATAGGGTGTTTAGACCCTATCTGGATCAGTTTGTGGTGGTTTTTATTGATGATATTTTGGTGTATTCGCATAATAAGGAGGAGCATGATGAGCATTTGCGGATTGTGTTGCAGACCTTGAGAGAGAAGCAATTACATGCTAAGCTGTCGAAATGTGAGTTTTGGCTTGATCAAGTGACTTTTCTGGGTCATGTGGTGTCAACAGATGGTATAAGAGTTGATCCGAATAAAGTTGAGGCTATTTTAAATTGGAGTCCACCGAAGTTTGTAACTGAAGTTAGAAGTTTTCTGGGTTTGGCAGGCTATTATCGATGCTTTGTGAAAGGTTTTTCTTTGATAGCTACTCACTCACTAGATTACATTGAAAGGGAGTTAGATTTGTGTGGACAGATTAGTGTCAAGCTAGTTTTGAGCAGTTGAAGGAGATGTTGACTCAAGCTCCTGTTCTTACTTTGCCTGTGGAAGATAAACCATATGTGATTTACAGTGATGCTTCATATAATGGTTTAGGTTGTGTTTTAATGCAGGAGGGTAGAGTTATAGCTTATGCTTCTCGACAGTTGAAGCCGCATGAGCTTAATTACCCGACACATGATTTGAAGTTGGCAGCTATAGTTTTTGCTTTGAAGATTTGGCGACACTATTTGTATGGAGAGAAGTGTTTTATCTATACAGATCATAAGAGTTTAAAATATTTGGGTGTTCAGAGAGAGATGAATCTTCGACAAAGACGGTGGTTGGACTTGATTAAAGACTATGACTGTTTGATTGATTATCATCCTGGTAAGGCAAATGTTGTTACTAATGCCTTGAGTTGGAAGTCTTTGGCCGGTTTGACTGCTTATTCGCTCTCGTTGCTTGTTGAGTTGAGAGCGTTGCATGCTAGTTTTGAATCATGTGATGATGGAGCCTTGTTAGCTCAGTTGCATTTGACACCGGTGTTGTTGGATCAGATTAAAGAGGATATGCCTGGGATAGATCGAGACATAGCCGAGCATCATATTCCTACTTACACTCACATTAAACCTGTCAAACAAAAGCTTAGGCGACTAAGACCTGAGTGGGCTGAATTGGTTAAAGAAGAGGTCACTAAGCAAATACAAGTGAAGTTCCTTGAAGTGATAGAATACCCAGATTGGTTAGCCAACATAGTACCAGTGCCAAAGAAAGATGGAAGGATAAGGGTCTGCGTGGACTATAGAGATTTGAACAAGGCTTCCCCTAAGGATGATTTTCCTTTACCTCATATAGATGTTCTCATTGATAGTGCAACCTCTAGCGTGCTACACTCATTTGTAGATGGATTTTCCGGATACAATCAAGTGTTAATGGCCCAAGAGGATAAAGCCAAAACTGCCTTCACTACTACATGGGGTATATTTTGTTATAGGGTGATGCCTTTCGGCTTAAAGAATGCTGGAGCAACCTACCAAAGGATGGCCACCACACTATTTCATGACATGATGCACAAAGAAGTTGAAGTATATGTTGATGATATGATGGTGAAGTCGGATACAAGGGAGCAACACTTCCAAAACTTAGAATTATTCTTCGATAGAGCTTTGAAGTATAAGCTGAGATTAAACCCGAAGAAGTGTGTATTCGGTGTTACCTCAGGTAAATTGTTGGGACATGTGATTGGTCCGAATGGTATTGAGATATATCCTGACAAAGTCAAAGCAATCACGGATATGGCAGCCTCAAAGATGGAGAGAGAAGTTCGGGGATTTATTGGTAAACTGTAGTACATTAGCAGATTTATAGCAAAACTCACAACAATCTATGAGCCTATCTTCAAGTTGCTTAGAAAGAATCAGCTGGTCGTATGAAATGAAGAATGTCAAAAGGCCTTTGACAGAATAAAAGAGTATTTGTTGAATCCACCTGTTTTGAAACCACCTAAACCCGGCAAACCTCTATTACTATACTTAGCAGTAGAAGAAGAGTCAATAGGAGCCATGCTAGCCCAAGCAGATGAGTCGGGGATTGAGCATGCCGTTTACTATTTGAGTAGAAAGCTCCTATCTTATGAAATTAAGTATAGTATTATTGAAAAGACATGTATAGCCATGGTTTGGTCTTCTAAGAAGTTGCGGCATTATTTTCAATTGTATAGTGTGCAAGCAATTTCCAGGTTGGATCCAATGAAGTACTTAAGGGAGACACCCTCTTTAATTGGGAAATATGGTCGATGGTTGATAATATTAGAAGAATTTGAGATTGAGTATGTAACCAAGAAAATAATCAAGGGTAGAGCAGTGGCAGAATTCCCGGCTCAACAACCATTACCAAAAAGTGAAGAGGTAATCTTGGAATTTCTAGATGAACATTTAGAAGTTATTGAAGTACAAGGGTGGAAAATGTATTTTGATGGAGCGGTAACAGGAAAGGAGCAGGTTTGGGAGTTATACTAGAATCACCTGAAGGGGAACTTATCCCTTTAGCCAAGAAGTTGAAATTTAGGACAACCAATAACATGGTGGAGTATGAAGCGTGTATTTTCAGTTTGGAAACCCTAATGATTATGAAGGTGGATAAGGTGGAAGTTTATGGCGATTCATTGCTAGTAGTATCCCAAGTAAATGGAGAGTGGGAGTTGAAAGAAGAAAAATTGAAACCATACCACCATTACCTGACCATGATGAAGAAGAATTTTAAGGAATGTAGGTTTATACACCTGTCAAGAGAAGAAAATCAGATGGCTGATGCCCTAGCCACATTGGTTTCGGTATGGGAAAATCCTGCCAGCTTATTCCTTAAGCCTCTGATCTTGACCATTTCATCAACTCCTTGCTATGAATATGAGACAATCATGGAAGTTGATACGGACCATGATGCATGGTATGATACTATAAGGCAATTTTTGGAGGAAAGAGAATACCCGCCGGGGGCAACAAAGAAAGAGAGAAGAGCCATAAGGAGGTGGTCATTGCAATACATCACCTTCCTTGGAGAGTTATATCGAAAATGGCTTGATGGGGGGTGCATTTGAGATGTTTAAGAAAGCCTGAAGTGGAGCGCATCATGTCAGAAATACATGCGGGAAGTTGCAGTCCGCACATGAGTGGTTTGGCCCTAGTTAAAAAGATTATTCGACAAGGTTACTATGGTTGCCATGGAGAAGGACTGTATTGAGTTTGTAAAGAAGTGCCAGCAATGTCAGATGTATGGTAACTTGAATCATATTCCTCCTCAAGAATTGCATTCAATGTCTTCACCCTGGCCATTTGCCATATGGGGTATCGACATTATAGGTGAGATACATCCGACAGCTTCAAACGGGCACCGTTTCATTGTAGTAGCAGTAGATTATTTTTCAAAATGGGTCGAAGCTGAATCCTTCAATAAGTTGGGTGCAAGTCAAATGGCTAGGTTTATCGAAAAGAATCTCATCTGCAGATATGGGGTCCCGCACAGTGTGATATCATACAACGGAGTACAGTTTCAAGGAGCAGTTAAGGATTTATTCCCCAAGTACCAAATCCATCATCATTGGTCCTCTCATTATAGACCAAAGGCTAATGGTGCAGTAGAAGTAACGAACAAGACAATTAAGCAAATTCTATCCAAGATGACTAATACTTACATAGACTGGTCGGAAATGCTTCCCTTTGCTTTATGGGGATATAGGACAAGTGTGCGAACACCTACCGGGATGACACCGTTCTCTTTGGTTTATGGGATGGAGGCAGTATTGCCTATTGAAATTGAGATCAAGTCACTAAGAGTAGTCTTGGAAGCTGAACTGCCTGAAACGGAATGGGTAGCAAGCAGATACGCACGATTAGCTCTATTAGAAGAAAGAAGATTAAAGGCGTTGTATCATCACCAACTTTACCAAAAGAAGATAGCTCGGGCCTACAATAGAAGGGTCAAGGTCAGAAAATTCCGAGTTGGGGATTTGGTGTTAAAGCAATGTAAGCCTAATGTATCTGATCCAAGAGGGAAGTTCAGACCTAGCTGGGAAGGGCCATATGTCGTGAAACAAGTCATGAGCAAAGGTGCAGTGAAGTTATCAGACATGGATGGGAACGAATTTAGTGTGCCAGTAAACATTGACATGTTGAAGAGGTTTTATGTATGATAAAAAAAAAGAGAAGAAAAAAGAGCTCGCTAGGTTGAAAACCCAAAAAGGGCAGCCTAGGCAAAAGTTAGAGCAGTCCACTAGTTCCGAAAACCCGAAAGGGCGGGCTAGGCAACAATTAGGGCTAATGAGAGAAAATCGTTAATTGGAAAACCTGAAAGGACTAATTGGCAACAGGAGTGATCTTGTGTATGCTGGCTTTATGTTTGGTTGTCCCCCAATTTAATAAAACAGAATTAATAATTAAATTTGTTCTATGTGCAGTGTTATAAGTATTTGACCAGATATGGATGAAATAAATAATCATAATTACAAAAGGTGATGACAAATTATAAATGGAAAAGAAGCATCTTTTATTACTTTAGTTATTTTTCATCCTAACAAAACACTTTCTAAATTGACAAATGTAAAATCTATGGTAGTCTATAAGTGTAACGTGCAGGCCAGCTTTGCCTCAGCCGATCCAAGTAGGCTTCAGTCAAGCAAGGCATGTCTAGGTCAGGAGCAAAGTCAGAATCATGAAGCTCAGCTCCATATTGACGCCCAAGTCGGCAAGGATCATAGCATGTACCTTGATAAAGAGCAGCAAGGGGAACTTACATCAAGTATGTCCGCATGGTGATACAAGAAATCTTCCACCAAGGTACCAACCAACGGATATTGACTTCAGAGCATGAGTGAATCCAATCAACCCAGTCAGCATATGAAGAAGCAGGATGGAGTAGCTTCCTAGCAGAATGATGACATGGCAGGCATTTTGCAAAATCCATGGAGGGAGTATCAAGCAAACAAAGATGCTCCTGAAGCCAAATCTGTGAAGAAAGAATTAAATTAAAAAAAAGAGTCCGCTAAGTTGAAAACCAGCAAGGGCAGCTTAGGCAAAAATTAGGACAGCTCGCTAGTTCTGAAAACCCGCATGGGCGGACTAAGCAAAAGTTAGAGCTATATAAAAAAAAAGGAGCCTAAACTGAAAACCTGAAAGGGTAGTTTAGGTAATTACCTGAAGCAACAACGGACTCCCAGTCAGTCTCTTTGACAATCTTGATTTAAATTGGTCTAATCCAACTAAGGTCTCGGCTAAAATCACAGATATTGGTGACAAGCCTCCTTCCATTTGATCCATGATATCCAATACTCGTGGGTCAATATCGCCGTCAGAATAAACAATCAAGAATTGGCCGAGCAAGCAAAGACAAAGTATGCGTCCCCATGCCTTAGTAGGAGCCAAATGAGAGAAACAAAAGTCAATCAAAGGAGCAAGTAGAATTTTTTCACCTCTCATCAACTGAAGAACTTCGGGTTTTGGAATTTGAAATAACATCTGCATTTTCTGTTGAGTTTTGGAAATCAATGTGGGTAACGCCATTTGTTGATTATTGGGATGTCCAAGGATGGCCTCAAATTTGTCAATCAAGGGACACATTTCAAAGCCATTAATTCTAAATACCCTAGAATTCGTATCACACAGGGAAGCCACGACATGTAAGAAGGAGTGGTCCAATTTGACATTTTGAAAGCATTTTAAAACATCAAGCTTTGACTATGAAATTTGCTTCCAATGGTTGACATCCATATTCTTAAATAGAATTTTTATTTTCTTTAAATGGTGCTCGGTCATGGTTGATGAATAAAGGGGAACCAAAATTGCTAAAAGGAGTCTTTCCGTTGAAAGAGAGAGATTTTTGGTTTATGAATTGAAATATGGCATGCAAGGTGATTTATATAGAAGAAAATAAATCTTTTTCAAAAGTGAAATGGAAAAGATGATGGAAAAGGATAAGACCATATGGCATAAGGAAAGGAAGTGGCAATGAATTTCCTTTACCATATTGGATTTGGTTTAACAAAAGAAGTGGATATTAATTATGATGTACTATATATATATAATAAATAATAATAAAAAATAAATAATTTTGGCAGTAACGGAAAAAAAAAATAAATATGAAAAAAAAATTACAGTAAAGAGGAAAATTGTATATTTTTCATTATTGTACAATGTTTTACTATTGCTACAATATTTGCATATCACTAAGAGGGTGGTGGAAGGTCACCAAATAAAGACTTGAAAAAGTCATCGCCTGTTGGAGGAGGGGGCAAATTACTCGTCTCGGGATCATCCGAAGTAGAAGCGCTGAAACCCCTATTGCCTTGGAGTTCCGATTTGTCATGGTCCTCATCAGAAGCAGACGAAAGGATATCATGGTCATCAGTCTGGGGGCCTCTCGATGAAGAAGCACCGAGATCCCTCATTCCTTGAAATTGGAAGTCACAGAAATTTTGTTTGGATTGGTGATATAAACTTTCAAAATGAGAAGCCTGCTGACGACTTGTAGCCAACTCTTCTTGAAGTTTCTTATTTTGTTCTTCAAGCATCCGCTGTGAGCCAAGAAGGAAAAAGGTAAAAGCATACATAATCATGCATACATATAGCATAAACTTTTATGAAATGAGAAATGTGCCAGGTAGTTCATATCAATACCCTACGGATGAGACATATCTGGCAGGCTAGAATGAGCAAACAAAGGGGCAATGAAAAAAGGTCCAGCCTCATGATCAAACGAGCTAACAACCTGCAACAATCATTAAACAATCAAAGGAAGGAAAAGCAGTTGAAAGGGAAAAGTGGTTAAAGTGCAAAAAACTCCCTTGGAAGATCAAAACAAGGAAAGAAGAGTGTGAATCAAGCAAGACATGGTCAAGCCAAATCGAGCTTGGCCGTGTCACCTCAAAAGAAATTTCGACAGAATATGACACGGGCAGGCGACACGGCCAAGCCACTGGCCATGTCTCACCTAAAGGACAAAGTCAAGAAGGACCAAGCAAAGAAAGAAAAAAATAGTAGGTGACACTGGCAGGCGACACGGCCAAGCCACTGGCTGTGTCTCTCCTAAGGGGTAAAGTCAAGAAGGACCAAAAAAAGAAAGAAAAGACACAGAAGTTGACACACCCAGGAGACACGGCCAAGCCACTGGCCGTGTCACTCCCATCTTCAAAGAACAAAGAAGACCCAATTCTCCAAGGATGAAGATCCATTCTGAGGGTGAATAATCACAATACATAGAGCAGCCGGAGCAGTCAGACTTCTCAACTGAAAAAAAGTTAGTCAAATTCATTCTCGGGTCCAAGTACCCAATCTCAGGTCCAAGTACCCAAATCAAAATCAATTCAATCTCAGGTCTAAGTACACAATCCCGAGTATCCCAATCTAGTTTAGGATCAAGTATCCGAGTCTAGTTTAGGATCGAGCATCCAAATTTCTCAGGTCCAGAACCCAAATTTTCTTTAGGTCCAGAACCTAGAATCTCCATTGATTCCAAAACTCGAACCGGGTCCAGAACATAAATTTTTCTTAGGTCAAGAACCTATAATTATCCTTGAGTTCAGAACTCAAACCGGGTCCAAAACCTAAATTTTTCCTTAGGTCTAGAACCTATAATTATCCTAGAGTCCAGAACTCGAACCGGGTCCAGAACCCAAATTTTTCTTAGGTCCAGAACCTAGAATCTTAATTGAGTTTAGAACTCGAATCGGGTCCAGAACCCAAATTTTCTTTAGGTCCAGAACCTAGAATCTCCATTGAGTCCAGAACTCGAACTGGGTCCAGAACCCAAATTTTTCCTTAGGTCTAGAACCTATAATTATCCTTGAGTCCAGAACTCGAACCGGGTCCAGAACCCAAATTTTTTCTTAGGTTCAGAACTTATAATTATCCTTGAGTCCAGAACTCGAACTGGGTCCAGAACGCAAAATTTCCTCAGGTCCAGAACATATAATTATCCTTGAGTCTAGAACTCGAACCGGGTCCAGAGCCCAAATTTTCCTTAGGTCTAGAACTTAGAATCTCCATTGAGTCTAGAACACGAACCGGGTCCAGAACCCAAAACCTCAACCGTTTCATAAAAAATTAAGTCTTATTGCTTTTCACTCTCTTTCACTAAGGTTTCAGATCATTCAAGCAGGAGGCAAACTGTAGACCCTTAATTTTTGACCCAATCCGGTCCAATATGTTTTATTTAGTCTAAAATGATTTTTGTTGTCTAATTGGTCCAAAATAATTTTTGTTAAATAATTTTTGTTTTAGTATCTAATTTTTATTAATAAAAAATAAAAATAAACAAATAAAAATCAAAAAATAAAAATAAAAATAAAAATCGGAGTCGAAAAAATCAGCAGCGAAAAATCATTGGGCGGGCCCTTGGGCATAGGCCCGCGGGAAATTCTTGTGGGCGAAATCACTGTGCTATTTCGCACGTAGAAATTTTCTGCTTGCGAAATAGCTTACAGGCCAGCTCCGCACTCGCTGCCGCAGCCAGCTGCGGCAGATTTTTTCGCCAGCGCAGTTTTCTGCAGTAGTTTTTTTTTCAGCAACTTAAATTTTTCGACGCAAATTTTTTGAAACCTAATCCAATTAGGTTTTGGTTTTTTTTTTACTAATATTACTTACCTTAACTAATTAGGAATAAACAACCTCAAACCACTATAAATAAGGACCAAAGACAATTAAAAAAGGGGAGGCAAAAATCCAAGAGAAGTTTGGAAAATTTGAAACCAAATCAAGGAAGGAAAAGAAGAAATTCAATTCAACTTTTTTCTGGAACAGCAGCAGCACGATTTAGAGGATTCAAAGGCAAAAAAGGCTTGTCTTTAGAGCTAGTTCATCCAAGAAGAATTGTTTTTGGAGAAATCATCAAAAGAAGGTATGTGTTAATTAATTTTCTTTAATTGTTTTTTTACACAGTAGCAAATTTATGAAATCAAAATTAAAAACCTTTGAACTTTAATTTAGTTTTTCTAAAGCCAAAAAAAAATCTTATTTCGTTGGTTTATCTTCCAAAAGGCTTAAAATTGGTATTTTTTCTTCTTAAAAACCTTAAAACTCTAATTGAACATATTCTTCAACAAAACCAAAATCAAATTCTGTTTCTTTCAAAACTTTAAACTTGGTACTTTTTCCTTCAAAAAGTCTTCTAAAACATCTTTTCTAGTTATAAAAACTTTAATTCACTTGTTTAAATTCATAAAATTCCATAAAATATCAAATTGTCTTCCAAACCCTAAGATTAAAATTACCACCCATGACCCTAATTCCAAGATATCAAATCCAAATTCAACTTCCAAAATTCAAAATAATGAACACTAACCCTTTTAAAACATTAAACCCTAATTTTTATGAACCCTAATCCTTTTAAAACATTAAAAAAAATAAAAACATAAAAACCTAAATTTTACACAGTAGCTTAGGAACCCAATAACCAAAAATCACAAATTAAAGTATTTTAAAGTGTTTAAAACCCTAGTTTCATGATATCATCTTTCAAACCTTAATTTTGTTAATCAAAGAGTCTTACCAACCCTTTAAAACATAAAATCCTAATTTATTTTAATTCCATAAAAATTCACAGTAGCCATAATTGGACTTTTATTTGCTTTATTCAATTCCATACTTGATTTTGCTTTGATTTATTTCTTATGTTTTAATTTATTTAATTTCAATACTTGATTTATTTAATTTATCATGGATGAATGTTTATTTTATATTTTGATTAATAGCTTTGATGAATGATTTTTTTTATGATGAATGATTATTTACTTTTATCAATTAATTTAGATTTCCAAAAGTTGTAAGGGTATGTTTCCACTTGGTGGGTACCTCATTAGTTAAACATCATGTAATTTAATTTGCTTTTCTATTTTAGAACCTATGTAAAGGGCATGTTTCTACCATTTGGTGGGTGTCCTATTTAGGCATGTGATGTAAGGACATGTTTCCATCCTTGGATGGGTGTCCATTTATTTGCTTTGTTTGGACATTGCTGTGATTTTAATATATTGATGCTTTCTTTTAATTATTGTGTGTAATATGGATAATATTGTTATATTTAAGAATTTTATAATATTAAGACCTGTAAAGGAGATCGGTTCCAATGAACCGGGCGTTGTGAGGGTGTTGGGCCATTTCTCACCTTCCCCACACGCTTTCCGAACCCATTAGGGGGTTGGGGATTCCTTAGGAATCAAGTCATCCACCCCTTTCTTTTTTCCTGCTCGTCCCGGTGGCGACTTCATTTTTCTCTGGACTTAGGTCCGTGTTCTCTAAGGCCTTTAGCCTAAATAGTGCCGAAGTCGCAAGAACCATTCCACCGGGAGTGGGGACAAAAATCCCTGCTCACAGAGTGTATATGTTGTATATATAGAGATATATACAATATATATAAGTCAAAGAAATGGAAGGTCAAAAGAAGATTTATTTATTTATTTTTATTAATTAATTGAAATGGAATTAGGAAGTGGATCAGGATATTTATGAATATTTTATTATTTAATTTGCTTGGTTGAGATTTAAAGAGATGAGTGAGTGGTTAAGAGAGAGTTGACTTGTGTTCTATTTATCTTCTTCTTCTTTTCTTTTCTCTTTGACTGGCTAACTCCATAGCAAGAGAGAGAGTGAGATTTTTTCTTTCCAAACTCATGATTTGAAGGTGTTTCAAGTGATCAAGTTGGAATTCTAAGGATTTTCATCACTTGATTCTTTGGTTTTCTTCTAAGTTTGGTGTTTGATTATTGATGGTATGTGTATATTTGGTTGTGGTGTATTTGAAAGTGTTTGGTTTAATTGATTTTTGATTTTGGAGTTTGATTGAAGAGATAGAGTTAAGTTTGGTGTTGGAAGAGCAAGTGTTGTGATTGAGTTGTGTGTATGTGATAGTTGTGAATTGGTGTTTGATGTATGTTTTGAATTGTTTTGGTGTTTTTGCAAGTTATTATGGTTTATGGGTGTGTTTAGTTAAGTTTGTTTCAAGTGGAAAATGGTGGAAGAAAGAGGTTTGTTGAATGTGATGTTTTTATTGCCGGAATCAGGATTTTTGACCTGGCACGCCCATGAGCATGGCCAGGTCTTTAGGCCTGTCAATGGTTCTATTTTCTGGATGGGTGACACGTCCAGTGACATGCCCATGTCACTAAGTGTGTCACAGCTTCTGTGTTGTAATAGCATTGACACGTCCAGTGACACGCCTATGTCACTGAGCGTGTCATAGCTACTGTGATGTTGGTGGATTGACACGGCTAGTGACACGCCCATGTCACTGAGCGTGTTATAGTCACTGTGTTGAGGGAGGATTGACATGGCCAGTGACACGCCCATGTCACTGAGTGTGTCAAAGCTTCTGTGTTGTGAGTTTAGGGCATGGTCAGGGACACGCCCGTGTTGTTGAGCATGTCATGTGTAGAGTTTGCCCTAGTTGGTTCCTAGCCTTATTATCTCATGTGTATCTTTAAGTGAGTGTGTATTATTCCTTTTGGATTAGGTTTTTAAAGAGATTGAGTTGCCCTAATCCAAGCGTTGAAGAATTCTTGGAAGAGGAGTTTGGTGTTGTGTGAGTTGCTCTTGAGGTAAGTACAAACCCTACATTATTGCATGCAATTACATGACTTTGGGACTTAACACATTTGGTGGTAAATGTGTTAAGTAATTTATTACATTGTTAATACATTTGATTAATGTTATGATTTGCATAATGTGAAAGATATGATGATCATTCAAAATGTATGTCCAATGCAATTGGTTATGTATACTTTAATAGTGAGATGTAAAGCCATTGTTGTTGGCTATAATAATGCAAATGAAATAATTAGGGCATGGTTGCCTATTTTGATTATGAGAAATGAAATGATAAATGAATTGTGAAAGAGATTGATAATGAGATAAATGAATTAATTGTGTGTCTAATATGTTATTCAATTTTTCAGAGTTCTGGGTTTGGCGGCATGCCTATGAATCGCTAGGCAGGTGAAAAGACCAGGTTGTAAGCCGAGCCCAGCTGAAAAATGTGAAATCCGATGTTTTTGGGGTGAAAAGACTGGGTCGTGAGCCTCAAAAACTGTAACAGTCTAGCCGGGTTGAGAACCAAGAGACTAGGGCCCTAGGGTCTACCCAGGTTGAGGTCCAAGAGACTGGGCCTGTTACACTATCCATGGATATATATATATATATATCGCCTACGAGCTTGATGAATATGATTATGGACCAAAGTAGAAACTCTGAACTTTGAATAGCATATTAAATTCTTTTGAGCCCATGCTTGTCTTTGTTTTAATGTGAATCATAAATGGTGAAACAATTGAATAAGATAATGAAATGTAATGTTATGAAATACAACATTTCTTAATATTGTCTCTATCGCTTGAAAGTATGATATTGCCATTGCATTAAAGCATATTATTATTATGGTTTGTACTACTAAGCCTATGGCTTAGCGCGATTGTGGTTCATCGCGCAGGTGACAGGGTAGAACCGGAGAGTTCAACTAGACCGAGTCAAGTCTAGACTCTGAAGTGTTGATTGTGGGCTTAAAGATCAGAGACAAGCTATCGAACATGTTTAAACTTTATATTTTGTAAACGTTGATTTTGATGTATTTATATATGTAAATACCGCTACATTTTCCGCTGCATAATGAATAAATGTTTTACCTGTTATGTTCCATAATATATATATATATATAAATATATATGAAATGTTTTAAGTTTTCTCATATTAATGCAGAAGAGAAAAATTCGGTTGTCTAATATAAACCGTGGCACTCCGGTATTCGGTATACATATATTATAGATGTAGTAGTATGTAGTATGCGTATATGGGGTATAGGGGTGTTAAAGAGATTTTGGTAGAACTTGACACGGCCAAGCCACTGGCTGTTCTCACCTTAAGGGCAAAACCAAAGAACCAAAGGAAAGAAATAGAAGCTGACACACCCAGGAGACACGGCCATAAGCTTGGCCGTGTCACTCTCATCTCCAATGAACAAAGAAGAGCAAGGAGAAACAAAAGCTGACACACCCAGGTGACATGGCCACAAGCTTGGCAATGTCACTCCATGAGACCAAAGAAAGAAAGAAAGCGCAGATTTTTCGCCAAGGGATTTGTATAAATAAGAAGATTAGGGCAAGAGAAAGGGGGAGACTACACCTTTAGCCGTTACACACTCTTCGTTTAGCCATTCTTTATTTTTTTTTTTTGGGAATTTCTCTCTGAAATAAGAATACTATAGAAGATTGATTTCACTTTCATTCAAACACTCTAGATCAAATTAGTTCTAGCCATTACATTATTCTTTTAGCAAATATCTGAGCAAGAGATTCTTCAGAAGCCAAAGGAAAATTGTAATTGGGTTTTATTCTTTAACTCTATCTCTTAAGTTTCATTGAAATTGTATTTATGAAATCTCTAATGTCTAAATTAATTTCTTTGAATTTTAATGAGATGAATTTGTTTGATAGCATCACTATAAACTAATTTTGATCTAGTCTAGGGTTTGTATGGATCTACTATGATTGTATGAAATGGTTATTGCTCTTAACTGATTTATTTCTTTTATCCTTAATTGAATGGAATAACGTTAATATATAATTGATTGGCCACCAATTATGTGTTTTAGGTATTTAGATGAAGGATTAAAAAATGAAATCTAATACTGGGATAATTTAATTAGGGATTTATGTGAATTATAAATATAAACCAAAGGAAAAGATCATTTTGATTGCAGTAAGATTAATTGAAAAAGGTTTGAATGCGAGAGCTTATTTCCTTGATTTGATTAATTAAGTTGCTTGAAATCTGATCTTTGAAATTAAACCAGTTCAGAGGAATAGCCGTTCATACATATAAGTTAGTAGAGAAGTGCAAACCCTAGGCTTTTCTATTGAGTGAATCAATATATCTGTTCAGTTTTCTTCCAATATTATAAATTCAATTCCTTTCTATTTTTGTTAGTTGTTTAGCAATTTAATTTTATAAATCAAAGATTATTAATTGATAATTTGTTTATTATGATTTGATAAATAATTAGCTTATCTAGCTTCCTTGTGAGACGCCCTTGAGGTGTTCACCAAAATACTACAGCAGCCTTGTATACTTGCGAGTGTAGCTTTAGTAGTGTTTATTAGAGCGCAACAAGTTTTTGGCGCCGTTGCTGGGGAAGCTAATTGGCGTAATTGTTTATTAGTCATATATATTTTTTAAATTATTTTTCATTGTTTATATTTTATTTTATTTTCTTTTGCTTTAAATAATTCCTTCTTTAAGAAATTTTTATGCAAGGTAGAAGATCACTTGGAGGAGAGCTTTTCCCACTTATTTTAGAAATTCAAAGAGTGAAAAGGAGCAGAGAAGAGTTTGAATTGTATACCGGGTTTGATATAGAGAAGGAAATTTCTGATTTTGAGTCGGATACTGCGCAATCTACCAATATAGGAGATGAAAGGCAAAGAACTATGAGGGATTTTGCTAGACCTATCATTGGGAATGCCACCTCATGTATAAGATTGATAGATGCAGCAAGAAATTACGAGCTGAAGAATATCCATTACAAAATGCTGCCATCATTCTATGGAGTTCTGAATGAGGATCCTCTAAATTTTATCCGAGATTTCTACTCCACCCTCAAGACATTTCCATTGGGAGGACTAAAAGAAGACCAGTTGAGGATGAGGTATTTTCCGTACACATTAAAGGATAGGGCAAAAAGCTGGCTTATGATGTTGCCTGAAAATTCTTTGACAACTTGGGAGCAAGTATATAACAAGTTTATGGGCAAATTTTACTCACATCAGAAGACAGCTGAATTAAGAGGAAAAGTAGCTACATTTTGTCAAATGGATGGAGAGCCATTTCATGAGGCTCGGGACGGGTTTAAGATGTTGTTAATCCAGTGTCCACACCATCATTACCCATTTCAACTGCTGAATAAGTTTTTCTACGATGGTCTAACCCAGCAATTTTAGAATACTGTTGATAATGCAGCTGGGGTAGCTATGGGAGGAAAGACAGCAGAAGAGACTTATGATATCTTTGAAATGTTAGGAGCTAATTCCCAATAAAAAAGTGTAAGAGGAAGAAGTAAATGGGTAAATCAAGTGGAAGCCAACAGTGAGATGGTCAATCAAATAGCTGAATTGACAAGACAAGTGCAGATGCTGAACATGAAGAACAATGCTTCTTCACTCACTCAAGAAGTGTGTGGAATTTGTGGAACTTTTGGACATGGAGCAAATATATGCCCCTTTGTGTACGAGTCTTATGGAAATGAGGCTGAGCAAGTTAATGTTATGGAGGGATATCAACCAAGGGCCCGGAATGATCCTTTCTAAAAAACTTACAATCTTGGTTGGCGGAATCATCCAAACTTTTCGTGGACAACAAATAATTCTCAACAATCTTTCCATTTGCTCCAAAGACAAAATCAACCGCCAGGGCAATTTTCAAATCAAGGGCAGCCTAAGAGAGACAATTTGGAGGATTTACATGCGTTTATCCAAGTCAGTACCAAAAATTAAGAGATGAATAACAAAAAGTTGTATTCATTGGAAGCGTCTTTCAAGAGAGTGGAGACCCAAGTGGGACAACTTGCATAACAGATGCAGATTCAACAGAAAGGAAAATTTCTGAGTCAACTCGAGCAAGCACAAGCAGTGACTGTTCTTAGAAGTGGCAAGGTAATAAATAATGGTGTTGGAAATAATTCTGTGAATGCAGGTGATCAAGAAAATGAAAAAGAAGGAGAACCGGAAGACAAGGGTGATGGAAAAAAATCAATGGAGCAATCTCCTTCAGCAGATTTACACAAGGCAAGTAATCCTTACCGGCCACCTATACCATTCCCCAGCAGATTGAAGAATGATAAACAAAATAAGCAATTTTTAGACATCTTCAACATGCTGTCTAAGGTAAGTATTAACTTACCTCTACTTGAAGCAATAAAAACTATGCTGGTTGATGCCAAATTCTTCAAGGAATTGAACACCAAGAAAAAGAGGTATGAGCCAAATGAAAAGGTGATAGTATCAGAAGTAGCCAGTGCTATTTTGCAACATAAACTACCTCTGAAGCTAAAGGATCCTGGTAGCTTCATAATTAAAATTACTATGGGTAATGGAAAGGGGACTGATGGCATGTGTGATTTACGAGCTAGTGTTAATTTGATGCCTTACTCTGTGTATCTTGAGTTAGAACTTGGGGAACTTAACCTACTAAAATGGTCTTGCAATTAGCTGATAGATGTCTTAGATTCCCGAAAGGAATTATAGAAGATGTGTTAGTTAAGGTTGGTGGGTTGATAGTGCCTGTGGATTTTATAGTCTTAACATGGAAGGAGATAACCCTACACCATCCGCACACACTATTCTACTAGGTAGGCCTTTTATGGCTATGACCAACACCTTGATTGATGTTAAAAATGGTAAATTGTCAATGACTATCTTGGGATAAAAGCTTGAATTTTCTATTTTTAACACTTCTCCTATTCCTACAACTACATTATATGAGAATTGCTCTTTAATTGATTGCATTGACGCAGTTGTTTCAGATATTTTCTTACAAACAAGTTCTTCGGATAAATTGGAGCTGGCACTGACCTTAGATCATGACTTGGATATTTTTTACTCAGAAGTAGCCAGTTGCATTGATATATTAGAAAGTACTGAAATAGAGAAATTCAAAAAGGAACCATCATTTGAGCTCCCCTCCATCCAAAAAGAAGAGAATAATCCTTCACTTGAGTTAGAGCTAAAAGAATTGCCTAAGAACCTGAAATATGTGTTTTTAGGAGATCACAACACCTTGCCTGTGATAATTTCTAGCGAACTTAGTGAAAGGGAAGAGATGAGGTTGGTGAGTGAATTAAAAAGATTGAAATGAGCTATAGGATGGGGGATGAGTGATATCAAAGGTATTAGCCCTTTAATGTGCATGCATAGAATTATCTTAGAAGAGGGAGCTAAACCTGTAAGAGAGACCCAAAGGTGCCTTAACTCAGACATGAGTGAAGTTGTTAAGAAGGAAGTGCTTAAATTGCTTGATGAAGGAGTGATATACCTGATAGCCAATAGTGAGTGGGTTAGCCCAGTACATGTATTGCCTATGAAATCAGGAATCACTATGGTAAAAAATGAAAAGGATGAATTGATTCCTACTAGGGCTAACATTGGGTGAAGAATGTGTATAGACTATAGGAAGTTAAATAATGCCACAAAGAAAGATCATTTCCCTCTTCCTTTCATTGATCAAATGCTGGATAAACTTTCTGGACACTCTAACTATTGCTTTTTGGATGGACTTTCAGGTTATTATCAAGTGCTGATAGCACCAGAGGATCAGTCCAAGACCACTTTTACTTGTCCTTTTGGGACTTTTGCATTTCGGCTTATGCCCTTTGGCTTGTGCAATGCGCCTGCAACGTGTCAGAGATGCATGATGTCTGTTTTCACGGACATGATAGATGACTTTATTGAGGAAAAGAAAAGGTTTTTTCACATGAGTGAATTCTATTTCTGGGATGAACCTTACCTATTCCGGATATGCAGAGATGAGATAGTTCACAGGTGTGTACCTGAGGAAGAACAACTTAGTGTTCTTCAAATTTGTCATGACCTTCACTGCGGTGGTCATTTTGGAGGGAGAAAGACTGCCGAAAAAGTGCTTCAAAGTGGATTTTATTGGCCTACTCTTTTCAAAGATGCTCAAGAATATGATAAGCATTGTGACCGCTATCAAAGAGTAAGTAATATTGGAAGGAGGAATGAAATGCCCCTTCAATCTTATATTGTGGTTGAACTATTTGATGTTTGGGGAATAGACTTCATGGGCCCTTTTCCCAAATCTTTTGGTTATGAATACATATTGGTTACTGTTGATTATGTTTCAAAATGGGTGGAGGTAATCCCCACATGAACTAATGATGCTAATGTGGTTGTTAAATTTGTGAAGGAATACATTCTTAGCAGATTTGGCACACCAAGAGTGATAGTCAGTGATGGGGGAAGTCATTTTTGCAACAAACTTTTTGAGAAGTTAATGCACAAGTCAGGTGTGAAACACAAAGTGGCGACCCCATACCATTTATAGACTTCAGGACAAGTTGAGCATCCAACAAGCAAATCAAAGGAATTTTGGAAAAAATAGTCAACTCATCAAGGAAGGATTGGGCAAGTAGATTGAATGACGCATTGTGGGCATATCGAACTGCTTTCAAGACTCCCTTGGGTATGAGTCCATACCAATTGGTTTTCGGTAAGGCTTGTCATTTACAAGTGGAGTTAGAGCACAAGGCGTATTGGGCAATTAAGACTCTGAATTTAGATTTGGACAAGGCAAAGAGAGAATTTTTTTGCAAATTTTGGAGTTAGATGAACTAAGGAACGAGGCATATGAGAGTTTGAGAATTTATAAGGACCGTACTAAAGCACTTCATGATAGAATTTTAGTACAAAAGACATTGAACCCAGGAATGAAGGTCTTGCTTTTCAATTCTCGGCTCTGACTATTTCCAGGAAAACTCAAGTCTCGATGGAGCGGTCCTTTCAAAATAACTTAGGTATATCCTTCCGGTGCTATAGAATTACTTAACTCTCGAATGAATGAAACTTTTAAAGTAAATGGACAGTGAGTTAAACCATATAATGAGGGCTTCCAAGAAGTAAGGATTGTCGAAAGTACTTTGATCTACGATCCTTAATTCTTGCAGAAATGTCCAGCTAAGACGACGTTAAAGAAGCGCTCGATGGGAGGCAACCCATTGTTATCATTTTTATCATTTTAGTTTAGTATCTTCGGTTTATTTATTTATTTACCCTTCTATTTTTCTTTAAGGCTTGATGGTTTGGAGATTGGAAGTGTTTTTATTCTTGCAGAGAACAGGCCAGGAGCATTGAGTTTAATTGAGAAAAGGAAGGCCATCCAGTTCCAACTTTCCTTGATCGCATGTTTATGCTGAAGTCGCTGTTGGTTTTTTTCATGTTGATTATCTGTTCATAATGAAAAGCTTAATGAATTTCTATTTGAAAGCTCCATTATGTGTGACACAAAGGAGGTTCTTTCTATCTTTTCTTTTATTTACATTGAGGACAATGTAACTCATAAGTGTGGGGTAATTTTTAAGCTTTTCTTTAATTTTTGTTTTGTTTTCTTTGTGATTTATATTGTGCATTTTTCATGGCATAATTGTTGGAAACTTATTGACTTTTCTGTAATTCTAGCATTACATATGAGCCTTTAGTATCAGCATAGAGATTAGCATTTGAATTCATTCAGGATTAATTTTCAAGTTCTGAAATGCATGACATATAAATCTCTGAGAACCCACCCTTTGTGAGTTTTGAGCTTCATAGATTGAATATTATTGTCAATCGATTTTCTTTTCTTAAGTGTGCACCTTCATGATTTTGCATATCTAGAGCTTGCTTTTGCATACTAATTGAACTCACATTATGATTTCATCTCAAGTTTTAAATTGATGAAGGAAAATTAGGATTACCCCCTTTAGCTTAAAAAGACCTCCCTTAATTATGAATTCCTTAGTGAGCCAAGTTGAGCCTTTGACCTTTTCTTGATTGATCAACACAGTTCACAACTCAACATTTTCCTATTATTATCATACCTTCATTAAGGAATGGAGTTTCTTATGTTATGACAATAGGAGTGGTTTAATTGATAAGTGTGGGGTAAACAAAAAAAAAAAGAAAGTCGTGGTATTTGCTTTAGTTGTTTTCTTTCATGTCAAAAACTTGTTGCGCTCTAATAAACACTACTAAAGCTACACTCGCAAGTATACGAGGTTGCTATAGTATTTTGGTGAACACCTCAAGGTCATCTCACAAGGAAGCTAGATAAGCTAATTATTTATCAAATCGTAATAAACAAATTATCAATTAATCATATTTGATTTATAAAATTAAATTGCTAAACAACTAATGAAAACAGAAAGGAATTGAATTTATAATAATGGAAGAAAACTGAACAGATATATTGATTCACTCAATAGAAAAGCCTAGGGTTTGCACTTCTCCACTAACTTATATGTATGAACGGCTATTCCTATCAACTGGTTTAATTTCAAAGATCAGATTTCAAGCAACTTAATTAATCAAATCAAGGAAATAAGCTCTCACATTCAAACCTTTTTCAATTAATCTTACTGCAATCAAAACAATCTTTTCCTTAGGTTTATATTTCTAATTCACCTAAGTCCCTAATTAAATTATTCCAGTATTAGATTTCATTTCTCAATCCTTCATCTAAATACCTAAAACACATAATTAGTGGCCAATCAATTATATATTAACGTTATACCATTCAATTAAGAATAAAAGAAATAAATTAGTTAAGAGCAATAACCATTTCATACAATCATAGTAGATCTATACAAACCCTAGACTAGATCAAAATTAGTTCATAGTGATGCTATCAAACAAATTCATCTCATTAAAATTCAAAGAAATTAATTTAGACATTAGAGAATTCATAAATACAATTTCAATGAAACTTAAGAGATAGAGTTAAAGAACAAAACCCAATCACAATTTTCCTTTAGCTTCTGAAGAATCTCTTGCTCATATATTTGCTAAAAGAATATTGTAATGGCTAGAACTAATTTGATCTAGAGTGTTTGAATGAAAGTGAAATCAATCTTCTATAGTATTCTTATTTTAGAGAGAAATTCCCAGAAAAAAAAATAAAGAATGGCTAAAAGAAGAGTGTGTAACGGCTGAAGGTGTAGTCTCCCCCTTTCTCTTGCCCTAATCTTCTTATTTATACAAATCCCTTGGCTAAAAATTCGTGCTTTCTTTCTTTCTTTGGTCTCATGGAGTGACATGGCCAAGCTTGTGGCCGTGTCATGTGACACGGCCAGTGGCTTGGCCGTGTCAGCTTCTGTTTCACCTTGCTCTTCTTTGTTCTTTAGAGATGAGAGTGACAATGCCAAGCATGTGACACGGCCAGTGGCTTGGCCGTGTCTCCTGGGTGTGTTAGCTTCTGTTTCTTTCCTTTGGTTCTTTGGTTTTGCCCTTAAGGTGAGACACGGCCAGTGGCTTGGCCGTGTCTCCTGGCTGTGTCAAGTTCTGCCAAAATCTCCTTGAGGTGACACGACCAAGCTTGATTTGGCTTGGCCATGTCTTGCTTGATTCATGCTCTTCTTTCTTTGTTTTGATCTTCCAAGGGAGTTTTTGCACTTTAACCTAAAACAAACACTCAAAACAAACTTTAAACAAGAATCAAATGAAACATTAACTAAAAACACATAAACATCACACTAAAAACTAGTACAAAAATGATCTAAACACTGGGATAAATTAAAAACTACCAAATTGCTGAAATCACTAAACAAACAGATTAAAACTACCAAAATGCATGAACAAAACAATAATTATCATAATAAATAAATAGCAATTTTATGAAAAAAAAAACTAATAAAACAACTACCCAATACTTAAAACTTTGCTTGTCCTCAAGCAAATTTACATAGCATAAATTAAAAACTCAATTAACCTTAACTATAATTCAAGTTTATAAGATGAAATCCTTTAATACTCAGCAATAAATAAATGCTATTTACTTTAATCAAGATTTTCTTAACTCATTCATTAATTCAGACATAACAAATCTCATCTCTCATCTAAGTGTTTCTCTTAATTTCAAAGGTTAATTCACTCAAACCAATCATGACTGCATACTGCCATAAACTTGCTTAATTATCCAATCTCTCTCACTGATTTTCTCAAGAAATAATCCGAAGGACTTTTCGTTTGGATGTAATGGGGCTAAGGTGAAGGTGTGAGAAAAGACATTTAAGTTGGAACATTAAGAAATGGAGTATCTAAATTAGACAATAATCTTGCGTAGAAACTCGTAACTCCCTCAAATAGCATATTCACCAACCCTTGATAGTATCAAATATTTGCATACTTAAAGAAAAGTAAATGAGTCAAAATCCCTCTTTGATGACTAATGCTAGAAAATATGTGAATTTTGTATATAAATATCTTCTCTTTTTATTTTTATTTATTATATATATATATAATATAAAATTGCATTGAAAATCTAGCTCAATTGTAGAAGAAAAGAATAATCGACTCTTAGTCAAATACAATCTGCAAAGTATGCATTTCAGCCCCAAATCTTACTAAAACAATACTATTTTTTTTTGTTTACCCCACACTTTCATAATTTCTTACCTCTTCGAAATCTTTTTTAGAAATACTGATATTATCCATACTCGGTTTTAATGTTACTCTTATTAGGGCTTAGTCAACCTTATTACTATCAGTTCCAAATACTTAAGCTACACATACTATCATAATCAATCATATTTACCCTCATATATTCACTTAATGCAGAAAATCAGTAGTTAAAATTTTAGGGCATTACAATGTAAGAAATTTCATCCTCAAAATTTATCTATCTATTATAATTCATTCCTCAGATTTCAGTAAAATATTACATTTCCACTATGTTACTTTGATATATCTCTTTAATTACCTTTTTTTTTTCTTTTCATATCCTTCTTTTTCACAAATAGGTCTAGTGCACTCCAAACAATACACTATGAATTCACAATCAATTCTTAGAAAATATTCTACTACCATAAACATATGAAATATCGATTGCATCAAAACACAAATCCACTTTTTCAATTCACATAACTTATACAATTGCATTTCACTTCTCCCATAGCTCCACATGCCAGAAACGCCTAAACCTGGCTCTAATACCACTAAATGTAACATCCCTTGGCAATTTGATGGCAAGAACCTTTGCTATTGCAATACTGCAAGTGCACGGGTCACTTAAGTAATAAAGTAGTGAGTGAGTTATCATTCCACTGAGGCCAAGGCCAAGTACTAGTGCAAATTTTAACTATTGTTTAGCAAATCAATAGTTTTGTGAAGTTTTGTAATTAGAGATAATTAACTTAATAACTGAAAATAGAGAGAAATTGAGTGTTGAATGAATTGATTGATGGTGAGAATACTATCCAGATATTGAATTCCCCTAGCCACAATTATATTTATGAAAATTAATTCAATTAAACCAAATAATAGAGTTGAATTGGTATTCCTCTAAATTAGACTAAAACCTTTCTCAAGCTAATTAATCCCTAATCACTAAGTATAATGCTGGAATCTCTTCTCAAACATAATTAAAAAGATCTTGCATTAAGAATAAGGAATTGTAAACCAAAGGATTTTGTAAGTCTATCTCTAGTACTCCAATCAATCCTCAATCCTTATGAGTATTCAATTCATATCAAGCTTTCTCAAGTCAATAATATAAAAATTGCAACCAATCAATAAGAATGTTATTATCAATTGGAAATAAATTATTAAGCATCATAAGAATAAAACAACTCAATCAAATGATTTAATTAAATAAAATTATTCAATCCATACAATAAAGCTAGGGTTCATCAATATCTAGATAGAGAATGAGTTAGTTCATGTTCAAAATCAGAAAACTAGAACAAGAGAAATAAGGAAAAGAATCCAAACAATCCATTGCGAATAATTTGTATTTCTTCACTTGAATCCTTGAATCTTGGTTTAGATCTTGTTTAGAATATGTCTTCACCTTCAATCTCAGCTCTAAAACTCTCCTCTTTGCTTTAGAAGTCAGCTCTAGGTTATAAAATATGAAAATTGAATCCCTAATTCGTGCTTCAGCTCAGATTTTATAGTGCAGATAATTTCGCCTGACACGCCCATGTCACTGGGCGTGTCATTGCCACTGGGATTTTGAACATAAGGCATGTCATTGTCACTGGGCATGTCACAGCTACTGTGAATCATTGCAAAAGGCACTCTCGGTGACACGCCCATGTCATTGGGCGTGTCAATGCTTTTGTATGCAGTATCAAGGGCACATCCATTGACACACCCATGTCTATGGGCATGTCACTTGAAGAATTTTTCTCTTTTCTTCTACTTTCATCCGTAATTCCTCCGAAATGACCATACACCTTAAAATACAGAGAATTCTTGAAATTAACCCTAAAAAGCACTTGAACAAACAAATTAAACTCAATTGGATAATAATCATATTAAGAAATAGGGGCAAAATATCATCAATTGTGCACTTATCAAATTCCCCCACACTTGAGTTTTTGCTTGTCCTCAAGCAAACTAAATCACTATAATAAGTAGAAATGATGGACCCCTCTATATTCAAAAAGAAAAGAAAAGTTTGACAATACTCGAATCAGAAAACCCCACGTTCTCAACCAAAAACTAATTCACAATCATAACAGCTGAATCAAGAAGTTTCAAAACAAAAATTTCACAGACCTAAAACCTAAAAATCCAGAGTTAAAAGATTGAGCATAAAATTCTAGAAAATCCAAAAGCCATGAACAAAGTATGAAAAATGTAAATTTTCTCTTAAGTTCTCTAACCTTTTTTTTATTGTATATACACATATATATACATTTTAAGGAGCCCGACTTGTTTGAACTGATACTAACCTTTTGATGCGAAGGTAAAAATTTGTGATGTCTACCCCCGGTTACTCAGCCAGAATCACCGTTCAAATGGCTACTAGCACTATTTATGATTCCAACTCATTTGTTTTTATTCAAGAGTAAAAATCAGCGGAACAGGGATAAATTTTCAAAGCTCCTTTAATTAGAATTATTTATTTATTTATATTTATATTTTTTTATTTTAAACAACTCAAGGGTTAGAAACTTAAGGGTCATACTAAGTCCGACTCAAGAATTTAAGGAATTATAACATGCTAAAAAATGTAACTAAGGTTTTAAACTTCAGATGTGTCCAATTTCCATCAATCCACTACCTAATTATAGCTATTACAATCGATCCTCAGCAATTGGTCAAGATCGCCAAGTTAACCTCAACAAGAAATTGTCATTTAGGAAATCACAAATTAATTTAACATATAAAGGAGAACCATCTCAGTTCACACTTATTACAACAATCTAGCTTACTTAAATCCAAAAACAATTTGTAGAAATTAATTGAGACAAATTAATTAAATAGAAAGAATGAAATAATAAAAACTCAATCAAGAAAGTATACCTCTCCCCTACACTTAAGACGCACATTGTCCTCAATGTGTGTGCAAAACAAGAAATAATGAAGAGAGAGAAAAATTGCCCTTCCATGTCCATGATTGAATAAATATGAGTACGATGCCAAGAGTATGGTGAAGGCGTATTTGCTTCAAAACAAAAATCTAAAATGCATAAACAAGGTTAAGACATAAATAAATGAAATAAACAAACAAAAGAAACAGTTCATAAAAAAATTGCAATTGTCTAAAAGGAATAAAAATAAAGAAATAGAAAAATGATAGTAAATAAGCAAAGAAATTAAAATAAAATAAAATAAAAAATAAAATGTGGGCTAGTAAAAAATCAACGCTTCGCTGGAATCATCACCGCTGGTCTCATCATCGGAGACATTAACTGGAGGTGCAGGGGCAGGGGCAGGGGCAGGTGGCTGGTATGGTGGAGGTGGTGGTTCCGAAGAGTGAAACCAGAACTCTAACATGGATTGTTCCGGCCATTGCCTTCTCAAGATCTCGTGATCCAGCTGGGCTTGGAAAGAAGTAGTCTGTTCAAGTAGGAACTGCTACATCTGGTCCTGCTGAGTTAAGATCTTATTCTGTTTCAGCTCGATATTCCCTATCTTTCCTTCAATCCTACAAATTTGACGCTCTAAATCTGTGGGTTTCCTGTCATCATCCCACTCAACATTAATTAACTGGCGCCAATCTTAGAATGCAGGAGTCTAGACAAAAGAAGGTCCAGCAGAAGAAGAAGGTGCAGCAGTGGAAGAAGGCCCAGCAGTAGTGGTTGAAGGCCCAGCGATAGTGGATGAACCCAAAAAATCTGTCGGTGGAGGTGGTGATATATCTGAAGGAGGAGTAAAAGGGGCTACCTCTAGTATATCTGAATCCATAGGAGGTGCCTGCAGCCCAACTACCTTCTCCCGATTTAGTCTCTTCAATGTGTCCATACCAACAACTTGGGCAAACCATCCACCGTCATAGGGAGGCAGCCATCTAACACACCCAGGCGATGAGCGAGTCGTGTGACATACATGCCACCATGTAAAGTACCTGATGCTCTCTTTTTAGACCACTCATAAAAAAATGTGTGATGGCTTGTGGACATTGCACCGGGTCTTCTGCACCATGCAGTGCAAGAAAAACAGATCTCGCAAGGTTACCACCTCTATGTTGCTCAGCTGAGCTGTAAGAGTGTGAACTAACAGGTTGTGCACCACTCAGCAGGGGAAGGACTCAAAATTGGATGCCTTAGAAACCTTGGGTTGATATTTATCTACAGTGGGAGCAAAGGTCCTCCAAACCTGAGTAGGAGCAACCTCATACTCTACAAAATCTACCTTGGAATTCAGATAATCAAAAGTCTGTACCTCTTCTGCAGTATATAACCCGAGATGCACCCAAAGGTCATTAATGCTCATGTGGAATCTCTGCCCTCCCAGTCTAAATTTAATTGTTATCTCAGTAATTGAAATCTTGGTCTTCTGGAACTGAAAGGTGCAAAAAAATTCCACTGTCAGCTCTTTATAGGAAAGCTTATTGATGGAGAACAGTTGGTCCCACCCTGGTTGGTTAATCAGTTCCCAGATATCTGCTGCAATATTTGCCAGTTCCATAGCATCCCAATCTAAAAAACGAGGTGGGGACCATTCTTTGCTACCAAAAAGTTCAAATTGCCTTCTTTCCTCGGCATTCGAAAATCTAAGGCATTTGTGGGTTGCCATGAACTGAGAAATTGGACATGTAGCGGGTTGGCTAGAACTGCCTTCCCCTCGCGTACGTTTGGCGGGTAGCTGGGAAGATGATTGTTTGCGAGGACCCATTGTCTGATTGTCTACAAAACAAAAAAAAGATTCATCAATAACAACAAAAGTATAGCACGATAAAAAACACCCACAAAAGATGAAGCATAATGTATATCCCAATAAAATTAATGCGAATAGCCAATTTAAACCAAATGTAATTAATCTATATCAACACACACTTAATCAACAAAAGCGACGAACCAATTCGAACGACGGCAATTCCAACAATAACAATAGCATTTTCCAAAAATAACGATTAATTATAATCCAACAAGCGAATCAATCAATTTATAACTCAAACACAAACTAATTCAAAAATAAATCAAACACCAAATCAAAATGGAATTAAACACAAAACAAAAACAAAATTAACCAATTGTCGCAAAAATTACGATAAATCAAAACAAAGCAAAATAAAGCAAACACATCATAAATCTTGCAATTCCAAGGAAAAGAAAAGAAAATACAAGGAATCCATAAGAAAAATGAAAGAAAAACAGAAGAAATCCAACAAAAATCACAAAAAATGAGAGTCCGTACCTGAAAAATGTGAAAATCACGTGGATCGAGCAAATTCAAATGAAAATCGAGCAAATCCGAGCAAATAATGCAAACGGGAGTGAGAATCTCTCCCAAAGTGATTGGTTGTGTGAAAGTGCCGATGGGTGTGCAAGAAAGGTGAGAGAAAATGAGAAAGAAAACTAAAGTTTGCATGAAAAATGGCTTTGGTTCTATATATAAAGACGTCAGTGACACGCCCGTGTCACTGGGCGTGCCCTATGGAATAAGAAACAGTGTCTACGACACGCCTACAGACACGACAGTGTCCATGGGTGTGTAATAGGTACTAGATGAATCAATAAATGACACGCCCATTGACACGGCCGTGGCAATGGACATGTCACATGTACTGTGACAACCAAGCAAAGGACACGCCCACTAGCCTGGGTGTGTTGGCTCTTTTTTTATTGTTTTGAGGCATAACTAGTGACACGGGCGTCACTAGGCGTGTCATAGCTACTATTTCTCATGCAAAATGACACGCTCAGTGACACGAGCGTGTCATTGGGTGTGTTGTAGCTACTGCCTGTAAAAAATAATGATACGCCTAATGACACGGGCGTGTCCTATAATATGCTTAATTTACTCCTCAAAATCAAATTTCCTCTATTAATTCTAATGAATGTAAGGCAAACAAACCACCAACCAATGATAGAAGGATAAAACTAAAACAAAATGATGACACAAACCAAAAACACAAAAAATTAAAGACATAAAAAATAAAATAACAAATAAAACAATGGGTTGTCTCCCACCCCAACACTTCTTTAACATCGTATTAGTTGGAGGTCAGGGCAAATTTTCCTAGTCTTGGAGATGTAAAACCTCCTTCAAGTCCTGTATTTCCCCTCCAAGGTATAATTTGAGCCTGTGCCCATTAACTTTAAAATCTCCTTTTTTCGGGTGAGTTATTTCTACCACTCCGTAGGGGAAAACTTCCTTAAAGTAAAAGGACCAGACCATCGAGATTTTAACTTACCTAGAAAGAGTCGAAGCCTCGAATTGTATAATAATACCTGATCTCTCGCTTGAAACTCTTTTCGTTCCTTAATGCGAGCATCATGCCATCTCTTGGTACTCTCCTTATATATTCTTGCATTGTCATAAAGCTTGCAAACTCCACTCATCCAACTCGTTTACCTGCAACTTTCTCCTTTCACCTGTGCGAGCTAGATCAAGGTTAATCTGCTTAATAGCCCAATATGAATTATGTTCAATTTCTACAGGTAAATGACAAGCTTTTCCATATACCAGCCTAAAAGGCGTAATGCCCAAAGGAGTTTTAAATGCAGTCCTAAAAGTCCATAGAGCATTGTCCAATTTCTCAGACCAATCCTTTCGGGATCGCTCTATAGTTTTTTCTAGAATTCTTTTTGTAACGCCCCCATACTCCATATAAGCACTATACATATACTTGGTATACATACAATGCGTATATGAAGTATAAGAGTGTCACTTTTAATTTCTATTTAAAAGTCTTTATCCAAGTTCAAGCAATATTATGTTCATTTAAGAAACATTTATAGTAATCATTATTCTTATAAAAATATAAAGCATAATGAAAAATCACACATGTATGCGTCACCTTCTAGTTGGTCTCGAGACACTCTTACCCATCTCGTGGCATAGCAACTAAACTTCTAGATCATCCGCATAAAAACCTGCGCGATTACAAAACCACGCTAAGCTAGAAAGCTTAGTAAGACAAATAAGCATTAAAATATACTTTACAAAATAATCATATCTCACGTTCTTAGCATTATGTTCTATAGTTCGCTTATCCCGTTTTTCCTTTCTCAAAACATTCTTCATATAATCCCACTAATCTCAGAAATTATACACATATCTATATACAACATTCACAATACAATACTTACCATTTCTATCTCATATACATATACATATACATCATTTTCAACAAATCACCCTTCTTTGGCATATCCAAACTTTCATGGAAACAATTCTCACATTTACATACATTTTACACATCATGCAACATTTTCATAAACTCATATCTCAATAAAACACTTCAAGCCATATTCACTTTCAATATATCAATACACATATTACAAAGTCATATTTCATAACATCATTTTATTCACAATTCATCAACCATGAATCACATTTCCAATGAGGGCAGCCATAGATCTCTTTAGTCATATCTTTCAACATTTGCATATCACATATTTCAACAAAGACAGACTCGGGCCCAAACAACACACTAATATGTTATTCAAAGTTCAGAGTTACTGCTTTGGTCTATAATCACAATGATCAAGCCCGTAGGCAATATATCTCATATCTCTATCCATGGTTAGTGTAACAGACCCAGTCTCTTGGACCATCAACTCAATAACTTGAGGAGATCCTCAACCCGGCAAGACTGTTACTAGTAACAGACCCAGTCTCTTGGACCATCAACCCGACTAAATCGAGAAGATCCTCAACCCGGCAAGACTGTTACTTTTCATATATTTCATATCAATAATTCATATAGTGTAACAGACCCAGTCTCTTGGACCTCAACTCACTCAAATTGAAGAGATCCTCAACCCGGCAAGACTGTTACCTTTTTCACATTTTCTAGGCATGCCGCCAAAACCAGAACTCTGAAATTTGAATCAACATATTAGACACAAAATCTTTTCATTCTCATTTCATTCTCAATTGAATTGCCATAGCCAATAACAATGGCTTCATATCTCATTTGAATCATTAGAGCCAATCACAATGGCTTCACTTCATATTTTAATCATCATAGTCAATAACAATGACTTCACATCATTTTATAACATTTCACTATATAACACTTCATTATTCAAATGCACATTTATATCATCAATTAGGCAAACAAGCCTTAATCATAACATTAAGGTAATTCATCATCAATGATCACATGATATTTCACATTGTACATAACACGTCATTATTCATATGCATCATTAATCTACATATAGCACAATACAATTCATAAGATTGACAATGCATAAAGCATAACATAGTTCATATAATATCAACATTATCATCAAATCATATTGATCAATTCAATTTATCACTCAACAATACATAAACAATGGCATTGCACAAACCTTTTTCCATGATCATTATATCTTCCACATTGCCTATACCATCATTGTTATATACAAAACAATTTACATTATACATTAATGTAGAATCTTCTATATACATTTGGTTGGATCATTATTGTTGCAAGTGTATGTAAGTACAAAAGACAATTGAAGATCCAACAATGTATGAAGAACAATTAACAAACACAAAAACTAACACCCTCAAGGGACACGGCCAAGCCTGTGGCCGTGTCTCTCAATTTAAACATCCAGTAGCCAACACGCCCAAGGGACACGGCCGTGTTCGTGGCCGTGTCACTCAACACCAATTCAAGCAGTAGCAAACACGGGCAATGGACACGGCCAAGGCAGTGGCCGTGTCTTTCAACACAACAATCCAGTACCGGACACGGGCAAGGAACACGGCCGTGTCTCTCAACACAATTCAGACAGTAGCGAACACGGGCAAGGGACACGGCCGTGTCAGTGGCCGTGTCTCTCCAAAATTCATTCAACACACTCAAATTTGCCCCAACTTGGCCGTGTCTCTCATGACTTGGCCGTGTCCTACAATAATTTAAAGACCAAACAATCGAAAATTCATCCAACTAAACCCCAAATCAACATTTCATCATTTTCCTTACAATTATCTCAACTCATCATCACTTAAATGTTAATTTTACACATTTATATACTTCAATCTCTTGTTATCATCCACTTACACACCAATCAAACCAAACATAACCCAAATCCAAAAGAAATCCAACTAAGGAAATAAAAACTTATAGATATAAGTATAATCAATAAATTCAACTCAAGAGATGATTACTTACTTGAATATGTTGCCAAATCTTCATCTCCATCTTCAATACTCTTAAATTCCTTTAATCCTTGGTGTAATTTGAAGCAAAATCATCTTTCTCTCTCTAGCTTCTCTCTCTCTCTCTCTCTCTCTCGTTCACTAAGAAAAGAAGACGAAGGAGAAGAAGAAAGAAAGATCTAGTTCTTTCTTTCATTCTTATCATATATAATAATAATAATAATAATAATAATAATAATAATAATAACAATAATAATAATAATAATAATAATAATAATAATAATAATAATAACATTAATACCATTAAATCTCCACCACACACAATTCCTTTTGACTTTCTTCTTCTTTTCTCTTTCCTTCAATACACACATTGAATCCAAGTACAATAGTAACCCCAACACTTTTAGGGTATACTTTAGGATATTACAATTCTCTCCCCCTTAAATAATTTCGTCCTCGAAATTATCCAATATAATATAACAACCCATTTAGCACAATTCACTATCGTAATTTTCATATGAAGATAATCATTTCTTACAATATAGTTTTATCAAATCTCATATCTTCTACTCTCCCCCTTAGAGCTAATCCTCTTCTCTAAAATTCATAATTCATCATTGTATAGGTATATATATATATATATATATCTTTACATCTTATTACTTACTCAACGAAGCAATTTAGATAACTCATAACATCTCCAATACACTTTATCTTGTGCTGGAGTCAGATTATCACTTTATCTCCTTAGAAATATTTTCTTAACTTTAATCTCAAAATTCATTAATTAATATCTTAACATTGTTTATTCCATTCTTACAATCACTTTCAAAATAAACATTTACCAAACCTCAATGAAAAACAATATCCTTACTTTCTTTAGCTTGCTTCACACTTAATATAATTATTAATACAATACCTTTAAACTTACTTAATCGATAAACAATATTTCCTTTCTTCTCATCATGTACAAATGATATAATTCAATTTATTTATGTTTATTCATAAGCTAGAATATTACATCATACACATTTCCATTAAATTTTACACTTCCAGTACAACTGTACGTATTAAATCTCAACATTGACTCGCAACTATAGCAAACTTTAGACCAATAGATCTGTTTATCACAATATACTAACATTTCGATCTTATTTGTTTCAAGTCAACAATTAACTTAATGAAATTTATCATTAGATTTCACAATATATATATATATAATATAATCTAATTTCATTAGGTCAAACTTATGTTCAAATTGTAATCTTGCCAAATTTATATATTCAATCAATAAGAATCATGCTTATACCTATAAATTTCATTGTTTCAATAATTATAGCATCATTTCTCATACTCATTCAAAATCTATTAATTTAACCAACAACTATATCTTTATAAACAACTCTTCCCCCAACCAAGTCGGTAATCCTAGTTCGGTTGCCCAACACATTGGGTCCGCATGGTTTCACAGGAGGCAGATAAGTCCGTTCATTTATCTTTTCACAATTCATTTTTCATAAACAATTAGGCGCTATACCTCAATTATAATTTATTTCTAACATCATTGTCAACCATCATGGTTTCTTATCATATCAAAATAATATACACACATATATCATCAACTATATTGAACATCTCATTATTCAATCATATCATTTTCAACATTATTGATATATACATAATAATTTACATTATTCATACTCCCATAAACTTTAAGTGCATTCACTTAATCACTTTACACTGTAAATGTATTCAGTATAACTTTCAATCAGAATTACAATTTCTTTCCTTATATTATATCTTCACTTCACTTATTATCATGATATTTATATAATTATTGTTCGATCTCACAATTCATAACTTAAAACATTATCACAATTCTCTTCCTTTACTTTACTTCTCATAATTATAATTAAATTTTTAACATCAAAATTATAAGATATAACTTCACCAATCATATCTTTTAACCATGTTTCTGATAACATAATTATCAATCACTCTTGAGGTTTGTAAATCAATATTGTTCTTCTATTATTCGATTTCTAACCTTTACAATTATAATGCTAGATTGCATCACAAAACTTATATATATTCCCCAAGCTTTTCTTACACCAAGAATTAACACATTTTAATTCCATCTCCAAAACAATTGGTTTTTGGTGATTTGATCATCATTAACCCAACTCATGTTCAATAATATTACCCTTAACATTTTCTACTCCCAACCTTTAATCAGATACAAATCTTACACAAGTATCATTCATTACTCCATTTCCAATCCATCTCTTTTAAAATTTTCAAATACATAATTTCTTCCTTACAATTTCTTATTATACATTTATACATAAAACATTTTCACACTCAAATACTTGGAGTTCCAAAACATCTTATAATAGCCTCATTTAGTTATTGCTATAACAATTTTACTGTTCAATAATACCCAGATCCATTCTCACTTCTAATACCATTAAACATGTAATGGTATAAAATAATAAACATATTATATACACCTTCATAGGTCACATTCATATCGAAAAGTTCATTTCACAAATTCTCTTTATATAAACACATAATCATATAATTTGGTAAATTTCCCCTTTACATATAGTTTATACAAATTAATATTTATCACTTTTCTTTGACTATTATCATTCTCTTTTGTTTATCATAGCTTAAGTTATTCATTAACTTCAATAAATATACATACTCTACTTATAATATTATTTCACAAGAAGCTTAATCACATTTCCAATGTGATATCTCTCTTACATTTGTTTATAAATATCTTTAACACATCTTTCATAATCATTTTCATCCTTTCCATCAAATTACTTAAAGTAATTCATTTTCTTTTGCTCCATTCCTTTTCTTTTATTTCAAACCAAAACTATCAATCACATCTCATATATCTCATGTAATAAATACATTAAACTATCAATATTTCATTGATCTTCATCCACATTCCATGAAAACTATAAATTTCAACTTACTAATTTACTTAAACTTCAATTTATTCATCTCATACTCTTCATATTAACTTTAACACATCTTATATGCATACACCACAAAACAACATCAAAACATTTATGTTTCACAATTATTAAGCTCATTCTAAAGAAAATCTAAATATTTCATGTCTCCACCATTAACATGAGCTTTCACAATATTCAAACATATCATATTTCTATCATTGAAATCACCATGTTTGCATGAAAATAACAATACAAACAACACCCATATCACTTCGTACTTAACCAACATCATCTCTTTTTCCTATTAAACCAACCTTAACTTGACATATCCACACCTTACATTATCACACCAAATCTGTACCAATTAACTCATTCAATATTTCACTGTACTCTTTGCATTCACATAATGTATCTTTCCACATTACCCATCCGACAATATTTCCTCTTTATAGAAATCCAAACATAAAGTTTAATGGAAAATGATTCAAATATTAGAGGAAAAATTAAATACTTTAATCTTAATTTGGTTCCAACTCATTTCCAACTTTACTCTTCTAGCCATTTCTTTATATATCAAACAGATATCAATTATCAAACTTTTTACTTATACCTTCCATATCATTTCTTTATATCACAATCACCTCTCTATTATTAACATTTCAAAATTTGCTTTCATATGAAATCTCATTTACACACTATCATTTATCTCATGTAATTCAAATATATCACAATTCACATAATGCCACGTTCGAGACCAACCTAGATGTGAATGCATATGCATGTCTTACCAATTGCATTTCAAAAATCTTCTTTTCAATTCTTAATTAACTCTTCAAAAATTTTTCTTTTAAATTTCACTTAGGCTGAGAATCTCGAACCTAAGCTCTGATACCAAAATAATTGTAACGCCCCCATACTCCATATAAGCACTATACATATACTTGGTATACATACAATGCGTATATGAAGTATAAGAGTGTCACTTTTAATTTCTATTTAAAAGTCTTTATCCAAGTTCAAGCAATATTATGTTCATTTAAGAAACATTTATAGTAATCATTATTCTTATAAAAATATAAAGCATAATGAAAAATCACACATGTATGCATCACCTTCTAGTTGGTCTCGAGACACTCTTACCCATCTCGTGGCATAGCAACTAAGCTTCTAGATCATCCACATAAAAACCTGCGCGATTACAAAACCACGCTAAGCTAGAAAGCTTAGTAAGACAAATAAGCATTAAAATATACTTTATAAAATAATCATACCTCACGTTCTTAGCATTATGTTCTATAGTTCGCTTATCCCGTTTTTCCTTTCTCAAAACATTCTTCATATAATCCCACTAATCTCAGAAATTATACACATATCTATATACAACATTCACAATACAATACTTACCATTTCTATCTCATATACATATACATATACATCATTTTCAACAAATCACCCTTCTTTGGCATATCCAAACTTTCATGGAAACAATTCTCACATTTACATACATTTTACACATCATACAACATTTTCATAAACTCATATCTCAATAAAACACTTCAAGCCATATTCACTTTCAATATATCAATACACATATTACAAAGTCATATTTCATAACATCATTTTATTCACAATTCATCAACCATGAATCACATTTCCAATGAGGGCAGCCATAGATCTCTTTAGTCATATCTTTCAACATTTGCATATCACATATTTCAACAAAGACAGACTCGGGCCCAAACAACACACTAATATGTTATTCAAAGTTCAGAGTTACTGCTTCGGTCTATAATCACAATGATCAAGCCCGTAGGCAATATATCTCATATCTCTATCCATGGTTAGTGTAACAGACCCAGTCTCTTGGACCATCAACTCAATACCTTGAGGAGATCCTCAACCCGGCAAGACTGTTACTAGTAACAGACCCAGTCTCTTGGACCATCAACCCGACTAAATCGAGAAGATCCTCAACCCGGCAAGACTGTTACTTTTCATATATTTCATATCAATAATTCATATAGTGTAACAGACCCAGTCTCTTGGACCTCAACTCACTCAAATTGAAGAGATCCTCAACCCGGCAAGACTGTTACCTTTTTCACATTTTCTAGGCATGCCGCCAAAACCAGAACTCTGAAATTTGAATCAACATATTAGACACAAAATCTTTTCATTCTCATTTCATTCTCAATTGAATTGCCAAAGCCAATAACAATGGCTTCATATCTCATTTGAATCATTAGAGCCAATCACAATGGCTTCACTTCATATTTTAATCATCATAGTCAATAACAATGACTTCACATCATTTTATAACATTTCACTATATAACACTTCATTATTCAAATGCACATTTATATCATCAATTAGGCAAACAAGCCTTAATCATAACATTAAGGTAATTCATCATCAATGATCACATGATATTTCACATTGTACATAACACGTCATTATTCATATGCATCATTAATCTACATATAGCACAATACAATTCATAAGATTGACA
Source organism: Garcia nutans (assembly GCA_947685225.1). NCBI lineage: Eukaryota > Viridiplantae > Streptophyta > Magnoliopsida > Malpighiales > Euphorbiaceae > Garcia > Garcia nutans. Next base: position 10,260,562 of record CANTUV010000013.1, on the reverse strand, counting down.
ATGCATAAAGCATAACATAGTTCATATAATATCAACATTATCATCAAATCATATTGATCAATTCAATTTATCACTCAACAATACATAAACAATGGCATTGCACAAACCTTTTTCCATGATCATTATATCTTCCACATTGCCTATACCATCATTGTTATATACAAAACAATTTACATTATACATTAATGTAGAATCTTCTATATACATTTGGTTGGATAATTATTGTTGCAAGTGTATGTAAGTACAAAAGACAATTGAAGATCCAACAATGTATGAAGAACAATTAACAAACACAAAAACTAACACCCTCAAGGGACACGGCCAAGCCTGTGGCCGTGTCTCTCAATTTAAACATCCAGTAGCCAACACGCCCAAGGGACACGGCCGTGTTCGTGGCCGTGTCACTCAACACCAATTCAAGCAGTAGCAAACACGGGCAATGGACACGGCCAAGGCAGTGGCCGTGTCTTTCAACACAACAATCCAGTACCGGACACGGGCAAGGAACACGGCCGTGTCTCTCAACACAATTCAGACAGTAGCGAACACGGGCAAGGGACACGGCCGTGTCAGTGGCCGTGTCTCTCCAAAATTCATTCAACACACTCAAATTTGCCCCAACTTGGCCGTGTCTCTCATGACTTGGCCGTGTCCTACAATAATTTAAAGACCAAACAATCGAAAATTCATCCAACTAAACCCCAAATCAACATTTCATCATTTTACTTACAATTATCTCAACTCATCATCACTTAAATGTTAATTTTACACATTTATATACTTCAATCTCTTGTTATCATCCACTTACACACCAATCAAACCAAACATAACCCAAATCCAAAAGAAATCCAACTAAGGAAATAAAAACTTATAGATATAAGTATAATCAATAAATTCAACTCAAGAGATGATTACTTACCTGAATATGTTGCCAAATCTTCATCTCCATCTTCAATACTCTTAAATTCCTTTAATCCTTGGTGTAATTTGAAGCAAAATCATCTTTCTCTCTCTAGCTTCTCTCTCTCTCTCTCTCTCTCTCTCTCTCTCTCGTTCACTAAGAAAAGAAGACGAAGGAGAAGAAGAAAGAAAGATCTAGTTCTTTCTTTCATTCTTATCATATATATATATAATAATAATAATAATAATAATAATAATAATAACAATAATAATAATAATAATAATAATAACATTAATACCATTAAATCTCCACCACACACAATTCCTTTTGACTTTCTTCTTCTTTTCTCTTTCCTTCAATACACACATTGAATCCAAGTACAATAGTAACCCCAACACTTTTAGGGTATACTTTAGGATATTACACTTTTTATCTCCCTATTAGTGTTCTCAACTTGGCCACTAGTTTAGGGATGGTAAGGAGTAGCAAACTTATGTGTAACTCCTAATCTTTTGAAAACTTTCTCAAGCTGAACATTACAAAAGTGAGTACCCCTATCACTTATGATTGCTTTCGATGTACCAAGTCAAGAAAACAAATTCTTCAAAAACTTCATCACTACCCTAGCATCATTGGTTGCCAAGACTTGGGCGTCAGGCCATTTAGAGACATAATCTATAGCTACAAGAATATATTTGTTACCAAAGGAATTTGGAAACGGTCCCATAAAATCGATCCCCCATAAAAGACCTCACACACTAAAATTCCATTTTGGGGCATCTCATCACGAGATGAAATGTTTCCAGTCCTTTGGCAACGATCACAATGGGTCACAAAATCGTAGCTATCCCTAAACAAAGTGGACCAATAAAATCCCGATTCTAGTACCTTTTGAGCAGTCTTATTGGCTCCCATATGACCACCAACTAGTCCAACATGGTATTGACTAAGAATGTTCATTGTTTCGGGCCATGCCATACATCGTCAGATCATGTGATCCTTACATAATCTAAACAAAAAGGGATCCTCCCAAAAATAATACTTTAAATCGAAAAATAATTTCTTCTTTTCTTGATAAGTTAAGTCCTTAGGAAGTTCCCTAACAGCTAAATAGTTAGCAAAATCTGCAAATCAAGGTGTTTCAAAATTTAAATTACTTACCTCACTCACCATGGCGTACAACTGCTCAACGGGGAAGTGATCATCAATGTCCCCTTCTTCAATCCTCTCCAAGGTTGGATTCTCCAAGTGAGAAAGGTGATCTGCTGCCAGATTTTTAGCTCCCTTCTTGTCTTGAATCGTCAAGTCAAATTCCTGCAACAATAAAACCCAACGGATTAGCATCAATTTTTGCAAATAAGTACCTCAAAGCCGAATGGTCCGTATAAACTATCACTTTAACAAAACTAGATATGATCTAAACTTGTCAAAAGCAAAAACCACAGCTAGCAGCTCTTCCTCTGTAGTTGTGTAATTAGCTTGAGCTGTGTTTAGAGTCTTGCTTGCATAGTAGATAGGCTAGAAGTATTTCTCCTTGCGTTGACCCAAGAATGCTCCCACTGCAAAGTCACTTGCATCGCACATTAGTTCAAATGGTAGATTCCAATTGGAAGCTACCATGATTGAAGCATGGGTCAATTTCTCCTTAAGAGTTGTGAATGCTCTCAAACATTCCTCATCAAAAACAAAATCCACATCCTTCTCAAGGAGTCTTGTCAATGGACGGGCTATTTAAGAAAAATCTCGTATGAACCTCCAATAAAAGCCCGCATGTCCTAGAAAACTTCTGATGGCCTTCACAGATGTGGGTGGTGGTAACTTCTCATTGGTGTCTACCTTAGCCCGATCCACCTCAATGCCCTTGCTTGAAATTTTGTGTCCCAACATAATTCCCTCTTGAACCATGAAATGACACTTTTCCCAATTAAGCACTAAGTTGGTTTCCTCACATCTCATCAAGACTCTTTCAAGATTTTCCAAACATTTTTCAAATGAGCTGCCATAGACCAAGAAATCATCCATAAACACCTCCATAATATCCTTAACAAGTTCATCAAAGATTGCCACCATGAACCTCTGAAAAGTCGCAGGTGCATTGCACAACCCGAATGGCATTCTTTGATATGCGAATGTCGCATATGGGCAGGTGAATGTAGTTTTCTCTTGGTCTTCCCGGGTGATAGGAATTTGGAAATAGCCTGAAAGACCATCCAAAAAGCAATAATACTCGTGTCTGGTTAACCTCTCCAACATTTGATTGATGAAGGGAAAAGGAAAATGGTCCTTCCTAGTTGCATCATTCAATTTCCTGTAGTCTATGCAAACCCTCCAACCAGTAACTGTTCTTGTTGGAATCAACTCATCATTTTCATTAGGGACCACTGTCATCCCTCCTTTCTTTGGTACTACCTGGACTGGGCTCACCCAAGAGCTATCCGAGATCGGATATATAATCCCTGTATTAAGTAGTTTTATCACTTCAGTCTTCACTACATCTTTCAACTTTGGGTTTAGTCTCCATTGTGGTTGCACTACTGGCATGAATTCGTCCTCCATCAGTATCTTGCGAGTTCAATAGGATGGACTGATACCCTTGATGTCTGCTATCTTCCAAGCTATCACTTTCTTATGTTTCTGTAACAACTGGATAAGCTTTTTCTTCTGCTCAGAAGATAGGTGGGAACTCAGAATTATTGGTAATTTCTTCTTCTATGCCAGAAATCCATGCTCAAGGTGATTTGGAAGGGGCTTTAGTTCCAAGTTGGGTGGATCAATCACCAATGGTTTTGGCTTTTCTTCCTTTGGCATCTCAATAGTTTCATATGCCCTGCATTTGAATGATTTGCTTGCTTCAAGAAAAGCAGGCTGCTCCATTGCTTCTCGATCCTCAACATTTTTCTGCAATAAACACAACTCAAGGGGATCCTTGGAAACAATGTTAGTAACACAATTGACTGTCTCATGCTCAATAATATCATTTCATGATTCCGCCTCATCAAGTGAAAGTGAATGTTTCATAGCATCACGTATCCTAGAAATAACTTTCTCACCACCCACTCTCAAAGTTAATGTGCCATCATGAACATCGATAAGGGCACAGGCTGTATTTAAAAATGGGCTACCAAGAATAAGTGAAGAATCCGCATCCTCATCAATATTAATGACAACAAAATCATTGGGGAAAATGAAATCCCCGACTTTTACCAACACATCTTCTATAATGCCACGAGGGTGGACTACTGACTTATCAACAAGTTGGATGGTCATAAGTGTTGGTTTAGGTTTACCAATGCCTAACTCTTTAAACGTTTTATAGGGCATAACACTTATGCTAGCCCTCAAATTAGCTAATGCACTTTTAAACTCAAGGTTACCTATCAAACATGGAATGGTAAAACTACCTGGATCTTTTAACTTCTTAGGTAACCTCCTTTGCAAAATTGCTGAACTCTTTTCAGACAAATGCACTAAAGACACTTCCTTAAGTTTCCTTTTTATTAGAGAGGATATCTTTCAAAAATTTAGCATATTTAGGCATCTATGACAAAGCCTCAGCAAATGGAATATTAATGTGCAACTGCTTAAAGAGTTCAAGAAACTTACCGAACTGAGCATCAATCTTGTCCTTATTCAACCATGCCGGATATGGTACTCTAGGTCGATATTCCTTCATTATGGGGCTGTTATCTTGTGGCTACTTCTCTTTCTCACTTTCTAGTGCAGCTTTCTCTCCCGAAGTGACAGGAGGATCGTCTTCTTTTTCTTTTTCTTGTACTTCAGCCCTTTTCTCTGCCACTTCTCCTCTTTTTTCATCCACATTACCCTTAATCTCTTTTCCACTCCTTAGTGTAATTGCCTTAAGTTGCTCTTTAGGATTTGCCTCAATGTTGTTAGGCAAACTTCCTTGTGGTCTCTCACTAAGCAACTTGGCAATTTGCCCCACCTAATTCTCCAAATTATGAATAGAGGCTTGCTGATTTCTTAGGGTGGTTTCAGTTGATTGGAACCTGGTTTCAGAAGATGCTATAAATTTCTCAATCATGTTCTCCAAATTACACTTTCTTGGAGGGGCAGTTTGTTGATGTTGGGGCTGTTGGAATCCAGGGGGAGGTCATGGATTGTTCTAATTATTCCATGAGAAATTAGGATGATTTCTCCACCCCGGATTGTACGTGTTGCGGTAGGGGTTATTCTGATGTTGCCTTAGCATGTTTCCAACATAATCTACTTGCTCTTGCCTAGCAAACATGTTGCCACTTTGACAATCTTGACTTTGATGTCCACCCACACACCATTCGCAGGACATCACCTGCATCACTTTCCCCGAAGAAGAAGAAGCTAAAGAATTAATCTTTTTGTTCATTGCTTCCAACTGTGCTAACAGAGCGACTACGGGATCCAATTGATGTGAACCAGTAACCCTTAATCTCCCTTGTTCCCTTGGGGTTTTCCACTGATAATTTGTAAGGGCCATGTCTTCAATCAAATCCCTTGCTTCTTCAGGTGTTTTATTGTTTATGGTACCTCCGCCGGCTGCATTGATGGACTGCTTACTTGAGTAACTCAATCCATTGTAGAAAGTTTGGATCTGAAGCCATAGCGGCAGCCCATGGTGAGGACATCTTCTCAATAAATCCTTAAATATTTCCCAAGCATCATACAGGGTTTCACCATCTAGCTGGAGAAAAGAAGAAATATCATTCCTCAACTTAGCAGTCTTGGACGGTGGAAAATACTTCTCTAAAAATTTTTCTGTTAGTTGGCCCCATGTAGTGAAAATGTTAGGAGGAAAAGACTTCAGCCACTTCTTTGGTCAGTCTCTGAGCGTGAATGGAAACAACCTCAGCATAATTACATCTTCAGAGACATTTTGTATCTTGAATGTGTCACATATTTCCAAAAACGTTTCAATGTGTGCATTAGGATCTTCTTCCAAAAATCCATCAAACTGACAAGTCTGCTGCACCATTTGAATGACATTTGTATTTATCTTGAATTTATTGGCAGTAATCACCGGTCTTTGTATACTTGATTCAGCCCTATTAAGAGTAGGCCTAGCAAACTCTTACATTGTCCTTGGCTCATTTTCTGCCATTTCTTCTTCTCGGATGAGATCTTCAATGTTCGGTTCCGTCTCTGCCAAAATTGTTTCCTCTTCTTCCTTTCGCCTTCTTCTCAATGTTCTCTCTAACTCTTGATCTAATTCAAAAAGTTGGGAAGAGCTAGCTCGGGTCATAAATAGGAAGAAATACTTAGAATGACAGTCAACAAGCAAGAACTTATGTTAAAACAAAATAAAATAAAAACTAAATCAACAATCTTAATTATATTACTAATATTGAAAATCATTGTCCCCGGCAGCGACGCCAAAAACTTGATGGCAAGAACCTATGCTATTGCAATACCCCAAGTGCACGGGTCGCTCAAGTAATAAAGTAGTGAGTGAGTTATCATTCCACTGGGGACAAGGCCAAGTAATAGTGCAAATTTTAACTGGTGTTTAGCAAATCAATTGTTTTGTGAAGTTTTGTAATTATAGATAATTAACTTAATAACTGAAAATATAGAGAAATTGAGTGTTGAATGAATTGATTGATGGTGAGAATACTATCCAGATATTGAATCCCCCTAGCCACAATTATATTTATGAAAATCAATTCAATTAAACCAAATAATAGAGTTGATTTGGTATTCCTCTAAATTAGACTAAAACCTTTCTCAAGCAAATTAATCCCTAATCACTAAGTAGAATGCTGGAATCTCTTCTCAAACATAATTAAATAGATCTTGCATTAAGAATAAGGAATTGTAAACAAAAGGATTTTGTAAGTCTATCTCTAGTACTCCAATCAATCCTCAATCCTTATTAGTATTCAATTCATATCAAGCTTTTTCAAGTCAATAATATGAAAATTGCAACCAATCAATAAGCATGCTATTATCAATTGGAAATAAATTATTAAGCATCATAAGAATAAAACAACTCAATCAAATGATTTAATTAAATAAAATTATTCAATCCATATAATAAAGCTAGGGTGAGTTAGTTCATGTTCAAAATCAGAAAACTAGAACAAAAGAAATAAGGAAAAGAATCCAAACAATCCATTGTGAATAATTTGTATTTCTTCACTTGAATCCTTGAATCTTGGTTTAGATCTTGTTTAGAATATGTCTTCACCTTCAATCTCAGCTTTAAAACTCTCCACTTTGCTTTAGAAGTCGGCTCTAGGTTATAAAATATGAAAATCGAATCCCTAATTCATGTTTCAACTCAGCTTTTATAGTGCAGATAATTTCGCCTGACACGCCCATTGACACGCCCATGTCACTAGGCATGTCATTACCACTGGGATTATGAACCATGTCACTGAGCGTGTCACAGCTACTGTGAATCATTGCAAAAGGCATGCTCGATGACACGCCCATGTCACTGGGCGTGTCAATGCTTCTGTATGCAGTATCACGGGCTCGTCCATTGACACGCCCATGTCTATGAGCATGTCACTTGAAGAATTTTTCTCTTTTCTTCTACTTTCATCCGTAATTCCTCCGAAATGACCATACACTTCAAAATATAGAGAATTCCTGAAATTAACCCTAAAAAGCACTTGAACAAACAAATTAAACCAATTGGATAATAATCATATTAAGAAATAGGGACAAAATATCATCAATTGTCCACTTATCACAATTCTCACATAAAACTATCAGAGAATATTACTCAATATACTGTTAGTAATCTAATCAATTCATCAAAAAAAGTTTCCTTTCAAATTGTTACGAAAAAAAATTTTCAAATAATAATACAATCTATATAATACAACACTTATAAATTCAACATTTAAACCAATCTCCAATATCTCCAATAAACCAAATACTAATTATAAATAAGATAACCATCATAAGTTTGTCAATCTAAAGTAAATATCTAATACATTACTAGATTTGATAATCATTCACCAAAATCTAAAACTTCATTCTCTGAATACACATATTCTTTTCACTTTTACAAATTCATACAATCTCTCAAATAGCCAAAATAAATTGCATATATATATATATTTCATAACTTACAAGTATAATATATAAAAAATCTCTATATGCACTGTAGATAATTTCTAAGATCTTTATTTTCACTTATAAACTTACTCTGATGTCATGATACCTGTGTATCGGAAAAATTCTAATACTCTAAGCTTATAGCTTAGTGGTTCTTGTATAAACATATTTTGTCACTTAATATTAAAGAAAATACTTACAAAAATACAGTAATAACACTCAGTTTTAATAAACATTCCAATATATTAAATATTCTCAATAACAAAGCAACACAATATTTTGATTACATAAAATAATAATTTTAACTTTATAAAAATCATCATGCTATACTACACTTTTGGTGTTGCAACTTTTATCTTTTTGAATCATTTTATTTAAGACTTACTTTCTCATTTGTTAACATTGCTCATATTACACTTATTTTGTTTTTCAGTAAGTCTTACTTTTAAGTTTCATATATAGGATAATTTCATTCAATTTATAATTTTGGCACTTTGACTTAGTACTATACTTTGAAGCACTTTGTATCTTATATGATTATATGCACTTTCAATCATTATAACACTTAGAAAGTTATTGAACAATTCAATATTTTGAACATAACATTTCTATTCTATGCATTAGAACTTTCACCTGAAATATAATTATATACATTATCGATCACTTTCACATTATAACACAGTAAGTTGATTTTAAATAATTGACTTATATTATTGTTTTGCATTTCTTCCATTATTCATAACATCATATTCACATATATTTTCTTGCCCTCATATACTAAATTATAAATCCTAGGTCTGGATAGCCATTCAATCCCAAGCTAGATCTAAAATCAGTATGATTTGGGCAATTCATTAGTTTTTAATTAACATTGAATTATGTATATCGCTTCAATGGAAATTTTTTTGATCAACAATTAGTATTACACATATTTATCATAGATTCAAAATTTATTATACTTTGAGGCCTTATGGTTACTTAGGCTGGAATCACGGATAAAAGATAAGAAAAAGAACTATTTTAGGCAAATTCTTCAAGTGACATGGCCATCGGCATAGGTGTGTCAATGAACGTATCGTTCGCCCACCTTACATAAGCTTTGACATGCCTATTGACATGGGTGTGTCACTGCCTGTGTCATTAATCCTACATTACAGTAGCTATAACATGCCTAGAGACATGGCCATGTCATTGGCTGTGTCATCAACATTGAAAAACAACATCATCGACATGCCAGTAACATGGCCGTGTAACTAGCCATGTCAGGCAAAAATTATGTATTTCACACACTCAACCACTTAAACAAAATATATTCAGGATCTATGATAAAAATGAATCAAAAACTAATTTTTTTGACATAAAAAGAGTCTATATCAAATACTTTACTCAAACATCAATTAATTAATCTTTAACCATCACTCATGGCTAGAAACAACATCAAACCACTCATTTCAAATAATGATTGAATTAAGAATCATACTCATCACTTAAAAGTTCCTTTAACTCATTTTTCACTCATCAATCCATTTAACCAATACTTTTTCAATAATAATTCATTATAAATGACTCAATCAACCAATTCAAATATTAAAATTCATAAAAATTCAAATATTTACTAATTAAAATACATAAGCACATACCTATTTCAAAATCCCTCTTCTTCTCTCCTTTCCCTCTTTTTCTTTGAACACTTGTTGATAATCTCACCTACTCTAACTAATTCTCTTAAAAAAATTGTTACAAAAGATAGATTTCCATTGATTCTTTGATGAAAGGAAGAAGAAAGTAAAGAAGATGGTGATGGTGGTGGTAGATGGCGTGGATGATGGAGAAAGAAAAAAAAATTTCTATACACACACATATACATGTATATATATAATAAGTTCAATCTAGTGTGGCCAATCTCATTTTAACTATGGTGCACCCTCTTTCGTATCCTTTGACTCTAATTAGATTTTTAATCCTATAAAACCATAAAAATAATTTCTTTAGTAAATTTTGAGATATACTATTCACTATTCTCTACTTATAACATTTATCCACATTACTTTTATCACTATACACTATCAATTATCAATATTAGTAAAAATGTTCCCTGTTTAAAATTTTAAACATTGCATCTATAATGGCTCAAATTACTAACCTGGCATATAATGGAAACAAATTATAGATTCCCTTATAACTAGGTATTTGCATCATTGAATTGTCAAAATCTGCCAATTATTTTTTGGTTAATAAAACCAATTTTATTGCAATAAACCATATGTATAGTTACCCACCACAAATCAATTAGTTAAAAAAAAGAGAAACCAATAGGCTATTCCAACCACAAACACTGCCATTGCAGTACATAAATCCTATCCACTCTTTTGTATAATTGGTTGTCCATGTAATTACCCATACTCACCCACCTGCTACTGCAAAAATAAACTAGAGGTGTGGTAGAAAAAACAAAAGAAATATAGAAAGAGAAAATATCAATTTTACCAGCTACATAATTTACTAGTTTCCTTATATGTAATGTAACAAAGAAAGAGGAAGAAGAAGAGGGAGATGTGTAATCAAATATAGAAAGAGAAAAAAGAAGAGGAGAAGGAAGAAGAAAATGGAGATGAAATTATTTTTGAAATGTAGAAGTTAATAAACAAGTAAATATGAAAACAGAAAAAAGTTAAAAATGAAAAAAAAATTAATGTAATAAAAATGACAAAAAATCTGAAAATTAATAAATAGTGTAATTTCCTATATTTTAAATTGCCAAAGGTTCAAATAAGTACTTGAAGTATTATTATTATTTTGACTTAGCTTTTGTTTTTGAGCAAAAAAAATATATTTTATAAAAAACAAATCATTCAAGCCCTTAACATTAGGAGAATGATCCATTTAGAACATTACCATTATAAAAGTTAACTTGTCATCAAATGATGAGGTGACACAATGATGGTCCACTTATTCATTTTATAATTTTAAATAATTAAGAAATATTAAATAATATATTTTTAAATAAATAAAATTAAATAATATATATTTAAAAATAATATTTTTTTTACAGATTAAAAAAATATACATTTTATAAGTTATGTCGTATTTAAAAAAATCAAAATTACAAATAATACTATTTATTAAAACAATAATTTTTATATGATGAAAAATTAATTTTAATAATTTTTTAATTAAGGATTTGTATTCTATTTGCTTTGAAGTTAACAAATTAGGCCTTTAATTGAATTTGTGGGCGTGCCTAAGGAGTTGCTTCCTCAACCAATTGTGCTATTGACTAACTCTAACAAATGACTGAATTAATTTTTTAAAGGACCAAAAAAAATAAATTCTAAGCTCCTTGAACGTGATTTGCTTGAATTCCACAAGAACAATTGAAAAATAATGTATAATTGCAAACTACTGACTTAAAAAGCATATGAACAATGTACTAATATTTATTAATAACTACTGACAAAAGAAAAGTAGCGTATAAACAAAGAATTGATACTGACAAAAGAAAAATCTAGAACTGAACAAGAAATTGAAAATGTGAACTGAAATTGGGAATGATAAGAACATGATTTTTTGCAGTTTGATTTCTTAAATACTCTAAGTATTTTAGAGTTATTATTCCATTTTTTGCCTTGTCTCCTTTGCCTCCTTTTATTCTTAGCAACAACAATCAATTTTCTACTATTTTCTCCACTCTTTTATTTTCTAAAATTTTCTAAACCACTTTCTCCAACTTCTCCATACTATAGTTAACATTGTAACGTGTGTGTGCATGCACACATTTTTATAAAAAAAAATGGTTAACTTCTCATGGGTCATAAAAATAATTTATCTCAACTTCCTTTAGTCTAGGTCCATTTTAAATTTTAGGCCCAAAAAATTCCCCTGCTATACTTTGGCCAAATGTATGGGTCATGGCCTAATATCCATCTTCATATAAATTTGTCATTTTCATTCACTCTATCCACAAAAAATGAAGAAATATTTTAGGCCTAAAGTACAATTTATTAATTTGAAAGAGCAAGAGAGAAAGAAATCACAAGCAATATGGAAAAAAAATAGAAGAAAGAAATTCTAATGCTCTTCCTCCTTTTGGTAAAAATCACACCATTAATTTCAAAACATCTTCATTAAATGCTTCCTCTTTTTCTTTTTCCAACCCCTAATAATACTAACCCTTTCAATATCCTAAGTTTTCTTACTCTTTCAAACCCATTGCCATCTTTAAACTCAACCCAAAATTGTGAAAAATTTGAATAACTCTCCTAGAATCCTTTAAAACCTCAAACTAAATGGTATTGGGAGTTATTTTCATCTCATAACCCTTCACCAATGTTGCCTCAAAATACCACACTATAATCTCCTTCCTTAAGTAAAAAACCCCATTTCATAAAAAAAATTAAACTCCCACCACAAAACCTATCTTTTAATCAAGAGAGCTTAAAATCCAACTCTTTCTCTACAAAAGATAGCCATATTTCTAGCCCTTTCCTTCCTATGAATCAATGTGTATCCATGTGTGAATCAATGATGCTCTAAACATAAGCTTGTAAAGCTTCTTTTATCTTCTTGGCTCTTTGTCTTGTGATAGGTCCACTAGGAATCTTCAAGCTTTGTGTTCCAATGCTTCCATCCATGGGTTCCATAGCCATGCTCGAGTCATTCCTTCCTTTATTAAAAAGATTCATCCTCGAATCTGAATCCAAATCAAAAGGAGACAGATCAAAAACATTAAAAGTAGCAGAAATATTGTGCTAACTAGGAATGTCTATCTTGTAGGTGTTATCATTTACCTTCTCTAGAACTTGGAATAGTCCATTGCCCCTTGGATCAAGCTTAGATTTCATAAGGTCAGGAAACCTTTCTTTCCTCATATGTACTCACACCCAATCTCTTGGTTCAAAGATCACAACTTTCCTTCTTTTATTAGTTTGGTGTGTATAGTGTTGGTTCCTCTTTTCAATGTGTATGCTTTCTTTCTCATGTGTGGTTCTAACTAGGTCAGCCTTCTTTTGTCCATCTATACTCACAAGCTTATTCAAGGGTAAAGGCAACAAGTCTAATAAAGTAAGCGGGTTAAAACCATAAATAATTTTAAAAGGTGCAAAACTTGTAGAAGACTGAATGCTCGTATTGTATTCAAACTCATCTAAAGTTAAGCCAACTTCCCAAGTTTTTAAATTTTTACCTATAACCGCTCTTAACAAGGCCACTAAGGTCCTATATACTAGTTTGGTTTGCCCATTAGTTTGAGGGTGACAAGTAGTAGAAAATAACAATTTAGTCCCCAATTTTCCCCACGAGACTCTCCAAAAATGGCTTAAAAAGTTTATATCCCTATATAAGACTATTATTTTAGGTATTCCATGCAAACACACCACATCTCTAAAGAATAACTCAGCAATGTGAATAACATCTTTAGTTTTATGATATGCAATAAAATGTGCGATCTTACTGAACCTATCAATAACTACAAAGATGCTATATTTCCCTTTCTTAGTCTTAGGCAAAACCATCAAAAAATCCATTGACAAATCAACCCATGGGGTACTAGGTATAGGCAAAGGTGTATATAAACCATGTGGTAAAACACTAGACTTAGCCTGTTTACATGCAAGACATCTAGCACAACACTTTTTAGCATCCTTTCCCATGTTTGGCTAATAAAAGTGCTCCTACAAAATTTCTAAGGTCTTGGTTACTCCAAAATGTTCCATCAAACCTCCACAATGGGATTCTTTCACAAGTACTTCCCTTTAAGAACACTTAGGTATGCAAAGTTTCTTTTCTTCATAAAAAATCCCTCATTCCTATAATATTTTTGAAACGCAACCTTTCCACATGCATCATAGACATTAGAAAAATCAAAATCTTTAGCATATAAATCTTTGATGTGTTCAAATCCTATGAATTTAGAAGATAAGGTAGAGATTAAAGTGTATCTTCTAGATAAAGCATCCGCTACCACATTCTCCTTATCTTGCTTGTTGTTGCGCTCTACTTAACACTACTAAAAAGTGACTCTCATAAGTATACGGGGTTATTATAGTAATGGTGATCACCCCAAGGTCATCTCTCAAGGAAGTTGTTATAAGTAATAGGTTGATAATAAAGGAAAAAAAATAAATTAAAGAACAAATTGGCAATATTGAGATTGTTGAAGTAATTTAAAATGAAGAATAAGTTAAAAACAATGGATTGTGCAATAATTAATGTAGAGCATTCAAGAGAAAACCTAGGATTTACAGGTCGATCTAATCGAATATTTAATTCTTAAACTTTCCACTAATATAAACTTCTAACTTAATTTCATCCTTAATATTAATTAGAAATTATCAATTCATTAGTTCTCACATTCATGAATTAACAAAACAAATTATTTGAATTGCAAATTAAGTGAACCCTAAAACTTATATTTCTAATTCATTCTTAGAGTAATTGAATACAAGGTTCTAATATCAAGTTCTATCTCTTAGTTCTTCACTCAATATTTAGAGACTAATAGTTGGCCTATCTACTAACCTAACATGCAATTCATTGCAAGCAACTCACAACAAGGTATATTAATGGGAATTATTGAATTAAAACATCCAATTAAATCTACTGCAAATCCTAGGCATAAACAATTTAGATCCTCATCATAACAATATAGAAAATTACTTGAATAGAATTCAAATTACAAAACTTCATTGAAATATTTATGTATTTAACAATTAAATTCTAAAAATTGAACTAATTGAAGGAATAGAAAAAACCCATTTTGAGGATAACTAGAATTGCTCTTCTCTTTTCCTTCTTCAATTTTAAGATGAATTCTTCAATTCTCTTCTCCAAATGGCCTAGCTAAGAATTCCTTACTGCCTAAGAGTGAGTTTGAGCTCCCTCTCTAGAACTAATTTTTAGAACTCCTATTTTAGAGCTCTCCAACCAACCATCCTCCTCTTCCTTTCATGAACTCCCCTTTTTAAAATAAAAAACTGACTCCTTTCTAAAAATAACATCCCCTTTTGTCGAGTCTCCCTCCAATATTCCGGCCCTCTTTTATTTTAAAAACTCATCACTTCCTCTTATCCAGCCAACTTTCATGCAAGCCACCTCCCTATGTCTCCCTTTCTAGCACATTTATCCACCTAAAAAACATTCTTCCATTTTGCTATTATTGCCCAGACATGGTTACTCTTTGGATTGTCTTGACTATGTCTCCTAACTTTCTCCTTAGACATGACCAAGACTTCTAAATGTGTTCAATACTTCTTTAAATTTTCTCTTTACTTTCTTGGAATGGAACAGGGCCAAGCTAGCTATTGTCCTAGCCATGTCCAATGTGACACGACCAAGATAAATGAATGTGTCCAATTATGTATAAACTTCAAGTTCTTCTTATGAGGGACACGACCAAGCTTCAAGTTGTCCTGGCCATGACATGTGACACGGCCAAGATAGGTCTTGTCTTGGCCATGTCTCTTGTGACATGGCTAGGATGTTGTAGACCCTAAATTTTGGACCTAATCTAATCCAACCCTAATTAAAAGGAAGTTAGATTAGGCCTGAATGTTTAAACTAGTCAGGAATGATTTTAAAAGCCAAAAATGGCATGAATCCCAAGATAAGTTTGCCATGCCTGAGGCAAATTGAACATGCCTATTCACCATAGGGCTCAACAGTGGCGGAAATTGGCAATGCAATTTGCCACAGGCTAGAGATTTAGGTGAATTGGCATGGCCAATCTGCCACACATATGTAATCCAGCCTTTATTTGATTTTTTAGCTTTCCTTAATTAAGATGGACTCAATTTTCACTGTAAACATTAGGGTTTACAATTGCCTATAAATAACAAGCCAAATTAACACATAGGAGGGGAATGGACAACAATCAAGAGCAACAATTAAATAGAAACAACAAGAGAGGATCAACGGATAGCAACTGATAATTAAAAAAGAGAGAGGTAGCAACAAAAATCAAGGAGGCAATCAGAAAACACAAAAGAATATCCAATTTACAAAAGCAAGGCAACAAGGCAGTGACTACTTTCTTGATTGTTGCTCAGCCAGAAATTGAATTTGGTGCAGGCAGCAACTTGGATCAACTCTCTCAATTTAGTGTAGACTTCAAATGCAGGTATGTTTTCCTAACTCAATTTATTCAATCAGTAATTACAATTACCTTCCGAATTATCATCACAGTATCTTGTCAATCCAATTTTTTTTATTTGTTTCATTTAATAGTTTAAGGTTCAATTTAAATCAATGGTATACTCATCAAAACCCTAATCTATTTCCCAAACCACAATTAGTTTTGCAATTTTCAAAGCCCTAATCTATTTCCCAAAAGCTTAATCTGTTTTCCTAAATTTCCAAAACCATAAATAGTTTTCCAAATTCTAAAAACCCTAAGCTGTTTCCCAAATTTCCAAAACCCCAAATTTCCAAATTTATAAAACCCTAATTAGTTTTTTAAATTCCAAAACCCTAATATGTTTTTTCCAATTCCTAAAAATCCCAATTCTCTTTCTAAACCTTAATCTTGTTTTCCTAAAACCTAAAAATCCTATTTTTCATCCTTAAAACCTAAAGTCTTAAATTTCATCATAAAAACCCTAATTTAATAATAAAAATTCTAAAACCCTAATTTGATGCATAAACCCTAAATTTATATATTTATTACTTTATTTAAGATTAAAACTTAAATGTGATTCTTTATGTCTTGAATGGATGATTCATTAATGTTTTGATTTTATGAATGTTTTATTTTTATATTTGCTAATGGTGAATGATTGAATGATTTAATTTATTTGATTTATTAATTTGATATTAATTATTTTGGTTTCCAAGATGTAAGAGGTATGTTTTCACTTTGTGGGTACTTCATTAGTTAGGATCAATGTAATTTAATTTATTTTAGATTTTGGAATTAATGTAAAGGGCATGTTTTTCTCTAAATGGTGGGTATCCTATTTTATTTAATTTAGGATATTAAACAATTGTTGTAAAGGCATATTTCTATCCTTGGATGGGTGCCTATTTTGATTGTTTATTTTAAATAAAGGTGATGGATGCACTTGCAATATGGATGATGCTATAATAAGTTAAGAATTTAATAATATTTAGACATAAAACGGAGGCCAGTTCTAATGAACCATGCGCTGTGGGGTGCTGAGTCATTCTCACCTTCCCCACGCATACCCAACTTTTCGAACCCAATAGGGTTGGGGATTCCTTAGGAATCAAGTCATTCACTCCTTTCTTTTTCCCGGCTCGTCCGGGTGGTGACTCCATTTTCTCTTGATTTAGGCCCATGTTCTCTAAGGCCCTGAGCCTAATAGTGCCAAAGTTGCAAGAACCATTCCACATGGCAGTGGGGAAGAAAATCACCACTCACAGTGGCGACTCTACTGGGATAACAGAAGTTGATTTCGTTAGTCATTATATTATTTTATTCTTTCTTATTATAATTTTGTCCATTCCATCATATAGATTGCATTGTATGCGTGAGTTAGGATGCCTGTATTGCCATGTTGTGTTATGTAAGGGATACCATACTTTCACTCAAGGTATGGAGATCGAGCATAGCATAACCACTCATAGCCTTGTACCTTTTGGTATATACTTATTGTGGGAGCCTAAACTTTTCAACCCAAAGACTAAAGCTCATGTAATTAGCTTAGTTATTTTCCTTAGATTTTCACCCTGAGTGCTTGTTGTTTGACTATGATTAATTTATCTTGGTATGAACCATGACTTATTTGGTTTGTTCCTTTTCTAGTATGACCTAATTATATTGTAAGCTCCAAATAATTTTTCCTTTAAATCCAAAAGACTAAATTTTAATTTTCAGAATTTTCAAGAAGGTTTTTGGACATGAAAACCTTTTAAGATGGGTCAAAGCCCAAAAATCATTTTTAACAAACCTTTTGACTGGGCTTTTGAAAATCTATTAAACCTTTTCTTAAATGAGCTTACAAATTATTTAGGTCAATTATGGAAAAACAAAAATCAATTCTGGGCCTAATTTATACCAAGAATCATTAATCATGGGCTTATTTTTTGCATGAATCATTAGTTACTTTTTCAAATGAGAAATCTATTTATGATAAACCTCTTAATTTAGTTTTAATCCAATATAGAATAAAAGTTACTTTTTAGTTGATTCAATGGATTAAAGCCTAATTAATGAAAAGGCTAAGGTTGGAGAAGTAGCCTTTTATGATGACAAAGTAGTTGTTGATGATGATGATGACTGGGCTCAATACCTCTAAGATCCTCAAGATAAGAAGAAAGAGTCGAAGGTTGTGGAAAGGACCAAAACATCTGATGAGGAGAAGATGATTGCTGTTTTAGAGAAAAAATTTGAAAATAAGCTGCAAAGTAACGAAATGTCAGATGTCGAAAAGTTGTTTGAACATGATGATGAGGTCCCAAACAGATTCAAGATGCCCTCCTTTGCCAAGTTTGATGGAACTGAGAATCCTCATCTCCATATGAAACAATGTATCACTACTTTGCAGTATGCCAGAGTTACTAAGGCTCAAACACTAAGGTATTTCATGCTCTTATTGGATCCTATTATGCAGAATTGGTTCAATACCTTAGAGAAAAGTACACAAAAAGATTGGGATATCCGGTACAAAACCTTCATTCAGCAATATGGATACAATGTCAAACTAGAAGTAACCCTGATGGAGGTGAAAACTATCAGACAAAAGCAAAATGAGAATTTTGTTGATTATGTAAAATGATGGAGAAATAAGGCTGCACTTTTGAAAAAGAGGCCTGATGAGTCAGACCAGATCAAAATGATAGTTAAAGGTTTCCTGCCCAACCTCCAGGAAAAGGCTGTCTCTCCCTTATAAGGGATTTCAAAAATCTTCTTCAAGCTGGCTTGCAAATAGAAGAGTGGGAAAGAGAGAAGAACTATTTTTCTGCAAAATGAAATTATCAGTCTAGCAATCAAAGTACACATAAGGAAGTCGATGTTAATGCAACTGGTCAAGGGAGTAGAAGATAATTTTTAGAGTTGGGAAAACCTCTATCTTGGGTTTTCAATAAACTATAAAAGAAGGGGCTATTGCATTCGTTGGCTCCTTGACTGCTACAAGATCCTCTACCATCAAACTTTGATGCCAAGGCCTTATGTCAATTTCATCAAATGGAAAGGCATGAGACAAATAAATGTGCTTATTTAAGACATGAGATCCAAGATTTGATTGACAGTGAAAAGTTGCTTGAGCCTGATAAGCCCAATACCAAGAGCAATCCTTTGCCTAAATTTGGAAGAGTATCTCCACCAGCAACCTTCATGGTAGAAATAGGATTGGAGGAAGATTTTGTCTTATCCTCTTTTCAAGGTGAGAGTATTCAAGATGTGAATAGAGAAGAGGCTTGACTTAACAAACTTCCCTTGGGTTGAGTGCTGCTCATTTTATTTTGCTTTCTTTGGTATTTTATTAGAAAAATTATGTTTTTCAAATTAGAATTGTTGGAATAAATTACTTTTATTGAATCTATAATTTTGTTGGCTTTTGATAATATAGTGTTCAACCAATGACGAGTCTAGCTTGATAATCATAAATTAATATATCTATGCATCATGATTTGAATGACTTTACTAGGTGAGAGAATTGTTCTATGGCATTGAGCTGTGAATACTTACTTAGAGAGGGTTTCTGCATAATGACTTTTGTCTAGGTCCTAGTCCATCTTAGAACATGCTTTGACAAACTTTTGAGGCAAAATTGAACTCAATTTATTTAAGAGAGAGATGATCTAGGCATTGTTTGATGAGCCAACAACTAGTATCAACCCTATTGACATAAAATCCCTAGTTGTCCCTTTAAACGTTCATAAGATTTTAGTTTGCTTTTCATTGGCTAGTAAACCGATAATCTACCCTGAGCTGTTGTGAGACTCATGACAAGTCTAATGATCTCTAAGTTACTAAAGAGAAAGAAGATCAAAGAAAAGGATATATGGTCAAGACTATAATGATAGTTAACGGACACCTGAATTAGATCTAAAATCACAGACTTATTGAGATAAAGTTAGGAATGAAGCAGATTTATGTCACACCACTTATCTTGGTACAAATAAGAAAACTCTTTTAGAGCTAGAACCTAAAAAAAGAAAAAAAGAAAACACAAAAAAAGAAGAAAAGAAAAATAAAACCCAAAAAGGCTGCTCAGATAAGCCAACCGAGTTCCTTTTTACCTAAAGCAAGTAGAAGACTTTCACTTAGTTTACAAGGATAGATTAACTTGAATTGGTCCAGTCCAGTCAAAGATTCAAATAAAATCAGAGAATTAGAGGAAAGACCATTTTTCATTTTATGCAACGTAACTCTAGGTTAGCAATAGTCTTAGACTTGATATTCGAAAAGGGAAAAGGATGGAAAGAAAGACGAAGAAAAATGGTACTGATTGGATCTAGATTTCTGCCAAGAAGATGAAAAAATATTCAAGCTTTTTATTTTCATGAAGTCAGAAGAAAATGATGTCTAGAAGGTGAAAATGGAACCTTTAACAGTATACAGTTCTGTAGACCCTTAATTTTTAACCCAGTCCAATCCGATTGTCTAAAATAATTTTTGTGGTATAATATTTATCTTTATCATATTTAATAGTTATTTTTAATAATAAAAATAAAAAAATAAAAAATCAGACAGATCGGCGAGCTACTCGCCGCAGTGCGCCAACTGGGCTTCACCGTAACAATTGGGAATTGCCCAATTCGCCGCAGCAAATATCTGCGGTGAATTGGGCACTGCCCAATTCACCATAGCTGGGCTTGTCCAGTTCACCGCAGGTGCTGCCTACAGTGAACTGGCTTGCTCGGTTCACCCAACCCGATACTCACAGCAATTTTTACGAGAGCAGCTCGAAGGCCTAACAGCCCTCGCGCGCTGTCAATTTTTTGACCAAACTTTGTTTTACCTGATTTTGTAATTTTTCTAAACAGTTGGTATTTCCTTATTAAAATAGGATTAGGTCTTTTTGTTTTCCTAAAAATACTAGCATTAAACACACAGATTGGGGGTGACAATTACTGGAAGAAACTTTGGACCTTTATTTTTTTTAGGAGAGTTGGGAGACTCTTGGATTTTCAACAAACCCTAGCAAGCACAAAGAAACCCTAAACTAGCAACGCAGAAAAAAAAATTAGCAAAGGGCAGTCTTCACAGAATTCTAACTTGAACAAACTTTTAAAGAGGAATAAAAGAAACATAAAAGGTAGACGAGGAAGATTAACAACACAAAACTCTACAAAGGCAGTGTAATCATTGTCCTTGCCAAAGCTCATCCAGAATTTCATTCAAACATTTTTGGTGGAGCCAACAAACAGAGGTGTGTCTTTCTAACTTAATTCATTTAAATTTATATTGAGATAACTTATTATTATTTCATCTACCAAACTTTTTTCGTTTAAAGTTCATTCTTTTAACTTTTAATTTATATACAAATATACACTGAGCATAGTGGTTTCTCTTTATTATTTGTATGACTAGTAGCTTGTTCCATTAAATCACCACAGCATTAGATTATTCAAAAAATGTTTTAAACGTCCAGAAGTCATATTACATATAAGTATTTATATAAAATCCATGTTAAAGTGGTCTTAAAGTTTTTATAATAATCATGTTTTGATAAAATCCTAACTTCAGTAAACTTTAAGTCCCAAACCCTAATTTGCCTTGTAATTCCTAAAACCCTAAAATAGTTTTGCAATTATCAAAACCCTAAATTATTTTATAAAAATTGTAAAATTCAAAATTGCTTTCTTAAATCCTAATCTGTTTTACAAATATCCAGTAACCCCTAAATCATTTTTCCCGAACCCTAAATTCTTTTAAACCTCTAAATGCCAAAACCTTAATTCCTCAAAGCCAAAATTTAGAAATCATAATTTATTAAACCAACACCCAGTACTCCCAATAGCCTAAAGACATAACCAAAACCTTATTTCCTCAAACTTTAAATCCCAGAACCCTAATTTCTTAAATCCTAAAACTTAAACCTTAACCTTGTTTATTTATTGGATTGAATTCTAATTTTATTTATTTATTTGATTATGTGATTTGCTATATGTTAATGATGAATGGTTTATTTTATTTTATAAATGGTTTACTTTTATTTATAATTAGATGATTGAATATTCTTTTATTTGTCTTAGTTTTAAAATTGTAAGAGGTATGTTTCCACTTTATGGGTACCTCATTAGATAAATTTTATGTAATTTATTTTATTTTAAAGTTTTTGGACCAATGTAAAGGACACATTTCCACCTTTCGGTGGGTGTCCTATTTAGTTTTAGACATAGACGATGTAAGAACATGTTTACATCCTTCGATGGGTGTCCATTTATTTGTTTTCTTTGGACATTGTTTTGATTTTAATATAATAATGCTTTATTTTAGTTGTTGCATGTAGTATAGATAATATCATTATATTTAAGAATTTTATAATATTAAGACCTGCAAAGGAGTCCGGTTCCAATGAACTGGGTGTTGTAGGGGTGCTGAGCCATTTCTCACCTTCCCCACATGTACCTAACTTTTTGAACCCATTAGGGGGTTGGGGATTCCTTAGAAATTGAGTCATCCGCCTTTTTTTTTTATTTTTTCAGCCCCTCCAAGTGGCTACTCCATTTTCTTCTGGCTTAGGCTTGTGTTCTCTAAGGTTCTGAGCCTAAACAGTGCCGAAGTCGCAAAAACCATTCCACCAAGAGTGGGGGCAAAAATCCCCGCTCACAGTGGGTAATCCACTGGGGATAAGAGAAGTTGATTCCATTGGTCTTTATATTATTCTATTCTTTCTTATCATGATATTATCCATTGCATCATATTAGATTGCATCGTGTGCGTGAGTTAGGACGCCCGTGTTACCCGTGTTGTGTTATGTAAGGTATGCCATACTTTCACTCAAGGTATGGAGATCGAGCATGGCATAACCACTCATGGCCTTGTACCTTTTGGTATATACTTGCTATGGGAACCTAAGCCTTTTAACCCAAAGACTAATGCTCATGTAATTAGCCTAGTTACTTTCCTTATGTTTTTACCCCAAATGCTTGTTGTTTGACTATAGTTAATTTATCTTGGTTTAAATCATGGCTTATTTGGTTTGTTCTTTTTCTAATATGACCTAAGTACATTAAAATAAATTTTTCTTTAAAGTCCAAAAGACCAAAGCTATTTTCAAAACTTGTCAAGATGGTCTTTGGACATAAAACTTTTCTAAAAAAACAAATAAAAAATTCTTTTCTCATGACCCAAATAAAAAGCACAAAATCCATTTTTTTCTAAAATCTTTTTACAAAGGGCTTAGAAACAAAATTATTTTCATAATCTTTTGAAAGAGCTTACAAATATTTAGGTCAATTATAAAATACCAAAAATCAATTGTGAGCTTAGGTTATACTAAGAATTATTAATCATAAGCTTGTTTTTGGCATGAATGGTCAGTTACTTTTTCAAGTGAGAAATCTATTTATAATAAACCTTTTAATTTAGTTTTAATCCAATATAGCATAAAAGCTACTTTAGTTTGTTGAATGGATTAAAACCTAATTAATAGGAATTATCATGAACTGATTTCCATTTTTAAAATATAACTATTGATTGAACGTTTGAGGGAACTTTTTGAAAACAAAATACCCCATGTTGGTATTTTGTTAACCATATACCTAGGAAAATAGACTCGCCATTCGTGTGTGAAAGTTATAAGATGGGAAGGAACATCCTATTTATCCTTGTTTGTTTATTGTTTGTGCATACATGCATACATACATTTGCATCTTATATCATTGATCTTCTGTGGTTCACAGACCTGAAGTACGGCAATTCAAGAGCATACAATGATACCACCTACAACATTGATTTTGATTAAAGTACTTCATTGGAAGGTTGGATGCAACCCAGCTAAGGGACATAGTAGATGAAGTTGTCAAAGCTTCAATTTAGTCTCAGGTCTAAGTGCCCAAATCAAATTCAGTCTCGGGTCCAAGTACCCAGTCTCGGGTCCAAGTACCCAATCTCGAGTCTAAATACCCAATCTTGGGTCCAAGTACCCAAACCCAATTCAGTCTCAGGTCCAAGTACCCAGTTTCGGGTACAAGTACCCAAATCTAATTTAGTCTCGGGTCTAAGTACCCAGTTTTGGGTCCAAGTACCCAAACTCAGGTCCAAGTACCCAATCTCGAGTCCACATACCTAAACTCAATCCAGTTTAGGGTCCAAGTACCCAGTCTCTGGTCCAAGTACCCAAATTAAATTTAATCTCAGGTCCAAGTATCCAATCTCGGGTTTAAGTACCTAATCTCAAGTTTAAGTACTCAATCTCGGGTCCAAGTACCAGTCTTGGATCCAAGTACCCAAATAAAATTCAGCCTCAGGTCCAGGTACCCAGTCTTGGTCTAAGTATCCTAATCAAATTCAGTCACGGGTCCACGTACCCAATCTCGGGTCCAAGTACCCAAATCTAATTCAGTCATGAGTCCAAGTACCCAAATCAAATCCAGTATTGGGTTCAAGTACCCAATCTCGGGTCTAAGTACTCAAATTAGATTCAATCACGGGTCCAAGTACCCAATCTTGAGTCCAAGTACCTATTCTCAGGTCCAAGTACCCAAATCCAATCTAAGAACATGAATTAAATTTAGTCTCGGGTCCAAGTACCTAGTTTCGAGTCCAAGTACCCAAATCAAACCCAATTTCGAGTCCAAGTATTCAATCTCCGGTCCAAGTACCCAAACCTAATTTAGTCTTGGGTCCAAGTACCCAAATCAAATCCAAGTACCTATCCTCATCCAAAAATTGCTCAAAGTCATGTTGCTTTTCACTCTCTTCTACTGAAAGTCTCAGATTATTTAAGCAGGGGGAAACTGTAGACCCTTAATTTTAGACCTAGTCCAATCTGATAGTCCAAAATAATTTTTGTGGTATAATATTTATATTTATGATTTTTAATAGTTATTTTTAATAATAAAAATAATAAAAAATAAAAAATCAGACGGATCAGCGAGCGACGCGCGGCAGCGCGCTAGCCAACTGGTCCAATATTTTTTTTTAAAAATAGTCTAAAATAATATTTGTGGTATTTTAATTACATAATCTTTATTTTAATATTAATAATTACAACAATTATTTTTAATAAAAATAAAAAAATTAATAATAAATAAATAAAATAAAATAAATAAATAAAATTCGACGACGGAAGGATTTTCCTACGGCGAATTGGCTGGCCCACTCCTAGCACCCGTAGCAATTTTTTTACCAGCGCACTTTCGCACGCTCGTCCCTCACGCGGTTTTGCCAAAACTCTATTCTAATTGGTTTCTAATTTTATTTCCTAAAAGGTTTTTATTTCGTTAGCCAATTATGATTAGGTTTATGATTTTTTCTTATAAATACCACATTAAAGACACAGAGTTAAGGGGCTGAAATTTTTTACTTGACCTTGGACTTTCGGATTTTTTTCGGCCAATCTCAAGCTTGAAAGATCAAGAGGCAGCAAACAAACACTCCATCAAAGGCAGCCTACACTGTCTTTATTATTGTTCAACCATAATTCAAAGATTGTGGTGGAACCAACAATGGAGGTTTGAATCTATATTTTCTTCGTTTATTTTTACAATAGCTTCATCAAGTTGGATTAATTGTTTCATCATACAATTTAATCAATTATTCTACTAACCATCCAAACTTTATTTGAAACCCTAAAACTATTTCTTCAAAAACCCTAATACCTTAATACACGTAGCACATATTTTTAAAATCTAAAATCCTAAATTACACTTTTCTAAAGCCACAACAATCTGTTTTCTTAAAACCCTAACCAAATCTATTTTTCTAAAATCACAGTAGCTTATTTTTTCAAATACCTAATCTAAAAACTAAATTTCATGATTTTCAATCTTATTTAAACCCTAAATTTTAATATTTTTTTTCATATAACTTTCGAAACCCTAAATCCAAAACATCCATTCTTTAGATTCAAACCCTAATTTACAGTTAAACATCCAGTAGACATGCTATTTCTTTAAAATGTTTCTTAACTAATTAAACTAGTATATGAAAAACCCTAATTGTTAAACATAAAACCCAAGAAACCCTAATTGATGCATGAACCCCCCTAATTGATGCATGAACCCTAAAGTTATATACTTACTGTTTTATTTGAATTGGATGAATGTTTATTATATAGTTTGATTAACGATTTATTTATATATTCAATTTATGTCTTCAATGAATGATTTATTTATGATGAATGGATGTTTTCTTTTATTGATTTGATTTTATTTCAAAATATTGTAAGAGGTATGTTTCCATATTTTGGGTACCTCATTAGTTAAATTTTATGTAATTTATTTTATCTTAAAGTTTTTGGACCAATGTAAAGGACACGTTTCCACTTTTCGGTGGGTGTCCTATTTAGTTTTAGACATTAACGATGTAAGGACATGTTTCCATTCTTGGATGGGTGTCCATTTATTTGTTTTGTTTGGACATTTCTTTGATTTTAATATAATGATGCTTTATTTTAATTGTTGCATGTAATATGGATAATATTATTATACTTAAGAATTTTATATTATTAAGACCTGTAAAGGAGGCCGGTTCCAATGACCCAAGCGTTGTGGGGGTGTTGGGTCGTTTCTCACCTTCCGCACACGTACCTAACTTTTCAAACCCATTAGGGGGTTGTGAATTCCTTAGGAATCAAGTCATCCTCCCCTTTCTTTTTCCCGGCTCGTCCGGGTGGTGACTCCATTTTTCTTCGGGCTTAGGCCCGTGTTCTCTAAGGCCCTGAGCCTAAACAGGGTTGAAGTCGCAAGAACCATTCCACTAAGAGTGGGGGCAAAAATCCCTGCTCACAGTGGTGACTCCACTGGGGATAAGAGAAGTTGATTCCATTGGTCCTTATATTATTCTATTCTTTCTTATCTTGATATTATCCATTGCATCATTTAGATTGCATCGTGTGTGTGAGTTAGGATGCCCATGTTACCCGTGTTGTGTTATGTAAAGGATACCATACTTTCACTCAAGGTATGGAGATCGAGCATGTCATAACCACTCATAACCTTGTACCATTTGGTAAATACTTGCTATGGGAACCTAAGCCTTTCAACCCAAAGACTAAAGCTCATGTAATTAGCCTAGTTACTTTCCTTAGGTTTTTTCCCCAAATGCTTATTATTTGACTATGGTTAATTTATCTTGGCTTAAATCATGGCTTATTTAGTTTTTTCCTTTTCTAATATGACCTAAGTACATTGTAAGCTCAAAATAAAATTTTCTTTTCCAAAAGACCAAAGCTATTTTCAAAACTTTTCAAGATAGTCTTTGAACATAAAACTTTTCTAAAAAAAACAAGTCAAATATTCTTTCCTCATGACCCAAATACAAAGCCTAAAATCCATTTTTTTCTAAAATATTTTTACAATGGGCTTAGAAACAAAATTATTTTCATAATCATTTAAAAGAGCTTACAAATTATTTAGGTCATTTATGAAAATACCAAAAATCAATTGTGAGCCTAGTTTGTACTAAGAATTATTAATCATGGGCTTGTTTTTGGCATGAATCATTAGTTATTTTTTCAAGTAAGAAATCTATTTGTAATAAACCTCTTAATTTAGTTTTAATCCAATATAACATAAAATCTAATTTAGTTGATTGGATGGATTAAAGCCTAATTAATGGGAATTATCATGAACTAATTTTCATTTTTGAAAATATAACTATTGGTTGAAACGTCTGAGGAAATTATTCAAAAACAAGATACCCCATGTTGGTATTTTGTTAACCATATACCTAGGAAAAGAGACTCGCCATCCGTGTGTGGAAGTTGTAAGGTTGGAAGGGACGTTCTACTTATCTTTGTCTATTGTTTGTGCATACATGCATACATACATACATTTACATCTCATATCATTAATCCTTTCTGGCTCACAGCTCTAGATTACGATATTTCAAAAGCTTACGACAATCTAACCTACGTCGGAGATGAAGTGTAACACCCCTATACCCCATATACGCACACTACACACTACTACATCTGTAATATACGTATACCGGATACAAGAGTGCCATGGTTTATATTAAACAACCTAATTTTTTTAAAATTTAAAATTAACCATATTATGAGAAAACTTGAAAACATTCAAATTATATTATAAAGTGCAATAGATAAAACGTTCATTCAATACGCAGCGAAAAATATAGCGGTATTTACAAATATATATACATCAAAAATCAAATTTTACAAAACATAACATTTATACATGTTTAGCACTTCGTCTATGATCTTTAAGCCCACAATCAACACTTCAGAGTCTAGACTCAACTCGGTCTAGCTGAACTCTCTGGTTCTATCCTGTCACCCGCGCGATGAATCACAATCGCGCTAAGCCAACGACTTAGTGGTACAAACTATAATAACAATATGTTTCAATGCAATGCCAATGTCACACATTCAAATATTATAAACAATACATAAGAATATCATATTTCAAAACCTTACATTAAATTTTATTATTCATTTGTTTCACCATTTATAATTCACATTTAAACAAAGACAAGCATGGGCCCAAAAGACACTAATATGCCATTCAACTATCAGAGTTAATGTTTTGGTTCAATTATCACATTTATCATTATCCCAACTAGGCTTCAAGGATTAGGCCCAACCAAGCTTCAAGGGGAACGAAGCATGCTAAGTATCAAACCAACTTAACTTCAAGGACCAAACCCAACCTAGCTTCAAGGGTTGTAACATCTCAACTAGGCTTCAAGGACTAGACCCAACCAAGCTTCAAGGGGAGTTAAGCATGCTAAACTTCAACCCAACTTGGCTTCAAGGATCAAGCCCAACCTAGCTTCAAGAGATTGTTACTATTAGGCATGCCACCAACAACAAAACTTTGAAAATTGGCTAACATATTAGACACACAATTCTTTCATTATTTCATTATCAATTCCATTCTCATTTCTTCATAATCATCTAGGCAACCATGCCTCAATTATTTCATTTGCAATATTATAGCCAACAACAATGGCTTCACATTTCTTCATAATCATCTAGGCAACCATGCCTCAATTATTTCATTTGAATAATTATAACCAACCACAATGGCTTCACATCTCATCATATCTCACATTAAAGCAATTCATCATTAAAGTATACATAACCAATTGCATTGAACATACATTTTGAATGATCATCATATCTTTCACATTATACAAATCATAACATTAATCAAATTGTATTAACAATATAGTAAATTACTTAACACATTTACAACCAAATGTGTTAAGTCTCAAAATCATGTAAATGTATGCAACCATGTAAGTTTGTATTTACCTCAAGAACAACTCACACCAATCTATACACTTCCTCTTCCAAGAATTCTTCACTACTTGGATTAGGGCAACTCAACCTCTTCACAACCTAATTCAAAAGGAATAATACACACTTATTTAAAAATACACATGAACTCAAATACACTTATTCACCTATTAGTCTCATACTAGACCCATAGATCATAAATTATAAGCCAACACAACTATCAAGGATCCCACGGTCGTGGCCTCACAACCCCACAGTCGTGGCATAGCAAATGAGTCTGCCCATTCTGTTCTAAAACCCCCACGGTTGTGGCCTCACAACCCCATGGTCGTGGCATCCAAGGGCCACAGTCATGGCATCCATTTTGCCAATGTTTCTAATCAAACTCATGTATTCTATGCTTTCAACTTCATTAAACAGAAACACATTGAAAATCTAAGATAATAATTGCTCAAACTCACAACATACATCAATTAGCAATTCACAACCATAACCTAAACACAACCCTTACTCTTCCAACACCAAACCTAACTCCATCTCTTCAATTCAACCCCAAAATCACAATCAATTAAACCCTACACTCTCAAACACACCACAATCAAACATACTCAAATACAACTTAAAAGAAAACAAGGAAATCAAGTGGAAAACTTACCAACGTTAATGAAACTTCTTAGATTTCCAACTTGATCACTTGAAACATCCTTTAATTTTGATCTTAGAAAATCAAAAATTCTCTTCCTCTCTTGCTTTTGTGATGGCCGACCAACCTAAAGAGAAAAGAAAACAAAGAACAAAATGAATGGCAAAGAACCAAGTCAACTCTTTCTCTTTAAACCTCCACCAAGCAATTTTAAATTAAAATAATATTTTAAAATTTTCTCTTCCACTAACTTAATTTCCATTTTCCACTAATTAATTAATTCATTAATCTTCTTTTGACTTTCATTACTTTGACTTGTATGTGTTATATATATCACTATATATACAACATATACACTCTTCCCTTACCTCATTTCTCTTTCCAATTAAACATATACATTTAATCCAAATACAACAATAAATATTCCAAAACTTTTAGGCTATACTTTGGGATATTACAATTCTTCCCCTCTAAAAAGAAATTTCGTCCTCGAAATTACCTGATATCAAGTATGAAACAGTTGAGGATACTGATCTCGCATCGTTTGCTCACTCTCCCAAGTTGCCTCTTCCTTTGCATGATTCTTCCAAAGAACTTTCACAAGTGGCACTTTCTTATTTTTCAACTCTTTCACTTTATGTGCCAAAATAGCAACTGGTTCTTCTTCAAATGTCAGATCCGGGCTCACCTCAATAGATTCAACGGACAGAACATGAGATGGATCTGATCTGTACCTCTGCAACATAGAAACATGGAAGACATTATGAATTCTATCCAACTCAGGCGGCAAAGAGAGTCGATAAGCAACTGGTCCCACTCTCTCCAATACCTCATAAGGTCCAATAAAACGAGGACTTAGCTTCCCTTTTCTACAAAATCTCAAAATCTTTTTCCAAGGAGACACTTTCAAAAATACTTTATCTCCAACATCAAACTCTATGTCTCTCCTCTTCAAATTTGAATAAGATTTCTGTCGATCTGAAGCTGCTTTCAACTGATCCCAAATTATTTTTACTTTCTCTTCCGTTTTTTTAATCAAATCAAGACCAACCAATTTGCCTTCTCCAACTTCATTCCAACATAGAGGCGTCCTACATCTTCTACCATACAATGCCTCAAATGGTGCCATTCCAATACTGGATTGATGACTGTTGTTGTAAGCAAATTCCATAAGTGGCAAAAATCTGTCCCAACTTCCAGAAAAATCAATGACACGGCTTCTCAACATATCCTCTATAATCTGTATCACTCTCTCTGACTGCCCATCTGTCTGCGGATGAAAAGCAGTGCTAAAGTACAATCGAGAACCCAAAGCACCATGTAATCTCTTCCAAAACCTCGAAGTAAATCAGAGATCTCAATCAGACACTAAAGAAATTGAAACTCCATGCAACTTCACTATCTCACTGATATACAGCTCAGCTAACTTCTCAAGAGAATAGTCCATCCGAATTGGAAGAAAATGAGCTGTCTTCGTCAACCGATCAACAATCACCCAAATAGCATCATGCTTCTTCTAAGTCAACGGCAAACCAGACACAAAATCCATTGTCACTCTCTCCCATTTCCATTCAGGCACTAATAAAGGTTGAAGCAACCCAGTTGAAACTTGATGCTCAGCTTTCACCCTCTGACAAGTGAGACATTTAGATACAAACTCCGCTATATCTCTCTTCATACCTGACCACCAATAATGTTGCTTCAAATCCTGATACATCTTTGTACTCCCAAGATGCATAGAAAAAACCGATTGATGTGCTTCTTCTAAAATAATCTTTCTCAATCTAGCATCGTCAGAAACATACAATCTATCTTTGAACCAAAGGCTACCATCGCTTCTTACATGGAAATCTCGGCTCTCCCCATTTTGGCAATCTGACACAATCTTCTGAATTTTCTCATCAGCCAATTGAGCCTCTTTAATCTAATCCAACAACATCGGTCTCAACTGCAATTGAGCCAACAACGCACCATTATCACATGATTAAAAACTAGCATGCAACGCTCTCAACTCAACAAGCAACGAGAGTGAATAAGCAGTCAAACCTGCCAAAGACTTCTGACTCAAGGCATCAGCAACAACATTCGCCTTACCAGGATGATAATCAATCAAACAGTCATAGTCTTTAATCAATTCCAACCACCGTCTTTGCCGAAGATTAAGCTCTCTTTGAACCCCCAAATATTTCAAACTCTTATGATATGTGTAGATGAAACACTTCTCTCCATACAAGTAGTGTCGCCAAATCTTCAAAGCAAAAACTATGGCTACTAACTCCAAATCATGCGTTGGATAATTAAGCTCATGCAGCTTCAACTGCCGAGAAGCATAAGCTATGAATTTACCCTCTTGCATCAAAACACAACCTAAACCATTATGTGAAGCATCACTGTAAATCACATATGGTTTATCTTCCATACGTAAAGTAAGAACAGGAGTTTGAGTCAACATCTCTTTCAACTGCTCAAAACTAGCTTGACAGTGATCTGTCCACACAAATCTAACTCCCTTTCGAAGTAATCTAGTGAGTGGAGTAGCTATCAAAGAAAACCTTTCACAAACCGTCGATAATAGCCTGCCAAACCTAGAAAACTTCTAACTTCAATCACAGACTTCGGTGGACTCCAATTCAAAATGGCCTCAACTTTACTCGGATCAACTCTTATACCATCTGCTGATACTATATGACCCAGAAAAGTCACTTGATCAAGCCAAAACTCACATTTCGACAGCTTAGCATACAATTGCTTCTCTCTCAGAGTCTGCAACACAATCCGTAAATGCTTGACATGATCCTCCTCATTACGAGAATACACCAAAATATCATCAATGAAGACCACCACAAACTGATCCAGATAGGGCCTAAACACCCTATTCATTAAATCCATGAAAGCTACAGGTGCATTCGTCAATCCAAAAGGCATCACTAAAAACTCATAATGTCCATACCTTGTGCAAAAAGCTGTCTTAGTAACATCTTCCTCTCTGACCCTCAACTGATGATACCCTAATGTCAAATCAATCTTAGAAAACACTGTTGCTCCCTTCAACTAATCAAAGAGATCATCAATCCTAGGCAAAATAGTCACCTTGTTCAATTGCCTATAATCAATGCACAACCTCAAAGTACCATCCTTCTTCTTCACAAACAAAACAGGAGTTCTCCACGGAGAAACACTAGGGCAAACAAACCCTTTATCCAACAACTCCTGCAATTGTACCTTCAACTCTCTCAACTCAGCAGGTGCCATTTGATAGGGAGTAATAGAGATGGGAGTAGTACCAGGCAACAAATCGATACCAAACTCAACTTCTCTCTCAGGAGGTAACCCTGGCAACTCCTCCGGAAAAACATTTGGAAATTCCGCAACTATGGGTATACTATCAAGTTGAGAACCCACTACTCTGGTATCCACAACATGAGCAAGATAAGCATCACACCCTTTTCTAATCAACTTTCTAGCTGCAAAAGCTGATACAAACAAGGATGCAAGTTGTCTCTGCTCACCAGATACCATCACACTTCTACCATCACCAGTTCTCAAAGCAACACAGTTCTTTTGACAGTCTACCATAGCTCCATGCTTAGACAACCAATCCATGCCTAAAATCAAATCATATTCTTTAAAAGGCATTTCAATCAAATCACCCAAAAATTCCTCACCTTGCACCATAATTGAACTATCACAATGCACCTTACTCACCACAACACTATGCCCTAAAGGATTTGTCATCAACACATCAAATCCTAAGGACTCAGAATGCAATTCAGACACAGGCAAGATAGATGCACTTATGTATAAATGAGTAGATCCTGGATCAATCAAAGCAAGAACTGAAATGCCAAATAAAGAAAATGTACCCGCAATGACTGTTGAAGCATCTGGTTGCCTCTGCATCACATACACTCTCTGAGAAGACCCAGCCTCATCTGGCCTACTGCCTCCGGATGTAGAGCCTCCTCTCTGACTGATCCCAGGTCGACCACCACTTCTGAAACCTCTGTCCCCTCGACCAACTCTGCTAACACTAGGTCGAGAAGCTGCAGTATGAATCTGTCTATCATCCTGTAGCTCAGGGCAATCTTTGATAAAATGAGCTGGTGACCCACATCTAAAACATACTCCTGATCCACCTGTCTTCCAACAAGCACCCCCATGTGTCCTACCACAATGAACACATATAGGTGGAATGGATCTCTGAACCACTGGAGTCGGAGCACTCGCTATAGAAACTGTAGGTCTCGGTCTCTGCCTCTGATACTGAACTGACCTACCCGACTGTCTCTGGCTCCTACTGATTCTCAGAACAAAACTTCCTCTGCCTCTTTTAATAGATGAAGACCCTGCTTCAAACTAGGATCTCCTAACTCTAGTCTCCTCCTCAGTAGCAGCTGTTGCAATACCCTGCGGTCTTTCAACACTTCTAGCTATGGCAACCAACTGAGAAAAATCCTAATACTGAGAATCAGCAACAATGCACATAATAGAGGGCCTCAACCCCTCCTCAAATCTTCTACACCGGTCAATCTCATCAGAAATAATCCCAACGGTATAGTGACTCAATCGGATATACTCTACCTCATACTCTGTCACAGTCCGATTATCTTGTCTCAAATTCAGAAATTCCATCTTCTTGACATCCTTATACTCCCTCGGAGTATATTTCTGCTCAAACTCCCTCAGAAAATCACTATTAGACAAAGTAGGTGGATCGTCCATGGCATGTGGAACCGTCTTCCACCAATCATAAGCATCTTTATGCAGAAGGGATCTAGCATAATCAAATTTCTCTTCAGAAGTAGCTTGCAACTAGATAAAATACTCTTTGAACTCTATCCAACCACTGCTCAGCTACTGTAGGATCTGTAGTGCCAAAGAAATCCTCCGCCCCATACTTCCTCAATTTATCATAATGTCTCACCGGCACATGAGGTTGTGGTGGCGGGGTGGCTGCTGCACTGGAGCTTGCCTCAACAATTCTACCACATGCCGTAACCAAACCGGCGGAACCTCATCAGCAGCTGATCTCTCTAGCGCAGGAACATGTGCCTCTCTAGCTCTCTCAACCCTAGCTCCATCTCTATCCTCTTTAGGAGCTACACTTTCAGCACTACCTTCTATGGAATGACGTGACTGAGATGCCATCACTACCTATATCTGCAAACATAGCAGAAAATACCTCATTAAAGATCAAAGACTGCCAATACCAAAACAAGTATCTTATTCAAAAATCATATTTTAAAATCAAAATTTTCTTTTTCCTTACAATTTACCTAGGTTGAGAATCTCAAACCTAGGCTCTGATACCAAAACAATTGTAACACCCCTATACCCCATATACGCACACTACACACTACTACATCTGTAATATACGTATACTGGATACAAGAGTGCCACGGTTTATATTAAACAACCCAATTTTTTTTTAAATTTAAAATTAACCATATTATGAGAAAACTTGAAAACATTCAAATTATATTATAAAGTACAATAGATAAAATGTTCATTCAATACGCAGCGGAAAATATAGCGGTATTTACAAATATATATACATCAAAAATCAAATTTTACAAAACATAACATTTATACATGTTTAGCAGTTCGTCTCTGATCTTTAAGCCCACAATCAACACTTCAGAGTCTAGACTCAACTCGGTCTAGCTGAACTCTCTGGTTCTACCCTGGCACCTGTGCGATGAATCACAATTGCACTAAGCCAACGGCTTAGTGGTACAAACTTCAATAACAATATGTTTCAATGCAATGCCAATGTCACACATTCAATATTATAAACAATACATAAGAATATCATATTTCAAAACCTTACATTAAATTTTATTATTCATTTGTTTCACCATTTATAATTCACATTTAAACAAAGACAAGCATAGGCCCAAAAGACACTAATATGCCATTCAACTTTCAGAGTTAATGTTTTGGTTCAATTATCACATTTATCATTATCCCAACTAGGCTTCAAGGATTAGGCCCAACCAAGCTTCAAGGGGAATGAAGCATGCTAAGTATCAACCCAACTTGGCTTCAAGGACCAAACCCAACCTAGCTTCAAGGGTTGTAACATCTCAACTAGGCTTCAAGGACTAGACCCAACCAAGCTTCAAGGGGAGTTAAGCATGCTAAACTTTAACCCAACTTGGCTTCAAGGATCAAGCCCAACCTAACTTCAAGAGATTGTTACTATTAGGCATGCCACCAATAACAAAACTCTGAAAATTGACTAACATATTAGACACACAATTCTTTCATTATTTCATTATCAATTCCATTCTCATTTCTTCATAATCATCTAGGTAACCATGCCACAATTATTTCATTTGCAATATTATAGCCAACAACAATGGCTTCACATTTCTTCATAATCATCTATGCAACCATGCCTCAATTATTTCATTTGCAATATTATAGCCAACAACAATGGATTCACATTTCTTCATAATCATCTAGGCAACCATGCCTCAATTATTTTAATTGATTCATTATAACCAACCACAATGGCTTCACATCTCATCATATCTCAATTCACATTAAAGCAATTCTTCATTAAAGTATACATAACCAATTGCATTGAACATACATTTTGAATGATCATCATATCTTTCACATTATACAAATCATAACATTAATCAAATTGTATTAACAATATAGTAAATTACTTAACACATTTACAACCAAATGTGTTAAGTCTCAAAATCATGTAAATGTATGCAACCATGTAAGTCTGTACTTACCTCAAGAACAACTCACACTAATCTATACACTTCCTCTTCAAAGAATTCTTCACTACTTGGATTAGGGCAACTCAACCTCTTCACAACCTAATTCAAAAGGAATAATACACACTTATTTAAAAATATACATGAATTCCAATACACTTATTCACCTATTAGTCTCATACTAGACCCATAGATCACAAATTATAAGCCAACACAACTATCTAGGACCCCACAGTCGTGGCCTCACAACCCCACGATCGTGGCATAGCAAACGAGTCTGTCCATTCTGTTCTAAAACCCCCACGGTCGTGGCCTCACAACCCCGCGGTCGTGGCATCCATTTTGCCACTGTTTCCAATCAAACTCATGTATTCTATGCTTTCAACTTCATTAAACACAAACACATTGAAAATCTAAGATAATAATTGCTCAAACTCACAACATACATCAATTACCAATTCACAACCATAACATAAATACAACCCTTGCTCTTCCAACACCAAACCTAACTCCATCTCTTCAATTCAACCCCAAAATCACAATCAATTAAACCCAACACTCTCAAACACACCACAATCAAACATACTCAAATACAACTTAAAAGAAAACAAGGAAATCAAGTGGAAAACTTACCAAAGTTGATGAAACTTCTTAGATTTCCAACTTGATCACTTGAAACATCCTTTAATTTTGATATTAGAAAATAAAAAATTCTCTTCCTCTCTTGCTTCTTTGATGGCCGGCCAACCCAAAGAGAAAAGAAAACAAAGAACAAAATGAATGGCAAAGAACCAAGTCAACTCTTTCTCTTTAAACCTCCACCAAGCAATTTTAAATTAAAATAATATTTTAAAATTTTCTCTTCCACTAACTTAATTTCCATTTTCCACTAATTATTTAATTCATTAATCTTCTTTTGACTTTCATTACTTTGACTTGTATATGTTATATATATCACTATATATACAACATATACACTCTTCCCTTACCTCCTTTCTCTTTCCAATTAAACATATACATTTAATCCAAATACAACAATAAATATTCCAAAACTTTTAGGGTATACTTTGGGATATTACATGAAGAATCTAGCAACGACTCAATAACTTGCTCACCAAAAGCAATGGAGCCTGAACAAATTCAAAGAATGGTGGATGATGCCCTCAATGCCAATATGGAAGAAATAAAAAAGGCCCTGGCTGAGACCATGAAGAACCAATTGGCTATAATTTTAGGAAACAATGCAGAAGCATCTGTTAGCACCAAGAAGCCAAAGGACAAGGGGAAGCCTAAAGTTGGTGAAGTGGTTTTTGATGATGATAAGGTGATCATTGATGATGATGACGATTCGGCTCAATACTTCCAAGATCCTTAAGACAAGAAGAAAGAGTCAAAGATTGTTGAAAGATTAGCTGTGGAGAAAACTGAAACTTCAAATGTTGAAAAGATGATTGCAGACTTGGAAAATAAATTTGAGAAGAAACTAAAAACCAAAGAAATGTCCAAAGTTGGCAAATTATTTGAGCTAGTCAAAGAAGTTTCGTACAAGTTCAAGATGCCATCCTTTGCAAAGTTTGATGGAATAGAAAATCCTCACCTCCATGTGAAGCAGTATATCATTGCCATGCAGTCTATCTGAGCTACTAAGAAGGTACTTCATGCTCTCATTGGACCCTATTATCCAAATTGGTTCAATACCTTAGATGATGGCACACAAAAGAGTTGGGATATGCTATACAAGGCTTTCATCCAACAATATGGATACAAGGTCGAGATGGAAGTTACCTTAATGGAAGTTGAATCCATTAGACAAAGGCCAAATGAGAATTTTGTGGACTATGTGAAAAGGTGGAGGAATAAGGCTTCATTGCTCAAGAAGAGGCCCAATGAATCTGATCAAATAAGGATGATTGTGAGAGGAGTGTTACCTAGCCTTCATGAAAGAATGTCTCATACACTCATTCGGGATTTTAAAGACCTTTTGCAAGCGGATCTACAAATTGAAGAGTGGGAAAGAGAGAAGAACCGCTTTTCAACAAGAAGGAATGAGAAAGGAAAATACCAATCTATTAACCAAAACATGCAAAAGGCAGTTGGTGTTAATGCTACTGGCCAAGAAGGAAGAAGGCAGTTTTCAAAATTAGGAAAGCTGCTGTCTTGGGTCCTCAATAAGCTACAAAAGAAGGGATTGTTACAACCCTTAAATCGTCGTCCTTTGCCTAACCCTCTCCCACCTAATTTTGACAATAATGCATTTTGTCAATTTCATCAAATGCAAGGGCACGACAAAGGTAGATGTGTGAGGTTAAAGCATGAGATCTAAAATTTGATTGATAGTGGGAAGCTGCCCGAGCCCAACAAGCCAAAAACAAAAGACAATCCATTGCCGAGGTTCAATAGAGTACCACCAACGGCGACCTTCATGATTGGAGGAGGTTTGCATGAAAATTTTGTCATGTCTTCTTTCCAAGATGTGGATGAAGAAGCAACCTAAAAAGAAGTGGTATTTAGCAAAGTTGAACAAACTATGGTGGGTAAAGAAGAAGCAATTTGTGTTGTGAATGAGTTTTGGGATTCAAGTGATAGTGATGATGATCTTGTACCCAAGAAGGAGGAATGGACCTGGTCCAAGCCCAAAGAAGATAAAGTAATGAAAACAAGATCTACTAAGATTTATGCAAGGCCACAACCTAAGGAGGTAGAAGTTAATAAAGCAAAGGAAGTCGAAGGGGGAAATAAAGAAGAGGAAGATGATACTGTGCTTAAGCAATTGAAGAGAACCTAAGCAAGTGTTAGCATTTGGGACTTATTAGCTACTTCTAAAAAGCACTATGAAATTATGGCCAAGGCCTTGGCTAGCATGCCAATTTTCACCTCTACAACATTGGAGGAACTAATTAACTTCATGAAAGTTGAAGGAGTAATGAAATGTGAAGACATTCAAAAGAAGAGCGAAGTTAATATGGGAAAGGTATCTTTCTCAGATGAGGATATACTGGAAGAGGGGAGAGATCACATCCGCTCTCTCTTTATCAAAGTGGAAATCAAAGGAAAAAGGACTCCATGTGTGATGGTTGATGATGGGTCTGCCATAAATGTTTGTCCACTTAAAATATTGCCAAAGCTAGCTATGTCAATGAGGGATGTAAGCCCAACCAAGGTAACCATTTGGGCTTATGACAACACCAAGGGGCATGCCCAAGGAACTTTCAAAGCTGCTGTGAAGGTTGGTCCAATTAAATCTATTGTAGAATTTATTATTTTGGATATACCTATTACCTTTGCTCTACATTTTTGGATGACCATGGTTTCATCCTCTCGGTTGAGTTCCTTCCACCCTTCATCAAAAGATCAAGTTCCCTAACAGAGATGAGACGGTGGTCATCGAGGCTAAAGATAATGAGGTCGTTAATGTTCTAATAATTGAGAGGCCACTCAATGGTTTCCAAGTAGCTATAATTTATGATGATTAAGTAGTGGACTCTAAGGTCTTAAACATGATGAAGAACATGAGCTACCTTCTCAGAGCTGGTCTTGGAAAGGGCAAGGCCGGTATGACAAAGCTTTCAGATTTTAAGACTCAAACTTGCAAGAAAGGGTTAGGGTATGAAGAAGCTAGAAACGATGTTCATCCAAAGAAGAATGAGAAGATGAGCTTCCCACCACTTGAAAAAGTATTTGTCAAAGCTCCAGACATGGGACCACTCCAAGGAAAGTCCGAACCGATCACATTCATGGGAAAGTTGATCCCGGGTTTTAAAATTTTTACTGATGTTGCTGAGTTAGTGGAACAAGTGAAGAAAGAGCTCACCCTGCCAATCGACAAGGAGCCAAATCCAGAAAGGAAGAAGGAAGCTATCTCGAAAGTCGAGAAAACTCCAGAGGAGATTGCTACCGTGGTTGAAGAGAAGTTTGAAGATGCTCTGCTTTATGATTTTGAAAATAATGAATTTGATTTTGATTTTAATTTGTCTGCTTTATATGAGGATGATGATGTTTTCTTTTCCAAAATGAATGCAATAAAGTCTGATTTTTCTTACTTGTGTGATTTTTCTCCTGATGGTTGCATACATTCAAATAGTGGTTACATGAACATCTTTAATATTAACTCTGTTGATACACAATTATTAAATTTGGAAACAATCGAAAATCCTAAAAACATTAGCATAGCATCCGACCTTACCCCTGATAAGAGAGAGAGATTTTAAAAAATATTTAAAAAATATGAAGAAGTATTTGCTTGGTCTTATGAGGATATGCCTGGAATAGATAGAGACATAGTTGAACATCTTATTCCTACTTATACCCACATGAAACCTATCAAATAAAAGCTTAGGCAATTAAGACCTGAATGGGCTGAATTGGTTAAAGAAGAGGTCACTAAATAAATACAAGTAAAGTTTCTTGAAGTGATAGATTATCCATACTGGCTCGCTAACATAGTACCCGTGTCAAAGAAAGATGGAAGAATTAGGGTCTGTGTGGACTATAGAGATTTAAACAAGGCTTCCCCTAAAGATGATTTTCCTTTACCCCATATAGATATCTTCATTGATAGTACAGCCTCTAGTGTGCTACACTCATTTGTAGATGAATTTTTCGGATACAACCAAGTGTTAATAGCCCAAGAGGATAAAGCCAAAACTTCTTTCATTACTACATGGGAAATATTTTGTTATAGGGTGATGCCATTCAGATTAAAGAATGCTGGAGCAACTTACCAAAGGATGGCCACCATATTATTTCATGACATGAAGCACAAAGAAGTTAAAGTATATGTTGATAATATGATTGTGAAATCAGATACAAGGGAACAACACTTCCAAAACTTAGAATTGTCCTTCGATAAAGCATTGAAGTATAAGCTAAAATTAAACTTAGAACAACACCACAATCTGTAAGCCTATCTCCAAATTGCTTAAAAAGAATTAGCCGGTCCTGTGGAATGAAGAGTATCAAAAGGCCTTTAAGCAAATAAAAGAGTATTTGCTGAATCCACCTGTGTTGAAACCACCTAAACTCGGTAAACCCTTGTTACTATACATAACAGTAGAAGAAGAGTCAGTAGAAGCCATGCTAGCCCAAGCAGATGAGTCAGGGATTGAGCATGCTGTTTATAATTTGAATAGAAAGCACCTACCTTACGAAATTAAGTATAGTATCATTGAAAAGACCTGTATAGCTGTGGTTTGGTCTTCTAAGAAGTTGCAACATTACTTTCAATCTTATAGTGTGCAAGCAATTTCCAGGTTGAATCCAATGAAGTACTTAAGGGAGACACCCTCTTTGATTGGGAAGTATGGGTGATGGTTGGTAATATTGGAAGAATTTAAGATTTTGTAACCAGGAAAATAATCAAAGGTAGAGCAGTGGCAGAATTCCTGGCCCAACAACCATTATCGAATAGCGAAGAGGTAGTCTTGGAATTTCCAGATGAACATTTAGAGGCAATTAAAGTACAAGGATGGAAAATGTGTTTTGACAGGGCAGTGAATAGAAAAGGAGCAAGTTTGGGAGTCATACTAGAATCGCCAGAAGGAGAACTTATCACTTTAGCCAAAGAAGTTGAAATTCAGGGCAACCAATAATATGGTGGAGTATGAAGCATGTATCTTTGGTTTGGAAACCCTAATGATTATAAAGGTGGATAAGGTGGAAG
The DNA here is from genome assembly GCA_947685225.1 of Garcia nutans. NCBI lineage: Eukaryota > Viridiplantae > Streptophyta > Magnoliopsida > Malpighiales > Euphorbiaceae > Garcia > Garcia nutans. The sequence goes on along the minus strand of CANTUV010000013.1, from coordinate 10,218,225 downwards.
TCTTTGGCAATTCATTGCTCGTAATATCCTAAGTAAATGGAGAGTGGGAGTTGAAAGAAGAGAAATTAAAACCATACCACCATTACTTGACCATGATTAAGAAGAACTTTAAGGAGTGCAGGTTTATACACCTACCAAGAGAAGAAAACCAGATGGTTGATCCCTTAGCCACATTGGCTTCGATATAGGAAAATCCTATCAACTTATTCCTCAAGCCTCTGATTTTGACCATTTCATCAACTCCTTGTTATGAATATGAGACAATCATGGAAACTGATACAAACTATGATGCGTGGTATGATACTGTAAGATGGTTTTTAGAGGAAAGGGAATACTCGTTGGGGGCAATAAAGAAAGAAAGAAGAGCCATAAGGCGGTGATCCTTGATATACATCACCATCCATGGAGAGTTATATCGAAGATGGCCTGATGGAGTGCACTAGAGATACTTGAGGAAGCCTGAAGTGGAGCATATCAAGTCAGAAATACATGTGAGAAGTTGTGGTCCACACATGAGTGATTTAGCCCTAGTTAAAAAGATAATTCGACAAGGTTACTACTGGTTGACCATGGAGAGAGATTGTATTGAGTTTGTAAAGAAGTGCCAGCAATGTTAGATGTATGGTAATTTGAATCACATGCCTCTTGAAGAATTGCATTTTATGTTTTCACCCTGGCCCTTGCCACTTAGGGGATTGACATTATAGGAGAGATACATCTGACAGCCTTAAACGGTCACCGTTTTATTATAGTAGCAGTAGATTATTTTTTAAAATGGGTTGAAGTCGAATCTTTCAACAAATTGGGGGTAAGTCAAATGGCTAGATTTATTGAAAAGAATCTCATATGCAGATATGGGTTCCCGCACAATATGGTATCAGACAATAGGGTACAGTTTCAAGGAGCAGCTAAGGACTTATTCTCGAAGTACCAAATCCATCATCATCGATCCTCCCCTTATAGACCAAAAGGCTAATGGTGCAGTAGAAGCAACAAATAAGACAATTAAGTAAATTCTATCCAAGATGACCAAGACATATAGGGATTGGTCAGAAATGCTTCCTTTTGCTTTATGGGGATATAGAACAAGCATGCAAATGCTGATTGGAATGACACCATTCTCTTTGGTTTATGAGATGGAAGCAGGGTTGCCAATTAAAATTTAGATCAAATCATTAAGAGTAGTCTTGGAAGTTGAATTGCCTGAGACGGAGTGGGTAGTGAGTAGATACACACAATTGGCTTTACTAGAGGAGAGAAGGTTAAAAGCATTGTATCATTATCAACTGTATCAAAGGAGGATAGCTCAGGCCCACAATAGAAGGGTTAAAATTAGAAAGCTCAAAGTCGGTGATTTAGTGTTGAAACAATGTAAGCCTAACGTATTTAATCCAAGAGGGAAATTTAGGCCTAGATGAGAAGGGCCATATGTTGTGAAACAAGTCATGAACAAGTGTGCAGTGAAGTTATCATACATGGACAGGAACAAGTTTAGCAAGCCAGTGAATATTGACAGGTTGAAGAGTATTTATGTATAAAAAAAGAGAGCTCGCTTGGTTGAAAACCCGAAAGGGCGACCTAGGCAAAAGTTAGAGCAGTCCGCTAGTTTCAAAAACCCAAAAGGGCAGGCTAGGCAACAATTAGGGCTAAGCGAGAGAAAGTCATCAATTAGAAAACCTGAAAGGGCTAGTTGGCAACATGAGTGATCTTATGTATGTTGGCTTTATGTTTTGTTGTTCCCCAATTTAATAAAGCGGAATTAATATTAAAATTGTTTTATGTGCACTATTATAAGTATTTGACCAGATATGGATGAAATAAATAAACACAATAGCAAAAGGTGATGACAAATTATAAAAGGAAAAGAAACATCTCTTATTATTACTTTTATTATTTTTTCATCCTAACAAAACTCTTTCTAAAGAAATTGACAAATGTAAAATCTATGGTAGACGATAAGTGTAACGTGCTGGCCAGCTTTGCTTCAACTGATCCAAGTAGGCTTCAGTCAGACAAGACATGTCCAAATCAGGAGTAAAATTGAAAACTCGTGGCTCAGCTCCATACTGACAGTCAAGCCAGCGAGGATCATAGCAAGTACCTCGACGAAGAGCAGCAAGAGGAACATACATCAAGTACGTCCGAATGGTGATACAAGAAATCTTCCACCAAGTTACTAACCAACAGATGTTGACTTCAGCATGAGAACGGATCCAGCCAACCTAGTCGGCATATGAAGAAGCAAGGTGGAGTAGTTTTCTAGCAGAGTGATGTCACGATAGATATCTGGCAAAATCCATAGATGGAGCATCGAGCAAGAAGAGACACTTCTGATGCCAAATCTGTAAGAAAAAATAAAAAAAAATTAAAAAAGGGAGGGGTTTGCTAAGTTGAAAACCCGCAAAGGCTGCTTAGGCAAAAATTAGGACAGCTCGCTAGTTTTGAAAACCCACAGGGGCGGACTGGGCAAAAGTTAGAGCAATAATAATAATAATAAAAAGAGAAACCTAAATTGAAAACCTAAAAGGGAAATTTATGTAATTACCTGAAGCAACAATGGACTCCCGGCTAATCTCATTAACAATCCCAATTTAAGTTGGTCTAGTCCAACTAAATTTTCAGCTATGATCACGGGTATCGGTGACAAGACTCCTTCCATTTGGTCCATGATATCCAATACTCGTGGATCAATATTTCCATCAGAAGAAACAAGCAAAAATTGGCCAAGTAAGCATAGACAAAGCATACATCCCCATGCCTTAGTCAGAGCCAAGTGAGAAATGCGTTAGTAGGAGCTAAGTGAGAAATGCCTAAGTAGGAGCCATGTGAGAAATGCAAAAGTCAATTAAGGGACCAAGCAAAATTTTCTCACCTCTCGTCAACTATAGAACTTTAGGCTTTGAAAGTTGAAATAACATTTGAATCTTTTGTTGAGTCTTGGAAATCAATATAGGTAATGCCATTGGTTGATTGCTTGGATATCCAAGGATGGCCTCAAATTCTTCAATCATGGGACATATCTCAAAGCCATTAATCTCAAATGTCCTAGAATTCACATTCCAAAAAGAAGCCATGGCATGTAAAAAAGAATGGTCCAATTTAATATTTTGAAGACACTTCAAAATATCAATTTTAGACCAAGATGTTTGTTTCCAATGAATGGCATTCATATTTTTAAATAGACCTTTTATTTCTTGAAATTGAGTTCGGCCATTTTTGACAATTGAAGGGAAATTGGAATTGTTAAAAGGAATTTTTATGTCAAAATTGAATATTCGTGGAAAATTTCCTGGTTTCTGTATGAGGTCATGGCATGAAAAGAGATTTATATGGGATGATTGGCTATTCCAAAATTGACAAGGAATAGATTGAGACTGAGACGCATAAGGATAGGAAATTTGCGACGAAAAGGTTTTGAGTTGCCACGTTGCCTTTGGTTTTGTAAATTAGTGATACTAATGCGAAGAGGAAAGAACAATAATTGTATCATAGGAATAATAATGATGATAGAAACGTGAAAAAAATAAATAAATAAATAAATAAGACAAAAGTTACAGTAAAAGTGCAAATTATATATCATCATTATTATTTTTATCATTATTTTATTATATAATATTTCCTCAATTAATACAATAATAGATCACTGAGAAGGAGGTAGTGGATCATGATCAAACAAAGCCCTAAAAAGTCATCGTCTATTTGAGAAGGAGGAATATCACCTATCCTGAGTTCACCCGAAGTAAGAGCTCCTGAACCTCTATTACCTTGGAATTCATATCTTTAATGGTCCTCATCCGAAGTAGATGAAAGGATCTCATGGTCATCAGCTTGGGGTCCTCTAGATGATGAAGCACCAGGATCTCTCTCCCCCTGAAACTGAAAGTCTTGAAAATCTTGCTCTGACTGATGATATAATTTTTCAAAATGGGCAACCTATTGACGACTAGCAGCTAACTCTTCTTGAAGTTTCTTATTTTTTCCCTCAAGCATTCGCTGTGAGCTAGAAGGAAAAGAGTAAGGGCATACATAATTATGCATACATGTAGCATAAATTATCATGGAATAGGAGAACCTACCAAGTAACTCATATCAACGCCCTATGGATGAGGCCAGATCTCCGGTTGATTAGAATGACCAAATGGAGGAGCGGTAAAGGAAGGTCCAACCTCATGACTAAATGAGCAAGTAGCCTAAAAATAATCATTAAAACAGTCGAAATAAGTTAAAAAAGAAGTAATTACAATGGAAAAATGGTAAAAGTTTACCTGAGAGGTGCTAGTCCTGATATGCAGGATAGACCCTCTTCCCTCTCCATAACACTCCTCTTCATCGCTATCCTCATTTTCATTGGGAATCTCCTGGATGCCAATAGGAGATACATCAAAGTTCAAGAGTCCTACTCGAATAAACTGGATATATGATGCACCCGGTGGATAGAGAAAGGTTTCAACATTATAACCATGTCGAGCTAACCACCATGAATTCTTTGGCATTGATGTGATATTTAAAGTATACTCTGGGCAATTCATCAGGATCCTCCGCAGCTCAAGACCAAGGAACCACTCATATACTCTCTCCCCAAGAAACCAACCACTAGACACAAGGCCGGCAATGACTTGGCGGGTATGTTGAAAAGGCAATACTGCATTCATGGAAGAAGTCCAGTTCATCCGCTCTTCTATGTTCCACCAAGCCATATTGACCTACAAAATGACATAAGATAAGTGAACTTTTATATAAATTTTAAAGTATACTAATACTATCTTACCTGGCCCCAGGTTAAGCAACTCAAGAGATAGCGCTGGGTGTGAACATGGTGAGAGCTGAGAACTGCTACACGATCGGACAACCAAAACTTCAATCTTGGATACCTGACTTTCTCTCGGGAAATGCCAGGCACCCTCACAAGATTATGCTCATATGCCTATATCTACAACAATAATGAAAATCAAATTCATGCAAGAATAAGAATGGAATCGACAATGGTAGAAGAAGAGTACCTCGACAACCACCATAAAGCCAACGAAAGACTTCTTATTTCTGCAAATCTTAGCTAGTCCATGATCAAGACAGGCAAGGCCAGCTTCACCCCAGCCGTAAAGCGGTACCATACTCATATCAATAAGGGCCGTCAACACCGACAAATGGATGGCAGATTCAGTGCTGCATAAAATGGTCGAACTGAGCAAATACAGTAAAAATCCTCGAGCATATTGTTTTGCTATTTCCTTATGAACCCATCCTTCGTAGTTCATCCAATAACTCCAAATTGGCTCAATTTTTATCTTGAAAAGCCCTTTTAATGATGGTTCCATACTGATTAACTGTTGGACTTCTTCAAATGTTAGAATATCATTGGTAAGAGGGACCGAAAGGCCATAGTACTGGATACCAGTTATGGCTATATAATTGATTGGGCCATTGGTCATCTTTCCTATAGGTAGGTGAAAATTATGGGTTGTGTCCATCCACCGCTCTGACAATGCTTGAACTACACTCTCATCTATCGGACACTCCTCAGAAGGTAATTGCAAAGTAAAGCTTTCAAAACTGCAATCTTGGACAATCCATTTTACCCGAGAAGGTGCTACATCATACCATTGTCGAACTTTATAAACACACCCTCTGACCCAGATAACGCAACGATCACGCTAACACCGAGTCGGGTAAGTTAACACAAGGTAAGTATATCATCATACCACTGATTTATAGACTAAATTTATTCGTTATGTTCTATTTTTAGTCTATTTATTTACTTGTTCATTAAATTCTTAAACAGAGTCCTCTAATTAATTTATTTTTCCTAAATCTCAAAAAAAAAAGAAAAAGTAAATATTACTATTGATAAATAATAAATGAATAGTTAGTGAATAGTGTGTAAATAGTTACTACACAGTGAATAAATAGTAAACTCAATTATTCAGATATTTGCGTATATATAAATATTTATACTTTTAAATTATTTTTACATGCAGGTGGCAAGAAGATATAGGCATGGTAAAAAATAGCTAAATTTTTTGCAAATTCTTTAGTATCCTACTGACTTCAATCATTTTTTGCAGATACCCAAATTATTTTTAAGTTCAGAACTTACCTCGGGTCCATAACATAAATTAAGAACTTACCTCAGGTCCAGAACCTAAATTAAGTCCATAACTTATCTCGGGTCCAGAACCCAAATTATTTTTAAGTCCAGAACTTATCTTGGGTCCAAAACCTAAATTAAGTCCAAAACTTACCTCGAGTCAAGAACCCAAATTATTTTTAAATCCAAAACTTACCTCATGTCTAGAATCCAAAATAAGTCCAGAACTTACCTTGGGTCCAGAACCCAAATTATTTTTAAGTCCATAACTTACCTCGGGTCCATAACCTAAATTAAGTTCAGAACTTACCTTGGGTCTAGAATTCAAATTATTTTTAAGTCCAAAACTTACCTCGGGTCTAGAACATAAATTATTTTTAAGTCCAGAACTTACCTCGGGTCCAGAACCTAAATTAATTTTAAGTCAAAAACTTACCTCAGGTCCAGAATCCAAATTAAGTCTAGAACTCACCTCGGGTCCAGAACCCAAATTATTTTTAAGTCCAGAACTTACCTTAGGTCCAGAACCCAAATCTTAAATTCACCTTGGGTCCAAAACTCTAATTATTTTTTAGTCCAGAGCTCAAACCAACCTTGAGTATGGAGTTCAATATGGCTCTAAATCCAGTAAAAAATCACATTGCTTTTCACTCTCTTTTGTTGTAGTCTCAGATCGCTCAAGCAAGTGGCAAACTGTAGACCTTTAATTTTTGACCCAGTCTAGTACAATATTTTTTTAAAAAACATTTCAAAATAATTTTTGTGATATTTTAATTAAATAATATGTATTTTAATATTCATTACTTACAATATTTATTTTTGATAAAAATTAAAAAAGGTAGCAGTAAAAAAATAAAATATAAATAAATAAATAAAAATCGGCAATGGAAGAATCGGCGATGAAAAATATTCGTAGCCGAAAATGAATTGCCTAGGGCCAATTAATCATAGGAAAAATGTGCCGCGAATTGGCGATAAGCCAATTCGCCTCAGAGTTTTCTGCAATGAATTGGCTGGCCCACGCCTAGCGCCTGCAGCAATTTTTTTGCCAATGCACTTTTGCACGCCCGTCCCGCACGCAGTTTTGCCAAAACCCTATTATACTTGGTTTCTAATTTTATTTCCTAAAAGGTTTTTATTTTGTTAGCCAATTAGGATTAAGTTTATGATTTTTTCTTATAAATACCACATTAAAGACACAAAATTAAGGGGCAGAATTTTTTTACTTGGCCTTGGACTTTTGGATTTTTTTTCGGCCAATCTCAAGCACGAAAGATCAAGAGGCAGCAAACAAACACTCCATCAAAGGAAGCCTACACTGTCTTTATTAATGTTCAACCAGAATTCAAAGATTGTGGTGGAACCAACAACGGAGGTTTGAATCTCTATTTTCTTTGTTTATGTTTACAGTAGCTTCATCAAGTTCGATTAATTGTTTCATCATACAATTTGATCAATTTTTCTACTAACCATCCAAACTTTATTTGAAACCCTAAAAATATTTCTTCAAAAACCCTAATACCTTAATACACGTAGCACATATTTTTAAAATCTAAAATCCTAAATTACACTTTTCTAAAGCCACAAAAATCTGTTTTCTTAAAACCCTAACCAAATCTATTTTTCTAAAATCACAGTAGCTTATTTTTTCAAATAGCTAATCTAAAAACCAATTTTCATGATTTTCAATCTTACTTATTTAAACCCTAAATTTTAATATTATTTTCATACAACTTCTAAAACCCTAAATCCAAAACATCCATTCTTTAGATTCAAACCCTAATTTATTTCAAATCTAACCTTTATATTCAAACATCCAGTAGCCAGGCTATTTCTTTAAAATGTTTCTCAACTAATTAAACTAGTATATGCAAAACCCTAATTGTTAAACATAAAACCCAAGAAACCCTAATTGATGCACGAACCCTAAAGTTATATACTTACCGTTTTATTTGAATTGGATGAATGTTTATTATATAGTTTGATTAATGATTTATTTATATATTCAATTTATGTCTTCAATGAATGATTTATTTATGATGAATGGATGTTCACTTTTATTGATTTGTTTTTATTTCAAAACATTATAAGAGGTATTTTTTCATATTTTGGGTACCTCATTAGTTAAATTTTATGTAATTCATTTTGTCTTAAAGTTTTTGGACTAATGTAAATGACACGTTTTCACCTTTCGGTGGGTGTCCTATTTAGTTTTAGACATGGACGATGTAAGGACATGTTTCCATCCTCGGATGGGTGTCTATTTATTTGTTTTGATTGGACATTGCTTTGATTTTAATATAATGATACTTTATTTTAATTGTTGTATGTAATATGGATAATATTGTTATACTTAAGAATTTTATAATTTCAATGTAACACCCTTATACCCTATACATGTATAATAAATATTTTCAGCATATGTAATATATGCATATACAGTACAAAAATGTCACAGACCGGTTTAATAAAAATTTTTCACATTTTCAATTTAAAATTTCAAATTCTAAATATATAAAATTAAATAGCATATAAATATTCTTTACTTGTTATAATAACCCAAAATAAATTATATATATATAAATCTCACGAAAAAATTCACTAGTGTTTTGTCTGTAATTTGGACATCCCAAAATTTATCAAAATACAACCTGCAAAAAGATAACACTCCCAAATAATTTCAATTCACCATCACAACCATACTCCTCAATTTCACCAAGTTTCTCAAACATATAATTTAAAACACACTTACTCTCCCATTTCAAAATAAATTGACCCAAACATTCTTTATAATATAAAATACATAAAATCCAAAATATAATATATTATGCATAATACTCAAAATGTACAATAATATAAAAATATATACATGCTGCTGACAGTGTTTCTGATCTCGATAGCAACTCAACAAGCTCAACTACAAGTCTAAACCTGACCTGGTCTAGATGAACTCTCTAGCTCAGCTGAGTCTACCCTATCACCTGCACGATGGAATGTAACATCCTTATACCCTATATACGTATAATACATATTTCTAGCATATGTAAAATACGTAAATATGGTACAAAAATGTCACAGACCGGTTTAATAAAAATTTTCACATTTCTAATTTAAAATTTAAAATTCTAAATATATAAACTTAAATAGCATATAAATATTCTTTACTTGTTATAGGAACCCAAAATAAATATTATATATGAAAATCTCTGGAAAAAATTCGCCAGAGTTTTGTCTGTAATTTGGACATCCCAAAATTTATCAAAACACAACATGTAAAAAGAAAACACTCCCAAACAATTTCAAATCACCATCTCAACCAAACTTCTCAATTTCACCAAGTTTCTCAAACATTCATATATATAGATATATATAATTTAAAACACATTTACTCTCCCATTTCAAATACATTGACCCAAACATTCTTTATAATATATAATACATATAATCCAAAATATAATATATTATTCATAACACTCAAAATGTACAATAACATAAAAATATATACATGCTGCTGACAGTGTTTCTGATCTCGATAGCAACTCAACAAGCTCAGCTACAAGCCTAGGCCCGACTTGGTCTAGAAGAACTCTCTGGCTCAGCTAAGTCTACCCTATCACATGTGCGATGGAAATAATTGTGCTAAGCCGAAGCCTAGTGGTACAAACTTTGATAATAATAATAAAGCTCAATGCAATGCCAATGCACAATGCATATAGATGTCACATCATTCCACTTCCTTATATTTTTCAAATAATTCATAATCGCAACTGATAACATTATATTGCTTAATTGTATCACAATTCATAATTCACATTAAACCAAAGACAAGCATGGGCCCAAAAAAGATTTAATATGCTATTCAAATTTCAAAATTACTGCTTTGGTCCATAATGACACCTTGCATTATTCATATTTCTCATTATTAATCTCTTTCTCATTTTCACATTTTCAATATATAACCATAATTGCACATCACTCCTACAAATTTCCAAAAATTTAGCATTTCCTTACTTCAACATTAGAATTCCATTCTACTACAATTAAATTAGTGTTTTAAGTTTATTTATATTATTAAAAACATATTTTAATACATTTAAATCATTTACATTATAACAACACACTCTTATACACAAAATCTAAAAAATGGCATAACCTTCCCCCATTGAAGGTTTTCCATTCCAACACAATCCATTACTCATTCCAAGCTTATATTCATCACTTTTAACACTAAACAACATGCTTAAACAAATAAAATCACACAATTCAACCACTTTGGAAAATCACTTTTTCAAAACCCTAAATCTCCACTTCCATACTCAAACTCCAACTAAACACAACCAAATCAATATTTGACTTTAAAATACTTGTTTATGAATCAAAACAACACATTTAGAACCAATTTGCATAATTAAAGCTCATGTTTTCAAAACCCCAAAAATCCATAACCCTAAAGTCTCTCTTCACCATTCTTTAACCAAACTCCATCATCTCTTCAATCTAACCTTAGAATCATTGTTAGCTACCCAAAATAACATCATACACACCAATTCCAACAATTATAACATACTACATAAAAAATTCCAAAACTCACATAATCCAAATTTCCAAGGAATTCAAAGAAAAGAGTTGGAAACTTACTAATTTTTGTGGAAATCACCAAAAATCCACTTGAAACTTGTTAAATCCTTCAATTTATGGAGTATGGAAGAATCAAATTCTTGCTCCAAGCTCCCATGGAAAACGTCCTAAAGGAAGAAGAAGAAGACTTTTTAATATTTCTTTTCCTTTTCATCTTTTTTTAAACCATATATATATTAAAATAATTTAATAATTAACTATTTAATTATTTATTTAATAAATTAAAAGTCCTAATTTCCCTCTTCCATCAAAAATAATTTATTTTTGAATTATTTTATTAATTTTAAATTTATAAGATTTAATTACCAAAATACCATTTTCTTTTAAAAATTGTTGACTTTTATATGTTATGTATATTTTTCATATATATCACATATATTCCACTTTTTCATTTAAAATCCCTTAATTTAATTCATCTTTTTAAATTATAATTTATTCATATATTCCACTTTTTCATTTAAATTCCCTTAATTTAATTTATCCTTTTAAATTATAATTTATTTTATCAAATTTTTCAAAAATTAGAAATTTTTCAAAAAATTTAGGATGTTATATGGAAACAATTGCGCTAAGCCGAAGCCTAGTGGTATAAACTTTGATAATAACAATAAAGCTCAATGCAATGCCAATGCACAATGCATATAGATGTCACATCATTCCACTTTCTTATATTTTTCAAATATTTCATAATCACATTAAAGCAAAGACAAGCATGAGCCCAAAAAGATCTAATATGCTATTCAAATTTCAAAGTTACTGCTTTGGTCCATAATGACACCATATGTCTAGCCCTTTAGGCAATATATCCATGGATAATCCAACTGAGCTTACGACCCATTCTTTTCACTCAGTCTAGCTTCAAGGATTTATTTTTGAGGCTTACGGCCTAGCCTTTTCACCCCAAAAACATCATATTTATCAGCTGGCTTGGCTTACGACCCAGTCTTTTCACCATTCCAGTGTTTAGCCCGTAGGCAATCATAGGCATGCCGCCAAACTCAGAACTCTAAAAATTGAATAACATACTAGACACACAATTTATTCATTTTTCTCATTATTAATCTCTTTCTCATTGTCACATATTCAATCTAGGAATATTGCCTTATTTTCACATTTTTCTCACTTTTCTCATTTTTCACATCTTTCTCATTTTTCTCACTTTTCTCATTTTTATCAATATCAATTCATTTCATTATACCACATATCTCATTTTAGCATTCACTACACATTACCCAATTACTTTGGGTATTTTCACATAATATGCATATTTCACATTTTACACAATTAAGCCATTATAAATGGCTTTCCACAATGCATTTAACACATATATGACATTACAAATGTCATATCACATTATTCATACTCAATCAATGAACTAAGTAGCTTAACACATTTTCCAACTAAAATGTGTTAAGCCAAAATGTTATGCAAATATAAACAATATATTCAAAGTTTGTACATATCTCGACTAGCAACCCAAAGTAAGCTAAAAACAATCTTCAATCCTATCTTTCCAACTTGCCCTTCACCACTTAGAAGAAGCTAATCAACCTCCCTCAATGCCTAAACAAAATGTGATAGCAAATAATCATTTAGTATCACATTTAATGGCATTTCCAATATTAAACCATAATTACACATCACTCCTACAAATTTTCAAAAATTTAGCCTTTCCTTACTTCAACATTAGAATTCCATTCTACTACAATTAAATTAGTGTTTTAAGTTTATTTATATTATTAAAAACATATTTTAATACATTTAAATCATTTACATTATAACAATACACTCTTATACACAAAATCTAAAAAATAGCATAACCTTCCCCCATTGAAGGTTTTCCATTCCAACGAAATCCATTACTCATTCCAAGCTTATATTCATCACTTTTAACACTGAACAACATGCTTAAACAAATAAAATCACACAATTCAACCACTTTGGAAACTCACTTTTCCAAAATCCTAAATCTCCACTTCAATTCTCAAACTCCAACCAAACACAACCAAATCCAATATTTGACTTTAAAATACTTGTTTATGAATCAAAACAACACATTTAGAACCAATTTACACAATTAAAGTTCATGTTTCCCAAAAATCCATAACCTTAAATTCTCTCTCTTCACCATTCTTTATCCAAACTCCATCATCTCTTCAATCTAACCTTAAAATCATTGTTAACTACTCAAAATAACATCATACACACCAATTCCAACAATTATAACATTCTACTTAAAAATCCAAATTCTCACATAAATCAAACTTCCATGGAATTCAAAGAAAAGAGTTGGAAACTTACTAAATTTGGTGAAAATCACCAAAAATCCACTTTGAATACTTGAAATCCTTCAATTTGTGGAGTATGGAAGAAGTAAAATCCTTGGTCTAGCTCCCATGGATATTCGGCCATGAAAAAGAAGAAGAAGAAGATGAAGACTTTTTAAATTTTCTTTTCCCTTTCATCTTTTTTTTAAACCATATATATATATATTAAAATATTTTAATAATTATTTATTTAATTATTTATTTAATAAATTAAAAGTCCTAATTTTCCTCTTCCATTCAAAAATAATTAATTTTTGAATTATTTTATTAATTTTAAATTTCTAAAAATTTATTTATAAAAATACCATTGGACTTTGACCTTTCTTTTAAAAAGTGTTGACTTTTACATGTTATATATATTTTGCATATATATCACATATATTTTCCACTTTTTCATTTAAAATCCCTTCATTTTTCATTTAAATCATTAATTTAATTTATCCTTTTGAATTATAATTTATTTTATCAAATTTTTTAAAAATTATAAATTTTCAAAAATTTTAGGATGTCACAATTCTCTCCCCCTAAAATAAATTTCGTCTTCGAAATTACCTATTCTCAAGTCTGGAACAATTGGAGAAACTGACTCTGCATCGCCTGCTCACTCTCCCATGTTGCCTCCTCAGTGGCATGATTCCTCCAAAGGACTTTCACAAGTGGCACCCTCTTATTCCTCAATTCTTTAACCTCTCGTGCCACAATCGCCACTGGTTCTTCCTCATAAGTTAGATCTGGACTCACCTCAATGGACTCCACTGACAAGATATGAGATGGGTCAAACCTGTATCTTCGAAGCATTGAGACATGAAAAACATTATGTATTCTATCCAACTCAGGCGGCAAAGCTAGTCTATAAGCCACTGGACCAACTCTCTCCAGCACCTCATACGGTCCTATAAAATGAGGACTCAACTTTCCTTTGCGGCCAAATCTCAAACTTTTCTTCCATGGAGACAATTTCAGAAACACTTTATCTCCCACACTGAACTCTATGTCTCTTCTCTTTAAATCTGAATAGGATTTCTATCGGTCCGAAGCTGCTTTCAAACGACCCCGAATCACCTTCACTTTCTCTTCTGTTTCCTTAATCAAATCGGGACCAACCAGTTTACCTTCTCCAATCTCATCTTAACACAAAGGTGTCCTGCATCTCCTACCATATAAAGCCTCATAAGGAGTCATCCCAATACTGGACTAATGATTGTTGTTATAAGCAAACTCAATTAGTGGTAGAAATCTATCCCAATTCCCGGTAAATTCAATGATATAGCTCCTCAACATATCCTCCAAAATCTGTATCACTCTCTTTGACTGCCCATCTATCTGAGGATGGAAAGCAGTACTAAAATGCAATCAAGAATCCAAAATATCATACAAACTCTTCCAAAACCTTAAAGTAAACCGGGGATCTCGATCCGATACCAAAGAAACTGGGACTTCATGCAACCTAACTATCTCAGCCAACCTCTCAAGAGAATAATCCATCCGAACTAGAAGAAAATGAGCTATCCTCATCATCCGATCAACTATCACCCAAATTGCATCATACTTCTTCTAGGTAAAAGGCAGTTGTGAGCGGGGATTTTTGCCCTACTCCCGGTGGAATGGTTCTTGCGACTTCAGCACTGTTTAGGCTCGGGGCCTTAGAGAATAAGGACCTAATTCCAGAGAAAATGGAATCGCCACTCGGACAGGCTGGGAAAAAGAAAAAGGTGGATGACTCGATTCCTAAGGAATCCCCAACCCTCTAATGGTTTAGAAAGTTGGGTACGTGTGGGGAAGGTGAGAAATGGCCCAGCACCCCCACAACGCCTGGTTCATTGGAACCGGCCTCCTTTGTAGTTAAGTATAGTAATATTATCCATATTACATGCAACAATTAAAATAAAGCATCATTATAGTAAAATCCAAGCAATGTCCAAGCAAAGCAAATAAATGGACACCCATCTAAGGATGGAAACATGTCCTTACATCATCCATGTCTAAACTAAATAGGACACCCACAAAAAGGTAGAAACATGTCCTTTACATTGGTCCAAAATATAAAAGCAATTTATATTATATAATATTTAACTAATGAGGTACCCACAAAGTGGAAACATACCTCTTGCAATTTTAATACTAAAACAAATAAATAATAATAATAAAGAAAACATCCATCAATGATAAATTAAATAAATCAAGCATTGAAATTAAATAAATCAACAACCAAAGCATATAATAGACTACATAATCAAATATAAAAATAAAGCAAGTAAATATACAAAATAGGGTTTATTGTTTCTATTTAAAGTTCTTTAATTAATATTTAGGGTTTTGGGATTTTAGTATTATTATTGTTATTTGTTTAGCCTACTGTAAAGGTTTGGAAAATTGGAATGGATTAGGGTTTTATGAATTTAAGAAAGAAAAAAGGTTTTTTGGTTAATCAAATTAGGGTTTAAGGGTAATATTATGAAATTAGGGTTTTGGAATCTTAAGACATTAGGGTATATAATTCATGGTTACTGGATTGCGATTTTAGTTTTATTATATTATGGCTTTAGGGTTTAGATTAACTAGTTTTAGGGTTTTAAGTTCACTTAATTAGGATTTAAGAAAACTTAGGGTTTACTATTTTGGTTTTTTGAGAAAGTTAGGGTTTTTGGTATTTTAGAAAACATATTTGGTTTTAAGATTTAAGAAAACAGTTTAGAGTTTTATAAAATAATTATGATTTTTAGAAAATGTAAAGAGAACTAGGGTTTGGAGATTTAAGAAAATATTTGCAGATTTTGGACAAAAAGTTATGATTTAGATGAAAATAGTTGGGAAAAACAATTTATGGTTTTAAAGCTTTTAGAAACAAAAGAGAAACAATTTTAGGGTTTCAAGGTTTAAACAATTTTAGAGTTTTAAAGTTTAGAAGAAACATTTTAGGGTTTTTAAGGTTTTGGAAACAGAAGAAATAATTTAGGGTTTTAAGGTTTAGAAGAAATGTTTTAGGGTTTTTAAGGTTTTGGAAACAGAAGAAACAATTTAAGGTTTTAAGGTTTTTGATTAATTTGTATGATGAATTAATTCAATTTGAATGATGAAGCTATTGTAAAGAAATAAATAAAGAAAATAGAGATTCAAACCTCCATTCGTTGGTTCCACCAAAAAATTATTTTCTGGATGAACAAAGACAAAGGCAAGGTTACTGCCTTTGATGAATTGTTGATTGCTTGCTTGTTGGTAATGTTCTTGCTAGGGTTTTCTGCCTTTTCTTTACTTCATTCCAATCCCAGTTCAAAAGTCCAATTTTTAATTACACTAATTTTTTTCGATCAATCAAAATCCCCCTTTAATTCTGAGTTTTAAAGTCTTATTTATAAGAAAAATCATAAACCTACTTCTAATTGTTTAAGGAAACTGAAATTAATTAGGAAAAGAAACCAAAACCAAATAGAATTTAGTTTAAAAAAAAACTGCGTTGGAAAATTTTTCTAGCAAAAACTGCGAGCGTTGTCCAAGACTTCAAGGATTTGCAAGGACTGGCTGGGCGTTACTGTGAGAGCTGGCAAAAAATACGATCAACTACGGGCTTTGGCTGGGCGGCCAGCCAATTCACCTCAGGAATTTCCTACGGCAAAATGGCCCAAGGCCATTTCACCTGCAGGAAATTCCTGCGGGTGAATTGGCCTAGCCAAATGGACCTTTCGTCGCCGATTTTTATTCTTATTTTTTTACTTTTATTTTTATATTTTATTTTTGTTTATTTTTTTTATTTATTATTATTATTATTTATTATTATTATTATTATTATTAAAAATTATGAATAATAAATATTAAAATAAATATTATTTAATTAAAATACCACAAAAATTATTTTGGACTATGTAAAAAAATATCGGACAAGACTGGGTCAAAAATTAAGGGTCTATAGTTTGCCCTCTGCTTGAACGATTTGAGACTACATCAAAAGAGAGTGAAAAGCAATAAGACTTAATTTTTGAGATGGTTGAGGTTTTGGGTTCTGGACCCGGTTCGAGTTCTGGACTCAAGGATAATTTTAGGTTCTGGACCTAAGGGTAATTTGGGTTCTGGACCCGAGCTAAGTTCTTGACTTTTAAGAGAAATTTTAGGCTCTGGATCTAAGGGTAATTTGGGTTTTGGACCCGAGCTAAGTTCTGGACTTAAAAGAGATTTTAGGTTCGGGATCTAAGGATAATTTGGGTTCTTGACATGAAACTAAATTTGGATACTCGATCTTAAATTGTACTTGGATACTCGATCCTAAGTTGGATTTGGATACTCGATCCTAAACTGAATTTTGGATGCTCGATCCTAAACTGGATTTGGATACTCGATCCTAAATTGGATTTGGATACTCGATCCTAAACTTGATTTGGATTCTCGATCCTAACTGGATTTGGATACTCGATCCCTAACTGGATTTAATTTGGGTACTTCGACCCGTGACTGGGTACTTGGACCCAAGATTGAATTGGATTTGATTGACCTTTTATCAATTGAGGATTCTGCCTTAACTTATTGTTCCATTCTTTTGTTCTTCCTTTTGCAAAAATTTAGCTATTTTTAGTTGGCCCTCATATCTACTCCTTGCCCCCTGTGTGGCGAAATATTTGCAAGTGAGTTTGAAAATGTCTGGTATATAAACTCAAAAAATTAGAAAGGAGAAACTTTGCCCCCTATGTAGGCATAAACAAATAATTCTTCTCATGCAGTCTCTGATTGATGTTTGTATTTTGTCTTGTTCTTTGTATAAGCATGCATCTCTTCTTTCTTTTGTGAAATGACTAGAGCTTGTTGCACTCTAATTAACACTACTAGAACTACACTCGCAAGTATACGAGGCTACTGTAGTATCTTGGTGAACACCTCAAGGTCGTCTCACAAGGAAGCTAGATAAGCTAATTGATTATCAGATTGCAAATAACAAATTATCAATAAATTTAAATTGCTAACAACTAATGAAGACAGATCGAATGGAGTTTAAAACAATAAAAGTAAACTGAGCTGATATATTGATTCATGTAATAGAAAGGTCTAGGGTTTGCACTTCTCTACTAACTTATATGTATGAACGGTTATTCCTCTCAACCAATTTAATTTCAAAGATTAGATCTCAAGCAACTTAATTAATCGAATAAAGGAAATAAGCTCTCGCATTCAAACCTCTTTCAAATAATCTTATTACAATTGAAATGATCTTTTTCTTAGGTTTATATTTCTAATTCACCTATGCCCCTAATTGAATTGTTCCAGCATTAGACTTCATTTCTCAATCCTTCATCTAATACCTCAAACACATAATTGGTGGCCAATCAATTATATATTAACAGTAATCCATTCAATCAAGGCTAGAGAAATAATTCAGTTAAGAGCAATAACCAATTCATACAATCATAGTAGATCCATACAAACCCTAGACTAGATCAAATTAGTTCATAATGATACTATCAAATAGATTCATCTCATTAAAATTCAAAGAAATCAATTTAGACATAATAGAATTCATGAATACAATTCCAATGAAACTTAAGAGATAAAGTTTCAGAACAAAACCAAATTACAAACTTTCTTTAGCTTCTGAAGAATTTCTTGTTCAGATCTTTGCTAGGAGAATATTGTAGTGGCTAAAACTAATTTAATCTAGACTGTTTGCATCCAAGTGTAATCAAAATTCCAAAAGAAAATGAATGGAAGCTCTAAGGTTATTCTTTGACGGCTGATAAAATTCTATATGTATTCAAAAACCCTAATCCTCTTATTTGTACTAAACCTCACTCAAAAACTGCATTTTCTTTCTTCCTTTAGTCCCATGGAGTGACACAGCCAAGCTGGTGGCCGTGTCATGTGACACGGCTAGTGGCTTGGCCATGTCACTTGAATGTGTCCTCTTCTATGTAATCCTTCATCTTTTCTTCTTTGGAATGGAGTATGACACGGCCAAGCTCCTGGCCGTGTCATGTGACACCTCCAGTGGCTTGGCCGTGTCACCTACTGATCTCTTCGTTCTTTTCTCTCTTTCCTTTGGTCTTCTTCCTTGGCTAAGTATGGGACACGACCATGCTTGACACGGCCAGTCGCTTGGCCGTGTCACCTGAGTGTGTCACTTACTGCCAAATTTTCCTTCCTCTCTTGGTTCCTTGGTTTTGCCCTTATGGTGAGACACTGCTTCATGCTATTCTTTCTTCCAAGGAAATATTTTGCATATTAACCTAAAATAAACACTTGAAACGAACTTTAAACAAGAATCAAATAAACATTAACCAGCAACACATAAACACCACACTAAAAACTAGGACAAAAATGACATAAACACTGAAATAAATTAAAACTACCAAAATTGATAAAAAAAAAACTAAATAAACAGATTAAAACTACCAAAATACCTAAAGAAAACAATAATCATCATAATAAATCAGATACAATTCTATGACAAAAACTAATAAAACAACTACCTCACACTTAAAACTTTGCTTGTCCTCAAGCAAATTCACATGGCATAAATTAAAAACTCAAACAACTTTATCTATAATTCCAGTATATAAGATGAAATCCTTTAAGACTCAGCCATAAATAATTGCAATTTACTTCAATCAAGATTTTCTTAACTCATTCATTAATCCAGACATAACAAATCTCATTTCTCATCTAAGTGTTTCACTCGATTTCAAAGGTTAATTCACTCAAACCACTCATGACTGCATACTGCCATAAACTTGCTTAATTATCCAATCTCTCTCACTTATTTTCAAAAAATAATCCGAAGGTCTTTTATTTGGATGTAATGGGGCTAAGGTGAAGGTGTGAGAAAAGACATTTAAGTTGGAACATCAAGAAATGGAGTATCTAAATTAGACAATACTCTTGCTCAGAAACTTGTAACTCCCTCAAATGGCATATTCACCAACCCTTGATAAGCTCACATACTTGCATACTTAAAGAAAAGTACATGAGTCGACATTCCTCTTTGATGACCAATGCTAGAAAATATATGAATTTTGTATATATATATATATCTTCTCTTTTATTTTCTTTTATATTATTTATATATATGTATATATATATATACAAAATATAAAATTGCATGGAACATCTAACTTAAAATGTAGAGGAAAAGAATAATCGACTCTTAGTCAAATACAATGTGCAAAGTATGCATTTCAGCCCCAAATCTTACTAAAGCAATACTGTTTTTTTTTTTAATTACTTACCCAACACTTATGAATTAAACCACCCTATTGTCATATCATAAGAAACTCCATTCCTTAATCCAGGTATGATGATAATAAGAAAATGTTGAGTTGTGAATTGTATTGATCAATCAAGAAAAAAGTCAAAGGCTCAACTTGGCTCACTAAGGAATTCATAATTAAGGGAGGTCTTTTTAAGCTAAAGGGATAATCCTAATTTGCTTTCATCATTTAAAACTTGAGATTAAATCATAATGTGAGTTCAATTAGTATGCAAAAGCAAGCTCTAGAGATGCAAAATCATGGTGGTGCACACTTAAGAAAAGAAAATCAATTGATAATAATATTCAATCTATGAGGCTCAAAACTCACAAAAGGTGGGTTCTCAAAGATTTATATGTCATGAATTGCATAATGTGAAAATTGATCCTGAATGAATTCAAATGCTAATCTCTATGCTAATACTAAAGTCTCAAATATAATGCTAGAATCACAGAAAAGTCAATAAGTTTCCAACAATTATGCCATGCACAACGCACAATATAACACACAAAGACAAACAAAACAAGAATTAAAGGAAAGCTTAAAGATTATCCCACACTTATAAATTACATTGTCCTCAAAGGAAACAAGGATAATAAAAAAAAAGAGTTAAGGTACAACCTGTTTTCCATCATTCCCTTGTGAGGCAAACTCTACCTTTTCATCACAAACAACAATTGTTCAAAAAACAAAATACAATATATAAAATAAAATATCCAAAATGTTAAAATTAAAAACAAAAACAAAAAATAACAACGAAAATATGCTATAACTAAAGACAAGAAATTAAGGAATTTTCTCAAAAGATTAGAGCCAATGTGATCTACAGTGAAGGAGGATGTGATGATGACACAGCCGAAGGATGAAGACTCAGAATCTTAGCAAGGTTGCTATTGATTTGGTCCAACTGTTGCAAGACCGCAGCATGGTTACGATCAACCTTGCTCTCTAGTGCCTCTATCCTATTAAGTATCTCCTAATTATCCGTGACTAGAGCATCTTCATCCAAATCAAGAGAATCCGAGTCGGACTCCTCATGGACTTGTGTTCTCTTTTGTCTTCCCCCCGGTAATTCTGGCTCAGCTGAAGCCATCACATAGGCCCCTCCCATGTTCACCACCATATGCATCTTCTCAAGTGTGGCCAAATCCAATGAATCATTACCCGTAATTTTAGTCATACGACAGGTACTCGGGTCAAAATCATCAAGAAGGGTTGTTGCCAATGTGGTAACCAATCCTCCAATACAAATAGCCCCCTTCTTTTTGTTTGCCACATTATAAAAAATATCGGCCACCAATAGCCGATACTAATGGGTATCGCATTACACGCACAATCTAAGAAAAATAGCTCACTAAGTTCCACTACACCTGGGCTTTCCTTCCGAGCAAAGAACCCACAGGACATAAAGCGATGCAAATACCTTAAAGCGGGATTACTCAATTTTGTTGCCTTGGCCGATTTGGCCACATAAGTTCCTGAGCCCAATGCTCCCTAAGCAAATTGTTGTTTAAAATCCTTAGGTACAGACCTTTCACCGTGTTGATGGAAACCAAATATAACATTCAATTGCTCAATACTAACCACAAATGATTTCCCAAGCAATTTAAAATAAAACCTAGAGCAAATTTTTTGTTCATCTCTTTCAACCTTAAGAGATGTTAAAAATTCCAAAGTAAGCTCTCGAAATTGCAAAGGTCGAAAGGAGACTAGGTTCTCCCACCCAAGGTTTTGAACATAACTATAAAAATTATCCATAATATGAAGAGCATTAAGGGATTCATCGCTGACATACCTCGTCGGAAAGAAACCCCTAGCCAAAAGAGTCGCTCTCTTTAAAGATGAAAAAGATGAAGATGATGATGCAGCTGCAGTTGGAGGTCGCTTCCTCTTGTGGTGGGACACCATCTTCGTTCTTGGCATATTGAAAGATCTGAAAAATTTGAAACTTAAACAGATTAAATTAATTTTTTATGAGAGAAGAAGAAGATTGAACGGATTAATTTCAGTTTTGGTGAAGGAAATTGAGAATTAATGGGATTTTGGAAGCTTTGAAAGAACAACAATGGAGGTTTTTGAGAGAAAAAGTCGAGAGAGAGAAAGGAAACAAAAACAAAACTAGGGATTGAAATGAACGAAAAGTGCTAAAATCGTGTTTTTAAACTTTAAAATTGAAGGGACACGGCCAAGCTTGGGTGAGCTTGGCCATGTCTAATGAGTTTGGAGGGACATGGCCAGTGACTTGGCCATGTCCCATGGGTGTGTTTGACACTGTAAATAAAGGGTTTCAAAAACAAAGAGAAGGGACTTGGGGAGAAGCTTGGCCGTGTCAAGGGCTGTGTGAATTTGATGATTTTAGGGTTGGCCTGACACGGCCAATGGCTTGGCCTTGTCAAGTGGCCGTGTCTTTCACTACCATTTTTTTTGTGTCACCAAATCTTAAAAAATGCAATCCTCTTCTTTGATTAACCCTGAAACACAATAAAAATCGATCAAAGCACCCATTCCATTTATTTAAACCAAACATAAAATCAAAATTGCTGAATATAAAATTATAACTATGAAAAGAAATGCAAACCGATGGGTTGCTTCCCATTTAGCACTTCTTTAATGTCGTGTAGCTGGACATTACTGCAAGACTTAAGGATCGTAAATCAGAGTGCTATCGATGATCCTTACTTCTTGGAACCCTTCATTATATGGTTTAACTCTCTGTCCATTTACTTTAAAAGTTTCGTTTGTTCGAGAGTTAAGCAATTCCATGGCACTGGAAGGATATACCTGAGTTATCTCGAAAGGACCACTCCATCGAGACTTGAGTTTTCCTGAAAACAGATGAAGATGAGAATTAAAAAGCAAAACTTTCATACCTGGGCTCAATGTCTTTCATACTATAATTCTGTCATGAAGTGCTTTAGTGCGATCCTTATAAATCCTCGAACTCTCATATGCCTCATTCCTTAGTTCATCTAACTCTGAAATTTGCAGAAAACGTTCTGTCTTTGCCTTGTCCAGGTCTATATTCAGAGTCTTGATTGCCCAATACGCTTTGTGCTCCAACTCCACTGGTAAATGACAAGCCTTACCAAAAACCAATCGGTATGGACTCATATCCAAAGGAGTCTTGAAAGCAGTCCGATATGCCCACAATGCATCATGCAATCTACTCGCCCAATCCTTCCTTGATAAGTTGACTGTTTTCTCTAGAATTCCTTTTATTTGCATGTTGGATGTTTCAACTTGTCCAGAAGTCTGTGGATGGTATGGGGTCGCCACCTTGTGTTTCACACCAGATTTGTGCATTAATTTCTCAAAATGTTTGTTGTAGAAATGACTTCCCCCATCACTGACAATCACTCTTGGTGTGCCAAATCTGCTAAGAATATATTCCTTCACAAATTTAACAACCACATTAGCATCATTAGTACGGGTGGGGATTGCCTCCACCCATTTTGAAATATAATCAACAGCAACTAAAATATATTCATAACCAAAAAACTTGGGAAAAGGACCCATAAAGTCTATTCCCCACACATCAAACAGTTCAATAACAATATACGATTGAAGGGGCATTTCATTCCTCCTTCCAATGTTACCCACTCTTTAACAGCGGTCATAATGCTTACAATATTCTTGAGCATCTTTGAATAGAGTAGGCCAGTAAAAACCACTTTGAAGCACCTTTTCTGCAGTCTTTCTTCCTCCAAAATGACCACCACAGTGAAGGTCATTACAAAATTTAAGAACACTCAGTTGTTCTTTCTCAGATACACACCTGCGAACTATCTCATCTTTGCATATTCGGAATAGGTAAGGTTCATCCCAAAAATAAAATTTACTCACGTGCAAAAACCTTTTCTTTTCCTGAAATGACATGTCAGAACACAAAATATCACAAGCAAGATAATTAGCAATATCTGCAAACCAAGGTGCATTCATTACCACAAATAGTTGTTCATCAGGAAATGCTTCTAAATTTTTATGAATGCTATCAGATGCAAGATTTTCACGAAAGAAGGGTAATCTAGATAAATGATCAGCTACAACATTTTCACTTCCTTTAGTATCTTTGATTTGGAAATCAAATTCTTGCAATAATAACACCCATCTAATTAAGCGAGGTTTAGCATGTTGTTTTGTCAAAAGATATTTTAGATCTGCATGATCAGAATGCACAATAATTTTTGACCCAATTAAATATGCTCTAAACTTATCTAAGGCAAAAACAACAGCTACCATTTCCTTTTCAGTTATTGTGTAATTCATTTACGCACTATTTAGGGTCAATCTAGCATAATATATCACTCTCAAAAATTTCTCAACCCTTTGCCCAAGAACAGCTCCTACTGCATGATTAGAGGCATCACACATAATTTCAAAAGGTAAAGACCAAATAGGAGCTACAATTACCGGTGCACTAGTCAGTTTTTCCTTAAGGGAATTAAAGGCTTGCATGCATTGTGCAGTAAACTCAAATGGAACATCTTTCCCAAGCAAATGACACAATGGTTGGCTTATTTTAGAAAAATCTTTATTAAACCTCTGGTAAAACTTGCATGCCCTAGAAAACTTCTTATTCCCTTAACAGAGGTAGGTGGGGGTAACTTAGCAATCAACTCTACCTTAGCCTTATCCACCTCAATCCCTTTACTTGACACAACATGGCCTAATACAATGCCCTGAGTAACCATGAAATGACTCTTTTCCCAACTCAAAGTGAGGTTACATTCAATGCATCTCTCAAGCATAAGAACAAGTTTATTGAGGCAATTATCAAAAGAATCACCGAAAACAGAAAAGTCATCCATAAATACCTCAATAAAATCATCTATCATGTTTGTGAAGACAGACATCATGCATCTCTGAAATGTTGCAGGCGCATTGCAAAGCCAAATGGCATACGCCGAAATGCATATGTCCCAAAAGGGAAAGTAAAAGTAGTCTTGGATTGATCCTCTGGTGATATCGGCACCTGATAATAACCTGAAAGTCCATCCAAAAAACAATAATGTGAGTGTCTAGAAAGTTTATCCAACATCTGATCAATAAAAGGAAGAGGGAAATGGTCTTTCTTTGTGGCATTGTTCAACTTCCTATAATCAATACACATTCTCCACCCGGTAGTAGTCCTAGTAGGAACCAATTCATTCTTTTCATTTTTCTTCACAGTGATTCCTGATTTCTTAGGCACTACATGTACTGGGCTCACCCACTCACTATTAGCTATTGGATATATCACTCCTTCATCAAGCAATTTGAGCACTTCCTTCTTAACCACTTCACTCATGTTTGGGTTAAGGCGCCTTTGGGTCTCCTTCACAGGTTTAGCTCCCTCTTCTAAGGTGATTCTATGCATGCACATTGAAGGGCTAATACCTTTAATGTCACTCAATCCCTATTCTATTGCTCTTTTCAATCTTTTAGCGCACTCACCAACCTCATCTCCTCCCCTTCACTAAGTTTGCTAGACATTATCACAGGTAAGGTGTTGTGATCTCCTAAAAACACATATTTCAGATTTTTAGGTAACTCTTTCAGCTCTAACTCAAGTGAAGGATTCTTCTCTTCCTTTTGGATGGGGGGAAGTTCAAATACTGGGTCCTCCTTAAGTTCCTCTATTTCAGCACTCTCTAATGTCTCAAGGCAACTGGCTATTTTTGAATAAAACATATCCAAACCACGATCTAAGGTCAGTGGCAGCTCCAATTTATCCGAGGAACCTGTCTGCAAGAAAACATCTGAAACAACTACGTCAATACAATCAATTAAAGAGCAATCCTCATATAATGCAGTTGTAGGAATGGGAGAAGTGTTAAAAATAAAAAATTCAACCATTTGTCCTAAGACAGTCATTGATAATTTACCATTTTTAACATCTATCAAGGTGTTGGTAGTAGCCATAAAAGGCCTACCCAGTAGAATAGTATGTGCAGATGGTGTAGAGTTACTTCCTTCCATGTCAAGAACTATAAAATCCACAGGTACTATCAACCCACCAACCTTAACTAACACATCTTCTATAACCCCTTTCGGGAATCTAAGAGATTTGTTAGCTAATTGCAACACCATTTTGGTAGGTTTAAGTTCCCCAAGTTCTAATTCAAGATACACAGAATAAGGCATCAAATTTACACTGGCTCCTAAATCACACATGCCATCAGTCCCCTTTCCATTACCCATAGTAATTTGAATTATGAAACTACCAGGATCCTTTAGCTTCGGAGGTAGTTTATTCTGCAAAATAGCACTAGCTACCTTTGACACTATCACCTTTTCATTTGGCTCATACCTCTTTTTCTTGATGTTCAGTTCCTTGAAGAATTTGGCATAAGCCGGCATGTTCTTTATTGCTTCAAGTAAAGGTAAGTTAATACTTACCTTAGACAGCATGTTGAAGATGTCCGAAAATTGCTTATCTTGTTTATCATTCTTCAACCTGCTGGGGAATGGTATAGGTGGCCGGTAAGGATTACTTGCCTTATGTAAATCTACTGAAGGGGATTTCTCCATTGATTTTTCTACAACACCTTTGTTCTCTAGTTCTCCTTCCTTTTTGTTCTCTTGATCACCTGCATTTACAAAATTATTTTCAACATTATAGTTAATTACCTTGCCACTTCTAAGCACAGTCACTGCTTGTGCCTGCTCAGGTTGACTCGAAAATTTCCCTTTTTGTTGAATCTACATCTATTGTGCAAGTTGTCCCATTTGGGTCTCTACTTTCTTAAAAGATGCTTCTAACGAATCCAGCCTCTTGTTATTCATCTCTTGAGTCTTAGCACTGACTTGGATAAAGGCCTGTAAACTATCCTCCAAACTCTCTCTCTTAGGCTGCCCTTGATTTGAAGATTGACCCTGCGGTTGGTTGTCTCTGGAGCAAATGGAAAGGCTGTTGAGAATTATTTGTTGCCCAGGAAAAATTTGGATGATTCCGCCAACCAAGATTGTAAGTATTTGAGTAAGGATCATTCTGGGCCCTTGGTTGATAAAATCAATAGTAAACAATGAAAAATAATCTAAAATATTTATGCCTAATAAAAAATTACGCCAATTAGCTTCCCCGGCAGCGGCGCCAAAAATTTGTTGCGCTCTAATTAACACTACTAGAACTACACTCGCAAGTATACGAGGCTGCTGTAGTATCTTGGTGAACACCTCAAGGTCGTCTCACAAGGAAGCTAGATAAGCTAATTGATTATCAGATTGCAAATAACAAATTATCAATAAATTTAAATTGCTAACAACTAATGAAGACAGATCGAATGGAGTTTAAAACAATAAAAGTAAACCAAGCTGATATATTGATTCACTTAATAGAAAGGTCTAGGGTTTGCACTTCTCTACTAACTTATATGTATGAACGGTTATTCCTCTCAACCAATTTAATTTCAAAGATTAGATCTCAAGCAACTTAATTAATCGAATCAAGGAAATAAGCTCTCACATTCAAACCTCTTTCAAATAATCTTGTTACAATTGAAATGATCTTTTTCTTAGGTTTATATTTCTAATTCACCTAAGTCCCTAATTGAATTGTTCCAGCATTATACTTCATTTCTCAATCCTTCATCCAATACCCCAAACACATAATTGGTGGCCAATCAATTATCTATTAACAGTAATCCATTCAATCAAGGCTAGAGAAATAATTCAGTTAAGAGCAATAACCAATTCATACAATCATAGTAGATCCATACAAACCCTAGACTAGATCAAATTAGTTCATAATGATGCTATCAAATAGATTCATCTCATTAAAATTCAAAGAAATCAATTTAGACATAATAGAATTCATGAATACAATTCCAATGAAACTTAAGAGATAAAGTTTGAGGACAAAACCAAATTACAAACTCTCTTTAGCTTCTGAAGAATCTCTTGTTCAGATCTTTGCTAGAAGAATATTGTAGTGGCTAAAACTAATTTAATCTAGACTGTTTGCATCCAAGTGTAATCAAAATTCCAAAAGAAAATGAATGGAAGCTCTAAGGTTATTCTTTGACGGCTGATAAAATTCTGTATGTATTCAAAAACCCTAATCCTCTTATTTATACGAAACCTCGCTCAAAATCTGCATTTTCTTTCTTCCTTTAGTCCCATGGAGTGACACGGCCAAGCTGGTGGCCGTGTCATGTGACATGGCCAGTGGCTTGGTCGTGTCACTTGGATGTGTCCGCTTCTGTGTAATCCTTCATCTTTTCTTCTTTGGATTGGAGTGTGACATGGCCAAGCTCCTGGTCGTGTCATGTGACAAGGCCAGTGGCTTGGCCGTGTCACCTGAGTGTGTCACCTAATAATCTCTTCGTTCTTTGCTCTCTTTCCTTTGGTCTTCTTCCTTGGCTAAGTATGGGACACGGCCAAGCTTGTGGCCATGTCATGTGACACGGCCAAGCTTGTGGCCATGTCATGTGACACGGCCAGTGGCTTGGCCGTGTCACTTGAGTGTGTCACTTACTGCCAAATTTTCCTTCCTCTTTTGGTTCCTTGGTTTTTCCCTTAAGGTGAGACACTGCTTCATGCTATTCTTTTTTCCAAGGAAATATTTTGCATATTAACCTAAAACAAACACTTGAAAATTAACCAACAACACATAAACACCACACTAAAAGCTAGGACAAAAATGACATAAACACTGAAATAAATTAAAACTACCAAAATTGATAAAAAAAACATTAAATAAACAGATTAAAACTACCAAAATACCTAAAGAAAACAATAATCATCTTAATAAATAAGATACAATTCTATGACAAAAACTAATAAAACAGAGCTTCCTCTAACAATGGTTCTTCCATGCCCCCCTAATTCAATATTATCTTTATGATTGCTTCATATAGTGTCTATTGTTCACTTTAACAAAGAAAAATGCAGTTGATATGATCATGTATGCATGATATGCATGAGTAATACTTACAGTGATTCCATCGACTCACAGACCGAGATGAACAACTGAAGTGTTCTCATTGCCTCCTTCCAGATGCCTTTTAGGTCTTGCTTTGGAATGACAAAATGCTTCACATTTATAGCTTTTATCTTCAAGATGTTGAAAATATGAGTGGTGGATACCCTAAGCTGTAGAGTTAGGGATACATCCATTTCAAACTATGTCAGTTGGTAGCTTCTTCATGACCTTGCCAATAATCATTTCCTTTGCCCAATGTGTCCTTCGAGTTTTGATGGTTCAACAAACTTCTCTTAACTTAAAGGCTTCGTGTGACAAAAACATTTTTTTTAAAATCAAATGTTGGCTTTGCCAAATCAATATCATTGTACCTCAGGACTCGATTTTTCTAATTAACATATCTATAGTATGACAACCCTAGTTACCGTACTAAATTCAGGAATTATTTCTATTTAAGCAAGAACTGTTGCACTTCAGATAGGCACATACACATTACTTGGCCAAAGGTCTCATTTGAGTTTGAATATTGTCTATCTCATATGCGTGCTTATTCAAACTATCTCCACTAATAGACTCTACCTACCAAGAGAGATCAACAGGTCTTTGATAGGCTTGAAATGGGGTCTATAAGGTAAACGAATAATATGAAGGCCATTTGTAAGTTGGAGCCGTTGTGACACAATGAAAAAATCCTCACACTACAAGTTTCTTTTTTGAACTTTAGGCAGCTGGGAGCAAGAAAAGATAGAGCTTTGACTGTTCTCTTATTTGGAGATTTTGGACAAAAAGTTATGATTTAAATGCAAATAGTTGGGAAAAACAATTTATGGTTTTAAAGCTTTTGGAAACAGAAGAGAAACAATTTTAGGGTTTTAAAGTTTAGAAGAAACATTTTAGGGTTTTTAAGGTTTTGGAAACAGAAGAAACAATTTAGGGTTTTAAGGTTTAGAAGAAACATTTTAGGGTTTTTAAGGTCTTGGAAACAGAAGAAACAATTTAGTGTGAGTGACTGCGGGCATTGGCTAGGCGGCCAGCCACTTTGTTGCAGGAATTTCCTGCGGCGAATTGGCTTGTCCAATTGGAACTTCGGTGATGAAAATTTTTCATCTTCCATTTTTTAGTCACTGATTTTTATTTTTATTTTTTTATTATTTATTTTTGTTTAATTATTTATTATTATTATTATTTATTTTTAATTATTATTAAAAATTATAAATAATAAATACTAAAATAAATATTATTTAATTAAAATACCACAAAAATTATTTTGGACTATATAAAAAAATATCAAACCAGACTAGGTAAAAAATTTAGGGTCTGCAGCAATCCAGTCACAAAATCCATTGTCACTCGCTCCCATTTCCACTCTAGCACTGATAAAGGTTGGAGCAACCCTGAAGGAACTTGGTGCTGAGCCTTCACTTTCTGGCAAGTGAGACATCTGGATACAAACTCTGCTATGTCCCTCTTTATACTTGACCACCAATAATATTGCTTCAAGTCTCAATACATCTTGGTACTCCCAGGGTGCATAGCAAAAAGTGACAGATGTGCTTCCTCTAATATCATTTTTTCAATTCAGCGTCATCAGGAAAACATAATCTATCTTTGTACCATAGACTGCCAACATCCCTAACATAAAAGTCTCAACTCTCCACCTTCTAACAAACTAACACAATTTTCTGAAGTCTCTCATCTACCAACTGAGCCTCCCTAATATGATCCAACAAGACTAGCCTCAATTGCAACTGAGCCATGAAAGAACCATCATTAGAAGACTCAAATCTAGCTTGCAACGCTCTCAACTCAACAAGCAACGAGAGTGAAAAAGCAGTCAAACCTGCTAAAGACTTTCGACTCAAGGCATCAACAACAACATTTGCCTTGCCAAGATGATAATCAATCAAACAGTCATAGTCTTTAATCAACTCTAACCACCGTCTCTGCCGAAGATTCAGTGCTTTCTGAACACCTAGGTATTTCAAGCTCTTGTGATCCGTATAAATGAAACACTTTTCCCTATACAAGTAACTCCGCCAAATCTTTAAGGCAAAAACTATTGC
Organism: Garcia nutans; assembly: GCA_947685225.1. Classification (NCBI taxonomy): domain Eukaryota; kingdom Viridiplantae; phylum Streptophyta; class Magnoliopsida; order Malpighiales; family Euphorbiaceae; genus Garcia; species Garcia nutans. The sequence continues at coordinate 10,186,984 of CANTUV010000013.1, read as the reverse complement.
TGCTAATTTCAAATCATGTGTCGGGTAATTCAGCTCATGCAGCTTTAACTGTCTAGAGGCATAAGCAATGGCTCTACCCTCCCGCATCAAAACACAACCTAAACCACTATGTGAAGCATTACTGTATATCACATATGGTTTACCTTCCACAAGCAAGGTAAGGGCATGAGCCTGAGTCAACATCTCCCTTAACTGCTCAAAACTTGCCTGACACTGATCTGTCCACACAAATCTAACTCCTTTCCGAAGTAATCTGGTGAGTGGTGTAGCTATTATAGAAAACCCTTCACAAGCCGATGATAATAACCTGCCAATCCCAGAAAACTTCTAACCTCTATCACAGTCTTCGGTGGACTCCAATTCAAGATAGCCTCAACTTTACTCGGATCAACTCTAATGCCTTCTGCTGAAACCACATGACCAAGAAAAGCTACCTGATCGAGCCAGAACTCACACTTAGACATCTTAGCATACAATTGCTTCTCTCTCAAAGTCTGCAATACAATCCACAAATGCCTATCATGATTCTCCTCATTATGCAAATACACCAAGATGTCATCAATTAAGGCCACCACGAACTGATCCAAAAATGGTATGAACACCCTGTTCATCAAATCCATAAAAGCTGCTGGTGCATTCGCCAATCCAAAGGGCATCACCAGAAACTCATAATGCCCATGCCTCAAGCAAAAAGCTATCTTGGGTACATCCAAATCTCTGACTCTCAACTGATGGTACCCTGATCTTAGATCAATCTTAGAGAATACTGCTGCTCCCTTCAATTGATCAAAGAGATCATCTACCCGAGGCAAAGGATACTTGTTTTTGATGGTCACCTTATTCAACTGCCTATAATCAATACACAATCTCATGGTGCCATCCTTCTTCTTCACAAACAACACAGGCACTCCTCATGGGGACACACTAGGGTGGACAAACCCTTTTTTCAACAACTCCTGCAACTGCACCTTCAATTCTCTCAACTCAGCAGGTGCCATCCGATAAGTGGTAATAGAGATTGGAGTGGTACCAGGCAAAAAATCGATACCAAACTCCACTTCTCTTTCAGGAGGTACCCCTGGCAACTCATCAGGGAAAACATCTGAAAACTCGACAACTATGGGTATACTGTCAAGCAGGAACCCCACTACTCTGGTATCTACAACGTGAGCAAGATAAGCCTCACATCCCTTCTGAATCATCCTCCCAGCTGAAACAACTGAAACAAACATGGATGAAAGATACCTCTGCTCACTAGATACTATCACAACCCTACTATCACGTGTTCTCAAAGTAACACATTTCTTATGATAGTCTACCATAGCCCCATGCTTGGATAACCAATCCATGCCCAAAATCAGATCATATTCCCTGAAAGGCATCTCAATCAGGTCACCGAGAAACTCCTCATCCTGAACAACAACTGCACTATCTCAGTGTAACCTGCTCACCACAACACTATGCCCTAAAGAATTTGTCACCAAAACATTAAATCCTAGGGACTCAGAATGCAAATCAATCACAGGCAAGATGGATGCACTGATGTAAGAATGAGTCGACCCAGGGTCTAATAATGCAAGAACTAAAGTACCAAATAATGTAAAAGTACCAGCAATAACAGCTGAAGCATCTGGCTACCTCTGCATCACATAAGCCCGTTGTGATGGTCCTACCTCATCTAGCCTACTACCTCCAGTTGTAGAACCTCCTCTCTAACTAGACCAAAATCAACCACCTCTACTAAAACCTCTACCACCACGACTCCCTCTGACACTGAGTCGAGAAGCTGTAGTATCTACTTGTCTAACCTCTGGTGGCTCAGGACAAACTCTGATAAAATGGTCTAATGACCCACATCTGAAACACACTCCTAAAGTACCTCTCCACCAGCAGACACCTCCGTGTGCTCTACCATAATGAACACAAGTAGGTGGAGCAGGTCTCTGAGCCACTGGGGTTGGAGCACTAGCCATTGAACTGCAGGTCTCTGTCTTTTTTTCTGCTGCTGTATTGACCTGCCAAACTTCCCCTGACTCCTACTAAACCTCTAAAAATATCCCCTCAGCCTCTCTTCACTGATGAAGACCCAGCCTCACATTGGGGTCTCCTAGCTCTGGTCTCCTCAATCATGGTAGCTGCTGCAAGACCCTGTGCTCTCTCTACACTCCTGGCAGCTGCAACTAACTGGTAAAATCCTGATACCGAGAGCCTGCGATAATGCACATGATAGAGGGTCTCAGTCCCTCCTCAAACCTCCTGCACCTGTCAAACTCATCAGAAATGATCCCACCAGCATAGTGACTCAACCGAATAAACTCGATCTCATACTTGGTCACTGTCCCGGTATCATGTCTCAGACTCAGGAACTCCATCTTCTTTGCATCTTTATACTCTATCGGAGTATACTTCTGCTCAAATTCCCATAGAACAACATCATAAGTCAAGACTGGTGGATCATCTAGAGCATGTGGAACAGTCTTCCACCAATCATATGCATCCCTCTGCAGAAGAGATCTGGCATAATCAAACTTCTCTTCTGGACTAGCCTTTAACTTAATGAATAACCTCTGAACCCTGTCTAGCCACTGCTCTACTACAACAAGGTCTGTAGTACCAATAAAGTCCTCAGCTCCATACTTTCTCACTTTAACATACTGCCTCACCGACAACTGAGGCTGCGGCTATGGTTGTGGCGGCTGCAGAACTGGAGCCTGCCTCAACAACTCTACCATATGCCAAACCCAGCCATGCAAAATCTCATCAGCTGATGGTCTCACAGGACAGAAACAGATGCCTCACCAGCAAACACATCTCTAGTTCCATCTCTACCCTAATCTGGAACCACACTCTCTACACTACCCTCAGCAGCCTGATGCGTTCGAGACACCATAACTACCTATATCTGCAAACACAACAAAAAATACTATATCAGAGATCAGAAACTGCCAGTGCCAATGCATGTATTACAATTAAAAACTATTTTCAAATCCCCCATTTCCTCTCTCTATCAACCCACCTAGGTTGAGAAACTCAAACCTAGGCTCTGATACCAAAACAAATGTAATACCCTTATACTCTGTATATGTATAATACATATTTCCAGCATATGTAATATGCGCATATATGGTACAAAAATGTCACAGACCGGTTTAATAAAAAATTTTCACATTTCCAATTTAAAATTTCAAATTCTAAATATATAAAATTAAATAGCATATAAATATTATTTACTTGTTATAAGAACCCAAAATAAATTATATGCATAAAAATCTCTGGAAAAAATTCGCCAGAGTTTTGTCTGTAATTTGGACATCCCAAAATTTAGCAAAACACAACCTGCAAAAAGATAACAATCCCAAATAACTTCAATTCGCCATCTCAACCATACTCCTCAATTTCACTAAGTTTCTCAAACATTTATATATAGATATATAATTTAAAACACACTTACTCTCCCATTTCAAACACATTAACCCAAACATTCTTTATAATATATAATACGTAAAATCCAAAACATAATATATTATGCATAATACTCAAAACGTACAATAACATAAAAATATATACATGCTGCTGATAGTATTTCTGATCTCAATAGCAACTCAATAAGCTCAACTAAAAGTCTAGACCCAACCTGGTCTAAAAGAACTCTCTGGCTCAGCTGAGTCTATCCTGTCACCTGCGCAATGGAAACAATCACGCTAAGCCGAAGCCTAGTGGTACAAACTTTGATAATAACAATAAAGCTCAATGTAATGCCAATGCACAATGCATATAGATGTCACATCATTCCACTTTCTTATATTTTTCAAATATTTCATAATCACATTAAAGCAAAGACAAGCATAGGCCTAAAAAGATCTAATATGCTATTCAAATTTCAGAGTTACTGCTTTCATCCATAATGGCACCATGTGTCTAGCCCCGTAGGCAATATATCCATGGATAATCCAACTAGATCTGAGCTTATGACCTAGTCTTTTCACTCAGTCTAGCTTCAAGGATTTGTTTTTGAGGCTTACGACCCAGTCTTTTCACCATTCCAGCGTTTAGCCCATTTATTCATTTTTCTCATTATTAATCTCTTTCTTATTGTCACATATTCAATCTAGGAACATTGCCTTATTTATACATTTTTTTCACTTTTCTCATTTTTCACATCTTTCTCATTTTTCTCACTTTTTTCACTTTTCTCATTTTTATCAATATCAATTCATTTTATTATACCACATATCTCATTTTTGCAGTCACAACACATTACCCAATTACTCTGGGTATTTTCTCATAATATACATATTTCACATTTTGCACAATTTAGCCATTATCAATAGCTTTTCACAATGCATTTAACACATATATGACATTACAAATGTCATATCACATTATTCAGCTCAATCAATGAACCAAGTAGCTTAACACATTTTCCAACCAAAATGTGTTAAGCTCAAATGTCATGCAAATATAAATAATATATTCAAAGTTTGTACATACCTCCACTAGCAACCCAAAGCAAGCTAAAAACAACCTTCAATCCTATTTTTCCAACTTGCCCTTCACCACTTGGATAAAGCAAATCAACCTCCCTCAATGCCTAAACCAAATGTGATAGCTGATAATCATTTAGTATCACATTTAATGGCATTTCCATTATTAAACCATAATTACACATCACTCCTACAAATTTCCAAAAATTTAGCCTTTCCTTACTTCAACATTAGAATTCCATTCTACTACCATTAAATTAGTGTTTTAAGTTTATTTATACTATTAAAAACATATTTTAATACATTTAAATCATTTACATTATAACTATACACTCTTATACACAAAATCTCAAAAATGGCATAACCTTCCCCCATTGAAGGTTTTCCATTCCAACACAATCCATTACTCATTTCAAGCTTATATTCATTACTTTTAACACTGAACAACATGTTTAAACAAATAAAATCACACAATTCAACCACTTTGGAAAATCACTTTTCCAAAACCCTAAGTCTCCACTTCCATTCTCAAACTCCAACCAAACACAACCAAATCCAATATTTGACTTTAAAATACTTGTTTATGAATCAAAACAACACATTTAGAACCAATTTGCACAATTAAAGTTCATGTTTTCAAAACCCCAAAAATCCATAACCCTAAATTCTCTCTCTTCACCATTCTTTATCCAAACTCCATCATCTCTTCAATCTAACCTTAAAATCATTGTTAACTATCCAAAATAACATCATACACACCAATTCCAACAATTATAACATACTACTTAAAAATCCAAATTCTCACATAAATCAAACTTCCATGAAATTCAAAGAAATGAGTTGGAAACTTACTAAATTTAGTGAAATCACCAAAAATCCACATTGAATACTTGAAATCCTTCAATTTGTAGAGTATGGAAGAAGTAAAATCCTTGGTCTAGCTCCCATGGATATTCGGCCATGAAAAAGAAGAAGAAGAAGATGAAGACTTTTTAAATTTTCTTTTCCCTTTCATCTTTTTTTTTAAACCATATATATATATATATATTAAAATATTTTAATAATTATTTATTTAATAAATTAAAAGTCCTAATTTCCCTCTTCCATTCAAAAATAATTTATTTTTGAAATAATTTATTAATTTTAAATTTTTAAAAATTTATTTATAAGAATGCCATTGGACTTTGACTTTTCTTTTAAAAAGTGTTGACTTTTATATATTATGTATATTTTGCATATATATCACATATATATTCCACTTTTTCATTTAAAATTCATTCAATTTTCATTTAAAACCATTAATTTAATTTATCCTTTTGAATTATAATTTATTTTATCAATTTTTTTAAAAATTAGAAATTTTCAAAAAATTTAGGATGTTAGAATTAAGACCTGCAAAGAGACCGGTTCCAATGAACCAGGCATTGTAGGGGTGCTGGGCTATTTCTCATCTTTCCCACACATACCCAACTTTTCGAGCCCATTAGGAGGTTGGAAATTTATTAGGAATCGAGTCATCCACCACTTTCTTTTTTTCGGCCCATTCGGGTGGCAACTCCATTTTTCTCCGGGCTTAGGCCGTGTTCTCTAAGGCCCCGAGCTTATATAGTATCGAAGTCGCAAGAACCATTCCACTGGGAGTGGAGGCAAGAATCCCCGCTCACACGTATCCCTTATAGATCCCGTTTCAAGACTATTAAAACCTGTTGATCTCTATTGGTAGGTAGAGTTTGAATGAGATAGACAATATGCTATTCATTAGTGGAGATAGTTTGAATGAGATAGACAATATTCAAACTCAATGAGACCTTTGGCTAAATAATGTGTATGTGCCTATCTGAAGTGCAACAGTTCTTGTTTAAATGGAAATGATTCCCGAGTTTAATACAGTAACTAGGGTTGTCATGTTATAGATATATTAATTGGAAAAATTGAGTCCTAAGGTACAATGACACTGATTTGACAAAGCCGAAATATGATTTTAGGATTTATAAAAAAATGTGTTTTTGTCATACAAAGCCTTCAAGTTAAGGAATATATGCTGATTGTCAAATCTTGAAGGAAAAAATGGGCAAAAGTGGGATAATGAAAGAATCACTTGCAAGGTCATGTCATGAAGCAGTTATCAACCAAACAGATATCTCCCATGTTTTTGGCTACCATGCTTGGGGCCTCCACTACTCATATTTTCAACATCTTGAAGATAAAAACCATAAATGCAAAGCCTTCTATCATTCTAATGCAAGACCTGAATGAGCATCTGGAAGGAATATATGGGAGCACTTCAGTTGATCACCCTGGTCTGTGAGTCAATGGAAGCACTGTAAGTATCATCCATGCATATCATGCATACATAAGCATATCACACTGCATTTTTTCTTGTGTTCCTATTCTTTATCAAGGTAAGAAATAATACACTATGAAGTAAATATGAAGCAGATATGGATTCAGGGGGCATGGAAGGCCCATTGCTTATGAAAAATCTAGTCACTTTACAAAAATGGAGATGCACGCTTATGCAAGGAACTAGACAATACACAAACATTGATCAAAGCCTACATGGGAAAAATTATTGGTTTGAGCCTACACAGGAGGCAAAACTTCTCCTTTTAATTTTTGAGTCTGTGTGTACAAAATATTTTCAAACTCACTTTCAATATTTTGCTATGCAGGGGGCAAAGAGAGGATATGAGGACCAGCTAAAAAGTAGCTGATTTTTTTTTTTGCAAAAGATCATTAGGAATGGAACAAGAAGAAAAATAAAACTCTCAAAAGAATATAAATGCAAAAGACAAAAGATCAATCTAGCTAGAAGAGCTGAAGCCAAAATAGGCCCGATGTCCAAAGGATGAAGATCCATTTTGAAGGGTGAATGGATTAAGATCAATTTTGAAGGGTGAAGACTAGATGTCGAAGGATAAAGATCCATTTTGAAGGATGAAGACCCAATGTCCAAGGATGAAGATCCGAGGTCCTAGGATGAAGATCCATTTCAAGGGTGAAGACATATTGAAGAATGTAATAATTGGCTCCCAACTGACAAAAAGTTGCCATTCAATCCAGTTTTGGGTTGAGAACCCAACCACCCTTGGGTCTAGAACCCAACGAATTAAGATTTGGGTTGAGAACCCAAAATTCCATCTTGGATCGAGAACCCAAAATCTAATTTCAGGATGAGTATCCAAATCAAATCCAATTTCAGGTCGAGTACCCAAATCAAATCTAATTTCAGGTCGAGTACCCAAATCAAATCCAACTCGAGTCCAGAATTCAAATTATTTTTGAGTTCAAAAATCAATCTCGGGTTGAGAACCAAAATCCAATCTTGGGTCGAGAACCCAAATATAGTTTATGGTCGAGAACCCAAAATTCAGTCTCAGGTCGAGAACTCAACAAATCCAGCCTTGGGTTGAGAACTCAAATTTAGTTTTGGCTTGAGACCCCAAATCACGTCTCGAGTCCAGAACCCAAATCAAATTACATCTTGGGTTCAGAACCCAATCCAGTCTTGGGTCGAGAACCCAAAGTCCAGCCTTGGATTGAGAATCAAAATATAGCCTTAGGTTGAGAACCCAAATCCAGTCTTAGGTCCAGAACCGAAACCAACTCGAGTCAAGAACCCAAATAAAATCATATCTCGGGTTTAAAACCCAATCAAATCTAGGTGTGAGCGGGGATTTTCGCCCCCACTCCCGGTGGAATGGTTCTTGCGACTTGGGGCACTGTTTAGGCTCGGAGCCTTAGAGATCACGGACCTAAGTTAGGAGAAAATGCAGTCGCCACCCGAATGGGCTGGGAAAAAGAAAGGGGTGGATGACTCAATTCCTAAGGAATCTTCAACCCCTTAATGGGTTCGGAAAGTTGGGTACGCGTGGGGAAGGTGAGAAATGGCCCAACACCCCCACAACGCCCGGTTCATTGGAACCGACCTCCTTTACAGATCTTAATATTATAAAATTATTAAATATAACAACATTATCCATATTATACACAATAAATAAAAGAAAGCATCATTATATTAAAATCAAAGCAACGTCCAAACAAAGCAAATAAATGGACACCCATCCAAGGATGGAAATATGTCCTTACATCATATGCCTAGATAGGACACCCACCAAAAGGTAGAAACATGCCCTTTACATAGGTTCTAAAATAAAAAAGCAAATTAAATTACATGATATTTAACTAATTAGGTACCCAACAAGTGGAAACAAACCTCTTACAAAATTGAAAGTCTAAATAAATTGATAAAAGTAAATAACCATTTATAATACATAAATCATTCATCAAAGGTATTAATCAAAATATAAAATAAACATCCATCCATGATAAATTAAATAAATCAAGTATTGAAATTAAATAAATTAAAGCATAAGAAATAAATCAAAGCATAATCAAATATGGAATTGAATAAAGCAAATAAAAGTTCAATTATAGCTACTGTGACTTTTTATAGAATTAAAATAGATTAGGGTTTTATGTTTTAAAAGGTTGGTAAGACACTTTGATTAACCAAATTAAGGTTTGAATGATGAAATCATGAAACTAGGGTTTTAGACACTTTAAAATTGTTTTGATTTGTGGTTTTAAATGGTGATTTCAAGCTACTGTGTAATTTTTAGAACATTTGTGTTATTATGGTTTTTAATGTTTTAAAGGATTAGAGCTTAGAAAAAATTAGGGTTTAAGGTTTTAAATGGGTTAGGGTTTACTATTTTAGGTTTAAAAGTTGAATTAGGGTTTTAGTATTTTAGAATTAGGGTCTCGGGTAAAAGATTTGAATTAGGGTTTTAGAAATCAATTTGATAATTTTATGAAGTTTTATGAATTTAAACAAATGGATTAAAGTTTTATAAGTAGAAAAGATGTTTTTTAAGGCTTTCTGAATGAAATAGAACCTAGTTTAAAATTTTGAAAGAAACAGAATCAAATTTTGGTTTTATTGAAGAATATGTTCAATTAGAGTTTTAAGGTTTTTAAGAAGAAAAAAATAAAAATTTTAAGTCTTTTTGAAAAATAAAGTAACATTTTAGTGTTTTTAACTTTTGAAAACTAAATTAAAGTTCTAAGATTTTAACTTTTGAAAAACACAAAAATCCAAGTTTTAGCTACTGTGTAAAAAGAATTAAAGAAAAACACATACCTTCTTTTGATGATACCTCCAAAAATAATTCTTCTTGGATGAACTAGCTCCAAAGACAAGTCTTTTTTTCCTTTAAATTCTTTAAATCGTGTTGCTGCTCCTTTAAAAATAAATTGAATTAAATTATTGCTTTTCCTTACTTGATTTGGTTTCCAATTTTCCAAGCTACTGCTAATTTTTTGCCACCCCTTAATTTGGTTGCCTTTGGTCCTTATTTATAAGGGTTTGATGTAGTTTAATCCTAATTAGCTAAGGAAAGTAATATTAATAATAAAAGAAACCAAAACCTAATTGGATTAGGTTTCAAAAAATTTGCATCGGAAAATTTGCGCTGCCGAAAAAAAAACTGCTGCGGAAAAACTGCGCTGGCAAAAAAATCTACCGCAGCTGGCTGCGGTAGCGCGCCCGTAAGCTATTTCGCAGGCAAAAAATTTTTGCGTGGGCTATTTCGCACACAGAAAAATTCTGCGTGCGAAATAGCACAGTGATTTCGCCCGCAGGAATTTCCTGCGGGCCCATGCCATGGGCATGCGCAACGATTTTTTCGTCTCCAATTTTTCGGACTCCGATTTTTATTTTTATTTTTATTCTTTTATTTCTATTTTTTATTAATAAAAATTAGATACTAAAGCAAAAATTATTTAATAAAAATTATTTTGGACCAATTAGACAACAAAAATCATTTTAGACTAAATAAAATATATTGGACCGGATTGGGTAAAAAATTAAGGGTCTACAGTTTGCCCCCTACTTGAATGATCTGAAACCTTAGTGAAAGAGAGTGAAAAGCAATAAGACTTAATTTTTTATGAAACGGTTGAGGTTTTGTGTTCTAGACCCGGTTCGAGTTCTGGACTCAAGGATAATTCTAGACTTTGTCCCCTACAGTTTGCCCCCTACTGTTTCTTTTCTTTCTTTGCTCCTTCTTGACTTTGTCCTTTAGGTGAGACACAACCAGTGGCTTGGCCGTGTCGCCTGCCCGTGTCATGTTCTGCCAAAATTTCTTTTGAGGCGACACGGCTAAGCTCGATTTGGTTTGGCCATGTCTTGCTTGATTCATGCTCTTCTTTCCTTGTTTTGATCTTCCAAGGGAGTTTTTTACACTTTAACCACTTTTCCCTTGCAACTACTTTTCCTTCCTTTGATTCTTTAATGATTATTGCAGGCTGTTGGCTCGTTTGATCATGAATCTGGACCCTCTTTCACTGCCCCTTCGTTTGCTCATTCTAGCCCGCCGGATACGCCATCTCATCCGCAGGGTATTGATATGAACTACCTGGTACGTTCCTCATTTCATAATAGTTTACGCTATATGTATGCATGATTATGTATGCTCTTACCTTTTCTCTCTTGGCTCACTGCGGATGCTTGAAGAACAAAATAAGAAACTTCAAGAAGAGTTGGTTGCAAGTCGTCAGGAAGCTTATCATTGTGAAAGTTTATATCATCAATCCGAACAAAATTTCTGTGACTTTCAATTTCAGGGAATGAGGGATCCCGGTGCTTCTTCATTGAGAGGCCCCCAGACTGATGACCATGAGATCCTTTCGTCTACTTCTGATAAGGACCATGACAAATCAGAACTCCAAGACAATAGGGATTTTAGTGCTTCTACTTTGGATCATCCCGACATGAGTAATTTGCCCCCTCCTCTAATAGGCGATGACTTTTTCAAGTCTTTATTTGGTGACCTACCACCACCCTTTTAGTGATATGTAAATATTGTAGCGATTGTAAAACATTGTACAATAATGAAAAATATACAATTTTCCTCTTTACTGTAATCCTCTTTTTTTTTTATCGCTCTAACTTTTGCCTAGCCCATGCGGGTTTTTGGAACTAGCGAGCTATCCTAATTTTTGCCTAAGCTGCCCTCACGGGTTTTCAACTTAGTGGACTTTTTTTTTCTTAATTCTTTCTTCACAGATTTGGCTTTAGGAGTGTCTTTGTTTGCTTGATACCCCCTCCGTGGATTTTTCCAGATACCTACCACGTCATCATTCTGCTAGGAAGCTACTCCATCCTACTTCTTTATATGTTGACTGGGTTGACTGGATCCACTCACGATCTGAAGTCAATATCCGTTGGTTGGCACCTTGGTGGAAGATTTCTCATATCACCATGCGGACATACTTGATGTACGTTCCTCTTGCTGCTCTTCGTCAAGGTACATGCTATGATCCTCGCCGACTTGGGCATCAGTATGGAGTTGAGCCTCGTGATTCTGACTTTGCTTCTGACCTAGACATGCCTTGCTCGACTGAAGCCTACTTGGATCGGCTAAGGCAAAGCTGGCCTGCATGTTACACTTATTGACTGCCATAGATTTTACATTTGTCAATCCAGAAAAGTTTTTGTTAGGATTGTTAGGATGAAAAATAACTAAAGTAATAAAAGATGCTTCTTTTCCATTTATAATTTGTCATCACCTTTTGCAATTATGGATTATTTATTTCATCCGTATCTGGTCAAATACTTATAACAGTGCACATAGAACAAATTTAACATTAATTCTGTTTTGTTAAATTGGGGAACAACCAAACATAAAGCCAGCATACACAAGATTACTCCTATTGCCAATTAGCCCTTGCGGGTTTTCTATTTGACGATTTTCTCTCATTAGCCCTAATTGTTGCCTAGACCGCCCTTTCGGGTTTTCAGAACTAGCGGACTGCTCTAACTTTTGCCTAGGCCGCCCTTTTTAGGTTTTCAACCTAGTGAGCTCTCTCTTTTTTATTTTTCATACATAAAACTTCTTCAACCTGTCAATGTTTACTAGCTTACTAAACTCATTCCCATCCATGTCTGATAACTTTACTGCACCTTTGTTCATGACTTGTTTTAAGACATATGGCCCTTCCTAGCTAGGTCTGAACTTCCCTCTTGGATCAAATACATTAGGCTTACATTGCTTCAACACCAAATCCCCAACTCTGAATTTTCTGACCTTGATACAGATGGTGATGATACAATGCCTTTAACCTTCTCTCTTTTAGTAGAGCTAACTGAGTGTATCTGCTTGCTACCCATTCCGTTTTAGGCAATTCAGCTTCCAAGACTACTCTTAACGACTTGATCTTGATTTCAATTGGCAATACCACTTCCATCCCATAAACCAAAGAGAACGGTGTCATCCAGTAGGTGTTCGCACACTCGTCCTATATCCCCATAAAGCAAAGGGAAACATTTTCGACCAGTCCCTATAAGTCTTAGTCATCTTGGACAGAATTTGCTTAATTGTCTTGTTCATTGCTTCTACTGCATCATTAGCTTTTGGTCTATAAGGAGAGGATCGATGATGATGGATTTGGTACTTGGAGAATAAATCCTTAACTGCTCCTTGAAACTGTACTCCATTGTCTGATATCACACTAGGCGGGACCCCATAACTGCAAATGAGATTCTTTTCAATAAACCTAGCCATTTGAATTGCACCCAGCTTGTTGAAGGATTCAGCTTCGACCAATTTTGAAAAATAATCTACGGCTACCACAATAAAACGGTGCCCATTTGAAGCTGTCGGATGTATCTCTCCTATAATGTCGATACCCCAGGTGGCAAATGGCCAAGGTGAAGACATTGAATGCAGTTCTTCAGGAGGCATGTGATTCAAGTTACCATACATCTGATATTGCTGGCACTTCTTTACAAATTCAATACAGTCTTTCTCCATGGTCAACCAATAGTAACCTTTTCGGATAATCTTCTTAACTAGGACCAAACCACTCATGTGCGGACCACAACTTCCCGCATGTATTTCAGACATGATGCGCTCCACTTCAGGCTTTCTTAAACATCTCAAATGCACTCCATCAGGCCATCTTCTGTATAACTCTCCATGGAAGGCGATGTATTGCAATGACCACCTCCTTATGGCTCTTCACTCTTTCTTTGTTGCCCCCGGCAGGCATTCTCTTTCCTCCAAAAATTGCCTTATAGTATCATACCATGCATCATGGTCCGTATCAACTTCCATGATTGTCCCATATTCATAGCAAGGATTTGATGACCTGGTCAAGATCAGAGGCTTAAGGAATAGGCTGGCAGGATTTTCCCATACCGAAGCCAATGTGGCTAGGGCATCAGCCATCTGATTTTCTTCTCTTGAGAGGTGTATAAACCTACAATCCTTAAAATTCTTCTTCATCATGGTCAAATAACGATGGTATGGTTTTAATTTTTCCTCTTTCAACTCCCACTCTCCATTTACTTGGGATACTACTAGCAATGAATCACCATAAACTTCCACCTTATCCACCTTCATAATCATTAGGGTTTCTAAACCGAAAATACAAGTTTCGTACTCCACCATATTATTGGTTGCCCTAAATTTCAACTTTTTGGCTAAAGGGATGAGTTCCCCTTCAGGCGATTCTAGTATAACTCCCAAACTTGCTCCTTTCCTGTTTACTGCTCCATCAAAATACATTTTTCACCCTTTTACTTCAATTACTTCTAAATGTTCATCTGGAAATTCCAAGATTACCTCTTCACTTTCTGGTAATGGTTGTTGAGCCAGGAATTCTGCCACAGTTCTACCCTTGATTATTTTCCTGGTTACATACTCGATCTCAAATTCTTCTAATATTATCACCATCAACCATATTTCCCAATTAAAGAGGGTGTCTCCCTTAAGTACTTCATTGGATCCAACCTGGAAATTGCCTGCACACTATATGATTGAAAGTAATGCCGCAACTTCTTAGAAGACCAAACCACGGCTATACATGTCTTTTTGATGATACTATACTTAATTTCATAAGGTAGGAGCTTTCTACTTAAATAGTAAACGGCATGCTCAATCCTCGACTCATCTGCTTGGGCTAGCATGGCTCCTATCGACTCTTCTTCTACTGCTAAGTATAGTAATAGAGGTTTTCCGGGTTTAGGTGGTTTCAAAATAGGTGGATTCAACAAATACTCTTTTATTCGGTCAAAGGCCTTTTGACATTCTTCATTCCATACGACCGGCTGATTCTTTCTAAGCAATTTGAAGATAGGCTCACAGATTGTTGTGAGCTTTACTATAAATCTGCTAATGTACTGCAGTTTACCAATGAATCCCCGAACTTCTCTCTCCGTCTTTAGGGCTGGCATATCCCTGATTGCTTTAACTTTGTCAGGATCTATCTCAATGCCATTCGAACCAATTACATGTCCCAACAATTTACATGAGGTAACACCGAATACACACTTCTTCGGATTTAATCTTAGCTTATATTTCAAAGCTCTATCGAAGAATAATTCCAAGTTCTGGAAGTGTTTCTCCCTTGTATCCGACTTCACCATCATATCATCCACATATACTTTAACTTCTTTGTGCATCATGTCATGAAATAGTGTGGTGGCCATCCTTTGGTAGGTTGCTTCAGAATTCTTTAAGCTGAAAGGCATCACCCTATAACAAAATATACACCATGTAGTAGTGAAGGCAATTTTGGCTTTATCCTCTTGGGCCATTAACACTTGATTGTATCCGGAAAATCCATCTACAAACGAGTGTAGCACGCTAGAGGCTGCACTATCAATGAGAACATCTACATGAGGTAAAGGAAAATCATCCTTAGGGGAAGCTTTGTTTAAATCTCTATAGTCCACGCAGACCCTTATCCTTCCATCTTTCTTTGGCACGAGTACTATGTTGGCTAACCAATCTGGATATTCTATCACTTCAAGGAACTTCACTTGTATTTGCTTAGTGACCTCTTCTTTAACCAATTCAGCCCACTCAAGTCTTAGTCGCCTAAGCTTTTGTTTGACTGGTTTAATGTGAGTGTAAGTAGGAATATGATGCTCGGCTATGTCTCGATCTATCCTAGGCATATCCTCATAAGACCAAGCAAACACTTCTTCATATTTTTTGAATATTTTTTCAAATCTCTCTCTCTCATCAGGAGTAAGGTCAGATGCTATGCTAATGTTTTTAGGATTTTCTGTTGTTCCAAAATTTAATGATTGTGTGTTAACAGAATTAATATTAAAGATGCTCATGTAACTGCTATTTGAATGTATGCAACAATCAAGAGAAACATCACACAAGTAAGAAAAATCAGACTTTATTGCATTCATTTTGGAAAAGAAAACTTCATCATCCTCATACAAAAGCAGACAAATTAAAATCAAAATCAAAATCATTGTTCTCAGAATCATAAAGCAGGATGTCTTCAAACTTTTCTTCAATCATGGCAGCAATCTCTTCTGGAGTCTTCTCGGCTTTCAATGTAGCTTTATTCTTCTCTTTTGGACTGGATTCTTTGTTGGTTGACTCTTTCTTCACTTGCTCCACTAGCTCAGCAACATCTGCAAAAATTTCAAAACCTGGAATTAACTTACCCATGAACATGATCGGCTTGGGCTTTCCTTGGAGTGGTCCCATATCCAGAGCTTTGACAAAGATCTATTCAAGTGGTGGGAAGCTCATCTTCTCACTCTTCTTTGGTTGGACACCATTGGCTTCATCATATCCCAACCCCTTCTTGGAAGCTTGAGTTTTAAAATCTAGCAATTTTGTCAAACCGGCCTTACCCTTTCCAAGACCAGCTTCGGGAAGGTAGTTCATACTCTTCATCATATTCAAAACTTTGGAGTCCACTACTTCATCATCAGAAATTGCAGCCACTTGAAAACCATTGAGAGGCCTCTCAACCATTAGAGCATTAACAATCTCATTATCTTCAGCTTCAATGACCACTGTCTCATTTTCGTTGGGGAATTTGATCTTTTGATGAATGGTGGAAGGAACTTTACCAAGAGGATGAAACCATAGTCGCCCCAAGAGTAAGACAAAGGTAATTGGTATGTCTAAAATAACAAACTCAACAATAAATTCAATTGGACCATCCTTGACAGCCGCTTTGAAAGTCCCTTCGGCATGCCTCTTAGTGTTGTCATAAGCACGAATTGTCACCTCGGTTGGGTTTAGATCTCTTGTTGACATGGCTAGCTTTGGCAATATTTTAAGTGGACAAACGTTTATGACGGACCCATCATCAACCATTACACATGGAATCCTCTTCCCCTTAACTTCTATTTTGATAAAGAGAGAGCGGATGTGGTCTCTTCCCTCCTCCGATAAGTCCGCATCAGAAAAAGAAACTACTCCCATATTAACTTCACTCTTTTCTTGGACCTCTTCACATTTCATTACTTCCCCAATTTTTATGAAGTTGATTAACTCCTCCGGTGTTGTGGAGGTAGAAATTAGCATGCTAGCCAAGGCTTTGGCCATAGTTTCTCGGTGCTTTTTAGAAGTAGCTAACAAGTCCCAAATGCTAACACTTGCTTGGGTTCTTTTCAATTGCTTGAGCACAACATCATCTTCTTCCACTTCAACTTCCTTTCCCTTATTCGTTTCTATCTCCTTTGGTGGTGGCCTTGCGTAAGGCTTACCGGATTTAGTATTCATCACCTCATCTTCTTCGGGCTCGGACCAAGTCAACTCCGCCTTCTTGGGTATAATATTATCATCACTATCACTTGAATCCCAAAACCCGTTGACAACACAAATTGCTACTTCTCCACCCATCATAGCTTGTTCAATTTTAACAAATGCCTCTTCTTCTTTGATTGCTTTTTCATCCACATCTTGAAAAGAAGACATGACAAAGTCCTCATGCAAACCTCCTCCAATCATAAAGGTTCGGTGGTACCCTATTGAATTTTGTCATTGGGTTGTCTTTAGTGTTTGGCTTATTGGGCTCGGGTAGCTTCCCATTATCAATTAGGTTTTAGATCTCATGTCTCAACCTCACACATATATCCATGTCATGTCCTTTCATTTGGTGAAATTGACAAAATGCTTTGGTGTCAAAGTTAGGTGGGAGAGGGTTAGGCAAAGGACGAGGATTTAAGGGTTGTAGCAATCCTTTTCTTTGAAGCTTGTTGAGAACCCAAGACGTCGGTTTTCCCAATTCTGAAAATTGTCTCCTTGTTCCTTGGTTAGTAGCATTAACACCGACGGCCTTTTGCATGCTTTGGCTACCACGTTGATAGCTCCTTTTCTCGTTCCTTTTTATTGCAAAGCGGCTCTTCTCCCTTTCCCATTCTTCAATTTACAAACCAGCTTGGAGAAGGTCTTTGAAATCGCAGATGAGTGTATGAGACATCCTCTCACGAAAACTAGGCAATACTCCTCTCACAATCATGCTTATTTTATCGGACTCATCAGGGCTCTTCTTGAGTAAAGTGGCCTTGTTTCTCCACCTTTTAACATAGTCCACAAAATTCTCATTTAGCCTTTGCCTAATGGTCTCCACTTCCATTAAGGTGACTTCTAACTCAACATTATATCCATATTATTGGATGAAGGCTTTGTAAAGTAGATCCCAACTCTTTTGTGTTCCATCATCCAAGGTATTGAACCAATTTTGGACAACAGGGTCCAATGAGAGCATAAAGTACCTTAGGGTTTGAGCCTTAGTAGCTCAGGCAGATTGCATGGTAGTGATATACTGCTTCACATGAAGATGGGGATTTCCAGTGCCATTGTACTTAGCAAAGGAAGGCATCTTGAACTTATAAGGGACCTCATCATCTTGTTCAAATAGTTTGTCGATCTCAGACATCTCTTCGGTTTTCAACTTCTTCTCAAATTTCTTTTATAAATCAGTAATCAGCTTTTCAACATCGGATGTCTCGGTCTTTTCAATAGTTGCCTTCTCAACAGACTTCGGTTCTTTCTTCTTTTCTTGAACCTCTTGGTAGTATTGAGCCCAATCATCATCATCATCAATGATCACTTTTTCATCATCAAAAACCACTTCACTAACTTTAGTCTTCCCTTTGTCCTTTGGTTTCTTAGTGCTAGCAGATGCCTCGGCATGATTCTCTAAGATTGCAGTCAATTGGTTCTTCATGGTCTCAGCTAGGGCCTCTTTGATTTCTTCCATCTTGGCATTGAGGGCCTCGTCCACCATTCTTTGAATTTGTTCGGGCTCCATTGTTTTTGGTGAGCAAGTGATTGAGTCATTGCTAGATACTTCATCTCTGGCATAGGTCAGATTGTTGTAAGCTTTAGAACTATCGTAATCCAGGACTGTGAGCCAGAGAGGATCAATAATATGAGATTCAAATGTATGTATGTATGCATGTATGCACAAACAATCAACAAATAAGGACAAATAGGACGTTCCTTCCAACCTTATAACATCCGCACACGAATGGTGATTCTCTTTTCCTAGGTATATGGTTAACAAAATACCAACATGGGGCATCTTGTTTTCGAATAATTCCCTCGGATGTTTCAACCAATAGTTATATTTTTGAAAATGGAAATCAATCCATTAAAATTCCTATTAATTAGGTTTTAATCCATTCAACCAACTAAAGTAGCCTTTATGCTATATTGGATTAAAACGAAATTAAGAGATTTATTACAAATAGATTTCTCACTTGAAAAGAGTAACTAATGGTTCATGCCACAAACAAGCCCATGGTTAATTTATTCTTAGTGTAAACTAGGCCCACAATTGATTTTTGGTATTTCTTAATTGACCTAAATATTTTTGCAAGCTCTTTGTAAGGAGAGGTTGGGTGAAAATAGTTTTGTTTCTAAGCCCATTGCAAAAGATTTTAGGAAAATGGATTTTGGGCTTAGTATTTGGGCCATGGGCCAAAGAATTTTTGATTTATTTTTAGAAAAACCTTATGTCCAAAGACCATCTTGAAAAATTTTGAAAATAGCTTTGGTCTCTTGGACTTTAAAGGAAAAATTTATTTTGAGCTTACAATGTACTTAGGTCTTATTAGAAAAAGAACAAACCAAATAAGCCATGATTTAAGCCAAGATAAATTAACCATAGTCAAACAACATACATTTGGGGTAAAACCTAAGGAAAGTAACTAGGCTAATTACATGAGCTTTAGTCTTTGGGTTAAAAGGCTTAGGTTCCCATAGCAAGTATCTACCAAATGGTACGAGGCTATGAGTGATTATGCCATGCTCGATCTCCATACCTTGAGTGAAAGTATGGTATCCCTTACATAACATAACATGGGTAACACGGGCGTCCTAACTCACGCACATGATGCAATTTAAGATGATGCAATAGATAATATCATTATAAGAAAGAATAGAATAATATAAAGACCAACGGAATCAACTTCTCTTATCCCTAGTGGAGTTGCCACTGTGAGCGGGGATTTTCGCCCCCACTCCCGGTGGAATGGTTCTTGCAACTTCGGCACTGTTTAGGCTCGGGGCCTTAGAGAACACATACCTAAGTCCTAAGAAAATGGAGTCGCCACCTGGACTGGCCGGGAAAAAGAAAGGGGTGGATGACTTGATTCCTAAGGAATCCCCAATCCCTTAATGGTTTCAGAAAGTTGGGTACGCGTGGGGAAGGTGAGAAATGGCCCAGCACCCCCACAACGCCCGGCTCATTGGAACCGGCCTCCTTTACAGGTCTTAATATTATAAAATTCTTAAATATAACAACATTATCCATATTACACACAATAAATAAAAGAAAGCATCATTATATTAAAATCAAAGCAAATAAATGGACACCCATCCAAGGATGGAAACAAGTCCTTACATCATATGCCTAGATAGGATACCCACCAAAAGGTAGAAACATGCCCTTTACATAGGTTCTAAAATAAAAAAGCAAATTAAATTACATGATATTTAACTAATGAGGTACCCAACAAGTGGAAACATACCTCTTACAAATTTGGAAGTCTAAATAAATTGATAAAAGAAAATAACCATTCATAATACATAAATCATTCATCAAAGGTATTAATCAAAATATAAAATAAACATCCATCCATGATAAATTAAATAAATCAAGTATTGAAATTAAATAAATTAAAGCATAAGAAATAAATCAAAGCATAATCAAATATGGAATTAAATAAAGCAAATAAAAGTTTAATTATTGCTACTGTGACTTTTTATGGAATTAAAATAGATTAGGGTTTTATGTTTTGAAAGGTTGGTAAGACACTTTGATTAACAAAATTAAGGTTTGAATGATGAAATCATGAAACTAGGGTTTTAGACACTTTAAAATAGTTTTGATTTGTGGTTTTAAATGCTGATTTCAAGCTACTGTGCAATTTTAGAACATTTGTGTTATTATGGTTTTTAATGTTTTAAAGGATTAGAGCTTAGAAAAAATTAGAGTTTAAGTTTTTAAATGGGTTAGGGTTTACTATTTTAGGTTTAAATGTTGAATTAGGTGTTTTAGAATTAGGGTCTCGGGTAAAAGATTTGAATTAGGGTTTTAGTGTTTTTAACTTTTGAAAACTAAATTAAAGTTCTAAGATTTTAACTTTTGAAAAACACAAAAATCCAAGTTTTAGCTACTGTGTAAAAAGAATTAAAGAAAAACACATACCTTCTTTTGATGATACCTCCAAAAATAATTCTTCTTGGATGAACTAGCTCCAAAGACAAGTCTTTTTTGCCTTTAAATTCTTTAAATCGTGTTGCTGCTCCTTTAAAAATAAATTGAATTGAATTATTGCTTTTCCTTCCTTGATTTGGTTTCCAATTTTCCAAGCTACTGCCAATTTTTTGCCACCCCTTAATTTGGTTGCCTTTGGTCCTTATTTATAAGGGTTTGATGTAGTTTAATCCTAATTAGCTAAGGCAAGTAATATTAATAAAAAAAGAAACCAAAACCTAATTGGATTAGGTTTCAAAAAATTTACGTCGGAAAATTTGGCTGCCGAAAAAAAAAACTGCTGCGGAAAAACTGCGCTGGCAAAAAAATCTGCCGCAGCTGGCTACGGTAGCGCGCGTAAAATTCTATTTCGCTGGCAGAAAATTTCTGCATGGGCTATTTCACAGGCAGAAAAATTCTACGTGCGAAATAGCACAGTGATTTCGCCTGCAGGAATTTCCTGCGGGCGAAATGCCCACGGGCCCGCGCGACAATTTTTTTGGTCGCCGATTTTTCCGACTTCGATTTTTATTTTTATTTTTATTTTTGACTTTTATTTGTTTATTTATATTTTTTATTAATAAAAATTAGATACTAAAGCAAAAATTATTTAATAAAAATTATTTTGGACCAATTAGACAACAAAAATCATTTTAGACTAAATAAAACATATTGGACCGGATTGGGTCAAAAATTAAGGGTCTACACTCGGGTCAAGAAACTATTCTTACCCAAGATCAGTTTAAAATTATATTGCTTTTCACTCTCTAAATAATTCTAGATCGTTCAAGTAAGGAACAAACTGTAATTTTGGACCTAATCAAGTCCGACCCTAATTAAAAGGAAGTTAGATCAAGCCTAAAGGTTTAAACAAGTTTGGAATGATTTTAAGAGCCAAAAAAGGTTCTGATCCCAAGATAAGTCGGTTTGGCCTAAAGTTTTCAAATGGGCCTATCTAATTCGCCATAGGCCCGCGGCTGGGGTGAATTGGCATGGCCAATCCGCCATACGCCTGTAATCCAACCTTTATTCGGTTTTTTAGATTTCGTTAATTAAGATGGACTTGATTTTCACCGTAAGTATTAGGGTTTACAATTGCCTAAAATAACGAGGCAAATTAACACATAGGGGGAACAGTCTTCAACCAAGTGCAACAATTAAAGAGAAACAACAAGAGAGGAGCAACAAGGAGTAACTGATAATTAAAAAAGAGAGAGGCGGCAATAAAAATCAAGGAGGTAATCATAAAACACAAAAGAATATCCAAAATACAAAAGCAAGGCAGTAAGGCAGTGACTACTGTCTTGGTTATTGCTAGGCCAGAATCCAATTTGGTGTAGGCGGTAGCTTGGATCAACTCTTTCAATTTGGTGAAGCCTTCAAATGCAAATATGTTTTCTTAACTCAATTCATTAATCAGTAATTATAATTACCTTTCGAATTATCATCATGGTATCTTTTCAATCTAATTTTCTTTTTTGATTTGTTTCATTTAATAGTTTATGGTTCAATTTAAATCAATGGTATAATCATCAAAACCCTAATCTATTTTCAAAACCCCAATTAGTTTTACAATTTTCAAACCCTAATTTATTTCCCAAAAACTTAATCTGTTTCCCTAAATTTCCAAAACCCTAAATAGTTTTTCAAATTCCAAAAGCCCTAAACTGTTTCCCAAATTTCCAAAACCCCAAATTTCCAAATTTATAAAACCCTAATTATTTTTTCAAATTCCAAAACCCTAATATGTTTTCCCAATTTCTAAAAATCCCAATTCTCTTTCTAAACCTTAATCTTGTTTTCCTATAACCTAAAAATCCCATTTTTCATCCTTAGAACCTAAAGTCTTAATTTTCATCATAAAAAACCAAATTTAATCATAAAATTATAAAACCCTAATTTGAAGCATAAACCTTAAATTTATATATTTATTTCTTTATTTAAGATTAAAACTTAGATGTGATTGCTTTATGTCTTGAATGGATGATTCATTAATGTTTCAATTTTATGAATGTTTTATTTTAATATTTTCTCATAGTGAATGATTGAATGATTTAATTTATTTGATTTATTATTTTAATATTAATTATTTTAGTTTCCAAAATGTAAGAGGTATGTGTCCACTTTGTGGGTACCTCATTAGTTAGGATCAATGTAATTTAATTTATTTTGGATTTTGGGATTAATGTAAAGGGCATTTTTTTCTGCTAAATGGTGGGTGTCCTATTTTATTTAGTTTTAGACATTAAACAATTGTTGTAAATGCATGTTTCGATCCTTGGATGGGTGCCTATTTTAATTGTTTATTTTTAATAAAGATGATGAATGTTTATCTCTTTTAATGTGCATGTAATATGGATGATGATATAATAAGTTAAGAATTTAATAATCTTTTGACCTGAAAAGTAGGCTGGTTCCAATGAACCGGGTGCTGTGGGTCTGCTGGGTCATTCTCACCTTCCCTACGCGCACCCAACTTTTTGAACCCGATAGAGGGTTGGGGATTCCTTAGGAATTGAGTCATCCATTCCTTTCTTTTTCCCAGCCTGTACCACTAGTGACTCCATTTTCTCTAGATTTAGGCCTGTGTTCTCTAAGGCCCTCAGCCTAACAGTGAAGAAGTCATAAGAACCATTCCACATGAGAGTGGGGGCAAAAATCCCTGCTCATAGAAGTGTGAGTGTGTCCCATTCTGCCAAAATTTCAATTCTTTCCCATGAGAGACATGCCCAATATTCTAAATGTGTCAAGTTCTACTTAAATTTCCAATCGTTTTAATAGGAGACACAACCAAGCTTAAAGTCACCTTGGCTGAGTTTAATATTCTTCTTTCCCAATTAGCTTCAACAAGTGAATTTTGTCATTTTAACTCCATTTTATAAATATTCATGCCTCACCTAAAATACAAAAACTCTTCATGCAAATTCAAACAAAAATCTTAGAAAAATAACTAAAATTTAAACAAAATTACCCTAAAAAACAGATAAAAATGATCATAACAATTACCCCACACTTAATTCCTTGCTTGTCCCCAAGCAAGGTTATAAATAACACAAAATAAGAAAGAATTAATCAAGCTCAAGTACTATAAGATAACATCAACGATTCCCATCCTATAATATCAACAATCATTATCAAATCAAGTAAACTTAGTACGCATGCAACTCAATGGCCATCCATGCATACCAAAGGATGTCATTTCCTCACTAAATCTCTTAAGTGTTTGATCAAGGTAGTGTTTACTCTCTTGTCATTCAATGAAAGAATATCTCCATAGGCTTGCTTATCAATTAAATCTAAACCACTAAATTACAAGCAAGCATCAATCATAAGGTCTTTTCATTTAGTTGTAATGGGCTTAAAATAAAGGTATGAAATTTGGATATGTGAGTTATTCATTAAGTTCAAGATCACTTTAAGAATCAAGCAACTAGACACATATATGACCCAGCAATCTCCAAAAGCAATCTTGACTCACATAGCACTGGATGCTACTATACCCCTACCAAAAGAATTTAGAATCTTCTTATTTTATTGCAAAGATCACAATCAAGCTTATTCCAACCTTAGCCATAAAAGCAATGATTTTTAATATATATATTTTATTTTTACATCAATATAGAAATAACATAAAGAAAGAAGGAAATTATAATGAAGAAATATAACATTTACAAGTGTTTGTTTGCAACTTTCACCCTTCTAGATTCAACCCCAGACTTATGTGGCATAATAAATTAATTGCCAATTCTTTAAATGCTCTTATTCCTAATGAAAGGACAAAAATTGGAATGAAACTGTTTACGGCTAGAGTTACTGTGTAAAAGAAAGAAAGGGAAAAATAAAATAGGCTTAAAATTAGCTTGCTAAAGATATATTTAGAAGGTTGGCCTTTTAAGCTAAATTGGTATACCTAAATGCCTTAATCATATTGATGCCTAATTGAAATTTTCATGTGGTTTCAAAATGCATATTTAAGCAAGTTCTAGCAATATATCAATGAAGAAAGCCCACTCAAAGAATAATAAGTTAGTAACCAACTTCAAAGGTTCAATTTCTCACAAGTTTAAAGGTAATGCAAAGAATAACCATCAAGATTGACAATAGGTACAAATTCTATTCAATTCTCAATTTCATGCTTCATAAATTTCAAAGGTCTTCTATCAACAATCTTCTAACAATTGAACTTTTCAAAATTCATTATCCAAAGAAAACAATATATTACTAAGCTCAACAAAAATAAGTTAAAAATAAAACTTTGCACTCCACACTTAAAGATTCACATTGTTCCTAATGTGAATATGCATAAATCAAAAGAAAAGAAGTTTAGGTAAAACCTGTTTTCCATTGTTCCATAGTGTGAGACAAAGAGCTACTTTTAACCTTACCAAAAACAAATATTAATTGTTCCACAAAGAAATAACCAAAAAATTAACATAAAGTATCACTTACTAAAAAAAATAGAAATTAAGATATCCAAAAATAGCAAATAATTAAAACTTTCATATGAACGGTGAAGGCTAAGAATCCTAGCCAAGTTGATGTTGATTGAGCACCTGAGCATGCTTATGATCAACCTTGTCCTCCAATGCTTCTATTTTTCTTATCAACTCATAGTTATCCAGGACTGGGGCATCTTCATCCAAACTCAATGAGTTAGAGTTGGATTCATCATCAACTTGGGGTCAATTTTGTCTATCACCATGCATACTTGGCTCACTAGAAGCCATCACATAAGCCCCTCCTCTCTTAGTTATCATGTGCATTGATTCTAGAGTGGCTACATTTGACATATTACTACCAAAAATTCTTTTCATGCCGCAATTATGAGGGTTAAAATCTCCATCAAGTGCAATGGCAAGGGTGGTGATCAATCCACTAATAAAATTCACACCTTTTATTTTTTGAGCAACATCATCTAAAACTTCTGCTAACCAAAAACCTATGCTTACAGGTACAACATTGCAAACACACCATAAGAAGAATAATTCACTGAGTTCAACTACCCTAGGGCTTTCCTTTCTGGCAAAGAAACTACAGGCAATAAATCTATGTAAATATCTCAATGTATTTCCAATTGAGTTGCACTGGCTGATTTAGCCACATATGCCCTGCCTGAACCTACTTCTCCCCATGCAGATTATTGCTGAAAATCCTTAGGTATAGTTCTATTCCCCTCTTAAGAAAAAATAAATATTTCACTCAATTTTTCAATATTAATCACATATGATTTTCCATTCAATTTGAACCTTTGCCTAGTGCAAAGCTTAGAGTAATCTCTTTCTACTCTAAGAGAGGAAATAAACTCGATAGTTAATTCTTGGAATTGCAAAGGTTTAAGGGTGATAAATTTATCCCAATTCAAGTTCTTAACATACATTTCAAATTTTCCCTAATTTGTAAAGCATCTAGGGATTCATCACTCACATTCCTTGAGGGGAAAAATCCCCTTGTTTGAATAGCCAATCTCCTTGAAGAAGATGATGATTGTTGCCTCCTCTTATGGTGAGACACTTGCTTTGTCCGTGGCATCTTGAATATTGGATGAAATTGAAGGCTTGGGGATGATTTGTTTGGATTTTTATGAAGAAATTAGGGAGAATTGATGAAAAAGAAAGAGTTTGAAGGATGGGTTAGGTGTCTTGGCCATGTAGGGGAGGCAATGTAGAGAGGGAAAAAAATGGTGTTTTAGGGTTTGAATGAGAGAGAAATGAGGGGAAAATTGGGTTTTTAAAGGTGTTTAACATGGGTGACATGATCAAGCTTGATCAATCTTTGCCATGTCATGAAAAGATGCTGAGAATTACAGGAGACAAGGCCACAAACACTGCCAAGCTAGGTGACCATGTTTGGTTTTATATAACATGAATATTCAATGAGTTTTGCACGACATGGCCAAGACATCAGCCAATGTCTTCTTCTATCCAAAAGAAATTTATATGAAAATGTGTGACACGACCAAGACTTCTGGCTATGTCTACTTCTATGTCTAGAACATATGTTTGAAGGGCTAGACACAGTCATGGACATGACCAAGCTCTTTGGCTGTGACTGCTATTGTCCAAAATTGAATTAATTCTCTCCCTCATTTTCTTTTTTCTAAAACTCAACCACAACAAAAATAACCCATCATAGCACCTATTCCATACCAATTTATTCAAACTTTAACAAATTAACTTAGAAATTTTAGAAATCCAAAAGAAATAAAAGAAAGCAATGCAAGCCAATGGGTTGCCTCCCATCAAGCGCTTCTTTAATGTCGTAATAGCTAGACGTTGTTGTTACATGCATCAGTGAACACCATACCTTCTATGGCTCTTGCAACCTATAGCTCCTCCAAATACGGTTTCAACCTTTAGCCATTTACCTTAAAAGTCTCACTGCTTTTCAGATTTAATAACTCCACCACTCCATATGGGAACACTTGAATAACCTGAAATGATTCACTCCAACAGGACTTAAATTTTCCAGGGAACAATATCATTTTTGAATTAAACAAGAGAACTTTCATTCCTGGTTTAAAGGTTCTCCTTAGGATCATTTTGTTATGCATTACTTTAGTCTTCTTCTTATAGATCCTACAGCTCTCATAAGCTTCATTTCTAATCTCATCTACCTCAGAAATTTTCAACATTCTCTGCTTCTTCCCCCATCTAAGACCATATTTATAATCTTAATTGTCCAATAGGCTTTGTGCTCCAATTCCACTAGTAAGTGGAATGCCTTGCCAAAGACTAAGCGATATAGACTCATTCCTAAGGGAGTTTTGAAAGCTATCCAATAAGCCCAAAGTGCTTCCAGAAGATGGATCACCCAATCCTTCCTTGTTGCACTTACTATTTTCTCTAAAATTCCCTTAATTTACTTATTAGAGATCTCAGCCTGACCAGATGTTTGCGGATGATGAGTTGCCACTTTGTGCCTAATACCCATTTTGGTCATTAGCTTTTCAAACTGTTTATTGCGAAAATGGCTTTCTCCATCACTGACTATTGCTTTAGGGGTCCCATATATGCTCAAAATATACTCCTTTAAGAATTTCAAAACATTGTTAGTATCATTAGCCCTAGTGGGAATAGCTTCTACCCACTTAGAAACATAATCTATAGTAAGAAGGATATATTCAAAACCTAAAGATTTTGTGGATGACTCCATGAAATCTATCCCCTATAGATAAAAAATTTCTACAACAACAAAAATAGAGAGAGGCATTTCATTTCTTTTACTTATGTTTCCTACTATTAGGCATCTATCACATCTTATACATAAATTATAAGCATCTTTAAACAGAGTAGGCCAATACAAACCACTTTGAAGAATCTTCTTAGCGGTTTTCTTGCCTCCAAAATGTCCTCCATAATACATGTGACAAAATTGCAGCACTTGCAATTGTTCATCTTCTGGCACACATCTTCTAATTACCTCATCCCTGCAAATTCTAAACAAATATGGTTTGGTTCATCCCAAAAATAATACTTGTAAGAATGTAGAAACCTCTTTCTTTCCTGAAAATTCAAATCTTTTCATAAACACCACAAGAAAGATAGTTAATAATATCTGCATACCATGGTGCTTGTGTTAAGGCAAATAAGTGCTCATCAAGAAATTTTTCAAAGGCATTCTCAGCAGTAATTTATGCATCGTCATCATTAAAAGGTAGCCTAAAAAGATGATTAGCCACTACATTTTTACTACCCTTCCTGTCCATAATTTTCACATCAAACTCTTGCAGCATAAGAACCCACCAAATGAGCCTAGGTTTAGCCAATAAATATTTTAAGGCCACATGGTCTGAAAATACAATGACTTTGGAACCTATCAAATAAGATCTAAATTTATCAAGTACAAATACCACAGCTAAGGTTTTTCTCTCAGTGGTTATGTAATTCACTTGTGCATCATTCAAAGATAAACTTCCATAATAAATTACACACAATAGTTTATTTACCCTTTGACCTAACACAACCCTAATAGCATAGTTTGAAGTATCACACATAATCTCAAAAATTAAATCCCAATTGGGAGCAATAATCACAAGGGAAAAAGTTAATTTTTCTTTTAGAATGTTAAATGCTTCGAAGCATTTATCATATAAAAAAAAAAGGAATATCTTTTCTAAGCACTTCGACAAAGGATGTGAAATTTTTGAAAAATCCTCTATGAACTTCCTATAAAATCCAACACATTCCAAAAAAATTCTAATCCCTTTAATAGTTGTGGGAGGTGGTAAATTAGAAATCCAATTAATTTTAGCTTTATCTACCTCAATTTCTTTTTGAGATATGATATGCCCAAGAACTATATCTTAGTCCACAATAAAGTGACTTTTCTCCCAACTCAAAGTTAAATTGCATTCAATATATCTTCCAAGTACAAGAGTCAATTTATGCACACTCTCATCAAATGAAGTGCCAAAAATGGAAATATAATTCATAAACACCTCGATGAAATTATCCACCATGTTAGAAAAAATTGATGGCATACATCTTTGAAAAGTACCTAGTGAATTGCAAAATAACCTCCTTCGAAAAGCGAATGTTCCAAAAGGACATGTGAAGGTCATCTTGGGTGGGTCTTTTGGTGCTATAGAAACTTGGTAATAACCTGAAAGACCGTCAAGAAAATAATAAAAAGCATGTCTAGATAATCTATCTATCATTTGATCAATGAATGGTAAAGGAAAATGATCTTTCTTGGTAACATGATTTAACTTCCTGTAGTCTATACACATTCTTCACCCAGTTTGTGTGTTCACTGGTACCAACTCTCCTTTCACATTTTGAAGCACATTTAAGCCTATTTTTTTAGTACCACATGTACAGGACTAAACCATTCACTATCATCTATAGGGTAGATTACCCCCTCATCAAGGTGCTTTAGAACCTCCTTTTTAACTTCCTCATTCATGTTTGGATTGTGTTTCCTCTGGGATTCTCTCACTGGTTTAGCTCATTACTCTAAAACTATTTTATGCATACACATGGAAGGACTAATGCCCTTAATGTCACTCAACCCCCAACCAATGGCTTTCTTAGGTCTCCTACTGATTGTGTATTATTCTCCCAAAGAAAAACATATTTCAAATGTTTTGGGAGTTCTTTAAGTTTAACCAATTTTTGTTGAAACTCCTCTTCCTCTATCTTAACATCATCAAGTCACCTCTCTTCAATCTCTCCATCTAACATCAGCTTGCACTCCTCAATTTCTACATCAAAAATTTCAACTTCTTCTCCTAGGGTTAAGGCCATCTCAAGCTTGTCATTTTTGCTTTTTTGCAATAAAATATCTCCAATAGCAAGATCAATATAATAAATAAAAGAATAATTTTCATAAACATCAATTGTGGGAATATAGAAAATGTTAAAAATTAAAAATACCACAATTTGTCTTAAAATAGTTATGGTTAATTTTCCATTTTTAACATCTATCTGAGTATTGGCTAATTTTCCATTTTTAACATCTATCTGAGTATTGGCTATAGCCATAAAAGGTTTTCCCAACAAATTGTGTGTTCAACATCCATAGAAATATCTTCTCCCATATCAAAGACTATGAAATCAACAGGAACAATCAAGCCCCCAACTTGAACTAGTACATCCTCTATAATTCCCTTAGAGAATCTAAGAGTTCTATCTGCTAATTACAAGATCATCTTAGTTGGTTTAAGTTTCCCAAGTTCTAACTGCAAATAAATTGAATAAGGCATCAAGTTTATATTGGCTCCCAAGTCACACATGCTAGTTGTTTCTTTCCCATTCCTCATCGAGATATTAATTATAAAACTTCCAGGGTCCTTTAGCTTAGGAGGTAACTTATGTTGTAAAACATCACTTGTTACTTTTGAGAGTATCACCTTTTCATTTGGCTCATACCTTTTCTTTTTGGTATTTAATTCCTTAAAAAATTTGCTTAAGCTGGCATATTCTTCATTACCTCAACTAAGGGAAGATTTATATTTACCATGGAAAGCATGTCATAAAATTTAAAAAAATTACTTATCTTGCTTCTCATTTTTCAACGTACTTTGGAAAGTAATTAGTGGTCTGTAAGGGCTGGAAGATTTATGAAACCTTGGTGAAGTTGATGCTTCACCATTCTCCTTCTCCTTCAATTGGCTTGGTTGCTCTAGATTGGCTTGTATCTCCTCACCATCTTTTTCTTGATTAGTACCTACATCCAAAGAATTACCAACTTTGTTATCTATTACCTTTCCACTCCTTAAAACTGTGATTGCCTTAACTTGCTCTGATTGGCTTGAAAGTTTCCCTTTTTGTTGTGCTTGAAGGTGGTTTTCCAATTGCCCACCTTGTATTTCCACTTTATTTAATAATGCCTCTAAAGAATAAAACCTTTTGTTGTTTGCTTCTTGATTTTGTGTACTAATTTGAATAAAAGCATTTAGATTATCTTCCAGCATGGGTTTCTTTGATCTTGATTTGAAGATTGTCCTTGAAAGTGAGGACCTCTTTGATAGGGTTGGAAGGATTATTGAGGTGGAACTTACTGTTGACTTTTCTAAGAAAAATTTGGTTGGCTTCTCCAACCGGGATTATAAGAATTAGAATATGGATCATTTCTTCCCCTTTGTTGGAAACCCTCTAGGGCATTCTCTTACTCTTGCCCCTCTTAGTATTGATCAAAGTTTGTATAGCACATATTTGCACTATGTCCTATAATGCCACATCCTGCACATAATTTTTAACTTGGCATAGGTGAATTTCCTCTTGTATTTAGCATCTTAACTTGCCTTGTCAGTTTTACTATTTGCCTTGCCATTTCAAAAATTGAGTTGACCTCATGAATTTCGTGACTCCTTTCTCCTACCCTTTTCTGTTGTGAATTTGCTCCAAGCATTTCAAACAACCTTACAGTTTCAGTAGCTATTTTTTTCACCCACTGTACCTCCTGCTGCATTATCTACTGAATTTTGGCTTTGTTATGTAAACCCGTCATAAAAGAATTGATTAATCAATTTCTATGGATAATGATGATGAGGGCATTAGAACAACAAAGATTTAAAGTGATCCCATGCCTCATGAAATGGTTCTCCATCAATTTGAGTGAATGTTGCAATATTTCTCCAAAGTTCCTCTGTCTTCTAATGTGAATAGAATTTAGCCATGAATTTGTTGTAAACTTTTGTCCATGTAGTCAATGAATTTTCTGGAAGAGTCATCAATAATGCCTTGGCCCTATCCTTCAAAGTGTAAGGGAAACACCACATCTTAAGCTCTTCCTCTGTTAATGATTGCAAAGGGAATGTGTGTAAAGTTGAATAAAAATCATGAATGAAGTTGAGAGGATCTTTATTCAGCATTCCATGAAAAGAGGGTAGCATGCTATAATGAATATTCTTCAACTTATAGTTTCTTACTGCATTACTCAACTGCATGCAAGATGTGGTTATCCCAATAATTGGTCGGGCAAACTCTTTCATGGGTGGTTCTTCTACATTAGTCATTTCTACTTCTATTTCTTCTTTGAATTTCTCTTCAATGTCTTCTTCTTCTTATCCCAAAGGATCTATTCTTCTAGTTCTAGGAAGTCTATGAATGCTATCTATAAAGGGAATAAGTTTGTTGCTTTGAGACCTGCATCCTTGCATAAAACACCTAGCAATTCAAAAGGAATACTCAAACAATTAAATTAAAGAATCAAACTACTACTAAATAGCCTTCGCTATCAACGGTGCTAAAAAACTTGTTACGCTTTACTTAACACTACTAAAAAGCGACACTCACAAGTAATGAGGATGTTATAGTAATGGTGATCACCTCAAGGTTGTCTATGAAGGAAGTTGTTTATATGTAATAGGTTGGTAAAAAAGGAAAAAAATAAATTAAAGAACAAATTGGTAATATTGAGATCGTTAAAGTAGTTTAAAATGAGGAATAAGTTAAAAATAATGGATTGTGCAAGAATTAATGTAAAGTGTTCAAGAGAAAACCTAGGATTTACAGGTCGATCTAATTGAATATTTAACTCTTAAACTTTCCACTAATATAACCTTTTATCTTAATTTCATCCTTAATATTAATTAGTAATTATCAATTTATTAGTTCTCACATTCATGAATTAACAAAACCAATTACTTGAATTGCAAATTAAGTAAACCCTAGAACTTATATTTCTAATTCATTCTTAGGGTAGTTGAATGCAAGGTTCTAATATCATGTTTCACCTCTCAATTCTTCACTCAATATATAGAGATTAATAGGTGGCCAATCTACTAACATAACATACAATTCATTATTAGCAACTCACAATAAGGTATATTAATGGGAATTATTGAATCAAAACATCTAATTAAATCTATTGCAAATTCTAGGCATAAACAATTTAGCTACTCATCATAACAATATAGGAAATTACTTCAATAAGAAAAATTGAAATATTAATGTATTTAACAATTAAATTCTAAAAATTGAACGAATTGAAGGAATAGAAAAAATTCATTTTGAGAATAACTAGAATTGCTCTTCTCTTGCCCTTCTTCAATTTTAAGATGAACTCTTTAATTCTCTTCTCCAATTGGCCTAACTAAGAATTCCTTGCTGCCCAAGAGTGAATTTGAGCTCCCTCTTCTGAACTAATATTTAGAATTCCTATTTTAGAGCTCTCCAACCAACCATTCTCCTCCTCCTTTTCATGAACTCCCCTTTTTAAAATAAAAATTTGACCCCTTTCTAAAAATAATAATCCCTCTTTTCCTTGTGCTATCCCCTTTTGCCGAGTCTCCCTCCAACATTCCAGCCCTCTTTTATTTTAAAATCTCATCACTTCCTCTTATCAAGCCAACTTTTGTACAAGCCACCTCTCTATGTCTCCCTTTCCAGCTCATTTATCCACCTCAAAAATATTCTCTCATTTTGCTATTATTAGCTAGACATGGTTAGTCTTTGGTTTGTATTGGTCGTGTCTCCTAAGTTTCTCCTTAGACACAGCCAAGACTTCTGAACGTGTTCAGTACTACTTTAAATTTTCTCTTTGATTTCTTGGAATGGAACATGATCAAGTTAGCTCTTGCCTTGGCCATGTCCAATGTAACATGGCCAAGACAAGTGAATGTGTCCAATTCTATATAAACTTTAAGTTCTTCTTGTGAGGGACATAGCCAAGCTTCAAGTTGTCCTGGCCATGACATGTGACACGGCCAAGACAAGTCTTGTCCTGGCCATGTCTCTTGTGACATGGCCAGGACGTGTAAGTGTGTCCCATTATGCCAAAATTTCAAATGTTTCCTATGAGAGACACGACCAAGATTCTGAATGTGTCAAGTTCCGCTTAAATTTTCAATCCTAATAATAGGAGACACGACCAAGCTTAAAGTCACCTTGGCTAGGTTTAATATTCTTCTTTTCCAATTAGCTTCAACAATTGAATTTTGTAATTTTAGCTTCATTTTAGAAATGTTCATGCCTCACCTAAAAGAGAAAAACTTTTCAAGCAAATTCAAACAAACATCGTAGAAAAATAGCTAAGAAGTAAACAAAATTACCTTAAAAACACATATAAAAATGATCATAACACTTGTTTTGGATTACGTATGAGAAAGTTTCAATAAACTCTACCCATCAAGCATGTCTTTTGCTCAAATTTCCTTGCCCTTTCAAATTCTTAAGCAACTCATAGACA
The DNA here is from genome assembly GCA_947685225.1 of Garcia nutans. Taxonomy (NCBI): domain Eukaryota; kingdom Viridiplantae; phylum Streptophyta; class Magnoliopsida; order Malpighiales; family Euphorbiaceae; genus Garcia; species Garcia nutans. The sequence continues at coordinate 10,152,335 of CANTUV010000013.1, read as the reverse complement.
ATATGGATCACAACCTCCTTGGGTAATAGATAGTGTTGCCACACATCCAATGCCCTCACTAAAGCATGTAATTCCTTATCATAGTTGGAATAGTTAAGTTATGCTCCATTTAATTTCTCACTAAAGTATGCAATTGGTCACTTTTCTTCCAACAAACAACACCAATACCTACTTTAGAGGCATCACATTCAACCTCAAAAGTCTTATTAAAGTCAGGCAAACATAAAACAGGAGCAGAGCACAATTTATCTTTAAGGAAGTTAAATGAGTCCTCCTAAATTTCAGTCAACTTAAAGCCTACATCTTTCTTAACTATTCTAGTTAAAGAAGCAGCAATAGTACTAAATTCCTTAAAAAATCTCCTATAGAAACTAGCTAGTCCATGGAAACTTCTAACTTCACTAATTGAAGTAGGTCTAGGCCACTCTTAATAGCTTTAATCTTCTCCTCATCAATAGTAGGTCCATCTTTACTAATAATAAATCATAAGAAGACAAGTTGATCACTATAAAAAGTGCACTTCTTAGCATTTCCATAAAGTTTCTCTTCCCTAAGAAATCATAAAACAACCCTAATATGCTTAATATGCTCAACCATGGTTTCGCTATAAATAGTATGCCATCAAAATAAATAACAACAAATTTTCTAAGAAAATCACTCAAAACATGGTTCATAAGTATCATGAAAGTACTTGGTGCATTAGTCAGTCCAAATGGCATGACCAACCTATAGACCCTTAATCTTTTACCCGGTCTGGTCCTTTATTTTTTATATAGTCCAAAATAATTTTGTGGTATTTTAATTAAATAATATTTATTTTAGTATTTAATTTTTATAATTTTTAATAAAATAATAAATAATAATAATAAATAAATAAAAATAAAAATAAAAATCGACGACGGAGAAATCGGCTACGAAAAATTCATCGCCAAAAGTAATTGGCCAAGGCCAATTTCGCCTGCAGGAATTTCCTGCGGTCATTTCGCCGCAGGAAATTCCTATGGCAAAATTGGCTGGCGTGCCAATTCTCATACCCAGCTCTGGTAATTTCGCACCTCGCCTCGCAGTTTCTCACCAATGCTCGCAATTTTGCCAGCGAAATTTTCCAACACAATTTTTTCCAAAACCAAACTCTATTTGGTTTTCGTTTCTTTTCCTAATTAATCTTAGTTTCCTTAAACAATTAGAATTAATCTTATAAATTTTTCTATAAATAACATTTTAAAACACAGAAAAAGGGGAGGAAAACTGGGGACTGGAACTTTGAGAAAAAGAGGAGGAGAACCTGGGACTTAGATCGGGGAGTAGGTGTGAATACTCGAATTTTGAGGCTTGAAAAGCTGATTTCTCCAGACCGCAAAATGTCGACTCAAGCTGGGTGACTTTGGAAAAGTTGACCGGAAATATATCGATATGGTACTTGAAATGTCCGGGACGACACGTGGATCGTAGAAATGCTCTCAGAATATTTTTTGGAGGTCCGTAACTCCCGAAAAATCAGTTTGAGCGGAAATCATGCGAGTTGATGTGTTTTCTTTGGAGGTCAAACTGTTCAACCGCCGCACCAGCAGTTCAACCGCCATGCACAGCGGTTCAACCGCCGCGGTCCAACCGCCGTGAACTGCGGTTCAACAGCCGAATTTTTCTTCTGGCAAGTTAACCGCCAGGACCAGCGGTTCAACCGCCATCCAGGTCCGAATTTGGTCTATTTTCACTATAAATAGCCCCCAAAATGGTCAGAAAAGGGCCCGGGCTTCGTGTGGACGAGCTTCCTACCTTTCTATACGCTTAGGCGCTTCTCTTCTACTCTTCTTTACACAAATCTAACCTTGTGCTGCAGGAATCAAGAATCATAATCCAAGGTCCATGAAAACAAGATCTGGAGCTTCAAAGTGGGAAAATCCTAAGCCAGGTAATATTCTAATTCATCCTTTGTCAATTCAAGCATGTCATAAGAATTACACCTTCTTAATTTCTTTTTGATCAAAGACCTAATCCTTTTAGGTCTAAGGCCTAATTAACTAATCAATCAATCTTTCGGCATTAAGCCATGAATCAATCAATCTTTTTGGCCAAAGGCCTAAAATTTGCATCCTTTTGGTACAACGTACCTAAATTTCACAATTTTGCAGTAAGTGCTAATTAAATCTCACAATGCACAAAGCATACACACACATGCATGAAGCATAATTCTTATCGCCTTTGAATAGGCACTATCGAACTACATGGGCTTTGATCTCCCATTCAAACGAGGGTATGTAGGCATATTTTGAGATTCACCTCAAATAGCAAGTGCACGATCCACTAACCATTTGTTTGTCCTTTTCCTTGTTTTTTTAGGTTTGTTTCTTCTTTTTTTTTGTAAGTTAATCAAATGCATGACATAGTCCCCGAATCCTCCTTGGGTTCGTATATTAGAAACCTTTACATTCGATGCATTATTGGAGTCAAACAAGGGTTTTCTTAGTTTTACCCTTTGAACAAAAAAAAAACTAAGTGGCGACTCGCAACAACAAGTGAATGTTCATTCGAATCCTTTTCGGGTTAAATTAGAGGTTCACAATTTGGCGATAAGATTTGAGAGGAGCAAGAAGAAGCAATCAATCCATCAAAGGCAGCAACCTTGCCTTTGTCTTTGTTCATCCAGAAGGCAACTTTTTGTTAGAACCAACTACGCAGGTTTGATCCTTAATTATACATTACTCATGATCACAATAACTTTCTTTCTTTGATTCATAAGAATATACACACAAAACTTTGATAACATTCATCTTCGTTTCAATAACCTAAATTATTCGTTCTATTTCTAAAAACCCTAAAAAGTACGTTTCTGTTTCCAAAAACCTTAAATCATTTTTCCTATTTCCAAAAACTTTATAAAACTTTAAACTGTTTTCTCAAATCCTAAAACCAAACATATTTTCCGAAACACTAAAAGCCCTAATTCTCTCAAAACCAAAACAGTAAACCCTAAATTTTCTTAAACCCTAATTCATTGAATTTAAAACCCCAAACTAGTTAATTTAAACCCTAAAGCCATAATCTAATAAAACTAAAATAACAATCCAGTTAACATGAATTATAAACCTAATATCTTAAAATGTCAAAACCCTAATTTCATAATTTTACCCCCTCAAACCCTAATTTGATCAATCAAAGAACCTTACTAATTTCTTAAATTTATAAAACCCTAATCCATTTCAATTCTCTTAAAACTTATAGTAGCCTAAACAAATAACAATAATAATATCTTAAGATTCCAAAACCCTGAATATTAATTAAAGAACTTTAAATAGAAACAGTAAACCTCAATTTGTATCTTTACTTGCTTTATTTTTAGATTTGATTATGTTGTCTATTATATGCTTTGGTGGTTAATTTATTTAATTTCTATGCTTGATTTATTTAGTTTATCATGGAAGAATGTTTATTATATGTTTTGATTGATGTTTAATATCTTTGATGAATGACTTATTTATGATGAGTGGTTATTTAATTTCATCGATTTATTTTGATTTCTAAATATTGTAAGAGGTATGTTTCCACTTTGTGGGTACCTCATTAGTTAAATATCATGTAATTTAAATAGTTCTTATATTTTAGACCAATGTAAAGGACATGTTTCTACCTTTTGGCGGGTGTCCTATTAGTTTAGACATGGATAATGTAAGGACATATTTCCATTTTCAGATGGGTGTCCATTTGTTTGCTTTGTTTGGACATTGCTTTGATTTTTAATATAACGATGATTTATTTCAATTGTTGCATGCAATATGGATAATATTGTTATACTTAAGAATTTTATAATATTAAGACCTGCAAAGGAGGCTGGTACCAATGAACCGGGCGTTGTGGGGGTGCTGGGCCATTTCTTACCTTCCCCACACGTACCCAACTTTTCGAACCCATTAGGGGGTTGGGGATTCTTTAGGAATCAAGTCATTCACCCCTTTCTTTTTTCCCAGCCAATCCGGGTGGCGACTCCATTTTCTCCAAACTTAGGTCCGTGTTCTCTAAGACCCTGAGCCTAAATAGTGCCGAAGTCACAAGAACCATTCCACCAGGAGTGGGGGCAAAAATCCTCGCTCACAGTGGCTACTCCACTGGGGATAAGAGAAGTTGATTCCATTGGTCTTTATATTATTCTATTCTTTCTTTTAATGATATTATCCATTGTATCATATTAGATTGCATCGTTTGCGTGAGTTAGGATGCCTGTGTTACCCGTGTTTTGTTATGTAAGGGATACCATACATTCACTCAAGGTATGGAGATCGTGCATGGAATAACCACTCATAGCCTTGTACCATTTGGTATATACTTGCTATGGAAACCTAAGCCTTTTAACCCAAAGACTAAAGCTCATGTAATTGGCCTAGTTACTTTCCTTAGGTTTTTACCCCAAATGCATGTTGTTTGACTATGGTTGGTTTATCTTGGTTTAAATCATGGCTTATTTGGTTTGTTCTTTTTCTAATATGACCCAAGTACATTGTAAGCTCAAAATAAATTTTTTTCTTTAAAGTCTTTAAGACCAAAGCTATTTTCAAAACTTTTTAAGATGGTCTTTGGACATAAGACTTTTCTAAAAACAAATCAAAAATTCTTTTGCTCATAACCCAAATACAAAGCCCAAAATAGGTTTTTTCTAAAATCATTTTACAATGGGCTTATAAACAAAATTATTTTACAAAGAGCTTGCAAATTATTTAGGTCAATTACGAAATACCAAAAAATCAATTGTGAACCTAGTTTATACTAAGAATAATTAAACATGGGCTTGTTTTTGGCATGAATCATTAGTTAGTTTTTTCAAGTGAGAAATCTATTTATAATAAACCTCTTAATTTAGTTTTAATCCAATATAGCATAAAAGCTACTATTAGTTAGTGTAATGGATTAAAACCTAATTAATGGGAATTATCATGAACTGATTTCCGTTTTTGAAAATATAACTATTGGTTGAAATGTCAGAGGGAAATATTCAAAAATAAGATATCCATGTTTGTATTTTGTTAACCATATACATAGGAAAAGAGACTCGCCATTCGTGTGTGGATGTTATAAGGTTGGAAGGAACATCCTATTTGTCCTTGTTTGTTAATTGTTCTTGCATACATGCATACATACATACATTTGCATCTCATATCATTAATCCTCTCTGGCTCACAGCCCTGGATTATGACAGTTCAAAAGCTTATGACAATCTGACTTACACCGAAAGCGAAGAATCTAGCAATGACTCAATCACTTTCTCACCAAAAGTAATGGAGCCCGAACAAATTCAAAGAATGGTGGATGAAGCCCTCAATGCCAAGATGGAAGAAAAAAAAGAGGCCCTAGCTGAGACCATGAAGAACCAATTGACTATAATTTTAGAAAATCATAATGAAGCATCTACTAGCACTAAGAAGCCAAAGGACAAAGGGAAGACTAAAGTTGGTGAAGTAGTTTTTGATGATGAAAAGGTGATCATTGATGATGATGATGATTGGGCTCAATATTTCCAAGATCCTCAAGACAAGAAGAAAGAATCAAATATTGTTGAAAGATCAGCTATGGAGAAAACCAGAGCTTCTGATGTTGAAAAGATGATTGCTGATTTAGAAAAGAAATTTTAGAAGAAACTAAAAACCGAAGAAATGTTCGAAGTTGACAAATTATTTGAGCTAGATGAAGAAGTTTCGTACAAGTTCAAGATGCCATCTTTTATGAAGTTTGATGGAATAAAAAATCCTCACCTCCATGTGAAGCAGTATATCACTGTTATGCATTCTGCCCGAGCTACTAAGGCTCAAACTCTAAGGTACTTTATGCTCTCATTGGATCCTGTTATCCAAAATTTGTTCAATACCTTAGACGATGGAACACAAAAGAGTTGGGATTTGCTATACAAGGCCTTCATCCAGCAATATGGATACAATGTCGAGATGGAAGTTGCCTTAATGGAAGTGGAGTCCATTAGACAAAGGCCAAATGAAAATTTTGTGGACTATGTGAAACGATGGAGTAATAAGGTCGCTTTGCTCAAGAAAAGGCCTGATGAATCTGATCAAATAAGGATGATTGTGAGAGGGGTGTTGCCTAGTCTTCATGAAAGGATGTCTCATACACTCATCCGTGATTTTAAATATCTTCTCCAAGCTGGTCTGCAAATCGAAGAATGGGAAAGAGGGAAGAACCATTTTTCAACAAGAAGGAATGCGAAAGGAAACTATCAATCTGGTAGCCAAAGCATGCAAAAGGCAGTCGGTGTCAATGCTACTAACCAAGGAACAAGGAGGCAGTTTTTGGAATTTGGGAAATCGATGTCTTGGGTTCTCAATAAGCATCAAAGAAAGGGATTGTTACAACCCTTAAGTCCTCGTCCTTTGCCTAACCCTCTCCCACCTAATTTCAACACTAAAGCATTTTGTCAGTTTCATCAAATGCAAGGGCATGACATGGATAGATGTGTGAGGTTGAGACATGAGATGCAAAATCTAATTGATAGTGGGAAGCTGCCCGAACCCGACAAGCCCAATACCAAGAACAATCTTTTACCTATGTTTGGAAGAGTACCTCCACCTGCAACCTTCATGGTGCGGGAAGGATTGGATGAAAATTTTGTTTTATCATCCTTTCAAGATGGAAAAATTAAAGATGTGAAAGGAGAAGAAGCTTAACTCAACAAACTTTCATTAGCTTGAATGTTGCTTTTCAATTTTACTTTCTTTGATATTTAATTGGAACAATCGTGTTTTTCAAATTTAAATTTGCTTCAATAAATTACTTTCATTAAAATTTTGTTTGTCTTTGTTCATTTTGGTGCTCAACCAATGGGAAATCTAGCTTGATAATTAATGAATTAATATATTTATGCATCATGACTCGAATGACTTTACTAGGTGAGTGAATTGCTTTATAGCATTGAGTTGTGTATGCTTACATAGAAAGGGCTCCTGCGTAGTTACCTTTGTCTAGGTCCTAGTCAATCTTAGAACATGCTTTGAAAAACTTTTGAGGAAAAATTAAACTCTGCTTATTCAAGGGAGAGATGATCTAGGCATTATTTGGTTACCCAACAATTAGTATCCACCTAATTAAATATCAATCCCTCATTGTCCCTTTGAGCTTTCATAAAATTTTAGCTTTCTTTTCATTGGCTTACAAACCCCAATAACCTACCCTGAGCTATTGTGATACTTTTGACAAGTCTTATGATCACTAAGATGAAGAGGCAAGAAGATCAAAGAAAGAAATGAATAGTCAAGACCATGATAGTTGAAGTTCCCAAGACCATAAGGGTAGTTTATGTTTTCAAGGGTAGTTGAAGTTCACCTAATATCTCCAATTTATCAAGATAACATTAGAGTAAAAAATGATTTATCCCTGTTAAAGGAGATTTACATCACTCCTCTCATCCATTATTAGAAACCCAAGTTGGTACAAACAAGACAACTCTTTTAGAGCTAGAAACAAAACAAAAAAAAAGAAGAAAGAGAAAAGAAAAGAAGAAGAAAAAAAAGATAAAAAAACAAAAGGAAAAAGAGAAGAGAAAAGGACAAAAAAAAGAGAAAAAAAAGAAAACCCAAAATGGTTCAGAAATCCAATTGAGTTCTCTTTTACCTAAGACAACATAAGGCTTCCATTTGGTTTATAAGGACAGTTTGACTTAAATTGGTCCAACCTAATCAAAGATTCAACAAAAATAGGAGAAAAAGTAGAAAGATCACCTAGTTTTTGAAAGTCCTATACTTGACAGTCCTACAAGGAAGGAGGACAAAGTGATAAAATGCTCAAAGAAATGGAAGAGTAAGAAAAATAAAAAGAAAGAAAAGGAAGAAGGAGAAAGGAAACAAATTTGGGTACCAAACTTTTTACAAGGGAAAAGATTGTCCTAATCAAGATCTAGATTAATGCCAAGAAGATAGAAGGAACTTGGAGTCTAGCAAGATTGCTCCCAGCTGCCTAAAGTTCAAACAAGAAATTTGTAGTGTGAGGGTTTGTCCATTGTGTCACAACGGCCCCCAACTTTCAAATGGCCTTCATTTAACCCATGTCCCTTATAGACTCCATTTCAAACCTATTAAAGACCTGTTGATCTCTCTTGGTAGGTAGAGTCTATTAGTGGAGATAGTTTGGATAAGCATGCATATGAGATAGACAATATTTAAACTCAAATGAGACCTTTGGCCAAGTAATGTGTATGTGCCTATCAGAAGTACAATAGTTCTTGCTTATATAGAAATAATTCCTGAGTTTAGTATGGTAACTAGGGCTGCGATGTTATAGATATGTTAATCTGAAAGTCGAGTCCTGAGGTACTATGGCACTGATTTGACAAAGCCACTGTATCTAATTAAAAAAAATGTACAAAACAAAAATTATTATTATCATTACCATTTTTGGCTTAATTACAAGTTTCATTGCAAGTTTTTATTACAAGTTTTATATTTTTGTCACTCGTAAGAAGGAGGTGGTAGATCATCAAATAAAGCCCTAAAAAAATCATCGCCTGTTGGAGGAGGAGGAGGCAAATCACTAATCTCGAGTCCGCCCGTAGCAGGAGCACTAGAATCCCTATTACCTTGGAGTTTCGATCTGTCACAGTACTCATTAGAAGTAGATGAAATGATCTCATGGTCATCAGTTTGGGGGCCTCTAGATGAAGAAGCACTAGGATCCCTCATCCCCTAAAGTCGAAAGTCTCAGAAATTTTGTTCTGATTGATGATACAAATTTTCAAAATGGGAAACCTGCCGACGACTAGCAGCCAACTCTTCTTGAAGTTTTTGGTTTTGTTCTTCAAGCATCCGCTATGAGCTAGAAAGGAAAAAAGTAAGAGCATACATAATCATGCATACATATAGCATACGTTATCATGGAATAAGAAAACTTACCAGGTAATTCATATCAATACCCTGCAAATGAGATGGAATATTTGGTGGACTAGAATGAGCAAATGAAGGAGCAATAAAAGAAGGACCAGCCTCATGATCAAATGAGCCAATAACCTACAACAACAATTAAAAAAAAGTCAGAACAAGTTAAGAAAGAAGTTATTGCAATGGAAAAATGGTAAAAGTTTTACTTGAGAAGTGCTAGCCCCGAGATATGGAACGAATTCTGCCCTCTCTCCATGATGTTCCTCTTCATCTCTACCCTCATTTTCTTTGCGAATTTCCCATACACCAACAGGAGATACTGTGAGCAGGGATTTTTGCCCCCGCTCCCTGTGGAATGGTTCTTGTGACTTCGGCACTATTTAGGCTCGGGGCCTTAGAGAACACGGACCTAGGTCCGGAGAAAATGGAGTCACCACCCAGACGGGCCGGGAAAAAGAAAAGGGTGGATGACTCAATTCCTAAGGAATCCCTAACCCCCTAATGGGTTCAAAAAGTTGGGTACGTGTGGGGAAGGTGAGAAATGGCCCAACACCCCCACAACGCCCGGTTCATTGGAACCGGCCTCCCTTACAGGTCTTAATATTATAAAATTCTTAAGTATAACAACATTATCCATATTACACACAATAATTAAAAGAAAGCATCAATATATTAAAATCAAAGTAATGTCCAAACACAACAAATAAATGGACACCCATCGAAGGATGGAAACATGTCCTTACATCTAATCCCTAAATAGGACACCCACCGAAAGGTAGAAACATGCCCTTTACATTGGTTCTAAAATAGAAAAAGCAATTTAAATTACATGATATTTAACTAATGAGGTACCCACCAAGTGGAAACATACCTCTTACAACATTTGGAAATCTAAATAAATCGATAAAAGTAAATAACCATTCATCTTAAATAAATCATTCATCAAAGGTATTAAATATCAATAGAAAGTAAATATCCATCCATGGTAAATTAAATAAACCAGGCATTGAACTTAAATAAATTAAAGAATATAAAATAAATCAAAGCATAATCAAATATAAAATTGAATAAAGCAAGTAAAGATTCAAATTAGGGCTACTGTTTCTATTTAAGATTCTTTATTTCATGTGTTTAGGGTTTTGAAATTTATGGAATTAGGCTACTAAGAGTTTTTAAAGGAATTAGAATAGATTAAGGTTTTATAATTTAAGAGGTTGATAAAATTCTTTGATTAACCAAATTATTATTTGAATGGTGAAATCATGAAACTAGGGTTTGGACACTTTAAAATGCATAAATTTATGGTTTATGGTTATTCATTGAATTATGGTTTCAAGCTTACAGTGTAAAATTATAACATTTATGTTTATATGGTTTTTAAAGTTTTAAAGGATCAGGGTTTAGAAAAAATTAGGATTTAAGGTTTTAAGGGAGTTAGGGTTCACTATTATGAGTTTTGGAGTTGAACTAGGGTTTAGTGTTTTAGAATTTGGGTTTCGTGTTTTAGAATTTGGTTTTTAGATTTTGAAGATCAATTGATAATTTTATGAAGTTTTATGAAAATAAAAAAAAATGATTTAAAGTTTATAAAAGCAAAAAAGAAATTTTTAAGGCTTTTGGAAAGAAACAGAACTCAATTTAAGGTTTTGATAATTTGGAAAGCAAATTAGGTTTTTGGGGTTTTAAAGAAACAAAACTAATAACTTTAAACTTTTTGGAAAACAAAGCAACGAATTAAGATTTTTAAACCTTAGAAAAAGTGAATTGAGGTTCTAAAGTTTTTGAATTAAAGGAAACAATAGGATGATTTTAAGCCACTGTGAAAAAATAACAAGAAATTAAGAATTCAATCCTTGGTTCGTAGGTTACACCAAAAATTACTTCTTGGATGAACAAGGTCAAAGACAAGCTTTGCTGCCTTTGAATTGCTTGAATTGTTTTTCTGCTCTCTCAAAAAAATCAAATTGATTCAAGGTTTTCCTTCTCAACTTCAGTCTCCACTTTATCTAAATTTCCTTCCAATTTTTGTCTTTTTTCCTCCGATTTCTTAATTCCTTTTTGTGTTGTTTTTCGTCTTATTTATAGAAGAATTTTATGTTCCATTCCTAGTTATTCATGGAACATAATATTCATTAAGAAAAGGAAACCAAAACCTAATTGTATTAGGTTTTGAAAAATTTGAGTCGGAAAAATTTTGTTGGCGAAAAAAAACTGCTGCGGAAAAATTGCACTGGCAAAAAAAAACTAATGCGGAAAAATTGCTTTGGCAAAAAATCTATCGCAGCTGGCTGCTGTAGCGCGGGCAAAATGGGCCTGCTGGCCATTTCGCCTGCCAATTTTGCCAGCAGAAAAATTCTGTGGGCGAAATGGCCTGGGCCATGCCATTTTGCCCGCAAGAAACTTCTGAGGGCGAAATGCCCATCGTCGCCGATTTTTCCGTCGCCGATTTTTTTAAAAAAAAATTTATTCACTTCACCATTTTTTACTAAAATAAATATTAAAATTAATCAAGATACCACAAAAGTTATTTTGGACTAATTAAAATATATTAGACAACACAAAAATTAATTTGGACAAATTAAAATATATTGGATCGGACTAGGTAAAAAATTAAGGGTCTAGAGATTGGGTACTTGGACCCAAGATTGAATTTGATTTGGGTACCTGGACCCAAGATTGGATTATATTTGGGTAATTGCACCAAGGATTGGGTACTTGGATCTGAGATTGATTTGATTTGGGTACTTGGACCCGAGATTGAGCACTTAGACCCGAGATTGAATGGGTGCTTGGACCCGAGATTGGGTACTTGGATCCAAGATGGAATTGATTTGGGTACATGGAATCGAGATTGGGTACTTGGACCCAAGATTGGGTACTTAGACCCGAGCTTGAATTGATTTGGGTACTTGGACCCAAGAATGGGTGCTTGGACCCAAGATTGGGTACTTGGACCCGAGCTTGAATTGATTTGGGTACTTGGACCTGAGATTGATTTGATTTGGGTACTTGGATTCGAGATTGAATTGAATTTGGGTACATGGACCTAGGATTGGGTACTTGGACCCGAGATTGAATTTGATTTGGGTACTTGGACCCAAGATTGGATTGAATTTGAGTACTTGGACCCAGGATTGGGTACTTGGACCCGAGATTGGGTACTTGGACCCAAGATTGGATTGAATTTGATTTGGGTACTTGGACCCAAGAATGGGTGCTTGGACCCGAGATTGGGTACTTAGACCCGAGCTTGAATTTATTTGGGTACTTGGACCCGAGATTGATTTTGAATTTGACTGACCTTTTATCAGTCGAGAATTCTGGCATAACTGGTTGTTCTATTTTTATGAATTGTAGGTCTTTACCCACCAAAAATAGATCTTTATCTATTGGAACCTAGGAACATGGATTTTTATCCATTGGAGAGATGGTCTTTACCCGTGAAACATGGATCTTTTATCCATTGCAAAAAGGGTATTTACCCTTGAAATATGGATCTTTATCCATTTGAAATCGGGTCTTTACCCTTGAAATAAGGATCTTTATCCTTCGGACTTTGGGTCTTTACCCTTTGAAATATTGATCTTTATCCATTTGAAATTGGTTCATTACCTTTGAAACAAGGATCTTTATCCATTAGAGATCGAGTCTTTATCCTTGAAACATGGATTTTTATCCATTGGAAATCAGGTCTTTACCCTTGAAACATGGATCTTTATCCATTGGAAATCGGGTCTTCACCCTAGAAACATGGATCTTTATCCATTGGAAATCGGGTCTTTACCTTTGAAACATGGATCTTTATCCATTGGAAATCGGGACTTTACCCTTGAAACATGGATCTTTTTCCATTAGAGATTGGGTCTTTACCCTGGCTTTAGCTCTTTTAGTTGGACTAACATTTTGTCTTTTGCATTTTCATTCAAATTTTTTTTCTTTTCATTGATGATGATTTTTTATTCTTTTGAGAATTATTTTTCTTGTTCATTAATTAAACATGAACAAAAAAATTCAGCCTTTTTAGCTAGCCTTCATATCTTCTCCTTGCCCCCTGCGTGGCAAGATATTCAAAATATTTTGTTTATGCATAATCTCAAAAATTAAAAAGGAAAAGCGTTGCCCCCTATGTAGGCTCAAACCCATGATTTTTCTATGCGGGCTCTGATTGATTTTTTTGTCGTCTAGTTCTTCGCACAAGCACGTATTTCTTCTTTTGCAAAATGACTAAAACTTTCTCAAGCAATGGGCTTTCCATGCCCCCCTGATTTGATACCTTCTTTTGATTCTTTACTTCACAGAGTGTTTGCTGTTCACTTTGATAAAGAATAGACAATACAAGACAAGAAAGTGTGATGTGATATGCTCATGTATGCATGATATGCATGATAATACTCACAGTGGTTTCATTGACTCATAGACCTAGGTGATTAGTAGAAGTATTCTCATTGATTCCTTTTCGATGCTCGTTCAAGTCTTGCATTGGAATGATAGAAAGCTTTGCATTTATGGCTTTTATCTTCAAGATGTTGAAAATATGAATAATGGAGACCCCAAGCAGTAGAGTTAGGGATTCATATATTTCAAACTATGTCTCAGCATGTCAGTTGATAGCTTCTTCATGACCTTGCCAATAATCATTTCCTTTGCCCAATGTGTATTTTGGAGGTTCAACATACTTCCCTTAACTTGACGGTTTTGTATGACAAAACTCTTCTCTTTTTTTTTTTGAATTTTTGAATCAAATGTTGGCTTTGCCAAATTAATGTCAATGTACCTCAGGACTTGATTTTTTCCAAATTTACACATCTATAACATGACAACCCTAGTTATCGTACTAAATTCGGGAATCATTTCTATTTAAGCAAGAATTGTTGCACTTCAGATAGGCACATACACATTACTTGGCCAAAGGTCTCATTTGAGTTTAAATATTATCTATCTCATATGCATGCTTATTTAAACTATTTCCACCAATAGACTCTACCTACCAAGAGAGATCAACAGGTCTTAGATAAGCTTGAAATGGGGTCTATGAGGGACACAGGTTTAAATGAAGGCCATTTTGAGATTGGAGCTAGTGTGACACAATGGACAAACCTTCACACTACAAAATTCTTGTTGGAACTTTAGACAGTTGAGAGCAATCTTTCTAGACTCCAAATTCCTTCAATCTTTTTGGCATTAATCTGGATCTTGATTAGGGTAGTCTTTTCCCTTGCAAAAAGTTTAAGACCCAAATTCTTTTCTTTTCTTCTTTTCCCTTTTCTTTCATCTTTATTTTTCTTACTCTTCCCTCTTCTTTCTCTTTCCTTACTCTTCCATTTCTTTTATCATTTTGTCCTTCTTTCTTATAGGACTATCAAGTACAGAATTTTTAAGAACTGGATGGTCTTCCTCTTTTTTTCTCCAATTTTGATTGAATCTTTGGTTGGGTTGGACCAATTAAAGTAAAAATGTCTTTATGATCCAAATGGAATCCTTTTGCTGCTTTAGGTAAAAGAAAACTCAGTTGGCTTTTTGAACCACCTTTTTAGTTTTTTTTTTCTTTTTTTTTGTTTTCTTCTTTTGCTTTTCTTCTTCTTCTTCTCTTTTTTTTCTTTTTCTTTTTCCTTTCTTTTTCTGTTTTTTTTGTCCTAGCTCAAACAAAGTTGTCTTGTTTGTACCGACTTAGGCTTCTAATAATGGATGAGTAGAGTAACATAGATCTTCTTTAATAGGGATAAATCATTTATTACTCTAATGTTGTCTTGATATATTAGAGATATTAAGTGAACTTCAACTACCCTTATGGTCTTGAAAACTTCAACTACCCTTATGGTCTTGAAAATATCAACTATCCTTATGGTCTTGAGAACTTCAACTATCTTCATGATCTTGACTATTCATTGCTTTCTTTGATCTTCTTGCCTCTTCATATTAGTGATCATAAGATTTGTCAAAAGTATCACAACAACTCAGGGTAGGTTATTGGGGTTATATGCCAATGAAAAGAAAGCTAAAATTTTATGAAGGCTCAAAGGGGCAACTAGGGATTGATATTTAATAGGGTGGATACTAGTTGTTGGCTAACCAAACAATGCCTAGATCATCTCTCCCTTAAATAAGTAGAGTTCAATTTCACCTCAAAAGGTTGTCAAAGCATGTTCTAAGACTAACTAGAACCTAGACAAAGGTAATTATGCAGGAGCCCTCTCTAAGTAAGCATACACAACTCAATGCTATAGAGCAATTCCCTCACCTAGTAAAGTCATTAAAGTCATGATGCCTAGACACATTAATTTATGAATTATCAAGCTAGATTCCTCATTGATTGAACACCAAAATGAACAAAGACCAACAAAAATTTTGATGAAAGTAATTTATTTCAAGTAACTTTAAATTTGAAAAACACAATAGTTACAAAAAGAAAGTAAAATTGAAAAGAAACATTCAAGCTAAGGAAGGTTCGTTGAGTTGGAGTCGAAGATACTTCATTTATTTTGACATCTCAAGGGCAAGGATTTTCTCCATCATCAAGGATCATTGCTTCATCATCATCTTCTCTATCCATATCATGACAAGGTGAAAAGATAAAACTCTTCATGAAGGTTGTAAGCGATGGTGCCCTTCCAAATTTAGGCTAAGGATTATTCTTAGTGTTGGGCTTATCAGGCTCAGGCAGCTTTTCGCTATCAATCAAATCTTGGATTTCATGCCTTAATCGAACACATTTATCTGTCTCATGCCCTTGTATTTGATGAAATTGACAGAAAACCTTGGCATCAAAATTTGGTGGTATAGGCTTATGTAGAGGCCGAGTTGCCAATGGTTGTAGCAAATCAATTTTCATTAGATTTTCTAAAATCTTTGACAAAGGCTCCCTTAAGTCTGAAAATTTACACTTCTTTGTTGTCTTAGTTCTTGCATCTTTCTCAACACCTCCCCTTTCCCTTTGACTTTGCCCACTAGGGTGATAGCAGCTCTTACTGCTCCACTTAGATAGCACATGGTTCGGTTGGTCTTGTAGAATAGGGATTGATCTCTCATTTTTCATTTGATCTCTATCAGTAGACATGTTCCTTGTTAATGCTGCCTTTTCCTTCTTTCTTATGTCAATGGGAGATGCCTCATTAGCATTTTTTATGATCTCTAGAATTTGATCAACTGGGTCCTCATAATTTCAACCAATTGATCTCGTAGCTCGACCATCCTAACTTTGACAACTTCATTGACTATGTCCCATAGCTAGTTTGCATCCATCCTTCCAATGAAGTGCTTGAATCAAAATCAATGTTGTAGGTGGTATCGTTGTATGCTCTTGAATTGTTGTACTTTAGGCCTATGAGCCAGAAAGGATCAATGATATGAGATGCAAATGTATGTATGCATGTATGCATGTATGCACAAACAATCAACAAACAAGGATAATTAGGATGTTCCTTCCAACCCTATAACATCCACACAAGAATGGCGAGTCTCTTTTCTTACGTATATGGTTAGAAAAATACCAACATGGGGTATCTTGTTTTCGAATATTTCCCTCAGACGTTTCAACCAATAGTTATATTTTTGAAAATGGAAATCAGTTCATAATAATTCCCATTAATTAGGTTTTAATCCATTCAACCAACTTTAGTAGCTTTTATGCTACATTGGATTAAAACTAAATTAACAGGTTTATTATAAGTAGATTTCTCACTAGAAAAAGTAACTAATGATTCATGCCAAAAACAAGCCCATGATTAATTATTCTTAGTATAAACTAGGCTCACAATTGATTTTTGGTATTTCTTAATTGACCTAAATAATTTGCAATCTCTTTGTAAGAGAAGGTTGGATGAAAATAATTTTATTTCTAAGCCCATTGTAAAAAGATTTTAGAAAAAAAAAATGGATTTTGGGCTTAGTATTTGGGCCATGACCAAAAGAATTTTTGATTTGTTTTTAGAAAAGTTTTATGTCCAAAGACCATCTTGAAAAATTTTGAAAATAGCTTTGGTCTTTTGGATTTCAAAGAAAATTTTATTTTGAGCTTACAATATACTTAGGTCATATTAGAAAAAGGACAAACCAAATAAGCCATGATTTAAGCCAAGATAAATTAACCATAGTTAAACAACATGCATTTGGGGTAAAACCTAAGGAAAGTAACTAGGCCAATTACATGAGCTTTAGTCTTTGGGTAAAAAGGCTTAGGTTCCCATAGCAAGTATATACCAAATGGTATGAGGCTATGAGTGGTTATGCCATGCTTGATCTCCATACCTTGAGTGAAAGTATGTTATCCCTTACATAATATAACACGGATAACACGGGCGTCCTAACTCACGCACACGATGCAATCTAAGATGATGCAATGGATAATATTATTATAAGAAAAAATAGAATAATATAGAGACCAACGGAATCACTTCTCTTATCCCCAGTGGAGTCGCCACAGTGAGCGGGGATTTTTGGCCCCACTCCTGGTGGAAAGGTTCTTGCGAATACGGCACTATTTAGGCTCGGGGCCTTAGAGAAAACGGACCTAGGTCCGGAGAAAATGGAGTCACCACTCGGACGGGCTGGGAAAAAGAAAGGGGTGGATAACTCAATTCCTAAGGAATTCCCAACCCCCTAATAGGTTCGGAAAGTTGGGTACGTGTGGGGAAGGTGAGAAATAGCCCGGCACCCCTATAACGCCGGTTCATTGGAACCGACCTCCTTTACAGGACTTAATATTATAAAATTCTTAAGTATAACAACATTATCCATATTACACACAATAATTAAAAGAAAAGCATCATTATATTAAAATCAAAGCAATATCCAAACACAGCAAATAAATGGACACCCATCCAAGGATGGAAACATGTCCTTACATCTCATGCCTAAATAGGACACCCATCGAAAGGTAGAAACATGCCCTTTACATTGGTTCTAAAATAGAAAAGCAATTTAAATTACATGATATTTAACTAATGAGGTACCCACCAAGTGGAAACATACCTCTTACAACATTTGGAAATCTAAATAAATAGATAAAAGTAAATAACCATTCATCATAAATAAATCATTCATCAAAGGTATTAAACATCAATAGAAAGTAAACATCCATCAATGATAAATTAAATAAACCAAGCATTGAACTTAAATAAATTAAAGCATATAAAATAAATCAAAGCATAATCAAATATAAAATTGAATAAAGCAAGTAAAGATTCAAATTAGGACTATATTTCTATTTAATATTCTTTATTTCATGTGTTTAGGGTTTTGGAATTTATGGAATTAGGCTACTATGAGTTTTTAAAGGAATTAAAATAGATTAAGGTTTTATGATTTACGAAGTTGATAAAATTCTTTGATTAACCAAATTAGTGTTTGAATGGTGAAATCATGAAACTAGGGTTTGGACACTTTAAAATGCTTAGATTTATGGTTTACGGTTATTCATTGAATTATGGTTTCAAGCTTACTGTGTAAAATTATAACATTTATGTTTATATGGTTTTTAAAGTTTTAAAGGATTAGGGTTTAGAAAAAATTAGGGTTTAAGTTTTAAGGGATTTAGGGTTCACTATTTTGAGTTTTGGAGTTGAATTAGGGTTTAGTGTTTTAAAATTTGGGTTTCGTGTTTTAGAAATTGGTTTTTAGATTTTGAAGAATAATTGATAATTTTATGAAGTTTTATGAAAATAAACAAAATGATTTAAAGTTTATAGAAGCAAAAAAGAAATTTTTAAGGCTTTTTGAAAGAAAAAGAACTCAATTTAAGGTTTTGATAATTTGAAAAGCAAATTAGGTTTTTGGGGTTTTGAAGAAACAAAACTAATAACTTTAAACTTTTTGGAAAACAAAGCAACGAATTAAGATTTTTAAACCTTAGAAAAAATGAATTGAGGTTCTAAAGTTTTTGAATTAAAAGAAACAATTGGATGATTTTAAGTCACTGTAAAAAAATAACAAGAAATTAAGAATTCAAACCTTGGTTCGTAGGTTGCACCAAAAATTGCTTCTTGGATGAACAAGGTCAAAGACAAGCTTTGCTGCCTTTGAATTGCTTGAATTGTTTTTCTGCTCTCTCAAAAAAATCAAATTGATTCAAGGTTTTCATTCTCAACTTTGGTCTGCACTTTCTCTAAATTTCCATCCAATTTCTGTCTTTTTTCCTCCGATTTCTTGATTCCTTTTTGTGTTTTTTTTAGTCTTATTTATAGAAGAATTTTATGGTCCATTCCTAGTTATTCACGGAACATAATATTCATTAAGAAAAGAAAACCAAAACCTAATTGTATTAGGTCTCGAAAAATTTGAGTCGGAAAAATTTCGCTGGCAAAAAAAAACTATTGCGGAAAAATTACGCTGGCGAAAAAAAACTGCTGTAGAAAAATTGCGCTGGTGAAAAGCTACCGCAGCTGGCCGCGGCAGCCGGGGACAAAATGCCAACGGGCCCGCGCTGACTTTCGGCGACGATTTTTTCGTCACCGATTTTTTTTATTTTTTTATTTTTTATTTTTTTGATTTTTTGTTCACTTCACCATTTTTTACTAAAATAAATATTAAAAATTATCAAGATACCACAAAAATTATTTTAGACTAATTAATATATATTGGACAACACAAAAATTATTTTGGACTAATTAAAATATATATGATCAGACTAGGTCAAAAATTAAGGGTCTATAGATACATCAAAGTTTAAGAGCCCAATTTGAATAAAAAGTGTATAAGATGCACCCGGTGGATAGAGAAATATTTCAACATCATAACCGTGACGGGCCAACCACCATGCATTCTCTAGCATTGATGTAATATCTAAAATATATTCCGGGCAATGCATCGGGATCCTCTGCTACTCGGGACTAAGAAACTACTCATATACTCTCTCTCTGAGAAACGAGCCACTAGACACAGGGCCGGCAATGACTCGGTGAGTATGTTGAAAAGACAGTGCAACGTTCATGGAGGAAGTCCAGTTTGTCCGCTCTTCTCCGTTCCACCAGGCCAAATTCACCTACAAAATAACATAAGGTAAGTAAACTTTCACATAAATTTTAAAGTATACTAATTCTATTATATCTGGTCCCAGGATAGGAAGCTCAAGACAAAGTGTTGGGTATGCACATGGTGAGAGCCGGGAACTTCTACACACTCAGACAATCAGAAATTTAATCTCGGATACCCGACTCTTTCTCAGAAAATACCAGGCGCCCTCACAAGATTATGCTCGTATGCCCATACCTACAACAATAATAAAGATCAAATTCATGTAAAAATAAGAATGGAATTGACATTGGTGGAAGAAGAATACCTCGACAACTGCCATAAAGCCAACAAAGGACTTCTTATTTCGGCAAATTTTATCAAGACCGTGGTAAAGATAGGCGAGACCAGCTTCACCCCAGCCATAAAGTCATAAAATAAGCAAGGGCCCACAACACTGACAAATGGATGGCAGATTCAGTGCTGCCTAAAATGGTTGACCCGAGTAAATATAGCAAAAATCCTCGAGCATACTGTTGGCCTGTGTCTCTGTGAACCCGTCCTTCGTAGTTCATCCAATAACTACAAATTGGCTCAATTTTTATCTTAAAAGGCCCTTTATATGATGGTTCCATACCAATTAATTGTTGAATTTCTTCAAATGATAGAACATCATTGGTAAGAGGAACCGGAACATCATCATACCGAATGCCGGTTATAGCAGCAAAATCGACCAGACCAATTGTCATCTCTCCAATGAGCAAGTGAAAAGTATGAGTTGTGTCCAACCATCGTTCTGCAAGCGCCTGGACTATGCTTTGGTCTATTAGATACTCCTCGGGTGGTAATTTTAAGATGAAGCTCTCAAAGCCGCAATCTCGGATAATCTGCCTTACCCGAGAAGGCGCTACATCATAACATTGTCGAGCTTTGTAGATACTCCCTCTGCCCTGAATAACACAATGATCATGCTAACACGGAGCCATGTAAGTTAACACCAAGTAAGTATATCATTATTCTATCTACTTAAATTCTTAAATTATTAATATATTTTTCCTAAATTTTCTAAAAAATATAAAATATAAAGAAAAGAAAACAAATAAAAAGGAAAAGGAAAAGGAAAAACGATAAAAAAAATAATAAAAATAGAAAAAAAGAAAAAGGAAAAATAATAACAAAAGAAAACAAATAAAAACCAAAAAACGAAAAAAAAAAAGAGAAGAAAAAGAAAAAGGAAAAAATAATTACCCTGCTCTTTGGATTTGAACTACGATGAAGCGGCATTCCGGCTAGTAGACCTACATTTCCATCTTCATGATGTCGAATAAACTCCAATAACTCAGCATTAGAATGAATTCCTGATCTTGAAGCATGCATTTTTTCAAAACTGTATGCTAAACTTGAAATGCTTATAGCTATGAATGAATGGAATGAAAAATTTGCTATAAATGAAATGAAGAAATCATTCGTTTATATAGAGGAACGGCAAAGAAAAAACAAAATTCAAAAAGTAAATTTTACTATTGATGAATAGTAAGTTACTATTTACAAATAGTATGATACTATTTACAAATATTAGGTTACTATTTACAATAGTAGGATACTATTTACAAATAGTAAGTTACTATTTATGAATAGTAAATAGTGCATGAACAGTGACTATACAGTAAATAAATAGAAAACTCAATTATTCAGTTTAATCTTTCAAATACTTGTGTGTATATAAATATTTCTACACTTTTAAAAAAAAATTTTACAAGCAGGGGGCAAGGAGAAGATATGTGCTTAAAAAATTACCTAAATTTTTTGCAAACAAAATTTATATGCTACTGACTATAATTATTTTTTACAGATAATTAAATCTCTATTAGCTGGGGTCCAGAACCCAAATTACCATTAGGTCCATAACCTAAAATTATCCTTGAGTCCAGAACTCGAACCGGGTCCAGAACCCAAAATTATCTTTAGGTCCAGAACCTAAAATCTCTTCTAAGTACAGAACTTAGCTCGGGTCCATAACCCAAATTACCCTTAGGTCCAGAACCTAAAATCCCTTTTAAGTCCAGAACCTAAATTATCTTTAGGTCTAGAACCTAAAATCTCTTTTACGTCCAGAACTTAGCTCGGGTCTAGAACCCAAATTATCCTTAGGTCCAAAACCTAAAATCTCTTATAAGTCCAGAACTTAGCTCCGGTTCAGAACCCAAAATTTCCTTTGGTCCAGAACCTAAAATCTCTTTTAAGTCTAGAACTTAGCTCGGGACCAGAACCCAAATTACCCTTAGTTCTAAAACCTAAAATCTCTTTTAAGTCCAGAACATAGTTCGGGTCCAGAACCCAAATTATCCTCAAGTCCAAAACCTAAAATCTCTTTTTAAGTTCAGAACTTAGCTCGGGTCCAGAACCCAAATTATCCTTAGGTCCAAAACCTAAAATCTCTTTTAAGTCCTGAACTTAGCTCGGGTCCAGAACCCAAATTACCCTTAGGTTTAGAACTAAAATCTCTTTTAAGTCCAGAACTTAGTTTGGGTCCAAAACCCAAAATTATCCTTAGATCCAGAACCTAAAATTATCCTTGAGTCCAGAACTCAAATCGGGTCCAGAACCTAAAACTTCAACCATCAAAGAAAAATTAAGTCTTATTGCTTTTCACTCTCTTTTACTAAAGTCTCAGATTATTCAAGCAGGGGGCAAACTGTAGACCCTTAATTTTTTACCCGGTCCGGTCCGTTATTTTTTATATATTCCAAAATAATTTCTGTGGTATTTTAATTAAATAATATTTATTTTAGTATTTATTTTTTATAATTTTTATTAAAATAATAAATAATAAATAATAATAAATAAATGAAAATATAAATATAAATATAAATCGGCGACGAAACATTCATCGTCGAAAGTAATTGGCCAAGGCCAATTTCGCCCGCAGGAATTTCCTGCGGGCGAAATGGCCTTAGGCCATTTCACCGCAGGAATTTCCTACGGAAAAATTAGCTGACTGCGCCAATTCTCATGCCCAGCTCTCGCAATTTCGCACCTCACCTCGCAGTTTCTCCCCAACGCTCGCAATTTTGCCAGCGAAATTTTCCAACTCAATTTTTTCCGAAACTAAACTCTATTTGGTTTTGGTTTCTTTTCCTAATTAATCTTAGTTTCCTTAAACAATTACAATTAATCTTATAAATTTTCCTATAAATAACACTTTAAAAAAAAGAAAAAAGGGAGGAAAACTGGGGACTGGAACTTTGAGAAAAAGAGGAGAACTTGGGACTTGGATCGGAGAGTAGGGCTTCAGATTTGAGAGGAGCAAGAAGAAGCAATCAATCCATCAAAGGGAACAACCTTGCCTTTGTCTTTATTCATCCAGAAGGCAACTTTTTGGTGGAACAAACTACGCAAGCTTGATTCTTAATTATACATTACTCGTGATCACAATAACTTTGTTTCTTTGATTCATAAGAATATACACACAAAACTTTGATCTATAAATATGTAGTAACATTGATCTTCGTTTCAATAACCTAAATTATTCATTCTATTTCCAAAAACCCTAAAAAATACTTTTCTATTTCCAAAAACCTTAAATCATTTTGCCTATTTCCAAAAACTTTATAAAACTCTAAACTGTTTTCTTAAATCCTAAAACCAAACATATTTTCCGAAACACTAAAAACCCTAATTCTCTCAAAACCAAAACAGTAAACCCTAAATTTTCCTAAACCCTAATTCATTGAATTTAAAACCCCAAACTAGTTAATTTAAACCCTAAAGCCATAATCTAATAAAACTAAAATAACAATCCAGTTAACATGAATTATAAACCTAATATCTTAAAATGTCAAAACCCTAATTTCATATATTTACCCCTCAAACCCTAATTTGATCAGTCAAAGAACCTTACTAATTTCTTAAATTTATAAAACCCTAATCCATTTCAATTCTCTTAAAACTTACAGTAGCCTAAACAAATAACAATAATAATATCTTAAGATTCAAAAACTCTAAATATTAATTAAAGAACTTTAAATAGAAACAGCAAACCTCAATTTGTATCTTTACTTGCTTTATTTTTAGATTTGATTATGTTGTCTATTATATGCTTTGGTGGTTGATTTATTTAATTTCTATGCTTGATTTATTTAGTTTATCATGGATGAATGTTTACTATATATTTTGATTGATGTTTAATATCTTTGATGAATGATTTATTTATGATGAGTGTCTATTTACTTTCATCGATTTATTTTGATTTTCAAATATTGTAAGAGGTATGTTTCCACTTTGTGGGTACCTCATTAGTTAAATATCATGTAATTTAAATAGTTTTTATATTTTAGACCAATGTAAAGGACATGTTTCTACCTTTTGTTGGGTGTCCTTCCTATTAGTTTAGACATGGATAATGTAAGGACATGTTTCCATCTTCGAATGGGTGTCCATTTATTTTCTTTGTTTGGACATTGCTTTAATTTTTAATATAATGATGTTTTATTTCAATTGTTGCGTGTAATATGGATAATATTGTTATACTTAATAATTTATAATATTAAGACCTGCAAAGGAGGCCGATTCTAATGAATCAGCATTGTGGGGGTGCTGGGCCATTTCTCACATTCCCCACACATACCCAACTTTCCGAACCCATTAGGGGGTTGGGGATTCCTTAGAAATTGAGTCATCCACCCCTTTCTTTTTCCCGGCCCATCCGGGTGGCGACTCCATTTTTTCTGGACTTAGGTCCGTGTTCTCTAAGGCCCAGAGCCTAAACAGTGACGAAGTCGTAAGAACCATTCCACTGGGAGTGAGGCCAAAAATCCCCACTCACACAACCACTCATACAACTCATGTTTAGTTTTAAATGCAGTTTTTCACTTATCCCCAGGTTGCACCCTAATTTGGTGGTATACACTGTTAAGGTCAATTTTCGTAAAAATGCATATAACACTTAATTCATCAAGCGTATCATCAAGTCTAGGGATAGGATGTCTATACTTTACAATGATTTTATTTATGGCTCTATAGTCTACACACATCCTCTAAGTCCTATCTTTCAAAGGTGGAAGTTCTCTTGGCATTTCTTTAGGAAACACATCTTCAAATTCATGCATCAAAGAAATTATAGAAATAGGCAAAGAATCAATGTTACATATGTTCAAAAAATTCTCCTCGACCACATTACAATGAAAGATTTTTAGGTATAATAATTACTTTTCAGCTCTCTTTCTTTTGCATAAAAACTATGTTTTCTCTTCCCCTCACTTATTTCTTTTCTCTCTTTCTTTGAGCCCTCTCCTTTCTCACTCCTCTTCTTTTTAATAGCTCCTTTCTTTTCACATTCATCTATTATATTCTCTTCCCCCAGCTTAGTTTCTTCACTCTTATTTTTGTTTTCCTTTTCTCTCAACTTCCTTTGTACTTCTCTCTCATTTACTTCCTTAGGTGACAAGGGTACCAAAGTAATTTTTATTTCATCCATCTCAAATGAGTAATGGTTGGTGAAACCATTATACATTGCCCTCCTATCATATTGCCATGGACTTCCTAGTAGCAAGTGTCCCACTTGCATAGGCACTACATCAAATAATATCCAATCCTGATACTTGTCTCTTTTTAAAGCTATAAGCACTTGCCTGGTTGCTCTAATTTCTCCATAATCATTGAGCCACTTCAATTTGTAAGGTTGTATATACTTGATTGTTGGTAGATCAAGCTTCTCTACTGGGGTGGTACTTACAACATTCGTCACACTCCTACCATCTACAATCACATCACAAACTCTATGCTCTACTAAGCACCTTGTATGAAATAAGTTCTCCCATTAATCACATTCATCATGTTGACCTTGTAAATTCAAAGCTCTCCTAGCTACAAGTGCTTTACCACTCTCTGCAGGAATAAGATCTTCTTCCTCATCTTCACTACCTTCTTCTTTAGAATCCTCCTTCTCCTTCCCTTTCAGCTCACCACTAGTCAAGAAATAATCCCCATCTCTCATATACATTGTCCTTTGATTGAGGCACTCCCTCTTGTAATGACCTATACCACCACATTTAAAGCATTTAATCTTAGAAGTGGATTCGTTCTTACCTTTATCTTAACTAGTTCTAGGAGCCTTAGCAACTTCCTTGAGCTTGGTTTTAGGCTTAGATGGGGTAGCCTTTCCATCTTTCTTCCAGGTAGGCCTAAAAGATGTTGAAGATGAGAACCGACTCGAACTACTCTTCCTCTTCAATTGCCTTTCCACTTTCAAGGCTAAGTGTATTAGCTCTTCAAGATCCATGTATGGTTGTAATTCCATTACATTGGCTATGTCTTTATTTGTAACACCCTTATACCCCATATGTAATATCCCAAAGTATGCCCTAGAAGTTTGGTATAATAATTGTTGTAATTGGATTAAGTGTATATGTGTTTAATTGGAAAGAGAAAGGAAGTGAAGAGAGAATGTATATGTTGTATATATAGTGATATATACAACATATACAAGTCAAAATGTGAAGTCAAAAGATGATTAGTTAATGATTTTAAATTAATTATATTAATTAAGTGGAATTTGAGTGAGTGGAAGTGGATGGAGATATTTAGAATATTCTAATATTAAAATGCTTGGAGGAGAGGGTTTTGAGGAGATAGTGGGTGAGAATTTGACTTTGTCTTCTTTGCTTTCTTCTTTCTTTCTTTCTTCTTCATGGTTCACCTTCCTCTTCTTTTCTTTTCTTTGTTTGGCCGGTCCTCCTTATCAAGAGAGCAAGAGAGAGATTTGATCTTTCATACTCAAGATTGAAGAAAGTTTTCAAGCGATCAAGTTGGAAATTTAAGAGTTTCTCCATCTTTGGTAAGTTTTCCACTTGATTCTTTGATTTTCTTTGAGTTTGTGATTTGAGATTGTGGTTGATATGTGTTTGTTTGATTGTGGTGTGTTTAAGAGTGTTTGGTTCAATTGATTTTGGATTTTGGGGTTGAATTGAAGGAAAGAGTAAGTTTGTTGGAAGAGAAAGTGTTGTGGTTGTGTTTTGGGTTTCTGGTGATGATTATGATTTGTGTCTGATGTATGTTTGAGTTGTTTTGGGTGTTTTTGTAAGTTATTATGGTTTATGGGTGTGTTTAATTAAGTTTGTTTCAAGTGGAAGATGGTGGAAGTAAGAGGTTTGTTGGATGTGTTGTGGTTGTTGCCGGAATCTGGATTTTTGGCCTGACACGCCCATGAGAACGGCCAAGTCTTTGGACGTGTCAATGATTCTGTGTTGCAGTAGCATTTACAAGTCCAGTGACACGCCCATGTCACTAAGCATGTCATAGCTATTGTGTGGGTGAAGGATTGACACGGCCATGAGCACGCACATGTTGTTGGACGTGTCAATGTTTTTGTGAGACAGAATGTATTACACGTTCAGTGACACTCCCGTGGTTATGAATGTGTCAAAGCTTCTGTGTTGTGGAGTTAGGGCACGGTCAGGGACACACCCGTGTTGTTGAGCGTGTCATGATTAGAGTTTGCACTAGTTGGTTCTTAGCTTTATTATCTTATATGTATTTCTAAGTGAGTGTGTATGATTACCTTTGGTTTAGGTTGTGAAGAAGTTGAATTGCCCTAACATAAGTGTTGAGGATTCTTGGAGGAGGACGTGTATAGATTGGTGTGAGTTGGTTTCAAGGTAAGTACAAACTACATGGTTGCATACATTTACATGATTTTGATACTTAACATATTTTGTTGTACATATGTTAAGTAATTGATTACATTGTCAATACATTTGATGAATGTTATGATTTGTATAATGTAAATGATTGATGAGAATTTAAAATATATGTTAATGCAATTGATTGTGTACAATTGAATGATGAATTGAGATATAATGAATTGTGAAGCCAATGTGATTGGTTATGATAAGTCAAATGAAATAAGTGGGGCATGTTTGCCTAGATGATGATATTCAATGCATTTAATTATGCATACACTATCGATGAGATGAGGAGCCATGGTTGTTGGCTATAATGATAATGATGCAAATGAGATGATTGAGGCATGGTTGCCTAAGTGATGATGTGAAAATGAGAATGAAATTGATAATGAAATAACGAATGAATTGTGTGTCTAATGTGTTATTCCATTTTCAGAGTTTTGTTGTTGGTGGCATGCCTATAGTAACAATCTCTTGAAGTTAGGTTGGGCTTGATCCTTGAAGCCAAGTTGGGTTGAAGTTTAGCATGCTTAACTCCCCTTGAAGCTTGGTTGGGTCTAGTCCTTGAAGCCTAATTGAGATGTTACAACCCTTGAAGCTAGGTTGGGCTTGGTTCTTGAAGCCAAGTTGGGTTGATACTTAGCATGCTTTGTTCCCCTTGAAGCTTGGTTGAACCTAAACCCTTGAAGCCTAGTTGGGATAATGATAATGATGAATGTGATAATTAAACCAAAACATTAACTCTGAAAGTTGAATGGCATATTAGTGTCTTTTGGGCCCATGCTTGTCTTTGTTTTTAATGTGATTCTTGAATTGTGAAATCAATGAATAATGAGATACATGATGTGTAACATGTTTATGAATGTGGCATGGGAAGCTATGTTGAGTAATGAAACTATGAAGATACAACATGAATGTTTTGATATGATATTGAACAATGTAAGGTTTTAAAATATAATATCCTTTTTAATGGTGTATGAAAATTGATTGTGTGACAATGGCATTGCATTGAGGCATAGTATTATTGTAGTTTATAACACTAAGCCGTTGGCTTAGCGCGAGTGTGATTCGTCGCGCAGGTGACAGGGAAGAACCGGAGAGTTCCTCTAGACCGAGTAGAGTCTAGATTTTGAGGTGTTGATAGTGGAGCTTAAAGATCAAAGACATACTGCCGAACATGTATATATTTTATGTTTTGTAAAACTTGAGTTTTGAGGTATATGTATTTGTAAATATTTGTTATATTTTTCAATGCGTTTTGAATAAACATTTTATCTTTTGTGTTTTATAATATAACTTAAATGTTTTGAGTCTGCTTATATTATTTAAAAGAAGTGAGTCATTTGTTAGTAAACCGTGGCATTCCTATATTCAGTATACGTAAATTACGATCGTAATAGCATGCTGTGTACGTATACGAGGTATAGGGGTGTTACAATTATTTTGGTATCAGAGCCTAGGTTTGAGATTCTTAACCTAGGTCAATTGTAAGAAAAAGGAAATTTTGAGTTTTAAAATATGGTTTTTAAATAAGATACATGTTTTGGTATTGGCAGTCTTTGATCTTTAATGAGGTATATTCTGCTGTGTTTGCAGAGATAGGTAGTGATGGCGTCCCATTCACGTCAGTCTGTAGAAGGTAGTGCAGAGAGTGTAGCTCCTGAAAGGGGTAGAGATGGAGCTAGGGTTGAGAGAGTTAGTGAGGCACCTGTTTCTGTGCCAGAGAGATCAACTGCTGAGGAGGTTCCGCCGGGTTCGTTACGGCATATGGTAGAATTGTTGAGGGGAACTCCAGTGCAGCAGCCACCACCACCACCACTGCCTCAAGTGCCAGTGAGACATTATGATAAGTTGAGAAAGTATGGAGCTGAGGATTTCTTGGGCACTACAGATCCTGCAGTAGCTGAGCAGTGGTTGGATAAAGTGCATAGGATATTTATCCAGATGCAAGCTACTCCAGATGAGAAATTTGATTATGCTAGATCCTTATTGCAGAAGGATGCTTATGATTGGTGGAAGACGGTTCCTCATGCCATGGATGATCCACCTACATTATCTTATGGGGATTTTCTGAGGGAGTTCGAGCAGAAATATACTCCGAGGGAATATAAAGATGTTAAGAAGATGGAATTCCTGAATTTGAGGCAAGACAACCGGACAGTGACAGAGTATGAGATAGTGTTCATCCGGTTGAGTCACTATGTCGGGGGGATTTTCTCTGATGAAATAGACCGGTGTAGGAGGTTTGAGGAGGGATTGAGGCCCTCTATTATGTGCATTGTTGCTGGTTCTCGGTACCAGGATTTCTCTCAGCTAGTTGCAGCAGCTAGAAGTGTTGAGAGAGCACAAGGTATTGTAGCAGCTACTATTAAGGAGGAGACCAGAGTGAGAAGATCCCAGTTTGAGGTAGGATCTTCATCTATGAAGAGAGGCCGAGGAAGTTTTATTCCGAGGATCAGTAGGAGCCAGAGGCAGTCTGGTAGGTCAGTTCAATATCAGAGACTGAGACTGAGACCTACAATTTCTGTAGCTAGTGCTTCGACTCCAGTGGTTCAGAGATCTACTCCTCCTATATGTGTTCATTGTGGTAGGACCCATGGGGGTGCTTGTTGGAAGACGGGTGGATCAGGAGTATGCTTTAGATGTGGGTCACCAGCTCATTTTATTAAAGATTTCCCTGAGATGCAGGATGATAGATGGACTGATATTGCAGCTTCTCGACCCAGTGTCAGCAGAGGTGGTCGAGGGGGTAGAGGTTTCAGTAGAGGTGGTAGACCTGGGTTTAGTCAGAGGGGAGGATCTTCATCCAGAGGCAGTAGGCCAGATGAGGCCGGATCTTCTCAGAGAGTGTATGTGATGCAGAGGCAGCCGGATGCTTCAGCAGTTATAGCGGGTACATTTTCCTTATTTGATATTCCAGTTCTTGCTTTGATTGATCTAGGATCTACTCATTCATACATAAGTGCATCTATATTGCCTGTGTCCGAATTGCATTCAAAGTCCTTAGGATTTGATGTTTTGGTAACAAATCCTTTAGGACATAGTGTTGTCGTGAGTAAGGTACATCGTGATAGTGCAGTGGTAGTGCAAGGTGAAGAGTTTCATGGAGATTTAATTGAAATGCCTTTTAAGGAATATGATTTGATCTTAGGCATGGATTGGTTGTCTAAGCATGGAGCTGTGGTAGACTATCAAAAGAAATGTGTTACTTTAAGAACCAGTGATGGTAGAAATGTGATGGTGTCTAGTGAGCAGAGACAACTTGCATCCTTGTTTGTATCAGCTGTAGCAGCTAGAAAGTTGATTAGAAAAGGGTGTGATGCTTATCTTGCTCATGTTGTGGATACCAGAGTAGTGGGTTCTCAACTTGACAATATAACCACAGTTGTAGATTTTCCAGATGTGTTTCCTGAGGAGTTGCCAGGGTTACCCCTTGATAGAGAGGTTGAGTTTGGTATTGATTTGTTGCCTGGTACCACTCCCATCTCTATCACTCCTTATAGAATGGCACCTACTGAGTTGAGAGAATTAAAGGTGTAGTTGCAGGAGTTGTTGGATAAAGGGTTTATTCGCCCTAGCGTTTCTCCGTGGGGAGCTCCTATTTTGTTTGTGAAGAAGAAGGATGGTACTATGAGGTTGTGCATTGATTATAGGCAATTGAACAAAGTGACTATCAAGAATAAGTATCCTTTGCCTAGATTTGATGATCTCTTTGATCAACTGAAGGGAGCGGCAGTGTTTTCCAAGATTGATTTGAGATCAGGGTACCATCAGTTGAGAATCAGAGCTGAAGATGTTCCTAAGACAGCTTTCCGCACAAGGTATGGGCATTATGAGTTCTTAGTGGTGCCTTTTGGGTTGACGAATGCACCTGCAGCTTTCATGGATTTGATGAATAGGGTGTTTAGGCCCTATCTGGATCAGTTTTTGCTGGTTTTCATTGAAGATATTTTGGTGTATTCACGTAATGAAGAGGATCATGACAAGCATCTGTGAATTGTATTGCAGACCTTGAGAGAGAAGCAATTGTATGCTAAGCTATCGAAGTGTGAGTTTTGGCTTGATCAAGTGACTTTTCTGGGTCATATAGTTTCAGCAGATGGTATAAGAGTTGATCCGAGTAAAGTTGAGGCTATTTTGAATTGGAGTCCTCCAAAGTCTGTGACTGAAGTTAGAAGTTTTCTGGGTTTGGCAGGCTATTATCGACGTTTTGTGAAAGGTTTTTCTTTGATAGCTACTCCACTTACCATATTACTTCGAAAGGGAGTTAGATTTGTGTGGACAGATTAGTGTCAAGCTAGTTTTGAGCAGTTGAAAGAAATGTTGACTCAAGCTCTTATTCTTACTTTACCTATGGAAGATAAACCATATGTGATTTACAGTGATGCTTCACATAATGGTTTAGGTTGTGTTTTGATGCAAGAGGGCAAAGTTGCAGCTTATGCTTCTCGGCAATTGAAGCTGCATGAGCTTAATTATCCAACGCATGATTTGGAGTTGGCAGCTATCGTGTTTGCTTTGAAGATTTGGCGACACTACTTGTATGGAGAGAAGTGTTTTATCTATACGGATCATAAGAGTTTGAAATATTTGGGTGTTCAGAGGGAGTTGAATCTTTGGCAAAGGCGATGGTTGGAGTTGATCAAAGACTATGACTGCTTGATTGATTATCATCCGGGTAAGGTGAATGTTGTTGCGGATGCCTTAAATCAGAAATCTTTGGCATGTTTGACTGCGTATTCGCTCTCATTGCTTGTTGAGTTGAGAGCATTGCATGCTAATTTTAAATCATGTAATGATGGTGCATTGTTGGCTCAGTTGCAATTGAGACTGATATTGTTGGATCAGATTAAAGAGGCTCAATTGGCAGATGAGAAAATTCAAAAGATTGTGTCAGATTGCCACAATGGAGAAAGTAAAGATTTCCATGTAAAAAGTGATGGTAGCCTTTGGTTTAAAGATAGGTTGTATATTCCTGATGATGCTAGTTTGAGAAAGATTATTTTAGAGGAAGCACACCAATCGGTCTTTGCTATGCATCCTGGAAGTACAAAGATGTATCAGGATTTGAAGCAGCATTATTGGTGGTCAGGTATGAAGAGAGACATAGCGGAGTTTTTATCCAAGTGTCTCACGTGTCAGAGGGTAAAAGCTGAGCATCAAGTTCCAACAGGGTTGCTTCAACCTTTAACAGTACCTGAATGGAAATGGGAGAGAGTGACAATGGATTTTGTGTCTAGTTTGCCATTGACTCAGAAGAAGCATGATGCTATTTGGGTGATTGTTGATCGATTGACAAAGACAACTCATTTTCTTCCAATTCGGACGGACTATTCTCTTGATAGACTCGCTAAGCTGTATATTAGTGAGATAGTGAAGTTGCATGGAGTCCCAATTTATTTGATGTCTGATCGAGATCCACAGTTTACTTCAAGGTTTTGGAAGAGTTTGCATGGTGCTTTGGGTTCTCGATTGCACTTTAGCACTGCTTTTCATCCTCAGACAGATGGGCAATTAGAGAGAGTAATACAGATTATTGAGGATATGTTGAGAAGCTGTGTCATTGATTTCTCTGGAAGTTGGGACAGATTTTTGCCACTTGTGGAATTTGCTTACAACAACAGTCATCAATCCAGTATTGGTATGGCACCATTTGAGGCATTGTATGGTAGAAGATGTAGAACGCCTTTATGTTGGAATGAACTTGGAGAAGGCAAATTAGTTGGTCATGATTTGGTTAAAGAGATAGAAGAGAAAGTGAAGATAATTTGGGATCGGTTAAAAGCAGCTTCAGACCGACAGAAATCTTATTCAGATTTGAAGAGGAGAGACATAGAGTTTGATATTGGAGATAAAGTATTTTTGAAAGTGTCTCCTTGGAAAAAGATTTTGAGATTTGGTCGAAGAGGGAAGCTGAGTCCTCGTTTTATTGGACCTTATGAAGTTTTAGAAAGAGTTGGACCAGTTGCTTATCGTCTTGCTTTGCCGCCTGAGTTGGATAGAATCCATAATGTCTTCCATGTTTCTATGTTGCGAAGGTACATATCAGATCCATCTCATGTTTTGCCAGTTGAATCCATTGAGGCGAGGCCGGATCTGACATTTGAAGAAGAACCAATTGCTATTTTGGCATATGGAATGAAAGAGTTGAGACATAAGAAAGTGCCAATTGTGACAATTCTTTGGAAGAATCATGGTAGAGAAGAGTCAACTTAGGAGAGTGAGCAAGCGATGCAAGATAAATATCCTCAATTGTTTCAGACATGAGATCAGGTAATTTCGAGGACAAAATTACTTTTTAGAGGGGGAGAATTGTAATATCCCAAAGTATGCCCTAGAAGTTTGGTATAATAATTGTTGTAATTGGATTAAGTGTATATGTGTTTAATTGGAAAGAGAAAGGAAGTGAAGAGAGAATGTATATGTTGTATATATAGTGATATATACAACATATACAAGTCAAAATGTGAAGTCAAAAGATGATTAGTTAATGATTTTAAATTAATTATATTAATTAAGTGGAATTTGAGTGAGTGGAAGTGGATGGAGATATTTAGAATATTCTAATATTAAAATGCTTGGAGGAGAGGGTTTTGAGGAGATAGTGGGTGAGAATTTGACTTTGTCTTCTTTGCTTTCTTCTTTCTTTCTTTCTTATTCGTGGTTCACCTTCCTCTTCTTTTCTTTTCTTTGTTTGGCCGGTCCTCCTTAGCAAGAGAGCAAGAGAGAGATTTGATCTTTCATACTCAAGATTGAAGAAAGTTTTCAAGTGATCAAGTTGGAAATTTAAGAGTTTCTCCATCTTTGGTAAGTTTTCCACTTGATTCTTTGATTT
Organism: Garcia nutans; assembly: GCA_947685225.1. Taxonomy (NCBI): domain Eukaryota; kingdom Viridiplantae; phylum Streptophyta; class Magnoliopsida; order Malpighiales; family Euphorbiaceae; genus Garcia; species Garcia nutans. The sequence continues at coordinate 10,118,007 of CANTUV010000013.1, read as the reverse complement.
TCTTTGAGTTTGTGAGTTAAGATTGTGGTTGATATGTGTTTGTTTGATTGTGGTGTGTTTAAGAGTGTTTGGTTCAATTGATTTTGGATTTTGGGGTTGAATTGAAGGAAAGAGTAAGTTTGTTGGAAGAGAAAGTGTTGTGGTTGTGTTTTGGGTTTGTGGTGATGATTATGATTTGTGTTTGATGTATGTTTGAGTTGTTTTGGGTGTTTTTGTAAGTTATTATGGTTTATGGGTGTGTTTAATTAAGTTTGTTTGAAGTGGAAGATGGTGGAAGTAAGAGGTTTGTTGGATGTGTTGTGGTTGTTGCCGGAATCTGGATTTTTGGCCTGACACGCCTATGAGCACGACCAAGTCTTTAGGCGTGTCAATGGTTCTGTGTTGCAGTAGCATTTACACATCCAGTGACATGCCCATGTCACTGAGCGTGTCATAGCTACTGTGTGGGTGAAGGTTTGACACGGCCATGAGCACGCCCATGTTGTTGGACGTGTCAATGTTTCTATGAGACATAATGTATTACACGTTCAGTGACACGCCCGTGGTTATGAACGTGTCAAAGCTTTTGTGTTGTGGAGTTAGGGCACGGTCAGGGACATGCCCGTGTTGTTGAGCGTGTCATGTTTAGAGTTTGCTCTAGTTGGTTCTTAGCTTTATTATCTTATATGTATTTCTATGTGAGTGTGTATGATTACCTTTGGTTTAGGTTGTGAAGAAGTTGAATTGCCCTAACCTAAGTGTTGAGCAATCTTGGAGGAGGAAGTGTATAGATTGGTGTGAGTTGGTTTCGAGGTAAGTACAAACTACATGGTTGCATACATTTACATGATTTTGATACTTAACATATTTGGTTGTACATATGTTAAGTAATTGATTACATTGTTAATACATTTGATGAATGTTATGATTTGTATAATGTAAATGATTGATGAGCATTTAAAATATATGTTAATGCAATTGATTGTGTACAATTGAATGATGAATTGAGATATAATGAATTGTGAAGCCAATGTGATTGGTTATGATGAGTCAAATGAAATAAGTGGGGCATGTTTGCCTAGATGATGATATTCAATGCATTTAATTATGTATACTCTATTAATGAGATGAGGAGCCATGGTTGTCGGCTATAATGATAATGATGCAAATGAGATGATTGAGGTATGGTTGCCTAAGTGATGAGGAGAAAATGAGAATGAAATTGATAATGAAATAATGAATGAATTGTGTGTCTAATGTGTTATTCCATTTTCAGAGTTTTGTTGTTGGTCGCATGCCTATAGTAACAATCTCTTGAAGTTAGGTTGGGCTTGATCCTTGAAGCCAAGTTGGGTTGAAGTTTAGCATGCTTAACTCCACTTGATGCTTGGTTGGGTCTATTCCTTGAAGCCTAATTGAGATGTTACAACCCTTGAAGCTAGGTTGGGTTTGGTTCTTGAAGCCAAGTTGAGTTGATACTTAGCATGCTTTGTTCCCCTTGATGCTTGGTTGAACCTAAATCCTTGAAGCCTAGTTGGGATAATAATAATAATGAATGTGATAATTAAACCAAAACATTAACTTTGAAAGTTGATTGGCATATTAGTGTCTTTTGGGCCCATGATTGTCTTTGTTTTTAATGTGATTCTTGAATTGTGAAATCAATGAATAATGAGATACATGATGTGTAACATGTTTATGAATGTGGCATGGGAAGCTATGTTGAGTAATGAAACTATGAAGATACAACATGAATGTTTTGGTATGATATTGAACAATGTAAGGTTTTAAAATATAATATCCTTTTTAATGGTGTATGAAAATTGATTGTGTGATAATGACATTGCATTGAAGCATAGTATTATTGTAGTTTGTACCACTAAGCCGTTGGCTTAGCGCGAGTGTGATTCGTTGCGCAGGTGACAGGGAAGAACCGAAGAGTTCCTCTAGGCCGAGTAGAGTCTAGATTTTGAGGTGTTGATAGTGGAGCTTAAAGATCAAAGACATCCTGCCGAACATGTATATATTTTATGTTTTGTAAAACTTGAGTTTTGAGGTATATGTATTTGTAAATATTTGTTATATTTTCCGCTGCGTTTTGAATAAGCATTTTATCTTTTGTGTTTTATAATATAACTTAAATGTTTTGAGTCTGCTTATATTATTTAAAAGAAGTGAGTCATTTGTTAGTAAACCGTGGCATTCCTATATTCAGTATACGTATATTACGATCGTAATAGCATGCTGTGTACGTATACGGGGTATAGGGGTGTTACACCATATATGTATAACACACACACGAAATATGCAAGATACACATACATAATGTAGGAATGCCATAGCTATCAGTCTTTCCAAAAATTTCTATAATTCCAAAATAATTATTTTGAATACTTGAAATGTATTTATATAAATAAATAAAAATATTCATTAGTGATTTAAAAGTTAAAAGACATATTTTAAAAGGAAAATATCTCTGGAAAAAAATTGCCAAAGTTCTGTCTATATTTTGAATATTCCATAATTTCAATTTACACAACCTTCATAAAAATAAAAGCTCCCAAAATTTTCATTCATTCATACTCCAACATTTTACATAATTGGTAAGTATTTATATATATATATATATATATATCAATACATATATTCCATATCTTAGTCTTCAACATTAAAATAAAAAATCCCTTTTAATTTACGTCATATACATGTAAATAAAACATAATGTACATAAGTAATTTCTTCAAAGATTAAAATATACATGAAATGCAGATGGCTCTAGTCCGTGGCAGCTCTCCAATCTCTAAAAGCAACCAATTACAGTCTAGACCTGGTGTGGTCTAGCAGAACTCTTCGAAACCTTTGGATTTGCCCTGTCACCTGCGCTATGAAATTCATTTGCGCTAAGTATTTCACCTAATGCTACAAACTTTTAAAAAAATGACATTTAATATGTAATGCCATAAATGATTTACAATCTACATGTGAAACAATGGTGTCACACTTTAAACAACACATCACTCATCCACATATATTGGGTCCAAAGATTCCTTATATAATGGTCTAGTTCCAGAAATATTGTCTTGGGCTATCTCATTCATTTGTGACACCAGCGTGTCTCACCTGAAGATTTAATAATTCCGTGACACCAGTGTGTCTCACCCGAAGGCGAAATAATTATATGACACCAACGTGTCTCACCGGAAGGGGTAAAAGATTTCCAACAATAATATTTCGGAACTAAACTCTATATAAGGTAAACATGCAATCACATTTCTTACATTTCTCTTTTCTTATATTTTCCCCATATTTAACATTTTTATTTCCATTTTTTAATACATAATCAGTATCATTATCATATATAATGCAAATGTGGCTCACTTCCACATTTTCGAACTCCACTTGCATATGTTCACATTTTGTACAAACATCACAGTTAGCCATTCTCAAATGGCCTTTTATGCCATAATCAATACATATCAAGGCATTGTTACTTCAAACAATGCCCTACACACTTTAGCATTTATTAAGGTACTTAACACAATCAAAATATGTAATGTATCATACTTAAAATCAATGAAATCAATTAAATTCAATTCCAAAGTATGTACTAACCTTTTCCAAGAAAAGAAAGGAATCAAAACTTCACTCCACATCAAAACTACCTAATGCCCTTCACCACTAAGTTGTTGGAATAACTATCTAAGCAATACCTATTGAAAATTTGAATACATACCATACATTAGAATCACATTTTTAAGGTGTTTCAAGCATAAAACACAAATTAAAGCACATTCCTTCAATTTTCCCTTTTCATAGCCCTAATGCTCTTTAACTTTGGAAACACAATTCAACCAATTTCAAAATGACTTTCAAGCTTAATTACATCTCAAACATTATATTTTAACACATTACAAGCATTAAAATACAATGTATCATATTTCCTTTAAAATTCCAAAATTTTGCCCTAAGCCTCTTTAATTTTAGTTCTTCATTCTAACCAATTCCAATTGGTAAATTGAGTTCATTATGATCATTAAAATCATTAAACAACATGATTAAAACAAAGAAATCAAATGATCATTCAATCTTAAGCAAAACCCTTTCCAAAACCCTGGATCTCATTCTCCTTCTTCAAAACTCTAACCAAACCTAACCTAATCCACCATCCAACCATAAAATCCTTTCCTTCTCAACAAAATAACTTCACGTGTACCCTTAGAACAAATTAGAACATCACCCATAAAAATCTCATTCTTCACATATTCATATATTTCCATAAAACACCAAAATAAGGAAGGAAAACTTACTTGATAGAAAATCACCAAAAACCACTTCCGTACTTTAAAGTCCTTCAAAATTTGATGTTTGGAAGAGCAAAATTCTACTCTAAAACCTTCAAAATTCAGTCATGGCTTGGAAAGAAGAAGAAGATGATGATTAATATAGATTCTTGACTTTTCTTTTTTCAATTTCCAACCATATATATATTATTTAAATATTTTAATTAAATAATTATTTTTATTTCTCAATTTTTAATTTTCCATTTTCCATCCAAAATTGATTTTATTATTTATTATTTTATTATTTATTCTTTTTTTAAAACTTTTTTCACCTTTTTACTATTTATATTTTGACTTTTACTTTTTATCTTTAACTTTTATTTGTTACTTACACTTCACATATATATAACAATACACTTCACTTTTCACACTTCCAACTCTCCATTTCTCCCTCAAAATATTTATTTTAATGCAATTAAATTTTATTTTATTTTATTTAAGAATTATGAGAATGTTATAACTCTCTCCCCCTTAAAAAATTTCGTTCTCAAAATTACCTGACATCAGTTTTGAAATAGCTGAGGATAATGGCTCCACTTCATATGCTCACTCTCCCATTTCGCCTCCTGAGTGGATTGGTTCCTTCAATGAACTTTTACCATTGGTACCTTCTTATTTCTCAAATCCTTCTCTTATTGTGCCAAGATTACCATTGGTTCCTCTTCGTAAGTTAGATCCGGATTTACCTCGACATATTCCACTGAAAAAATATGAGATGGATCAGATCTGTACCTCTAAAGTATAGAGACATGGAAGACGTTATGAATATTTTCCAGTTCAGGTGGCAAAGAAAATTTGTAGGCCACTGGTCCTACCCTCTCTAGTACCTCATATAGCCTAATGAATTGAGGACTCAACTTTCCTGTCTGACCAAATCTTAGAATCCTCTTCCACGGAGACACCTTTAAGAGCACCTTGTTTCCCACATTGAACTCTATATCTTTTCTCTTCAAATCTGAGCAGGATTTCTATTGGTCTGGATCTGCTTTCAATCTATCCTAAATTGCCTTAGCCTTTTCCTCTATTTTACTGATCAGATTGAGACCTACAAGTTTGCCTTCTCCAACCTCATCCCAACACAATGGTGTCCTGCACTTCCTGCCATACAAAGCCTCATATGGTTCCATTCCAATGCTGGATTGAAAACTATTGTTGTATGCAAACTCAACTAGAGGTAAGTGTCTATCCCAGCTTCTAGTAAACTCGATAACACAGCTCCTTAACATGTCCTCCAGGACCTGAATCACTCTCTCTAACTTTCCATCTGTCTGACGATGAAAAGCAGTACTAAAATGTAACTGACTACCTAGTGTATCCTATAAACTCCTCAAGAATCTAGATGTGAATCTGGGATCTCGATCTGATACCAATGAAACTGGGACTTCATGGAATCTCACTATCCTCTATAATCTTCTGTAATTTTAAATCTAACCTCTGTACCTCTTTAATTTGATCATGTAATAATGACCTCACTTGCAATTGAGCCATAAGAGCTCCATCATCAGTAATCTCAAATCTACCATGCAATTATCTCAACTCAATAAGTAATGAGAGTGAATAGGTAGCCAACCTTGCCATGGACTTCCTACTCAAGGCATCTGCAACAACATTAGCCTTACCTGGGTGATAATTAATCAGATAGTCATAATCCTTTATCAACTCTAACCACAGCCTCTGCCAAAGATTTAACTCTTTCTAGACACCAAAGTACTTCAAACTATTATGATCAGTGTAAATAAAATACTTCTCTCCATACAAGTGGTGTCTCCAAATCTTCAATGCAAACATAATGGTTGCCAACTCTAAATCAAGAGTCAGATAGTTTTAACTCATGAGGCTTTAATTGTCTAGAAGCATATGCAATAACTCTACCCTCCTGCATCAACACACAACCAGAACAACTATGTGACACATCAGCCTTCTTTAGTTAGAGTAAGAACTGGGGCTTGAGACAACAAGTCTCTCAATTGCTCAAAGCACACCTGACATCGATCAATCCACACAAATTTCACATCTTTTTGAAGTAATTTGGTGAGTGGTGAAGCTATGATAGAAAAAGCCTTCAAACCGATGGTAATAACTTGCCAATCCCAGAAAACTCTTTACTTTTGTCACATTCTTTGGTAGACTCCAATTCAAAATTGCCTCCACCTTGCTAGGATCAACTCTAATACCCTCATATTTAGAAAACTTGGCATATAATTGTTTCTTCCTCAATGTCTGCAGTACAATTATAGACCCTTAAATTTGGACCGGTTTAAATTTAAAAAGCTTATATTGGTCCATTATAAATTTACAATCCCATAAAGATTAGAATTCAGTTGGCGTGAATTTATATTAAAATTTCAAAAAAAAAGTCTTGGCTAAAAAATTATTTATTTTAGATCGGTTTGAGAAGAAATTAATGGTTTTGGTCAAATTAATGGTTTAAAATCCCAAATTGATATGAGGCTAGCCCATATCAATTTGGGAGGGGGGCAACTGCCTCCATATCGATTTGGTTGGCCAAATCGATATGGAACCTACCTCATATATATTTGGCCAGCCTAAATCGATATGAGGTGGGATTTCATGTCAATTTTTGCCTTTAATTTCACTAATCGGAGTCCTAAACACAATTTGACTGCAATTTGATTACCTAATCAAACTTATAAGTCTTTTAAGACTCGGATTAGGTTTAACATATACACATCCTTATCTTGTTGCTTTCCAATTTCATAATTTAGTGGCCCTATATTGACCACTATTTTTAATCCTTGAATTAAATAAGGTATTATCACTTCTAATTTCACTCACCATGCACCACAACCACTTTACATTTATTTTTTAGGTAATGCACATCCATTAGAGCCAATCATTCCATTTTGTTGACCTTATTACTGCTTCCTTTCTCAAGAGATTGTTTTAAGCAAACTAGAAATTCTCAAAACCTTTGCAAATCATCTGATGAAAACCCGAGAAAAATCTTTCATTTAGATACACACATTTCACCTTATTTCATAAGCATAAGCCATCAAATAGTAATGACACTACAGATGGATGCTTATTATGATCCCTTCTATTTCAACCTACTTTAATCATTAATTCTAACAATTATCATGACACCAGTCATATCATGCCAACCAGCTTACAAATTCGCAAGATACATGAAAACCTACTCAAAGTTATTTTCTAGAGAAATCTCCAAGCCATATACACGAAGAGTATTATGAACCATTTGCAGTAAATGGTAAAGAAAATCTTCTTAATTTGGTACATGGTAGATCACTTTCTCTCTTCTGGGATAACCTTCATTTCAAAATTTTTCTAACCAAAATTAATGTTTTTATAGCAATTGGCCTCAAGATCTAACTTTTGTTATAGCCATTAAAAATTACTACAACTTTAATGATAGACCTAGTCATAACAAGAAATCATATGTGTAAGTTGCAGGTCAACTGCAAACTACCCATTAGTTATATTTGTTTATAGGACAAAGGTCTAATTTGGATCCTATACTATAGTGACTGGACCAATTTGGGCCCTCAACATTTTTTTGAACCAAAATGGAACTTGTTCTTTCTAAAATGACTCAAATCCACCCTTTTTAATGATGAGCCTAATTGAGATCGATGGATGATGATCTGGCATGCATGGGACTCACATGATAGAGGTTTAATATGCTGACTAAGCAGCCTACTTCAAACCCAAATCCACCCTTTCTAGTGCTCATGTCAATTTGGAGTGTCCACATCGACATGAGCCTAGCTCATGTCGATTTGGACACTTCAAATCGACATGAGCTGGATCCATGTTGATTTGGAGAGTGTAAAAATTGACATGAATCCTAATTCAAAAAAGATTTAGCTAATTTAAGAATCCTAATTGTGTTTGACTTTGGGATCGGGAACCCTAATTACCACATTATAAATAAATATAGCAATGATTAGTAATGGAGGGCCAATTTTGCAAACACTATAATACAGAGATAGAAATCAAAAGAGATGAGAAAGTAGCTTAAACATCTAGTGATCCTCAGATCATCGAACCACCAACCAAGAATTTAGTTCAATCCAGGCAATAACATCACTAATTCCAACTACAGTACGGTGAGGGTTATAAACAAAGCTTGGCTCAACAAATTTATTTTAGTGGAGCCAACAACGTAGATGAGGTTACCATTAATCAATTCAATTACATTTTGATTGATTACCTTAATACCTTAAGTACAGTGTTATCAAAATTTCAATGTAATCTCATAAATTCATTATAGTAGGTTACAGATTTAGGAATTAGGGAAACCGAAACATTTGTAATATGTTTTAACCTTAATCTTTTTTTAAAAACCCCAAAATCTCAATTTTCATCCATAAACCATAAAATAATAATTCGTATACTAAAACCCTAATTGCATAATAATACTGTCATCCGATTTTCCAAAACCCTAATTTACTTATTTTAGCTTTACTTTAAAGTATTAAACCATAGAATTGTAGTTTGCATATTTTAATCTTGGTTTGTATGATGAAACCCTAATTCCCAACCAAACTATAATTCCCCATCAAAACCATATCATGTAAGTCGTTTACCTTATAGGGGAGCTGCCCCCTTGACCCCTATAGAGCCAACCGGCTAGCGGGACTATCGTATGCGCTACTCGTGTTGTCATGCACTATATTTCCTTAATGGAATAATATTAAGATGTGTTTGTTTACTTTCTTTTAAAATTTTCAATTATTTTTATATGCGTTGTATTATTTTTTCCTTGCTATATTATTTTCCTTATAATTATGTGCATTTTTAAAGGGAATTGTACAAAGCATGTTTCCATCTATTGTAGGTTCCTTATTTATTTAGTTTATGTAATTTAATTTATTTTAAGGTTTTTTGGACTATTGTAAGGGACACGTTTCCACTTATAGTTGGTGTCCTATTTTTTTATTTTACTTTCTTTATGGACATTGCATATATTGTAAGAACATGTTTCTGTTTTGTACCGGTGCCCATTTTGTTGGTTTGGACTTTCTTGAATTTAGTGAATATTTCTTTATTTCCATTGCATGTAGTATGGATAATATTATAATGCTTAAGAATTTAATAGTATTTAGACCTGAAAAGGAGACCGGTTCCAATGAACCTGGTGTTATGGGGGTGCTACACCATTTCTCACCTTCGCCATGCATACCCAACTTTTCAAACATAATAGGGGGTTGGGTATTCCTTAGAAATCGAGTCATCCACCCCTTTCTTTTTCCTAGTCTATCTGGATGGCGACTCCATTTTTCTCCGGGTTTAGACCCATGTTATCTAAGGCCGTGAGCCTAACAGTGCCGAAGTTGCAAGAACCATTCCCCTTGGGACTGGGGGCAAAAATTTCCTCTCAATGTGGCGACTCCACTTGGGATAAGAGAAGTTGATTCCAATGGTCTTTATATTATTTTATTATTTCTTATTATGATATTATCCATTGCATCATTTAAATTACATTGTGTGTGTGAGTTAGGATGTCGTGTAAGCGTGTTATGTTATGTAAGGGATACCATACTTTCACTCAAGATATGAAGATTGAGCATATTATAACCACTCATAGCCTCATACCTTTTGGAATATACATGCTTTGGGAATGTAAACTTTTCAACCCAAAGACTAAAGCTTATGTAATTGGCCTAGTTACTTTCCTCAAGTTTTTACCCAAATACTTGTTGTTTGACTAAGATTGACATATCTTGGTTTGAATCATGGCCTATTTAGTTTGTTCTTTTTCTAATATAACATAATTATATTGTTAGCTTAAAATAGTTTTATTCTTTTAAGGCTGAAAGATCAAAATTATATTCAAAACTTTCAAGATGGTCCCTGAACATACAACTTTTCTAAAAAGGGTCAAAATTTCTTTTTCTATCTCATGGCCCAAGTACAAAATCCAAGATTCATTTTTAAATAAACATTTTTATAATTGGATTTAAAATAAAACTAATTTTCACTTCATTCAAATTACAACTTTTCTTAACTTTTTTCTTAAATGGGCTTACAACTATTTAGGCTAATTATGGAATATTAAAAATCAACTAATTTACACCAAGACTTGTTAATCATGGGCTTGTTTGAAGCATGAATCATTAGTTGGTTTTCCAAAATAGAAAATCTATTTATGATAAACTCTTTAAATTGGTTTTAATCCATAATATAGCATAAAAGCTATTTTTAGTTGATCCAATGCATTACGACTTAATTAATGGGAATTATCATGGATTAATGTCTAGATTTGAAAATACAATGTAGACCCTTGATTTTTGCCCTAGCTAGTCTGATCCTATGTAAAGAAGGCCTAAGTCATGTCTGGTCCATTCTTAATGAGCTTAAACCTATTCTAAGCTTTTAATTAGATTGGCCAACTTTATAAGGCCTAAAATAAGTGTGGTTCAATTTTTTAAGGCCCTGAAATGGTCCAATTTGAGATTTAAGCAAGTTTGGTTCGATATGGATCATGCCATATTGAATTAGGTTTGTTCAAATCGATATAGATGGTCCATAATGAATTAGAGCATGCCTAATTCGATATAGACCATGTCCATATCGACCTAGGGTGAACCTAATTCAATATGGTGGTCCATATTGAATTAGAATCACTCTAATTTGATATGGACCTTGCTCCATATCGAATTAGTTGATTTCTAATTTGACATGGAGGTCCATATCAAATTAGAATCACTCTAATTCGATTAGGACCTTGGTCCATATCAAATTAGTTAAATCCTAATTTGATACGGAAGTCTAATTCGATATGGACTTTTTTCCATATCATATTAAACTTGTTTTAATCTGACATGGTCATGATTTCCCTCTAATTGAAAATGGTTTAATTTGATATGCTTCAGAGAAATCTTGTTTAAAAAGGGAATTAAGGCTAGGTCATAGGGTTTTAACCTAAAGTATTTACTATAAATACAGGAAAAAAAGAACAGAGAAGGAGCAACAAATTAATTAACATGAAGAAAATGAGCAATTATTAAGGATTATCAAAACAGAAGGTGAAAACATCAAACAGAGAAGACTATCAAATTTATCAAACAAGGTAGTAGCTACTTGTAGACCCTTAATTTTTGACCCAGTCTGGTCCAATATATTTTAGTTAGTCCAAAATAATTTTTATGGTATCTTGATTAATTTTAATATTTATTTTAGTAAAAAATGGTGAAGTGAATAAAAAAATCAAAAATAATAAAAAATAACAAAAAAAAATCGGCGACGAAAAAATTATAGCCAAAAGTCAGCTCGGGCCCGTGGGCATTTCGCATGCAGGAGTTTCCTACGGACCGCTTCAACAGCCAGCTACAGCAACTTTTTGCCAACGCAATTTTTGCGCCGCAGTTTTTTTGCCAGTGCAATTTTTCCGTAGCAGTTTTTTCCGCCAGCGAAATTTTTTCGACCAAATTTTTTGAAACCTAATGCAATTAGGTTTCGGTTTCCTTTTCTTAATCAATATTAGCTTTCATAAATAACTAGAATTATACATAAAATTCTTCTATAAATAAGGACTAAACAACACAAAAAAGGAGAGGAAAAAAAGAAGAAAATTGGATCAGATTTGGAGTAGAAAGTGGAGATCGGAGTTGAGAAGGAAAACCTTGAATCAATTTGATTTTTTGTGAGAGCAGAAAAATAATTCAAGCAATTCAAAGGCAGCAAAGCTTGTCTTTGACCTTGTTCATCTAAGAAGAAACTTTTGGCGGAACCAACAAACGGATGTATGCATCAATTGTCTAAATTCTATTCTTCACATTAGCTTAATCATCTAATTGTTTCTTTTAATTCAAAAACCTAAGAACCCTAATTCACCTTTTCTAAAGTTTAGAAACCTTAATTCGTTGCTTTGTTTTCCAAAAAACTTCAAATTATTATTTTTGTTTCTTGCTATGGGAACCTAAGCCTTTTTAACCAAAGACTAAAGCTCATGTAATTGGCCCAATTACTTTCCTTAGGTTTTACCCCAAATGCATGTTGTTTGACTATGGTTAATTTATCTTAGCTTAAATCGTGGCTTATTTGGTTTGTTCTTTTATAATATGACCTAAGTATATTGTAAGCTCAAAATAAATTTTTCTTTAAAATCCAAAAGACCAAAGCTATTTTTCAAAATTTTTAAGATGGTCTTTGGATATAAGACTTTTCTTAAAATAAATAAAAAATTCTTTTGCTCATGACCCAAATACTAACCCAAAATATGTTTTTTCTAAAATCTTTTTACAATGGGCTTAGAAATAAAATTATTTTTATCCAACCTTTTCTTACAAAGAGAGAGCTTGCAAAATATTTAGGTCAATTAAGAAATACCAAAAAATCAATTGTGAGCCTAGTTTATACTAAGAATAATTAATCATGGGCTTGTTTTTGGCATGAACCATTAGTTACTCTTTTCAAGTGAAAAATCTACTTATAATAAACCTCTTAATTTTGTTTTAATCCAATATAGCATAAAAGCTACTTTAGTTGGTTGAATGGATTAAAAACTAATTAATGGGAATTATTATGAAATGATTTCCATTTTTGAAAATATAACTATTGGTTGAAACGTTTGAGGGAAATATTCGAAAACAAGATACCCTATGCTGGTATTTTGTTAACCATATACCTAGGAAAAGAGACTCGCCATTCATGTGTGGATGTTATAAGGTTAGAAGGAATGTCCTATTCGTCCTTGTTTGTCTATTGTTTGTGCATACATGCATACATGAATACATTTGCATCTCATATCATTAATCCTTGCTGGCTCACAGCCATGGATTACGATAGTTCAAAAGCTTATGACAATCCGACCTACGCCGAAAGCGAAGAATCTAGCAACGACTCGATCACTTGCCCACCAAAAATAATGGAGCCCGAACAAATTCAAAGGATGGTGGATGAGGCCCTCAACGCCAAGATGGAAGAAATAAAAGAGGCCCTAGCTGAGACCATGAAGAACCAAATGATTGCAATATTAGAGAATCATGCTGAGGCATCTGCTAGCACTAAGAAGCCAAAGGGCAAAGGGAAGACCAAAGTTGGTGAAGTGGCTTTTGATGATGAAAAGGTGATCATTGATGATGAGGATGATTGGGCTCAATACTACCAAGATGCTCAAGAGAAGAAAAAGGAATCGAAGGTTGTTGAAAGATCAACCCAAAGGTTGTTGAAAGATCAACTATGGAGAAGATCAAAACTTCTAATATTGAAAAGAAGATTGCTGATTTAGAAAAGAAATTTGAGAAGAAGTTGAAAATTGAAGAAATATCCAAAGTTGACAAATTATTTGAGCTAGATGAAGAAGTCCCATACAAGTTTAAGATGCCATCTTTCACAAAGTTTGATGGAACCAGAAATCCTCATCTCCATATGAAGCAGTATATCACTGCATGCATGCTGCCCGAGCTACTAAGGCTCAAACCCTAAGGTACTTTATGCTCTTATTGGACCCTATTGTCCAAAATTGGTTCAATACCTTAGATGATGGAACACAAAAGAGTTGGGATCTGCTTTACAAAGCCTTCATCAAACAATATGGATATAATGTCGAGATGGAAGTTACCTTAATGGAAGTTGAGTCCATTAGGCAAAGGTCGAATGAGAATTTTGTGGATTATGTGAAGAGATGGAGAAACAAGGCTGCTTTGCTCAAGAAGAGGCCCGATGAATCCGATCAAATAAGGATGATTGTGAGAGGGGTGTTGCCTAGTCTTCGTGAAAGGATGTCTCACACCCTTATAAGGGATTTCAAAGATCTTCTCCAAGCTGGTTTGCAAATTGAAGAATGGGAAAGAGAGAAGAACCATTTTTTAACAAGAAGGAACGAGAAAGGGTACTATCAATCTGGTAGCCAAAGCATGCAAAAGGCAGTTAGTGTCAATGCTGCTAACTAAGGAACGAGGAGACAATTTTTGAAATTGGGGAAACCAATGTCTTGGGTTTTCAATAAGCTTCAAAGAAAGGGATTGCTACAACCCTTGAATCCTCGCCCTTTGCCTAACCCTCTCCCACCTAATTTTGACACTAAAACAATTTGTCAATTTCACCAAATGCAAGGGCATGACATGGATAGATGTGTGAGGTTGAGACATGAGATCCAAAATCTAATTGATAATGGGAAGCTACCCGAGCCTAATATGCCAAACACCAAAGACAACCCATTACCTAAGTTTAATAGGGTACCGCCGCGGGCAACCTTCATGATTGGAGGAGGTTTGCATGAGGATTGTGTCATGTCTTCTTTTCAATATGTGGGGAATGAAGCAACCAATGAAGAAGAGTTATTGATGGAATTAACAAGTTATACTGGGTAAAGAGGTAATGATTTGTGTTGTCAATGGGTTTTGAGATTCAAGGGATAGTGATGATGATCTTGTATCCAATAAGGAGGAGTGGACTTGGTCCGAGCCCGAAGAAGATGAAGTAATGAACACTAGATCTGATAAGCCCTATGTATGGCCACCGCCTAAGGAGGTAGAAACTAATAAGGGTAAGGAAGTTGAAATAGGAAATAAAGAAGAGGAAGATGATGCTGTGCTTAAGCAACTGAAAAGAACCCAAGCAAGTGTTAGCATTTGGGACTTATTAGCTACTTCTAAAAAGCACCGAGAAACAATGGCCAAAGCCTTGGCTAGCATGCCAATTTCTACCTCTACGACACCGGAGGAGCTAATCAACTTCATAAAGATTGAAGAAGTAATGAAATGTGAAGATGTTCAAGAAAAGAGTGAAGTTAATATGGAAGTAGTTTCTTTTTCAGACGCGGATTTACCAGAGGAGGGGAGAGATCACATCCACCCTCTCTTTATCAAAATAGAAGTCGAGGGGAAGAGGAATCCATGTGTAATGGTCGATGATGGGTCCACCATAAATGTTTGTCCACTTAAAATATTGCCAAAGCTAGCCATGACAATAAGAGATCTAAACCCGATCGGGGGAACAATTCATGCTTATGACAACACTAAGAGGCATGCGAAGGGACTTTCAAAGCGGCTGTCAAGGTTGGTCCAATTGAATCTATTGTTGAGTTTGTTGTTTTAGACATACCGGTTACCTTCGCCTTGCTCTAGGGACGACCATGGTTTCATCCTCTTGGTGGAGTTCCTTCCACCCTTCGTCAAAATATCAAGTTCCCTAACATAGATGAGACAGTGGTCATTGAAGCTGAAGACAATGAGATTGTTAATGCTCTAATGATTGAGAGGCCTCTCAATGGTTTTCAAGTAGCTGCAATTTCTGATGATAAAGTAGTGGACTCTAAAGTCTTGAATATGATGAAGAACATGAACTGTAATATCCCAATGTGTGCCCTAGAAGTTTGGATATAATTGTTGTTTGTTTGAATTATGTGTATATGTTATGTTGATAAGAAAAGATATTGAAAAGAGAATGTTTAGGTATTGTTTTAAAAGGAAAGTAATGTATAGAGAGAAAGTGTATATGTTGGGTATATGGTAGTATAAATAACATATATATAAGTCAAAAGGGATGGTTAATGGAAGAGGATATTTATTTGTTGTGTGTGAAATTACCTAAATGGGCAAGTAAGTGAAAAGAGAGTTAAAACAAATGGAAAGGGGTATTTAAGTAATTTCTTATTTTGGAATACATGGTGGAGATTTAAAGAGAAGTTGACTTTGTTTTCTTCATTTCCTCTTCTTCTCTTTCCCATATGTTGGCCTGCCATTCCAAAGCAAGAGAGCAAAGTGATTTTTGTTTGTTTCAAATTCAAAATTGAAGGAAGAATCAAAGGATTAATTTGGAGATTTGTGAAATTCATCAACTTTGGTAAGTTCTTTTCCTTGATTTTCCTTTGTTCTTTTGAATTTGTGTTTGGGGTTGATGAATTGATATGGATGGTTGATTAGATTTGTTTGTGGTATGTTTTTAAGTGTTGAATTTGATGTTAAGTTGAGAAGTTAATTGTTGTTGATTTTGGAATTGTTGAAGTTGAGTTTGTTTTAGGGTTTTGAGTTGGTATGTGTTGTTAATGTTAAGTTTTGTTGATTATTTTCATAGATCTTCATGTTGGGTGTGTTTGTTGGAGTTGTAAGCATTAAACATGTGATTTTGGTCGAAGGCAGTAGCATTTTGGATGCCACACCCGTGGCCCTTTGGTGCTATGGCCGTGGAGGTGTTGGATATTTTGGACAGATTTGGTTTCTATCCCACGCCCGTGGGGGTTGGGGTGGCCACGGCCGTGGGCTATAATGTGTGTTGATGGATTGTTAATTATGATCTAAAGGTCTAAAAGGAGGTTAACAAGTGCTAAATTGTATTGGAATTGATGTGGTTCATCATTGTTTTGGGTTAGGTTGTGAAGAAGGTGATTTGCCCTAATTGGGAAAGTGAAGAATCTTGGAAAAGGAAAGTGTTTAGAGTTGTGTGAATTGTTATTGAGGTAAGTACAAATCTTGCATTATTGCATTGTTAATGCATATGAATAATGTTATATTGTGTACAATGTGGAACATACATTCATATGATGTTGAGATTGAATATACATTTGATGATATTGATGATGCTTATGACCAATGTACTTTGTTATATTTATGTCAATGATGCCATAAGTATAATGTGAAGGATATGATGTAAATGATTGTGTATTTGAAAGATGAGTTGCTATAATGTTATGTTTTGCATAATGTGAATTGAGATAAGTAAGGCATGTATGCCTATGTGATGATGTTTAATGTATTTGGTTATGTATACTTGAATAATGAAGTGTGATAATGTAAATTGAGACATGATAAGATATGAGGCCATTGTGATTGGCTATGATGATTCAAAAGAGATATGAGGCCATTGTGATTGGCTATGATGATTCAAAAGAGATATGAAGCCATTGTGTTTGGCTATGATGATGAGAATTGAGAATGAAATGAATAATGAAATAATAAATGAATTGTGTGGCTAATGTGTTATTCCATTTTCAGAGTTTGTTGTTGGTGGCATGCCTATTATTAGTAACAATCTCTTGAAGTTAGGTTGGACTTGGTCCTTGAAGCCTAATTGAGATGTTACCACCCTTGAAGCTAGGTTGGGTTGGTTCTTGAAGCCAAGTTGGGTTGATACTTAGCATGCTTTGTTCCCCTTGAAGCTTGGTTGAACCTAATCCTTGAAGCCTAGTTGGGTTTATGATAATGATAAATGTGATAACAAAACCAAAGCATTAACTCTAAAAATTGAATGGCATATTAGTGTATGTTGGGCCCAATGCTTGTCTTTGTTTAAGTGTGATTCATTAATGATAAAATGATTGAATAATGAGATCTATGGAAGGACTTTGCAATGTGATATGTATATATGTGTATGGTTTGTGAACTATGAAGGTGTAATATTAGTTTTCCACTTGTGATGTTATTTTTATTGCTAAAATGGGTGACATTGCATTGCATTAAAGCATAATGCTAGCATAATTTGTATTACTAAGCCGTTGGCTTAGCGCGATAGTGTTGATCGCGCAGGTGACAGAGTTGAACTCGAGAGTTCCTCGAGACCAAGTGATAGTAGACATTGAAGAATTTACTTTTGTACTTAAAGATCAGAGAAGAGCTGCCAATCATGTATATATTCTATGTTTTGTAAACTTTGGTTTGTAACATATTTGTAATAACTTCCGCTGTGAATTAATAAACATTTTATATATATCTATATATGGTGTCTTTTGAATTTCTTTTAAAATATTTGAGATTGGTTTCACTTATTTACAAAGATATATGTTGTGTATTTTTAAACTGTGACATTTCCTATATTCAGTATATGTATATTACGATCGTTTAAGCATGCTTGGTACGTATACGGGGTATAGAGATGTTACATGAACTACCTTCCCGGAGCTGGTCTTGCAAAGAGTAAAGCTGGTTTGACAAAGCTGCGGGACTTTAGAACTCAAACTTCCAAGAAAGGGTTGGGATATGATGAAGACAATGATGTCCAGCTAAAGAAGGATGAGAAGATGAGCTTCCCACCACTTGAAGAAATCTTTGTCAAAGCTCCAGATATAGGACCACTCCGAGGAAAGCCTGAACCGATCATGTTCATGGGTAAGTTAATCCCAGGTTTTGAAATTTTTATAGATGTGGCCGAGCTAGTCGACCAAGTGAAGAAAGAGTTCACCCTGTCAGCCAACAAAGGATCCAATCTGGAAGAGAAGAATGAAGTTGTCCTGAAAGCTGAGAAGACTCCGAAGGAGATTGCTATCTTGGTTGAAGAAAAGTTTGAAGACATCATGCCTTATGATTTTGAGAACAATGATTTTGATTTTGATTTTAATTTATTTGCTTTGTATGAGGATGATGATGTTTTCATTTCCAAAATGAATGCAATAAAGTCTGATTTTGCTTACTTGTGTGATGTTTCTCCTGATGGTTGCATACATTCAAATAGCAGTTACATGAGCATTTTTAATATTAATTCTGTTAACACACAATCATTAAATTTGGGAACAACCAAAAGTCCTAAAAACATTAGCATAACATCCGACCTTACTCCTAATGAGAGAGAGAGATTTGAAAAAATATTCAAAAAATAAAAAGAAGTGTTTGCTTGGTCTTATGAGGATATGCCTGGGATAGATCGAGACATAGCCGAGCATCATATTCCTACTTACACTCACATGAAACCAGTCAAACAAAAGCTTAGGCGATTAAGACCTGAGTGGGATGAATTGGTTAAAGAAGAGGTCTCTAAGCAAATACAAGTGAAGTTCCTTGAAGTGATAAAACATCCAGATTGGCTAGCCAACATAGTGCCCGTGCCAAAGAAAGACGGAAGAATAAGGGTCTGTGTTGACTATAGAGATTTGAACAAGGCTTCCCCTAAAGATGATTTTCCTTTACCTCCTATAGATGTCCTCATTGATAGTGCAACCTCTAGCGTGCTACACTCATTTGTAGATGGATTTTTTGGATACAATCAAGTGTTAATGGCCAAAGAGGATAAAGCCAAAACAGCTTTCAGTACCACATGGGGTATATTTTGTTATAGGGTGATGCCGTTCGGTTTAAAGAATGCTGGAGTGACCTACCAAAGGATGGCCACTACACTATTTCATGACATGATGCACAAAAAAGTTGAAGTATATGTTGATGATATGATGGTTAAATCGGACACAAGGGAACAATACTTCCAAAACTTAGAATTATTCTTCGATAGAGCTTTTGAAATATAAGCTAAGATTGAACCCAAAGAAGTGTGTGTTCGGGGTTACCTCAGGTAAATTATTGGGACATGTAATTGGCCCGAATGGTATTGAGATTGATCTTGTCAAAGTTAAAGCAATCAGGGATATGCCAACCCCTAAGACGAAGAGAAAAGTTTGGGGATTCATTGGTAAATTACAATACATTAGAAGATTCATAGGAAAACTCACAATAATTTGTGAGCCTATCTTCAAATTGCTTAAAAAGAATCAGCCGGTCATATAGAATGAAGAGTGTAAAAAGGCCTTTGAGTGAATAAAAGAGTATTTATTGAATCCACATGTTTTAAAACCACATAAACCCGGCAAACCTCTATTACTATACTTAGCAGTAGAAAAAGAATCGATAGGAGCCATGCTAGCCCAAGCAAATGAGTCAAGGATTGAGCATGCAGTTTACTATTTGAGTAGGTTTATACACCAATCTGTAAACCCTTAATTTTTGACCCAGTCCGGTCCAATATATTTTATTTAGTCCAAAATAATTTGTGTTGTCTAATATATTTTAATTGGTCCAAAATAATTTTTGTTATCTTGATTAAAAAATTTTTGCTTTATTATCTATTTTTTATTAATAAAAAATAAAAATAAACAAATAAAATTAAAAAAAATAAAAATAAAAATCGGCGACGAAAAAATCGTCGCTGAAAATTCCAGCGGGCTTGGCCGTGGGCCATTTCGCCCTCAGGCCTATTCCCCGCCCCCTACCACAGCTAACTGCGGTAGATTTTTTTGCCAGCGAAATTTTTTCTGCGGCAAATTATTTCGCCAGCCCAATTTTTCGACGCAAATTTTTCGAAACCTAATATAATTAGGTTTTGGTTTCCTTTTCTTATTAAATATTGTATGCCATGAGTAACTAAGAAAAACCATAAAAAAAACCTCTATAAATAACAACTCAAAAAAGTGGAAAAGTAATCAGAAATTAGGGAGGAAATTAGAGGGAACTTTAAAACCGAATCTGTGAAGGAAAGCAGTGAAATTAAATCTGACTTTTTGAGAGACGATGAAGAGAAAGAAACCATCAAAGGCAGCAATTGTCTTTGTTTTAATTAATCCAAGAAAAAATGATTTTTGGAGAAATCATCAAAAGGAAGTATGTATTAAAGTCTTTGGTTATTTTTTCACAGTAGCTAAAACTAGGAATTTGTGTTTTTCAAAATTTAAAATCTTAGAACTTTAATTTAGTTTTTCTAAAGTTAAAAACCTTATTTGGTTTATTTATTTTCCAAAAGGCTTAAAATTGTTATTTTTACTTCTTTAAAATCTTAAACCCCTAATTGAACATATTTTTCAACAAAACCAAAATTTGATTCTATTTCTTTCAAAATTTTAAACTTGGTTATGTTTTTTTCAACAAACCTTAACAAATATCTTTTCTATTTTTATAAACTTTAAATCATTTATTTAAATTCATAAAACTTCATAAAATTATCAAATTGATTTCCAAATTCTAAAAACAAATTCATCACCCGAAACCCTAAATTCAAAAATCACTAAACCCTAACTCAACTCCAAAACTAAAATAGTGAACAGTAACCCCTTTAAAACCTTGCACCTTAATTTTTTCTAAACCTTAATCCTTTAAAACCTTAAAGTTCATATAAACACAAATATTTTAATTTTACACAGTAAACTTGAAATCACAAATTAAATGTATTTTAAAGTGTCCAAAACCCTAGTTTCATGATTTCACCATTCAAACCTTAATTTGGTTAATCAAAGAGCCTTACCAACCTTTTAAAATATAAAACCTTAATTTATTTTTTCCTTAAAAAAGTCACAGTAGCCTAATTTTATGAATTCCAAAACCCTAACACCTGAAACAAAGAACACTAAATGGAAACAATGGCTATAATTTGAATTTTTATTTGCCTTATTCAATTCCATATTTGATTATGCTTTGATTTATTTTACATGGTTTAATTTATTTAAGTTGAATGTTTTGCTTATTAAATTTATCATGGATTGATGTTTTAATATCTTTGATGAATAATTTATCTATGATGAATGATTATTTATTTAGGTTTCTAAATGTTGTAAGAGGCATATTTCAACTTGGTGGGTATCTCATTAGTTGAATATCATATAACTTAAATTGTTTTTCTATTTTAGAACTAATGTAAAGGGCATGTTTCTACCTTTCGGTGGGTGTCTATTTATTTGCTTTGTTTTGGACATTGCTTTGATTTTAATATAATGATGCTTTCTTTCAATTATTGTGTGTAATATGGATAATATTATTATACTTAAGAATTTTATAATATTAAGACCTGTAAAGAAGACCGATTCCAATGAATCGGGCGTTGTGAGGGTGCTAGGCCATTTCTCACCTTCCCCACGCGTACCCAACTTTCCCAACCCATTAGGGGGTTGCGGATTCCTTAGGAATCGAGTCATCCACCCATTTCTTTTTTTTTCCCGGCCCGTCCCCTTTCTTTTTTTTCCTGGCCAATCCAGGTGGCGACTCCATTTTCTTCAGACTTAGGTCCGTGTTCTCTAAGGCCCCGAGCCTAAACAATGCCGAATTCGCAAGAACCATTCCACCAGGAATGGGGGCAAAAATCCCCACTCACAGTGGCGACTCCACTGGGGAAAAGAGAAGTTGATTCCGTTGGTCTTTATATTAGTTTGCATCGTGTGCATGAGTTAGGATGCCCATGTTACCCGTGTTGTGTTATGTAAGGGATACCATACTTTCACTCAAGGTATGGAGATCGAGCATGGCATAACTACTCATAGCCTCGTACCATTTTGTATATACTTGCTATGGGAACCTAAGCCTTTTAACCCAAAGACTAAAGCTCATGTAATTGGCCTAGCTACTTTCCTTAGGTTTTTACCCCAAATTTCTCTTGGCTTAAATCATGGCTTATTTGGTTTGTTCTTTTTCTAATATGACCAAAATATCTTGTGAGCTCAAAATAAACATTTTCTTTAAAATCCAAAAGACCAAAGATATTTTAAAAAATTTTCAAGATGGTCTTTTGATATAAAACTTTTCTAAAAATAAATAAAAAATTCTTTTGCTCATGGCCCAAATAATAAGCCCAAAATCCATTTTTTCTAAAATCTTTTTACAATGGGCTTAGAAATAAAATTATTTTCACCCAACCTTTTCTTACAAAGAGCTTGCAAAATATTTAGGTCAATTATGAAATACCAAAAATCAATTGTGCGCCTAGTTTACACTAAGAATAAATTAACCATGGGCTTGTTTTAGGCATGAATCATTAGTTACCTTTTTCAAGTGAGAAATCTATCTATAATAAACCCCTTAATTTAGTTTTAATCCAAGCTACTTTAGTGGGTTGAATGGATTAAAACCTAATTAATGGTAATTATCATGGATTGATTTTCATTTTCAAAAATATAACTATTGGTTGAAACGTTTGAGGGAATTATTCGAAAGCAAGATGCCGCATGTTGGTATTTTGTTAACCACATACCTAGGAAAAGAGACTCGCCATTCGTGTGTGGATGTTATAAGGTTGGAAGGAACGTCCTATTTGTCCTTGTTTGTTGATTGTTCATGCATACATGCATACATGCATCTCATATCATTGATCCTCTCTGGCTCACAGCCCTGGATTACGATAGTTCAAAAGCCTACAACAATCCAACCTACGAAGTATCTAGCAACGACTCAATCACTTGCTCGCCAAAAATAATGGAGGCCGAACAAATTCAAAGGATGGTGGATGAGGCCCTTAATGCCAAGATGGAAGAAATCAAAGAGGCCCTAGCTGAGACCATGAAGAACCAGTTGACTGCAATCTTAGAGAATCATGCCGGGCATCTGCTAGCACTAAGAAACTAAAGGACAAAGGGAAGACTAAAGTTAGTGAAGTGGTTTTTGATGATGAAAAAGTGATCATTGATGATGATGATGATTGGGCTCAATACTACCAAGATATTCAAGAGTAGAAGAAAGAACCGAAGGTTACTGAGAAAGTAACTATTGAAAAGACCGAGACATCCGATGTTGAAAAGATGATTACTGATTTAGAAAAGAAATTTGAGAAGAAGTTGAAAACCGAGGAGATGTTCGAGATCGATAAACTATTTGAACAAGATGAAGAGGTCCCTTATAAGTTTAAGATGCCTTCCTTTGCTAAGTATAATGGCACAGGAAATCCTCATTTCCATGTGAAGCAGTATATCACTGCCATGCAGTTTGCCCGAGCTACTAAGGCTCAAACCCTAAGGTACTTTATGCTCTCATTGGACACTGTTGTCCAAAATTGGTTCAATACCTTATAGGGGTGCTGGGTCATTCTCACCTTCCCCATACGTACCCAACTTTTAAAACCCATTAAGGAGTTGGGGATTCCTTCAAAATCAAGTCATTCACCCCTTTCCATTTTCTCCGGGTCTAGTCTCGTGTTCTCTTAGGTCCTGAGCCTAACAGTGCCAAAGTCGTAAGAACCATTCCACATGGGAATGGGGCTAAAAAATCCCTACTCACAGTGGTGATCCTCGAGGGACAAGAGAAGTTGATTCTGTTGGTCTTTATATTATTTTAATCTTTCTTATTATAATATTTTCCATTGCATCATATAGATTGCATTGTGTGCGTGAGTTAGGATGCCCGTGTAATCCGTGTTGTGTTATGTAAGGGATACCATAGTTTCACAAAAGGTATGGAGATCGAGCATGGCATAACAACTCATAGCCTTGTACCATTTGGTATACTTGATATGGGAACCTTTCAAACCAAAGATTAAAGCTCATGTAATTGACCTAGCTACTTTTCTTAGGTTTTTACCCTAAATGCTTATTGTTTAACTGTGATTGATAATATCTTGGTTTGAACCATTTTTTATTTGGTTTGTTCTTTTTCTAATATGACCTAATCATATTGTAAGCTCCAAATAATTTTTCCTTTAAATCTAAAAGACTAAATTTCAATTTTCAAAATTTTCAAGATGGTCTTTAGACATGAAAACCTTTAAGATGGGTCAAAAATCTTTTTCCTTATGACCCAAGTTCAAAACCCAAAAATCATTTTTTAAGTAGGCTTTTAAAAAATCTATTAAACCATTTCTTAAATAAGCTTACAAATTATTTAGGTCAATTATGAAATGCCAAAATCATTTGTGGGCTTAGTTTATATTAAGAATCATTAATCATGAGTTTATTTTTGGCATGAATCATCAGTTACTTTTTTCAAATGGAAAATATATTTATGATAGACCTATTAATTTTATTTTAATCCAATATAGCATAAAAACTATTTTAGTTGAGATTCAATTAATTAAAGCCTAATTAATGGAAATTATCATGGACTGACTTCTAAGTTTGAAAATATAACTATTGGTTAAAATCATCTAAGGGAATTTTTGCAAAAATAAGATATCTCATTGTAGACCCTTAATTTTTGACCAGTCCAAATATTTTAAAACAGTCCCAAATAATTTATATACTATTTATTATTTTATTTTTATTATATAATATTTATTTTAATTTAATAATATTTATTTTTATAATAAAATAACATTTATTATTTATTCTTTTATTATTTTAATAATAATGTATTTAATAGTAAAAATAAAATAATATAAAATAAAAATATATACATATAAAAATGATAAAGAATAGAAAATAAAAAAATCAGACGGTCGAATCGGTGCACACCACGCTGTTGTGGCCAATTGCCCTGCAGACCAATTCACCAAAGGCTTTTCCTGTGGAGAATTAGGGCTCTCCCAAGCGCCTCGCAGCCCGCAGGACCATTCGCGCGCGCTCCTGATTTTGCCAAAAACTTCTTTTACTCACTTTTAAAGTTTTATTTCCTAAACAATTTTATTTTCTTAACGAATTAGTATTAGGTTTTTTTTTTCTTATAAATACCCCCATTAAAAGAATTACAGAGGAATCTTGAAGCTTGGGACTTTTAGATCTTTTTTAGAGATGAACTTTTGGATTTTTTCAACAGAAGCAAAAGAATTGGGAAAAACATATGAATTTTTAGCATGAGGATTAAGGCAGCAAACAAGCAAGTAGTGACTGCCTTGGTTTTAGCTCATCCCAAATTTTCATTGAACAATTTTGGTGGAGCCTTCAAACACATGTATTTATATCTAATTTTATTTAATAAAAAATTATCTTCATCCCATTAATCATTGATTATTTAAAATTGATGAATTATAACTCTCAAAACTCATACAACAATCCCATAACTATGAGCATCAACGTAAAAAGTTTCTATTATTTTCTAAAAGACACAGTAGGTTTTATTTTTATTTATTCCAAAACTTTTTAACTCACTTTTCATAAAAATCAAAACCATAAATCACTTAAAATTTTAAAACCCTAATTAAATCAAGTTTCCAAAATCTTCATAGTAGCCTCTTCTTTCAAAAATAAATATGATAGTGTTAGTTTTCTTAGAAGTCCAAAAACCTTAATCTATTTTAAAACCTTAATCAATTATTTTTTTATTTTTTTTCATCACAGTAGCTATTTCTTTTTGAATATTTAAGTTTTAATCTTATTTTTATATGTTTGTACCTTATTTACTTAAATCTCAAATTCTAATTTTAATTATACAGTAGCATTATTCTTCTAAAAAATAAACATAATAATAATACTAGTTCTTTAAGCTTCCAAAACCCTAGCTTTTAGATATAAATTCCAAAACCCTAAATGTTATCTAACAAACCCTAAGTTGATACATAAACCTAAATTTGCATCTTTATTTGTTTCATTATTAAGTAAGTATTTATTATATATTTTGATTAATGATTTATTTATATTTTCAATTTATGTCTTCAATGAATATTTTATTTATGATGAATGGTTGGTTAATTGTTTTTATTGATTTGCTTTTGGTTTCAAAACATTGTAAGAGGTATGTTTCCATGTTTTGGGTTCCTCATGTATTAAGCATCATGCAATTTAATTTTTGTTCTAGTTTTAGGACTAATGTAAAGGACACATTTCTACCTTTATGGTGGGTGTCCTATTTAGTTTTAGACATTGGACGATGTAAGGACTTGTTTCCATCCTTGATGGGTGTCCATTTGTTTATTTTGTTTTGACCTTGCAATGATTTTTAATAAAGTATTTATTTATTCTATTAATCGCATGTAGTATGGATAATATCATTATATTTAAGAATTCTATAATATTATGACCTGAAAAGGAGGCTGGTTCCAATGAACCAGGCGTTGTGGGGCTGCTGAGCCATTTCTCACCTTCCCCACACGTACCCAATTTTCTGAACCCATTAAGGGGTTGGGGATTCCTTAGGAATTGAGTCATCCACCCCTTTCTTTTTCCTGGCCTATCCGGGTGAAAACTCCATTTTCTCTGGGTTTAAGCTCGTGTTCTCTAAGGCCCTGAGCCTAACAGTGCCGAAGTTGCAAGAACCATTCCACAGGGAGTGGGGGCGAAAATCCCCGCTCACAGTGGCGACTCCACTGGGATAAGAGAAGTTGATTCCATTGGTCTTTTTATTATTTTATTTTTTTCTTATTATGATATTATCAATTGCATTATTTAGTTTGCATTGTGTGCGTGAGTTAGTGTAACACCCCCATATCCAATGCACACACACTACAACCACAACAATGTAGCATAAGTGCACCAAACATAAGGATGCTACGGTTCTCTTAACATTCAAAACACTTTAAAACTTGATACAATACCCTTATCATTATACATTATAGAAAAGTAGATCATTTACTTATAAAACAAAACATATTAGTTATATATATATACATTTATATATTACACAGCGGAAGTTATAAAATATTTACATATTTATATATTAAACATTTCTTTACAAAATATAAAGAAGTATACATGATTGGCAAGTTTGCTCTGATCTTTAAGTTCCCAAAATGGATTCTTCAAGGTCTACTCTCACTTGGTCTTGATGAATTCTCGGGTTCAACTCTATCAACTCTATTACCTGCGCGATTAAACACTATCGCGCTAAGCCAAGGGCTTAGTAAGATAAAACATGCTATTGATATGCTTTAATACAATACAATGTCAATTCTCAATCCACATTACACATGTAACCACTTAGATGCAAAGCTAACATCATACCTTTACATTTCATAATTCAACATATATATATATATATATGCATATCACATTTCAATATCTTTTCTTATACTTCATTAGCTAATCATTAAACAATCCATAAACAACACTAAACAAAGACAAGCATGGGCCCAAGACACACTAATATGCAATTCAATTTTCAGAGTTAATTCTTTGGTTTGTTATCACATTTATCAATATCATATACCCAACTAGGCTTCAAGGATTAAGTTCAACCAAGCTTCAAGGGGAGCAAAGCATGCTAAGCTTCAACCCAACTTGGCTTCAAGAACTAACCCAACCTAGCTTCAAGGGTGGTAACATCTCAATTAGGCTTTAAGGATTCAATCCAACCTAACTTCAAGAGATTGTTACTCTTATTAGGTATGCCACCAACAACAAACTCTGAAAATGGAATAACACATTAGCCACACAATTCATTTAGTTTTCATTCTCAATTCTTATTATCATTTAGGCAAACATGCCTCATTTATCTCCATTGAATCACCTTAGCCAATAACAATGGCTTCACATTTCATTTCACAATATAACACTTCATTATTCAAGTGTATATTTATCTCATCCATGATCACATTATATCTCACATAGCATCATTCATAAATATCAACATTTCATTCCACATTACTCATGAAACACATTACCATTCACAATGCATAACATAACATTGTTCAATCTCAACAATGCAAGAACAATTTATATTATTCATAGCTTTAGGATCATCCAAAAGTGTTTGATTAAGTCATTCCTTGGTTTAAGTATGTTTAAAATGTTTATGTTTAGGTTTAGAGACCAAACTACCTTTGAAGAATCCAAACCATGCAAAAAGAACAAAGAAATCAAACAATATTCAACTCATTTGAGGGACACGCCCAGCCCACTTGAGGGACACGGCCGTGTCTCTAAAAATAAAAGAGGCAGTAGCCAACACAAATAAATGACACGGCCGTGTCTCTTCATTGCATCTGGCCGTGTCACCCATAAACACAACCTTAACTAAAACCAACACTTTCTTAATTGCACTCAAACACAATATTCATCATATAACATGTTTCAAATGAACATAATCAATGTTCTAAACACATATTCACCACAAGAATTACTTCACAACACATTAATATAACAATTAAACACATATCATCTCAAAACCCTAAAACCAACATCCTTCTCCATCCTTCCAAATCAACATCCACCATTTCCAACCACAACCTCTAATTAAACTCATAACTTAAAATCAAATTAACACTTGAAAACACAACACAACACAACACATCTCAAATCCACCAAATCAAAAAATCACCAAACCTTAATTCACTTCCAACACAACTTCCAAATAAGTAAAGAAAACAAGAGAATACTTACTTTAAAAGAAGAAATTCCACAAATCCCTTGTCAAATCCTTTGATTGATTCTTCAATTTGCTTCTAGCATCAAGAACACCTCTCTTTCCTTTTTGGTTTTTGGAGAGCCGACCACTTCTTGAAAGAAAGAAGGAAATGATGAAGACACAAAGTCAAATTTTGCTTTTAATCTCCACCAAGTGATCTTATCCAAGCAATTACCAAATTGCCCTTAACCATATAACTAACCTTTTGTCTCATATAAGCCCATATATGTAATTACATACTTAACACAAAAATATCTCTCTTCCTTTGACTCTTCCTTTGACCCATTTATATGTGATATATATCATCATATACACAACATATACCATTCTCTCTAAACCCTATTTCTTTCCCAAAACACATATACACAAGCATTCTCCTCCCAACTTCTTTTCTTATCCCATCATATACATTCAATCCAATTTATAACAATAACAACAACAACAATATGCAAAACTTCTAGGGCATAAATGAGGATATTACAATTCTCCCCCTCTAAAAAGAAATTTCGTCCTCGAAATTACCTGATATCAAATCTGAAACAACTGAGGATATTGCTCTCGCATGGTTTGTTCATTTTCCCAAGTTGCTTCTTCTTTTCCATGATTCTTCCACAAAATCTTCACAAGTGGCACTCTCTTGTTTCTCAACTCTTTCACATCACGTGCCAAAATAGCAACTGGTTCCTCTTCAAATGTCAGATCAGGATTTACTTCAATTGACTCAATCGGCAACACATGAGATGGATCCGACCTGTACCTCCTCAACATAGAAACATGAAATACGTTATGAATCCGATCCAACTCAGGTGGCAAAGCAAGCCGATAAGCAACTGGCCCAACTCTTTCCAAAACTTCATACGGTCCAATGAAACGAGGACTCAATTTTCCTTTCCGACCAAACCTCAAGATCTTCTTCCAAGGAGATACTTTCAAAAATACCTTATCTCCCACATCAAACTCTATATCTCTCCTCTTTAGATCTGCATAAGACTTCTGTCGGTCTGAAGCTGCTTTCAATCTGCCTCGAATCAATTTCACTTTCTCTTCAGTTTCTTGAATCAAATCAGGCCCAATCAACTTACCATCTCCCAGTTCACTCCAACAAAGAGGTGTCCTACACCGTCTACCATACAGAGCTTCGAATGGTGCCATACCAATGCTAGATTGGTGACTGTTGTTGTATGCAAACTCCACAAGAGGTAAAAACCTATCCCAACTTCCAGAGAAATCGATGACACAGCTTCTCAATATATCTTCAAGTATCTGTATCACCCTCTCTGACTGTCCATCCGTCTGTGGATGAAAAGCAGTACTGAAGTGCAGTCGAGAACCCAAAGCACTATGCAAACTCTTCCAAAACCTGGAAGTAAACCTGGAATCTCGATCAGACACTAAAGAAGTTGGAACACCATGCAACTTCACAATCTCATGGATATACAGCTCAGCCAACCTCTCTAAAGAGTAATCCATCCGCACCGGAAGGAAATGAGTTGTCTTAGTCAATCTATCCACAATCAACCATATGGCATCACGTTTCCTTTGTGTCAATGGCAACCCAGACACAAAATCCATTGTCACTCTATCCCACTTCCACTCAGGCACTGACAAAGGTTGAAGCAACCCTGTTGGAACTTGATGCTCTGCTTTAACCTTCTGACAAGTGAGACATTTCGATACAAACTCAGCAATGTCTCTCTTCAACCCAATCCACCAGTAATGCTGTTTCAAATCATGATACATCTTGGTATTGCCCGGATGCATAGCAAATGCTGACTGATGTGCTTCTTCTAAAATGATCCTTTTCAAATTAGCATCATCGGGTACACACAATCTGCTCTTGAACCAGAGACTTCCATCACTCTTCACAATAAAATCTCTACCCTTTCCATTCTGACAATCCGAAACAATCTTCTGTATCTTCTCATCAACCAACTAAGCTTCTTTGATCTGATCTAACAAAACCGGCTTCAATTGCAACTGTGCCAATAATGCACCATCAACACAAGGTACAAAACTAGCACACAATGCTTTCAACTCAACAAGCAACGAGAGCGAGTAAACTGTTAAACCAGCTAAAGACTTCCGACTCAAGGCATCAGCAACAACGTTAGCTTTACCTGGATGATAATCAATCAAGCAGTCGTAGTCTTTAATCAATTCTAACCATCTCCTCTGACGAAGATTGAGTTCTTTCTGGACACCCAAATACTTCAAACTCTTGTGATCAGTATAGATGAAACATTTCTCCCCAAACAGATAGTGGCGCCAAATCTTCAATGCAAACACAATGGCAGCCAATTCCAAATCATGGGTCGGATAGTTAAGCTCATGCGGTTTCAACTGTCTAGATGCATAAGCTATAACTTTCCCTTCCTGCATCAATACACACCCCAAACCTCTATGTGAAGCATCACTGTAGATCACATATGGTTTGCCTTCAACAGGTAAAGTAAGAACAGGCGCTTGAGTTAACATTTCTCTCAACTGCTCAAAGCTCGCCTGACACTGATCTGTCCACAAAAACCTCACTCCCTTACGAAGCAATCTGGTGAGTGGAGTAGCTATCAAAGAAAACCCTTTCACAAACCGCCGGTAATAGCCTGCCAAACCCAGAAAACTTCTAATCTCTGTCACAGACTTGGGTGGACTCCAATTTAAAATGGCTTCAACTTTACTCGGATCAACTCTAATGCCTTCTGCAGAAACAATATGTCCGAGAAAAGCTACTTGATCCAACCAGAACTCACACTTCGACAATTTGGCAAATAACTGCTTCTCTCTCAAAATCTGCAACACAATCCGCAGATGCAAATCATGTTCCTCTTCATTCCTTGAATACACTAGAATATCATCGATGAAGACCACTACAAACTGATCCGGATAGGGCCTAAACACCCTATTCATCAAATCCATAAAAGCTGCAGGTGCATTCGTCAGACCAAAAGGCATAACTAAAAATTCATAATGCCCATACCTGGTCCGAAAAGCGGTCTTAGGAACATCTTCAGCTCTGACTCTCAGCTGATGGTACCCAGATCTCAAATCAATTTTAGAAAACATAGCTGCACCCTTCAATTGATCAAAGAGATCATCGATTCTAGGCAAAGGATATTTATTTTTAATAGTCACCTTGTTCAATTGCCTATAATCGATACACAACCTCATAGTACCATCTTTCTTTTTCACAAATAGCACAGGAGCTCCCCAAGGAGAAACACTGGGGCGAATGAATCCTTTATCCAACAACTCCTGTAATTGCACTTTCAACTCCCTCAATTCTGCTGGTGCCATTCTATAAGGAGTAATAGAGATAGGAGTGGTACCAGGCAATAATTCAATACCGAACTCCACCTCTCTCTCAGGAGGCAATCCTGGCAACTCCTCTGGAAAAACATCAGGGAACTCTGCAACTGTGGCAATACTATCAATGG
Source organism: Garcia nutans (assembly GCA_947685225.1). NCBI lineage: Eukaryota > Viridiplantae > Streptophyta > Magnoliopsida > Malpighiales > Euphorbiaceae > Garcia > Garcia nutans. The sequence continues at coordinate 10,085,610 of CANTUV010000013.1, read as the reverse complement.
GAGAACCCTTCACTCTAGTATCCACCACATGAGCAAGATAGGCTTCACACCCCTTTCTAATCAATCTCCTAGCTGCAACAGCTGAAACAAATAAGGAGGCTAGCTGTTCCTGCTCATTAGATACTATCACCTCTCTACCATCACCCGTTCTCAAAGAAACAATTTTCTTTTTACAATCCACCACAGCTCCATGTCGAGATAGCCAATCGATACCTAAGATCACATCATATTCCTTAAATGGCATCTCAATCAAGTCTCCAAGGAACTCCTCACCTTGTACCCTCACTGCACTCTCTCGGTGCACCTTACTCACAACCACACTATGCCCTAACGGATTTGTCACCAACACATCAAATCCTAGGGACTCAGCATGCACATCAAATACAGGCAATACAGATGCACTAACATATGAATGCGTGGAACCCGGATCAATCAAAGCAAGTACAGAAAAACCAAATAAGGAAAAAGTACCAGCAATGACTGCCGAAGCATCTGGCTGCCTCTGCATAACATATATCCTCTGGGAAGAACCAACCTCCTCTGGTCTACTCTCCCTGGATGTAGCACCTCCTCTAGAACTGTACCCCGGTCTACCTCCTCGGGTGACACCTCTGCCTCCTCGACCTCCCCTCGCACTAGGTCGAGAAGCTGCTGTATCAACTGACATCTGCTCTTGCTTCTCAGGGCAATCTCTCACAAAGTGATCTGGCGATCCACACCTGAAACAAACCCCTGCTACACCAGTCTTCCAGCAAGGACCACCATGTGGCCTACCACAATGGATGCAGATGGGTAAGGTGGATCTCTGAACCATAGGGGTCGGAGACTCGCCACTGAAGCTGCAGGTCTAAATCTCTGCCTCTGTAACTGCACTGACCTACCAGCTGACCTCTGACTCCTACTAACTCTAGGAACAAAGCTTCCTTTACCTCTCTTCGCAGAAGAAGACCCTGCCTCGAACTGGGGCCTTCTAACCCTAACCTCTTCTTCTGAAGCAACCGCAATACCCTGAGCTCGCTCTACACTTCGAGCTGCTGCCATAAGCTGTGAGAAATCCTGATATCTGGATCCAGCTACTAAGCACATGATCGAGGGCCTCAATCCCTCCTCAAATCGCCGACATCTATCAATCTCATCAGCAATGATACCCCCAGCATACTGACCCAATCTAATAAACTCAACCTCATACTCAGTTACAGTCTTGCTATCTTGCTTCAGACTCAAAAACTCCATCTTTTTCATGTCCTTATACTCCCTAGGAGTATACTTCAACTCAAATTCCCTCAGAAAATCAGTGTAAGACAGTGTTGGAGGATCATCCATAGAATGGGGCACCGTATTCCACCAATCGTATGCATCTTTCTGTAACAAAGATCTTGCATAGTCAAACTTTTCCTCAGGGGTGGCTTGCAACTGAATAAAGATCCTCTGAACTTTGTCAAGCCACTGCTCTGCTACAGCTGGGTCAGTAGTACCAAGGAAATCCTCCGCTCCATACTTCCTTAGTTTGTCATAGTGCCTCACTGGTACTGAAGGCTGAGGGGGTGGTGTCTGTGGTTGCACAGGTGTTTGCCTCATAGCTTCCATCATATGCCTAAACTAGGCTGGCGGAACCTCCTCACCAACTGGTCTACCCGACACCGAAGCAGGTGCCTCCTCAACACTATCAACCCTAGCTCCCTCATCAGGAGCAACGCTCTCCTCACTACCCTCAACCGACTGGCGTGAGTGAGAATCCATCACAACCTAAGTCTGCAAACACAACATACTACATCTTATTAAAGATCAGAGGTTGCCAATCCCAAACATGTATTTTATTCAAAAACCACCTTTTTAAAATCAAAATAGTCTTTTTTCTTATATTTTACATAGGTTGAGAATCTCAAACCTAGGCTCTGATACCAAAACAATTGTAACACCCCCATATCCAATGCACACACACTACAACCACAACAATGTAGCATAAGTGCACCAAACATAAGGATGCTACGGTTCTCTTAACATTCAAAACACTTTAAAACTTGATACAATACCCTTATCATTATACATTATAGAAAAGTAGATCATTTACTTATAAAACAAAACATATTAGTTATAAATATATATATATATATACATTTATATATTACACAGCGGAAGTTATAAAATATTTACATATTTATATATTAAACATTTCTTTACAAAATATAAAGAAGTATACATGATTGGCAAGTTTGCTCTGATCTTTAAGTTCCCAAAATGGATTCTTCAAGGTCTACTCTCACTTGGTCTTGATGAATTCTCGGGTTCAACTCTATCAACTCTATTACCTGCGCGATTAAACACTATCGCGCTAAGCCAAGGACTTAGTAAGATAAAACATGCTATTGATATGCTTTAATACAATACAATGTCAATTCTCAATCCACATTACACATGTAACCACTTAGATGCAAAGCTAACATCATACCTTTACATTTCATAATTCAACATATATATATATATATATGCATATCACATTTCAATATCTTTTCTTATACTTCATTAGCTAATCATTAAACAATCCATAAACAACACTAAACAAAGACAAGCATGGGCCCAAGACACACTAATATGCAATTCAATTTTCAGAGTTAATGCTTTGGTTTGTTATCACATTTATCAATATCATATACCCAACTAGGCTTCAAGGATTAAGTTCAACCAAGCTTCAAGGGGAGCAAAGCATGCTAAGCTTCAACCCAACTTGGCTTCAAGAACTAACCCAACCTAGCTTCAAGGGTGGTAACATCTCAATTAGGCTTTAAGGATTCAATCCAACCTAACTTCAAGAGATTGTTACTCTTATTAGGCATGCCACCAACAACAAACTCTGAAAATGGAATAACACATTAGCCACACAATTCATTTAATTTTCATTCTCAATTCTTATTATCATTTAGGCAAACATGCCTCATTTATCTCCATTGAATCACCTTAGCCAATAACAATGGCTTCACATTTCATTTCACAATATAACACTTCATTATTCAAGTGTATATTTATCTCATCCATGATCACATTATATCTCACATAGCATCATTCATAAATATCAACATTTCATTCCACATTACTCATGAAACACATTACCATTCACAATGCATAACATAACATTGTTCAATCTCAACAATGCAAGAACAATTTATATTATTCATAGCTTTAGGATCATCCAAAAGTGTTTGATTAAGTCATTCCTTGGTTTAAGTATGTTTAAAATGTTTATGTTTAGGTTTAGAGACCAAACTACCTTTGAAGAATCCAAACCATGCAAAAAGAATAAAGAAATCAAACAATATTCAACTCATTTGAGGGACACGCCCAGCCCACTTGAGGGACACGGCCGTGTCTCTAAAAATAAAAGAGGCAGTAGCCAACACAAATAAATGACACGGCCGTGTCTCTTCATTGCATCTGGCCGTGTCACCCATAAACACAACCTTAACTAAAACCAACACTTTCTTAATTGCACTCAAACACAATATTCATCATATAACATGTTTCAAATGAACATAATCAATGTTCTAAACACATATTCACCACAAGAATTACTTCACAACACATTAATATAACAATTAAACACATATCATCTCAAAACCCGAAAACCAACATCCTTCTCCATCCTTCCAAATCAACATCCACCATTTCCAACCACAACCTCTAATTAAACTCATAACTTAAAATCAAATTAACACTTGAAAACACAACACAACACATCTCAAATCCACCAAATCACAAAATCACCAAACCTTAATTCACTTCCAACACAACTTCCAAATAAGTAAAGAAAACAAGAGAATACTTACTTTAAAAGAAGAAATTCCACAATTCCCTTGTCAAATCCTTTGATTGATTCTTCAATTTGCTTCTAGCATCAAGAACACCTCTCTTTCCTATTTGGTTTTTGGAGAGCCGGCCACTTCTTGAAAGAAAGAAGGAAATGATGAAGACACAAAGTCAAATTTTGCTTTTAATCTCCACCAAGTGATCTTATCCAAGCAATTACCAAATTGCCCTTAACCATATAACTAACTTTTTGTCTCATATAAGCCCATATATGTAATTACATACTTAACACAAAAATATCTCTCTTCCTTTGACTCTTCCTTTGACCCATTTATATGTTATATATATCATCATATACACAACATATACCATTCTCTCTAAACCCTATTTCTTTCCCAAAACACATATACACAAGCATTCTCCTCCCAACTTCTTTTCTTATCCCATCATATACATTCAATCCAATTTATAACAATAACAACAACAACAATATGCAAAACTTCTAGGGCATAAATGAGGATATTACAGTTAGGACGTCCGTGTTACCCGTGTTGTGTCATGTAAGGGATACCATACTTTCACTCAAGGTATGGAGATCAAGCATGGCATAACCACTCAAAGCCTTGTACCTTTTGGTATATACTTGCTATGGGAACCTAAGCCTTTAAACCTAAAGACTAAAGCTCATGTAATTGGCCTAGTTACTTTCTTTAGGTTTTACTCCAAATGCTTGTTGTTTGACTATGATTGATATGTCTTGGCTTGAACCATGGCTTATTTTGTTTGCTCTTTTTCTAATATGACCTAAGTACATTGTAAGCTCAAAATAAATTTTTCTTTAAAGTTCCGAAGACCAAAAGTTTTTCTTTTCTCTTATATACAAAGTCAAAAATCCATTTTTTTCTAAAAGTTTTTACAATGGGTTTTTAAACAAAACTATTTTTGCATTTCATCCAACCTTTTCTTATAAAGAGCTTGCAAAATATTTAGGCCAATTATGGAATACCTAAAATCAATTGTGAGCCTAATTTATACTAAGAATTATTCATCATGGGCTTGTTTTTGGCATGAATCTTTAGTTACTTTTTTTAAGTGAGAAATCTATTTATAATAAACCTCTTAATTTAGTTTTAATCCAATATAGCATAAAAGCTGCTTTAGTTGGTTGAATGGATTAAAACATAATTAATGGAAATTATCATGAACTGATTCCCATTTTTGAAAATATAACTATTGGTTGAACTGTACAAAGGAACTTTTTAAAAATAAAATATCCCATGTTGGTATTTTGATTGACCATATACCTAGGAAAAGAGACTCACCATTCGTGTATGGAAGTTATAAGGTTGGAAGGAATGTCCTAATTATCTTTGTTTGTTAGTTATCTGTGCATACATACATACATGCATTTGCATCACATATCATTAATCTTTTTTGGCTCATAGCCCTAGATTACAGTAGTTAAAAAGCCTACTACAATCCGACCTATGCTGGAGATGAAAAATCTAGCAGCAACTCAATTAGTTTCTCACCAAAAGCAATGGAGCCTGAACAAATTCAAAGAATGGTGGACGATGCCCTCAATACCAAAATGGAAGAACTAAAGGAGACCCTGGCTGAGACCATGAAGAACCAATTGGCTGCAATTTTAGAGAACAATGTCGAAGCATCTGCAAGCACCAAGAAACCAAAGGACAAAGGGAAGGCTAAGGTTTGTGAAGTGGTTTTTAATGATGACAAGGTAGTCATCGATGATGATGATGACTGGGCTCAATACTTCCAAGATCCTCAAGACAAGAAGGAGTCGAAGGTTGTTGAAAGATCGGCTGTGGAGAAAACTAAAACTTCAGATGTTGAAAAATTGATTACTGACTTGGAAAATAAGTTTAAAAAGAAGTTAAAAATCAAAGAGATGTCCAAAGTTGAGAAATTGTTTGAACTAGATAAAGAAGTTCCGTACAAGTTCAAGATGCCATCCTTTGCAAAGTTTGATGGAACCAAAAATCCTCACCACTATGTGATGTAGTATATCACTGCTATGCAGTCTGTTCCAGCTACTAAGGCTCAAACCCTAAGGTACTTCATGTTTTCATTGGATCCCATTATCCAAAATTGGTTCAATACCTTAGATGATGGCACACAAAAGAGTTGGGATCTGCTATACAAGGCCTTCATCCAACAATATGGATACAATGTTGAATTGGAAGTTACTCTAATAGAGGTGGACTCCATTAGACAAAGGCCAAATGAGAACTTCATAAACTATGTGAAGAGATGGAGGAATAAGGCTGCATTGCTCAAGAGCAGGCTTGATGAATCCATTCAAATTAGAATGATTGTAAGAGGGGTGTTACCTAGCCTTCGTGAAAGGATGTCTCATATACTTAATAGGGATTTCAAGGACCTTTTGCAAGTTAGTCTACAAATTGAAGAGTGGGCAAGAGAAAAGAACCACATTTTAGTGAGGAGGAATGAGAAGGGAAACTAACAGTCTGGTAACCAAGGCACACAAAAATTGGTTGATGTTAATGCTAATGGTCAAGGAGGAAGAAGGTAGCTTTCAAAATTGGGTAAGCTACTATCTTGGGTCCTCAATAAGCTACAAAAGAAGGGATTGTTATAACCCTTAAATCCTCATCCTTTGCCTAACCCTCTTTCGTCTAATTTTGACACTAAGGCATTTTACAAGAAGCTGCCCGAGCCCAACAAGCCAAACACAAAAGACAATCCATTGCCAAGGTTCAATAGGATACCACCACCGGCAACATTCATGATTACAGGAGGTTTGCATGAAATTTTTGTCATGTCTTCTTTCAAAGATGTGGATGGAGAAGCAACCAAAGAAGAAGTGGTGTTTAGCAAAATTGAACAAGTTGTGGTTGGAAAAGAAGTGGCAATATGTGTTGTGAACAATTTTTGGGATCATGAACCCAAGAAGGAAGAATGGATCTGGTCTGAACATGAAGAAGAGGAAGTGATGAACACTAGGTCAGGTAAACCTTATGCAAGGCCACCACCCAAGGAAATAGAAGCTAATAAAGGAAAGGAAGTTGAAATCAAGAACAAAGAAGAGGAAGATGACACTGTACTTAAGCAGTTGAAGAGAACCCAAGCAAGCATCGGTATTTGGGACTTATTGGCTACTTCTAAGAAGCACTGTGAAACTATGACTAAGGCTTTGGCTAGCATGACCATTTCCACCACTATAAAACCAGATGAGCTGGTTAATTTCATAAAAGTTGAAGGAGTAATGAAGTGTGAAGAGATTTAGAAGAAGAGTGAAGTTGACATGGGAATGGTATCTTTCTCATATGCGGATTTACCGAAAGAGGGGAGAGATCACATCCGCCCTCTCTTTATCAAAGTAGAAGTCAAAGGAAAAAATCTCCATGTGTGATGGTTGATGATGGGTCCTTCATAAATGTTTGCCCACTTAAAATTTTACCAAAGCTAGCTATGTCAATAAGGGATCTAAGCCCAACCAAGGTAATCTGTAACACCCCAACGGCTCTGGGCTTACAGCTTGACCATTTCACCCAGCCCACTTTAAGGGAGTGCTACTGTATTGCTTCCCCTCACGGTTCCACAGAAGGATTTGTTTTGAGGCTTACGACCCAGTCATTTCACCCCAGATATTTGGCCCAATTAAGGGTCGCCTCCCTCATTTTGATCCCAAGACCTCCTTTAAGAGAGTCTTTTTCACTAAACGAGTACCATTTCTTCTAGTCAGCCTTTTCTTGAAGAGGTTGGGCTGTTTCCTTTTCGGCACTGATTTCAAAGGAAGCTTCAGCATTAGAGAAACCTAGTTGGAGTTTAAGAACAAAGAAGGTATGGATAGATAGACTTAGATCTAAGCTAGAAGAATCTCACAATAAAACACGCTTTTAATGGCTTCCAAGTGCACAGATGACTAGAAGAAATAATATTCATTGAGTGAAAAAGACTCTCTTAAAGGAGTTCTTGAGATTGAAATGAGGGAGGTGACCCTTAATTTTGCCAAATATCTGGGTTGAAATGACTGGTCGTAAGCCTCAAAAATAAATCTTGCTGTGGAACCGTGATGGGAAGCAGTACTGAAGTAGTCCTTTGAAGCGGGATGAGTGAAATGGTCGGGCCGTAAGCCTAGGGTCATTGGGATGTTACAGTTAAATTTATTTTTTTATCAAAGCCTAGGTTTGAGGTTCTCGACCTTGGTGGGTTGATAAAGAGAAAATGGGGGATTTGAAAATAATTTTCAATTGTAATACATGCATTGGCAATGGCAGTTTTTGATCTTTGATATAGTAATTTCTATTGTGTTTGCAGATATAGGTAGTTATAATGTCTCAGATGCATCAGCCTGCAAAGAGTATTGCAGAGAGTGTGGCTCCTGATGAGATGGAGCTAGAGTTGTGTCTGTTGGTGAGGCGTCTATTTCTGTGCCTATGAGACTAGCAGATAATGAGATCCCACCTGGCTAGGTATGACATATGGTAGGGCTATTGAGGTAGGATCCAATTCAACAGCCGCCGCCGCCGCCGCAGTCGCCAGCGAGGAAGTATGATAAGCTGAGGACTTTGTTGGTACTGCAAACCCTGCAGTAGCAAAGCAGTGGCTAGACAAGGTCCAGAGAGTGTTTATCCAGCTACAGGCCAGTCCAAAACAGAAGTTTAATTATGCTAGATCTCTGTTGCAGAGGGATGCCTATAATTGGTGGAAGACGGTTCCATTTGCTTTAGCTGATCCATAAGTTCTGACTTATGATGATTTCTTATGAGAATTTGAGCAGAAGTAATGGAGTATAAGGATGCAAAGAAGATAGAGTTCCTGAGTCTGAGATAGGATAGCAGGACAGTGACAGAGTATGAGATCGAGTTTATCCGATTGAATCATTATGCTGGTGGGATCATTTCTGACGAGATTGACAGGTGTAGGAGGTTTGAGGAGGGACTAAGACCATCTATCATGTGTATCATAGCAGGCTCTCGGTATTAAGTCTTTTCTTAGTTGGTTGCAGCTACCAGGAGTGTAGAGAGAGAACAGGATCTTGCAGCAGCTGCCAGGGTTGAGGAGACCAGAGCTAGGAGACCCGAGAGTGAGGCAGGGTCTTCACCAGTGAAGAAAGGTTGAGGGGGATATTTTTAGAGGTTCAGTAGGGGCAAAGGGTAGTCTGCCAGGCCAATACAGTAGTAGGGACACAGACAGAGACCTGTAATTTTAGTGGCTCAGAGGCCTGCTCCACCTACTTGTGTTCATTATGGTAAAACACACGGAGGTGTCTACTAGAGGAGAGGTGCTTCAAGAGTGTGTTTTAGATTGGGTCACCAGACCATTTTATCAGAGATTGTTCAGAGCCACCAGAGGATAGATAGGCAAATACTACAGCTTCTCGACCCAGTGTCAGAGGTCATAGCGGTAGAGGTTTTAGCAAAGGTGGTCGATCTGGGATTGGTCAGAGAGGAGGTTCTACAGTCAAAGGTAGATCAGATGAGGCAGGGCCATTACAATGGGTTTATGTGATGCAGAGGCAGCCAAATACTTTAGCTATTATTGCTGGTACTTTTACTTTATTTTGTACTTCAATTCTTGCATTATTAGACCCTAGGTTGACTCATTCTTACATCAGTGCATCCATCTTGCCTATGAGTGATTTGCATTTTGAGTCCTTAGGATTTGATGTTTTGGTCACAAATCCTTTAGGGCATAATGTTGGGTGAGAAGGGTGCACCGAGATAGTCTAGTTGTTGTTCAGGATGTGGAGTTTCTCAGTGACCTAATTGAGATGCCTTTCAGGGAGTATGATCTAATTCTAGGCATGGATTGTTTATCCAGGCATAGGGCTATGGCAGATTGTCAGAAGATATGTGTTACTCTGAGAACACGTGATGGTAGGGATGTGATGGTATCTAGTGAGTAGAGGTATCTTTCATCCATGTTTATTTCAGCTATTTCTACTAGGAGGATGATTCAGAAGGGATGTGAGGCATATCTTGATCATGTAGTATATACTAGAGTAGTGGGGTCCTAGCATGATAGTATACCTACAGTTGTCGAGTTTCCAGATGTTTTTCCTGATGAGTTGCCAAGGGTACCTCTCGAGAGAGAGGTGGAGTTTGGTATTGATTTATTGCCTGGTACCACTCCTATCTCTATGACTCCTTATCGTATGGAACCTACTGAGTTGAGAGAGTTGAAGGTGCGGTTGCAGGAGTTGTTAGATAAAGGGTTCGTTTGCCCTAGCGTGTCTCCATGGGGAGCACCTGTTTTGTTTGTGAAGAAGAAGGATGGCACCTTGAGATTATATATTGATTATAGGTAGTTGAATAAGGTGACCATCAAGAATAAGTATCCATTACCTTGGATAGATGATCTCTTTGATCAGTTGAAAGGGGCAACTGTATTCTCTAAGATTGATCTATGATTAGGGTACCATCAATTGAGAGTCAGAGATGTGGATGTACCTAAGACAAATTTTTGCACGAGGTATGGGCATTATGAGTTTCTGGTGATGCCCTTTCTATTGAAGAATGCACCAGCAACTTTTATGGATTTGATGAACATGGTGTTTAAACCATATTTAGATCAGTTTGTGGTGGTCTTCATTGAAGACATTTTGGTGTATTTGCATAATGAGGAGGATCATGATAGACATTTGTGGATTGTATTGCAGACTCTGAGAGAGAAGCAGTTGTATACTAAGCTATCAAAGTGTGAGTTCTGGCTTGATCAGGTAGCTTTTTTAGTCATGTTGTTTTAGCAGAGGGTATTAGAGTTTATTCGAGTAAAGTTGAGGCTATTTTGAATTGGAGTTCACCAAAGATTGTTGTTTTATTAGATTTTGTCATAGAATTGTATCTTATTTATTATGATGATTATTGTTTTCTTCATGCATTTTGGTAGTTTTAATCTGTTTATTTAGTGATTTCATCAATTTTGGTAGTTTTAATTTATTCCAGTGTTTATGTCATTTTTGTACTAGTTTTTAGTGAGGTTTTATGTGTTTTTGGTTAATGTTTAATTTGATTCTTGTTTAAAGTTTGTTTAAGGTTAATATGCAAAAAACTTCCTTGGATGAAAGAATAGCATGAAGCAGCAAGACACAGCCAAGCCACTGGCCGTGTCTCACCTTAAGGGTAAAACCAAGGGAACCAAGAAAGGAAGGAAAATTTGGCAGAAGCTGACACTGGCAGCTGACACGACCAAGCCACTGGCCGTGTGACATGACACGGCCACAAGCTTGGCCGTGTCCCATATTTAGCCAAGAAAGAAGAGCAAAGAAGAAAGATTGCATAGAAGATGACACACTCAGGTGACACGGCCAAGCCACTGGCCGTGTCACATGACACGGCCAGGAGCTTGGCTGTGTCACACTCATTTCCACAGAAGCAAAGAAGAAAGATTACACAAAAGGTGACACATCCAGGTGACACGGCCAAGCTACTAGCCTAGTCACATGACACGGCCACAAGCTTGGCCATGTCACTCCATGGGGCTAAGGAAAGAAAGGAAACGCAGATTTTGAGTGAGGGTTTTGTATAAATAAGAAGATTAGTGTTTTTGAAAGGGTTACACATTTTTCCAGCCGTCCAACATAAACTTTTGAGCTATTCTTCATTTTCTTTTGGAATTTTGATTACACTTTGATGCAAACACTCTAGATAAAAGTAGTTTTAGCCATTGCATTATTCTTTGAGCAAAGATCTGAGCAAGAGATTCTTTAGAAGCCAAAGGAAGTTTGTAATTTTGTTTTGTTCTCAAACTCTATCTCTTAAGTTTCTTTGGAATTGTATTCATGAATTCACTAATGTCTAAATTAATTTCTTTGAATTTTAATGAGATGAATTTGTTTGATAGCATCATTATGAACTAATTTTGATCTAGTCTAGGGTTTGTATGGATCTACTATGATTGTATGAAATGGTTATTGCTCTTAACTGAATTATTTCTTTTAACCTTAATTGAATGGATTAATGTTAATATATAATCGATTGGCCACCAATTATGTGTTTAAGGTATTAGATGAAGGATTGAGAAATGAAGTCTAATGCTGGAACATTTCAATTAGGGACTTAGGTGAATTAGAAATATAAACCTAAGAAAAAGATCATTTCAATTGTAACAATATTATTTGAAAGAGGTTTGAATGCGAGAGCTTATTTCCTTGATTCGATTAATTAAGTTACTTGAAATCTGATCTTTGAAATTAAATTGGTTGAGAGGAATAGCCGTTCATACATATAAGTTAGTAGAGAAGTGCAAACCCTAGACCTTTCTATTAAGTGAATCAACATATATATTCAGTTTACTTTCATTGTTTTAAATTCAACTCGTTCTGTTTTCATTAGTTGTTTAGCAATTTAATTTTATTGATAATTTGTTATTTATGATTTGATAAATAATTAGCTATTCTAGCTTCCTTATGAGACGACCTTGAGGTGTTCACCAAAATACTACAGCTGCCTCGTATAGTAGTTCTAGTAGTGTTTATTAGAGCGCAACAACTGTGATAGAGGTTAGAAGTTTTCTATGTTTGGCAGGCTATTATCATCGGTTTGTGAAAGGTTTTTCTGTGATAGCTACTCCACTCACCAGATTACGTTGAAAAGGAGTTAGATTTGTGTGGACAGATCGGTGTTAGGTGAGTTTTGAGCAGCTGAGGGAGATGTTAACTCAGGCTTCTTTCCTTACCCTGCTTGTGGAAGGTAAACCATGTGTGATATACAGTGATGCTTCACATAGTGGTTTAGGTTGTGTTCTGATGCAGGAGGGTAGAGTCATTGCTTATGCCTCTCGACAGTTGAAGCCACATGAGCTGAATTACCCGACTCATGATTTGGAGCTTGCAGCCATAGTTTTTGCCTTGAAGATTTGGTGGCATTATTTATATGGGGAGATATGCTTCATTTATATTGATCATAAGAGTTTGAAGTATTTGGGTGTTTAGAGAGAGCTGAATCTTCGGTAGAGACGATGGTTAGAGTTGATTAAAGACTACAACTATTTGATTGATTATCATCCTGGTAAGGCAAATGATGTTGCTGATGCCTTGAGTCAAAAGTCTTTAGTAGGTTTGACACCTTATTTACTCTCGTTGCTTATTTAATTGAGAGCGTTGCATGCCAGATTTGAGTCTTGTGATGATGGTGCTTTGATGGCTCAGTTGCAGTTGAGGCCAATCTTGTTGGATCATATTAGGGAGGCTCAGTCGGCAGATGAGAGAATCCAGAAGATTGTGTTGGTTTGTCAGAAGGGGGAGAGTCAAGACTTTTATGTGAGGAATGATGGAAATCTATGGTATAGAGATATTTTGTGTATTCCTGATGATGCATAATTCAAAAGGATGATATTAGAGGAAGCACATCAGTCACTTTATGCTATGCACCCTAGGATTACCAAGATGTATCAGGACTTGAAATGACATTATTAGTGGTCAGGTATGAAGAGGGACATAGCAGAGTTTGTATCTAGATGTCTCACTTACCAGAGAGTGAAGGCTGAGCACCAAGTTCCTTTAGGGTTGCTCCAACCTTTATCAGTTCCTGAGTGGAAATGGGAGTGAGTGACGATGGATTTTGTGACTGGGCTACCATTAACCCAGAAGAAGCATGATAGTTGAACAGATGATGAAGACAAATCATTTCTTCTAGTTCAGATGGATTATTCTCTTGAGAGGTTGGCTAAGCTGTATATCAGTGAGATAGTGAGGTTGCATGGAGTCCTCATTTCATAGGACCATATGAGGTGTTGGAGAGAGTTGGTTCAGTGGCTTATAGATTAGCTTTGCCGCCTGAGTTGGATCAAATTCATAATGTCTTCCATGTCTCAATGCTTGAGAGATACAAGTCTGACCCATCTCATATCTTGTTAGTGGAGTCCATTGAGGTTAGTCCAGATTTGACTTATGAGGAAGAACCCGTGATGATTTTGGCACTAAGAATGTGCCACTTGTGAAAGTCCTTTGGAGGAATCATGCCACTGAGGAGGCGACATGGGAGAGTGACTAGATGCAGAGTCAGTATCCCCAATTGTTCTAAACTTGAGAGCAGGTAATTTCGAGGACGAAATTTATTTTAGGGGGAGAGAATTGTAATATCCCAAATTTTTGAACATTTTTAATTTTTTAAAATTTAATAAAATAAATTATATTTAATAGGATAATTAAATTAATGGTTTTAAATGAAAAATGAAGAGATTTTAAATGAAAAAGTGGAATATATATATATATGTGATATATATGTAAAATATACATAACATATAAAGTCAACACTTTTTAAAAGAAAAGTCAAAGTCTAATGACATTTTTGTAAATAAATTTTAGAAATTTAAAATTAATAAAATAATTCAAAAATAAATTATTTTTGAATTGATGATGGATTTTTAGTCGTTTAATTTCTTTAATAAATAATTAAATAATTAATTATTAAGTTAATATAATATATATATATATATGTGGTTATAATTAAAAGATGAAAGGAAAGAGAAATTAAAAAAAATAGTTTCTTCTTCTTGGTCAAACCACCATAGGAGAAAGCTCAAGGATTTTTCTTCTTCTTAGCTCTAAGAATTGAAGGATTTCAAAGGTTCAAAGAGAATTTTTAGTGAATTCCACTTGAAAAAGTAAGTTCTTTAGTTTTTTCTTTGGATTTCCATGAAAATTTTGAATATGTGAGATGTTGGATTTCCAAGTAGTATGTTACAATTGTTGGAATTGGTGTGTATGAAGTTATTTTGGGTAGTTATTAATGATTTTAAGGTTGGATTAAAAAAATGGTTGAATTTAGCTAACGAATGGTGAAGAGAGAGAATTTAGGGTTATGGACTTTTAGGGTTTGAGAAATCATGGTTTTTAATTGTGAAAATTGGTTCTAAATGAGTTGTTTTGGTGTTTAAACAAGTATTTTAAAGTCAAATATTGGATTTGGTTGTGTTTGGTTGGAGTTTGAGAATGGAAGTGTGATTTAGGGTTTTGGAAAATGATTTTTTCAAAGTTGTTGAATTGTATAATTTTATTGGTTTAATATTGTTGATTGGTGATATAAGTGATGAATATAAGCCTAAAATGATTAATGGATTGTGTTGGAATGGAAAACCTTCAATGGGGGAAGGTTATGCCATTTTAGGGTTTTGTATATAAGAGTGTGCTTTTGTAATGTAAATGATTTAAATGTATTAAAATATGTTTCTAATAATATAAATAAACTTAATATATTGAAATGAATGGCCTAGTATGAGAATCCAAAGTTAAAGTGAGGTTAGCCTTAACTTTTGGATTTTGCTTAGATGGGGTTTAATTATGGTTTAATATTGGAAATGCCATTAAATGTGATACTAAATGAATATTTGTTATCACATTTGGTTTAGGCATTGAGGAAGGTTGATTTGCTTCATCCAAGTGGTGAAGGGCAAGTTGGAAGGATAGGATAGGATTGGAGGATGTTTTATGCTTGTTTTGGTTGCTATTTGAGGTAAGTACAAACTTTGAATACATTGGTTATGTTTGCATGACATTTGGGCTTAACACATTTTGGTTGAAAAATGTGTTAAGCTACTTGATACATTTGTTATGTATGAATAATGTGCTATGACATTTGTAATGTCATATATGTGTTAAATGCATTGTGAAAAGTCATTGATAATGGCTAAATTGTGTAAAATGTGAAATATGTGTATTATGTGAATATGACCCAAAGTGTTTGGGTAATGTCATTTGTTGTGTATGCATTAAGTGCATTGTTAAAAAGCCATTGGTATTCGCTAGATTAGATTAAATGTGATTAATATGTGAATTATGTGGAAATACTCAAAGTAATTGGGTAATGTGTTGTAAATGCAAAAATATGGTATAATGTAATAAGATACGTAGAAACATAATGAAATGAATTGATATCGATATAAATGAGAAAAATGAGAAAAGTGAGAAAAAGATGAGAAAATAAGGCAATATGCCTAGCTTGATTATGTGACAATGAGAAAGAGATTGATAATGAGAAATTGAATAAATTGTGTGCCTAGTATGTTATTCAATTTTCAGAGTTCTGTATTTGGCGGCATGCCTATGATTGGCCTTCGGGCTAGACGCTGCACGTCACTGTAAAAATATTTTTAAGGTGAAAAGACCTGGTCATAAACCTAAAAAACAAGTCCTTAAAACTGGACTGGGTGAAAAGACCAGGTCGTAAGCCCAGGCCTAGTTGGACTGTTACATTGATATTTTGCCTTCGGGACTAGACACATGGTGTCATTATGGACCAAAACAGTAACTCTAAAATTTGATTAACATATTAGTTATCTTTGGGCCCATGCTTGTGTTTGTTTTTTTGTGAATTGTGGATTGTGAAATATTTTAAAAGTATGAGAAAATGGAATAATCTGATATCCATATGCAATGTGCATTGGCATTGCATTTGAGTTTTATTGTTATCAAATTTGTATCGCTAGGCTTTTGGCTTAGCACGATTGTTTACATCGCGTAGGTGACAGGGTAGATTCGGCTGAGCCGGAGAGTTCTTGTAGACCAGGTCGGGTCTAGACCTATGATTGTGCTTGTAGAGTTGATATCAAAGTGAAAAATATTGTCAACAACATGTATATATTTTATGTTATTGTATATTTTGGGTATTATGCATATTATATCATGTTTTTCAGATTTTATGTATTGTAAACTATCAAGAATGTTTGGGTTAAGTTATTTGAAATGGGAGTTTAAATGTGTTCTAAATTATATATATATATATATGTAAATGTTTGAGAAACTTGGTGAAATTGAGGAGTATGGGTGAAATGGTTATTTAAAATTATTTGGGAGTGTTTTCTAATGCAGGTTATGTTTTGCTGAATTTTGGAAATGTCAAAATTACAGATAAAACTCTAGCAATTTTTTTCTGAGATTTTTATAAAAAATGCTTATTTTATAATCTATAATTTATAATAATATTTTATTTGTTATTTAAATATACATTTTAAAGTATTTAAGATTTTAAATTTGAAAAATGAAAATTTTTATTAAATTAGTCTGTGACATTTTTGTACTGTATATGTGTATTTTATATGTGCTGAGAATATGTATTGTACATATATAGGGTATAAGGGTGTTACATAACCATTAGGGCTTATGACAATACGAAGAGGCACGCAGAAAAGAAATTCAAAGATGTTGTGAAGGTTGGTCCAATTGAATCTATTGTTGAATTTGTGGTTTTGGACATACCTGTATCTTTTGCTCTACATTTGGGACGACCAGGTTTCATCCTCTTGGTGGAGTCCCTTCCACCCTTCATCAAAACATCAAGTTCCCTAAAAGAGATGAGACGGTGGTAATCGAGACCGAAGATAATGAGGTGGTCGATGTTATAATGATTGAGAGGCCTCTCAATGGTTTTCAAGTAACTGCAATTTTTTATGATAAAGTAGTGGACTCCAAGGGTTTGAACATGATGAAGAACATGAGGTACCTTCCTGGTGCTGGTCTTGGAAAGGGTAAGGCTAGTGTGACAAAGCTTCAAGATTTCAAGACTCAAACTTCCAAGAAAGGGTTGCGGTATGAAGAAGCTAGCAAAGATGTTCAGTCAAAGAAGAATGAGAAGATGAGCTTCCCACCACTTGAAGAGATCTTTGTCAAAGCTCCAGACATGGGACCACTGTCAGCTGGGATTTTTTCCTCCACTCTCAGTGGAATGGTTCTTGCGACTTCGTCACTGTTTAGGCTCGGGGCCTTAGAGTCGCCACCCTGACGGGCCGGGAAAAAGAAAAGGGTGGATGACTCTATTCCTAAGGAATCCCCAACCCCCTAATGGGTTCAGAATGTTGGGTACGTGTGGGGAAGGTGAGAAATGGCCCAGCACTCCCACAACGACCAGTTCATTGGAACCGGCCTCCTTTACTGGTCTTAATATTATAAAATTCTTAAATATAACAATGTCATCCATATTACATGCAACAATTGAAATAAAGCATCGTTATATTAAAAATCAAAGCAATGTCCAAGCAAAACAAATAAATGGACAGCCATCCGAGGATGGAAACATGCCCTTACATCATCCATGTCTAAACTAATAGGACACCAAACTGTAGAAACATGTCTTTTTCATTGGTTTAAAATATAAAAGCCATTTAAATTACATGATATTTAACTAATGAGTTACCCACAAAGTGGAAACATACCTCTTACAACATTTGGAAATAAAAATAAATCGATAAAGGTAAATAACCATTCATCATAAATAAATCGTTGATCAAAGATATTAAACATCAATCAAAATATAAACATTCATCCAATATAATTTAAATAAACCAAGCATTGAACTTAAATAAATCAAAGCATATAATAAACTACATATTTGAATCTAAAAATAAAGTAAGTCAAGATACAAATTAGGGTTACTCTTTCTCATTTAAAGTTCTTTAATTAATATTTAGGGTTTTGGAATTTTAGCATATTAAGGTTTATAATTCTTAGCTACTGTAAAGGTTTAAGAAAATTAAAATGGATTAAGGTTTCATGAATCAAACTAGGGTTTATGAGTAACATTATGAGATTAGGGTTTCAGAATATTAAAACATTAGGTTTATGATTATTAGCTACTGGATTATTGTTTTTAGGCTTATTGTGTTGAATTTTAATATTTAGATTTGTAAGGTTTTAAGATTTTAAGGATTAGGGTTTAGGAAAATTAGAGTTTAGGTTTACTAGTTTGGGGTTTACTGTTTTTGGTTTTGAAGTTGAATTAGGGTTTTTAGTGTTTCGAAAAATATATTTGATTTTAGAATTTGATAAAACAATTTATAGTTTTATGAAGCTTTATGTGATTTTTAGAAGTTGTAAGGTAAATTTAGGGTTTTAAGGTTTTGAAAAATTGGAAAACATATTAGGATTTTGGGGAATTAACAAAACGATTTAAGGTTTTGGAAAGTTGGAAAGTAGATTAGTGTTTTAAGATTTTGAGGAAATAAATTAGGGTTCTTAGATTTTAGATGAAATAGAAAAGTAATTTTAAGGTTTTTGAAAATAGAGGAGACAATTTAAGGTTCTAAGGTTTAGAAAAAGGTAAATTAGGGTTCTAGGGTTTTTTTAAATAAAATGAAACAATTTAATGATTTAAGCTACTGTAAAGAAAAAAGAGATTAGATATTCATACCTTTGTTTGTTGGTTCCACCAAAAATTGCTTCTTAGATGAACAAGAACAACGGCAAGATGGTTGCCTTTGATGGATTGATTGCTTGTTTGCTTATTCTCCTCTAAAAAGTTCGATCATTTCACTCTGCCAGGTCCGATCTTAGTTCAAAGTTTTCTTTTTTCTCCAAAGGTTTCTCCCCTTTCTATGCCTTCTTTAGTCTTATTTATAAGAAATTTCGATGATTCATCCTAGTTGTTTATGGAAACTATCATTAATTAGCAAAAGGAAACCGAAACCGAAACCAAATTGAATTTGGTTTCGAAAAAAAATTGCGTAGAAAAAATTTTGCAGGCGAAAACTGCGTCGGGTTGTGAGGCGAGGTGCGAGCGTCAGGCATGCCAGCAAAATTGGCTGCGGGCCATTTCGCCCACTGTATTCGTCGTCGATTTTTATTTTTATTTTTATTTATTTGTTTATTATTTTTATTTTTATTCACTCACCATTTTTAACTAAAATAAAGATTAAAATACCACAAAAATTATTTTGGACAATAAAAAAATAACGAACCGGACTGGGTCAAAAATTAAGGTCTACAGTTTGCCCCCTGCTTAAACGATCTGAGACTTTAGTAAAAGAGAGTGAAAAGCAATAAGACTTAATTTTTGATGTGATGGTTACTTGAATTTGTTTTGGGTACTTGGACCCAAGATTGAATTTGATTTGACTGACCTTTTATCAGCTGAGAATTCTGGCATAACTAGTTGTTCCATTTTTATGAATTGTAGGTCTTTACCACCAAAAATAGATCTTTATCTACTGGAAATTGGTTCTTTAACCTAAGAACATGGATCCTTATCCATTGGATATTGGGTCTTTACCCTTGAAACATGGATCTTTATCCATTGGAGATCGGGTTTTTACCCTTGAAATAGGGATCTTTATCCATTGAAAATCGAGTCTTTACCCTTGAAATATGGATCTTTACCATGGGAAATCGGGTCATTACCCTTGAAACATGGATCTTTATCCTTTGGAAATCAGGTCTTTACCCTTGAAACATGAATCTTTATCCATTGGACATCGGGTTTTTACCATTAAAACATGGATATTTAGAGATTGGGTCTTTACCCTTGAAACATGGATCTTTATCCATTGGAAATCGGATCTTTACCCTTGAAAAATGAATCTTTATCCATTAGAGATCGAATCTTTACCCTTGAAACATGGATCTTTATCCATTATAAATCGGGTCTTTACCCTTGAAATATGGATCTTTATCCATTGGAAATCGGGTCTTTACCCTTGAAACATGGATCTTTATCCTTTGGAAAACGGGTCTTTACCCTTGAAATATGGATCTTTATCCATTGGACATCGGGTCTTTACCCTTGAAACATGGATCTTTATCCATTGTAAATCGGGTCTTTACCCTTGAAACATGGATCTTTACCCATTAGAGATCTACCCTTGAAACATGGATCTTTATCCATTGGAAATCGGGTCTTTACCTTTGAAATATGGATCTTTATCCATTGGAAATCGGGTCTTTACCCTTGAAACATGGATCTTTATCCATTGGAAATCGGGTCTTTACCCTTGAAACATGGATCTTTATCCATTGGACATCGGGTCTTTACCCTTGAAACATGGATCTTTATCCACTAGAGATTGGGTCTTTACCCTTGAAACGTGAATCTTTATCCATTGGAAATCGGGTCTTTACCCTTGAAATATGGATCTTTATCCATTGGAAATCGGGTCTTTGAAATATGGATCTTTATCCTTTGGAAATCGGGTATTTGAAAAAAGGATCTTTATATATTAGAAATCGGGTCTTTACCCTGGCTTCAGCTCTTTTAGCTGGAGTGATCTTTTTTCTTTTGCATCTTCATTCTTTTGAGAATTCTAATTTTCCTCTTCTTCTTCTTTTTTTTTCTTTCATTCTTTTTTGTTCTTCCTTTGCACATTTGCAAAAAATTTAGCCCTTTTTAGCTAGCCTTCATGTCCTCTCCTTGACCCCTTGCGTGGCGAGATATTTGCAAGTGAGTTTGAATATATTTTATATATAAACTCAAAAATTGAAAAGGAGAAACTTTGCCCCCTGTGTAGGCTCAAACCAAAGATATGCAAGCTTTGATTGACGTTTGTATTTTGTTGTCTAGTTCTTTGCACAAGCACGCATTTCTTCTCTTTGCAAAATTACTGGAGCTTTCTCAAGCAATGGGCCTTCTATACCCCCCTGATTTGATATCTTCTTTTGATTGTTTACTTCACAGGGTGTTTGCTGTTCACCTTAATAAAGAATAGACAATACAAGACAAGAAAGTACGATGTGATATGCTCATGTATGCATGATATGCATGAATGATACTTATAGTCATTCCATCGCCTCACAGACCGAGGTGATCAGTAGAAGTGTTCTCATTGATTTCTTTAAGATGCCCATTCATTTCTTGCACTGGAATGACAGGCTGCATCACATTTATGGCTTTTATCTTCAAGATGTTGGAAACATGAATAATGGCAGCCCTAAGCAGCAGAGTCAGGGATTCATCTATTTCAAACTATTTTTCAGCATGTCAGTTGATAGCTTCTTCGTGACCTTGCCAATAATCATTTTCCTTTGCCCAATGTGTCCTTTGGAGGTTCAACATACTTACCTTAACTTGAAGGCTTTGTATGACAAAACATTTGTTTTTTGAATTTTGATTTTGAAATCAAATGTTGGCTTTGCCAAATCAATGTCAATGTACCTCAAGACTTGATTTTTCCAAATTAACATATCTTTAACATGACAACCCTAGTTACCATACTAAACTCGGGAATCATTTCTATTTAAGCAAGAATTGTTGCACTTCAGATAGGCACATACACATTACTTGGCTAAAGGTCTCATTGAGTTTAAATATTGTCTATCTCATATGCATGCTTATTCAAACTATCTCCACTAATAGACTCTACCTACCAAGATAGATCAATAGGTCTTTAATAGGCTTAAAATGGGGTCCATAAGGGACATGTGTTAAAGTGAAGGCCATTTGTAAGTTGGAGCCAATGTGAGACAATGGACAAACCTTCACACTACAAATTTCTTGTTTGAACTTTAGAGAGCAGGGAACAATCTTGCTAGATTCAAAATTCCTTCTATCTTGTTGGCATTAATCTAGATCTTGATTAGGACAGTCTTTATCCTTGCAAAAAGTTTCGTAACCAAATTCACTTCTTTTCCTCTTCTCCCTTTTCTTTCCTTTTATTTTTCTTATTCTTCCCTTTCTTTGAATATTTTATCATTTTGTCCTTCTTCCTTGTAGGACTGTCAAGTATAGAATTTTCAAGAACTAAATAGTCTTTCTCCCTTTTTATTTGATTTTGATTGAATCTTTGGTTGGGTTGGACCAATTCAAGTCAATCTATCCTTACAAACCAAATGGAAGCCTTTTGTTGTCTTAGCTAGAAGAGAACTCATTTGGCTTTTTGAACTGCCTTTTTAGGTTTTATTCTTCTTTTATTCTTTTTGTTTTCTTTTATTTTCTTTCTTTATTTTCTTTCTTTTTCTTTATTTTTCTTTCTTTCTTTCCATTTTTTGTTCTAGCTCAAACAAAGTTGTCTTGTTTGTACCAACTTAGGTTTCCAATAATGGATGTGTGGAGTGGTATAAATCTTCTTTAATAGGGATAAATCATTTGTTACCCTGATGTTGTCTTAATATATTGTAGATATTAAGAAAACTTCAACAACCCTTATGTTCTTGAGAACTTCAACTACCCTTATGGTCTTGAAAACATCAACTACCCTTATGGTCTTGAGAACTTCAACTATCCTCATGATCTTGAATAATCATTGCTTTCTTTGATCTTCTTGCCTCTTCATCTTAGTAATCATAAGACTTGTCAAAAGCATCACAATAGCTCAGGTTATGTTATTGGGGTTTGTAAGCCAATGAAAAGAAAGCTAAAATTTTATGAAGGCTCAAAGGGACAACTAGGGATTGATATTTAATAGGGTGGATACTTGTTATTGGCTAACAAAACAATGCCTAGTTCATCTCTCCCTTAAATAAGCAGAGTTCAATTTCGCCTCGAAAGTTTATCAAAGCATGTTCTAAGACTGACTAGGACCTAGACAAAGGTAATTATGCAGGAGCCCTCTCTAAGTAATCATACACAACTCAATGCTATAGAGCAATTCCCTTACCTAGTAAAGTCATTCGAGTCGTGATGCATAAATATATTAATTCATGAATTATCAAGCTAGATTCCTCATTGGTGGAGCACCAAAATGAACAAAGACCAAAAAAAATTCTGATGAAAGTAATTTATTCAAAAAAATTTAATTTTGAAAAATATGATTGTTCCAATTAAATATTAAAGAAAGCAAAATTGAAAAGCAACATTCAAGCTAAGGAAAGTTTGTTGAGTTTAAGCTTATTTTCCTTTCACATCTTCAATATTTCCATCTTGAAAGGATGATAAAACAAAATCTTCTTCCAATCCTTTTCCCACCATGAAGGTTTCTGGTGGTGGCACTATATTGAATTTTGGCAAAGGATTATCTTTTGTGCTGGTCTTATAAGGTTCAGGCAGCTTACCACTGTCAATTAAATTTTGGATCTCATGTTTCAATCACAAGCATTTGTCTGTCTCATGTCCTTGTGTTTGATGAAATTCACAAAAGGCTTTAGTATTAAATTTCGAGGGTAAAGGAATCGATAATGGTCGAGGGGCCAATGGCTGTAATAGTCCCTTCTTTTGTAGTTTGTTGAAGACCCAAGACAAAGGCTTCCCCAGATCTGAAAACTGTCTTCTATTTGCTTAACTAGTTGTATTGACATCAACTTCCTTTTGCGTGCTTTGATTGCTAGGCTGATAATTCCCTTTCTCATTCCTTCTTATTGAAAAATGATTATTCTCCATTTCCCATTCTTCAATTTGCAGATCAGCTTGGAGAAGATCTTTGAAATCACGGATGAGTATATGAGACATATTTTCACGAAGACTAGGCAGGATGCCCCTCACGATCATCCTTATTTGATCAGATTCATCAGGCCTTTTCTTGAGCAAAGCAGCCTTATTTCTCCACCTTTTCACATAGTCCACAAAATTCTCATTTGGCCTTTGTCTAATGGACTCCACATCCATTAAGGTAACTTCCATCTCGACATTATACCCATATTGCTTGATGAAGGCCTTGTATAGCAAATCCCAACTGTTTTGTATTCCATCATCTAAGGTATTAAACCAATTTTGGACAACAGGGTCCAATGAGAGCATGAAATATCTCAGAGTTTCAGCTTTAGTAGCTCTGGTAGACTGCATAGCAGTGATATACTGCTTCACTTGGAGGTGAGGATTTTCGGTTCCATCAAACTTCGTAAAGGATGGCATCTTGAATTTGTATAGAACTTTTTCATCTAGCTCAAATAATTTGTCAACTTCTTTCTTCGGTTTTCAGTTTCTTCTCAAATTTCTTTTCTAAATATGCAATCATCTTTTCAACATTAGATGTCTCGGTCTTTTCAACAGTTATCTTCTCAACAACCTTCGGCTCTTTCTTCTTGTCTTGAGGATCTTGGTAGTTTTGAGCCCAATCATCATCATCAATGATTACCTTATCATCACCAAAAACTACTTCACTAACTTTAGTCTTCGCTTTATCCTTTGGCTTCTTAGTGCTAGCAGATGCTTCGGCATTATTTCCTAAAATTACAGCCAATTGATTTTTCACAGTCTTGGCCATGGCCTCTTTTATCTCTTCCATTTTGGCATTGAGGGCATCATCCACCATTCTTTGAATTTGTTCTGGATACATTATTTTTGGTGAGTAAGTGATTGAGTCATTGCTAGATTCTTCTTCTCCGGCGTAGGTTGGATTATTGTAAGCTTTTGAACTATCGTAATCCAGGGCTGTGAGCTAGAGAGGATCAATGAGATGCAAATGTATGCATGTATGGACAAACAATTAACAAACAAGGACAAATAGGACGTTCCTTCCAACCTTATAACATCCACACACAAATGGCAAGTCTCTTTTCCTAGGTATATGGTTAACAGAATACCAACATGAGGTATCTTGTTTTTGAATATTTATCTCGGTCGTTTCAGTCATTAGTTGTATTTTCAAAAATGAAAATCAATTTATGATAATTCCCATTAATTAGGTTTTAATCCATTTAACCAACTAATGTAGCTTTTATGCTATATTGGATTAAAACTAAATTAAGAGGTTTATTATAAATTGATTTCTCACTTGAAAAAGTAACTAATGATTCATGCCAAAAACAAGCCCATGAATAATTATTCTTAGTATAAACTAGGCTCACAATTGATTTTTGGTATTTCGTAATTGACCTAAATAATTTGCAAGCTCTTTGTAAGAAAAGGTTGGATAAAAATAATTTTATTTCTAAGCCTATTATAAAAAGATTTTAGAAAAAATGGATTTTGGGCTTAGTATTTGGGTCATGAGAAAAATAATTTTGGATTTGTTTTCAGAAACATTTTATATCCAAAGACCATCTTGAAAAGTTTTGAAAAATTGCTTTGGTCTTTTGGACTTTAAAGAAAAATTTATTTGAGTTTGCAAATGTGCTTGGGTCATATTAGAAAAAGAACAAACCAAATAAGCCATAGTCAAACAACATGCATTTGGGGTAAAAACCTAAGGAAAGTAACTAGGCCAATTATATGAGCTTTAGACTTTAGGTAAAAAGGCTTTGGTTCCCATAGCAAGTATATACCAAATTGTATGAGGCTATGAGTGATTATGCCATGCTCAATCTCCATACCTTGAGTGAAAGTATGGTATCCCTTACATAACACAACACGGGTAACACGGGCGTCCTAACTCAAGCACACAATCCAATCTAATATGATGCAATGGATAATATCATTATAAGAAAGAATAGAATAATATAAAGACCAATGGAATTAACTTCTGTTATCCCCATTGGAGTCGCCACTGTGAGCGGGGATTTTTTCCCCTACTCCCGGTGGAATGGTTCTTGCAACTTCGGCAATGTTTAGGCTCGGGGTCTTAGAGAACACGGACCTAAGTCTAGAGAAAATGGAGTCGCCACCCGGACGGGCCGGAAAAAAGAAAGGGGTGGATGACTCAATTCCTAAGGAATCCCCAACCCTCTAATGGGTTCGGAAAGTTGGGTACGTGTGGGGAAGGTGAGAAATGGCCCAGCACCCCTACAACACCCGATTTATTGGAACCGGCATCCTTTACAGGTCTTAATATTATAAAATTCTTAAATATAACAATATCATCCATATTACATGCAATAATTGAAATATCGTTATATTAAAAATCAAAGCACTGTCAAAGCAAAACAAATAAATGGACACCCATCCGAGGATGGAAACATGCCCTTACATCATCCATGTCTAAACTAATAGGACACCCACCAAACGGTAGAAACATGTCATTTACATTGGTTTAAAATATAAAAGCCATTTAAATTACATGATATTTAACTAATGAGGTACCCATAAAGTGGAAACATACCTCTTACAACATTTGGAAATAAAAATAGATCGATAAAGGTAAATAACCATTCATCATAAATAAATCATTCATCAAAGATATTAAACATCAATCAAAATATAAACATTCAACCATGATAATTTAAATAAACCAAGCATTGAACTTAAATAAATCAAAGCATATAATAAACTACATATTTGAATCTAAAAATAAAGTAAGTCAAGATACAAATTAGGGTTACTGTTTCTCATTTAAAGTTCATTAATTAATATTTAGGGTTTTGGAATTTTAGCATATTAAGGTTTATAATTCTTAACTACTGTAAAGGTTCAAGAAAATTAAAATGGATTAAGGTTTCATGAATCAAACTAGGGTTTATGTGTAACATTACGAGATTAGGGTTTTAGAATATTAAAACATTAGGTTTATGATTATTAGCTATTGGATTGTTGTTTTTAGGCTTACTGTGTTGAATTTTAATATTTAGATTTATAAGGTTTTAAGATTTTAAGGATTAAGGTTTAGGAAAATTAGAGTTTAGGTTTACTAGTTTGGGGTTTACTGTTTTGGTTTTGAAGTTGAATTAGAGTTTTTAATGCTTCAGAAAATATATTTGATTTTATAATTTGAGAAAACAATTTATAGTTTTATGAAGCTTTATGTGATTTTTAGAAGCTGTAAGGTTAATTTAGGGTTTTAAGGTTTTGAAAAATTGGAAAACAGATTATGGTTTTGGGGAATTAATAAAATGATTTAAGGTTTTGGAAAGTTGAAAAGTAGATTAGGGTTTTAAGATTTTGAGGAAATAAATTAGGGTTCTTATATTTTAGAAGAAACAGAAAAGTAATTTTAAAGTTTTTGAAAATAGAGGAGACAATTTAAGGTTTTAAGGTTTAGAAAAGGTAAATTAGGGTTCTAGTATTTTTTTTAATAAAAAAAAACAATTTAATGATTCAAGCTACTGTAAAGAGAAAAGAGATTAGTTATTCATACCTTCTTTTGTTGGTTCCACCAAAAATTGCTTCTTGGATGAACAAGAACAAAGCTAGATGGCTGCTTTTGATGGATTGATTATTTGTTTACTTATTCTCCTCAAAAAAGTTCGATTGTTTTCACTCTGCCAGGTCCGGTCTTAGTTCAAAGTTTTATTTTTCTCCAAAGGTTTCTCCCCTTTCTGTGCCTTCTTTAGTCTTATTTATAAGAAATTTTGATGATTCATCCTAGTTGTTTATTGGAACTATCATTAATTATGAAAAGGAAACCGAAACCAAAATGAATTTGGTTTCGAAAAAAATTGCGTCAGAAAAATTTTGATGGCGAAAGCTGCATCGGGCTACGAGAGCTGCAAGGTGAGGTGCGAGCATTGGGAGTGCCAGCAAAATTGGCTTCAGGCCATTTCGCTCGCATGTTTTGCCTGTTGGCGAAATGGCCTAAGGCCATTTCGTCCACTGTTTTCGGCGACGAATTTTTCCGTCGCTGATTTTTATTTTTATTTTTATTTATTTATTTGTTTATTATTATTATTTGTTTATTATTTTTATTTTTATTCACTTCACCATTTTTACTAAAATAAAGATTAAAATACCACAAAAATTATTTTGGACTATAAAAAAATAACGGATCGGACTGGGTAAAAAATTAAGAGTCTACAACCACTCCAAGGAAAGCCCGAGCCAATTATGTTCATGGGAAGGTTGATCCCGGGTTTTGAAATTTTTGCTGATATTGCTGAGCTAGTGGAACAAGTGAAGAAAGAGCTCACCCTACCAGCCGACAAGGATCCTAATTCTAAAGAGGAGAAGTAAGCTGTCTTGAAAGCCGAGAAGACTCAGGAGGAGATTGCTGCGTTGGTTGAAGAGAAGTTTGCAGATGTTATGCTTTATGAATTTGAGAACAATGATTTTATTTTGATTTTAATTTGTCTGCTTTGTATGAGGATGATTATGTTTTCTTTTCCAAGATGAATGCAATAAAGTCTATTTTTACTTACTTGTGTGATGTTTCTCCTGATGGTTGCATATATTCAAATAGTGGTTATATGAGTATCTTTAATATTAACTCTGTCAATACACAATCATTAAATTTGGGAATGACCAAAAATCTTACAAACATTAGTATATCATCTGACCTTACTCCTGATGAGAGAGAGAGATTTGAAAAAATATTTATGAAATATGAAGAAGTTTTTGCTTGGTCTCATGAGGATATGTCGGGAATAGATTGAGACATAGCCAAACATCCAAATCCCACTTGTACTCACATGAAACTAGTCAAACAAAAGCTTAGGTGATTAAGACCTGAATGGGCTGAATTGGTTAAAGAAGAGATCACTAAACAAATACTAGTAAAATTCATTGAAGTGGTAGATTATCCAGATTGGCTAGCCAACATAGTACCCATGCAAAAGAAAGATGGAAGAATTAGGGATTGTGTGGACTATAGAGACTTGAATAAAGCTTCTCCTAAAGATGATTTTCCTTTACCCAATATAGATGTCCTTATTGATAGTGTAGCTTCTAGCATGCTACACTCGTTTGTAGATGGATTTTTCGGATACAACCAAGTGTTAATTGCCAAAAAAGATAAAGCTAAAATTGCCTTCATTACTATGCGGGGTATATTTTTGTTATAGGGTGATGCTGTTTGGATTAAAAAATACTGGAGCAACCTACCAAAGGATGGACACTGTTTTATTAGTTTTTGTCATGAAATTGTTATTTATTTATTATGATGATTATTCTTTTCTTCATGCATTTTGGTAGTTTTAATTTGTTTATTTAGTGATTTCATCAATTTGGTAGTTTTTAATTTATCCCAGTGTTTATGTCATTTTTGTACTAGTTTTTAGTGTGTTTTTGGTTAATGTTTCATTTGATTCTTGTTTAAAGTTTGTTTTAACTGTTTGTTTTAGGTTAAAGTGCAAAAACTCCCTTGGAAGATCAAACCAAAGAAAGAAGAGCATGAAGCAGCAAGACATGGCCAAGCCAAATCAAGCTTGGTCGTGTCACCTCAAGAAAATTTTTTGCAGATCATGACATGGGCAGGAGACACAGCCAAGCCACTGGCCGTGTCTCACCTAAAGGACAAAACCAAGGGAACCAAGAATGAAAGAAAAATTTGGCAGAAGCTGACACTGGCAGCTGGCACGGCCAAGCCACTGGCCGTGTCACATGACACGGTCACAAGCTTGGCCGTGTGCCTTCCTAAGTCAAAGAACAAAGGAAGAACCAAAGGAAGGAAATAGAAGCTGACACACCCAGGAGACACGGCCAAGCCACTGGCCGTGTCACATGACACGGCCACAAGCTTGGCCGTGTCACTCTCATCTCCAAAGAAGCAAAGAAGAGCAAGGAGAAACAGAAGCTGAAACACCCAGGTGACATGGCTAAGCCACTGGCTGTGTCACATGACACGGCCACAAGCTTGGCCGTGTCACTCTGTGGGACTAAATAAAGAAAGAAAGCACGGATTTTCAGCGAGGGTTTTGTATAAATAAGAAGATTAGGGTAAGAGAAAGGGGCATGACACGGCCACAAGCTTGGCCGTGTCACTCCATGGGACTAAATAAAGAAAGAAAGCACGGATTTTCAGCGAGGGTTTTGTATAAATAAGAAGATTAGGGCAAGAGAAAGGGGATGATCCACACTTCCAGCCGTTCTACACTTTTCTCTGAAGAACTTATCTCTGAATAAGAAAATTATCAATGATTGATTCCAATTCCATCCAAACACTCTAGATTAAATTAGTTCTAGCCATTACGTTATTCTTTTAGCACAAATCTGAGCAAGAGATTCTTCAAAAGTAAAGGAAGATTGTAATTAGTTTTGTTATTAAACTCTATTTCTTAAGTTTCATTGAAATTTTGTTTATGAATACTCTGATGTCTAAATTAATTTCTTTGAATTTTAATAAGATGAATTTCTTTGATAGCATTACTATGAACTAATTTTGATCTAGTCTAGGGTTTGTATGGATCTACTATGATTGCATGCAATGGTTATTGCTCTTAACCGAATTATTTCTTTTATCCTTTACCCAATATAGATGTCCTTATTGATAGTGTAGCTTGTAGCGTGCTACACTCGTTTGTAGATGGATTTTTCGGATACAACCAAGTGTTAATGGCCAAAAATGATAAAGCTAAAATTTCCTTCATTACTATGCGGGGTATATTTTTGTTATAGGGTGATGTTGTTTGGATTAAAAAATACTGGAGCAACCTACCAAAGGATGGACACAATTTTATTAGTTTTTGTCATGAAATTGTTATTTATTTATTATGATGATTATTCTTTTCTTCATGCATTTTGGTAGTTTTAATCTGTTTATTTCGTGATTTCATCAATTTGGTAGTTTTTAATTTATCCCAGTGTTTATGTCATTTTTGTACTAGTTTTTAGTGTGATGTTTATGTGTTTTTGGTTAATGTTTCATTTGATTCTTGTTTAAAGTTTGTTTTAAGTGTTTGTTTTAGGTTAAAGTGCAAAAACTCCCTTGGAAGATCAAAACAAAGAAAGAAGAGCATGAAGTAGCAAGACATGGCCAGGCCAAATCAAGCTTGGCCGTGTCACCTCAAGAAAATTTTTTGCAGATCATGACACGGGTAGGAGACACGGCCAAGCCACTGGCCATGTCTCACCTAAAGGGCAAAACCAAGGGAACCAAGAAAGAAAGAAAAATTTGGCAGAAGCTGACACTGGCAGGTGGTATGGCCAAGCCACTGGCTTGTCCGTGTGCCTTCCTAAGCCAAAGAACAAAGGAAGAACCAAAGGAAAGAAACAGAAGCTGACACACCCAGGAGACACGGCCAAGCCACTAGCCGTGTCACATGACACAGCCACAAGCTTGGCCGTGTCACTCTCATCTCCAAAGAAGCAAAGAAGAGCAAGGAGAAACAGAAGCTGACACACCCAGGTGACACGGCCAAGCCACTGGCTGTGTCACATGACACGGCCACAAGCTTGGCCGTTTTACTCCATGGGACTAAATAAAGAAAGAAAACATGGATTTTCAGCGAGGGTTTTGTATAAATAAGCAGATTAGGGTAAGAGAAAGGGGATGATCCACACTTCCAGCCGTTCTACACTTTTCTCTGAAGAACTTATCTCTGAATAAGAAAATTATCAAAGATTGATTCCAAATCCATCCAAACACTCTAGATTAAATTAGTTCTAGCCATTACATTATTCTTTTAGCACAAATCTGAGCAAGAGATTCTTCAAAAGCAAAGGAAGATTGTAATTGGTTTTGTTCTTAAACTCTATTTCTTAAGTTTCATTGAAATTTTGTTTATGAATACTCTGATGTCTAAATTAATTTCTTTGAATTTTAATAAGATGAATTTGTTTGATAGCATTACTATGAACTAATTTTGATCTAGTTTAGGGTTTGTATGGATCTACTATGATTGTATGCAATGGTTATTGCTCTTAACTGAATTATTTCTTTTTTCCTTATTAGAATGGATTAATGTTAATATATAATTGATTGGCCACCAATTATTTGTTTGAGGTATTTAGATGAAGGACTGAGAAATGAAGTCTAATGCTGGAACAATTCAATTAGGGACATAGGTGAATTAGAAATATAAACCTAAGGAAAAGATCATTTTGATTGAAATAAGATTAATTGAAAAAGGTTTGAATGCGAGAGCTTATCTCCTTAATTTGATTAATTAAGTTGCTTGAAATATGATCCTTAAAATTAAATCAGTTGAGAGGAATAGCCATTCATACATATAAATTAGTAGAGAAGTGCAAACCCTAGGCTTTTCTATTAAGTGAATCATTATATCTGTTCAATTTTCTTTCACTACATTAAGTTCAACTCCTTTCTGTTTTCATTAGTTGTTCAGCAATTTAATTTTATAAATCGAAGATTATTATTTGATAATTTGTTTATTACGGTATGATAAATAATTAGCTTAACTAGCTTCCTTGTGAGATGACCTTGAGGTGTTCATCAAAATACTACAGCAGCCTCGTATACTTCCGAGTGTAGCTTTAGTAGTGTTTATTAGAGCGCAACAAGTTTTTGGCACCATTGCCAGGGAAGCTAATTGGCGTAATTGTTTATTAGTCATAAATATTTTAAATTATTTTTCATTGTTTACATTTTATTTTATTTTTCTTTTGCTTTTAATAATTCCTTTTTCTAGAAATTTTATTTATGCAAGGCAGGAGATCACTTATTAAAGGAGCAAAGAAGAGTTTGAACTGTATACCAGGTTTGATACAGAGGAGGAAATTTCTGATTTTGAGTCGGATACTGCACAATCTACCAATATGGAAGACGAAAGGCAAAGAACTATGAGGGATTTTGCCAGACCTGTCATTGGGACTTCCACCTCATGTATAAGATTGACAGATGTAGTAAGAAATTACGAGTTGAAGAATATCCATTACAAAATGCTGCCATCTTTCTATGGAGTTTCGAATGAAGATCCTTTGAATTTTATCCAGGATTTCTACTCCACCCTCAACACATTTCCATTGGGAGGACTAACAGAAGACCAGTTGAGGATGAGGTGTTTTTTGTACACATTAAAGGATAGGGCAAAGAGCTAGCTTATGATGTTGCCTGAAAATTATTTGACAACTTGGGAGCAAGTCTATAACAAGTTTATGGGCAAATTTTACTCACATCAGAAGACAACTGAATTAAGAGGAAAAATAGCTACATTTGCTCAATTTGAAGGAGAGCCATTTCAAGAGGCTTGGGACAGGTTTAAGATGTTGTTAATCCAATGTCCGCACCATCACTACCCACTTCAACTGCTGAATCAGTTTTTCTATGATGGTCTAACCCAACAATTTCAGAATACTATTGATAATGCAGCTGGGGGAGCTATGGGAGAAAAGACACCAGATGAGACTTATGAAATCTTTGAAATGCTGGGAGCTAATTCCCAACAAAAAAGTGTAAGAGGAAGAAGTAAGGGGGTAAATCAATTGGAAGCCAACAGTGAGATGGTCAATCAAATAGCTGAATTGACAAGGCAAGTGCAGATGCTGAACATGAAGAGCAA
The DNA here is from genome assembly GCA_947685225.1 of Garcia nutans. Classification (NCBI taxonomy): domain Eukaryota; kingdom Viridiplantae; phylum Streptophyta; class Magnoliopsida; order Malpighiales; family Euphorbiaceae; genus Garcia; species Garcia nutans. The sequence continues at coordinate 10,052,201 of CANTUV010000013.1, read as the reverse complement.
TGCTTCTTCATCCACTCAAGAATTGTGTGGAATTTGTGGAACTTTTGGGCATGGAGCAAATATATGCTCCTCTACATATGAGTCTTATGGAAATGAGGCTGAGCAAGTTAACGCTATGGGGGGATATCAACCAAGAGCCCGGAATGATCCTTTCTTAAACACTTACAATCCTGGTTGGTGGAATCATCCAAACTTTTCCTGGGCAACAAATAATTCTCAACAACCTTTCCATTTGCTCCAGAGACAAAATCAACTGCTAGGGCAATCTTCAAATCAAGGGCAGCCTATGAGAGAGAGTTTAGAGGATAGTTTACATGCTTTTATCCAAGTCAGTACCAAGAATCAAGAGATGAATAACAAAAGGTTGGATTCATTGGAAGCGTCTTTGAAGAAAGTGGAGACCCAAGTGGCACAACTTGCACAACAGATGCAGATTCAACAAAAAGGAAAATTTCGGAGTCAACCTGAGCAAGCACAAGCAGTGACTATTCTTAGAAGTGGCAAGGTAATAAATAATGGTGTTGATAATAATTCTACGAATGCAGGTGATCAAGAAAACAAAAAGGAAGAAGAACCAGAGGACAAGGGTGCTAGAGAAAAATCAATGCAGCAATCTTCTTCAGCAGATTTACACAAGGCAAGTAATCCTTACCAGCCACCTATACCATTCCCCAGCAGGTTGAAGAATGATAAACAAGATAAGTAATTTTCAGACATCTTTAACATGCTGTCTAAGGTAAGTATTAACTTACCTTTACTAGAAGCAATAAAGAACTTGCCGGCTCATGCCAAATTCTTCAAGGAATTGAACACCAAGAAAAAGAGGTACGAGCCAAATGAAAAGGTGATAGTATCAAAAGGTAGCTAGTGTTGTTCTGCAACATAAACTACCTCTGAAGCTAAAGGATCCTGGCAGTTTTACAATTAAAATTACTATGGGTAATGGAAAGGGGACTGATGGCATGTATGATTTAGGAGCTAGTGTTAATTTGATGCCTTATTCTGTGTATCTTGAATTAGAACTTAGGGAACTTAAACCTACCAAAATGGTCTTGCAATTAGTAGCCAGTTGCATTGATATGTTAGAAAGTGCTGAAATAGAGGAACTTAAAGAGGAACCATCATTTGAGCTCCCCTCCATCCAAAAAGAAGAGAATAACCCTTCACTTGAGTTAGAGCTTAAAGAGTTTCCCAAAAATCTGAAATATGTGTTTTTAGGAGATCACAACACCTTACCTGTGATAATTTCTAGAGAACTTAGTGAAAGGGAAGAGATAAGGTTGGTGAGTGCACTAAAAAGATTGAAAAGAGCAATAGGATGGGGGTTGAGTGATATCAAAGGTATTAGCCCTTCAATGTGCATGCATAGAATTACCTTAGAAGAGGGAGCTAAACCTGTTAGAGAGACCCAAAGGTGCCTTAATCCAAACATGAGTGAAGTGGTTAAGAAGGAAGTGCTTAAATTGCTTGATGAAGGAGTGATATACCCAATAGCCAATAGTGAGTGGGTTAGCCCAGTACATGTAGTGCCTAAGAAATCAGGAATCACTGTGGTAAAAAATGAAAAGAATGAATTGGTTCCTACTAGGACTACCACTGGGTGGAGAATGTGTATCGACTATAGGAAGTTGAACAATGCCACAAAGAAACATCATTTCCCTCTTCCTTTTATTGATCAAATGCTGGATAAAATTTCTAGACACTCACACTATTGCTTTTTGGATTGACTTTTAGGTTATTATCAGGTAGCGACAACACCAGACGATAAATCCAAGACAACTTTTACTTGCCCTTTTGGGACTTATGCATTTTAGCGTATGCCCTTTGGCTTGAGCAATGCACCTGCAACTTTTTCAGAGATGCATGATGTCTTTTCTCACGGACATGATATATGACTTTATTGAGGTATTTATGGATGATTTTTCTATTTTTGGTGACTCTTTTGATAATTGCTTCAGTAAACTTTTTCTTGTGCTTGAGAGATGCATTGAATGTAACCTCACTTTGAGTTGGGAAAAGAGTCATTTCATGGTTACTCACGGCATTGTATTAGGCCATGTTATGTCTAGTAAAGGGATTGAGGTGGATAAAGCTAAGGTAGAGTTGATTGGTAATTTACCCCCACCTACCTCTGTTAAGGGAATAAGAAGCTTTCTAGGGCATGCAGGTTTTTACCGGAGGTTTATTAAAGATTTTTCTAAAATAAGCCAACCATTGTGTCATTTGCTTGGGAAAGATGTTCCATTTGAATTTACTGCACAATGCATGCAAGCTTTTAATTCCCTTAAGGAAAAATTGACCAGTGCACCGGTAATTGTAGCTCCTGTTTGGTCTTTACCTTTTGAAATTATGTGTGATGCCTCCATCCATGCAGTAGGAGCTGTCCTTGGGCAAAGGGTTGAGAAATTTTTGAGAGTGATCTATTATGCTAGCTTGACCCTAAATAGCACACAAGTTAATTACACAACAACTGAAAAAGAAATGCTAGCTGTTGTTTTTACCTTAGATAAGTTTAGAGCATATTTGATTGGGTCTAAAATTATTGTGCATTCAGATCATGCAGCTCTAAAATATCTCTTGACAAAACAACATGCTAAACTTCATTTAATTAGATGGGTGCTATTATTGCAAGAATTTGATTTTCAAATCAAAGATACTAAGGGAATTGAAAATGTTGTAGCTGACCATTTATCTAGGTTACCTTTCTTTAGTGATAATCTTGCATCTGATAGCATTCATACAAATCTAGAAGCATTTCCTGATGAGCAGTTTTTTGCGGTAATGAATTCACCTTGGTTTGCAGATATTACTAACTATCTTGCTTGTGGTATTTTGCATTCTGACATGTCATTTCAGGAAAAGAAAAGGTTTTTGCACATGAGTAAATTCTATTTCTGGGATGAACCTTACCTATTCCAGATATGCAAAGATGAGATAGTTCGCAGGTGTGTATCTGAGGAAGAACAACTGAGTGTTCTTCAATTTTGTCATGACCTTCACTGTGGTGGTCATTTTGGAGGGAGAAAGACTGCCAAAAAAGTGCTGCAAAGTGGATTTTACTGGCCTACTCTATTCAAAGATGTTCAAGAATATTGTAAGCATTGTGACCGCTGTCAAAGAGTAGGTAACATTGGAAGGAGGAATGAAATGCCCCTTCAATCTTATATTGTGGTTGAACTGTTTGATGTTTGGGGAATAGACTTCATGGGTCCTTTTCCCAAATCTTTTGGTTATGAATACATTTTAGTTGTTGTTGATTATGTTTCAAAATGGGTGGAGGCAATCCCCACATGAACTAATGATGTTAATGTGGTTGTTAAATTTGTGAAGGAATACATTCTTAGCAGATTTGGCATGCCAAGAGTGATAGTCAGTGATGGGGGAAGTCATTTCTGCAACAAACTTTTTGAGAAGTTAATGCACAAGTTGGGTGTGAAACACAAGGTGGTGACCCCAAACCATCCACAGACTTCAGGACAAGTTAAGATATCCAACAAGCAAATCAAAGGAATTCTGGAAAAAACAGTCAACTCGTCAAGGAAGGATTGGGCAAGTAGATTGAATGATGCATTGTGGGCATATCGAATTACTTTCAAGACTCCTTTAGGTATGAGTCCATACCGATTGGCTTTCGGTAAGGCTTGTCATTTACCAGTGGAGTTAGAGCATAAGGCGTATTGGGCAATTAAGACTGTGAATTTAGATTTTGACAAGGCAAGGAGAGAATGTTTTCTGTAAATTTTGGAGTTAGATGAACTAAGGAATGAGGCATATGATAGTTCGAGGATTTATAAGGACCGCACTAAAGCACTTCATGACTGAATTTTAGTACGAAAGACATTGAGCTCAGGTATGAAGGTTTTGCTTTTTATTTCTCGTCTCTGACTGTTTCCAGGAAAACTCAAGTCTCGATGGAGTGGTCCTTTCGAGATAACTCAGGTATATCCTTCCAGTGCTATAGAATTGCTTAACTCTAGAACAAATGAAACTTTTAAAGTAAATGAACAGAGAGTTAAACCATATAATGAGGGTTTCCAAGAAGTAAGGATCGTCGATAGTACTTTGATCTACAATCCTTAATTCTTGCAGTAATGTCCAGCTACACGACATTAAAGAAGCGCTAAATGGGAGGCAACCCATCGGTTTGCATTTCTTTTCATAGTTACAATTTCATATTTAGCAATTTTAATTTCATGTTTGGTTTAAATAAAATGGAATGGGTGCTTTGATCGGTTTTTACTTTTTTTAATGTGTTTCAGGGTTAAGCAAGGAAGAAGATTGCATTTCTTTTAGATTTGGTGACACAAATAAACCATATTAAAAAAAAAAATTGGCAGTGAAGGACACTACCACTTGACACAGCCAAGCCACTGGCCGTGTCAAGCAAGCCCAAAATACACAGACTCAGACATGGCCAAAAGGTTTGGCCGTGTTCTTGGCTGTGTCACATAGACACGGCCAAGCTTATGCCCATGTTCCTTTCTTTATCTTGCAATTTTTTCTTTCATAGTAGCAAATACGTTCAAGGGACACGACCAAGCCACTGGCCATGTCCCTCCAAAAGTTTCAGACATGGCCAAGCTAAACCAAGCTTGGCCCTGTTTCCTTTATTTTCAAGCCTAAAAACACGATTTTAGCCCCTTTTCTTTCATTTTAAATCCCTAGCTTCTTTTTTCCTTTCTCTCTCTCTCGGCTCCCTCTCTCTAAAACCTCCATGATCATTTTCTAAAAGCTTCAAAATCCCACTAAATTCTCCATTTTTCTTAACCAAAACCAAATTAAACCCATTCAATCTTCTTCTTTTCTCATCAAAAACCAATTAAATCCATTAAAGCTTCAATTTTCACCAAAACTATCAATATGCCTAGAACAAAGATGGTGTCCCACCACAAGAGGAGGCAACCTCCAACTTCAGCTCTATCTTCATCTTCATCATCTTCAAGGAGAGCGACTCTTCTAGATAGGGGTTTCTTTCCAACGAGGTATGTAAGCGAAGAATCCCTTAATGCTCTTCATATTAAGGATAATTTTTATAGCTATGTTCAAACCCTTGGATGGGAGAAATTAGTTTCCCTTAAACCTTTGCAATTTCAAGAGCTTACCATGAAATTTTTAACCTCTCTTAAGGTTGAAAGAGATGAACAAAAAATTTGCATTAGGTTAAATTTTAAATTGCTTAGGAAACCATGTGTTATTAGTATTGAGCAATTGAATGCTATCTTCAATTTCCATCAACAAAGGGAAAAATCCGTACCTAAGGGTTTTAAACAGCAATTTGCATGGGGAGCATTGGGTTCGAGAACATATGTGGCCAAATCAGCCAAGGCAACAAAATTGAGTAATCCTTCTCTAAGATATTTACATTGCTTTATGTCTTTGTAGGTTCTTTGCACGGAAGGAAAGCACGGGTGTTGTGGAAATAAGCGAACTCTTTTTCTTAGACTGTGCTAGTAATGCCATACCAGTTAGTGTCGGCTATTGGTTGGCCGATGTTTTTGACAATGTGTTTGTATTGGAGGATTGGTTACCACTTTAGCCGAGCAACTGCCATATGACTAGAATCTCGGCTAATGATTCATTAGACCTGGCCACACTTGAGAAGATGCATATGGTTTTAAAAAGAGGAGGGGTCTATGTGATGGCTTCAGATGAACCAGATGCACCGAGGTGCTGGTAAAAGAAAACACGAGTCCATGAGGAGTCCGACTCAGATTCTCTTGATTTAGATGAAGATGCTCCGGTCCCAGACAATCAGGAGATCATTAATACGATAGAAGCACTAGAAAGCAAGGTCGATCGTAACCATGCTGCAGTCCTGCAATAGTTAGACCAAATCAATAGCAACCTTGCTAAGATTTTGAGCCTCCATCCTTCAGTTGCATCATCATTACATCCTCCATCACCATAGATCAAATTGGCTCCAACCTTTTGAGAAAATTTTTTACTTTCTTGTTTTTAGTTATCACATATTTTCATTGTTATTTTTCATTTTTGTTTTTAATGTTAACACTTTATATATTGCTTATTTTATATATATTGTATTTTGTTCCTGAGCAATTGATGTTTGTGGGTGAAAAGGTAGCGATTGCCTCAAAAGGGAACGATGGAAAACAGGTTGTACCATAACTCTTTTTCTTTATTATCATTGTTTCCATTGAGGACAATGTAACTCATAAGTGTGGGATAATCATTAAGCTTTCCTTTAATTTTTGTTTTGTTTTTCTTTGTGTGTTATATTGTACGTTTTTCATGGCATAATTGTTGGAAACTTATTGACTTATTTGTAATTCTAGCATTACATTTAAGCCTTTAGTATCAGCATAGAGATTAGCATTTGAAGTCATTCAGGATCAATTTTCACATTCTGCAATTCATGACATATAAATCTTTGAGAACCCATCCTTTGTGAGTTTTGAGCCTCATAGATTGAATATTATTGTCAATCAATTTTCTTTTCTTAAGTGTGCACCTTCATGATTTTGCATCTCTAGAGCTTGCTTTTTCATACTAATTGAACTCACATTATGATTTCATCTCACATTTTAAAATGATGAAGGAAAATTAGGATTACCCCCTTTAGCTTAAAAAGACCTCCCATAATTATGAATTCCTTAGTGAGCCAAGTTGAGCCTGTGACATTTTCTTGATTGATCAACACAATTCACAACTCAGCATTTTCGTATTATTATCATACCTTCATTAAGGAATGGAGTTTCTTATGATATGACAATAGGAGTGGTTTAATTCATAAGTGTGGGGTAAGCAATTAAAAAAAATAGTATTGCTTTAGTAAGATTTGGGGCTGAAATGCATACTTTGCAGATTGTATTTGACTAAGAGTCAATTATTCTTTTCCTCTACATTTGAGCTAGATGTTCAATGCAATTTTATATTTTGTATATATGTATAAAAAATAATAAATAAAAATAAAAATAGAAGATATATATATACAAAAGTCATATATTTTCTAGCATTAGTCATCAAAGAGGAATTTCGACTCATTTACTTTTCTTTAAGTATGCAAGTATGTGAGACTATCAAGGGTTGGTGAATATGCTATTTGAGGGAGTTATGAGTTTCTACGCAAGATTATTGTCTAATTTAGATACTCCATTTCTTAATGATCAAACTTAAATGTCTATTTTCACACTTCACCTTAGCCCCATTACATCCAAATGGAAAGACCTTCAGATTATTTCTTGAGAAAAATAATGAGGGAGATTGGATAATTAACCAAGTTTATGGCAGTATGCAGTCATGATTGGTTTGAGTTAATTAACCTTTGAAATTGAGAGAAACACTTAGATGAGAGATGAGATTTGTTATGTCTGAATTAATGAATGAGTTAAGAAAATCTTGATTGAAGTAAATTGCATTTATTTATTACTGAGTCTTAAAGGATTTCATCTTATATACTTGAATAATATTTAAGGTTAATTGAGTTTTAAATTTATGCCATGTGAATTTACTTGAGGACAAATAAAGTTTTAAGTGTGGGGCAGTTGTTTTATTAGTTTTTGTCATAAAATTGTTATTTATTTATTATTATGATTATTCTTTTCTTCATGCATTTTGGCAGTTTTAATCTGTTTATTTAGTGATTTCATCAATTTGGTAGTTTTTAATTTATCCCAGTGTTTATGTCATTTTTGTACTAGTTTTTAGTGTGATGTTTATGTGTTTTTGGTTAATGTTTCATTTGATTCTTGTTTAAAGTTTGTTTTAAGTGTTTGTTTTAGGTTAAAGTGCAAAAACTCCCTTGGAAGATCAAAACAAAGAAAGAAGAGCATGAAGCAGCAAGACATGGCCAAGCCAAATCAAGCTTGGCCGTGTCACCTCAAGGAAATTTTTTGCAGATCATGACACGGGCAGGAGACACGGCCAAGCCACTAGCCGTGTCTCACCTAAAGGGCAAAACCAAGGGAACCAAGAAAGAAAGGAAATTTTGGCAGAAGCTGACACTGGCAGGTGACACGGCCAGCCACCACCTTGTTTCATGATATGATGCACAAAGAAGTCTAAGTGTATATTGATGATATGATGGTGAAGTCAGGCACAAGGGTGCAGCACTTCCAAAACTTAGAGTTATTCTTTGAGAGAGCAGTGAAGTATAAGTTAAGGTTAAACTAGAAGAAGTGTGCATTTGGGGTTACTTCAGGCAAGTTGTTAGGACATGTGATTGATCTGAATGGCATTGAGATTGACGCTGACAAGGTTAAGGTGATCAAGGATATGCCATCCCCTATGAAAGAAAGAAGTTCGGGGGTTTAATGGCAGATTGCAGTGCATTAGCAGGTTTATAGAAAGGCTCACCACAATCTTTGAACCTATTTTCAAATTGCTTAAAAAGAATCAGCCAGTCAAGTGGAATGAAGAATGTCAAAAGGCCTTTGAACGCATAAAAGAGTATCTCTTAAATTCTCCTATTTTGAAACCACCTAAACCTAGTAAACCCTTATTACTATACTTAACCATAGAAGAAGAGTCAATAGGAGCCATGCTAGCCCAAGCAGATGAGTGGAGGATTGAACATGAAGTCTATCATTTGAGTAGAAAGCTCCTACCTTATGAAATTAAATATAGTATCATTGAAAAGACTTGTGTAGCTGTGGTTTGGTCTTCTAAGAAGTTGCGACATTACTTTCAATCTTATAGTGTGCAAGCAATTTCCAGGTTGGATCCAGTGAAGTACTTAAGGGAGACACCCTCTTTGATCGGGAAGTATAGGCGATGGTTGATAATATTGGAAGAATTTGAGATTGAGCATGTAACTAGGAAAAAAAATCAAAAGTAGAGCAGTGGTATATTTTCTGGCCCAGCAACCATTACCAGATAGCGAAGAGGTGATCTTAGAATTTCCTGATAAACATTTAGAGGCCATAGAAGTACAAAGATGGAAAATGCATTTCGACGGAGCAGTGAATAGGAAAGGAGCAAGTTTGGGAGTCATGCTAGAATCACCCGAAGGGGAGATTATCCCTTTAGCGAAAAAGTTGAAGTTCAGGGCAACAAATAATATGGTGGAGTATGAAGCATGTACTTTTGGTTTAGAAGCCCTAATGATTATGAAGGTGGATAAGGTGCAAGTCTTTGGTGATCCATTGCTAATAGTATCCTAAGTAAATGGAGAGAGGGAATTAAAACAAGAGAAGCTAAAACCATACTACCATTACTTGACCATGATGAAGAAGAATTTTAAGGAGTGCAGGTTTATACACCTACGCAGAGAAGAAAACCAGATGGCTGATGCCCTAGCCACATTGGCTTCGGTATGGGAAAATCCTGTCAACTTATTCCATAAGCCTCTAATTTTGACCAATTCATCAATTCCTTGCTATGAATATGAGACAATCATGGAAACTGATACAAACCATGATGCATGGTATGACACTATAAGATGATTTTTAGAGAATAAGAAATACCCGTTAGGGGCAACAAGGGAAGAGAGAAGAGACATAAGGTGATGGTCCTTACAATACATCACCTTTCATGGAGAGTTGTATAGAAGATGGCCTGATGGGGGTGCACTTGAGGTGCTTGAGGAAGTCTGAAGTTGAGCACATCATGTCAAACATACATGCAGGAAGTTGTGGTCCACATGTGAGCGGGTAATTTTTTCCTCACACCCTGTGGAATGGTTCTTACGACTTTGGCACTGTTTAGGCTCGGGGCCTTAGAGAACAAAGGCCTAAGCCCGGAGAAAATGGAGTCGCCACCTGGACGGGTTGGGAAAAAGAAAGAGGTGGATGACTCAATTCCTAAGGAATCCCCGACCCCCTAATGGGTTCAAAAAGTTGGGTACGTGTGGGGACGGTGAGAAATGGCCCAGTACCCCCACAATGCTCGGTTCATTGGAACAGGCTTCCTTTGCATGTCTTAATATTATAAAATTCTTAAGATAACAATATTATCCATATTACATGCAACAATTAAAATAAAGCATCATTATATTAAAATCAAAGCAATGTCCAAACAAAGCAAATAAATGGACATCCATCCGAGGATGGAAACATGTCCTTACCTCGTCCATGTCTAAACTAAATAGAACATCTACAGAAAGGTGGAAACATGTCCTTCACATTGATCCAAAATATAAAAGCAATTTAAATTACATAAAAATTAATTTATGAGGTACCCACAAAGTGACAACATACCTCTTATAAATTTAATGCCAAAATAAATAAATAATAATCATAATAATAAAGAAAATATCCATCCATGATAAATTAAATAAATCAAGCATTGAAATTAAATAAATCAACCATCAAAACATATAATAAACTATATAATCAAATCTAAAATTAAATAAAGCAATAAATATATAAATTTAGGGTTCATGCATTAATTAGGGCTTCTAGGGTTTTATGCTCAATAACTAGGGTTTTACATATGCTAGTTTAATTTGTTGAGAAATATTTTAAGGAAATAACATAGCGAGCTTAGAAACACTTAGGTTATGAGAGTGAGCCTGGGAAAACTCTTGTAAGGGTTATGAGTATTGATCTCAAACCATTGTACTAGTTTGGTATGAGCTACAAAAAACACCAAGTTAGAGCTAAGCTTGTAAAAAGTTGTTAAGAAAGTAAATGTAGGATCAAGGTAAATCCGAATCACTATAAATCTTTGTGTTCATTGTTCCATCTTCTGCTTAATCTTCTTCTACATTTTTCTACATTTCTTGCTTTTTGATTTTGAATTTGCCATCACTTTTCAAACCAACCAATTCACCCCGCCCCTTCTTGGTTGCTATCTTGGGACAACACACAAAGAGTACATAGCAACCAAGAAAAACCTAAAAGACACAAAGAGCAAGAGAGGCTGAAAGTAAACTGAGAAACCTTTTGAGCTATATTTTGGGACCTAAAAATACAATTGACCCAAGCGATTAAAGATTCTTCAAATTAGAACCTTAACATTAATTTCCACAGAAGGTTGTTCTTTAATAAGTAATATCTATTAATAAATTCTCATTCTTTTCTTCTTACATGACTATGCAGATTTATTGTGTTTTGATTTTATTACTTAAATTGTGATCCAAAACCCTAACATATATTTTGGAGGCCGTCACTCGATCAATGAGTATGGTAAATCTTTTACTTTTTGTACATGATATTTTGTTAATGAGTTAATAATTAAGATGTGCTAGTGGATTGTAATAGTAATTTCCTTTTAATTAGGTGGCAATTTTATGATTGTTTAATGACTATGTGTTATATGATTATTATTTATGTGTTTATGGATTGTAATTTTTTATTATTTTTATCGTTTGGATTTTGAGGATACAATGTAAAAGGCATGTTTCTACTTGTGAGTGCCTTATCTTATTAAGTCTATGCAATTTAATTATGGACTTTGGACATTTGTAAGGGCATGTTTCCACCTTTTGATGGAGTCCTATTTTATTTGTTTGTATGGATTTTGGATGTTTGTAAGCGCATGTTTCCATTTAGTATAGGTGCTCATTTTATTTGTTTGCTTGTTTGTTTAATTTATAATATGATTATTTATTTCCACTATTGCATGTAATATGGATAATGTCGTAGTAATTTAAGAATTCAATAATATTTAGACCTAAAAAGGAGGCCAGTTCCAATTAACTAGGCATTATAGGGGTGCTGGGTCACTTCTCACCTTCCCCATATGTACCCAACTTTTCAAACCCAAGTAGGGGTTGGGGATTCCTTAGGAATTAAGTCTTCCATCCCTTTCTATCTTCTTGGTCCATCTAGGTGGCGACTCCAAATTCTCCGAGTTTAGGCCCGTGTTCTCCAAGGCTCAGAGCCTAACAGTGTCAAAGTCATAAGAACCATTCAACCGGGAGTAGGGATAAAAATCCCCACTCACAGTGGCAACTCTACTGGGAATAAAAGAAGTTAATTTCGTTGGTCTTTATATTATTTTATTCTTTATTATTATGGTATTATTCATTTCATCATTTAGATTTGCATTGTGTGTGAGAGTTAGGATATTCTGTTAAACCCATGTTTTCTATGTGTAAGTGATACCATACTTTCACTCAAGGTATGGAGATCGAGCACTGCATAACACTCATAGCCTTGTACCTTTTGGTATATACTTACTATGGGAACCTAAGCCTATTAACCTAAAGATTAAAGCCCATGTAGTTAGCTGAGTAACTTTCCTCAGGATTGCCCTAATTCCTTATTGTTCAACTAGGATTGACATATCTTGGCTTGAGTTATAGCCCATTTGGTTTGTCTTTTTTCCTGATATGACATAATTATAGTGTAAGCCCAAAACTTATTTTAAGGCCCAAAAATATAGGCTTAAAACTCTTTTCAACAAAGATCAAAAATCATTTTTTACCTTATGGACTAAATATGAAGCCCAAAATTAATAAATCATTTTACAATGGGCTTTATTTTTTAGAAGTGGGCCCAAAATCTTTTTTTTTTTTGAAATTATATCCCAAAAATCATTTTTCTAACTTTCAACGGGCTTTCAATTAATTGGGTCAATTATGAAATACTAAAATCAATTGTGGGCCTAATTTAACCAAGACTTTTAGTTATAGGCTTGTTTGTGGCATGGATCATTAGTTATTTTTTCAAATAAGAAGTCCACTGAGTAACATTTTGTCATATTATGAATTAAAACCAAGAGGAGACAATAGCCAAAATACTAATTGATCTTCGGATTATTAAAGCACCAGCCAAAACTTGATTTGATCCAGACTCTTCAAAGCCATTGTGCAATTAAAAATGGAGCTAGGTTCAATAGACATCTTGGTGGAGCCAACAACAAATGTTTGGTTTTCATTAGCCAATTTGAATTGATCATCCTCATTGTTTGGTTTTATTTTGTTTAATTTTATTTTTATCTTAAATGGCCACCCGAGACCAATTTATTTATTCAATTAATCATCCTCAAAGTCTAGCTTTGTAAATTTATTCTTGCACTATGAGATATTAATTCAAAACATTAATCTTGGATTTAAAACCATAAATCATATGACTAAACCTTAGTTTCTAAGATCAAACCCTAAATTGCATGCCTTGATTTTAGCTTTAGCCTTAAAACCCTAGTTTCATATGTTAAAGCCCTAATTCTAGATTTAATCCTTAAACCCAAATTTGGCATTCTAAAACCCTAGTTTAGGTTTGAAAGCTTTAATTTCATACTAAAAATTAGTTTTACATGTTTAGTCCTAGTTTGCATATCAAACCTTAGAATTGCATGTTTTAGGCCTAATTTTAAAATAAAACCCTAAAATTGCATGTTCAACCTTAGTTTTTATGATGAAATCCTAAATTGCTTAGTTAAACCCTAGATTTAGGACAAAACCCTAATATTTCATGGTTAAACCCTAGATTTAGGATAAAACCCAAAATTTACAATAAAATCCTAATTTGACCAATTAAAACCCTAATCTTGCAATAGAAACTCTAATTTGATAATGAAACCCTAATTTTATTAGTTTAACCTTAATTTATTATTGTTTGTGTGATTAATTGGTCATGTGTTTTGATTATTTTCACTTATTATCAAATGGTTAAATTGCATTTATTTATTTGGAGTTTGAGGATGTAAAAGGTTTGTTTCCACTTTGTAATTTAATTTATCTTACAAACTTTGGGACAATTGTAAGGGACACATTTTCACCTTTTTAGTAGGTGTTCTATTTTATTTATTTTTTATGGACATTTGGACAATTGTAAGTGTATGTTTTTCATCTAGTATGGGTGCCCACTTTGTTGTTTGCTTGTTTATTTTATGATATGGTTTTTCTCATTTTATTTACTTTAAAATTGTATGTAATATGAATAATAATACAATAATGTAAGAATTTAATAATATTTAGATTTGAAAAGAGGTCGGTTTCAATGAACCGGGCGTTATGGAGATGCTGGGTGACTTCTCAACTTTACCATATGTACTAAACTTTTCGAACCTTGTAGGAGTTGGTTCTAATCCACCGGTTCCAATGAGATAGTTTTGAATTGATCCAATCCAACCAGGGTTTTAGCTCAAATCAAAGGTACTGGTGAAAATTCACCCTCCATTTGGTCCACAATATCCAACACCCATGGGTCGACGTCACCATCAGAAGAAACAAGAAAGAATTGACCAAGCAAACATAAGAAAAACATGTGTCCCCATACTCTTAAGGGAGCCAAGTGGGATGTGTAAAAATCAATCAAAGGACCAAGTAGAATTTTCTCACCTCTTGTTAACTAGAGAACTTCAAGTTTCGACATTTGAAACAACATCTGTATTTTTCGATGAGTTGGAAGGTAATATGGACAATTCTATCTGACGATCATTTGGATATTTGAGTATGGCTTCAAATTCCTCAATAATAGGACACAACTCAAAGTTGTTAATTTTAAAAGTTCTAGATTCCACATTCCAAAAGGAAACCATGGCATGCAAGAAGGATTGTGTGAGCAGGGATTTTCGCCCTCACTTCCGGTGGAATGGTTCTTGTGACTTTGGCACTATTAGAATTAGGGCCTTAGAGAACATGGGCCTAAGTACAGAGAAAATGGAGTTGCCACCCAGATGGGCTGGGAAAAAGAAAGAGGTGGATGACTCAATTTCTAAGGAATCCCTATCCCCCTATTGAGTTTGAAAAGTTGGGTACATGTGGGAAGGTGAGAAATGGCCTAGCACCCCCACAACGCCCGGTTCATTAGAACCGGCCTGCTTTTCAGGTCTTAATATTATAAAATTCTTAAATATAATGATATTATCCATACTAAATGCAATAATTAAAATAAAGCATCATTATATTAAAATCAAAGCAGTTCAAACTAAATAAATAAATGGACACCCATCCGAGGATGAAAACGTGTCCTTACATCGTCCAATGTCTAAAACTAAATAGGACACCCACTAAAAGGTGAAAATGTATCCTTTACATTAATCCCAAAATATAAAAATAATTTAAATTACATGAAAATTAATTAATGAGGTATCCAATAATGGAAACATACCTCTTACAATTTTAATAAACCAAACATCAAATTTAAATAAATCAATCATCAAAATATATAATAAGCTACATAATCAAATCTAAAATTAAATAAATATATAAATATATAAATTTAGGGCTTAGATCTTAAATTAGAATTTTAGAATTTTAATAACAAAATTAGGGTTTTAAATAAAGGAAGTTAAACACAAAGACTTATAATACCCAAAAAACTATTGACCCCTTCGACGAGCCCAAACGGCGATCCTGCTAGCTGGTTAAGGGGGCAGCACCTAAGAAAATTTTGAAAACTGGCTTTTAAGGTTGTAGGTTTTGGTGTTGAAAATTAAGATTTTAGGGTTTAAGATTTAGAAAATAGGGTTTTAGGATTTTTGAAAATTAGTTTACTGGATATTAAGATATTAGAGTTTTGAAAATTAATTTTAGGGTTTTAAATAAAGCTTCTGATGCTGGAGAAATAAAGTTATAGGAAAACATTTGCAATTAAATAATCATGCACTAAAAATATCAATTTAACAATTATAAGTCACTGTAACTTAAGTAAATAGGTTGTGGATTTATTTTGTTTGAATAATGAACAACATCATCAAATCATTTCACATGAACTAATATGAAAAAAAATAAAAGGCTATAACCTACTGGAATTAATCCAATCAAATAACCATTATATTCAACATTTAAAATCATCAAATCATGTTATATTGAGTTAAGTTAGATGTGCATCGTAATTTGTTGGCTCCACTACAGTTTGTAGAATGAAATTTTGGTTTAGCTTGAAACTAAGACAGGAGACCTAGCTTGCTACCTTGATTATGGTTTGTCTCTCATCTCTGCTGCTTTTTCCAATTTCAAAAGAAAGTCCAAAAGTCCTTAAATAATTCTTGAATAATTCTCCAATATTTGTGCCGTCCCAAAATTTTCCTCCTGATCGAATAAAATTATTCCTCCCTTTTGTGTGCTTTTTTAATGTGGTATTTATAGGCAATTAAAAGAAAAAAAACCTAGTATGTTAAGGAAATTAAAAACTATTAAGGAAACAAAATTCAAATCGAGTAAAATAAGCTTTCAGTAAAAATCGACAGCGCTCGCGGTCTGGCTACTGGGCCTAAGAGGATTGCTTGTGGGTTGGCAAACTTGCTTGTGAGACTTGCTACGGGCTAGCGAAGAACAGGCTTGCTGGCGTGTGGGACGAACTGGCTGGGGCTTATTTCACCACAGGCCAAACCTGTAGTGAATTGGCTTGTGGCCAATTCTACCATTTTTATTTTTTATTAAAAATAAATATTATTATATTATTAAAAATAAATAAATAATAAATATTATAAATAATAAATAAAATAAATACCACAAAAATTATTTTGGACGGTTTTAAAATATCAAACTGAACCTGGTCAGAAATTAAGGGTCTACAGATTGGTTAAATATAATGTTTTGAATGCTCTTTAAAGCACTAATTTCATAGAAAGATGCTTGATTCCAATGAATAGCTTTGATGCTTTTAAACAATTTCATCATCTTCTTTAAATATTCTTCAGTCATATTACAATTTGTCAAAGGTTGAATTGTTATTCGTCAAAGATTAAATTTCTACTTGTGGTATGATGGAAGTTAAATTGTACTGTGCGACTGAATGGTCATGCATGAAGATGAAGATGACGAACATTGAAGGTTTTAAATATAGGAAGTTGGGAGGCAAAATTAGCATCACTTTTGGATTAGAAAATAGAATTGGAAAAGGAAGTGTAGAGCAACATAAATTCAGGTTTTGGAAGGGAAAATTCTAATCCATGATGAATTCAATTAAATGAATTTGTCATGGACCCTATTTAAAAAAATGCTAGAAAAGTCCAAAAAAAGTAACAAAAAAGCAAAAGTGAAAAAATATAAAAAGAAAGTTAAAAGTAAGAAAAGTTAAATTATTAATTTAAATAGTGATTTATACACACATGTCCAAATACAAGGTAAACACTGAGAAGGAGGAAGTGGTCCATAATCAAATAATGCCTTGAAAAATTCATTGCCTGAAGATGGAGGAGGAATATCATTGTCATCGATATGGGATCCACTTGAAGAAGAAGCAACACTAGAATCTTTGAAGCCCTAGAATTGAGAGTCTCGAAAGTCCTATTATGACCAGCGGTATAAATCTTCAAAACGAGCAGTAGTTTGATTACTTGAGCTCAATTCTTGATGGCTGGCATCTAGCTCTTTTTGGAACTTTTTATTTTTCTCTTCATGCATCCGCTATGAACTACAAGAAGAAAAGGTATGAACATGCATACATATAGCATAAATCAACATGAAACAGGGATACAGTCTAGATAATTCAAATCAAAGACTTGAGGATCGAAGGACATATTAGAATAAGAGGGCGGTGCTTACGGCTAAACCAGAGTTGTATATGATGGTCCAGCCTCATCATCAAAGGAACTAGTGGCCTATAATATTTATGAAAGATTCAAATGAATAAAGAGGAAGCAGGCATGGGTAATATATGTGCATTTACCTGAAAAGTGCTAGCTCTGGCATCACCATGATAATGAGAGGAAGATCTCTCTCTCTCCTCCTCCCTCCATCTTCTTCTTCTTCTTCTTCTTCTTCTTCTTCTTTAGGAATCCCTCAGACACCATCAGTAGATACTTGGAAATTCAAAACCCACTTTTGGATAAATTGGACATACAATTCAACTGGGGGAAATAAAAGTTTTTTTGCATCATATCCATTCCAACCATGTATCCAGGAGTCCTCTGGCATGGACATACTATTTAAGGTGTACTTCAAAATGTTTGTAGGTACCCTCCACTGGCCAAGACTGAGGAACCAATTAAATATCCATTTGCCAAGGAACCAACCATTAGATACTGGCCCAGCAATGATTCGACGGGAGTTTTATAGGGGCAATGCTGCATTCATGGATGGGGTCTAGTCATCTCGCTCGTTCACCCTCTACCGAGCAATATCCATCTGTAAAATTGCAAAAAGTCATAAGTTGACTATTTACAAATTTTAATGACAATGCTAATTTTCTTTCTACCTTATCCCAGTTCAGACGGCTCAAATGATACCGGTAGGAGTGCACATGGTAACTGTCGGGCACTGTTGTTCGACTCGAAAGCAAAAATTTTAGCCTCGGGTACCCAATCCTCTATCTAGTAAAATGAGGTACCCTTACGAGGCAATGCTCATACGTACAAACTTGAAGAGATAAACAATATCAAAATCCTAGAAATTTATTTCTTGAACTGAAGGAGGTAAGGGTTGATAATACCTCAGCAACGACCATAAAGCAATTAAACGATATTTTCTTCCGACAAAGCTTGTCGAACCCAAGATAAAGACAAGAGAGGCCAACCTCCCCTTATTTATAGAGTGGCATAGGATCCAGATCAACAAGGGCCTATAACACTGATAAATGAATGGCAGACTTTATACTACACAAGATGGTTGATCCTATCAAATATAATAAGAACCCTCGGGCGTATCGTTAAGCTCTTTCACCATGCACTAGTCAAGTGTAATGCATCCAATACTCTTGAATTGGTTCAAATTTTATATTAAATGGCTCTTTTAATTGGGGCCTAGTGCGTATCAATTACCAAACTTGATCGTGTAATAAGATATCATTAGTAAAGGGGACTGGGATTCTATGACATCAGATGCCCATTATGGAACAAAAATCAACCAGGCCAATTGTCATCTCCCCTACCGGTAAGTGAAAGGTATAGGTGGTGTCCATCTACCATTCTGCAAGCACCTAGGTCATGCTTCTATCAATTTAAAATCCTTGCGAGGGTAGTTGCAGAATGAAATCCTTAAAACCGTACTCTTGGATCATCCGCTTCATTGGAGGAGGCGCTCGATTATACCAATAGTTAGTTTTATAAATGCACCCTCCACTGTGGATGACATAGGTGTCATGTTGTCGTAAAATAGATAAGTAAATATGAGATAAGTAAACAAGCTCTAGGAATTTACTTTTTTTTATTAGCACTTAAACAATTTCCTCTTTGTGCATAAGGTCCGATATTTTATTTTAAGGATTTTAATTTAATATTTTTTGCTAATAATTTTATCTTCATGCATAAGGACCAATATTTTATTTTAAATATTTTAAAATTAATATTTTATTTCCTGCTAATAAATAATTGTGTTGATAGGTTCCTTTTTCTATAAAAATATGCCTACTTTAATTTTAGGATTGTCTAATTTTCTCATGAATTTTTGCTAAATTGGTCCTAGAAATTTGTGTTATGGCACATTATTTTTCATGAAATAAATTATACTAATAAGTTTTATTATATTAAGATAATAAATTGCAGCAAAATAGTGCTGACCTCAGTCTGTTCACTTGTGTTATGATGAAGCTGCATCCCAACTAATGAAGAAACTCTCCCGCATTCAGGAGCCTGGACATATTCTTGCAGCTCGGTGTAGGAATGAGTCCCAGTTCTAGAAGTGTGATGATGGCCCTCCATTTGCAATATATAAGAACTAGAAATTAAAGAGACAAAGAGTTTAAAATGGGGAAGCTAAAGAATGACGAAATGAAGTAATTTAGAGAAGTAAAATGGCAAGGAAATGGAAATACACTACAATTTAAAATAGAAACATGGACCAAGTCAGGAATAAAGAAAAAGTAAAAGAAAAGAAAAGAAAAGAAAGGAATAAAGTAAAGAAAAAGTAAAAGTAAAAAAAAAGAAAAGAAAGAGATCATATTGGAATGAAAGAAATGGATAGATTCGCCAATTGTTGACCAACAAACATAAGCTGAACAAATAATTTATCTACAATTGCAGATCACGCACATGGCCACAGTAAATTGATATTTATTATGGGTTTAAATTTATGCATATCTAAAAATATTTTTTACTACTAAAAATATTTTTCCACGCAGGGGGCAAAGGTATATAAGGAGGTACCCGATATAGCAGGCAACTTAAAATATCCAATTTTTTTGTTGACTTTTGAAATCAAATTTTGTCAGGTATTGTGGGTCCAAAAACCAAACCAACTCAGATGTTATTAGTACATAACCTAAACCAGCCAAACTAGCATAGATATTGTGGGAACAAAACCCAAACCAGCCAAACTAGCTCAAATATTATGGGTTTAGAACCCAAATCAGCCAAACCAGCTCAAAAATTATGTTCAAAACCCAAACCAGCTCAAGATATTATGGGTCCATAACTCAAACTACTCCATAGATTTTATAGGTCCAGAATTCAACCCAAGTTCAAATATACCAAAACCAGGATGTTACGGGTCCAGAACCTGACCTATCAAAGCAATCCAAGATCAGCTTAAACATATCAAGGCAGATTGCTTTTCACTCTCTAAATAAATTTAAGATAACTCAAGCAGGGGGCAAGACTGTAGATCCTTATTTTTTGACCTGAACGAGTTCAATCCTAATTTGCCATGAGTCCCTAATCATGGCTTAATTCAGTAACCTAATTAGGTTTAAACTCAAGAATGGACTCAGATAAGCAAAATGTTTTTCAAGGCACTCAGGAGTTCTTAACAAAGATTAATTCTAATGTTGCCTATAAATACAGACAGTAGCAAGCAAAAAAAGGGAGTGAAAGAAAAGTTTAGCAAAGAAAAAAATAGTGTAACCATAGTCAAAGAAATTAGCAAGTATGAAAAGAAGCAAGACCCAAAAGAGACAGTGGCAAAATAATCTGGAATTTTTTAAAATCAGCCAAGAAAACTTAGGAGACCCAAACTCTTCGAATAAATTGTGCAAAAAGTAAGTTTGGTTTAACGAATTCGTCTTGGTGGAGTCAACAATGTAGTTATGAATTTATTAACTTCATCTTTTTAAATTTCCATTGATAATCTTCATTTTTTTATTTAACTCATTGTTGTTTTTGAATTTATGAGTTTGATTTTGTAAATTTCATCCAATAAACTATGGCCTTAGGATTTAGCTTGATCCAAATCTTATTTACATGTTTAATCTTAGTTTGATGATCAAAACCCTACTTGCATGATTTAATCTAAGTTTTGTAAAATGTAAAACCCTAAGTTGATAATTGTAACCCTAATCTTAGATATAAAAACCCTAATTTTTCATGTTAAACCTTAGTTTATGTTAAAAACCTTAATTTCGCAAGTTGAACCTTAGTTCTGAGATTGAAACCCTAGATTTAATAATGAAACCCTAATTTAACCTTCTAAACCCTAGTTTTAGGATTAAACCCCAAATTCACTCTAAAATCCAAGTTTCAAGTTAAAAACCCTAATTTTATATATCAATCCCTAGTTCTTAGTCTATATCTAATACCATAACCCTAAACCCTATCTTTAAGACAAAAACCCTAATTTGTAGAGAAAACTCTAATTCTATAATTAGGAAACCTAATTTCATTATTTTAGCCCTAATTTACAATTGTTTGTGCAATGATTGGCTATTTGTTTGATTACTTGTTTTATTATGGATGAAGGAACCATGTTAAATATTTATTTGTTGGTTATATTTTTTAAGAGACTAGTGAAAGGCATGTTTTCCACTTTGTGGGTGCCCGATTTGTTTTAATTATGTAATTTAGTTTATTTTATGGACTTTGGGACAATTGTAAGGGATACGTTTTTTCCTTTTGGTAGGTATTCTATTTTATGGGTGTTGTAAAACCTTAATTTTGACCCCAATTTGATATGATCCTAATTAAAGGATAACAAAATAAATTTGATCCAACTTTAAAATATTTAAAACTATTTTATAACTTTTAAAGAAGTCAGTTCGGATTAAAGAGGTATAAAATCAATTACAAAACCCTAAAATTAAGTTGAATTGGCCCAATTTAAACTTTTCTGTACATAAGTTAAAAAAAGGCAATAATAAATCAAACCAAGTCGGCTTGAGCAATTGCTCATGTCGACCTGGAGGGACAAGTTCGACATGAGCATGCCTCATGCCGATCTTGGTAGCCCAGATCGACATGAGGTTGGACTCATGTCGACCTGGGCACACCAAGTCGACATGAGCATGCCTCATGTCAACCTGGGCAGCCTAGGTGACATGAGTTTGACTCATGTCAACCTAGGACAACTAGGTTGACATGGCTTTGGTCCATGTCGACCTGGTTGCCCCAGATCGACATGGTTTTAATAAGTTTCCTAATTCAACTAAAATTTCGTTTAAGGAACGTTAACATGAATAGACAGGGAGGGAGGAACATTAACAAGGGAATGGCAAGGAACATTAACAAGATAGGAAGAAAACCCTAGAGAACGGCAATCAAAGAAAAAGAAGAGAGATAAAAAAAATAAGGCTAGAAATAAATTATCAACAATCAAGGAGTATAACAATGAACATTCATCAACTAACAGAGGCAGTGATCACCATGTTTGATCTTTTCTCAGCCAGAAATAAATATTGATGCACGCAGTAGCTTGGAGTCAATATAAAATTCGGTGGAACCTTCAACGCAGGTTTTGTGTCTTAATCTTGAATTTGCTTAGACATTCAATTGTTATATCATTTTTGTTCTTACTAGTTTTCATTTATTTTTATTATCACTTTGATTCAATAGTATAAATTGATAAACCATAATTGTGTATTCTGTTCATTATTGTTTCATCCAATAGCTCAAAAATCCAAGGAATTCCAAAAGCCCCGAACTATCTTCTTAATTCTCTAAACCCTAATTTTCTTTACAGTTTCTAAAAAACTTTGATCTTAATTGTTTCTATAAAAAACTATAAACTATTTTCTTAAATCCTAAAATCGAATATTTTTTCCAAAATGTATAAAATCCTAAACTATTTTATTAATTCTCAAAACCCTAACCTCAGTGTCTTAATTCCTTATTTTTCCTAAACCCTAATCTTCTTAAAACTCAATTTAATAAACCCTAGTTTTCCTAAACCCTAATTCTTAAAACATAAAAACTGTATCAACACCTTAATTTTTCAAGCCCCCATCCAGTAAACCTAACAAACCTTTAAGCCCAAATCTAATAAATCTCATAAACCTTTCTTTTCAGTAAACCTAAAAAATCTTAAACCCTAATCCCAATCTTTTAAAATTACAAACCCTAATGTCTTAAGATTTCAAAACTCTAATTTCATGATGTTACCCCTAAACCCTAAATTGATTAGCCAAAACACCTTACTACTTTTTTAAATTTATAAAACCCTAATCCATTCCAATTTTTTAAAATTTTTACAGTAGCCTAAATAATAATAATAATAATTCTAAAATCCCAAAACCCTAAATGTTAAAGAACCCTAAATTGAGACATAAAACTAAATTTGTATCTTTACTTGCTTTATTTAATTTTAGATTTGATTATGTAGTTTATTATATGTTTTGATGGTTGATTTATTTAATTTTAATGCTTGAGTTATTTAATTTATCATGGATGGATATTTTCTTTATTATGATGATTATTATTTGTTTATTTTGGTATTCAAATTGTAAGAGGTATGTTTCCATTATTGGGTACCTCATTAGTTAACTTTTATGTAATTTAAATTACTTTTATATTTGGATCAATGTAAAGGACATGTTTCCATCTTTCGGTGGGTGTCCTATTTAGTTTAGACATGGACGATGTAAGGACATGTTTCCATCCTCGGATGGGTGTCTATTTATTTGCTTTGTTTAGACATTGCTTTGATTATAATATAATGATATTTTATTTTAATTGTTGCATGTAATATGGATAATAATGTTATACTTAAGAATTTTATAATATTAAGACCTGCAAAGGAGGCCGGTTCCAATGAACCGGGCATTGTGGGGGTGCTGGACCATTTCTCACCTTCCCTATACGTACCTAACTTTCCGAACCTATTAGGGGGTTGGGGATTCCTTAGAAATCGAGTCATCCACCCCTTTCTTTTTCCCAGCCCATCCGGGTGGCGATTCCATTTTCTCCAGGCTTAGGTCCATGTTCTCTAAAGCCCCGAGCCTAAACAGTGTTGAAGTCACAAGAACCATTCCACGGGAGTGGAGGCAAAAATCCCCGCTCACAGTGGTTACTCCACTGGGGATAAGAGAAGTTGATTACATTGCATTCTTTCTTATCATGATATTATCCATTGCATCATATTATATTTGCATCGTGTGCGTGAGTTAGGATGCTCGTGTTACTCGTGTTGTGTTATGTAAGGGATACCATATTTTCACTCAAGGTATGGAGATCGAATATGGCATAACCACTCATAGCCTCGTACCTTTTGGTATATACTTGCTATGGGGACCTAAGCCTTTTAACCTAAAGACTAAAGCTCGTGTAATTGGCCTAGTTACTTTCCTTAGGTTTTTACCCCAAATGCTTGTTGTTTGACTATGGTTAATTTATCTTGGCTTAAATCATGGCTTATTTGGTTTGTTCTTTTTCTAATATGACCTAAGTATATTGTAAGCTCAAAATAAATTTTTATTTAAAATCAAAAAGACCAAAGCTATTTTCAAAACTTTTCAAGGTGGTTTTTTGATATAAAACTTTTTTAAAACAAATCAAAAATTCTTTCTCAAGTACATTTGTTCTTTTTCTAATATGACCCAAGTACATTTGTAAGTTCAAAATAAATTTTTCTCCAAATCCAAAAGACCAAAGCTATTTTCAAAACTTTCAAGGTGGTCTTTCGATATAAAACTTTTCTAAAGACAAATCAAAATGTTTTTTCTCATGACTCAAATACAAAGCCCAAAATCCATTTTTTCAAAAATCTTTTTACAATGGGTTTTTCAAACAAATTTATTTTTGCATTTCATCCAACCTTTTCTTACAAAGAGCTTATAAATTATTTAGGTCAATTATGAAAATATCAAAAATCAATTGTGAACCTAGTTTATACTAAGAGTTATTAATCATGGGCTTGTTTTTAGCATGAATCATTAGTTACTTTTTCAAATGTAAAATCTATTTATAATAAACCTCTTAATTTAGTTTTAATCCAATATAGCATAAAAGCTACTTTAGTTGGTTGAATGGATTAAAACTTAATTAATGAGAATTATCATGAACTGATTTCCATTTTGAAAATATAACTATTGGTTAAAACGTTCAAGGGAAATATTAGAAAATAAGATACCCCATGTTAGTATTTTGTTAACCATATACCTAAGGAAAGAGACTCGCCACTCGTGTGTGGAAGTTATAAGGCTGGAAGGGATGTCCTACTTGTCCTTGTTTGTTTATTGCTTGTGCATACATACATACATGCATACATGCATCACATGACATATCATTAATCCTTTCTGGCTAATAGACCTGAAGTGTGACAATTCAAGAGCATACAACTATATCACCTACAACATTGATTTTTGATTCAAGTTCTTTATTGGGAGGATGGATGCAAACCGGCTAAGGGATATAATCGATGAAGTTGTCAAAGCTAGGATGGCCGAGCTATAAGATCAATTGGTTAAAATTATGAAGACCTAGTTGAGTGAAATTCTAGAGCTTATAAATAATGCTAAGGCAACATCCATGAAGAACATGTTCATTAATAGAGATCGAATGAAAAATGAGGCACCAATCCCTATTCTATGAGACCAATCAAACCATGTGGTGTCTAAGTGGAGCAATAAGGGCGGCTATCACCCCAGTGGAAAAAGTCAAAGGGAAAGAGAGAAGAACCATTTTTCTGCAAAATAAAATTATCAGCCTAGCAATCAAAATACACAAAAGGAAGTTGATGTTAATGCCACTAGTCAAGGAGGATTGAGGCAGTTTTCAGAATTAGGGAAGCCGCTATCGTAGGTTCTCAATAAGCTACAAAAGAAAGAATTATTACAACCGTTGGCTCCTCGACCACTACATAATCCCCTGCCACCAAACTTTAATGCTAAGGCTTTCTGTCAATTTCATCATACTCAAGGACATGAGACCGATAAATGTACTCGATTGATGTGTGAGATCCAAGACCTAATTGACAATGGTAAACTACCTGAGCTTGATAAGTATAACACTAAGAATAATCCTCTACCTAAATTTGGAAGGGTGCCACCACTTACAACCTTCACAAAGAGTTTTGTCATATCATCCTGTGATGATAAGGATAGAGAAGCTACTAAAGATGATGTGCTACTAAACAAGCTTGGTCTAACTATTGATGATGAAGTAATGATCCTTGATGATGGAGAAATCCTTGCCTCCAACTTAACAAACTTTCCTTAGCTTGAATATTGCTCTATTTATTTTGCTTTCTTTAATATTTAATTTGAACAATCATGTTTTTTTAAATTTAAAGTTGTTTGAATAAATTACTTTTATAAAATAGTCTTTGTTCATTTTGGTGCTCAACCAATGAGGAATCTAGGTTGATGTTCATAAATCAATATACCTAGGCATCATGACTTGAATGACTTTACTAGATGAGAGAATTGTTCTATAGGCTTACCTAGAGAGGGCTCCTGCATAATTACCTCTGTCTAGGTCCAAGTCACTCTTAGAACATGCTTTGACAAACTTTCAAGGCAAAATTAAACTCTGCTTATTTAAGTGAGAAATGATTTAGGCATTGTTTGGTTAGCCAACAACTAGTATCCACCCAATTAAATATCAATCTCTAGTTGTCCCTTTGAGCCTTCATAAAATTTTAGCTTTCTTTCCATTGGCTTATAAACCCCAACAACCTACCCTGAGCTATTGTTACACTTTTGAAAAGTCTTATGATCACTAAGATGAAGAGGCAAGAAGATCAAAGAAAGAAATGAATTGTCAAGACCTTGAAGATAGTTGAAGTTCTCAAGACCATAAGGGTAGTTGATGTTCTCAAGACCATAAGGATAGTTGAAGTTTACCTAATATCTCCAATCTATCAAGATAACATCAGAGTAACAAATGATTTGTCCCTGTTGAAGGAAATTTATGTCACTCCCATCCATTATTTGAGACCCAAGTTGGTACAAACAAGACAACTCTTTTAGAGCTAGAACCAAAAAAAAGAAGAAGAAGAAAAGAACCAAAAAAAGAAGAAGAAAATAAATGAAAAAAAATGGAAAAAAAATGGACAAAAAGAAAAGGAGAAAAAGAGAAAAATAAAGCCTAAAAAGGTGGTTCAGAAAGCCAACTGAGTTCTCTTTTACATAAAGCAGCAAAAGGCTTACATTCGGTTTATAAGAAAAGTTTTACTTGAATTGGTCCAACCAAACTAAAGATTCGATCAAAATCAAAGAAAAAGGAGAAAGGTCACCCAGTTTTTAAAAGTCCTATACTTGATAGTCCTACAAGGAAGAAGGACAAAATGATAAAAATGCTCAAAGAAAAGGAAGAGTAAGAAAAATAAAAAAAAGGGAGAAGAAGAAAAGAAACGAATTTGGGTACCAAACTTTTTGTAAGGGCAAGGAGATAGAAGAAATTTAGAGTCTAGCAAGATTAACGCCAGTTACATAAAGTTCAAATAAGAAATTTGTAGTGTGAAGATAGAAGTAAAAGTCCTATACTTGACAGTCCTACAAGATCCAGATTAATGCCAAGAAGATAGAAGAAATTTAGAGTCTAGCAAGATTGCTGCCAGTTACCTAAAGTTCAAATAAGAAATTTGTAGTGTGACGGTTTGCCCATTGTGTCACAATGGCTCTAATCTCAAAATTGCTTTCATTTAATCTGTGTCTCTTATAGACCCCATTTCAAGCCTATCAAAGACCTGTTGATCTCTCTTGGTAGGTAGAGTCTATTATTGGAGATAGTTTGAATAAGCATGCATATGAGATAGACCATATTCAAACTCAATGAGATCTTTGGCCAAGTAATGTGTATGTGCATATTTGAAGTGCAATAGTTCTTACTTAAATAGAGATATTCCCGAGTTTAGTATGGTAACTAGGGCTGTGATGTTATAGATATGTTAATTTGGAAAGTCGAGTCTTGACGTACTATGGCACTGATTTGACAAAGCCACTGTATCTAAAAAAAGAGTGTACAAAACAAAAAAAATTATTATTGTCATTACCATTTTAGGCTTAATTACAAGTTTTATTATAAGTTTTTATTACAAGTTTTTATTTTCATCACTGCGAGTAAGGAGGCGATTCATAATCAGACAAAGCCCTAAAAAAATACCCGTTGTAGGAGGGGGCATATTATCCATCCAATATCCGCTCGAAGAAGGAATATCTAAACCTCTAGGACTTCGAAAATCAGTTATATCTTCGCATAAACTGGGAGGTGGTATATCATGGATAACAGTCTGGGATCCTCTTGATGAAGAGGCATTTGGTTCCCTTATGCCCTGAAATAAAAAGTATCGAAAGTCCTGTGCCTCTTGTTGATACATTTCCTTAAAATGGGCCGCATGTCGATGACTCGCAGGTAATTCCTCCTGAAGCTTCCTATTTTGCTCCTTAAGCATCCGCTGTTAGCCAGAAAAGGAAAGGGTAAGTCCATACATGCAAGCATACATCATTATGGGAAAAAAATGACTGACCCGGTAACTTAGATCAAAGCTCTACGAATCAGATGGCACATCTAAATGAGAAGGGGCAAATGGAGAAAACTGTCACTGTATCGGGGTATCATACAGAGGGACAGCCCCATAGTCAGAGGAACCAGTAACCTGCAATGATCATAAATAATCAGAATAGATAAATGAAGAGATAGTTATAATGACAAAGTGATAGCTACATGGAAAGTGCTAGCCCTGGAATTGCCATGGGATTGAGAAGAAGGCTCCTTCTCATATTCTTCCTCATCCTCATCCTCATCCACTCCCTCATCTTCTTCATCTTCTCCTCACTTCACTTCTATTTCTTCTTCACCTCTAGACAGTCCATGGACAACAACAGATGACACTTCAAAATTTACCAAATAATCCTGGATAAATTGAGCATATGACACGTCCAGTAAGAGTAGGATGTCATGAATAACGAAACCAATACGGGAACGACAACAAAAGGGCTTCGACATTACTGTAATGTTCTGAATAAATGATGGAATATCAACTGTTACTCTACGCCGATTAGGTCCAAGGAACCAGTCATGTACTCTCTCACCTAAAAACCACCCAATAGAGACCAGGCCAACAATAATTCGACGAGAGTTGTGCAAAGGCATTGCATCGGTCATGCATCTAATCCAGCCGTTTTTCTCTTCAGCTCTCCACCAGGCTGTATCTACCTACAGAAAAGCAAACCGGTAATTTATCTTTTATCATAGGTTTGATATTAATATTAACATTTTTCTTACTTGATCCCAGGTCAGACGACTCAAGTGGTAATGGTGAAAGTGCACATGGTGTCTCCCAGACACTTCCCTACGACACGACAACCAAACACCCAACCTTGGAAAATTGACTCATGGCTATGTAATGTTTGGAGCCCTCACCAAGTTATGGTCGTATGACCAGACCTGTACATGAAAGAGAAAATTAAGCCTATGCACATGCATTGTGTGGATTAATAATTTTAAAGGAAGTAGCACCTCAGCAATGGCTGCAAAACCAATAAAGGATCTTTTCTTCCTATAGAGCACATCACAACCATGATAAAGACAAGCTAGACCAGCTTCCCCCCATGCATAAGAAGATACGTTATCCAAGTCAGAAAGAGCATGCAACAAAGATAAGTGAATGACAGACTTGGTGCTACCCAAAATGGTTGCCCCCAACAAATATAATAAAAATCCCCGAGTATATTATTTTGCCCTCTCACCCTGCACGGGTCGAGTGTACTTTACCCAATACTCTCAGATGGTCTCATATCGGATCTTATACGACCTCCTATATCAGGGCTTGACACCGATCAGCTGTCAAATTTCTTCTTCTTTTAAAATATTGTTGGTCAAATGGATCGGGGTTCCATCACATTAGAGGCCAGTTATAGCAGCAAAGTCAACCGGACCAATTGTCATCTCTCCAATGGGAAAATGAAAAGTTTGTGTCCAACCATCGTTCTGCAAGTGCCTGGATCACACTCCAGTCTATTTGATATCCCCGTACTGGTAATTGTAAAATGAAGTCCTCAAAACCACTTTCCCGCACCATTCTCTTTACTGCAGGCGGGGCCTGGTCATACCACTTATGGGCCTTGTGAATATTTCCTCCTACGTTGATATCTCAACCATCATGCTGTCCAAATGCAGTTAAGTCTAGGTAAGTACACACATAATTTCCCTCACACACTTTTGAAAAAGTATAACTATAATAAATAATAATAATAATAATAATAATAAAAAGTAATAATAGTAACATACAATAATAAAATAAAAAATATATAAAATAATTTTGTACAAATATATGAAACAATATATTTATGTAAAAATAATAATAATAAATAAATAAAATAAATAATATATATAATAAATAAATAAATAAAAATAAAAAAAGGGACACAGACAAATAATTTCTCGCACAATAATTGATATGTTTCATTCTTATACAATCATTTTACAAATAAATTATGCTACATAGATATTTTGTATATCAATTTTCATACTTATTCTTGTATAATCTATATGAATCTTGCAATAAATTATTTATATGTACAAAAAAGTACCACTTACCACTGTTTTATCTTTGGAACTCCGATGGAGATGCATGCTGGGTAATATCGAAATTTGCACAATTTCATTATCTCGGATGTAAGAAATCAATTCATTATTTGATCGAGTCCTATGTCTTAAAGAGTGTTGGACGCCTGCCATGGTAAGTGCTTGAGCTTTAAGAATCTTACAATTCTGAGTGAAAGTATTTAGTTTGCAAAGAAAGAGATAATACGACCTCTTTATAAAGAATGAAATGAAAGAAATTAGCTGCAACGTTTATATAGAGAAATGACAAAGGAAACAGACAAAAATAAAAAAATAGTATTGTCATGAAAAAAGAAAAAAAAAAGAGAAAAAGTAAATGTTACTATTGATAAATAGTAAATTACTACTTACAAATAGTAAATGAATAGTGGTGAATAGTGCATAAACAGTAACTACACAGTAAATAAATAAGAAACTCAATTACTCAATTCAATCGTTCAAATATTTGCATGTATATAAATATTTTTGCACTTTTAAAATATTTTTACATGCAGGGGGTAAGAAGATATGGCCATGGAAAATAATTAGCTAAATGTTTTGCAAATTTCTTTAGTATCCCACTGACTAGCAGATAATCAAATCTCTTATAGCTTAGGTCCAGAACCTAAAATCTCTCTTAAGTCCAGAACTTAGCCTGGGTCCAATACTCAAATTATTCTTAAGTCCAAAACTTAGCCTAGGTCTAGAACCTGAATTCCCTCTTAAGTCCAGAACTTAGCTCAAGTCTAGAACCCAAGTCTTTTTTGAGTCCAGAACTCGAACCGAGTCTAGAATCCAAACCATCCCGGGTCTAGAACCCAAGTCTTTTTTTAGTCCAGAACTGGAACCGGGTCCAGAACACAAACTATCTTGGGTCCAGAACCCAAGTCTTTTCCGAGTCCATAACTCGAACCGGGTCCAGAACACAAGTCTTTTTCGAATTCAGAACTCAAACCGGGTCCAAAACCTAAACCATCCTGGGTCTAAAATCGAAGTCTTTTTCGAGTTCAGAACTCAAACCGGGTCCAGAACCAAAACTATCTCTGGTCCAAAACTTGAACCGGGTCCCGAACCTAACTCTTTTATGAGTCCAAAACTTGAACCGGGTCCATAACCCAAGTCTTTTCCTAGTCCATAACTCGAACCTGAACCCGAGATAGTTTGGGTTCTTTACTCGGTTCGAGTTCTAAGCTCGAAAAATACTTGACCCAAGTCTTTTTCGAGTTCAGAACTCGAACTGGGTCCAGAAACCAAACTATCTCGGGTCCAGAACCCAAGTCTTTTTTGAGTTCAGAACTTGAACTGAGTCCAGAACCCAAGTGTTTTTAGAGTCTAGAACTCAAACCGGGTCAAGAATCCAAACCACCCTGGGCCAGAACCCAAGTCTTTTTCGAGTCTATAACTCAAATCGGGTCCAAAACCCAAGTATTTTCCTAATCCAGAACTCAAACCGGGTTCAGAACCCAAACTATCTTGGGTCCAGAACCCAAGTCTTTTTGAGTCCAGAACTCAAACCAGGTCTAGAACTCAAACTTTCTCGGGTCCAAAACTCGAACTGGGTCCTAAACCCAAGTCTTTTTCGAGTCCAAAACTTGAACCGGGTCCAGAACCCATGTCTTTTCCTAGTCTAGAACTCGAATCGGGTCCAGAACCCAAGTCTTTTCCAAGTCCAGAACTCGAACCGAGTCAAGAACCCAAACTATCTCGGGTCCAGAACCCAAGTCTTTTCCGAGTCCAAAACTCGAACTGGGTCCAGAACCCAAACTATCTCGCGTCCAGAACCTAAGTCTTTTCTGAGTTCAGAACCTGAACCGAGTCCAGAACCCTTTTTGAGTCCAGAACTCAAACCGGGTCCAGAACCCAAACCATCCCGGGGCCAGAACCCAAGTCTTTTTTGAGTTCAGAACTCGAACTGTGTCCATAACCCAAGTCTTTTTCGAGTCCAAAACTCGAACAGGGTTCATAACCCAAACTATCTTGGGTCCAGAACCCAAGTCTTTTCTGAGTCCAGAACTCGAACCGGGGCTAGAACCCAAACCATCTTGGGCCCAAAACCAAAACCATCTTAAGAAAATTAAGTCTATTTTTGCCAAAATTAAAAGTCTTGTTGCTTTTCACTCTCTGAATAAATTCAAGATCGTTCAAGCAGGGGGCAAACCGTAGACCCTTAATTTTGACCCCAATTTGATATGGTCCTAATTAAAGGATGCACAAATAAATTTGATCCGACTTTAAAATATTTAAAACTAGTTTATAACTTTTAAAGAAGTTCGGATTAAAGAGGCATAAATTCAATTACAAAACCCTAAAATCAAGTTGAATTGGCCAAAATTAAACTTTTCGGTACATAAATTAAAAAAAGGAAATAATAAATCAAACCAAGCCGTCTTGAGCAATTGCTCATGTCAACCTGGAGGGACAAGGTCAACATGAGCATGCCTCATGTCGATCTTGGCAGCCCAGATCGACATGAGGTTGGACTCATGTCGACTTGGGCACACCAGGTCGACATGAGCATGCCTTATGTCGACTTGGGCAGCCTAGGTCGACATGAGTTGGACTCATGTTGACCTAAGGAAACTAGGTCAACATGGCTTTCATCCATATCGACCAGGTTGCCCCAGATCGACTTGGTTTTAATAAGTTTCCTAATTCAACTAAAATTTGGTTTAAGGAAAGTTAACATGATCAGAAAGGGAGGGAGGAACATTAACAAGGGAATGGCAAGGAACATTAACGAGATAGCAAGAAAACCGTAGAGAACGGCAATCAACGAAAAAGAAGAGAGATAAAAACAACAAGGCCAGAAAAAAATTATTAACAATCGAGTAGTATAACAACGAACATTCATCAACTAACAGAGGAAGTGATCACCATGTTTGATCTTTGCTCAGCCAGAAATAAATATTGATGCAGGTAGTAGCTTGGAGTCAATATACAATTTGGTGGAACCTTCAATGCAGGTTTTGTGTCTTAATCTTGAATTTGCTTAAACATTCAATTGTTATATCATTTTTGTTCTTACTGTTTTCGTTTATTTTTATTATCACTTTGATTCAATAGTATGAATTGATAAACCCTAATTATGTATTATGTTCATTATTGTTTCATCCAATAGCTCAAAAATCCAATGAATTCCAAAAGCCCCAAACTATCTTCTTAATTCTCTAAACCCTAATTTTCTTTACAGTTTCTAAAAAATTTTGATCTTAATTGTTTCTATAAAAAACTCTAAACTATTTTCTTAAATCCTAAAATCGAATATGTTTTCCAAAATATATAAAACCCTAAACTAACTTATTAATTCTCAAAACCCTAACGTCAGTGTCTTAATTCCTTAATTTTCCTAAACCCTAATCTTCTTAAAACTCAATCCATTAAACCCTAGTTTTCCTAAACCCTAATTCTAAAAACATCAAAATTGTATCAACACCTTAATTTTTTAAACCCCCATCCAGTAAACCTAACAAACCCTTAAGCCCAAATCTAATAAATTTCATAAATCTTTCTCTCCAGTAAGCCTAAAAAATCTTAAACCCTCATCCCAATCTTTTAAAATTATAAACCCTAATGTCTTAAGATTCCAAAACCCTAATTTCATGATGTTACCCCTAAACCCTAAATTGATTAGCCAAAAAACCTTACTACTTTCTTAAATTTATAAAACCCTAATCCATTCCAATTTTTCAAAATTTTTACAGTAGCCTAAATAATAATAATAATAATTCTAAAATCCCAAAACCCTAAATGTTAATTAAAGAACCCTAAATTGAGACATAAACCTAAATTTATATCTTTACTTGCTTTATTTAATTTTAGATTTGATTATGTAGTTTATTATATGTTTTCATGGTTGATTTATTTAATTTCAATGCTTGATTTATTTAATTTATCATGGATGGATATTTTCTTTATTATTATGATTATTATTTGTTTATTTTGGTATTCAAATTGTAAGAGGTATGTTTCCATTATTGGGTACCTTATTAGTTAAATTTTATGTAATTTAAATTGCTTTTATATTTTGGATCAATGTAAAGGACATGTTTCCATCTTTCGGTGGGTGTCCTATTTAGTTTAGACATGGATGATGTAAGGACATGTTTCCATCCTCGGATGGGTGTCTATTTATTTGCTTTGTTTGGACATTACTTTGATTATAATATAATGGTGCTTTATTTTAATTGTTGCATGTAATATGGATAATATTATTATACTTAAGAATTTTATAATATTAAGACCTGTAAAGGAGGCCAGTTCCAATGAACCGGGCGTTGTAGGGGTGCTGGGCCATTTCTCACCTTCCCCACATGTACCCAACTTTTCGAACCCATTAGGGGGTTGGGGATTCCTTAGGAATCGAGTCATCCACCCATTTCTTTTTCCCGGCCCGTCTGGGTGGCCACTCCATTTTCTCCGAGCTTAGGTTCGTGTTCTCTGAGGCCCCGAGCCTAAACAGTGCCGAAGTTGGAAGAACCATTCCACCTGGAGTGGGGGCAAAAATCCCTGCTCACAGGTGCCCATTTTATTTGGTTGTTTGATTTATCATATGATGAATGTTTATTTATTTTAATCGCATGTCATGTGAATAGCATCATAATAATTTAAGAATTTAATAATATTTAGATCTGTAAAGGAGGCAGGTTCCAATGAACCGGGCGTTATGGGGGTGTTAGGTCACTTCTCACCTTTTCCATGCGTACCCAACCTTTCGAACCCAGTAGAGGTTGGGGATTCCTTAGGAATTAAGTCATCTACCCCTTCTATTTTCGTCTTGCCCCGTTCGGGTAGTGACTCCTATTTTATGGGTTTAGGCATATGTTCTCTAAGGCCAGAGCCTAACAGTACCAAAGTTGTAAGAACTATTCCACTGGGAGTGGGGGCAAAAATCCCCGCTCACAATGATAAAACCTTAGTTTTTAAGATCAAACCCTAAATTACATGCCTTGATTTTAGCTTTAGCCTTAAGACCCTAGTTTCATATTTTAAAGCCCTAATTCTAGAATTTCATCCTTAAACCCTAATTCGGCATTCTAAAACCCTTGTTTAGGTTTAAAAGCTCCAATTTCAAACTAAAACCTTAGTTTTACATGTTTGGTCCTAGTTTGCATATCAAATCTTAAACTTACATGCTTTAGCCCTAATTTTAAAACCAAAACCCTAAAATTACATGTTCAACCATAGTTTTTAGGATGAAACCCTAAATTGCATGGTTTAGATTTAGGATAAACTCCTAATTTTGCATGATTAAACCCTAGATTTAGGATAAAAATCTAATTTTACATGATTAAACCCTAGATTTAGAATCAAATCCTTATTTTACAATAAAACCCAATTTGACCAATTAAAACCCTAATCTTGTAATTGAAACTCTTATTTGATAATGAAACCCTAATTTCATTAGTTTAATGTTGATTTATTATTGTTTGTGTGATTGATTGGTCATGTGTTTTGATTATTTTTACTTATTATCAAATGGTTGAATTGCATTTATTTATTTGGGCTCTAGGGATGTAAAAGGCATGTTTTCACTTTGTGGGTGCCTTATTTATTTTCTTATATAATTTAATTTATCTTACAAACTTTGTGACAATTGTATGGGATACGTTTTCACCTTTTAGAGAGTGTCCAATTTATTTTTTTATGGACATTTGGACAGTTGTAAGTTACGTTTCCACCTTTTTCTTTCTTATTTGCTTTTTTATTTTATGATATGGTTCTCATTTTATTGCTCATAACTTGGAGAAAAGAAATAAAAAAAATAATAGACTTGAGTAAATTAATTCAATTAATGGAAATAAGAAAAATATATAGAATCAAAACATAATGGATCCACCATTGCTTGCACATTATATACATGTGTCAAGGTGCTGAGGATTGGGTACATAACAAATTGGTATAAATAGTAAAAAAACAATTGTATACAAGTATATGCAAACATCATATAACATTATATACATAAATGCACAATGCAAATACATAAATTGCAACACCCTTATACCCTTTATATGTATAATATATGCATCCTGTATATGTAAAATATGCATACAAAATATAAGGGTGTTGACGTCTTTACCATTTAAAAATGTCCACTATTATAGGAAAAATATTTTAATACTTAAAATATATTTTATTAAGCACATTACTAGATAATTTAGTAATTGGTTATCAAAAATTATCAATTTAAAAAAAAATCTATGGAAAAAATTCGCCAGAGTTTTGTCTATAAATTGAATATTCCCAAAAATCAAATTACTCAACCTGTAAAAAGAAATGCACTCCCGAATATTCACATTCACATTATACCTCTAAAAATACTCAAACATATATATATATCAATATGTATAAAAACATACAAATTTACACCTTTAATCCAAATACTTTAAATTTACATCTTTTTCATATGTATAAAATATAATTGACACATTTATAACAAGTTCCTGAAAGTTAGATATATAGATGTATGTAGTTGGTCCTAGTTTGTGGCAACTATCAAAAACTTCAAGAAAAACTAAAAACCCTAGACCTGCTCACATGCACGATAAGCAAATGGCGCTAAGCTTTTTTCTTAGCGGTACATACTTTGATAATAGTAAAAATTTAAAGAAGACAATGCATAATGCCTTTCTCTTGAAACTTATCATGTAGCATGAAATTTCATATTAAATCTTAAGCATTTTTTTCATGTTAAACCATCACATATCTCATTCACATGTATTGGGCCCAAATGACCCTATATAATATTCAAGTGCGAAAGATATTATTTTAGACTATTTTAACACCTAAAGTCTAGCTAGAAGAAAAATAATAATGATGCCCAGTGTCTAGCCCAGAGGCAATATACCTAATGGTGACTCCCAGTGTAACACCCCTATACCCCGTATACGTACACAGCATGCTAATACGATCGTAATATACGTATACTGAATATAGAAATGCCACATTTTACAAATCACTCATGTTATCACTCTTATATAATGTAAACAAATTTAAAACTTTTGAAAGAGTTTATAAAACCAAATAAATAGAAAGTTCATTTAAAACGCAGCGAAAAATAGAACAAATGTTTACAAATACTTATACATCAAAATCAGAATATACAAATATAAAATATATACATGACTGGCAGCTCTTCTCTGATCTTTAAGTCCAAAAGTCAACTCTTCAATGTCTAGACTCACTCGGTCTCGAAGAACTCTCGGGTTCAACTCTGTTACCTGCGCGATGAACCACAATCGTGCTGAGCTAACAGCTCAGTAGTGTAAATTGTACAACCATGATGCTTTAATGCGATGCACATATCACCATAATACATTTCATTAACCATACATAATCATATCACATTTTATAATTATATATTAGATCTTATTATTCAATTGTTTCTTCATTCATAAAGCACATATTACAACTAAGACAGACAAGGGCCCAAAACACACTAATATGTTATTCAAAGTTCAGAGTTACTGCTTTGGTCCATATTGACACCTTGTGTCTAGCCCTGTAGGCAATATATATATATCCATGGATAATCAACTAGATTTGAGTTTATGACCCAGTCATTTCACTCAATCTAGTTCCAATAATATGTTTTTGAGGTTTACGACCCGGTCATTTCACCCCAAAAACATCACATTTCACATTTATCAACTGGATTCGGCTTACGACCCGGTCATTTCACCTATCCAGTTATTCATAGGCATGCCGCCAAACTCAGAACTCTGGAAATTGAATAGACATATTAGATACACAATGATTTCGTTTATCTCTTTATCAATTTCTTTCTCAATTCATTTCTCATTTCATGATCCATAATCAACTAGGCAACCATGCCTTAATTATCTCATTTTCATTATCATAGCCAACAATCATGGCTTCATATCTTTCACATTATATTTCATCATCACATTAATCAATTCATTATTCACATGGATATAATTAATGGCATCAACACATATTTTACATGCTCATCACAACATTCAAATATAATCAATTATGTCTCAATTCTCAATATCATATGAGTGTATGCAATAATGTATTTTGAACTATTTCAAAATGACCCACACAACTCTAAACACTTACCTTTCAAGAATCTATCACCACTTGAGTTAGGGTAAATCACCTTCTTCACAACCTATTCCAAAAGAATGAGGAAACTCTCATGAGATCATAAGGTTGAGAATCAATTAGGGCAAACTCTAGACTTGACACGCTCACACACACGGGCGTGTCCCTGACCGTGCCCTAACTCCACAACACATAAACATTTACACGCTCAGAACCACGGGCGTGTCACTGGGCATGTAATACATTCTGTCTCTAAGAAATAACGACACGTCCAACATCATGAGCGTGCTCATGGCCGTGTAAATTCTTAAAACTCACAGTAGCTATGACACGCTCAACAACACGGGCGTTTTAATGGCCGTGTCACACCTACTGCCACTCAGAAAAATTTACACGCCTAAGGAGCTGAACGTGCTCCTGGGCGTGTCAGGCCAAAAACCCAGATTCCGGCCAAGACAACACCACAACCAACAAATCACTTCTATCCATCAACATCCACTTCAAACAAACTTCACAAAACATACCCAAAAACCATCTCAAACTTACAACAACACCACAACAAGCTAAAACACACATCAAACACAAATCACAACATCATCAAAACTCTAAACACAACCACAACTCAATCTATACAAATCAACTTACTCTTTTCTTCAATCCAACCCCAAAATCCAAAACCACATAAACCAAATACTCTTAATCACAACATAATCAACCCAAACACATTCTCAAACACAACTTCAACTCACAAACCCACATAACTTTAAAAACAACACAAGAAATCAAGAGAGAACTTACCAAGGATGAAGAACTCTTAGATTCCAACTAAATCTCTTGTAAACTTCTTTAATCTTGATCTTGTAAGGTCAAATCTCTCCCTCTCTCTTGTTCTCTTGCTGCTGCCATCCAAGACAAAGAAAAGAGAAGAAAATGGAATGAAAGCCACGAAGGAAGGAGAAGGAAAGAAGAAAAGGAAAAGAAGTACAAAAGCAAAGTCAACTTCTCTTTCCTCAAACAATCTCCTCCACACAATAAACAATATAATATTCAAAATATCTCCATCCACTCATCTTATTCCACTAACTCAATTTCAAATTAATTTCCTTTATACCCTTCACCCTTAGAATGGTATATGTTGTGTATATCACAATATAAATAACATATGCACTCTAATCTTACAACATATCTCTTTCCAATTAAACACAAATACACTTAATCCAAATAAAAAAACAATTATATACCAAACTTCTAGGGTATATTTTGGGATATTACAATTCTCCCCCTCTAAAAAGAATTTCGTCCTCGAAATTACCTGATATTAAATCTGAAACAAATGAGGATATTGATCTCGCATTGCTTGCTCACTTTCCCAAGTTGCTTCTTCTTTTGCATGATTCTTCCATAAAACCTTCACAAGTGGCACTTCCTTATTTCTTAACTCTTTCACTTCATGTGCCAAGATAGCAACTGGTTCCTCTTCAAATGTCAGATCCGGATTCATCTCAATAGATTCAACTGACAACACATGAGATGGATCTTATCGGTATCTCCTCAACATAGAAACATGGAAAACATTATGGATTCTATCCAAATCAGGTGGCAAAGCAAGCCGATAAGCAACTAGCCCAATTCTTTCTAAAATTTCATACGGTCCAATAAAACGCGGACTCAGCTTTCCTTTTCGACCAAATCTTAGAATCTTTTTCTAAGGAGACACTTTCAAAAATACTTTATCTCCCACATTATACTCTATGTCTCTCCTCTTCAAATCTGAATAAGACTTCTGTCGATCTGAAGCTGTTTTCAATCTATTCCAAATCAACTTCACTTTATCTTCTGTTTCTTTAACCAAATCAGGACCAATTAACTTACCTTCTCCAACTTCATTCCAACATAGAGGCGTCCTACACCATCTACCATACAATGCTTCAAATGGTGCCATTCCAATGCTGGACTGATGACTGTTATTGTAAGCAAATTCCACAAGTGGCAAAAATCTGTCCCAACTACCAGAGAAATCAATGACACAGCTTCTCAACATATCCTCTATAATCTGTATCACTCTCTCTAACTGTCCATCTGACTGCGGATGGAAAGCAGTACTAAAGTGTAATCGAGAACCCAAAGCACCATGTAAACTCTTCTAAAATCTTGAAGTAAACCTGGGATCTCGATCAGACACTAAAGAAATTGGGACTCCATGCAACTTCACAATCTCATGGATATACAGCTCAGCCAACCTCTCGAGAGAATAATCCATCCGAACCGGAAGAAAATGAGCTGTCTTTGTCAACCTATCAACAATTACCTAAATAGCATCATGTTTCCTCTGAGTCAATGGCAATCCAGACACAAAATCCATTGTAACTCTTTCCCATTTCCATTCAGGCACTGATAACGGTTGAAGTAACCCTGTTGGAACTTGATGCTCAGCTTTAACCCTCTGACATGTGAGACATTTGGATACAAATTCCACTATGTCTCTCTTCATACCTGACCACCAGTAATGTTGTCTCAAATCATGATACATCTTAGTACTGCCCGGATGCAAAGCAAAAACTGACTGGTGTGCTTCTTCCAAAATAATCCTTCTCAAATTAGCATCATTAGGTACACACAATCTGTTCTTAAACCAAAGACTCCCATCACTTTTTAACAGGAAATCTCGATTCTCTTTATTTTGGCAATCTGTAATAATTTTCTGAACTTTCTCATCAACCAACTGGGCTTCTTTAATCTGATCTAACAATATCGGCCTCAACTGTAATTGTGCCAACAATGCACCATCATCACAAAGATACAAAGTTAGCATGCAATGCTCTCAACTCAACAAGCAACGAGAGCGAATAAACAATCAGGCCTGCTAAAGACTTCCGACTCAAGGCATCAGCAACCACATTTGCCTTACCAGGATGATAATCAATCAAACAGTCGTAGTCTTTAATCAACTCCAACCAACGTCTCTGCCGAAGATTAAGCTCTCTCTGAACTCCCAAATATTTCAAACTTTTATGATCGGTATAAATAAAACACTTCTCCCCATACAAATAGTGTCGCCAAATCTTCAATGCAAACACAATGGCTGCTAACTCCAAATCATGGGTCAGATAATTAAGCTCATGCGGCTTCAACTGCCGAGAAGCATAAGCTATCACTTTACCTTCTTGCATCAAGACACAACCCAAACCACTATATGAAGCATCACTAAAAATCACATATGGTTTATCTTCTACTGGTAAAGTAAGAACAGGCGCTTGAGTCAACATCTCTTTCAACTGTTTAAAACTAGCCTGACTCTGATCTATCCACACAAATCTAACTCCCTTGCGAAGTAATCTGGTAAGTGGAGTAGCTATCAAAGAAAATCCTTTCACAAAGCGCCGATAATAGCCTGCCAAACCCAGAAAACTTCTAACTTCTGTCACAGACTTTGGTGGACTCCAATTCATAACAGCTTCAACTTTACTCGGATCAACTCTAATGCCATCTGCTGAAACTATATGATCGAGAAAAGTCACATGATCCAGCCAGAACTCACACTTCGACAGCTTAGCATACAATTGCTTCTCTCTCAAGATCTGCAACACAATCCGCAGATGCTTGTCATGCTCCTCCTCATTGCGCGAATACACCAAAATATCATCGATGAAAACCACTACAAACTGATCCAGATAGGGTCTAAACACCCTATTCATCAAATCCATGAAAGCTGCAGGTGCATTCGTCAACCCAAAAGGCATAACTAGAAACTCATAATGTCCATACCTTGTACGAAAGGCTGTCTTAGGAACATCTTCATCTCTGACTCTCAACTGATGGTACCCTGATCTCAAATCAATCTTGGAAAACACTGCTGCTCCCTTCAATTGATCAAAGAGATCATCAATTCTAGGCAAAGGATATTTATTCTTGATAGTCACCTTGTTCAATTGCCTATAATCGATGCATAATCTCATAGTACCATCCTTCTTTTTCACAAACAACACAGGAGCTCCCCACAGTGAAATACTAGGGCGAACAAACCCTTTATCCAACAACTCCTGCAACTGCACCTTCAACTCTCAATTCAACAGGTGTCATTCTATAAGGAGTAATAGAGATAGGAGTGGTACCAGGCAACAATTCAATACCAAACTCCACCTCTCTCTCAGGAGGCAACCCTGGCAACTCCTCTGGAAACACATCTGGAAAATCTGCAACTGTGGGTATACAGTCAAGTCGAGAACCCACTACTCTAGTATCCACAACATGAGCAAGATAAGCATCACACCCTTTTCTAAACAACCTCTTAGCTGAAACAGCTGAAATAAACAAGGATGCAAGCTGTCTCTGCTCACCAGATACCATCACAATTCTACCATCATTGGTTCTCAAAGTAACACATTTTTGTTGACAGTCTACTACCACTCCATGTCTAGACAACCAGTCCATGCCTAGGATCAAATCATACTCTTTAAATGGCATTTCAATCAGATCACCCAAAAACTCCTCACCCTGGACCACTACTGCACTATCTCGATGCACCTTGCTAACAATCACACTATGCCCTAAAGGATTTGTCACCAACACATCAAATCCTAGGGATTCAGCATGCAATTCAGACACAGGCAAAATGGATGCACTTATATATGAATGAGTAGATCCTAGATCAATCAAAGCAAGTACTAAAATACCAAATAAAGAGAAAGTACCAGCTATAACTGCTGAAGCATCTGGCTGCCTCTGCATCACATACATCCTCTGAGAAGATCCAGCCTCCTTTGGTCTATTCTCCCTGGATGTAGAACCTCCTCTAGGACTGAACCAAGATCTACCTCCTCTGCTGAAACTTCTGCCTCCTCTACCTCCCCTCACAACAGGTCGAGAAACTGCCGAATCTACTGACCTCTGCTCCTACAACTCAGGA
The DNA here is from genome assembly GCA_947685225.1 of Garcia nutans. NCBI lineage: Eukaryota > Viridiplantae > Streptophyta > Magnoliopsida > Malpighiales > Euphorbiaceae > Garcia > Garcia nutans. The sequence continues at coordinate 10,008,811 of CANTUV010000013.1, read as the reverse complement.
CACTCTCTAACAAAATGATCCGGCGATCCGCATCTGTAGCATCCAGCTGATCCTCTGATCCTCCAACAAACACCCCAATGGGTCTTACCACAGTACTCACATACTGGAGGAGTAGATCTCTAAATTACTGGGGTCGGAGCACTCGCCACTGAAGCTGTAGGTCTCGATCTCTGCCTCTGAAACTGAACTGACCTACCAGCTGGCCTCTGACTCCTACTAATCCTGGGAACAAAGCTTCCCCTGCCTCTCTTCACAGATGAAGACCCTGCCTCAAACTGGGGTCTCCTAACCCTGGTCTCTTCCTCTGTAGCAACTGCTGCAATACCCTGAGCTCTCTCCACACTCCTAGCTGCTGCAACAAGCTGGGAAAAATCATGATATCGAGAACCAGATACATGACACATGAGAGAGGGCCTCAATCCCTCCTCAAATCTCCTGCATCTATCAATCTCATCAGATATGATACCCCCAGCATAATGGCTCAACCGGATGAACTCAACTTCATACTCGGTTATTGTCCTGTAGTCTTGCTTGAAACTCAAAAACTCCATCTTCTTCACATCTTTATACTCCCTCGGAGTATACTTCAATTCAAACTCCCTGATAAAATCAGCATAGGACAAGGTAGGTGGATCATCCATAGCATGGGGCACTGTCTTCCACCAGTCATATGCATCTTTCTGTAACAAGGATCTAGCATAATCAAATCTTTCTTCTGGAGTGGCCTGTAACTGAACAAATATTCTCTGTACTTTATCTAGCCACTGCTCAGCTACAGCTGGATCAATAGTACCCAAGAAATCCTCTGCTCCAAACTTCCTTAATTTATCATACTGTCTCACTGATACCAAAGGCTGGGGTGGTAGTGGTGGCTGTTGTACTGGGGCTTGCCTCATCAATTCCATCATATGCCTAAATCAAACTGGCGGAACCTCCTCACCAGCTGGTCTCCCTGGCACAGAAACAGGTATCTCTCCAGCACTAACCACTCTAGCTCCCTCTCTAACCTCATATGGAGCTACACTCTCCGCACTACCCTCAACTGACTGACGTAAATGAGAATCCATCACAACCTATATCTGCAAATACAGCAGAATACACCCTATTAAAGATCAGAGACTGCCAATATCAAGTATATATCTTATTCGAAAACCAACTTTTAAAAGCAAAATATCCTTTTTCCTTACAATATACCTAGGTTGAGAATCTCAAACATAAGCTCTGATACCAAAACAATTGTAACACCCCTATACCCCGTATACGTACACAGCATGCTAATACGATCGTAATATACGTATAATGAATATAGAAATGCCACATTTTACAAATCACTCATGTTATCACTCTTATATAATGTAAACAAATTAAAAACTTTTGAAAGAGTTTATAAAACCAAATAAATAGAAAGTTCATTTAAAACACAGCGGAAAATAGAACAAATGTTTACAAATACTTATACATCAAAATCAGAATATACAAATATAAAATATATACATGACTGGCAGCTCTTCTCTGATCTTTAAGTCCAAAAGTCAACTCTTCAATGTCTAGACTCACTCGGTCTCGAAGAACTCTCAGGTTCAACTCTGTTACCTGCGCCATGAACCACAATCGTGCTGAGCTAACAGCTCAGTAGTGTAAATTGTACAACCATGATGCTTTAATGCGATGCACATATCACCATAATACATTTCATAAACCATACATAATCATATCACATTTTATAATTATATATTAGATCTTATTATTCAATTGTTTCTTTATTCATAAATCACATATTACAACTAAGACAGACACGGGCCCAAAACACACTAATATGTTATTCAAAGTTCAGAGTTACTGCTTTGGTCCATATTGACACCTTGTGTCTAGCCCCGTAGGCAATATATATATATATATATATCCATGGATAATCAACTAGATTTGAGTTTACGACCCAGTCATTTCACTCAATCTAGTTCCAATAATATGTTTTTGAGGTTTACGACCCGGTCATTTCACCCCAAAAACATCACATTTCACATTTATCAACTGGATTCGGCTTACGACCCGGTCATTTCACCTATCCAGTTATTCATAGGCATGCCGCCAAACTCAGAACTCTGGAAATTAAATAGACATATTAGATACACAATGATTTCGTTTATCTCTTTATCAATTTCTTTCTCAATTCATTTCTCATTTCATGATCCATAATCAACTAGGCAACCATGCCTTAATTATCTCATTTTCATTATCATAGCCAACAATCATGGCTTCATATCTTTCACATTATATTTCATCATCACATTAATCAATTCATTATTCACATGGATATAATTAATGGCATCAACACATATTTTACATGCTCATCACAACATTCACATATAATCAATTATGTCTCAATTCTCAATATCATATGAGTGTATGCAATAATGTATTTTGAACTATTTCAAAATGACCCACACAACTCTAAACACTTACCTTTCAAGAATCTATCACCACTTGAGTTAGGGTAAATCACCTTCTTCACAACCTATTCCAAAAGAATGAGGAAACTCTCATGAGATCATAAGGTTGAGAATCAATTAGGGCAAACTCTAGACTTGACACGCTCACACACACGGGCGTGTCCCTGACCGTGCCCTAACTCCACAACACAGAAACATTTACACACTCAGAACCACGGGCGTGTCACTGGGCGTGTAATACATTCTGTCTCTCAGAAATAACGACACGTCCAACATCATGAGCGTGCTCATGGCCGTGTAAATTCTCAAAACTCACAGTAGCTATGACACGCTCAACAACACGGGCGTGTTAATGGCCGTGTCACACCTACTGCCACTCAGAACAATTGACACGCCTAAGGACCTGGACGTGCTCCTGGGCGTGTCAGGCCAAAAACCCAGATTCCGGCCAAGACAACACCACAACCAACAAATCACTTCTATCCATCAACATCCACTTCAAAGAAACTTCACAAAACATACCCAAAAACCATCTCAAACTTACAACAACACCACAACAAGCTAAAACACACATCAAACACAAATCACAACATCATCAAAACTCTAAACACAACCACAACTCAATCTATACAAATCAACTTACTCTTTTCTTCAATCCAACCCCAAAATCCAAAAACACATAAACCAAATACTCTTAAACACAACATAATCAACCCAAACACATTCTCAAACACAACTTCAACTCACAAACCCACATAACTTCAAAAACAACACAAGAAATCAAGAGAGAACTTACCAAGGATGAAGAACTCTTAGATTCCAACTAAATCTCTTGTAAACTTCTTTAATCTTGATCTTGTAAGGTCAAATCTCTCCCTCTCTCTTGTTCTCTTGCAGCTGCCGTCCAAGACAATGAAAAGAGAAGAAAATGGAATGAAAGCCATGAAGGAAGGAGAAGGAAAGAAGAAAAGGAAAAGAAGTACAAAAGCAAAGTCAACTTCTCTTTCCTCAAACAATCTCCTCCACACAATAAACAATATAATATTCAAAATATCTCCATCCACTCATCTTATTCCACTAACTCAATTTCAAATTAATTTCCTTTATACCCTTCACCCTTAGAATGGTATATGTTGTGTATATCACAATATAAATAACATATGCACTCTAATCTTACAACATATCTCTTTCCAATTAAACACAAATACACTTAATCCAAATAAAACAACAATTATATACCAAACTTCTAGGGTATATTTTGGGATATTACACCCAGCATCTAGCCAGAAGAAAAATCTTAGGCATGTCATATCAAATCACGAAACACAATACTCTAGAACATGATATTACATAAGGTAACACACATATCATACACATTACCATACTTTTCATACATTGGCAATTATGCCACTTTTCCTTCATTTTGGCACTTTTTCTATCATTTTACATTGTTTCCACACTTTTCTATCACAAATATCAATTTCTTTGCTAGTTATTCATAGTGGCCAAATTATGCCCTAAAATTCTAGTAAATGTATTCTTTTCACGAACATTTTTAACAATGCCATTAGCCATCAGAAACACATTATGCGTTTCTTGCTTTAAACACAATTCTATACACTTTTCCTGTGAATTCACACATCAAAGTAATATAGTCATAATTTCTAAATAGAATGTGGCATGCCATTTCCAATGCATTACAATAAAAATTTATCTAAGTATGTACTTACCTTAATTTACACAAGCTCCAAGCTAAAAAGCACTCCTTTCACACCATTTTCCCAATGTGCTTCACCATTTAGCTGGGGCAATTATTATCTACTCAACACTAAATCACATTTCCAAGTTAAATTCTTCATTAACATCACATTTCTACATACTTTAACGATTAATAGTCAATTTAGCCTCGTTCTTTCAAACTTCCACATTTTTGCCCTAATTCTCTTTAATTTTAGAAAACCATTCCAACCCAATCCAAATTGTATTTTAAGTTTATTTCTACCATTAAAATCTTATTGTAACATGTTTTAAGCAATTAAACACAAATTACATCCATATTCTATCAAAGTTCCTTCAAAACCCTAACCTTCTTTAACTTTGGATATATATTCTAACCACTTCCAAAAAATAATTTAAGTTCAAATATATATTTAAAACCATATTCTAACACATTTTAAACAATTAAATTCAATTTAAACTAGTTCTTTACAAAAGTCCCATAGAAACTCTAACTTCACCACTAACCCATTCAAACTTTCACTAAACCTAAAAAAATTAACCATTAACTACAAAATCATTCTCACCCATCAAATTAACATCATCCATACCAATTCCAATAATTATAACATACCCCATCAAAAATCCATATATCACATATTCATATTTTTCAAAAAAATTCAAAATTGTAAAAGAAAGCTTACTAGCTTGTTGGAAAACCACCAAAAATCCTTTTAATTCTTGAACATGTTTGTAATTCTTGATATTTGGATGAAAAGAGTTTCTACTTTGGCCATGGAGGAATTCGGGTAGAGAGAGAAGGAGAAGAAGAAGGTGGGTTTTAAAAAATTGACTTTTATTTTTCTTTTCTAATTCCAACCATATATATATATAATATTTTATTATTTTAGTTAATTATTTATTTATTTTAAAAAAATCAATTTTTATCTTCCATTCAAAATTTTTTTAATTTTGAATATTTTTTTAATTTTTCACTATTCATCCTTTGACTTTGACTATTTACTATTTGACTTTTTATGTTAATTATATTTTCTTTATATTTTCCATATACATTTTATATTCTTCATCTTCCAACACCTTAATTAATCTTCTAGATTATTTATTTAATTTTTATGTTAGTAAAAACACGGATGTTACATATATGAGATATATTGCTAAGCTAACATGTGATATGCACACACACATATATATATGTATGTGTGTGTATACAATATATACGTACATGACATATATACGAATATAATGCATCAAATTACAAATATAAGAAGGAATAAATAAGACATGAAACAAATAAATAAATAAATAAATAGGTACTAAATGAATATATGATTAGAATATATAAGACATATATATAAATGTGAGTATGAGCAGTCAATAAACATTTGGGCATATAAACCTTTGAGAATTGAAATCGGTGTTTACGGTAACCAACATCAATGTAATACCCTTATATCCTATATATATATATATTACATATGCGCCATACATGTACTATAGATATATAGAATATGAGAGTGCCAACACAATTGACTGTGGAAATCGCTTATTCTCAATTAATAAAATATTAACACTTTTAGAAAATTAATTTATTACATAAATTCATTTATATTTAGCATTTTAGAAAAATCTTTATAAGAAAATTTCTGAAAAAAATTTACCAGAGTTTTATCTGTAATTTGTCAAATCCCAAAATTTAAACAACTCAACCTGCAATTTAAAAATACTCCCAAAATTACTTTATAACTCAACACCATCTCTCCCATAAATAAATCAATGTCCATCATATTTTATATATAAACTCAGATTTATTCGTTATGTAAATACATAATCTTATGCACAAGAGTTCTCCATTTCCAATACACCCATTTCTTAAGAAAAATACAATATACAAACTAGAGCCTTTAAAACAACTTTATACATGATATGCAACATTCCTGAACTGGTCTCATAGTACACACAATCTCCAAATCTCCATCACTATCTATATCACCCTAGTTGGCACTTGTTTTGCTCTCTTTAACACTACTAAAAAGTGACTCTCGCAAGTATACGAGGTTGTTATAGTAATGGTGATTGTCCCAAGGTCGTCTCTCAAGGAAGTTATTTATATACAATTGGTTAATAAAAAGGGAAAAATAAATTAAAGAATAAATTGGTAATATTGAGATTATTGAAGTAATTTAAAATGAAAAATAAGTCAAAAACAATGGATTGTGCAAGAATTAATGTAAAGCAATCAAGAGAAAACCTAAGATTTACATATTGATCTAATCAAGTTTAATTCTTAGACTTTCCACTATTATAACCTTATAACTTAATATCTTCCTCAATATTAATTAGCAATTATTAATTTATTAGTTCTCACATTTATGAATTAACATAATCAATTATTTGAATTGCAAATTAAGTGAACCCTAAAACTTAAATTTCTAATTCATTCTTTGGGAGTTTGAATGCAAGATTCCAATATCAAGTTTCATCTCTCTGTTCTTCATTCAATATCTAGAAATTAATAGATAGCCAATCTACTAACCTAACATACAATTCATTACAAGCAACTCACAATAAGGTATATTAATGGAGATTATTAAATTAAAACATCCAATTAAATCAACTGCAAATCCTAGGCATAAAAAATTTAGCTCTTCATCATAACTGTGAGCGGGAATTTTTGCCCCCACTCACGGTGGAATGGTTCTTGCGACTTTGGCACTGTTTAGGCTCGAGGCCTTAGAGAACACGGACCTAAGTCCAGAGAAAAATGGAGTCGCCACTCAGACGGGTTGGGAAAAAGAAAGAGGTGGATGACTCTATTCCTAAGAAATCCCCCACCCCCTAATGGGTTCGAAAAGTTGGGTACGTGTGGGGAAGGTGAGAAATGGCCCAGCACCCCCACAACGCCCGATTCATTGGAACCGGCCTCCTTTACAAGTCTTAATATTATAAAATTCTTAAATATAACAATATTATCCATATTACACACAATAATTAAAAGAAAGCATCAATATATTAAAATCAAAGCAATGTCCAAACAAAGCAAATAAATGGACACCCATCCAAGGATGGAAACATGTCCTTACATCACATGCCTAAATAGGACACCCACCAAAAAGGTAGAAACATGCCCTTTACATAGGTTCTAACATAGAAAAGCAAATTAAATTATATGATGTTTAACTAATGAGGTACCCACCAAGTGGAAACATACCTCTTACAACTTTTGGAAATCTAAATTAATTGATAAAAGTAAATAATCATTCATCAAAGCTATTAATCAAAATATAAAATAAACATCCATCCATGATAAATTAAATAAATCAAGTATTGAAATTAAATAAATTAAAGCATAAGAAATAAATCAAAGCATAATCAAGTATGGAATTGAATAGAGCAAATAAAAGTCTAATTATGGCTACTGTGACTTTTTATGGAATTAAATAAATTGGGGTTTTATGTTTTAAAGGGTTGGTAAGACTCTTTGATTAACAAAATTAAGGTTTGAATGATGATATCATGAAACTAGGGTTTTAAACACTTTAAAATACTTTAATTTGTGATTTTTGGTTATTGGGTTCCTAAGCTACTGTGTAAAATTTAGGTTTTTATGTTTTTATGTTTTTTAATGTTTTAAAAGGATTAGGGTTCATAAAATTAGGGTTTAAGGTTTTAAAAGGGTTAGTGTTCATTATTTTGAATTTTGGAAGTTGAATTTGGATTTGATATTTTGGAAGTAGGGTCACGGGTGGTGAATAATTTTTAAGAATTTGGAAATCAATTTGATAATTTCATGAAGTTTTATGAATTTAAACAAATAAATTAAAGTTTTTATAACTAGAAAAGATGTTTTAGAAGACTTTTTGAAGGAAAAAGTACCAAGTTTAAAGTTTTGAAAGAAACAGAATTTGATTTTGGTTTTGTTGAAGAATATGTTCAATTAGAGTTTTAAGGTTTTTAAGAAGAAAAAAATAACAATTTAAAGCCTTTTGGAAGATAAACCAACGAAATAAGATTTTTTTTTTTGGCTTAAGAAAAACTAAATTAAAGTTCAAAAGTTTTTAATTTTGATTTCATAAATTTGCTACTGTGTAAAAAAAATAATTAAAGAAAATTAATTAACACATACCTTCTTTTGATGATTTCTCCAAAAACAATTCTTCTTGGATGAACTAGCTCTAAAGACAAGCCTTTTTTGCCTTTGAATCCTCTAAATCTTGCTGCTGCTGTTCCAGAAAAGAGTTGAATTGAATTTCTTCTTTTCCTTCCTTGATTTGGTTTCAAATTTTACAAAATTCTTTTGGATTTTTGCCTCCCCTTTTTAATTGTCTTTGATCCTTATTTATAGTGGTTTGAGGTTATTTATTCCTAATTAGTTAAGGTAAGTAATATTAATAAAAAAAAGAAACCAAAACCTAATTGGATTAGGTTTCAAAAAATTTGCGTCGAAAAATTTGCGCTGCCGAAAAAAAACTGCGCTGGCAAAAAAATCTACTGCAGCTGGCTGCGGCAGCGCGCCAGGAGCGGGCCCGTAAGCTATTTTGCAGACAGAAAATTTCTATGTACGAAATAGCTTTCGCAGGCAGAAAATTTCTGCGTGTGAAATAGCACAGTGATTTCGCCTGCAGAA